>CM065816.1:54511714-55853214 GCA_033398695.1 Orobanche coerulescens | reverse complement strand
GTGCACAGTCGCGGAGTTCGATGGACCGACTCCATGACCGTGTCTTGTGCGCGAAGACATTGAGTGTCTCGTGACTCATTTCATTGTGAGGGTCCTCTGTTAGGATGCGCCTCGCCTCGTATTTAAACGAAGGGCGTGCGGTCTTGGTCTAGAGGAGTCCTTGCGCGGAGCAGCGTCGGATGATTCAACTCCATGTCCGCGGCTTGTTAGCTCTGCTTCCACCTCGGCCCACCATGAGGACGGCGAACCTCGACAGTGTACGTTGAGACGGGGGTAGTGGCTCGTCGCATTGTCCGGGTTCACCATATTAGATGATGATCCTTTGAGGGCGGGCGATCATGTCCACTGATTAGTTTTGGAGGGCCCTCAGACTACGCCGGCCTCATATTTAAACGAAAGGCGGGCGATCTTGGCCCAAAGGGACCTTGCATGGCCGAAGCAGCCGGTTCCATCGACTACCAGGACCATGGTTGTATGTTGTGCGGTGGAGGCGATCTCGTGCCTTAGTCCATCATGTTAGATGGTGAACTGTAGATGGCAATCGAGTCCTCCGGTTTGTTGATGTAGCTTGATGATGGCGATTGGGCTGGAAGACTGTGATCGTCGCTCGGCTGCCGATCGCATTATTCATAAGTTGATATCGGCGATCGAGCGGGAGATCGTCGTTCGGGCGCCGATCGTGCTGCTCAAAGGTTGAGAAGAATCCTTTGCCTGGCCAGAAAGTATGCGGCCTTAGCTCGGAAGATCGCGTAGGTCGTGGGTTGGTCCTTCGTAAAATGCCTGAACATAGGCGAAAGACCATGGAATCCTCCTAGGACCACGTAGAGGGCGATCTCATCACTTACGGGCTCGCCGTTGAGGATGATCTCGTCTACCCGGTCGATGTAGTCCGAGTCGGACTCTTCTTCACATTGCTTGATTCGCATCATGCGATGGGGACCTTCTGGCCGAGTGACCCTGGTGGCGAAGTACGCTGTGAAGACGTTCGCCAGCTGGTTAAAGGAGCCAATGGACCGAGGTGGCAATGAGGTGTACCACCTGTAGGCGAGGTCGTCCAGCGTCATAGGGAACATTCGACACCTGGTCGCGTCAGATGCCCCACAACCGGTCATGTAGATGTTGAACTTGCTCAGGTGCACTACGGGGTCCGATCTCCCCTCGTACAAAGGTGTTTGAGGAGGACCGACCTTGTGTTGCACGGGGGCGAGCTCGATGTGGACCGCGAGCGGCTCGCTCGGCTCGGCGATCGTCTTCTTGGCGCCTGCCCCGGATTTCAGGAGCGCCTTCATGTCGTCGAGATGACGTTGCATCGCGGCCATCGCCGTGGCTCGGCTTTGGGAGCGGGAGCCGAGGCGATCGTGTATCGATCTCCTGACTTCGCTGCTGCCGACCTCGGCTATTTGGCGAAGGGTAGCCAGTCGGCTGGGTTGCCTGCTGGGAGTCGGGTAGGCCGAGCTCCTAGTGACGGACTCAAACTCCGTCGTCTCGTAGCTGGGGCCGGACTGCCCCGGTCGCCAAGACGGGTCACTGCCCAGGCAATCGAAAACAGAGGTGCCCCGACTGGCGAGCGCCTCTCCTTGCGGATGAGAGCCTCCTGGCGATCGCTTGGCCAGTAACGCCTTGAGCTTCCGCTTGGTCTTCCGGCGGACGGCCGAGGGGGTGATAGCGGGAGGCGCGTCGAGAGCACTCCGTCGCTCCTGTAGGACGGCCATGGCCTCGTCGATCTGTTCCGTGGTTTGGAGCTGATCGAGCGAGAGACTCGGGCCGTCGCCCAGGGGCGGGATCGAGCATCTCTGACCGCGGCGGCTACCTTCCGCCATCGGCTGTGGCTCGGGCCGGGGCCAGGCAGGCGTCGCGGCGGCCAGCGGCTTTCTTCGACGCGGAGGCGGAAGACATGATTTCTGAAAGATTTCTTTGAAGCGCAGTGAATGTCACTTCAAGTATATGCCCCGAGAACAGTGAGTGTTCTTCGAGAAGGTAGGAATAAAAATTTGAGGGTTAGATGCCCTTCCTCTAGCGCCAATTGTTGTTGCCCAAAATATTTATCCGAAGATTAAATACTGCTGGAATGGACAGACAACAAACAAATTTGCGAGAGCAAATTCCGAGAGAATATGAATAAATACAAGATTTGCCGGGTTTGTTAGGCCCGGGCTTGAATGCTCTCGCGAGATGTTATTAATACAAATATTCGTGGATACAAGTATTAATGTGAGAATCTAAGTACAATGAGTGTAAAAAGACTCTGTTAATCCAGCTCTTGAGCGAAGCTTGGTGTTCTTCGTCCCTGCCGATCGTCTTCTGTATGAGAGAGGCCGAGAGAAGTAAGAACCGAGAGATAGCTGTTGCCAAGAGTAGGAGAAAGCCAAGTGTTGTGTATTGCTTCTGCATTGTGTGCTGAAATCGCGATAATGCCAGGGAATGCTGAAGAATTTCGGTCCTTTGGACATGTACAGGCTGCCCTCTATTTATAGGGGCTGAGGAGCCTTGTCTTCTGGCGGGCGATCGCCTTCCGGCCAATATAATAATGGGGCGATCGTCTGCCGGCCAATATAGTAATGGGGCGATCGTTCTTAAGTCACACGGGTTGTCGGCCTAAAGTCCAAGCATTCTGGCGGCAAGTGTGCGGTCCAATGAGGAGCCAAGAAGCGTCAGAGTCCGTCACATGCGATCCTACCGACACCTTTCGGCGGGCTGTCATTTGGTGGGAAGATCTTGTGACAGTGTAGTCAACGATCCGTGATATGCGGATCTTGTCTCGGCACTGCACGTGGGGTCTGTCCTGAGGCTCGGCCTTTTCCGACTGGATGATTATCGGCTTCGAGCGGCATGAGGCGGTCGTCTTTAGCCGGTCACCAGAGTTCGGCATTGGCCAGTTGCTGAGGGTCGGCATCGGTCGGTCGGCAAGTGCCGGGAGATGATCGTCTGCTAGTCGGCCACCAGGGGTCGATCGCCAAGTACCGAGAGACGATCGTCTTAGATGTCGATCGCTCGGCACCGGGACTTGTCCTGGGACCTTCGGTCGGCAGATCTATCTTGGCTGTCGGGTTAAGGCTAGGCCGCACAGTCGGTCGGTCAGCTTACGCCTCATTTGCTCGGCAATAGCTAGGTCGCCCGATCTCCGAGGCGATCGCTGGTCAAGAGTATAATTCTCGACACAACAGGTTGTAAAGGCCGTTTTTGAGCCTATTTATTTTCACTAGAAAATTTGTATAGGATGCAATTTTTCAATGATGTAATTATTATTTTGGCTATATCGAAGACCGAAGACAACCGACCGAGAAGACGAAGATTCGAAGACTGTGTTTTTATTTATTAGGTCATTCGCTTGGCCCACTACTTAGGAATTAGGTCCATGAGCTATATGTTGGTAGTAACTAGGTTACTGTTTTCTGTTTTTCATTTTGAATGATTGACAAACCAACAAACGCGCGTATAATGTGCAAAGTGTAACATTAATCGCGAAATTCTCCCGACTACAAATACACTAAGTTATAAAGGTTACGAGGTTTCCTACCCTCCGTCAAACTCATGGAAAATTGAAATATAAACCGGAATATTATTCTTCCGAGTATGTCGGGGTAATATTTTTGGGGAAAATTGATAAATTTCTAGAGTGCATTAGATGCCTTTGGTTGTGACAAATCAAACCCCTATAAACCGTATGGGTTGTCGGGTAAGATTCAATTGTCAGACTAATAGGAGTTGACGGTTTAAACTTAGATAGTTTAGCAAGCCATAGAAACCGAATGGGTTGAGGGCAAGTGAACTAGGGGTAAAAGAAGATCGAATCATCCATTAGATGGGTTGGTATTAGACACCACTTTATAAAGAATAATAGAATAGAAACCGTATGGGTTGCCCTCTATTAAACTTTGTAAAGAAATTGATCACCACTAAGAAGTCGATCTAACCATGACTTCCGGATTATAACATAGGAGTGTATAGTTCCGATAAAATTAGTGGGAGCCGAGACAAGAATTATACAAGCCCTTAAATTCTATACTCGGTCATAATTAAACAAGTCACTAATTGAATCTTGTCTAAATCTTTGCAGAAAACGAAACTGAATCTCTCTAAAAATGGCTAAAAACCCACTTGCAATACTACTTGAAAAGAATCGCCTAACTGGCCCCAATTTTGTTGACTGGTTGCGGAATCTAATGATTGTACTCAGTATGGAGTCTCTGGGATAAGTTTTGGAGGCAGACATTCCACCAACTCCAATCCGGACCAGAGGTAATCAAGAAGATATTGATGTCCATGAAAAATGGGTCAAGGATGACGTGCTAGTCCGTGGCTTTATGATGGGCTCAATGACTAATGAGCTGCAGAGAGCGCATGAGAAAATGACTTCTGCTAGGCAGATTTTCGCACACTTGACCGAACTTTATGGAGAGCACAGTAGGACTACTAGATATGAGATATCGAAGCAGTTGTTCAGTGCTAGGATGAAGGAATGGGAGAAAGTGGGAGACCACGTCCTCAAGATGATCTCTATGATTGAGAGGCTCGAGGTGCTCAACTTTAACATGAATTTATCCCTTCAAATTGATCTCATCCTTCAATCTCTCCCTGACTCTTTCACGCAGTTTGTAATGAATTTCAACTATAATGAAATTACATGCACATTAGCTGGGCTAATGAATAAACTGGTGACGGCACAGTCTAACATGAAGACGAAACCGAGAGAGGCTGCTCTTGTGATTTCTTATGGGCCTCGGAGGTCCAATAACAAGAAGATAAAGACCGACGAGCAGTATAAACCCAAGAAAGGGGTACAGAAAGGAAAGGGCAAGGCCCGAAAGGTTCAAAAGGTAGGCGGTCCAAAACCTACAGACAAATGCCTTGAATGCGGTGAGCTGGGCCACTGGCGAAGGACTTGTCCTAAGATTAATGGCGCATCAAGGTACGGAACTTTTTGTTTTTGAAACTAATTGTTCCGCTACTGTATATTCCGCTTCATGGATTAAGATTGGATGCCACTTCTCACATTAGTACTATGAATCGGGATGCAGGCAGTAGAAAACTTGAAGCTGGGGAAATAATGATCACTGTCGGAAGCGGACAAAGTGTCGAGGCAACCGATATTGGATCAATCCTACTGGGTTTAGAATCCGGTTTTATTTTGACATTAGATGAAGTACTTGTTTTGTCCAAGGGGCATAAAAATATTGTATCCATTCCAGTCTTGGACCAGAAAGGATTTTGTTTCTTCATTTGAAATGGTAGTTGTAAAATTTATTTTCGAAATAAATTGGTTGGCACAGCTACATTGTTGAATGGTTTATATCATCTGAACATGCAAAATAAAACAGCAGTGAACACTATAACTAGGAAACATGGTAGGAAAGATACTAATCAAGCTATTAAATGGCACCTTAGGCTTGGTCATGTTGGTCAGACCAAGGTTTAGAAAATGGAGAAGGATGGACTTTTAAGTCCATTGGGTGTAGAACCATATCCAACTTGTGAATCTTGCCTTAGAGGCAAAATGACTAAGTCCCCCTTCACAGGGACTTTTGAAACGGCTGCCGATAAACTTGGATTGGTACATACCGATGTTTTTGGTGCTTTAGAAGTAGCCCGAGATGGATATCAATATTTCATAACGTTCACAGATGATCATACTAGGTATGGGATTGTGTACTTAATGAAACATAAATCCAAAGCCTTTACTAAATTCAAAGAATTTAAGGCCCTAGTTGAAAAACAGACTGGATGTCATATCAAAGCACTTCGGTCGGACCGAGGTGGCGAATATATGAGCATAGAGTTTTATGAGTTCCTTAAGGAACATGGAATAGTTTCACAATTGACGCCGCCAGGAACCCCACAGTTAAATGGTGTTTCAGAAAGGAGAAATCGAACTTTGTTGAACATGGTTCGCTCTATGTTAAATTACACTGATTTACCTATTTACCTGTGGGGGTATGCCTTACTAACCGCTGCCTATATTCTTAATAGATGTCATTCCAAATCCATTCCTATCACTCCGCATGAGATGTGGAATGGTAAGAAACCAAGCCTTAATCACATAAGGATTTTGGGATATCCAGCCTATGTCAAGAAGGCTAAGTTGGACAAACTGTAAGCGAGGTCCATCAAAGGACATTTCATTGGATACCCAGAGGACTCGATGGGTTATCTATTCTACATTCCAGAAGACCATAGGGTCGTTGTGGCATTACAAGCGCACTTCCTTGAGGATGAATTCATTCAGGAAGGTGGCTCGGGTAGAAATATCTCTTTGGAAGAGCATAATGAAGGTCCTAAGGAGACATCTGATCAGGGATAAGGAACCGAACCTATTGTAACACAACCTCCACTTCGAAGGTCTGATAAGGTGAATAAGCTGCAACGAGCCATTTATGGGCTGAAGCAATCTTCTCGGAGTTGGAACCTTCGATTTGACGAAGCAGTCAAGGACTTAGAATTCGTACGAAATGAGGAGGAACCGTGTGTTTACAAAAAGGTCAGTGGGAACAATATTGCGTTCTTAGTACTATATGTAGATGATATTCTACTTATAGGAAATAACGTAGCAACGCTCAGCACTGTGAAAGCTTGGCTTTCTAAAACATTCTCCATGAAAAACTTGGGAGAAGCTTCCTATATTATAGGGATCCGTCTTTACAGAGATAGACCGCGAAGAATGATAGGACTTTCCCAAGCCCTCTATATAGATAAAATCCTGAGAAGATTCAAGATGGATGAATCTAAAAGAGGGTTCCTTCCCATGCGACATGGAATTCATCTCACCACGAAAATGTGTCCTCAAAGTGAGGATGACAAGAGAGATGAGTAAGGTACCCTATGCCTCGACAGTGGGTAGCCTCATGTACGCTATGTTGTGAACGAGACCGGACTTAGCCTACACTGTGAGTATGGTAAGCCGATTTCAAGCAAACCCGGGTAGGGAACACTGGACTGCCGTAAAGAACATTCTTAAGTACTTAAGAAGAACTAGAGATTTGGTTCTTACTTATGGTGGTGGAGAACTGAGGGTGATTGGATTCACCGATTCTGATTTTCAAGGAGACAATGACGACTCTAAGTCGACATCTAGGTACTTGTTTACTCTCAATGGAGGAGCAGTATCTTGGAGAAGCTCCAAGAAAACTGCTACTGCAGATTCCACCTGCCAAGCAGAGTATCAAGCTATCCCAGAGGCTAGCAAAGAAGCATTTTGGATGTAGAAGTTTATGCAAGAACTTCAAGTGGTGCCTAATGCGGAGCTGCCTATATCACTATTCTGTGATAATGATGGAGCTGTCGCCCAAGCTAAGGAGCCTAGGGCTTACCACAACACCAAGCATATAGAGAGAAAATACCACATCGTTTGAGAGATGGTGAAAAAATGATATGTTTCATTGCAAAGAGTAGACTCAGAAGACAATGTCTCTGACCCACTGACTAAGCCATTATCTCAGGCCGTCTTAGAAAGACATCTGAAGAACATGGGTATTGGATACCATGATGTGTGACATTGAGTGCAAGTGGGAGATTGTTAGGAATATGCCCTCGAATGCCACTCAGGAGATGAGAGAGTAAGGGCATTGTACTTGTAATTATGGAATTATTAATAAAAAGGCAATACAATTCATTCACTGTTTATTGTATTTCAATTGCATTCTTGACTTGGTAAACATTGAAGTGAAGTCCATGTAAATAAATCAAACATTCCATTCTCCTTATGGGATAAGAGAATATGCACTGGAAGTGTTTAAAGTTTATTTACGTAAATTGTTCGCAAGTCAATAAACTTAAAATGGGCATTAAATTTTAATACGACTTGTATAACTGATGCTAGGACGTGTGCACGTCTTGATAGCATAGTTATAAGTATATTGGTGGGGCCAGTATACTCGAACACAACTCATACTCGATTCAGTCACACAGTATTCACTCTCGGAGAGTCGATGATGAATCGAAAGGTTGTGATAGAATACGTGGACCTTTGACTTGAGGGTTCAGTAGAAGATGTGCCTGTGACGTTTAGTTTGTCATTAGAGTAGTTAGACTCATTTGCTTAATTGCTGAGTCGGCCTCGAAGTGCGGACTATACGGGCAGGTAACAGTCTTTACTGTATGCCAAGAAAGGATTCTATCTCCTGTTAGTGAGCAGGCAAATGTCCTATACGGTTAATGGCAAATAAGATCATAAGTCTTTGGCCAAAGCATTCTGATATAGTCGTATTAGATACACTATTAATCAGTCGGTCTTGATTTGCATTAACACATATATAGAGTTTAGTCAATAGTAGGGTTTTACTTTATCGTGACCCGAAGACTTGACCGGGACATCTGATGAAGGGTCTATACGTATATAGTATTCACGACATAATGGTTCTGGAATGATCCCTTCATTCGTTCTCAGTCGGGGTTTACAGTGCGGCCCGCTAGGCTGACTAAGTGCTGCCCGCACTCATTGGTTCCTCCCAATGCCGGCTGAGACGGACCTATGGAGTCGCGCATTAGGAGCGTTGACGGATAAATGTGAATTTATTATCTCTCTATTAATATTAGATATTAGATATCTAATTATGATTTATTGGATAAATCAAATAGCGGTCTTATGAATTAAAATTAAGTTACCGGGTAATTAATTCAATTCATAAATTATATTTCTTAGAGAAATATAGTTGTATTTGATATAATTAATTAATTAGATTAATTAATTAATATAAATACATTGATGATTTAACAGAGTGTATTTAACGGAGTCGTTTGACGAACGTCCGGTACACGAGCCGAGTGGCTCGGCTCGTTTTCTAGGAAACTTCCTTGGGCCGCCCCACCTCTCCCCACCTCACATGGCCATTTTCTGGTGTGCATGTTATGTGTTGTAAAGTCATAACAATAATGTTTGAGATTCTCTCTCACATTATTTTTCCTTCATGATGAGTTGTTGTTTTATATATATTACAAACTCATTTCATGCAAGTAGTTGACTTGACACACACACTCAAAATACCTGCTGGCCGAGAGCAGAAGAGTGAGAGGAAAGAATTTTTTTTTTCAATTTATCATCTTTGAGGTGATACAAAATCAAGAAAGAAAAAAGAGATATAAATTCCTATAGTAATTCCTAGCCGTGTTCTTGGAGAACGGATTGCTATCGAATTTTTCCGGGCAACTTCCGACGCGTGTGAAGTAGAGGCTTTGTACCTTTCGATGCTTGTAATGAAGGAATTTCGTGTTCGGGATGGGGTTCGTGATCATCATAAATTTTACGAAGAATTATTTCAAAGACTTCAAGGGTATGATCTTTATCTTCGTATTTTTTTTTTGTATATACGTTACTTGATCGATCCTGTTTGGGATTCGATTTTATTTTCCGCTGCGTATTTCGTTTTATTTTTGGAATCCCAACACCTACGGTAGTAGCCAGCCAAACCCAAGAAACTACGGACCTCCTTCACATTCGTGGGCGGTGTCCAATCCAACACTGCCTCAATCTTCTGCGGATCCACTCGAACTCCCTCGGCCGAAATCACGTGACCCAAAAACATCACTTCCTTCAGCCAGAACTCACATTTTGAGAATTTTGCATAGAGCCGCTCGATCCTCGAAATGTCTAACACTATCCGCAAATGATGGGCATGCTCTTCCTCATTCCTCGAATAAATAAGAATGTCGTCAATGAAGACGACGACGCACTTATCCAAATACTCGATAAAGACTTTGTTCATCAACTGCATGAACACTGCCGGCGCATTAGTTAACCCGAAAGGCATAACTACGAACTCATAATGTCCGTATCTCGTCTGAAAAGCTGTTTTCGGCATGTCATACTCTTTCACCCGGAGCTGATAGTAACCCGATTTCAAATCAATCTTCGAGAATACCGCAGCTCCCTACAACTGATCGAACAAGTCGTCAATCCTCGGTAAAGGATACCTGTTCTTGATGGTCACCTTGTTTAGTTCACGATAGTCGATACACAAACGTAGTGAACCATCCTTCTTCCGCACAAACAGGACCGGTGTGCCCCAAGGCGAAGCGCTCGGTCGAATATAACCCGACTCAAGAAGCTCACTCAAATGCTTCTTCAGCTCTACCATCTCTGAAGGTGCCATGCGATACGGCGCCTTTGAAATCGGAGCCGCGCACGACTCTAACTCTATAACAAACTAAACCTCACGATCCGGTGGCAATCCCGGTAACTCGTCATGAAATACATCAGGAAACTCACTAACGATTGGAATAGACGAAAGCTCGACTCCACCATCCTCCACCTTCAAGGCGTAGCACCAATAACCAGTACACCCTTTTCGCAGGAGTCTCATCGCTTTCAAGGCGTTAATAACAAACTTCTGGTTTCTCTTTCGCCCCGCGAAAGAGTGTTCAGTGCCGTCCTCGGCTAGCATGGTAATGATCCTCGTGCGGTAGTTCATGATTGCACCATGCCGCTCGAGCCAATCATTCCCGGGAATCAAATCCTCACCCTCGATACCCACGACAATAAGATTAGAGAGCCAAGCCCTCTCACAAATAAACACAGAACAGTCCCGGACTTCTCGATCACCGACAATTCTATCACCGCTAGGAAGTTTAACGATGAAAGGCTCACAAGGTGACAAGCGGTCGAGACTCAAACGGCGTACACACTCTAGAGAAATGAATGAATGCGTAGCACACGAATCAAAAAGCACACTGACAGGATGGGAATGGATATGAACGGTACCTGTCGCTACAGTAGCTGCTGGATCATCGGCCCTCCTCATCTCGTAGATACGTGGCTGGGCAGAGCCGACACTGGAAGCTCCTCCTCTAGCGGGCTGACCCCGACCTCTACCTCGACCAGCACTCGGTTGAGGCTGCGGAGCTAACGAGCCCTAGTTCACACTCGGCTCCATAGGTGTTGGGCGAAAAGAACGGGCGCCGCGAATCAGTCTGATCTGCTCACAAAAAGAAGCCTTGTGGCCTGAATGGCCACAAGTATGACAAGTTAAAGGAGGACGAGGACACTCCCGGTTCTTATGACCCGACAAGCCACAGTTAAAACATATGAGTTCACGAACGGAGGTTCTAACAGCACCTCGAGAACTCCCGGAAAGATGAGCCGAACCGCCCGCAGGGGCACTCGCAGATGGAAATTTCTGCTGGCCTCCACTCTTATGACCCGAGAAATTCCCAACGGATTTCTGCTTCTTACTCTCTTGGACCGCCGCACTAGCCGTCACCGACATATCATAGGCAAGAGCTCGACTCTGATAATCCTTCAAGGTAGTACAGACGAGCCCAGACATATAGTCCCGAATGGGCAGTTTCATCCTCCTGGAAAAATGGAAAATTTTGTCGCTTTCCCCGAAAAATTAGGTCTTTACATAGCCCAACTCTTTGTTAAAATCAGCAATAGCTTGAGATACGGGGATATCCCGTGGTTGAGCATCATAGAAGGTATGCACTCGAGCCTGTCTGACCGGCCACGGGCAATATTCGGTCTCCATCAATTCCTGAAATTCGGCCCACGAAGCAACATGATCTTTGGGCCCAACGGCCTCCCACCAATCTGTGGCGTCCCCAGTGAGAAAATACTGGGCAATAGGAACTTTACGGTCCTCGGGACAGTTAGTGGCAACAAAGACTTTGGATATCTCCTTGATCCATCCTTCCCAGCCAATCGGGTCAGAGGTTCCCGTGAACTGAGGAGGATGCATCTTGATGACATCCTGGAGCCAACGGTCAGCTCTGTCCCGAGCAGCATGGGCCGAATTCTGGACCGCCTGGGCAATCTCCGCCATCTGGTTTACCATCTGTTGCATAACAGCCGCAACATCAAGATCAACACCACCTTGAGAAGAAGCATGGCTATGTTGGTCACCGGTACTACCGGCTCCCGAAGAATGCGACGTGGCCGCCCCACCAGCTGCCCCACGTCCTCGGCCGCGTCCACGACCACGACCACGATTTCCTCCGGCATCCATACTGGTGTTAAGAGATAACAGAAGTATATTGATGATAAGTAAGGGAGGAAAAAGCAACTACGATTCAAGAAGCGGAAACATAATGCAAGAAAACAAGGGACCGAATAAGAAAACTTACTAGCACTGGAAGTACCGAGATGCTAGCAGCGGTGTGACAATATGCAAAACAAACCACAACTAGACCCAAATAACCGACAAGCCTAGGTATCCATAAACCTAGCACTCTGATACCATTATCTGTAACACCCCCGAGATATTCAGGGTATATTACAGTGCCGTGGACCCCTACATGGGACCCACCAGGCTAGACACAATTTACCACAGTAAATGTACACATTATCCAATTGAAAACCAAATCACACGCTCGGTACAACCGGCGGAAAAATCCACAATGGCAACATAAATAACTTGACGAATATAAATCTTAATCCGGAGAGAAAAGCTTAAGTACTCGCGAGTACAATCTATAAGTTTCAAAAGTGGACAACAACCATATCGAATAGAATAACGGAATTAAAAGGACTCAAATGCATATGTCAACGACCCTGGCCAACATCCTCGTACTATCCCAGCGCTTGCTCGTCCTGATGATTATAACCTGAAATCCATAACAAGAATTTCCCCACAACGGGTCCCCAAAGGGGTTAGCAATTACGCTAGTACAAGTAATCAAGGCAAACTAATCGCTTACACATTTCATAGTACATGCACCAATATCATTTCAAAAACCAAAGTCAGGCATGTCTTTTCCGGAAACAAACAGTCAATCTATTTGCCAAGGGAACAGGGCTATACCATTGATCCCGCTCCGTGATCCTTAAGGACCCTCCCGAGCTGGCCATATTGTAAAACAAAACAAGCACACGCATCGCCTTGGGAACAGGGCTATACCATTGATCCCGCTCCGTGATCCCTAAGGACCCTCCCGAGCTGGCTAGCGAAACAAACTCGTGAATCCAGGGCTATACCATTGGATTCCCTCCGTGATCCCGTCGGACCTTCCCGAGGTGAGCAATCACACACAATATGCATTACCATTTCACGTTAAGCATAAAGGTTTCCAAAAATACTTGCCTTGAATAATTGATGACGCAACGAACGGAAGGAAAAACACCGACGATCGCTAGGAACCAACGGAACCGAACCTAACGATTCGAAGAACACAATCACAACCAACTCTAGACGAATACGGAAATGGAATACACCCGAAAACCCGCCTACGATTCATGTATATTCGTATAGAAATAACAACGAGGGCGGACCACAACCAAACCCTCTCGATTCCGTAAAAACCACAAAATATACCATGAATCCGTAGGAAATAATACTAACAAGATTAATCATATTCATCATGAATCCACCAACAAAACGGAATGAATCGGACGAAAATCCCAAAACCCCCAAATTATCCAAAGGTAGGGTTCTAAGAGATTTACCTTGGATTAGGATGAAAGATTCGTGTTGATGTTGTTATAATACACCAAGAACTCAAGGAAGATGTTGGATGAGATGATTGGAGGAAGAAATCGCCAAGAAGATCGCCCGGAATCGCCTTAGCCGCGGAGAGGAGGAAGAAATGAGAATTTGTGTTCATCTCGGTCAACTCCCTGGTTTATATAGCCATGGAGTGTTAGCGCGCGCTAATCCTCAGGGTTAGCGTGCGCTAACGGGACAAAACTACAGGCCATCCAGTTAGCGTCCCAGTCCAGTAGCCAGAGTTCTGGCCGTTAGCGTGCGCTACTCGAAACGTAGCGTGCGCTAATAACCACTCGGTAGCACGCGCTATCGACCAATAGCGTGCGCTACCTGGACATCAGCCGAGTCCAAAAGTTAACTGCCCACTACTCACATGACCTGTTAGCGTGCGCTATCGTACAAGCGTAGCGTGCGCTATCTGGCACCTGACCGAGTTCAGTAGTAAAATGTCCAGTACTGGACACTCACGCTAGCGCACGCTACCGGGTATCTCAGCGTGCGCTAGCCTCCCGACATTAGCGTGTGCTAGTCTACGTAGCGTACGCTAATACGCCAGTCCAGAAGGCTGGAAATAGCACTGCCACTCCCAGGGCTTGCTCTCTAGCGCGCTGCCATTTAATCACCGTAGCGTGCGCTACTAAGGGACACCTAGCGTGCGCTATGCAGAAAAGATAGCATGCGCTAGGTTACGAAATATAAACGGTTCACAATACCGGAATATGAACGAAACCTCAAACGGAACACCTCAAAGTGCATCATAACATAGAATGGATCCACGGCAATCCCCGAAACGGCGGTTCCGTACAACAATTACGAGAATCAGATCAATAGATGACGGAAAAGATACATTGAAAGATACACGAGGGTCGCTACGATCGAAAAAATACACTGGAAATGAAAATACAAGGGGAAGAAAAATGCGAATATTACACACATAAACACAAGCACCACATATCATCTTGAATCGGTAAATAATTCAAGATATTCGGACGCCAAAATCATGGATATTGCACTCTACCCCACTAAAAATAAGTTTCGTCCTGAAACTTAAAATATGAAGCAATCAACACAGAGAAACCTAGATAGCATCTGTTATCTGTTGCTGACAGCCCACAACAAACCTCATGAACTACAGAACTGCTACCGTCCAAATTCGCTACACCAGAGCGACAACGAAATGCAACAAACAATTATGATCGAACAACAATGATCAAAGCAACAACGATTGAACAACATTGTCGAAGTTTACTGCAAGATGTTCATTCGCATAGAATTTACGGGAATCGCACCGAACTCGGAAAAGTCATAACAATAAACTAATTAATCCGGACCAATATCAAAGCTCGCTCGAATGACAAAGGCGAAAAACAACACAAGGTCAGAAGTAGACGGAAGCCAAAAAAATATGGGTATTACACCATATCACCTTTAAAAGAGGTTTTGTCCCCGAAACCAAAGCAACGAGAATGAAGTGTTAGCATAGCAACCAACTAATAAACAACATCTTTGGCAAGAAGGTACTGAGCGATAGGCACCATCTGACCTTCAGAACGATCAACTGTCTCGAATATCCTTCCCAACTGAAAAATCCAACTATCATAACCCAATGCATTCGCAGCACCAGCAAATCGAGGGGGATTCAGATGGACTACCTCTCGGAGCCATAGATTTGCCTTGACGTTCTGAATCGTATCTGTGTTACGTTGAACCGCCTGGGTTAAATTGAGTGATCTGTGTCGCTACTTGTTGCAATACAATAGCAATACCGATATCAACGCCATTCCTGGTAACATTCTCTTGGCCCCGCATCTGATCTCCAAAACCATCTGTACCACGGTCACGACCTCGACCTCTGCCCCTCGGCATACTGAGCGGATACTCACTCAATACGATGAAACACAACATCGCAAAATAATATACCAAATTGTCAATTCAGCACAACATATCCACATAAGACAACTATGAGCAACTCGATAAGAAGATTCACGAGTATCCTTTTTAATGATACCATTTGAAATTATTTGAATTTGTATTTTTATTCGAAATAAAACTTTGAAAGTACTTTTGGAACCTCGAGCTGTTTTACCAAAACTTGTAAACAAAAGACTTTAACCGTCTCATTTTTGAAAATCTATGGGTTCAAGGGTTTGTTCCAAGAAAGCCAAAATCATGTTCCGGGTGAAACAAAATTGATAAACGAGTTTCTAATTTGTATATTACAACCAATACAACAAGAATTACATGACCAATTCATCATAATCGGCCCAGAATTTAAATCAAGAGGAAAACCCCAAAATAGTTGAAAAAAAAGATTTTCGAAGAATTACCTCAATCCGACGAAGAACAATGGATTAGATGATGATATAATCGAAAAGGATCTTCTAAAACACCTTGGAAATGATTAGAATCGACCAAGGACTCGAGTTCCCGAGCCTCCCGTCGCCAGCCGCCGCAAGAAATGAGAAAAAGGGTAAAAGGTGAGGTCTGGCCGAAGCCCAGGCCTATATATGCCGACAGTGTTACGGCCGTAACTCGGTCAACGCCCATAACGTACGTTACAGACGACTCCTTGCGTACATAACGAACACCGCTTACGGCCGTACTCGGCATGGCCTTACGGCCGTAACCGAACTCCCAGGGCCACTGCCCGAAATCTGTCGACACATTACGGCCGTAACCGGCCAATGCCTAGCGGCCGTAATGAAGCCTTACGGCCGTAACAGGACAACCCTTACAGCCGTAACCGAGTCCTCCCAGGCCAGGTTGTGCGGGTGTCTTACGGCCGTAATCGGCCAGGCCTTATGGACGTAACTCGACCCAGCAGCCCTTCGACTGCCCAGCTAGAGACTCGTCGACGTCTCGATCATGCAAACGCACCGATCATGATCCAAAATAATAACGAACAGGCTACGAAATTCAACGAATCACAGCGCAAGCACACAACTCCAAGGACGCGGATGACAACAGTCCGTTCGACCGAAGAAAATTCAACGAAACCAGAATGAAGATCTCGGGTATTATATTCTACCCCCCTTAAAAGAAGTTTCGTCCCCGAAACTTAAAACATAAAATGATCAACATGATACAGTATCAGATAAACCCCCCCATCCGTTGCCAACGACCTACAATGAATCACATGCAGTACGTAGTGGCTACCATCCATATCGCTACACCAGAACTACAACAAAACATAACGAATAAAAATCAATATGGTTAACTAGCCCGAACAGCACAGCAATCAAAATACGAGTTAATCGTTGAACAATTACGAAATTCTAACGACCCACAGTTTAGAAGATCGAATATGAAGTCAATTTCCCAAACTTAAGGAAATTACGAAGTGATCTGAAAGCTCAAAAATCATGATACGAGATCAACGAATACCGTACAACAAACGACCGAGCAACAATGATCGAGACAACAACGGTAGAACAATCATATTCGAATCATAACGAATAACAGAAATTGAATAGCATCCCCGAAGTCCACAGCACGAATCAAGACCTTATATGATCTGTGAAAACGACAAAATATACATTTACATAAGATTCACAGGAGTGGAACCGAATTCGGAAAAAGTCACAACGACAAACGGATTAACCCGAAACAATACCACAACTCGTTCGAACAACAAAAAGTGAAGAGTAGAACAAGTCCAGAAAATATCGACGAACACAAACGATTCGATAGAGTCGAACAAAACGAAAGCGGAAAAATATGGGTATTACACCATATCACCTTTAAAAGAGGTTTCGTCCCCGAAACCTAAACAACAAGAACGGAGTGCTAGAATAACAACCTTCCCGGCAATATTCTCTTGGTCCCGCTCCATGACAATCTGTATCGCGGTCACGACCCCGTCCTCTGCCCTTCGGCATACTAAGCGGATACTCACTCAATATGATGGCACAACATCTCGACGTAAGGTATCTAATAGCAACACGATAAGAGTGCCCACTCTGGATAATTACACGAATACAAAACTTACAATTGCGATAATCGGAACTTGCTATCATAACCAACCATTTAAATAATCACATCAACAAAGTCTTATGACCCATACTGGTTCAAACACGGCCGTAATAACTATACACCAATATAATTAACCATTTATAACGTTCTACTCAAATCCCCACGAGGTATCCATTTAGATAATATCATTTGAAAACCTTTTGAATTCATATATATTTCCGAACTAAAATTTGAAAGTCTTTTTGATACCTCGGGCTGTTGTTTTATCAAAACTTGTAAGCAACGTACTTTGACCGTCTCAGTTTGAAATTATCTGCAAAACAATATTTCCTTACAACTGGCATCATCAAAATCACCATGCCACTACACATCATCATTTTGGAGTGATTCAAGATCATGCACGATACTGGCTCAGTACAGAAAACTTTTCTAAATCCGAGTTTGAAGCTTAAATCGAGTAAGATTCTTTATCTTCCACAATATATTTTTGAAAATAAAAATTGTATTGGTTTTTGAAAATAAAATATTTTTATGGTGTGAAAGATTTTTTTGAAAATCATGTACTCGGATTATTTGGAAATACAACAATACGTTAAAATCATTTTCGAAAATCCTCCCAACACTACATGAATCAACGACGGTAACATTTTACAAAATGTCTACATGTACTTTAAAACAACTCTTTCAAATACCGTCGAGGTTTTATTTGAGAATCCGAGGCCGGCTCGCCAATTCCAAATAATTTTCAAAGTACACACAGAGCCGCCGATTAATCGAACCATCGCAACTTTATGAAATTTTCAGGAAGGCGTTCTCGAACACACACACAGCAGACATAATTTAAACATAATCAATTATCACCTAGTACTACAAAAAGGCCTAACACATATTCCCACACAACAGTTGTCATCACTAGACAACACATATAAAATACATTCGCAGATGATTGACTGCAAAACATAGACCTGGCGGCTAAAAATGTGGTTCCATAGCCTCTGCCCAGGCTGATTAGCGCGCGTTACAACAAAGATTAGCGTACGTTAAACATGCCACGTTAGCGCGCGTTAGCCTCATACTAAGCCTGCGCTAACTGCTCTAATCAACAACATGATTGCAAACATATACATGGCAATACTAGAATCGATGTTTACAAATAAGCAACAACATACGAGTTTGAATGCCATCGATTCACATAATTACAACATCTCACAAGCAACCATCAAAAGACAATCATCATTCAAAATCGAAATTTCTCCTCTCAGCATGGAGGGTTATCTCAACGTGCACATACCGAATGACTCAGCGTTCACACTACCATCTTAATCATAAAACTGGGCACCATTGCCCAAATAGCGATAACATCATCAATACCCATCTTCTGACTAACATTCATGAAACCGAAAAATTACAAACGAGAGTCACGTCTTGAGTATATTTTGTAAACCTCATTTGAGTTTAAAACTAGTGTTTTGAAAACTTATAGTACACAATGGAAAAGAATTATAATTCGAGTTTTCAGAACTTTCAGCCTTGAGTTCAACATACGGAAATCAAACTTTTTTCTCCCTTAGAGGACATTTTAAAAAAATTATGTGACTCCCCGAAAGCATTCGAAAACATAAAATTCCAAGGTTGTTACTTTTGCAATAAAAATGGTTTATACGAAGATACATTCAGCAACATCATTCTACATTCTAGCACAAGACGGGAATCAACAAATATATGTCACATAATCATAAATCACATTTAAACTGTACCCCCAAAATACAAAATCATACAACTAGCTCGTGCAGCTCGAGGCACAACATGAAGTAGGGAGACTTACATCCACAGATCGCATGAAGATGATTGCTGCACCATGATACTAATCACGACCGACATCCCAGACGACGCGTCGCGACTCAACTCAGTCAGACACAATCTGACAAGACAAGACCCAACATTACACGACTGGACCCGATATCCTAGGTTTCCGCAACCTAAGCTCTGATACCATAAATGTAACACCCTCAAAATCAAACCGGAAATATTATACGCCGCAGACTCTCTCCGTGAGGATCCACTAGGCTAGACATCGAAACAACACATTACATTACATACCGATGTAACAAAATAACAAACCAATAGACCGATTTGGTCTTTTATCACTAACATACAATCAAAGTATACATTCTATCTCAACTCATACCCATGCAAGGGTAAAATACACTCACAAACAAAAGTACGACAGCGGAAAAGACCATACAACGAACTCCGACCGACTGTACCCAAAACTGGCCTTCATGTGATTAGTATCATTCGTCTTCCATCATCCTTCGCACTGATCCTGTGTTTTGCTCCCAAAACCTGCATGTACCTGGACGCAGAACAGACATCCACCCCTCGAATACTCGGGGGTTAGCAAAACTCCACTATTTTGCTAGTACAAGTATAAAATGCAAATATGAGCCATACACAACATATTCCGAGAATACAATGAAAGAGTTCCCGAAATATATTATTTAGTTAAAATAGTTCAAGTCTTGAAACTAGAAACGAAATAAGTAAACACTTTGAAAACACTTCCAAATCTCGGGGGGTTTGAAAACATTTGAAATTGAAAAGTTCTTAATTCCTCGAAAGCCACTTAGGGTCACAGTCCCAAAGTTCATTTTCCAAAATGCAAATCCTTTAACAAAACACGGGGTCCACGACCCAACAATTCCGGTCACAAAACACAGGCTCCACGACCCGATCATCTACTTCAACTCACTTACAAGGACACATTACAAATAATACATTATTCTTATGCCATTCTAGCCAAGCACCAAGACTCGATATATAATGTCTCTCGACCCCGAGCACAAAGCATTGTGATACTACGGACAATATCATAATTAACGAAAACATCAACGTCATCCTCAAGATGAAAACCACACCTGGTAACCCGCGACCGTACCCCTTAGTATCGGCCCCCAGACGCCTTGTTGAATGCTCCGGGTGGGAAACCACTTCCGCGGCCGTACCCCTTAGTATCGGCCGCCAGACGCGCCGTCGAATGCTTCGGGTGGAAGATCAACGACACACGCACCCAAGTCCACTTCCGTGGCCGTACCCCTTAGTATTGACCCCCAGACGTCCCGTCGAACGCTCCGGGTGGAAGGACAACAACTCACACACCCAAAAGATCATAATTCATAGTTGCAAACCACAAGCCTCGAAGGTCAATCAAAGTATATATAGTCGAGGTACCTTACTAGAATGGCCAGTTCATCCAACACATACTCAGACTAAGTAACGATACAATTAACACTAGAATTAAACGATGCAACTAGTACCAATAACATAGCAACGAGAGAAAATAACTTTCCAACCACGCCGAACGGCACAACCTCCTCATAAAGGAGTTACCACCTTTATCACACAATGTCACACGATCATCAATAAATACACGTTCCCCCACATATAACTCAACGAAAGGTTAAACTTTAAATCTACAAACGACATAATCACACAAAACGATACCCTACGAAAGTAAGGTATTCCTATACTCAACAATAATACACATACTTAGACAAGCACATTTAACAACGAAATCATACGAGTCATCTTTAAGGAAATATTGAAAAGCATATCGATTCCTTTGAAAGTTAATTATATACATTCATTCAGCACATATCGTCGATTACCAACTATTAAATCCGCACAACACGTAATGTATGGGCAAGATACTTGCCTCGAAATCAATTTGTGAATACTCCGACGAACGCGGCTCGGCCGAAACAGCCCCGAAAACCGACCACCTTGCGATAAATCAATAACAACACAATCACTACGAGAATAACACCGCTACGAATCAACAACACTAAACGAAATCCCAATCGACACTAAGAAACTACAAGGGTTCAAGGGTTTGTTCCAAGAAAGTCAAAATCATGTTCCGGGTGAAACAAAATCGATAAACGAGTTTCTAATCCGTAGATTACAACCAATACAACAAGAATTACATGACCAATTCATCATAATCGGCCCAGAATTGAAATCAAGAGGAAAACCCCAAAATAGTTGAAAAAAAGGATTTTCGAAGAATTACCTCAATCCGACGAAGAACAATGGATTACATGATGATATAATCGAAAAGGATCTTACAAAACACCTTGGAAATGATAAGAATCGACCAAAGACTCTATTTCCCGAGCCTCCCGTCGCCAGCCACCGCAAGAAATGAGAAAAAGGGTAAAAAATGAGGTCTGGTCGAAGCCCAGGCCTATATATGCCGACAGCGTTACGGCCGTAACCGGCAGGGCCTTATGTCCGTAACTCGATCAACGCCCATAACGCACATTACGGCCAACTCCTTGCATACGTAACGAACACCGCTTACGGCCATACTCGGCATGGCCTTACGGCCGTAACCGAACTCCCAGGGCCACTGCCCGAAATCTGTCGACGCATTACGGCCGTAACCGGACAATGCCTAGCGGCCGTAATGAAGCCTTACGGCCGTAGCAGGACAACCCTTATGGCCGTACCGAATCCTCCCAGGCCAGGTTGTGCGGGTGTCTTACGGCCGCAATCGTCTAGGCCTTACGGCCGTAACTCGACCCAGTAGCCCTTCGACTGCCCATCTAGAGACTCGTCGACGTCTCGATCACGCAAACGCACCGACCATGATCCAAAATAATAACGAACAGGCTACGAAATTCAACGAATCACAGCGCAAGCACACGATTCCAAGGACCCGGACGACAACAATCCATTCGACCGAAGAAAATTCAATGAAACCGGAACGAAGATCTCGGGTATTACAAGCACAAAGCATTGTGATACTCCGGATAATATCATAATTAACCAAAACATCAACAATAATATCACAGAAACCACACTTGGTAACCCACGGCCGTGCCCCTCAGCATCGGCCCCCAGCTACCCCGTCGAATGCTCCGGGTGGGAAAACCACTTCCGCGGCCGTACCCCTTAGTATCGCCCCCCAGACGCCCCGTCGAACACTCCGGGTGGAAGAACAACAACACACACACACACGTGTTCCACAATTCATAGTTGCAAACCACAAGCCTCGAAAGTCAATCATAATATATATATAGTCGAGGTACCTTACTAGAATGGCCGGTTCATCCAACACATACTCACGACCAAGTAACGATACAATTAACACTAGAATCCAACGATGTGACCAGTACCAATCACATAGCAATGAGAATCAGTACCTTACCAACCACAACCTCCTCCTAAAGGAGTTACCATCTTTATTACACAACGACACATGATCATCCATACACACATTTCCACGCACATATCTTGACAAAAGGTTAGACGTTAAATATACAACGACACAATCACAAAAAACGACAACGTACGAAAGTAATGCATTCCTATACTCAATAATAATACACATACTTAGACAGGCACATTCAGCAACGAAATATACGAGTCATCTTTAAGGGACTCTTTATTGAGAAATATATCAATTCTTTTGAATATAAATGTTCATTCAGTATATATCGCCGATTACCAACTATTAAATCCACAAAACACGTAATGTATGGATAAGATACTTGCCTCGCTAATCGATGCTGGACACTCCCCCGAACACGGCTCAATCGGGAAACCTCAAACACCTATAATTCTTCGGGCGGAATTAATAATAACACGATCGATCGGGAAGCTTGAATAAAATGGCGAACGGAAGAGTTCCGACTCGAATTCTTCGCAAGGAACCTGACCCTAACATCATACCATCAATAAATCAACGATCATACGAGAAAGAATAATTGTAGACGCCCGAATCCCCTTTGCGACATTTCACCGGACACCTACAACTTCCGCAAGAAATAATGAAAATACGATCATAATGATGAGCAAGACCAAAACTAATGGGAAACGCCTCAAATCAACAAAGGAAAACTCATATGAACATTTAATCGAACAATAAATGTTCACGGTTCCTCCAGAACACTTGAATCATCAATCGCGTTGAAAGAATCAAGGAAATGGATATACAATCCATAGAACATGTTTAACAACATCATTTAACACTACCCGATTTATCAAAAATGGATTGAAATCAAAGTCAAGAACAAAACCCCCAAAATTACAGAAGTAGGGTTCTAAGAAGAAAATACCTCGATTAAAATGGCGAAAGATGTTGGGATGTTGTTAAATCCACACTAGGAACTTATAGATGTTGATGGGTGATGATATTAGGCCAAAATCCATGCTTACACACCCTTACGATCGCCCACATTGTCGGAAGGAAGAAAGGGGAGGAAGAAATGACGAAAGTTGACCTCTACAGTCCTATATATATATATATACTATCAACAGTTAGCGCGCGCTATGGCATGTGTAGCGTGTGCTATTGGCTGCAAAATGCAGTCCAGAACCTCCTGCCAGACTCCATTAGTGCGCGCTAATAGATGCGTTTAGCGTGCGCTAATTATACACTGTATAGTCTTTACTTTTTCATCCATAACTCCTTCGTCCGGACTACGATTGACTTACCGCTTAAATCATTGAAAAGATAACTTGATAACCTATGACACAGTAAAGTTTCCGAATTTTTAGACTTTATAAGTACCGGTGGTGATCTTACAAAGTCTACTAAATGCACAACAATGATACTCCTCGACAAAACATTGATCCTTCAACATGCAACAAAACACTAACGGACAACACCAACGATCCAAATAAAAAACAATCAAATAACAAGGCACGACATGCGATCACATAAACACAAGCACCACATATCATCTTGAATCGGTAAATAATTCAAGATATTCGGATGCCAAAATCATGGGTATTATAATTACCCGATAGTTTCGGTCAGTTCACTATGAAGTACAATTTGAATGAGATAGAGAAGTCTATTGCTGAGATACATGGGATGCTTAAAACGATTGAGAAAAATATTAAGAAGAAACCAAGCCACGTGTTGATGGTCAGCAAAAGGAATTCTTCAAGAACAAAGACAAGGGTAGAGCAAAAGTTGAAAAAACCTAAAGACACAAATAAGCCGATTTTTAATGCAAAAGCTCCCAAAGATGGAAATTTCCATCATTGCAATAAACCAGGACACTGGAAGTGAAATTGCTAGGTTTACTTGGTAGAGCTAAAGCGTACCAAGGGTAGTGAGTCTACCATAGGTATATTTGTTATAGAAGTTAACTTATCTACTTCTAACTCCTGGGTATTGGATACTAGACGTGGATCTCACATTTGTACAAATGTGCAGGGCTGAGAAATAGTAAAGAGCTGAAGAAAGGGGAAGTGGATCTAAGAGCCGACAATGAAGCAAGATTTGCTGCACTAGCCATTGGAACTGATGATCTAGTTTTACCTAATGGGCTTTTGTTTGTTTTTAAAAATTGCTATTATGTTCCTGCTATGAATAGAAATATTATTATGGTTTCTACATTAGATTGTGAAGGCTACAGTTTTCTTATTAAGAATAAGATTATTAGTATTTTATCTGATGACTTGTTGTATGGTACTGCAAAGTTATATACTGGCCTTTACAATATTGATCTAGTCCACCACTTTGGAAGTCTATAACATTGCAACCAAGAAGCCAAAGCTCAACGATTCTAATCTGTCGCCTTAGCCATATCAACAAGAAAAACAATTCAAAACTCCATCATGATGGATTTCTAGACTCTTTTGACTATGAGTCATTTGGGACATGCAAATCTTGTTTATCGGGCAAGGTGACGAAGAATCATTTCACTGGTCATGGAGAAATGGCTAGTGATCTATTAGGCCTAGTACATACTAATGTATGCGGAACTCTTAGAACTCATGCTAGAGGCGGATATCAATACATCATTTTTACCGATGGATATGTTTATATTTTGAAGCATAAACATGACTCTTTTGAAATGTTCAAAATATTCCAAAATGTAGTGCAGAATCAACTTGGTAGGACAATTAAAGCCCTTTGATCAGGTCGAGGTGGCGAATACTTTATACAAGAATTCTATGATCATCTCAGGATTTGTGGAATTGTTTCACAACTTATTCCTCTTGGAACACCTCAACATAACAGCGTGTTTAAGAGGAAGAATCAAACTTTATTGGATATGGTCCAATCCATGATGAGTCGAATGGAGCTTCCATTATCATTTTAGGGCCACGCCTTAGAAACAGAAGCATTCACCCTTGACCGTGTTCCATCTAAAGCCGTTGAAAAGACACCATTTGAAAATGGACTCGTAAGAGACCAAAATTATCTTTTCTAAAGATCTGGGGCTACAAAGCATTCGTAAGATGCCAAGTGTTTGACAAATTGGCTGCCAGATCTGAAAGATGTTTATTTGTGGGATATCCTAAGGAAACTAAAGGATACTACTTTTATAAGCCCACATAGAACAAAGCATTTGTTGCCCAAAATGTTGTCTTCTTATGAAGGGAATTTATTTTCAAAAGAGACAGCGGGAGAAAAGTAGTTCTCGAGGAAACTCGAGAACCACAAGAAGACATTACTTTGCCGATGGAAACAGAATAGGCCCAAGAAATAGTTGAGGGTCTAGTTCAAAGTATAATGTTTCTCTCAGATCTGATAGGGTGCGACATGAACCTGAGAGATATGGGTATCTCGTGATAGAGGATGATGATGCATCGCTCATAAATGATGAGCCTAGTACCTATACAGAAGCATCTTAGGACCAGAGTCTTGGGAATGGCTCGAGGCCATGAAGTTAGAGATGCAGTCCATGTACGACAATCAAGTTTGGAACTCGATAGATCCACCTGAAGGTGTAAAACCATTGGGTACAAATGGGTCTTCAAAAGAAAAATACATGGACGACAATCTGCAAGCCTATAAAGCTCAACTCGTTGCAAAAGGTTATATACAGACTCATGGTATTAACTATGATGATACTTTTTACCAGTAGTCATGCTTAAATCAATTAGATTTTTATTTGCTATTGCTGCATACTATGATTACGATATATGGCAAAGGGATGTCAAAACAGTGTTTCTTAATGGAAACTTACTCGAGGATGTGTACATGACACAACTTGAGGGTTTTATTCGTCCAAAAAGTTCTAAGAAGGTTTGCAAGCTTCAAAGATCCATTTATAGGTTGAAGCAGGCTTCTCGGAGCTGGAATCTTCATTTTGATGAAACTGTCGAAGAGTTTGGGTTTAATCAAAACGAAAATGAACCGTGTGTGTACAACAAGGTTAGTGAAAGCATAGTTGTCTTCCTAGTCTTATATATAGATAAAATATTATTCATTGGAAATGACATACCCACCTTGCAGACAATCAAGACTTGGTTGGGAAGTTTTTTATCCATGAAATACTTAGGAGAAGCTGCTTACATTCTTGGGATAAAAATCTATAGAGATAGATCAAAGATAATGATTGGTCTGAGTCAGTGTACCTATATTAACCAGATATTGAAGAGGTTCAGTATGCGGGACTCCAAGAGAGGACTCTTGCTAATGTCACATGGCGTTCATATGAGTAAAACTCAGAGTCTTTCGAATCTGGTGAGAGAGCCCGCATGAGAAAGATTCCATATGGTTCGGCTATTGGATCGATCTTGTATGCCGTGATTTGTACTCAACCAGATGTATTATTTGCCCTTATCATGACAAGTCGATACCAATCAAATCCAGGAGAAAGTCACTGGACAGCAGTGAAAACCATCTTCAAGTACTTGAGAAGAACTAAGGATGCGTTCCTAAGTTATGTAGGTGTGAGAAATGAGTTGTCTGTAAATGGTTACGCCGATGCAAGTTTTGAAACCAATAGAGATGATTTTAAATTGAAAATTGGTATGTGTTTGTATGGAATGGAAGCGATGTGAGTTGGAAGAGTTCCAAGTAAAGCACGATTGCTGATTATGTAACAGAAGCTGAGTACATAGCAGCATCAGATGCAGATAAGGAAGCCGTATGTATTTTGTTATAGAACTAGGAGTGGTGCTGACCATCCAGGGTCCCATAAGCCTTTATTGTGACAATAATGGTGCTATGCTATGCAATGAAGAAAGAAGACGGAAAAGTAGAACTCTCATCCATTCCTGTTGTGAACGAATTTCCGGATGTGTTTCCTAATGAATTACCTGGACTATCTCCATGACGGGATGTAGAATTCACCATCGAGCTGGAACCAGGAACTACACCAATTTCTAAGGCGCCGTATCATATGGCACCTACTGAGATGTATGAATTGAATAAGCAACTGGAAGAGTTACTGGACAAAGGCTATATCCAGCCAAGCGTTTCGCCCTGGGGTGCACCGGTTCTTTTTGTCCGAAAGAAGGATGGATCGCTTTGATTTTGTATTGACTATCAAGAACTGAACAAGATGACGATCAAGAACAAGTATCCATTGCCACGAATTGATGATTTGTTTGACTAGTTACAAGGAGCAACATTATTTTCTAAGATCGATCTGAGGTCGGGATATCATCATTTGAGGATTAAGGAATCCGATGTTCCAAAATCAGCATTCAGAACTCGCTACAGACACTATGAGTTTGTAGTGATGCCGTTTGGTCTCACTAACACACCTGTTGTATTCATGCAATTGATGAACCGAGTGTTCATAGAGTATTTGGACAAATTCGTGGTCGTATTTATTGATGACATTCTGGTTTATTCCAAGAGCCCGGAAGAGCATGCACAGCATCTGCAGATCATTTTAGACCTTCTGAGAAACGAGCAATTGTATGCCAAGCTTTCTAAGTGTGAATTATGGCTAAAGGAAGTAATGTTCCTCGGTCATGTGGTATCAGCAGAAGGAGTCCGAGTAGATCCCCAAAAAATTGAAGCAGTTATGGATTGGAAATCTCCTAAGAACGTGAAAGAAGTCCGTAGTTTCTTAGGACTTGCTAGGTATTATCGTCGGTTCGTGGAAGGGTTTTCCAAAATTACCCGCCCACTTACTCGACTACTGCATAAAACTCAAAAGTTTGAGTGGAACGAGATGTGCCAGACTAGCTTTGATGAATTGAAGAAGAGATTGACGACGGCACCAATTTTAGCACTCCCATAGGGAACAGGAGGAATCATAGTTTATAGTGACGCTTCGAACCAAGGTCTCGGGTGTGTATTGATGCAAAATGAGAAGGTGATCGCCTATGCGTCACGACAGCTAAAACCTTATGAAGTAAATTACCCAACACATGATTTGGAGCTGGCAGCGGTAGTTTTTGGTTTAAAAATCTGGAGACATTACCTGTACGAGACTCACTGTCAAATCTTTACGGATCATAAGAGTCTCAAATACATCTTCAGTCAGAAAGAGTTGAACATGCGGCAAAGGATATGGCTGGAACTGATTAAGGACTACGACTTGGAGATTCTTTATCATCCAGGCAAAGAAAATGTAGTGGCCGATGCACTTAGCTGCAAGCCTGTTTCTATTCAGATGCTAGAGACTCTGACCTCCCAGCCCAGCATTCAACGGTAATTGATTTGCGAAGGAATTGAAGTCTGGTTGCAAAGAGTCCAAGGACAATTATGTGTGATGGAATTAACTTCATCATTAACCGAAGAAATCAAATCTAAGCAAGTAGATGATCCTCTGATGATTCGGTTACGTGATGAAGTGATCAAGGGAAAAGCCCCAGGATTTGTAATTCACGATGATGGAGTCTTGAGATTTTAGAACCGACTTTGTGTTCCCGATGTCGATGTTCTGAAGCAGACAATTATGAAAGAAGCTCACAACACGCCCTATTCTATCCACCCAGGCACCAGTAAGATGTATAAGGACCTGAAGCAGAATTTCTGGTGGGGCAACATGAAGAAAGATGTAGCCTGATTATGTCTCAAAATGTTTAACTTGTCAGCAGGTTAAGATCGAGCATCAATGACCTGCCGGAATGCTGAAGCCGCTCCCGATTCCTGAATGGAAGTGGGAGGACATATCGATGGACTTTATCACTAATATGCCGAGAACCAAGGCAGGAATGAACATGATTTGGGTGATAGTTGACCGTCTAACCAAATCGGCTCATTTTCTAGGCATTAAGTACACTTGGGGACTCAAGAAGTTGGCACGAGTATTTATTTCAGAGATAGTCCGATTGCATGGTACGCCGAAGACCATTATTCCTGACCGAGACAGTCGCTTTGTGTCTCATTTTCGGAAAGTAGTTCATAAAGCCTTGGGAACCGAATTGAACTTCAGCACAGCTTATCATCCGCAGACAAACGGACAATCCGAGAGGATTATTCAAACGGTGGAAGATATGCTGAGGGCTTGTGCCTTAGATTGGTCAACTAATTGGGAAGTTCATCTACCGTTGATTGAAATCACCTACAATAATAGTTGGCACGCTTCCATTAAGATGGCACCGTTTAAGGCACTATACGGGAGGAGATGCACATCGCCCCTATGTTGGGACGATTCATTAGACTTGATCGTGACGGAACCAAAATTGATCATACAGACACGAGAGAAGATGGCCTTGATTCACGAAAGGCTGTTGACCGCCCAGAGTCGACAGAAATCTTACGCATACGTGCGCCGTCGCCCATTAGAGTTCAGTATTGGAGATCACGTGCTTTTAAAAGTTTCTCCTACTCAGGGAATCTTTCGTTTTGGGAGAAAAGTAAAGCTGAGTCCGAGATATATCGGACCATTCGAGATTCTTGAGAGAGTTGGAGAGTTGGCATATAGGTTGGCATTACCGCCGTCATTGAGACATGTTCATAACGTATTTCACGTATCCCAGTTACGAAAGTATATACCAGATCCTAGTCATGTCATTGATTTCGGCGAGATCGAAGTCGCTCAGGATGGCACGTTTGAAGAGAGACCAATCAGGATACTCGAGAGTCGAGTAAAGAAATTGAGAAACAAACCGATCGCTTTGGTTAAGGTTCAGTGGTCGCGCCACGGAGTGGAAAAAGCCACTTGGGAAACGGAAGATAGCATGAAATCCAGATATCCAGAGTTATTTCCGTCTTGAGTTTCGAGACGAAACTCCTTTTTAGAAGCAGAGTATGTAATATCCAGATTATTTATTGAGTATTTCATCTATAATTGAGCCTTGTATTATTCGGATTTGTGATATCAATAATCGAAGCATGATATTTCTCGTATTTGTATCCTTGTGCATGATTATAGCAACATGTAAATTTTCTCATGCAAGTACGTGATAATGTACGATTAGAAGGAAGCTTAACGTACGTTATCCGCCAAAGATAGCATACGCTACGAATGAAGCATAGCGTAGGTAAAGAGGCCAATAATTGAGCTGGGCGGCTAGCACATGCGCCAGCCGGACGATGGGTCCGGATAAGATTCCCGCGGATGAACCTGGACAGTTTCGAAGTCAACGAGTGTTAACGTACGCTAAGGAATGTGTCTGCGTACGCTAAAGGGTGTTACTTACGTATGTAACCTGATGGTGTAGCGTACGTAATTGAGTACAGAATGAGAACAGTTAACTATCGGTGACGATAGCGTACGTAAGCGACTAACGTACATTATGCATGAAGGCTAACATACGTTAAGGTCAGAAAGTTATAAATAAGACATCACCCCATTTCATTTCATTCATTTCTTTCACTTGGTTTTCAACATACTTCATCCCCAGAGAGTTCCCAGCCACCTTAAACACCTTTAGATCACTTAATACTTGGTCATTGAAGATTGGAGATTACTTATACTTGATCATTGAAGTGGAGAATCATTTTGGATTGACACACAAACAACCGGAGTTGGATTCTACCTATTATCTCGGTGTTTTCTTCATCTTAAGGTATGTTAATGCTATCTCCAACCTTGGATTCGTGTTCTTAAGGATATGACGATCATGCTATCAAGATATTAAGTTCCATAGATGATTTATTCAACCAAATATCATGTTTAGAAGTTGGGATGATTATGCTTAAGATATCATTATTGAGAACATCATAGTTGGAATCCTGTGTCGTCAAATGATGAGAGTAATGTTCTGAGATTGATTATCCATATTGAATAGTGTTGCCATAATGGTCGTAGATTTAGTATTGGTATCACTTTTGCTTAACGGAATTAAATGAAGGATCACCAAAGGTTGAAGTTGATTTAGTAAATTAATCTTCATGATGAAGCTGGAATATGTTGATGATATTGGTAACTAGATTATCAACCTCAGACTAACTGAATTACGTAAGAGAATTTGTGATCAAAGATTGGAGTATGACATCATGATGATATGTTTATCCTTGAAGTTGTAAGACATTGAACACCATTAGATCATTCAAGTTTTCATAAGTGTATCATGCATGGAGTTAACGTACGTTAACACTGAGAATTTCGTGCGGTGAGTCAGTTGTCTAATCAGGGAAGAGACTGTCGGATGCATGTTTAGCGTACACTAGGCTCTGCAGCTTACGTACGCTAACGGGCAGAATTAACGTATGCTACGTTTGGTACTTAACGTACGTTATATCATCAGACGAGTTAGTTAACTGATCAGAGAAGACACTGTCAATGTATGATTAGCATATGCTAGACTTCATAGTTTACGTATGCTAACGAGCAGCCTTAACGTACACTACGTTGGATACGTAACGTACGTCACGCAGACCAGTCAGGATACGTTTTGTGAACTTTCGATTGTAGTTCGAATTGTTAGATGTTCGTACGACGTGAGATGAATTCTATATTATTTCTTTTGTTTAAGGTTCGAGCTTTGCAATGTGATTGATCGAAGGGGCTACCTTCGCGTGTATTGATATTCGTCGAAGTTTTATTCTTGTCATCAAATCGAGGCAAATATTTTAATTAGAATTGTTCGTATTATGTCGGTTATGTTATGATTGCACTGTGTACATGTGTTGTAATTAATTGTCCACCATGCGTTGATCCGACGGGAATCATCATGGGAAATCTATAGCTGTGTGTGCTGAATCGTTGGACAGGTAGTTCCACCATGCTTTGGTCCGACGGGATCATCATGGGATATAGCTGTGTGCGCTGGATCGTTGGAATACCATGAGTATGTTGAGATTGTCATGATGTGATATGTGTTGTAATTATTTCTCGTTGGAGAAACTTGCCATGATTATTGTTGATTAAATCATTGTTGTATAATTATCATACTTGTACTAGCATCGTTATGCTAACCCCTTCGGGGGTGAACATCTGTGTATGTTCAGGATCCATGAGAGTGGGGAAACAACCACTGGAACTGCATGATGACGAGGGTGCAGAGTGATGTTCCGGCCGGGTTTAATTGTTTGTTGTTTGTGTTGTTTTTAATAATTACTCGAGTACGTCGTCGTTTGTGATGATTGGATTTGGTGATGTATTAATATTCTTCCTTTGGATATTTGTATTCTCGGTATTTGTTCAGAACTGTTATATTTTATTTCAGTTACTTTCATATGTTGGTATCTGTTATTGTCTTTTCATTTCTCCAGCCTTGTAAATTCTTATGTAAAGGATTTACGGCGCTGTAATATTCCTGAATATATCGGGGGTGTTACATTTGACTATCTGTCATGCCCTTTTCTTGACCAAGTTATCCAGATAATACATTGGTTTAGCTGATGTTGTAAAAATAAATGGATCACCTTTATACCAACTTGTAGAAATATCAGTGGAGAACAATCCACATCCTCCCTTTCGATTCTAGGGTTGTTATCAAACTATGTTACACTTGAACAAGTACACTATCAAGCCTTCTCCACCAATTAAATCTACCATTGCGAGAATAAAATCGTAATATCCACCATCACCACAAATTTTAACATCTATTTTTAATCTGTTTCGAGACATACAAATATCACACCATTGGCCATCGAATAAATTCTCGACATTATTGGCTTCATCGACATAAACATCGATTCATGTGACTTCATGGGGTTTCCATCACCTTGTATATGGATCAAGAAAAAAATTAACTAAATATTTTAATCACCTCTAAGGTTCAATAGAAGGAACATCAAGTGTGAATTTTAATAGTAATACTTACCCATTGTCCAAAATATTATGCAAATACTTCATTGTGCAATTTAATTTCATCATTCGTCGCATCACATGTAAGGTGAGTCTATTTACAGTATTGAACATCACATAGTTTTGCAATATCCACCAATATGCAATTCCTAGCTCGTAGGGCGGTTGCCAAGTAATCTTTCATAAACTTCAACTTCTATTGTGATGATAAAGAAATTAACTACCAGCTGGGCAATTTTATAAAGGAACCTTATTTAGATGTCTACTCCAATTGAGCATACCTTTTCATTGGAAATATCCACATATTGTGGACTGGACCTGTGAGCAACAGTTAGCGAGAAAGAAGAAGCAGGAGGTGAGGCATGAGGTCAAGGAAATCTGGTGGAAAGATCATCACAAGCTTTCAAAGATATAATAATCTCCTTTTGCATGAGCTTAATGTATTGTGTTATCACTTCTCTAGTGCATAACTTCTTAAAAAATCATGATAATATACGGATTGATCCACCACCTGACTGGACAAATATGGTCGAATGAACACAGGAAAGAGGCATTGTAGGATAATCGGCCCGTCATTGCACAAATGGATGAATACGGGTGTCCCAGACTTATATTTTGATCATCACTAACGTATAAAACCCCGTTCTAACGTATGTTACTCATTCTTCGAACAATTGGACCACAATCAGTCTAAACATACATTAATGCGCATAGTTAACATACTTTAACATAATTGATGTAGTAGTCTCCACTATTTTGACATAACTCCCTCCTCTATTCTCCAAATGACTCGTCATTTATACCTTTAGAAAGATTACTCAGTTTCCTACTATACTGTTGAGTTTCAGTTAAGTGATAGTCATGATATTTCAAAGTCAACCCTTATACACAGCAATATTGCAAAACGTGATCAATTTATCAATCGCACTCGTATCTCTTCTGTATACTTCCGTGTTCCAAATTATTGAAATAATTAATTGTATATTCAGTAAATCGTTACAAAATGAAACTTGATAGACTTACTCATAAAAATCACTTCTCAAAATTCCAAAATTCACATTTAAAATTCCCGGAGATTACATGAATTGGACTCAACTTTTGGATCGGAGACAGATATACAAAGAAAAAGGGCGACTTTGCTGGAAGTTGGAAAGATCAAACAGCCAAGATTAAGAGTTTTGTTATCACTTGGGAGGCCTGTCTAATTGTCGTCCTCGTCGCTTGCGAGTCCTGTCGTGATCCTGTGCACAACTAGGATGCCTCAAACCTCAAGTCGAAGTAGGCATGGCAACGGGGCGGGGATCGCCATCCCCGGCCCCGCCCCGGTTTGTGATACCCTCCCCCGGCCCCGGTCAAATCCCGGTCAACACTCGATTTAATATAAAATATATAATTTTTTAATATATATATATTTAGTAAAATATATAAATTTTTTAATATATATATATATACCGGGTCCGGGGCGGGGACCCCATCCCCGACCCCGGACCCGTCCCCGGTTTTTTGAAATGGAGAATTCCCGGCCCCGGCCCCGGTACCCAGTTTGGCGGGGAATCCCCGGACACGATCGGGTCGGGTGGAGCGGGTTTCGGGACGGGACGAGTCAAATTGCCATGCCTCTGAGAAGGAAGTAAACCTTATCAGCTTGAGAGGCCACCAAAGCATGGCAAATCGAGCAAATTAGATAAATTATGCTCATATTCCGTGGCTGATGAGTTTCATTTGTTGGGGAGTTAGGAACTCCAATTGTTTCATATTACAGAGCGGGGAAAATACCTTTTTTATAGCCATCTCTTTAAATACTTCTCATGTGAGATTTTGACGCTTCGGTTGTCATTTCATTCTGGTGTGACTTTCACCACTATCACACGTCCTCGGTAAGTTGGAAAACCGCATAATAGATGCGGTGTGCCTCAGCATATTCAGTCGCCCACGGATGCATTTCTGTTTTCATCTTGCACAAAATCGTTTAGTGCTGTAACAAGTGACTGCATCAGATCCTCATTAGTTACACGATCGTTTTGGGGGGACCTACCTGCCATATTCCCCACACAAGGAGGTTCTCATCAAACAAATGCTACTACGTCTATTCTGGTCCCAAGATTACAAGTGTAATTGATGTGGTCAACGAGTCATTGGAGTTCATGGATTCCTACGATCGTGTTTTCAAACCGAAGAATTAATTTATTTGTTTATTTGCTTTCCTTTTTAAGTTATGTTAATAAGCCCGTCCGTGTTGGACTATATGGGCCTTGATTATCTATTTAAACACTTAAACCTAGATCATTAGGGTTGTTGATTATTGATTTGAAATAAGATTATTGAGAATTGTCTAGTACACGTAGTGTCAAGGCGATTATCTCTTCGTGTTACGCTTCCGCTACGTCAGTTGGTATCGCGAGACCAGGCACGATGCCGCCCCGTCGCCAACCCGGTCATCATGCCCGCGCCCATGCCGACGCCCGTCGCGATGCGGACATGGCGATCTCGGCCGCGGATCGCAACTGTGGCAGCCTCGTTGGAAGACCTCCGTCTCGTCGTTGTCAACTCACTCCCGGCCGCACAACACGGCCCGCCGCCCAATCCCGATCGCGCGGGACACGTCCGACGTCGGCCTGCCGCCGCTGCTCCGGAGCCTGTTCCTGCGGATTCCGATCTGGACGACGAGGAAACTATCGACGACAATCCCTTCGCTGCACTCGCGCGACCTCGGTGCGTGTTCGCGGGGATGACGATCGCCGGTGGGAGTCGGGCTTTAAGCTTGATATCCACGAGTTCAACGGGCAGCTCGATCCATGTGAGTTTCGGATTGGGTTAATTGTGTAGAGGATTTAATGGAGTTTAAATCATTCCCGGACCCTAAGAGGGTTCCCTTGGTCGCGACGCGGTTCCGTGGCCGTGCGTCGTCATGGTGGCAACAGCTCAAAGCCACACGTCGTCGGCAAGGTAAATCACGTGTTGATTCGTGGGATAAACTACGTAAATATATGGAGCGGGACTTTTTGCCATATGATTATGAGGCTACCTTGTTTCGCAAGTTTCATGCATTACGGCAGGGTGTTCGTTCGGTTGATCAATATACGGACGACTTTTATAAGTTTCTCTCCCGCATTGATGTTCGAGATACGCCGTCGCAGCTGGTCTCTCGATATATTGGGGGTTTGGCGCGTTCAATCCAGGATACGATCGTCCTCTTCTCGCCGGCGTCGATCTCCGAAGCGCACCAACGCGCTTTGTTATTGGAGCAGCAGGCCACCCGACGATCACCTGCGTTTACTTCCGCCGGTCCACGCCCAGCAGCCACCATGCCCGTGCCCCGGGACTGATCGCCGCAGCCTCCGCCGGCGGCCGCGGTGGCTCCTCCACGCCGGCCGTCGTTGCTTTGCGTGCGGTGAGGCAGCCACCGTCGCGCGTCGTGTCCTCAGGTCCGTCAACGCACCCTTATGATGGATTCTTGGGAGACGACCCCATACACGGGCCCTCCTATTTTTGATGATGATGAGCCGCCACCTGATTTGCCCGAGGAGCATGTGATGGGAGATACCGGACAGTTGCTCGTCATTCGTCGTTCTTGCTTGGCTCCGAAGATTTCCCCGGATACGGAGCCTCAGCGACATCATATTTTTGAGTCCACCTGTACTATCGGTGGTAAGGTATGTCGCTTTATTGTTGATGCCGGTTCGTGTGAGAACGTTATATCTGCTGATGTTGTTGCTAAGTTAAACTTGATTACTGAACCTCACCCATACCCTTATACCCTTGCGTGGATACAACGTGGCAATTCAGTTACGGTAGACCGTCGTGTTAATGTGGCTATTTCTATTGGGTCTAAGTATAAGGATAATATATGGTGTGATGTGGTCCCTATGGACGCCTGCCACTTGCTATTGGGGCGTCCGTGGCAATTTGATAGGTCAGTTATACATGATGGTCGGCTGAACACTTACAGTTTTGTATTTGATGGTGCTAAGATTGTTTTGCATCCGTCTGTGCCTAAATTGCCTACCCCTGTTGATAATGTGGTTTTGTTATCTCGTCCGGATTGTTTATCCGAGGGGTCGTCTGCTTCATTTTTGGTTCTGTTATTGGCTGTGGATGTTTCTGAGTCTGTCCCTATTACCGCTCCTGGTATTCGAGCACTTTTGGATGAATTTACTGATGTTTTTCCATCGGAGTTGCCTTCGGGATTACCCCCTCTCCGGGACATCCAGCACCATATCGATTTAGTGCCAGGCGCTTCTCTACCCAACAGGCCACACTATCGAATGAGTCCAATTGAGCACGAAGAGTTGCGTCGTCAGGTGGAGGAGTTATTACTGAAGGGTTCGGTCCGTCAGAGTATGAGCCCGTGTGCGGTACCTGCCCTTCTCATTCCTAAGAAGGACTCGTCCTGGCGCATGTGTGTGGACAGTCGTGCAATTAATAAGATTACAGTCCGGTACAGATTTCCTATTCCTCGGTTGGACGATCTATTAGACCAGCTCAGTGGCTCCACGATTTTTAGTAAGCTGGATCTTCGCAGTGGATACCACCAGATTCGCATTCGTCCAGGGGACGAGTGGAAGACTGCGTTTAAGACGCGTGAGGGTCTGTTCGAGTGGCTGGTTATGCCGTTCGGCCTCTCTAATGCTCCTAGCACGTTCATGCGTGTCATGAACCAGTCACTCCGTTCTTTGATCGGCTCGTGTGTTGTCGTTTATTTCGACGACATTTTGGTGTACAGCAGGTCGGAAGCCGAGCACATTGTTCATCTTCGTGCAGTGTTGGACATTCTTCGTGCCGAGCGATTCTTTGCTTCACCCAAGAAATGCATTTTCGGTGTTGATTCCGTGTTGTTCTTGGGGTACGTTATCTCGGCTGACGGGATTCGTGTGGATGACTCTAAGATTGCCACGATTCGTGATTGGCCTTCTCCTACCACAGTGACCGAGGCTCGGAGTTTTCACGGGTTAGCTTCTTTTTACAGGAGGTTCATTGCCCATTTCAGTGCTATTATGGCTCCTATTACAGATTGTATTGGCTCGAAGCCCTTTTCCTGGTCCCCCGCCGAGGCCGCTTTCCGTGATATTAAGCATCGCCTCATTCTTGCCCAGCTTTCTTGCTCCCTGATTTTGAGCAGCCCTTTGAGTTGTCCTGCGATGCTTCGAAGGCGGGCATTGGTGCCGTATTGAGTCAGTGTGGGCGCCCTGTAGCGTATTTTAGTGAGAAGCTTGCGGGTCCTCGGAGTCGTTATAGTACTTACGACGTCGAGTTTTATGCGGTTGTTCGGGCTATTCGCCATTGGCGTCATTACCTTTTCCACCGTGAGTTCGTTCTCTATTCGGACCATGAAGCTCTGCGTCACCTTGCTTCACAGGATAACTTGTCAGCTCGCCATGCCTCTTGGGTGGCATTTCTTCAGCAGTTTACTTTTGTACTAAAGCATCGTTCGGGTCAGTCGAACAGGGTTGCTGATGCTCTGAGTCGACGTTCCCTTCTTTTGTCGGATATGCGTGTTGCGGTCTCGGGCCTTGATCTTTTACCTGAGTCCTATGCCGATGATCGTTTCTTCAGCCTTATTCTGGCTCGACTACGTTCGGGGGATGCGGCTGATTTCGTTGTTTTGGATGGATTTTTGTTTAAGGGTACTCGGTTATGTATTCCGGACACTAGCCTCCGTCTCCGCCTCATTTCGGAGACTCATTGTGCCGGCCATGTGGGCCGCGATCGCTCCATCAACCGCTTCGTTGCCAGATTTTGGCCTACACTTCGTAGGGATGTCTCTCGTTATGTGTCTCGATGCCGAGTTTGTCAGATTTCGAAGGGTACGGCCACAAATGCAGGCCTCTACCGTCCCCTTCCGATTCCATCAGCTCCTTGGGTAGCGATCAGCATGGATTTCGTGGTTGGTTTGCCTCGTACTCAGCGGGGTTGTGATTCCATTTTTGTGGTTGTGGACCGTTTCTCCAAAATGGTTCACTTCATCCCATGCAAGAAGACCACTGATGCTGTTAATGTGGCCAAACTTTTCTTTCGAGAGGTGTATCGCTTGCATGGCCTCCCTTCGTCTATCGTCTCCGACCGGGACACCCGTTTCCTGAGCTTCTTTTGGAGGAGTCTGTGGCGTATGGCCAACACTCGATTGGATTTCAGTAGTGCTTATCACCCCCAGACAGATGGGCAAACTGAGACCGTTAACCGTTCTTTGGGCAATCTCCTTCGTTGCTTGGTGGGTGAGCATGTTCGTACTTGGGATGTGCAGTTGAGTCAGGCGGAGTTTGCCCACAACTTGGCCGTGAACCGTAGCACGGGTTTTGCCCCGTTTCAGATAGTTTATGCGATGTTGCCTCGTGGCCCTTCGGACTTAGGGTCCTTACCTTCTCCGGTTCGCGCGGACGTACGGGCTGTCGATTTGATTGAGTCGCTGCGTCATACACACCGTGCTACATATGATCAGTTGTTGGCTTCCACTTTGGCCTACAAGGAGGCCGCCGATAAGAAGCGTCGTCACGTGGAGTTCGAGCCGGGTGATTTTGTTTGGGCTGTTCTTACTCGTGATCGTTACCCGGCCCATGAGTATCATAAGCTGGCGGCTCGTAAGATTGGCCCGTTGGAGATTCTTGCTCGGATCAATCCTAATGCTTACCGTTTGAAGCTTCCTTCCCATATTCGTACTTCGGATGTCTTCAATGTAAAGCACTTGATTCCTTATACGGGAGATAATGATGATGTTCCCGTAGACGATTCCGGTTCGAGGGCGAACCTTTTCTTGGCCGGGGAGAATGATGTGGTCAACGAGTCATTGGAGTTCATGGATTCCTACGATCGTGTTTTCAAACCGAAGAATTAATTTATTTGTTTATTTGCTTTCCTTTTTAAGTTATGTTAATAAGCCCGTCCGTGTTGGACTATATGGGCCTTGATTATCTATTTAAACACTTAAACCTAGATCATTAGGGTTGTTGATTATTGATTTGAAATAAGATTATTGAGAATTGTCTAGTACACGTAGTGTCAAGGCGATTATCTCTTCGTGTTACGCTTCCGCTACGTCAGTAATTGAACCTCATCAGACTAACCATTACGGATCCTCTGTCCCGAAATTGGTGTGCCACTCTGTACCACTGCCGAAACGACGGCGTGTTAAACTCGCGTTTATTTTCTAAAATTTTCTACTTGGAGTGGCTCGGCTCAGCTCAGCCGATGAATTGATTTCTTTATCTTAATTATCTGCTATTTTTTTCTTGCGAAAAAAAAGGAATCAACCAAATTTTGTTTCAACAATGGATTTCTATCATTCCCGAAGTTTCATCGATTCTTGCTTCTCCACAGTCGAATTGTGAGATTGCTGGCGCTGCCACACCAACTGCTCAACGAAAGGTGCGAGAGAAAATTTTATGCAGTTAATTTATTTTTCTTTGCCCAATTTTCTATCAATTATACAAAGATATCAAAATCTTATTTATGAAGCTATGATTAGTGAGAGAATAGTCTAGAGCTCCATTGTTATCTGAAATATGTCCGAAGTATCTATCTTTCTTATGCTTGTTTGATTGTTTCTATATTTTGCTAAGTTCAGAATATAATAATTCCTTCTGTTCTCTCCATGTATTTACTTTTGTGTTCTCCATCTATATTTTGATTGTTTCATGTACTGGACATGTTATTTTATTCAAGAAATTGTAAATTTTAATTTACTCATCTTGTCGTCGGTTGAGTTTTGAAAGTTTCTGAAGAATATAATCATCATTCCAATGATATGGATAGTGATCATAATCGTGATGAGTTGAATGCTAATGATGAGCTGGTAAACTCTACGGGTATGAATAATGTGGGAGAAATTCCTAGGATTGGGATGAGCTTTGATAGTGAAAGTGATGTTTATGATTTTTATTTAAGCTCGATGAAAGCTTTGATAGAAAATTGTGTACTTAATCATGTGGAGAATTATATGTGCTTCGTTTTATTTTGAGAACTGATCAACTATAAATTATCCTTTTAGTGTGTTGTTGAGAATGGGAAATCTTCCCCCATCGCCGCCGCTTTTCTTCCCGGCAGATCTGCAACAAGAAAAAATGAAAAGGATTGAGTTTTGATTATTGAATTCCTCTTCTGATTCAGGGCTGCGTTTGTGAAGCATATTTTCTCATCTGGGCTCGAGTAAGTTCTTTTCTTTTCTTTTCTGTTTTATAAATTTTGTATGGAATTTAATGGTGGAATATTTTATTTTGTGGCAGATTTAATTGCTAATTTTTGTTTGGTATTGTGAGAGTACATTAGACTTTTAATGTCTCAATGGATTGGTGTTATATTTGCTTTTAGAATTTCTGTTTGGAACCAATACAGAGGCTATTGGTTGTGTAGATAGCAATTCCCTTTTGTTGTGTGGTAGTTTATTTTGTTATTTTCTTCATTACTTTCTTTTAAATTGTTTCTTGTTTTTGTGCTCTCTATTTGTATATGTAGGTGGAAAAAGTAGATTGTCATTGATTAGCAAATATGCTCAAGATGATCTACCTCCGGAGCTGCCTTTCGAGGAAGAAACATGAATGAAAGAACAATTGAGTGATTACATTTAATAGTTTGCTTTGAAATAGTGGCTCGCCATGTTTCATTTGATACATCATCTTAATATGTCTTCCCATAAAGAATAAATTGGGTTTTGTTTATAGATTGAGCTATTAGTTGAGTTGTTTTTTATTTGCACAGCCTATATGTTCACTTTGTCACTTGCATAAATTCGATTCTTCAAGGATAATTCAGCATAAACGATCAAGCCCCATATCAGCATCAACTAGTTTTGTTATATATATATATATATAGATGTCTACTAAATAGTAAAGTATTTCTTGAATACACAATTGTGGATAATCGTAATCGAGAGCAAAAATCGAATAAACATACACTATCGATAAAAAATCCAGACTTATGCAGAAGACTTAGCTGTAAACACACACACTATGGTACACTATTTTTATGGCTAAAATATTATATGAGCCGCATAGATCAGCTATAAGAATTGACTCTAAATGAGATATAATAATCTTTATGCAAATAACAAACGCTTGAGCTAACAAATATGCAGCTTACTTATATGAATCACAATATTTTATTTGACAGTAAAAAATAGCGCCATAAAATAAAAGATTTTCGAGTAGATAAACAATACTAGTACTCAACCAATCTCAGCAATATTTAGTAGAAGTAAACCAAAATCCAGCTTGAAACCAACTACTATTCAACTAAATTATTGTAATCAAAATAACAAACTAAATAATGAGAAATTACTCGAAATTAACAGTGCTTTGAATCAAACTAAATCAACACAAATGTGATCATCAAATATCAATTGTAACTAGCAACGCCAACATTAGCTTCATTGTGTGAACCACTGCTTCCCAATGTGTCAAAGTTGAGTGGTTGTTGTGCCTTCAATAACAAAAATGCACAAAAATAGTTACTACATTGAACCTTATAAATGCGAATAAATAATATTTGTGGAGTGGTAAAAAATTATATACCAACAATAAATTAGTCATGCTCATTGAACATGGAAATCCACCAAAATTTTGTGTGCTCGTATGGTAAATACGTTCTGCAATAAATAGATCAATAAAAATAGATAGACTCAATATATCAGTAGAATGAAAATTTCATCAAAATGTTATAAAGTTTATAAAACAAAGATAATACATACATGTGTACCCTCAAAGATAATAGCTCTTGTTTTGAGGAGTAATTTTAAAATGCACTATTAACTCCCCTTCATCTAAACAAGTTAAATTGGAATCATGAGATTCATACCACTCCTGCTCAAAATATTTATATACCGTAGGGGTATAAATACTACTAACATGCTTCAAAATCTCAACTGGATATGCCAAAGATGGAATACTTGTAGTTGCTTTAAAATCAGCTACAATATCCTGATATCGACGATCTTCAAGAAGTCTCTGAAAGTGATTAAAAAAGTCTAAGAACTTTTGCTTGTAATTGACATACCTCTTTAGAATGTTGTTCATACTATCACTTCTTTGAGTGGTACTCATATCAGCACAAAACACTTGTCGTCCATAGACTAAGGCCCATTTTTCCTTTAGATTAAACATACGCCTCAACCAGTCATTATCTTGAAGACCATATTTGTTTAACATTAAGTCCCATGCTGCTATGAAGTCTTCTTCCTCGTCAAAATCATATACACATGCTCCGAAGTCTTTAGCAAATTCTTTGAACTTCGAAAAAATATTACTCAAGTGAATTGCAGCATTTTGGAAGATGTGCCAGACACATAAGCGATGATAAGTTCCAGGCCATGTGGAAGCTAGTGCCTTAGCCATTGCCGCATCTTGATCTGTAAGAATAGTTGCTGGGTTTTTTTCACACATAGCTCTAGTGAACGTATCAAATAGCCACTCAAATGACAAAGAAGTCTCATCATATAACAATGCAGCACCAAATATCATAGTTTGTTTGTGATGATTCACACCAACAAACAATGCAATAGGACGACCTTCATTATTTTTCCTGTAGGTAGTATCAAAACAAATCACATCACCAAAACTTGAGTAATCAGCTCTCATCCTCGCATCACACCAAAAAATATTGGTTATCAAGTCATCTTCATCAACTTGAACAGCATAGAAAAAATTTGGATCATCAAATTGCATCTTCTGCAAAAACTCTAATACTCCTCCTGTATCACCTAATGTTGTAGCTCTTGTTCTCTTCGATCTCAAATAATTCTTATAATCTTGAGGAATGAAACCCAAATTCTCCCTCCCGCCTACTTGTCTCGCCATAAGATCATGAGATGTTTTAGGTGTGATGCCCACATCATTTTCCATTTGAATTTGTTGTGCTGCCGATGCACTTATCGTTATGTGACTTCTATGTAAGTGTATTTTGTTCGGACTTGAAAGAATATGATTATGATATTCAACAAAATAAACCACACAAAGCTTTCCAGTTTCTTGACTACTAATCTTCATTTTAACTTGACAACCCAATCTTGTTTCTGGATGAGGTTTTTGCACATAAATATCACCCTTATCTGGCCTTCTTTTTCCTTCAGCACTACAACAAAAAATTATATCAACTATTTCTACAGCTTCATTTTTATGGCATCTACTCCTTCTTATACCGAAACCCACACCTTTCGAATACTTTAAATAAAAATCATAAGCATCACATTCATTATCAAAGCTCATCCCAATCCTAGGAATTTCTCCCACATTATTCATACCCGTAGAGTTTACCAGCTCATCATTAGCATTCAACTCATCAAGATTATGATCACTATCCATATCATTGATATGATGATTATATTCTTCAGTAACTTTTTCAAAACTCAACCGACGACAAGATGAGCCTCCGGTATCCATTGTAGTTGTTCCTTCAATTTAAAAAAAGTAAATTAAAATTTACAATTTCTTGAATAAAATAGCATGTCCAGTACATGAAACAATCAAAATATAGATGGAGAACACAAAAGTAAATACATGGAGAGAACAGAAGGAATTATTATATTCTGAACTTAGCAAAATATAGAAACAATTAAACAAGCATAAGAAAGATAGATACTTCAGACATATTTCAGATAACAATGGATCTCTAGACTATTCTTTCACTAATCATAGCTCCATAAATAAGATTATGATATCTTTGTATAATTGATAGAAAATTAGGCTGAGAAAAATAAATTAACTGCATAAAATTTTCTCTCGCGCCTTTCGTCGAGCAGTTGGTGTGGCAGCGCCGGCAGTCTCACAATTCGACTGTGGAGAAGCGAAAAATACTGTCTCCGGTGGAAAGGAAAGACATTGAAACAAGAGGGAGAATCGATGAAACTTCGGGAATGATAGAAATCCATTGTTGAAACAAGATTTGGTTGATTCCTTTTTTTTTCGCAAGGAAACAATAGCAGGTAATTAAGGTGAGGAAATCAATTCATCGGCTGAGCTGAGCCGAGCCACTCCAAGTGGATAATTTTAGAAATTAAACGCGATTTTAAATGCTGTCGTTTTGAAAGTGGTACAGAGTGGCACACCAATTTCGGGACAGAGGTTTCTGAGTGACTACACCAATTTCGGGACAGAGGTTTAATCTTTATGCAAATAACAAACGCTTGATATAATAATCTTTATATCAGCTACAAGAATTGACTCTAAATGAGATATAATAATCTTTATGCAAATAACAAGCGCTTGAGCTAACAGATATGCAGCTTACTTATATGAATCACAATATTTTATTTGACAGTAAAAAATAGCGCCATAAAATAAAAGATTTTCGAGCAAATAAACAATACTAGTACTCAACCAATCTCAGCAACATTTAGTAGAAGTAAACCAAAATTCAGCTTGAAACCAACTACTATTTGTAACACCCCCAATATATTCAGGAATATTACAGCCCCGTAAATTCTTTACATAAGAATTTACAAGGCTGAAGAACTAAAAAGACATTAACTGATACCAACGAATGAAAATAACGGAAATAAGGTACAACGGTTCTGACCAATACTGAAAGTACGAATGTCTAAATGGAAATTATTAATACATTACTGAAATTCAAACATCACAAATTACGACGTACTCGAGTACTTATTAAATAACTAACAACAGATAATAAACCCGACCGGAACATCACTCTGCATCCTCGTCATCATGCAGCTCCAGTGGTTGTTTTCCCGTTCTCCTGGATCCTGAACATAAACAAATGTTCACCCCCAAAGGGGTTAGCACAACGATGCTAGTACAAGTACCACAACATATTATTCAACATCTCACGAATAATAATAATAATAATAACATACACACATGATAATCACAACATGATATCACAATATACACGGTAATTCCAATGATCCATCGCTCACTGCCTAGACCCCAAGATGATCCCTTCGGACCAACACGTGGTGGAAAAACCCGTCCAATGATCCAGCGCACGCTAGCATAGATCCCAAGATGATCCTATCGGACCAACACGTGGTGGACATACAACAACGACATACATGTACAAAAATATGCATAACATCAATACATAAAACAATTAAGGTACTTGCCTCGATTGGAAGACAAGAACAATACTTCCACGAAAAACGAAACACTCGAAGGTCGCCCCTTCGATCAATCACGTAGCAAGCTCGAACCTTAACAAAAGAAATAATATAGAATTCATATCATGTTGTACGAATGTCTAACAATCCGATTTACGTCCGAAAGCTCATAAAATGTAATCTGCCTGAACTACTTAGCGTACGCTACGTATTCTACGTAACGTGCGTTAAGCCTGCTCGTTAGCGCAAGTAAAAAACGAAGTCTAGCATATGCTAACTGTGTACTGACAGTCCTCTCTGACCAGTCGACTGACTCGCCTGATGACATAACGTACGTTACGTACCAAACGTAGTGTACGTTAACTTATGCCCGATAGTGCACGTTAATATACATATCTTAGCGTGCGCTAACCATGCATGGCAGTTCACTACTGGGCAACAGACTTGATCTAATGCTGATGAAACTCTTGAAATCTTCGGTGTTAATACATGTCATCTCCATGCATATCATGCTCATACGGTTTATTAATGACCTTACGGATAACAACAACTTTGAATTCAAGAATACGTACATCATCATAAAACTATATTCCATTACGATTACAATTCTTCATGCGTAATTCGGAAAGCCTAACGGTCGATATCAATACCTTATATCAATCAAAACTATCATCTTGTAGTTTGTCTAACCCTCCATCTTTACAAGATAAATCCTTCCATGGTTAATCTCTTAGATTCGTCTAATAATAATGATGTTAAAGTCAAGTCTGTGATTACTATGAAGACACCTTCTAGATTCGGATTACCAATGTCAGAAACTTCCTCTACTTGTTCATCATAACAAGATTCAAATTATGATGTTCTTAACCAAGGTACTTAAAGCATAATCATCTCAATCTCTTAAACATGATGTGGTTTGGATAAATCACCAATGAAACTCAATATCTTGATATCATAATCCTTATATCCTTAAGAACACGAATTCAAGGTTGAAAGTAGTGTAACATACCTTAAGATGAAGAAAAACACCGAGACAACAAGTAGAATCCGGCTACAGTTGCTTGTTTGCCAAATCAATACGTTTCTCCACTCCAATGATCAAACACAAGTGACATTCAATCTCCGATGATCAAGTGGATGTGTTCTAAGTGAGTAAGAAGGATATATTGTTCTCTGTCTCTCAAGAACGAAGAATAAACGAAGGAAATGTAAGCCAAAAATGGGTTGTTGTCCCATTTATAACATTTCTACACTTTAGCTAATTAGCGCACGCTACCATACAATCTTAGCGCATGCTAATAAGCGTTGACTCCAAATCTGTCCAGGTTCGTCCACGGGAATCTTATCCTGACCCATGCCCCGGCTGGCGCATGTGCTAGCCGCCTAGCTCAATAATTGATTGCCTAGCGCATGCAAATCCTACATTCGTAGCGTGCGCTAGTTGTAGCCGATAGCGCGCGTTAGGCTACATTCTTAGCGTGCACTATCACAAGTTCACATGAGAAATTTTGCATGACGATATACTTATGTACAAAGATACCAATGTGAGAAATATCATACTCCAATTATCGATATCACAAATCCGAATAATACAGGGTTCGAAAACAGATGAAATACATAATAATAAATCCGGATATTACATACTCTCCTACTAAAAAGGAGTTTCGTCCCGAAACTCAAGACGAAAATAACTCTGGATATCTAGACTTCATGTTATCTTCCGTTTCCCAGGTGGCTTCTTCCACTCCGTGGCGTGACCACTGAACTTTGACCAAAACGATTGGTTTGTTCCTCAACTGCTTAACTCGACTCTCGAGTATCTTGACTGGTCTTTCTTCAAATGTTCCATCCTGAGTGACTTCGATCTCGCCGAAATCAATGATATGACTAGGATCCGGTATATATCTTCGTAACTGGGATACGTGGAACACGTTATGAACATGGCTCAACGACGGCGGCAATGCCAATCTGTATGCCAACTCTCCAACTCTCTCAAGGATCTCGAATTGTCCGATATATCTCGGACTCAGCTTTCCCTTCCTTCCAAAACGAAAGATTCCCCGAGTAGGAGAAACCTTTAAAAGTACGTGGTCTCTAGTACTGAACTCGAATGGGCAACGGCATATGTCTGCTTAAGATTTCTGGCGACTCTGGGTGGTCAAAAGCCTTTCACGAATCAAGGTTATCTTCTCTCGTGTCTGTACGATCAACTCTGGTTCTGTCCTGATCAAGTCTGATGAATCGTCCCAACATAGGGGCGATCTGCATCTCCTCCCGTATAGTGCCTCAAACGGTGCCATCTTAATGGAAGCATGCCAACTATTGCTGTAGGTAAATTCAATCAACGGTAGATGAACTTCCCAATCAGTTGACCAATCTAAGGCACAAGCCCTCAGCATATCTTCCACTGTTTGAATAGTCCTCTCGGATTGTCCATCAGTCTGCGGGTGATAAGCTGTACTGAAGTTCAATTCGGTTCCCAAGGCCTTATGAACTGCTTGCCAAAAATGTGACACAAAACGGCTATCTCGATCAGAAATAATGGTCTTCGGCGTACCATGCAATCGAAGTATCTCAGAAATAAATACTCGTGCCAACCTCTCTGGTCCCCACGTGTCCTTAATGCCTAGAAAATGAGCTGATTTGGTTAAACGGTCAACTATCACCCAAATCATGTTCATTCCCTTCTTGGTTCTCGGCATACTAGTGATAAAGTCCATCGATATGTCCTCCCACTTCCATTTAGAAATCGGGAGCGACTTCAACATCCCGGTAGGTCATTGATGCTCGATCTTAACCTGCTGACAAGTCAAGCATTTCGAGACATAATTCGCTACATCTTTCTTCATGTTGCCCCACCAGAAATTCTGCTTCAAATCTTTGTACATCTTACTGGTGCCTATGTGGATAGAATAGGGTGAGATGTGAGCTTCCTTCATAATTGTCTGTTTCAGAACATCGATATCGGGAACGCAAAGTCGGTTCTGAAATCTCAAAACTCCATCATGAATTATGAATCCGGGGGCCTTTCCCTTAATCACTTCATCACTTAACTGAATCATCAGAGGATCATCTGTCTGCTTAGATTTGATTTCCTCGGTTAATGATGAAGTTATTTCCATCACACATAGTTGTCCTTGGACTCTTTGTAACCATATTTCAATTCCTTCTCGAATCATCTCTCATTGAATGCTGAGTTGGGAGGTCAGAGTCTCCAGCATCTGGATAGAAACAGGCTTGTGGCTGAGTGCATCGGCCACTACATTTGCTTTGATTGGATGATACAGAATCTCCAAGTCGTGGTCTTTAATCAGTTCTAACCATCTTCTTTGCCGCATGTTCAACTCTTTCTGACTGAAGATGTATTTGAGACTCTTGTGATCCGTAAAGATCTGATAGTGAGTCCCGTACAGGTAATGCCTCCAGATTTTCAAAGCAAAAACTAATGCTGTTAGCTCTAAATCATGCGTTGGGTAATTCACTTCATAAGGTTTCAGCTGTCGTGATGCGTAAGCGATCACTTTATCATTCAGCATCAATACGCATCTGAGTCCTTGGTTCGAAGCATCACTGTAAACTATGAATCCTCCAGTCCCCTGTGGAAGTGTTAAAATTGGTGCAGTTGTCAATCTCTTCTTCAATTCATCAAAGATTTTATGACATGATTCACTCCAATCAAACTTTTGTGTTTTCTGCAGTAGTCGAGTAAGTGGGCGGGAAATTTTGGAAAACCCTTCCACGAACCGACGATAATACCCAGCAAGTCCTAAGAAACTCCGGACTTCTTTCACGTTCTTTGGAGGTTTCCGATCCATAACTGCTTCGATCTTATTAGGATCTACTCGGACTCCTTCAGCTGATACCACATGGCCGAGGAACATTACTTCCTTTAGCCAGAATTCACACTTAGAAAGTTTGGCGTACAATTGCTCGTTCCTCAAAAGTTCTAATACAATACGCAAATGCTGCGCATGTTCTTCCAGGCTCTTAGAATACACCAGAATGTCGTCAATGAACACGACCACAAATTTATCCAAAAATTCGATGAACACTCGGTTCATCAATTGCATGAATACAGCAGGTGCATTAGTGAGACCAAATGGCATCACTACAAACTCATAGTAATGTAACGAGTTACGAATGCGACTTGAACATCGATTCCTTAATCCTCAGCTGATGGTATCCCGATCTCAGATCGATTTTATAAAATACTGTTGCTCCTTGCAACTGGTCAAACAAATCATCAATCCGTGGCAATGGATACTTGTTCTTAATCGTCATCTTGTTCAACTCTCGATAGTCAATACACAGTCGAAGCGATCCATCCTTCTTCCGAACAAAAAGAACTGGCGCTCCCCAAGGCGAAACGCTGGGCTGGATATAGCCTTTGTCCAATAACTCCTCTAGCTGCTTTTTCAATTCGTACATCTCAGTAGGTGCCATACAAGACGGTGCCTTAGAAATTGGTGTAGCTCCAGGTTCCAGCTCAATGGTGAATTCTACATCCCGTCGTGGAGGTAATCCAAGTAACTCGTCAGGAAATACATCCGGAAACTCGTTCACAACAGGAATGGATGAAAGTTCCACAATTTCGTCTTCTTTCTTCTTGCATAGCACCAGTATCCGGTACAGCCCTGTTTCAACAATTTGACAGTTTTCATCGCCTTGATCAACTTTCCTGAGCTTCCTAGTTTCCATCCCTCAAATAGTGTTTCGGAGCCATCGTCAGCGATCAGCGAGATATTCCTCCTTCGGTAGTTTACAATAGCTCCATATCGATTAAGCCAATTGTCTCCGAGTATCAGATCGTCTCCTTGCATTTCTATTACAATCAGATTTGAGAGCCACTCTCTGCCTCCAAATTATACAGGGAAATCTCTAGTTTCTAAGTTTCCAACAATCCTCTCACCACTCGGTAAACCAATCACATAAGGTTCACAATTATGAAAACTAGAAACATTCAAACGATTTACACAAGATAAGGATATAAATGAATGCGTAGCTCCTGTATCGAATAAAACGCTAACTGGATGGGAAAGGATCTGAACGGTACCTGATGCGACAGCAGCATCCTGATCGTCTGTTCTCTTCATCTCGTATAGACGTGGGGGAACAGATCCGACACTCGATGTCCCCTTTCGGTCAAACTGTCCTTTGCCTCGTCCGCGGCCAAAATTCTAAGGCATCTGTACACTCTGTTGCGTCTGCTGAATACTCGATTCTTTCTGGGCTGGCTGTGACGTACGGGCTCTAAAAGCTTTCGCAGCCTCCTCACAGAACACCGCACGATATCCCTCTCGACCATAGTCAAAACAAGTCACGGTAGGGAATGAGCAATCTCGTCGATAATGTCCTGTTCGGCCACAGTTAAAGCACCTCCTTGTCACATCTGTCGTGACTGATACTGCTCCAGAGTTCTTTCCGCTCTTGGATGGTTGCGGAGGTTTCTTGAACGAATGAAAGGATAATTGGGCTTTGCGGGCCCCGCTGCTCTTGTGCTCTATAAAGGTACCAGAGACTTTCTGCTTCTTGGACTCCGTAAACTTCTCCATTGCTGCTTCCTTAATTTCGTACGCCAATGCCTTATCCTAGTATTGACGGAGAGTGGTACATTCAAAACCGGACATGTACCTCTGTATTTCTGGTTTCATCCTCATATCAAAATGGATCATCATTTCTGCATCTGTTCTGACCAGATGTCGAATAAATGCCAGCTGCTGGTTAAATGTCTTAATTGTCTGGGATACAGGTTCGTCTGATGGCGGAGCGGAGAAAAACTCCTGAACTTTGGCCTCCCTCATAGGACGAGGGCAGTACTGAGCTTCCATCATCAATTTAAATTATGTCCAATCAGCATCATGATCTGCAGGTCGGATAGCTTCCCACCACTCGGATGCTACCCCTATCAGAAAGTATTGAGCAATAGGGGCTCTCCGGTCGTCAGGGCAATTAATTCCGGCAAAGATTTTCTCCAATTCCTTCAACCAATGATCCCATGTTGGAGTCTCAGAAAAGCCGTCAAATTTGGGTGGTTGCATCTTCGCCACCTCTTGCAACCATCGGTCACCTCGATTTCCTATTTCCGGGATCCTTTGTTGTCCATCTCCCTGGTGTAACCCCACCGCCACCTGCATTCGGTCCACGACCTGGGCGAACTGAGTCATCTGGTTCACCACCTGACGAAGGATTTCGGGCACAGCAGGTTCTGGTTCATTATTGATGACTGGCCTGATTAGAAGGCGACGCTTCCCTTTCAGCATTCCTTCGTCCGCGTCCGCGACCGCGACCACGTCCACGTCCGCCTCTCAACATACTGTAAGCATAAATACTCAATATATAGGAAACAATACCGTTCAAATGATCAAGTACAAAGAAATATAACATGTAAAGGACGAGATAGAGTTTAGGAACTTACAACCACCGCCCGCACGAAGACGTAGGCAGTACAGTGATGTTATTCGTGGCCGGTTACCTCAAAAGACATATATGACCCCTATTTTAACCAAATGGCCAAGATATCCATAATCTTAGCTCCGATACCATATTCGGTAACATCCCCAATATATTCAGGAATATTGCAGCGCCGTAAATCCTTTACATAAGAATTTACAAGACTGAAGAAATAAAAATGTAATATCCTGAATTTTAGGAATACATACCGACTAAATACGGGACTTGTAAATTTATTTGAATGTATTGAAGATACATTTTTGGTCTTGGAACATTTAAAATAAGAAAGGGATATTGGAAATTTAGTAGAAACAAGATTGGACATTTTGTCGGAGGTGTCGTGGACAAGTATCAACTTTGACAAATTACCACGGATTTTTGGAATGTTCAAAAATTCTGAAAATTAACAGTATTATATAGATTTGAGTTAGCTTTCTAGTGGTCTAAACAGTGAGTCAATCTGAGTTTGGACGAGAAAGATATGGTCGAATTAATAAAAACTATTTGCAGAACTTTAGTTCCGTCAACGAACATTTGCCCATGCAGCGAAGTTACAGACATAATTCATAAAAATCCAACCGTCGGATTAATATGGAATTTTGGCAGTCAGTTATAAACACCATAAAGTCTATTTTGGACGGTAGAGATTGGATTTGGATATACAATGTGACCGTAATAATTAAAAGAACGAGAGGTTCCTGTTTTTTGGATTCATATTGAGAAGTCTCGGTATTTTATAGATTTCCGAAGATTTAACGGTTGGATTGCGCTGAATTTTGGATATATTATTTATCAAATAGTTTGATATAATATGAACGGTGGAGATTATATTTGGATTTTGTTAGTAAGAGTTATGGCTCTCGGACAGTAGTTGTGTTTTGAAGGATGTGTTTTGTCCCACATCGGTTGAGAATAAAGATGAGAAGCCTTGCTTACGCTATAAGAATGTATTTTTATCCCACATCAGTTGGGAACAATGGGGAAAATCCCTCTTATTCTATATAAGGAGTCTTGATATCTTTCTCACAAGTACACCCAAGTAATACACTTTAGTCTTATTTGATTCAAATTAAATTCCTTTCTTGTATTCTCTTTAAAGAGAGTGGTGAGAAGGGTGAGAATCATGTAGACTTGTAATAGTGTAGGGTTGTCGAGTTAAAAGAAAGAAATTCTATATGATTAGAAATTTATCATATAGTGAAGTCTCTTTTGAGTGAATCGTGGTTTTCTTTCGTATTTGGAGTTCCATTTTCGGTGGAGCAGCCGTGACTGAATAGCTCGATGAAGGGCAAGAGGTAGTCCGATTTTACTTAATTTTGGACAGATTGTTTCCGACTCATGGTCCTTCATTTTGACCGGTTGGATCGTGCATTGGAGTTCTATATTATGAGTTATTGCTATTGCACGTTACTGGGCAGATTCAGCTTCGTCGTATCGAGATTAAGGCAAGTTATTACTTGTTCAGTTATAGTGTTTCGATAAGTAATTTCAATTACATGTCATAAGTATTCTGTGTTGTATTGCATAGTGACAAATGTATAAATGGAATCTTGTGAGGATTGTAGTATACAGTAGATGTTGTTGATGATATTTGGATATTCTTGGTCGATGAGGTGCGTTTGGAAGGAATCCGAATAGAGGTATGTTTTTTGTGGTAATCGTACATGAATCCGAATAGAGGTATGTTTTTGTGGTAATTGTACATAGAGGATTGTGTACGGGAAAGTATTCGTTATTGAGATATTATACGGTATTGTTGTGATATTGGGATTTTGACGAGAATCGTTGGATAAATCGGGAGTGGTAAGGTTATAGTTCGTGGTTATCATTCTCACGATGCATGACATATGATTAATTATATTTATGTATTTGTGGTTATTTGTCGGGCATTATGGTTGACCCCGCTGTGGGACTTATTTTTTAGGTATTGGAGATTTGATAGAGTGGTCGTCAAGAGACGAGGATCCCGGATGATACTGGCTATGGCATATAGTGGGGAATCGTGTATTCACTGTTTATTTATTCTTGGTGTAAAATGTATTTTCGAACTGTATTTTATCCGCTGCGTGAGTTCTTTCAAAATGACTTTCGGTATTTTGCAAATTGAGTTTTATTTCGTAAAACCGATTCCCTAAATCGAGTTTTGGCATTTTGGCCTTGAACGTTTTATGACGGTTTGACAAATGATTTTGTGAGTTTTGGAAAATACTACCGTCACCGGCCTTTTGGCATTTTGAACGTTTTTGAAAATAATTTTTAGCCTGGTGGGTTCCGGCGCGGAATCCACGGTGTGTAATATTTCCGGGCTGAACCGGGGGTGTTACAATTATGGTATCAGAGTCCAAGATTTTTCGAAACCGGGCATGTGTGTTATGTGGCTCTACCGATGTGGTAGTAGCGTGGTTTTTGTGTAATTGGATTTCTGGCTATTTTGAACTGTATTGTTTTGGAACTGTGTTATTTTTGAGTTCTGTTGTAGTGGTGTGTGGATTTGGTGATTGTTGGTGTTTTCGAGACCGACAAGGCAGGGAGTGAACGCCGGTGCCGTAGTCATGTGCAATGGGCGGCTCCAATCGGAAAGTGTACGCCGGTGCGAGGCACGTGTCAAGGAGCGGCTTTCGATGTGGAGTGGAATGCCGGTGATACGGGCATGTGTCAAGGAGCGGCTCATGCGCTCTAGGTGAGGAGGACAAAACATCATAAATCCCACACAAAACTCGACAGTTCTCTAAACTATAATCTGATCTTGGCGGAGATCAATTGTTTTCGAAATTGTGTGAGTAATTGCGAAAATTACCAATTTGTTGGTATTGGCATTTTATTGTGTTGAGATTTTTGAAATAGAGTCATATGCTAGTATCACGGGAGATCATAGATTTCACAGACCTGTAAGTATATTGTTCAAATTGTTCGATAATGATTGTTTACTTTTGGTGATGTTGGATTTTCTGATTAAACTGTTGTTTGTAAGAGGATTGCAAGTTTCGAGGACGAAACTTATTTTTAAGGGGGGTAGTATGTAATATCCTAAATTTTAGGAATACATACCGACTAAATACGGGACTTGTAAATTTATTTGAATGTATTGGAGATACATTTCTGGTCTTGGAACATTTAAAATAAGAAAGGGATATCGGAAATGTTAGTAGAAACAAGATTGGACATTTTGTCGGAGGTGTCGTGGACAATTATCAACTTTGAAAAATTACCACGGATTTTTGAAATGTTCAAAAATTCTGAAAATTAACAGTATTATATAGATTTGAGTTAGCTTTCTAGTGGTCTAAACAGTGAGTCAATCCAAGTTTGGACGAGAAAGATATGGTCGAATTAGTAAAAACTATTTGCAGAACTTTAGTTCCGTCAACGAACATTCGCCCATGCAGCGAAGTTACAGACATAATTCATAAAAATCCAACCGTCGGATTAACATGGAATTTTGGCAGTCAGTTCTAAACACCGTAAAGTCTATTTTGGACGGTGGAGATTGGATTTGGATGTACAATGTGACCGTAATAATTAAAAGAACGAGAGGTTCCTGTTTTTCGGATTCATATTGAGAAGTCTCGGTATTTTATAGATTTCCGAAGATTTAACCGTTGGATTGCACTGAATTTTGGATCTGTTATTTATCAAATAGTTTGATATAATATGTATGGTGGAGATTATATTTGAATTTTGTTAGTAAGAGTTATGGCTCTCGGACAGTAGTTGTGTTTTGAAGGATATGTTTTGTCCCACATCGGTTGAGAATAAAGATCAGAAGCCTTGCTTACGCTATAAGAATGTATTTTTATCCCACATCAGTTGAGAACAAAGGGGAAAATCCTTCTTATTCTATATAAGGTGTCTTAATGTCTTTCTCACAAGTACCCCCAAGTAATACACTTTAGTCTTATTTGATTCAAATTAAATTCCTTTCTTGTATTCTCTTTAAATAGAGTGGTGAGAAGGGTAAGAATCAAGTAGACTTGTAATAGTATAGGGTTGTCGAGTTAAAAGAAATAAATTCTATATGATTAGAAATTTATCATATAGTGAAGTCTCTTTTGAGTGGATCGTGGTTTTCTTCCGTATTTGGAGTTCCATTTTCGGTGGAGCAGCCGTGATTGAATAGCTCGATGAAGGGCAAGACGTAGTCCGATTTTACTTAATTTTGGATAGATTGTTTCCGACTCATGGTCCTTCATTTTGAACGGTTGGATCGTGCATTGGAGTTCTATATTATGAGTTATTGCTACTGCACGTTACTGGGCATATTCGGCTTCGTCGTATCGACATTGAGGCAAGTTATTACTTGTTCAGTTATAGTGTTGCGATAAGTAATTTCAATTACATTTCATAAGTATTCTATGTTGTATTGCATATTGATGAATGTATAAATGGAATCTTGTGAGGATTGTAGTATATAGTAGATGTTGTTGATGATATTTGGATATTCTTGGTTGATGAGGTGCGTTTGGAAGGAATCCGAATAGAGGTATTTTTTTTGTGGTAATCGTACATGAATCCAAATAGAGGTATGTTTTTGTGGTAATTGTACATAGAGGATTGTGTACGGGAAAGTATTCGTTATTGAGGTATTATACGGTATTGTTGTGATATTGGGATTTTGACGAGAATCGTTGGATAAATCGGGAGTGGTAAGGTTATAGTTTGTAGTTATCATTCTCACGATGCATGACATATGATTAATTATGTTTATGTATTTGCGGTTATTTGTCGGGCATTATGGTTGACCCCGCGGTGGGACTTCTTTTTCAGGTATTGGAGATTTGATAGAGAGGTCGTGAAGAGACGAGGATCCCGGATGATACTGGCTATGGCATATAGTGGGGAATCGTGTATTCACTGTTTATTTATTCTTGGTGTAAAATGTATTTTCGAACTGTATTTTATCCGCTGCGTGAGTTTTTTCAAAATGACTTTCGGTATTTTGCAAATTGAGTTTTATTTCGTAAAACCGATTCCCTAAATCGAGTTTTGGCATTTTGGCCTTGAACTTTTTATGGCGATTTGACAAATGATTTTGTGAGTTTTGGAAAATACTACCGTCACTGGCCTTTTGGCATTTTGAATGTTTTTGAAAATGATTTTTAGCCTGGTGGGTTCCGGCGCGGAATCCACGGCGTGTAATATTTCCGGGCTGAACCGGGGGTGTTACAATATAATAAAGGTTGGGATTTCAATGGATTGATCGGGTGGGCCGTGTTCGTCGGAGCTTTCTGCACCATTTATCGAGGCAAGTATCTTGCCCATACATTTCGTGTTTCGTAGACGTGATAATTGGTAATTGATTATATGTGGAATTTTAATGTTTTAATGAACTTCCAAAAAGGATCGGTATATTTTTTATAAAGGTTTTCCTTCGAAGATAACTCGTAGGCTTTGTGAATAAATGTGTTTTCTGATTATGTGTATCAGTGTTGTGTGATGGAAGATATTGAACATATTTTAGTAAATTATTAGACTGTAATTATTTGCCTAGGTTTATGTATTGAGATGTGTAATTGTACGGTGAATATGTGTCGTTGTTATTAGTTGTTACTCCTTCGTAAGGAGGTTGGGACACTTGGTGTTGTTTGGCATTGGTATTTGCTTGTCGTTGTGTGACATTGATTGTGAGTATATGTCGGTTAAAGTGGCCATTCTAGCGAAGTACCTAGCATTTGTATGCATATTCTAGTATTCGAATTATGGCTTCTCGTGGCGTTGTGGATGATATGTGTATGTTCATCTAGGGACGGTATGACGGGGCCTTTAGGGATACGTATTGCCGTGTGTGTGCGTATCGCAAACTAGGGTTAACCACCCAGGGATGTCCGATGGGGCTCTGCGGGGTACGACGGCCGTGAGTCTCGTACCAACGGTTAACTTTGAAATGTTTTGTTGGAGAACTGTGATTTTTGGCGCATATTTCGTCTGATTAGAATGGCAGTCCAAATGGTATCGTACTTGGCTGGAATGGCACCAGTAAATGTGTTGTGTGTGATTTGTCCCTCGACTGTGATAATTTAGTATGGGTACGTGAGTCCTGTGGTTGCTCTGTGTATTGTAGCTCTATGGTATGTCGAGTTCGACCGTATGGTTAAGTTGCAAAGTTGTGCTCTCTGATGTCGTTTTGTGAGATTGTTGTCATGTTAATGTTTGACACGGTGTAGTTTCCGTCGGGTTATTCTTGCGAGTATGTGATGTGGATAATTTGGGTCGTGGACCCTGTGTTTGTGATTGGAATGTTATGATTGGGTTACGGACCCCGTATTTTGTTATCGGAATCGTATTTTGAAATAAATGATTTTTGGGCTGTGTCCCTAAGTGTTTCGAAAGGCTTCAGAATTCTTAAACCCCAAGTGTTTTCAAAAACTCTCGAGATCGTAAAATGTTTTGCAAGATGTAAAAGGGTTTATTCCTATATTTCGTAATTCAAACTGTTTTGATCAAGTGAATTATCTCGGAAGTATATTCACGATTTCTATGTTCTTGGAGTATGATATGTATGGTTTGTGTTTGTATTTATACTTGCACTATCAAAACAGTGGAGTTTTGCTAACCCCGAGTATTCGGGAGGTGGATGTCTGTTTTGCGTCCATGTACTTGCAGGTTGATGGGGAGCAATTCACATGATCGTTACGAAGGATGATGGAAGACGGCGATACTAATCACATGAAGACCGGTGTTGAGTATTTGGTGATGTCTTGTTGTTTTGTCCTTCCGTTGTGTTTATTTTCCCCTTTTACGGGAATGTTGAATTATGTTAACCCTTGTGTGGGTGTGAGTTACGAGAAAAGAGTAATGTATGTTGTGGTAAAAGACCAAATCGGTCTAATGGTCCATTAATTACCTATGTCGGTATGTATTGTATTGCGGTGTTTCTGTATTTAGCCTGCTAGATCCTCATGGAGAGGGTGTACGGAGCTGTAATATTCCCGGGTGGTTTGGGGGCCTTACAAAAAAAACATTAACTGATACGAACGAATGAAAATAACAGAAATAAGGTACAACGGTTCTGACCAATACTGAAAGTACGAATGTCCAAATGGAGATTATTAATACATTACTGAAATCCAAACATCACAAATTACGACGTACTCGAGTACTTATTAAATAACTAACAACAGATAATAAACCCGACCGGAACATCACTCTGCACCCTCGTCGTCATGCAGCTCCAGTGGTTGTTTTCCCGTTCTCCTGGATCCTGAACATAAACAAATGTTCACCCCCGAAGGGGTTAGCACAACGATGCTAGTACAAGTACCACAACATATTATTCAACATCTCACGAAGAATAATAATAATAACATACACACATGATAATCACAACATGATATCACAATATACACATGGTAATTCCAATGATCCAGCGTTCACTGCCTAGAACCCAAGATGATCCCGTCGGACCAACACATGGTGGAAAACCCGTCCAATGATCTAGCGCACGCTAGCATAGATCCCAAGATGATCCCGTCGGACCAACACGTGGTGGACATACAACAATGACATACATGTACAACAATATGTATAACATCAATACATAAAACAATTAAGGTACTTGCATCGATTCGAAGACAAGAACAATACTTCCACGAAAAATGAAACACTCGAAGGTCTCCCCTTCAATCAATCACATAGAAAGCTCGAACCTTAACAAAAGAAATAATATAGAATTCATCTCATGTCGTACGAATGTCTAACAATCCGATTTACGGTCGAAAGCTCATAAAATGTAATCTGCCTGAACTACTTAGCGTACGCTACGTATTCTACGTAACATGCGTTAAGCCTGCTCGTTAGCGCACGTAAACAACGTAGTCTAGCGTACGCTAACTGTGTACTGACAGTCCTCTCTGACCAGCTGACTGATTCGTTGATGACATAACGTACGTTACGTACCAAACGTAGCGTACGTTAACTTATGCCCGATAGCACACGTTAATATACATAGCTTAGCGTACACTAACCGTGCATGGCAGTTCACTACTGGGCAGCAGACTTGATCTAATGGTGATGAAACTCATGAAATCTTCGGTGTTAATACATGTCATCTCCATGCATATCATGCTCATACGGTTTATGAATGACCTTACGAATAACAACAACTTTGAATTCAAGAATACGTATATCATCATAAAACTATATTCCATTACGATTACAATTCTTCATGCGTAATTCGGAAAGCCTAACGGTCGATATCAATACCTTATATCAATCAAAACTATCATCTTGTAGTTTGTCTAACACTCCATCTTTACAAGATAAATTCTTCCATGATTAATCTCTTAGATTCGTCTAATAATAATGATGTTAAAGTCAAGTTCGTGATTACTATGAAGACACCTTCTAGATTCGGATTACCAATGTCAGAAACTTCCTCTACTTGTTCATCATAACAAGATTCAAATTATGATGTTCTTAACCAAGGTATTTAAAGCATAATCATCTCAATCTCTTAAACATGATGTGGTTTAGATAAATCACCAATGAAACTCAATATCTTGATAGCATAATCCTCATATCCTTAAGAACACGAATTCAAGGTTGAAAGTAGTGTAACATCCCTTAAGATTAAGAAAAACGCCGAGACAACAAGTAGAATCCGGCTCCGGTTGCTTGTTTGCCAAATCAATACGTTTCTCCACTCCAATGATCAAACACAAGTGACATTCAATCTCCGATGATCAAGTGGATGTGTTCTAAGTGAGTAAGAAGGATATATTGTTCTCTGTCTCTCAAGAACGAAGAATAAACGAAGGAAATGTAAGCCAAAAATGGGTTGTTGTCCCATTTATAACATTTCTACACTTTAGCTAATTAGCGCACGCTACCATACAATCTTAGCGCACGCTAATAAGCGTTGACTCCAAATCTGTCCAGGTTCGTCCACGGGAATCTTATCCTGACCCATGCCCCGGCTGGCGCATGTGCTAGCCGCCTAGCTCAATAATTGATTGCCTAGCGCATGCAAATCCTACATTCGTAGCGTGCGCTAGTTGTAGCCGATAGCGCGCGTTAGGCTACATTCTTAGCGTGCACTATCACAAGTTCACATGAGAAATTTTGCATGACGATATACTTATGTACAAAGATACCAATGTGAGAAATATCATACTCCAATTATCGATATCACAAATCCGAATAATACAGAGTTCGAAAACAGATGAAATACACAATAATAAATCCGGATATTACACTATTCAACTAAATTATTGTAATCACAATAACAAACTAAATAATGAGAAATTACTGGAAATTAACAGTGCTTGGAATCAAACTAAATCAACACAAATGTGATCATCAAATATCAATTATAACTAGCAACACCAACATTAGCTTCATTGTGTGAACCACTGCTTCCCAATGAGTAAAAATTGAGTGGTTGTTGTGCCTTCAATAACAAAAATGCACAAAAATAATTACTACATTGAACCTTATAGATGCGAATAAATAATATTTGTGGAGCGGTAAAAAAATACATACCAACAGTAAATTAGTCATGGTCATTGAACATGGAAATCTACCAAAATCTTATGGGCTCGTATTGGTAAATACGCCCTGCAATAAATAGATCAATAAAAATAGATAGACTTAATATATCAGTAGAACGAAAATTTCATCAAAATGTTATAAAGTTTATAAAACAAAGATAATACATACATGTGTACCCTCAAAGATAATAGCTCTTGTTGTGAGGAGTAATTTTATAATGCACTACTAACTCCCCTTCATCTAAACAAGTCAAACTGGAATAATGAGATTTATACAACTCCTGCTCAAAATATTTATATACCGTAGAGGTATAAATACTACTAACATGCTTCAAAATCTCAACTGGATATGCCAAAGATGGAATACTTGTAGTTGCTTTAAAATCAGCTACAATATCCTGATATCGACAATCTTCAAGAAGTCTCTGAAAGTGATTAAAAAAGTCTAAGAACTTTTGCTTGTAATTGACATACCTCTTTAGAATGTTGTTCATACTATCACTTCTTTGAGTGGTACTCATATCAGCACAAAACACTTGTCGTCCATAGACTAAGGCCCATTTTTCCTTTAGATTAAACATACGCCTCAACCAGTCATTATCTTGAAGACCATATTTGTTTAACATTAAGTCCCATGCTGCTATGAAGTCTTCTTCCTCGTCAAAGTCATATACACATGCTCCGAAGTCTTTAGCAAATTCTTTGAACTTCGAAAAAATATTACTCAAGTGAATTGCAGCATTTTGGAAGATGTGCCAGACACATAAGCGATGATAAGTTCCAGGCCATGAGGAAGCTAGTGCCTTAGCCATTGCCGCATCTTGATCTGTAAGAATAGTTGCTGGGGTTTTTTCACACATAGCTCTAGTGAACGTATCAAATAGCCACTCAAATGACAAAGAAGTCTCATCATATAACAATACAGCACCAAATATCATAGTTTGTTTGTGATGATTCACACCAACAAACAATGCAATAGGACGACCTTCATTATTTTTCCTATATGTAGTATCAAAACAAATCACATCACCAAAACGTGAGTAATCAGCTCTCATCCTCGCATCACACCAGAAAATATTGGTTTTGATATCGCACCAAAACCATTCGAGATATTACAGTGCCGTGGGTCCCGCGCCAGAACCCACCGGGCTAAAAACTATTTCAAAAATATTTAAAAATGCCAAAAGGCTGATGACGGTAATGTTTTAAATACTCAAAATATTTTCCAAAATATAGTTCTCAAATACCATCATCAAAATACTGTTTGAAAATACAAGGCGAAATGCCAAATATCGATAATTCAAAATGTACGTTAAGCCACCACTTATACGTACCGATAAAATAGTTAGGGAAAAAGGTTTGACGAAATAACCCAAGTTCGCAAAATGCCAAAAAGCCATTTTAAAGTTAAACACGAGTTGGTAAAAATACCGGAAAGCCATTTTGAAATATACACACACAACGGATATAAACACTGTTCAAAAATACACAATTGCAGCGGAATAAAACAACCAAAAAAAATACTCGATACTCAAAAACATGCCACAGTCAGTATCACCCGGGAAGTTCACCCCCTTCACGACCGCTACTAGCTCGATCTCCAAGTACCTAAAAATAAAGCCCACGACGGGGTCAGCCACAATACTCAACAATGATATCGATCACATCATCATAAATAATTACATACCAATGTGACATCAACGTGAGAGTACTACCAATGTAATCTTACCGTCGTAACCTTACCAATCTATGGCTATTCATAACAAATCAATCCTTACCATAATCCGCATTTCGCATTCTCAAATGAAGAAATGAACTCAACAACAATCATATGTATTGTATTCAAACAATACCAAGTATCCTCAAAACACCATCATAACTCATAAGTGTGGAATGAACCATCTGTGCCAAATCCTATCTGTCGGATTGCACAATCAAATCTCAACCTGGATAAACCAATAACATACAACGTATCTGTAGATCAACTACCACAAAACAATGAATACAAGTCCTGAAACATTAACGTACAGTCCGAATGCTCATATGATCAAAGCGATGATCAACCAAAACATAGACCGAGAATATCATCGACATGATAATTCCCATACGACCAACAAAGGATCAACGATAACCAAGAATACCATCAGCATGATAAACTCCGACACGATCAACGAAGGATCAACAATAACCGAGAATACCCTCAACAAGATAAACTCCAAACGATCAACAATAATGGATCTCAAAGAAATAACCCCGACTGTCAAACATACCACTCGGGCGTATGAACAACCAGTCGCAAACCGTCGAACATATCCAATCATACATGGACTATGAACGACCAAACAATATGGCTCAAAGATAGACATCACAGTACGCCCGATCTGGAAATGTGTCAGTGCACATGTCCACCCCGTATACGGAATCCAGAATATACGTGGGACAATGTACCTAATTAACCTCACGAACTACGTCTCGTGTGCACAGTTCAATGTGGAAATATCAACACATAACCATAGTGTGCCCAGCTAAAAATCCTACACGATAACCAATCGTAACACAGATATGATTCCAGATATGTCACGATGCAACACGACAACGAAACTCAAAGAATCACATATCCAATAAGGATCAAAAAGACTCACCGAAGTGAACAATGACACACAGATAATGAAAGATCGACACGACCGATAATATCCAAAACAAATATCTTGGGACCACAATTCCCAAAGAATGATCAACGCGATCAACAATCTCAGCACTACCATCCTGGGATCAACATCCCTCAATGAACAACCAAATACGAATCTCATTATACGGAACCTCAACATACAACACATACAACAATTCAATAGAATAATATCCTCATAACTGAACAATACTTAAATTACCTCAAAGTCGAAGACAACATCCTTCCCACGAACCAACATCCCTGAACAAATACATAGTCATACGAATAATAACGAAATAAGTATAGTCCATATATACCAGCAAACCACCGTCCCGACATCAATGTTGACACGGTAAACCATCCTCGATATCCGACATTCCATATCACACCAAAGATAACTCACATCTCCGTCCTTACTAAATACATTTAAACCATATACACTATGATTTAATCCAAACCAACGCATAATATACAAACCATCACCCCGACAATTTATATTTATAATATCATTGCTATACAAATTATAAATGAAATGAAAGCGGATCCATTCATTAAATATTATAAACTGAACAAGTATAAACTTGTCTCGATACCGATACGACAAAGCTGTAACCAATTCCATTGCCTTCGTCTACGAGCTCCTAAGCCCCGACCAAAAGCAATCTACGAACTCTTCAGTCTCAACCGCAACACAACGATCATAATCCATGATCAAATATCTCAACCTATTGTAATAACCGATTAACACACATTCGATAACACTCAATAACCGACATAGCCAACCAATCAAACTCAACGGCTCAACAATACCTCGATCATATATACAAAACCAAATAATCCAACTCAACAAATACGAACTCATATCCACAATACAAGTCGCAACTCGATAATCAATATAACCGATCAATAAACCCAACGGTTCCACAATATCCCGATTAAATACAAATTCAAACAACCCAAATCAATCAATCACGAATTCAAAACCACAACACGATTCATAATCCGATAATCATATCAATAATCAAATTAAACCAATAACAAGGGTCTGAACGTTATCGATTCCAAATTCAATCTTAAATACGAATACGAGTTTCCTCCTTGTAAATTCATAATCAAAACCAATTACCGATTATCATCATCAATCCGGACAATCCAATTAATATCAACATTATAGATAATCATATCCCAAGGGTTTCAAATAACTCAATCATTCGATTTGAACACTTATCCAAACTTCCAAATTCAAAGATCAATAATAATCTCATCGAACTTGAAATCATATTCGTATTCCTATACGAATATTGTACCAAAACACATAACTTAGTTCTTGATATGAATATTCCATATTCATATCCAAAACACCAACACCTCTTAAACACATTCATCATACCAATGATCGATTCATATCGATATTAAGGATTTCATAACATACTCGATTCCAACTTCAATTCCAAATATGAATCAACAAGACTCCTTCTTGTTCATATTCGTAATTTCATAGAAACAAATACCGGTTATTATCATGAATAATCGTATTCCAAAATTAACCGTAAACTTTATAATTATCCGTCCACCTCATACGACTCGATAGTATTCCAATTATGTACGGATCAAATGTTCTTATGCCAAAACAAATCTGAATTCATACCTTCAATTCAATCTCATAATCCGGTGATCTCAATAACAGTTGATTCGGGCATAAAGAACGTTTAATCAACATATTCAATTCCGAATTCAAACTTAAATTCAACATGATATGATTATCCCTTGTTCATATATATCAATCTCATGACAAACTACACTTAGGATCTTTCGACTCATATGAACACATATCCTCAAAGAAAGATAATATTCTTGTCAAATTCATAATCACGATTCGTATATCATCAAGACCATACGAAAGATCAAATCACCATTTACATAACCTATCCCCTAACATCTATAATCATCATCACTTGTTCTAAATATCAACATTCCATGTTCATATCTAAAACATAAACACTTGAAACATATACTCATCATAATTATCATCTTCTTCAATATACACCTCATATATCATCACGAAGTACAACAATAATACCATAACCATCATCATACGAGGAATACATCAACAACAACATCAAAAATCCAAACTGAAGAGAGATATAAATCAACATATCTCCTGAACACCATTCAAAACCATACGAAACATATCAATATCCGCATACCAACAATAACATCAATATAACTCGGTAATCCATCTAGTAATTATACTCATCGATTCGAATACATGATAATCATCAACTCAAGAACATCAATATTCAATCTAAAACCAAATTCCAAGGTGAAGAGTAATTACCTCTTCGAAGAAATGGATTGAATCCCAAGGTTGAATCCATTTTCAATCACTTCCAAGCTCCAATCCAGTGTTTATAGGCTCACAATCGACTTAAGAAAGCCAAAATCTAACTCTGAGTGTTGAGGGGCGAAGAAAAACGAAATGAAGTTCTGAAAAAATGAAGTGACGGGCATCTCACTTATATAACTTTCCAGCTCATTACGTACGTAACATTCCACAGTTAACGTACGTAACACCCTCTTACGTATGTTATCTGACCTTGGTAGCATACGTAATGACAGTCCATAGGTCACTTACTCATTTCGTTCCAAGCCTTACATACGTAATTCTTTCTCCGTAGCGTACGTAATACGTATGTTGACTTGGTACAGTAAAATCCATAGTTACCGTATGTAACTTACCACTCATAACGTACGTTAACCAAGGGTTGACTCACCCATGCACGTTCTCCGCCGAAATATACCGACACAGGGCCCCACTTTTTGACCACAGCTCGTCCCTTTCCTATTCCCTTTGTTACGTACGTAATGCCTTATGCATAACGTACATAAAATGTAGAATTTAGCGTACGTAAGTCCTTACCCTTAGCGTACGTAATGGCCTTCTATACTTGGCCAAAATCCAACTGTTCCTGTCCGTCTCGACATACTAGATACGTATACTCACATACTGAATACATATACTCATCCCAAAAATATTCTCATACAATACACCTGATGTCCAAATCAGTTCAACCTGATACACCATATCCTCAATATAACTGTCAATCAAACACGTCAATTACACAAGTATAACTGTCTCGGTTCTCAATTTATTTTATCCATACTGTATAGACACCAAGCTATGCAGTATATTTCAGATAAAATAACGCAAAAAATTTATACTGAAAATCCGGGTATTACAATCAAGTCATCTTCATCAACTTGAATAGCATAGAAAAAATTTGGATCATCAAATTGCATCTTCTGCAAAAACTCTAATACTCCTCCTGTATCACCTATTGTTGTAGCTATTGTTCTCTTCGATCTCAAATAATTCTTATAATCTTGAGGAATGAAACCTAAATTCTCCCTCCTGCCTACTTGTCTCGCCATAAGATCATGATATTCTTTAGGCGTGATGCCCACATCATTTGCCATTTGAATTTGTTGTGCTACCGATACACTTATTGTTATGTGACTTCTATGTAAGTGTATTTGTTGGGATAACAATCCCTGTATCGAAAGATCTTGATAAGAGTGTTTTGACAATATACCAATCCAGCATACAACAAGCTGCTGTATCGATAAACCGATCGAAGTTGCTGATCCTATATCGAAGACTTATCATCATGCCATCATACAGCAACAAGAGTCTAGAAACGCCAAGTATGGAAGTTGTCCCTTCATAAAGCAAACATTCCATACATCGACTTCTCCTCTTTAGCCTATAGCGCAAATGGGTACAACATTGAAGCTGTGAAGCATCGAAACAGGACTAAAGACCGTTTGAAAAAGAATCTTTAGTATTCGCTAAAGTCAAGTCCCGTTTGATAAAGAAGTACTTAAATACTGAAAGGATAAAGTATTTAAATACTGAAGCCGACAGAGATCTTAAAACCTCGCAATATCTGGATCTTGGTCTATTCAAGTCAACTATCTAGTTGTCACGAAATCTTGCTCAATGGATCTTTCACAATGGATATATTTCAGAAAGCTATATATATATATCCAAGGTTTGAAGATCAGGCACTGATTAACTACAACCCACAAAGTGCTTACACGAATATTCAGAGCAAACATATTTCTTCAAGTATACTGCATATTCTGAGAGAAGAAATATCCAAAGTGCTCAACCTTGAACAATACATTATGAGCTGAAGATCGAGAAAGTCAAGCTATTGTTCAAACCATCATTCTATCATTGAATAAATCCATCAGCCCTGTGTGGACTGAGAAAGCATTACTTTTTCCGAACTGTGTGTGACGGATTTACTTTGAAGAGACAAAGCTTCGGAACTGTGTGTGAAGAAGTTAGTCAAGTGAAAGCCTAAACCAATCTATGTGAACGGTTGAAAGCTTCAATCATTGTATCAATCTGTGTGAACGATACATTGATAGGTTTGATTATAAATACGTAGTATTTATAATAAACTTTTTAACTCCTGTGTGGAGGACCAGTGGATGTAGAGGGGTTTACCTCGAACCACTTTAATTATCGTGTCAAATACCTTCTGCATTTACTGTTTTAATATCTGTGATTATTTTTAAGTATACACTTCATATCTAGTTGCTATATTGACAACAACTTACTTTAACAAGACTTCCGCTACGCACTCAGATTTGAAAGTTGTACAGCTTGTTGTTTAAAACACTTTCCAAGCTGTATTCTGTATACTTAGTGGCCAACAGTATTTTGTTTGGACTTGAAAGAATATGATTATGATCTTCAACAAAATCAACCACACAAAGCTTTCCAGTTTCTCGACTGCTAATCTTCATTTTAACTTGACAACCCAATCTTGTTTCTGGACGAGGTTTTTGCACATAAATATCACGCTTATATGGCCTTCTTTTTCCTTCAGCACTACAACAAAAAATCCTATCAACTATTTCTCCAGCGTCATTTTTATGGCATCTATTCCTCCTTATACCGAAACCCACGCCTTTCGAATACTTTAAATAAAATTCATAAGCATCACTTTCACTATCAAAGCTCATCCCAATCCTAGGAGTTTCTCTCACATTATTCATACCCGTAGAGTTTACCATCTCATCATTAGCATTCAACTCATCACGATTATGATCACTATCCATATCATTGGAATGATGATTATATTCTTCAGAAACTTTTTCAAAACTCAACCGACGACAAGATGAGCCTCCGGTATCCATTGTAGTTGTTCCTTCAATTTAAAAAAAGTAAATTAAAATTTACAATTTCATGAATAAAATAACATATCCAGTACATGAAACAATCAAAATATAGATGGAGAACACAAAAGTAAATACATGGAGAGAACAGAAGGAATTATCATATTTTGAACTTAGAAAAATATAGAAACAATCAAACACGCATAAGAAAGATAGATACTTCGGACATATTTCAGATAACAATGGAGCTCTAAACTATTCTTTCACTAATCATAGCTTCATAAATAAGATTTTGATATCTTTGTATAATTGATAGAAAATTAGGCAAAGAAAAATAAATTAACTGCATAAAATTTTCTCTCACACCTTTCATCGAGCAGTTGGTGTGGCAGCGCCGGCGGTCTCACAATTCGACTGTGGAGAAGCAAAAAATACCGTCGCCGGTGGAAAGGATAGACATTGAAACAAAAGGGAGAATCGATGAAACTTCGGGAATGATAGAAACCCATTGTTGAAACAAGATTTGGTTGATTCCTTTTTTCGCAAGGAAACAATAGCAGATAAATAAACTAAAGAAATCAATTCATCGGCTGAGCTGAGCCGAGCCACTCCAAGCAGAAAATTTTAGAAAATAAACGCGAGTTTAACACGCTGTCGTTTCGGCAGTGGTACAGAGTGGCACACCAATTTCGGGATAGAGGATCCGAGCCGCACACACTCAAGAATTGAAGTCCAGGCTCATGCAGAGATGCTCGAGAAAGAGCGCGAACAATGGACTTCTGACGAAAGAAAGCACGCTAACCTCGACAATATTGCGAAGAATGCACTATTTGTCACTCTTAACAAAGGCACGTTCTCTAAGGTAAAGAGCTGCAAATCAGCCAAGGATATATGGGATAAACACAAGTTAATTTGTGAGGGAACTGAGCTCTCAAAAGAAAACAAGATTTCAAAATTAACTCATCAATTTGAATCTTTTGAAATGAAACCAACTGAAACACTTGAAAAACTTGACCTCAGATTCACTGGCATTGTTGGTGAACTTGAAGCATTAGGCAAGATTTACACCCAAAGGGAGAAAAACCTAAAAATTTTCAGATCTGTCCCTGCCCGATGGGACATTAAGACCACAGCTATGCGTGTGTCGTGCAATCTTAGTGAAACATCTACTTTTGATCTCTTCTCTGACCTCAAAGCATTTGAGTACGATATATACAGGAGAGAGAAAGCTGAAGAATCTCCCGCAAGGACTAAAGCCATAGCCGCTGTGTCCAACTGAATACACAGCATGCCGAGCTCATCAAAACCCATTCACAAGAATGCTGACAGTGACGACGACATCCTGTCAGGAGACGAAATGGCGCTCCTCATGTATAAGTTCGAGAAGTTTATCAAGCACTCGGGAAAGACTCCATACAGGCCCAAACCTGTTCACAAGGTAAGTACCGAAACTTCCTCTGGTGATGCTAACCTGTGTTATAATTGCAGCAAACCAAGACTTTACGCAAATAAATGTCCTCATCCCAAAGTTCAAAGGTTGTCGGAAGCCGAGCAACAATAAAGGGATGAAAGAAGACGTGCTTGGAAAAACAAGCTCAAGGATCTGATTGGTGAATCAGAAGCCTCCCCATCACCATCTAAATTCGAAGAATATCTTCAGGTAGTCACTAACAGTGATTCATCTGATGATGATTTCTAAGATAAAGCCTATATGTGCTTTATGGCCAAGGACATTTCGGAAGATGAAGATAGCGATGATGAGGTAAGCTCAAACTCAGCTATTCCTTCCAATGCATCTCATACTTTTGCAAACATGATGAATGAGTTTAAGAACATTCAAATGGCCCATGAGACATTGAAAAATGAAAATATGCAGCTCCAACTTTCTAACTTAGAGCTGAAAGAAGAAAACGACTTGGTGAAAGTAAATTACGAAAATATGTCTGTTGATTGTGAAAACAACAAAGTCGAGTATTAAAAACTCATGAAGAGCAATCATCAACTTGCTCATGAACTAAGTGAGACTAAATCTCATAGTGAAAGCAATACAAATGATTTTGTTCTGCTTCAAGCCAAAGTAAAAACTCTCGAAAAACGAGAAGGAGAACTTGAGACCATTCTGAAATCTTTCGAGAAATCATCTAAAATAATGGAAGAAATTCTAAACACTGGGCAACATGCTCATGATAAAAGTGGCTTAAGATACAGCTCATTTTCCAATAAATGGAAAACTAGTACTGTGTTCGTCAGGGGTGTGAAACCCATTACTGTATTGGAAGAAGTTCCGAGTCATGTGAAGGAACCTGTTGCACCGCGAATAGCAAAAGTTTTCATTCCGCCACCACAGTCATATTCCAGACAGCGGAATCACCATACATTCAGACCTATAAGGCGTACCCAATAGCATGCTCCCCGAGCATATCAACAGCGCTAACAGCCGTTCATAAAGAAGGTTGTATCCAAATATCAAAGGCCCGCACGGTAGTACTTTTAGTACACCACGCCTAGATATTGGATACAGGAGCTGCGGTATCCCTCGAGAAAGCAAGTATCCTCACAGTATCAACAACAGCTTTGGGAATCCAACTGGAGACCCAGAAGGCAAGCTGTAAGGCCGAATAAAATGGCTCCACCTCTAAGACGGAATTTGTACTGGACTAATAATAACCCTGAATTTTACATGCAGAATAATTATCATGGTTATAGCAACTACATACATGCCCCATGTAGAAATCGAAACTACGTACCTAAACCATCCTACAGTAAATCTATTGCTGTCAGGAAAATCTGGATACCTAAAGGCACTAACATCCATGGACCCAAAAATAAAAGGGGAACTAAATCTACCTAATTTGTTTGCATACAGGACATTTTGGAGAAGGACATTTGGTACTTCGACAGCGGATGTTCCCATCACATGACAGGAGATAAAAGCAAGCTGTCAGATTATGTAGAAGGTCGCGGTCCAAAAGTGCGCTTCGGTGATAAATCTAAAGGAAGAACAAGAGGGAAGGGAACCCTACTTGTAGGAAAATTCAAAGTCACCGATTTAGCTTATGTTGAAGGCTTACAGTACAATGTACTTAGTATTAGACAGTTATGTGACAAACAGTTCTCGGTGAAGTTCTATATAGATCACTGTAGAGTCAAGAACATCCTGACTAAAGAGGTTGTGCTCACAGAAAGCAGATCAGGTAATATGTATATTGCTGACTGGATGCCTACGAGCTCCACAATTCCTTGTTTTGTTGCCAAAGGCACTGCAGATCTAAGCTGGCTATGACACAAGAGGATGTCACACGTCAACTTCAAGACTATGAACAAACTCACCAGACAGGGAATGGTTAGAGGATTGCCAAACGTTTCATTCCAAAAAGACAGTGTATGTGGACCCTGTCAGAAAGGCAATCAAATCAAGATGACCCTAAAAAGCAAATCATACCTTTCCACCCACAGAGTTTTGGAAATGCTACAATTGTATCTCTATGGTCCTGTAGACCCGGTAATTTTGGGAGGTAAGAAATACTGTCTCGTTATTGTTGATGGTTATTCCAGGTATGCTTGGACAATTTTCCTAAGCAAGAAGAAGGAAACAACATCAAAGCTGTCCCAGCACCTGAGAAAGCTTCAAAATGAAAAAGGGTCGAGTATCGTGTCCATTCATTCCGACAGAGGTACAGAATTCACTAACCGCTTTATAGAGCAATACTGTTCGGATCATGGGATACATCACAAATACTCAGCTGCTCGTACACCTCAACAAAATGGTGTTGTCGAGCGAAAGAATAGGACGCTGAAGGAAGCAACAAGGACAATGATTGCCGCAAGCAAGTTGCCACAGTGTTTCTGGGGCGAAGCCATCAATACAGCGTGCTATACACAAAACTGCTGTATCATCAACAAACATCACAACAAAACAACATTCGAGGTATGGAACAACAAAACTCCGTTAGTTTCGTACTTTCACATATTTGGATGCAGGTGTTACATCTTGAACAACGGTAAGGATCAACTTAGAACCTTCGATGAGAAATCGGATGAAGGGATATTCGTTGGATATTCCTCTGTTAGCAAAGCTTACATGATCTTCAATAAAAGGAAGCTAACAATTGAGGAATCAGTTCATGTAGTGTTCGATGAACCTCACCATGATCCTACAGGAGTAGAAGGGATTTCTCAGAACATCCAACAACTTTCCATCATTGATCCACCAACTCTTATAGAACCTATCATTGACCTAGAAATCAACCCCGCAGCTGTAAAAACTGACGTAGATGAAGCCGATGCTGTACAAGCTGAAGCCGAAACTATAGCAACTCAAGATATAGTACGGGACCCCGAATTATAACCCGACAGAAGATGGTTGAGAGATCACCCACAAAAGATGATCATAGGAAACATTGATGCTGGTGTTTCTACTCGTAGGAGGATACAGAGTACACAAGGAAATGTACTATCTGTGCAAGAAGACCTTGAGTCTAAGATATCTCCATTTCCTGTTTGGAAATATCAGTCTGAGCTTAGAATACTTAATATGTGCACTATTGCTGTATTCTTAGCCCAATCCGAACCTGTTTCTACCAAAGAAGCTCTCAACAACTCTCATTGGATTACTTCTATGGAAGAAGAGCTTAACGGTTTCAAAAGAAACAATGTATGGTATCTTGTACCCAGACCTACGCATCAATCCGTTATTGGAACCAAATGGGTATTTAGAAACAAGAAGGATAGAAATGGACTCATTATCATGAATAAATCCCGGATAGTCGCCCAAGGCTATAGACAGGAAGAAGGCATAGACTACGATAAGATATTTGCCCCTGTAGCCAGACTAGAAGCCATTAGGATATTTTTAGCCTTTGCCGTCCATAAAAGCTTCATTGTATACCAAATGGACGTCAAAAGTGCATTCCTGAATGAAGACCTTGCCGAAGAAGTATATGTTGGACAACCACCAGGGTTTGTCAATCCAGAAGGCGAAGACTTAGTATACAGGCTAAGGAAAGCGATGTATGGACTTAAGCAAGCCCCTAGAGCATGGTATGAGACTCTGTCCCAGTATCTAACCGATAATGGATTCGAGAAAGGTGCTGTGGACAAAACCTTATTCAAAATACAGGAAGGTGATGACCTCATGATGGTTCAAATATATGTAGACGATATAATATTTGGTTCAACTAACCTTGCTTTGTGTCAAAGGTTCTCTCATCTCATGCAAAGTAAATTTGAAATGAGTATGATGGGAGAACTTAGTTATTTCCTAGGATTGCAAGTAAAGCAGTTGCCTACAGGGATTTTCATCAACTAGGAAAAATACAGCAAGGAGCTTCTCAACAAGTTTGGAATGAATACTTCCAAATCATCGTTAACCCCCATGAGCACTTCCGTGCAAATTAGTGCTGATGAAGCTGGAAAGCCGGTTGATCAATCACTATACAGGAAGCTTGTTGGCTCACTCCTATACCTAACGGCTAGCAGGCCCGATATCCAGTTTGCTGTAGGAGTGTGTGCGCGATATCAAGTAGCACCTAAAGAATCACACTTCGCAACAGTCAAACGAATCCTGAAATACGTCAAAGGAACAGTCGATGTAGGACTGTGGTCTCCTAACGAAGGCGAATTCGATTTAGTTGGCTACAGTGACTCGGATCTCGGAGGTTGCAAGATAGATAGGAAGAGTACAAGTGGAACTTGTCACTTTCTTGGACCTAGACTTGTGTCCTGGTTTAGCAAGAAACAATTGGCAAACTCGTTTTCAACAGCTGAATCAGAATACTATGGTGCTGGTAGTTGCTGTATGCAGATCCTTTGGATGCAACAATAGCTGTCAGATTATGAAATTAAAGCCAAAGAAACTTCAATTATGTGCGATAGCACAAGTGCAATTGCTATCACGCACAACCCTGTATTGCACTCGCGCACCAAGCATATTCACATGAAGCATCACTTTATTAGGAATCATGTTGAGAACAAGGATGTTCGGCTGGAAAAAGTTCATACAGATATCCAGTTAGCCGACATCTTTACCAAAACTCTCGACACAGCAAGATTCTGCATGCTTCGACATGAATTGGGACTGCTATAGCCTAACTCCCTGTAAGTTTTTAATGCTTTTACTCAGTAAATTGAGGGGGAATGTTGTACGACCCAAGAATACAGTATCCACCGTTAGTTATCTGTACACTCAGTCTATCAGAACAACACTGTAGGAACAAAGAGACATGGATTATCCTACATCTGACGTGTGCAATAATCAAGGGGGAATACAGTACAACCCAAGAATACAGCATTAATCCGAAAGCTGCTGTATGGAATTGAAACTAGTATGTACCTTTTAAGGGGGAACGCTATATTTTCGCGGATACAGCACATACTATGGGAAGTCAATTATCATGTTATTTATTTTAAAATGATTTTTATGTCCATGTGCCCTGTTATAATTAAAAAGTCTTTTGCATTAAATGCTTTACACGACATCTGGACATTGGTATCTTCAAAGCCGAGATGTTTCATATTATTTTATTAATTTTACACCACCATTTCGGGCAATAAGGGTAATTTGATAAGTCAGAAGTGGGACCCGCTCTTATTTCAAAATTAGATGGATAAGTTGTATCGGTTGTAACACCTCCGATATATTCAGGAATATTACAGCGCCGTAAATCCTTTACATAAGGATTTACAAGGCTGATTAAAAGAAAAGACAATAACAGATATCGCTTTAATAAATTACTGAAGTAAAATACAATAAATGCAGTTCAAAAATCGAAATACAAATATCCAATGAAAATTTATTACATCATTAAAATCCCAACATTATAAACGGACGACGTACTCGAGTACTTATTGAAATATCCAACAAATAACAGACAGTAAACCCGTCCGGAACATCACTTTGCACCCTCGTCGTCATGCATTTCCAGTGGTTGTTTCTCCGCTCTCCTGGATCCTGAACAAACAAAATGTTCACCCCCGAAGGGGTTAGCACAACGATGCTAGTACAAGTACAATAATCATACACAGTGATATAATCAACAATTATATCATACAAGGTTCTCCAACGAGAATATCCATAACACATATCATATCATAACAGTTTCAACATACTGATGGTATTCCAACGATCCAGACACAAACTATAGATTCCCATGATGATCCCATCGGACCAACACATGGTGGAACTACCTGTCCAACGATCCAGCCACACACAACTATAGATTCCCATGATGATTCCGTCGGATCAACACATGGTGGACATATAATCACAACATATTTACACGATACAATCACATTGTCATAATATAAACATTTCTAATTAGAATACTTGCCTCGGTTCAAGACAAGAACAATACTTCCACGAGCGGGCAGCTCGAAGGTTGTCCCTCTCGATCAATCACGTAGCAAAGTTCGAACCTTAAATAAGAGAAATAACATGGAATTCATCTTAGGTCGAGCAGACATCTAACAATCAATTACGGTTGAGAGTCTATAAAGCGAAATCTGTCGACGAATAACGTCGTTACATGTCCTCTGTAACGTCGTTAAACTTATTCGTTAGCGTCGTAAACTATGAAGTATAGCGTCGCTAAACATATACCAACAGTTCCTCTGCGGTGAGTCGTGCGATAGTGTAAGCGTGCGTTACGTGCGAGCGTAGCGTGCGTTAACAACGTCATATAACGTCGTTAGTAACCAAACTTAACGTCGTTAATCATGCATGTCGATTTCTCACTAGACGGATGGTGGCTCGATTAGTGACGAAGTATTACGAAATTCTTAGTGAGTAATCTAATATACCTTCAAATATATATATCATACTCATGAATGATCTCGGATTAATATCTTCAATTTCAAGGATACGGATATCATTGTAATACTATTTTCAATCTTGATCGAAATACTCATACAAGGTTCGGTTGGTCTAAGGTTGATGTAATTGATCTAATATCGTCATTAAATCCAGGCTTATACTGATGGCGAACTACTTATTCCATCTATGCAAGCAAGATTACAACTATGATGATTCTTTTCAAAATCCATTGGTAAAAGTGGAAATTGACACTCAGTTTACAATCAACATGACGATAACATTTGATACGGTTAATAATTAACTATCCTCATCTATGGCATAACCAGGTTCAACTACGGTGTTCTACACCATAATAGTTCGATCATTATAGTTTAAATATGATACTAGGTCGCATACGTCGTCAAAGTGATCTACTGATCTTGGTAATGCAATCATATCGTCTTAATCAACATAACTTCAAGATTGGAAGTAGTATAACATACCTTAAGAGGAAGATAATACTGAGATTCTAAGTAAAAATCCAACTTCGGTTGCTTCAACGCTGACTCGTGATGATTTCTACTCCAAAGTCCAATATAAGTTGTCTTCAATGATCAAGTAGTGTCATACAAGCTCAATGATTCAGTAACTATTGATATAAAGGTGTTAAAAGAGTGGGAATCTTACGGGGACGAATATGATGAAGTTTAGGAGAAAAGGACGAGTTGAAATGAATTGGGGTCTTGCTCCTTTTATAACTTTCGAGTGTTACGTACGCTAGGGCTACATCATAACGCACGTTATCGCCCAAAATAGTTCACCGTCTCGATTTACGAACTTCATTACGTCGCTATACCAAACGCGCATGACGTAACCCTATAGTTTGCGTACGCTACACAATGTTCATAACGTACGCTAAGCCGTTGACTTAAAGGTGTCGATTCATGCCGTGCGACCGGAGGGTATCTTGGTCGAGCCCACCACCATGTACTCCATGTGCTAGCCGCCCACCCAATAATAGACCGCATTACGTGCGCTACGCTTCATCCGTAGCGTCGTTAATATTAACAGATTACGTGCGTTAAGTTACACTCTTAACGTCGTTATCACGTATATGCATGGAGGAAATTTATATGTTGCCACACCCATGAATAAGGATACAAATACGATAATGATCATACTCAATATCAATATCATCATTCCCAAAATAATACAGGTTCAAAGTACAGATGAAATACACAGTAATAAGTCCGGTTATTACATACTCTCCTACTAAAAAGGAGTTTCGTCCCGAAACTCAAGACGAAAATAACTCGGGATATCTAGACTTCATGCCATCTTCCGTTTCCCATGTGGCTTCTTCCACTCCATGGCGTGACCATTGAACTTTGACTAAAACGATGGGTTTGTTTCTCAACTGCTTAACTCGACTTTCGAGTATCTTGACCGGTCTTTCTTCAAACGTCCCATCCTGCGCGACTTCGATCTCGCCGAAATCAATGATATGACTGGGATCTGGTATATACCTCCGTAATTGGGATACGTGGAACACGTTATGTACATGGCACAATGACGGTGGCAATGCTAATCTATACGCCAACTCTCCAACTCTCTCAAGGATCTCAAATGGTCCGATATATCTCGGACTTAGCTTTCCTTTCCTTAGAAACGGAATATCCGAGTAGGTGAAACCTTTAAAAGTACGTGGTCTCCAATACTGAACTCCAAAGGGCGACGACGTACGTCTGCGTAAGATTTCTGGCGACTCTGGGCGGTCAACAGCCTTTCACGAATCAAGGCTATCTTCTCTCGAGTCTGTACGATCAACTCTGGTTCTGTTCTGATCAAGTCCGATGAATCGTCCCAGCATAGGGGCGATCTGCATCTCCTCCCGTATAATGCCTCAAATGGTGCCATCTTAATGGAAGCATGCCAACTATTGTTGTAGGTAAATTCAATCAACGGTAGATGAATTTCCCAATCTTTTTACCTATCTAGGGCGCATGCCCTTATCATGTCTTCCACCGTTTGTATAGTTCTTTCCGTTTGTCCGTCGATCTGGGTGATAAGTCAGATCAAGTTCAATTCGGTCCCCAAGGCCTTATGAACTGCTTTCCAAAAGTGAGACACAAAACGGCCGTCTCGATCAGAAACAATAGTCTTCGGCGTACCATGTAATCGAACTATCTCCGAAATAAATACTTGTGCCAACTTCTCTGGTCCCCATGTATCCTTAATGCCTAGAAAATGAGCTGATTTGGTTAAACGATCAACTATTACCCAAATCATGTTCATTCCTGTCCTAGTTCTCGGCATATTAGTGATAAAGTCCATCGATATGTCCTCCCACTTCCATTCAGGAATCGGGAGTGGCTTCAACATTCCGGCAGGCCGTTGATGCTCGATCTTAACCTACTGACAAGTCAAGCATTTCGAAACATAGTCCCGCTACATCTTTCTTCATGTTGCCCCACCAGAAATTTTGCTTCAAGTCCTTATACATTTTACTGGTGCCTGGGTGGATAGAATAGGGTGAACTGTGAGCTTCCTTCATAATCATCTGTTTCAGAATATCGATATCAGGAACGCAGAGTCGGTTCTGAAATTTCAAAATTCCATCATCGTGAATTAGGAATCCGGGGGCCTTTCCCTTGATTACTTCATCACGTACCCGAATCATCAGAGGATCATCCGCCTGTCTGGATTTGATTTCTTCGGTTAATGATGAAGTTATCTCCATCACGCACAGTTGTCCTTGGACTCTTTGTAACCACACTTCGATTCCTTCACGAATCATCTCTCGTTGAAGGCTAAGTTGGGAGGTCAGTGTCTCCAGCATCTGAATAGAGACAGGCTTGCGGCTAAGTGCATCGGCCACTACATTCGCTTTGCCTGGATGATATAAAATCTCCAAGTCATAGTCCTTGATCAGCTCTAACCATCTTCTTTGCCGCATGTTCAACTCTTTCTGACTGAATATGTACTTGAGACTCTTATGATCCGTAAAGATCTGACAGTGAGTCCCGTACAGATAATGCCTCCAGATCTTCAAAGCAAAAACCACTGCTGCTAGCTCCAAATCATGTGTTGGGTAGTTTACTTCATAAGGTTTCAGCTGTCGCGACGCATAAGCGATCACCTTATCATTCTGAATCAATACGCACCCAAGTCCTTGGTTCGAAGCATCACTGTAAACTATAAATCCTCCAGTTCCCTGCGGAAGTGATAGAATCGGTGCCGTCGTCAGTCTCTTCTTCAATTCATCAAAGCTAATCTGACACAACTCATTCCATTCAAACTTTTGAGTTTTCTGAAGGAGTCGAGTAAGTGGGCGGGAAATTTTGGAAAACCCTTCCACGAACCGACGATAATACCCAGCGAGTCCTAAGAAACTTCGGACTTCTTTTACATTCTTTGGAGGCTTCCAATCCATAATTGCTTCGATCTTCGAGGATCTACTCGGACTCCTTGGTGACACCACATGGCCGAGGAACATTACTTCTTTTAGCGAATTCACACTTGGAAAATTTGGCGTACAATTGCTCGCTTCTCAAAAGTTCCAATACAATCCGCAAATGTTGCGCATGTTCTTCCGGATTCTTAGAATATACCGAATATCATCAATGAACACGACCACAAATTTATCCAAATATTCGATGAACACTCGGTTCATCAACCGCATGAATACAAGGCGCATTAGTGAGTCCAAATGGCATCACTATAAACTCATAGTGTCCGTAGCGAGTTACGAATGCGACTTTGGAACATCGATTCCTTAATCCTCGGTGATGGTATCCCGATCTTAGATCGATTTTTAAAAACACTGCTGCTCCTTGCAATGGTCAAACAGATCATCAATCCGTGGCAACGGATACTTGTTCTTAATCGTCATCTTGTTCACTCTCATTAATCAATACACATCAAGCGATCCATCCTTCTTTCGAACAAAAAGAACTGGGGCTCCCCAGTGAAACGCTTGGCTGAATATAGCCTTTGTCCAAGAATTCTTCCAGTTGCTTCTTGATTCGTACATCTCCGTGGGTGCCATGCGATACGCTGCCTTAGAAATTGGTGTATCTCCGCGTACTAGCTCAATCGAGAATTCTACTTCCCGTCGAGGAGGTAGTCCAGCAACTCGTCAGAAATACATCCGGAAATTCGTTCACAATAGGAATGGATGAAAGTTCCACAATTTCATCTTCTTTCTTCATTGCATAACACCAAGATCTGACATACTGTTTCAACAACTTGACTTTCATTGCTTTGATCATCTTTCCTGAGCTTCATGGTTTACATCCTTCATACAATACTTCGGAGCCATATTCAGCGATTAGCGTAATATTTCTCCTTCGGTAATTTCCAATTGCTCCATATCGATTAAGCCAATCGTCTCCGAGTATTAGGTCATCTCCTTGCATTTCTATCACAATTAGGTTTGAGAGCCATTTCTTACCCCCAAATAATACAGAAAATCTCTAGTCTCTAAGTTCCCAACAATCCTCTCTCCACTCGGTAAACCAACAACATAAGGTTCACAAGTATGAAAACCGAAATATTCAAACGATTTACACAAGACAAAGAGATAAAAGAATGCGTAGCTCTGTATCGAATAAACGCTAATCGGGTTGGGAAAGAATGCGACAAGACTGATGCGGCAAAGCAGATCCGATCGTCTGTCCTTCTCATCTCATACAGCGTGGGGAACAGAGTCGGCACTCGATGCCCTTTTGGTCCCATTGTCCTCTACCTCGTCCACGGCCAAAATTTTGAGGCATCCGAACACTTTGCCGTGGTTCTGAATACTAGCTTCCTTGAATCGGGCCGTGACGAACGGGTTCCTTTGTATTTGGTGGCGTCCTTGCGAACGACGCACGGTGCCCTTCTGTCCGCGATCAAAGCTCAGAATCGGGTGCGCAAACAATCGCGCCAAAGGTGGCACAGGCGACCACAATTAAAACACTTCCTAGTTGTATCCGTCGTGGTGACACCGATCCGTAATTCTTTCCGTTCTTGGATGGGTGCGGAGGTTTCTTGAAAGAAAAGAAGTCCTGGGCCTTGCGGGGCCCACCGCTTTGTGCTCTGTAAAGTACCGGAGACTTTCTGTTTCTTCGACTCCATAAACTTCTCCATTCTTGCTTCTTTAATTTCATACGCCAACGCCTTATCCTGGTATTGGCGGAGAGTGGTACATTCAAACCGGACATGTACCTCTGGATTTCTGGTTTCATTCTCATTTCAAAATGAATCATCATCTCGCATCTGCATTACGACCGGATGTCGAACAAATGCTAATTCTTGATTAAACGTCTTGATAAATGCAGGATACGGGTTCATCGATGGTGAGCAGAGAAAATTCTCGAATTTTGGCTTCCCTCACGGGACGAGGGCACATCGAGCCTCCATCATCATTTTAAATTCCGCCCAATCGGCATCATGATCTACGGGTCGGATAGCTTCCCACCACTCGGATGCTTCTCCTGTCGAGAAATCTTGGGCAATAGGAGCTCTCTGTCATTTGGGCAATTAATTCCGAAAATTTTCTCCAGTTCCTTCAACCAATGGTCCCAAGTGGGAGTCTCGGAAAAGCCGTCAAATTTGGGTGGTTGCATCTTTGCCACCTCTTGTAACCATCGGTCACCTCGATTTCCCATTTCTGGAATCCTTTGTTGTCCATCTCCCTGCTGAATTCCTGCCGCCACTTGCATTCGGTCCACGACCTGTGCGAACTGAGTCATCTGGTTCACGACTTGACGAAGGATTTCTGGTACACCAGGTTCCGGTTCGTTATTGATGGATTGTTGCGGCTCGCTTGAGCTATGACTAGCCTGATTAGAAGGCGACGCCTCCCTTTCAGCATTCCTCCGTCCGCGTCCACGACCGCGACCACGTCCACGTCCGCCTCTCAACATACTGTAAGTACAAGTACTTAATATACAGGAAACAACATTGTTCTAATGTTCAAGTATAAAGAGACATAACATGTAAAGAATGAGATAGAGTTTAGGAACTTACAACCACCGTTCGCATGAAGACGTAGGCAGTGCGGTGATGTCATTCACGGCCGGTTACCTCAAAAGACATAAATGACCCCTACTTTAACCCAACGGCCAAGATATCCATAATCTTAGCTCCGATACCATATTCTGTAACACCCCCGATATATTCGGGAATATTATAAAGGCCGTAAATCCTTTACATAAGGATTTACAAGGCTGATTAAAAGAAAAGACAATAACAGATATCGCTTTAAGAAATTACTGAAGTAAAATACAATCGTCTGGTTCAAAAATCGAAATACAAATATCCAATGAAAATTTATTACATCATTAAAATCCCAACATTATAAACGGACGACGTACTCGAGTACTTATTGAAATATCCAACAAATAACAGACAGTAAACCCGGCCGGAACATCACTTTGCACCCTCGTCGTCATGCATTTCCAGTGGTTGTTTCCCCGCTCTCCTGGATCCTGAACAAACAAAATGTTCACCCCCGAAGGGGTTAGCACAACGATGCTAGTACAAGTACAATAATCATACACAGTGATATAATCAACAATTATATCATACAAGGTTCTCCAACGAGAATATCCATAACACATATCATATCATAACAGTTTCAACATACTGATGGTATTCCAACGATCCAAATAAGACACTATAGATTCCCATGATGATCCCATCGGACCAACACATGGTGGAACTACCTGTCCAACGATCCAGCGCACACAGCTATAGATTCCCATGATGATTCCCGTCGGATCAACACATGGTGGACATATAATCACAACATATTTACACGATACAATCACATTGTCATAATATAAACATTTCTAATTAGAATACTTGCCTCGGTTCGAAGACAAGAACAATACTTCCACGAGAACGGAACGCTCGAAGGTTGTCCCTCTCGATCAATCACGTAGCAAAGTTCGAACCTTAAATAAGAGAAATAACATGGAATTCATCTTAGGTCGAGCAGACATCTAACAATCCGAATTACGGTTGAGAGTCTATAAAACGAAATCTGTCTGACCTGAATAACGTACGTTACATGTCCTCTGTAACGTACGTTAAACTTATTCGTTAGCGTACGTAAACTATGAAGTATAGCGTACGCTAAACATATACCAACAGTTCCTCTCTGGTCAGTCGTCTGATAGTGTAACGTGCGTTACGTATCGAGCGTGGCGTGCGTTAAAAGCGTCATATAACGTCGTTAGTAACCAAACTTAACGTCGTTAATCATGCATGCCGATTTCTCACTAGACGGATGATCGGCTCGATTAGTGACGAAGTATTACGAAATTCTTAGTGAGTAATCTAATATACCTTCAAATATATATATCATACTCATGAATGATCTCTGATTAATATCTTCAATTTCAAGGATACGGATATCATTGTAATACTATTTTCAATCTTGATCGAAATACTCATACAAGGTTCGGTTGGTCTAAGGTTGATGTAATTGATCTAATATCGTCATTAAATCCAGCTTATACCGATGGCGAACTACTTATTCCATCTATGCAAGCAAGATTACAACTATGATGATTCTTTTCAAAATCCATTGGTAAAAGTGGAAATTGACACTCGATTTACAATCAACATGACGATAACATTTGATACGGTTAATAATTCACTATCCTCATCTATGGCATAACCAGGTTCAACTACGGTGTTCTACACCATAATAGTTCGATCATTATAGTTTAAATATGATACTAGGTCGCATACGTCGTCAAAGTGATCTACTGATCTTGGTAATGCAATCATATCGTCTTAATCAACATAACTTCAAGATTGGAAGTAGTATAACATACCTTAAGAGGAAGATAATACTGAGATTCTAAGTAAAAATCCAACTTCGGTTGCTTCAACGCTGACTCGTGATGATTTCTACTCCAAAGTCCAATATAAGTTGTCTTCAATGATCAAGTAGTGTCATACAAGCTCAATGATTCAGTAACTATTGATATAAAGGTGTTAAAAGAGGCTGGGAATCTTCTGGGGACGAATATGATGAAGTTTAGGAGAAAAAGGACGAGTTGAAATGAATTGGGGTGCTGCTCCTTTTATAACTTTCTGAGTGTTACGTACGCTAGGGCTACATCATAACGTACGTTATCGCCCAAAATAGTTCACTGTCTGATTTCGAACTTCATTACGTGCGCTATACCAAACGCGTTACGTCGTAACCCTATAGTTTGCGTACGCTACACAATGTTCATAACGTACGCTAAGCCGTTGACTTAAAAAGGTGTCCAGATTCATGCCGTGCGAATCTGGAGGGTATCTTGGTCGAGCCCACCACCATGTACTCCATGTGCTAGCCGGCCCACCCAATAATAGACCGCATTACGTACGCTACGCTTCATCCGTAGCGTACGTTAATATTAACAGATTACGTACGTTAAGTTACACTCTTAACGTACGTTATCACGTATATGCATGGAGGAAATTTATATGTTGCCACACCCATGAATAAGGATACAAATACGATAATGATCATACTCCAATATCAATATCATCATTCCCAAAATAATACAGGGTTCAAAGTATAGATGAAATACACAGTAATAAGTCCGGTTATTACATCGGTTACACTCAGTCCATCGTGGTCGTCCATTTTAAACAAACGGTTCTCAGCCCTTAAATCTGACCGTTCATTATCTGTAAACCCTTCGCCGCCGCCCACTATAAATGCCATTTGAGACTCTTTACGCTTTCTGCATATTGAACGAGTCCTTGAGCATACAGCCTACAAGCCTCTTTGTTTTTACTGCATTTGTCTTTGAATCCTCTTTACTTTTCTTCGAGAATCGTCAATGGCATCTTCTCAGACCTCCCCCATCTCTCTCAAGAAGTCCTCCAACATCATCGACGGACGGATCTTTTCTAGATATGTTGTGCTTGAACGTGTTCGTTCCGAAGGTGATGACGTCGAATCGATGGAGTACGTCATTACGAGGATACGTCAGCAAGGCCTTTATCGCCTTGGAAGTCACACCGATGAACGTTTTGATGATCACCTCACTACTACAAAAAATAATTTTTACTACGGTTATTTCATACATTTTACATCGGTTATAGAACTGATGTAAAATGTACCGTCATAAAATAGGCGTTCAATCTACATCGGTTTAAAAATCGATGTAAAATGTGCAGCTTTTTACATCGGTTATATTTTAACCGATGTAAGAAGTGCAGATTTCATACATTTTACATCGGTTCTAATAGCAACCGATGTAAAATATTGCATTTTTACATCGGTTTTAGTATTAACCGATGTAAAATGTTGGAAGAACTACATCGGTTGAGATATAACCGATGTACAATGTATACATTTTATTTGTTACATCGGTTTCAAACAACCGATGTAAAATGTATATATTATTTCTCTACATCGATTTCAAACAACCGATGTAAAATTATTATTTTTTTTATTATTTCACTTGTTTTTTCCGATTCCAGCCTGTATTTTCAAATTCCTGTTTTTAGCAAAACAACTGAAATCCTAAAGACGTCCAAACGGAAAGTAATCAACTGTTAAAACAACACATTCCTAAAAGACGTCCTAAAAAGAAGTAACATGAGTATAACATAAGGCAAGGAACCCAGTAACCTGTTCAACCATACATTCAGAGTTTTTTATCAAATCACAACATTAATTAACAATCTGACTACCAAAACCTGTTCAACCAATAGGTTTGCTAATATCAACGTGGCCAGATTATTCATTTTTTTTAACAGCAAAAGGAAAGCTAGGCAACGAGCTTCGGCATGGCCATTGAACTCTTGGCTTGCTCATCTTGCTCAAATGAAATCCATAAGCTATTCAAAGGATAAATATAAAATATTTAAAAGAAAGGCTAAAATACTAGGAAAGGAATAGCAGAACCAAAACATGATTGATATTGTAAAACCAACACATACATCATGGAACATGACTCTTGTTTATCCAAAACCACCTAACCAATTAAAATAAAAACCATGGAGAAATATAGGGAGAGAATCATCATAATAAGTTTCCGATAAATGCACCAACATAACCAATATTTGGGAAGATAGAATGGAAGGATAGTAGAGCATGAAGGGTATAACCAAACTAAGAGAACAGAAGTTGTAACTGACATACAATGTGTGTAAATGTAACTATAAAGATTTGAAAATCTGGCACATAACCGGAAGGAAATAATAAAACACTGCACTGTTGGAAGTAAAAGTTGTTGGAACTCACCGACAGGTTCTCTGGCGACGTCAGGATCAAAAGCGTTAAGAACACCGCAGATGGAATGTCCTGTATAGATCATTCTTGAATCAATATAGTAACGATATATAACGATATATAACGATATATTTATCAGTACAGTAACCACAACTGGGAATAGAAACAGATAAGAACACTGGCTAGCAGACAACATATAACGGTATATTTAAAACGGACAAACCAGATTCATTAGTTTAAGCAATTATATAACTAAATTAAACACCACACATACTACTGAAATTAGAAAACAGCAAAACAAAGTAAATGGCAGCATTGGCAGCATTGATTCTTCCGCAATGGCAGCAAAACAAACTAAATTAAACACCACACATACTACTAAATTAAACACCACACATTTTTAACAGCAGAGTGATCTCTATCATTACATGGCAGCATTGATAAGCAGCGAACTAAGCCAGCAAGGATGTCCTTTAATCTGCTCTTATCCTCAATAAATTGATTCTTCCGTAATAAATCTTCATAGTTTTGGAGAATCTTTTCAGCATACATGGAAAAACATCATACAAAAATACCAGCTAAGAACAAGGAAAAAAACAAACAAAATCAAAATGACGGGGAAAAAAACAACCGTGAGGTTTTTGAATATTTTAAAAAAGTAGAGGTTTTTTAAAATACTTTTTGCCTATGAAGAAAGTAAATGCAAGGCAAAATAATATCTAAGGGTGAGTTTTGTAATTTCGAGAGTTATCTGTTTTTCTTTTTTGGTAATTAGGTCGAAATACAACATATCATTTTTTCCCAAACAAAATACACAAAAGCAATTTCATTCTTTGTTCATTTTAAAGAGAACACATACTTACAAGAAAAGATAGATATAGAACAACAGTCCATTCAGCCCAACTTAGTGGTGCCACCTATGCGGAGGATATTAAATAAAAAAAAGTAAGCTATATATTGTCCCAGAAAAAATGATTCTTCAAGGAAATAAAAATAAACACAGTGTCGAAATGAGAATATCAACTTACAGAAAAAAGAACAGAGAGTGGTTCCACATATAGGATGAGCACATGAAGCAGCATTGTCAGGACGATCGACCCAAGAAGCCATAAATTACTCCAAGGAGGGATGACTCTACAAGTTTGAACAAAGAGAGACTGCCAGTATTATAAAGTCGTATCATCATATCATCTCTAACAACAACAAAAAAGTACATACTCATATGTTATATTCCAAAAAATGTCTGGCCCATTGAGTACGGATCTCTTCAATGCTCGTTTCAGGAAGTGCACTAGTGTCATTAAATATCTAGAACATAGAATAAAAAAATAATGAAGAATAGTAGAATAACCAAATAAGGATTATAAAAGCTGTGGCTATTTTTAAAAAAAAATACCTCTTGCCAACTGTTCTTGACACTCGCTCGAATAATAGTTAACATCCAATACATAATGTAATATCCGCATTCCCAAGATCCGACTTGTTTATTACAATACAAAATTAAATTTAAAGTTGAATTTTAAAAAAATTACATCATCATGTAAAACTATTTAAATTGAATCTAAAATGACTTACTTTTGGATAAAGCCAAACAAGGTTATGCTTCGATTTGTTGTTGTGTATACCACCAAGCATTTTAAAAGGGCTCACGACACTAGTTTTGATGACAATTCTCATTAAAGTAATTTACAAATACAAACAAATTAAACTAAAAATACTAAAATTACATATTAAACTTACCAATGTACTATGGCTTTCACAGCGGCGTCTGGCCTAGCATGTAGTGAACAAAGCCACACAGCCAACGCTTTGTTAGGAATAATTATTAAGAGTTGCCAATGATTCCTACATTACAGTAAAATATTTTTACAAATGAATATATAAACTTTTTACTATAATTAAATTGATTATGTGGTGACCGTACTTACCCATGATGATAAGCTCCTAAGTAAATCTTTTTGTTTGATTCCCGCATATGTTTCAGAATATACTTGGAACTTCATTTTCTTTGTTCCCTATATATTGTATAGATTGGGGCTCAAGAAATCCGTACACATCATCATTCCCCATATCCATACTTAACTTATGTAGCAACCTAATGTGTTCAAATAAATTTTACTTAAATAATATTGCTATCATAAATTGTAAAAGCAATGAATTACCTAATAAAACTTAAAAGTTTAGAACTTACAAGATCCAAAACCGTATAATCGATATGCTCAGCCACACATTGCCGTGAAATATCTCCAAAACGTCGTTGTGGGAAAGGTATAGTGGAACATCATGCTCAACACCAAAGAGACTCGAATCCCACGCCACCTGTATAGGGTTACCATAAATGGATGCAGCAACCTTAAGCAATTCAACAATCAGGTTATCTATAAGCGCTGGTCCCTCAACTTTATTAACCCGCTTCTTTTGTCGCTCAATATCCTAAATAATAAACATGTCAACAATCAATCTTTAATTCACACATTTATTATAATAACCTTTTACTGAAAAGAAATAGCACCTCGCTAGATATAGCCTTGACAAGACGTTTCACACATTTTTTTATCTTGAACTAAAACTTAACAATACTATTTTTTTGGTTGTGCAGCTTGGTTTTTTGTCGGATGATAATGGAAAAAACAGCAGTAAAATCCAATCTTTTTACTATGGGCTAATTCTAGACAAGACATATAGTTCAAAAAAAAACAACCCTTACAATTCAACAAGATAAATTAAGTAAATGTACTTAAAATTATATATGAACGTTCTCCCATATGCCTTCGTCATGATCACTACGAGTGGCATGCCTACCATCCGTTTCATTTTCATCAATGCGAGGTATGCGTGTTGAGAAAGAAAGAGTATCATAATTATCGAACATTGAATATTCATTCTCATGAGACATATCTACGCTTCTGCCCTGAAGAACCACCGACCATCTTTCATTAAATGGGTCATTTATGTAAAACACTTGTCTTGCTTGGTATGCCATGATGAAAGGCTCGTCTTTATAAGCAACCTTGTGAAGGTCCACCAATGTAAATCCCAATTCATCAACGTGTACACTAGTGTTATTATCAGCCCAATTACACTTAAAAACAGGGATTCTAAATTTAACATAATCAACCTCCCAAATCTCTTCAATAACTCCAAAGTAACTTGTGCAAGCCATAATAGGATTTTTATCTTTTGAACTAGAAAAGTGCATGGACTCAGCTTGAAGAGTAACTCCACTGTTCTGCACAGTACTCCTGTCATCCTGTGACTTAGTGTAGAATGAGAACTTATTGATGTCGTACCCACTCCAAGTTATGACATCAAACTTAGGCCCATGTGCTAACCATTTCAATGTATCATAAGCACTATCATCAAGACTAACTTTTTCTTTAAACCACTTCAAGAAAGTCTTGTTATGCACGGTCAACACCCATTTTTCATCATCCGAGAATTTTTGGACTTCACAAGAGCCTTATGAGTAGACAGGTAAGGAAGAACCTCATCAGTATTATTCAATATACAAATGAGCTTGGAGCACTTCCTCACGACTCTTTGTTTTAATTTTCAAACCCCGTGTACCCTTACCTCCACATCTTCCATCATGACGAGACTTCGGCAACCCTACACCTTCTGCTTGTGACATGTAGTCTGTACAAAACTCGATGGCTTCTTCTGCAATGTACCTTTCAACAATGGATGCTTCAGGATGATTTGGATTTCTTGTATACCCTTTCAGGATTTTCATGTATCGTTCAATTGGGTACATCCATCGAAAATAAACAGGGCCACACTCTCTTATCTCTCTTACTAAATGAACAATTACGTGAACCATGATGTCAAAAAATGAGGGAGGAAAGTACATCTCTAGTTGACACAAGATACTAGCAGCCTCTTTTTCCCAATCATCCAACACTAAAGGGTGAACTACTTTGCTACATAAAGCATGGAAGAAATAGCACAGACGAGTTACAACATGCCTAACTTTTTTAGGCAAAATGTCACGTATAGCCACTGGTAGGAGTTGTTGCATCAACACGGGGCAATCATGAGACTTTAAGCCAACTAATTTAAGGTCTTGCAATGACACAAGACTCTTAATATTTGAAGAGTAACCTTGTGGCACTTTAACGCCTCGAAGACACTGGCAAAAACTTGTCCTTTCTTTTTTTGAGAAAGCATGACATGCTGGAGGCAGGTATGTTCGCTTACCTACTGACTCAGGATACAACTCTGGTCGTATTCCCATCTCAACTAGATCTTTACGAGCGTTCACACCATCTTTAGTCTTACCTCTAATGTTGAGAAGTGTGCCGACTAAACTATCACACACATTTTTTTCCACGTGCATAACATCTATACAGTGTCGCACATCTAGATCGCGCCAGTATGGAAGATCAAAGAATATCGACTTATGTTTTTCTCAGTATCCTTCTTTTGGGTCTTTCCGAATATTGTATTCATGTTCTTGACTCGATCATAAACTTGGGCACCAGTTAAGGGTGTCGACGCCATGCTGTGCTCTTGACATCCATCAAAAGCTTTTTTCAATCTACGGTACGGGTGATTACATGTGAGAAACTTCCGATGTCGAGTGTAGATAGTTTTTTCCATGTTTCAGCTGTATGTAGCTTGTGTCTTCCTCACATATAGAACATGCTAGATGCCCCTTAACACTATAACCGCTCAAGTTCCCATATGCTGGAAAGTCATTAATGGTACAGTATAACATTGCACGTAATCTAAAACTGTCCTGGCGGTATCCATCAAACACATCAACCCCTTTCTCCCACAAGATTCGTAAGTCTTCAACCAAGGGGCTTAGATAAACATCAACATCATTTCCCGGTTGTCGCGGTCCTGAAATCATCATAGATAACATGATATATCTTCGCTTCATACACAACCAATGGGTAAATTATGAGCATAACGGGCCACGAACTGTGTTTAGTGTTTAAGTTAGCAAAACGATTCATTCCATCTGCAGCGAGTCCAAGCCTAAGATTTCTTGGCTCACTCCCGAAATCAGGAAATAGCTGATCAATCTTTTTCCACTGTGGAGAATCAGTTGGATGGCGAAGCTGTCCATCTGATATCCTTTTATCTGCATGCCACGAAAGGTTCATTGCATCATTTGCATTGGCAAATAATCGCTTAAACGTTGGAATTATTGGAAGATACCGTAACACCTTCGCTGGAGGACCCCATTTTGTTTCTTCATCACTATCACAATCAGTGGACTTCGATTTGTATCGTGAAACTCCACACCTCGGGCACTTGTGCAGTGCTTCAAACTCTTTTCTATATAATATACAATAATTGGGGCATGCATGTATTTTCTTATACTCCATACCCATCGGACATAATATTTTCTTCGCATCATAGTTACGGTTTGGCAATGTGTTGTTTTCTGGAAGCATCTTCTTCAATAACTCAAGTAATTCAGTGAATCTCTTATCACTCCAGCCATTTCTTGCCTTCACATTGACCAATTTTAAAACTGCTGACAGACGTGTGAAATTTTGGCATCCTGGATACAATGGTGTCTCCGTGTCATTTTGTAGAGTGTCGTACACGTGGTTGTTGAAAATATTCATGTCCGACGTCCTGAATCATGTCTTCAAATCGATCTTCCATATCTACATCAGCGTGCTTAGTTGGAATATCTGCCACTTCACCATGCCATATCCATGTTGTATAATTTTTATTAATTCCATCACAAAGAAGATGTTCCCGAATAAGGTCAACTTCATGTCTCCTCCCATTCAAACAGTTGATACAAGTACAAAAATATTTTCCATCCTTGGGCTCTGATTGATTGCGTTGAGCAAATTTTAGAAAATGTTCAACTCCATTCTCGTACTCATCGCTTATGCGACTTGCTTTCATCCAACTATGATTCATTTTTTCCTATTATGTGGAACACCATTTTCAAAATATAATATTAGAAAATTTGCATCAATAAAACTACATGAGTTGTTAAAACATAAGAAAAACTAAAAGACCTACTAGGACTGTGTAAATTATTTATAGAATTCTCTTCATTTAAAAATAAGATCCTTGTAGGATTATAATCAAATCCTGAATATAACAAACAGAAACACACATCCAAAAATCCAATTCCCATGATAACAACATCAATGGCAAGCTGAAAACATAAATTCAAATATAAGAATAAATCCTTAATGAGCTTTGCAACTCTAAAGACGATCGAAAAACTACATTGAAGGACATGAAGCACAAAAGATGATAAGATTTGTGTTTTATCTTTTCAAACCCACTTTATACAACGACGAACCAACTTGTAAAAGGAAACTCAGTTTCCTTTTTTAATTAACAACACTTGTGAAATAAGTAGTTATGACTAAAACTTATACGCAACTTATAAAATCAGCACTTATGACCACATATATGTAACACCCCAAACTAGGCGGATATTACAGTGCCGTGAATCCCCGACTGGGACCCACCAGGCAAATGAAAAGGATGAATTAAATAATATAATTGTAGTACCGAACCACATTATATTACCAAACACTCCGATGAGGAGTTTAAGTACAACACACCAGGACAATACCGAATACTAGTGTATTTTATATGAAGATAAAATACACCACCCTGAATAAATAAACATTACAAACGGAATTTGCAGCGGAAAATACAAATGACAGAAATAACTGAAATGACTGAAAATGACTGAACAAACGGAATGACTGGGGCCCCCTACTAGTATCACTGGGACTCGTCGCCGTCAACATGCTCTTCCCGTGCCTTTGCCTTGCCGTGACCTGAAAACAAAATCCCCCAACGGGGTCAGTTACACAGAACAACAATCCTCAAGGGTTGAAAATACACAAACATGATTTAACTGAAGTTGTGAAATATCCTTAGTTATGAATTACGCTGAAGAGGAGCATCATAGTACGCCCGTAGTGTTCTGTGCAAGTGTACAAGACGGATGACCGGACACACCCATCCTTGTACCTAATTAGTCTCACGGAGGTAATCGTTACCGTGTGCACAGTCCAATGTATCACTCCCAATACATGGCCATCAAGTGCCCGACTAAAAATTCCACACATCCGCACCCGGCCACGCAATATGAACCCAGAAGGTCATATGAACAAGAATGACCATAATGAATATCAATGAATAATAATAATCCGACAAAGTCAAGAATGACTCACCGATACGAAAGTGATAATGAAGTGATTGATAGTTTTCAATGAAATGATTGGAACCGCCGTTCCTCGCTAATGAAATGATTATCCGACAATTACAAGTCTCACAATGATTAATACAATGATGAATGAGTTATGATTATGAATGATCAACAACAAAAAGAATGAATATCCTTTTAACCGAGTAAGAATCAACTTACCCAATACCGATGAAGAATGTCCGTCCACGAACAACGTCCTAAGTGAAATACCGGTCGCTCGAACAACCTTGAATAACAATAATTACCAACAACCGTTCAATACACGCATCAAACAACAAAACACGACTAACCCAAAGGTCGAAACAACGATAATCAACTCATTGGGGCATTCTAACGAATACGTAACCAACCACACGACTTCGAAAATATCCAATCCCGAATATGTCGAAACCAACACTAAAATGAGTATTTCGAACTAACAAAACACTTCAATGATATCAATAATCCATTAGGAATCCATAAATCATGATTACAACAACCTCAATCGGAAAATCCCCAATTAACCGAAGTCAACCCCAAGGGTTCTTGTAATAATTCCGAAAAATAACCATTAAATCCGTAGGAATAAATTTATCAAGGTAGATAATTCATATCTAACATATTCCAATGATAATCCAAGCTTACGAAGAAATCGGAAGGAAAACCAAAAATCCGAAATTCTAGATCCAAGAGATTAATACCTTTGATTCGATGTGATGAAGATGATGAAATGATGACCAATCCGAAAGATGAGCTTGAAGATGATGATTGATGATTACACCTCGAAGAACCCTCTCCGAATCGCTCGAAATCGCCCAAAAATACCGAAGGAGTGAAATGAGATGAACAAATGACGAAGTCTGACTAATCTGTCGATTTATACTCGATCCGTGTTAGCGTGCGCTAGCCCTTGTGCATAGCGTGCGCTAACGAGTAATTTGGGTAGTCCAGTACCCACTGTCCGAACACGGTAGCGCGCGCTACGTACCTCTTTGTAGCGTGCGCTACGGCCATACTACTAGCGTGCGCTAATATCAATTGTTAGCGTGCGCTAGCGAAATACTTGACGCCCGATCGAGTCCGAACACCATCTGCCCTCTGATCTAACCTCGATAGCGTGCGCTACAACCATTAATTAGCGTGCGCTAATATATCGGTTGCGTACGCTAACAACAATGCATAGTGTGCGCTATGAATAAACCCGGTGCAGTCCAGTAGCCACTGGACTCAACCTGATCCGCCCCTAGCGCGCGCTACTCCACACATATAGCGTGCGCTACTACAACCCGTTAGCGCGCGCTACTTACCACTCGTAGCGTGCGCTACAAATAATCTCACCTGCAGTCCAGTACCTTCTGGACTGCAGCCAAGGTAGCCTTAGCGTGCGCTAAAGCTGAGCGGTAGCGTGCGCTACCTATACCCAATTAGCGTACGCTAAAAGGAGTATGTAGCGTGCGCTACTCCTCAAGCACAGCTTGCAACGAAAATGACAATGATGATAAACACGGCACGAAACTCCAATCAGATTAGTGATGAATGACGATTGATACACGATACAATTACTCTGAATGATGAATACCATGACTGAATATGAGTGACAAATGATCAATAATGAATGAAATTACTGAGTATCAATTACTGAATGATAAATACTGAATGATAATTACTGAATTACAACCGGGTATTACATACACCCCCCCTTAAAAGAGTTTCGTCCTCGAAACTAAGGGTAAACAACTCGGGACATGAACTAACCATCACGATCTGCAAACAATAATGTCCAAATAGTTCTCGGGACCAAATCAATCGCACGCCCAAGTCCCCAAGTCTTGACGTCTCGGATCACAATGAACGATTTCCCAAAAATATCACGAAGTCTCGGTATGACACCAAAAGGAATGCATCAAACGATCTCAAAATCTCAAGATTCTCAAATACGATCATTATAAGATAGATCAACAATAAATGATCCACAACCATGACACATTAATACGGATTGAGTTATATAGTCTTCTGAAAGACAAGGCTATATATCAAATGTACCCAACATCGATATCCTCCATACCATCAATCTCCTCGATCCCAACGATTCGACGAAGGCCCAAACCTGAACTCACCGCTTAATATGACCCCGAAAGGTTACCAAAACGAGAGTGACTAAGATGAATGATAAATGATTAGATATCCGACAAGGATCAAGAATAACTCGCCGAGGTGAACTAATAACGAAATGAGTGATAACTCAAATGAAATTATTGGAAACATTGTTCCCCGTGAGGTGAATGATTGGTTGATAAATATAAGTCTTAACGTGATTGATATATGATGAATGACCTATGCGAACAATTGAACGACGATGAAATGAATGATTATCCTATTACTGAGCAAGAATTAACTTGCTCAACACCGGTGATGAATGTCCCGATGTAACACTGTTAAGCCAACAACAGTCGAACTCGTTGTCTGAGATGAAGATGCTCTCCCAGCATGAATACGACTAGAAACGATCTCTTGGACTTCGGAGTCCGATGTCCCTCGGAACTCCTTCCATACCGAGGCAGGAAAGTCACGTGATAATTACAGATCTCGTATGAAGATTGCACTATGATTACGAGATGAAATGATAACAATGAGCATACATGCTCTAACAAAATGGATGCATTAATAATGCAATAAAACGATCGCCGACATGACGCCGTAATATGAGAAGATCGCCTGAAAGTCAAGTGAGGTGACAAGCCTACCTGATGAAATTCCTGAAATGATTACCTTGAACAAGTTCACAAGATTGAAAAATTTGATTCACAAGATCAACAACTGAACCGAGAGATGGACTGGATGGTTAATAAATTAATTGAACAATGAGATTGACTCCGTGATGAATGAATTAATTGAACAATGAGATTAACTGAGTGATGAATGAGTTGACTGAACAATGAGATTGACTGAGTGATGAATGAATTGACTGAACAATGAGATTGACTGAGTGATGAATGAATTGACTGAACAATGAGATTGACTGAGTGATGAATGAATTGACTGAACAATGAGATTGACTGAGTGATGAATGAATTGACTGAACAATGAGATTAACTGAGTGATGAATGAGTTGACTGAACAATGAGATTGACTGAGTGATGAATGAGTTGACTGAACAATGAGATTGACTGAGTGATGAATGAATTGACTGAACAATGAGATTGACTGAGTGATGAATGAATTGACTGAACAATGAGATTGACTGAGTGATGAATGAATTGACTGAACAATGAGATTGGTGAGTGATGAATGAATTGATGAACAATGAGATTGGTGAGTGATGAATGAATTGGTGAACAATGAGATTAATCGAGTGATGAATGAGTTGGTGAACAATGAGATTGGTGAGTGATGAATGAGTTGATGAACAATGAGATTGGTGAGTGATGAATGAATTGGTGAACAATGAGATTGGTAGTGATGAATGAATTGATGAACAATGAGATTGGTGAGTGATGAATGAATTGATGAACAATTTTTAGAAAATCCTTCCACAAACCGCCGATAATAGCCGGCTAATCCGAGAAAACTTGGATTTGCTTAACATTCTTCGGAGGTGACCAATCTTGGATAGCCTTCGTCTTGAGGATCAACACGCACTCCATCGATGAAATTACAGTCCGAGAAAAGTCACTTCGGACATCCGGCACTCACCTTTGGAAAACTTCCCATAAAGTTGCTCTCGTCTTAACACGTCGGAAACCCGATGAAAATGAACCTCGTGTTCCTCCCGGTCACGAGAATAATCAAAATGTCATCGATGAAGACAACAACAAAACTGATCCAAAAGTCGATGAAAACTGATTCATTAACTCCATGAATTCGCAGTGCAATAATCAACCCAACCGGCATAACCGCAAACTCATAGCGACCATAGCGTGTTGAAAAGCCGTCCTCGTGATATCCGACTCTCGAATCCATCGATGATATCCAGATCTTAAGTCGATCTTGGAAAATCAAGCTCCTGAAGTTGATCCAAAAGATCGTCGATACGGGATAGAGGATACTAATCTTGATCCTCACCTGTACAACTCCTGATAATAATACACACACGAACGAACCATACCTCTCCTTGACAGATAACACTGGTGCTCCCCACGGGAACACACTCGGTCGGAGATAACCTTTCTCGAACTAATCCTCAAGTTGAATCTTCAACTCCTGCATTTGGTCGGGGCCATCCGATACGGTGTCTTCGATAATGGGGACGTACCGGCTCCAACTCACTCCTGAATTCCATTACTCTATGAGAAAGCAACCAGATAACAAATGCAGAATACATCACAAACGATGACAATGATACCACGAATGATTGAACATTTCGATTGCCCGAGAATGGTCAATCGATAAAAAGTGATACAATGAATGATGAAATAGCTCGATTGCCTTAGAAAGGCCAATCGATGAAAATGATACAATGAATGATTAAATAGCTCGATTGCCTTAGAAAGGCCAATCGATGAAAATGATACAATGAATGACTGAATAACTCGATTGCCTTAGAAAGGCCAATCGATGGAAATGATACAATGAATGACTGAATAACTCGATTGCCTTAGAAAGGCCAATCGATGAAAATGATACAATGAATGACTGAATGACTCGATTGCCTTAGAAAGGCCAATCGATGAAAATGATACAATGAATGACTGAATAACTCGATTGCCTTAGAAAGGCCAATCGATGAAAATGATACAATGAATGACTGAATAACTCGATTGCCTTAGAAAGGCCAATCGATGAAAATGATACAATGAATGACTGAATGACTCGATTGCCTTAGAAAGGCCAATCGATGAAAATGATACAATGAATGACTGAATAACTCGATTGCCTTAGAAAGGCCAATCGATGAAAATGATACAATGAATGACTGAACAACTTGCTTGCGGAATTTCTCCGCTTCCATCATAATAGTAATCCTTCTGGGACAACGGGGATTACCTCCCTGAAGTACACATTCGACGACCAACGACGAAAATGATAGTGACCATGCGCTTACGAACATTGAGAACGACATCATGACAATCCATCTAATTAACACTCAATATTACATCGTCCTTAGATAAATTCACCACGATTAGGTCCACCGACCAATTGCGGTCATTAAGCTTACCTTGGTATGATTTCCGAAAATCTTCTATCGTCAGGTACACCATTGGTATGAGGTCCACAAGCAATAGGACTATCCAAATTAAGTTTATTCGATCATGACTTGAAAATGAATGAATGCGGTGCACCAGTATCAAAAGGTACACACGGGTTGAAATAAAATTACGAGTATACCTGAGATCGTTCGGGCCACCGGATCGTCGATCCTCTTCATCACATGAATCCGGGACCTGCCGGCCCCCGAACCGGATGCTCCCGTCTGATAAATACGAGCCCCCACTCTATTTGCTTCCATTGTCTTAAACGACGTTGACAAAGCAGTCTGATTCTGAAACGCTGGTTGCTTCGGGGCCTGAGATGCCACCGGAGCCGACTTGGAGTTCTTTCGGCAAAAACGGGCCTTATGCCCAAAATTCCCACAATTATGACATGTGATAGACGGCGTCGTACACCTAATCTTGAAATGGCCGGCGCCCCACGGTTAAACAGATGATGGCAGGCCATTTGCTCGGGATCGAGATCCGCAGATTAGGTGCCGTAGGAGGACGCTCGAAAGCGGTAGGACCACGAGGTTTCTTGGAGGTTGACCAACCGCCTTCGGACCGATTGCAACCGTTGATTTCTTCTTTGAAAGATGAAGGTTGTTGTTCAAGACTTTCCTTAGTAGCCATCTCTGCGGAAGAGTTCTCTCGATTAATCCGGTCAGTGGCGCAATGATGATTGAGCAAGCGCACATGGGTCATCATGGCTCGCATAAAAGTGAGTGGATCAGCGAACATCTTACAGTCGAGCCGAGTCCAGGCACGATTTCCGGCGATGAGTGATTATTTCTCGGGTTTCGGTCCGCACTGCCTCTCCCCGTGCATCCCTGATAGCTCTCTCCATCCGAAGTAGGAAGGTCGCATAATGATTATATCTCCGCATGATTAGCACGTTATGATTATGTCATGAGATGATGAAAATGAGTATACATGCTCTAACTTAGTGATTATATGAATGATTTACTGAAGTTACATGATTATCTGATGAAATTCTTGAAATGATTATCTTGAATAACTTAACAAGATTGATAATATGATCATCCAGATTGACAACTGAGTAGTGAAATGAATTGAGTGATTGATGAGTTAATATGATCGTGCCGATCATAATGAATGATGATATTTGAGGATTGTCAAATGATGAATGATGAATGAATGACTATTGCCAGAAATTATACCATGGCGTTAGAAGTCTTACAGTTCTTTCGGTCGATTGGCTCGGCATCACGCCGCAGTCACACGTGGCCGAAAGTCGATGATACTAGTCCGATGACGATGATTTCAAATGAGACATGACTTGGAGGGTAGTATTCAAAACCACGCGCTCCGATACCAACTCTGTAACACCCCAAACTAGGCGGATATTACGGTCTGTGAATCCCCAGTAGGACCCACCAGGCAAATGAAAATGATGAATTAAATAATATAATTGTAGTACCGAACCACATTATATTACCAAACACTCCGATGAGGAGTTTAAGTACAACACACTAGGACAATACCGAATACTAGTGTATTTTATATGAAGATAAAATACACCACCCTGAATAAATAAACATTACAAACGGAATTTGCAGCGGAAAATACAAATGACAGAAATAACTGAAATGACTGAAAATGACTGAACAAACGGAATGACTGGGGCCCCCTACTAGTATCACTGGGACTCGTCGCCGTCAACATGCTCTTCCCATGCCTTTGCCTTGCCGTGACTGAAAACAAAATCCCCCAACGGGGCCATACGTAACAACAATCCTCAAGGGTTGAAAATACACAAACATGATTTAACTGAAGTTGTGAAATATCCTTAGTTATGAATTACGCTGAAGAGGAGCATCATAGTACGTTCGTAGTGTTCTGTGCAAGTGTACAAGACGGATGACCGGACACACCCGTCCTTGTACCTAATTAGTCTCACGGAGGTAATCGTTACCGTGTGCACAGTCCAATGTATCACTCCCAATACATGGCCATCAAGTGCCCGACTAAAAATTCCACACATCCGCACCCGGCCACGCAATATGAACCCAGAAGGTCATATGAACAAGAATGACCATAATGAATATCAATGAATAATAATAATCCGACAAAGTCAAGAATGACTCACCGATACGAAAGTGATAATGAAGTGATTGATAGTTTTCAATGAAATGATTGGAACCGCCGTTCCTCGCTAATGAAATGATTATCCGACAATTACAAGTCTCACAATGATTAATACAATTATGAATGAGTTATGATTATGAATGATCAACAACAAAAGGAATGAATATCCTTTTAACCGAGTAAGAATCAACTTACCCAATACCGATGAAGAATGTCCGTCCACGAACAACGTCCTAAGTGAAATACCGGTCGCTCGAACAACCTTGAATAACAATAATTACCAACAACCGTTCAATACACGCATCAAACAACAAAACACGACTAACCCAAAGGTCGAAACAACGATAATCAACTCATTGGGGCATTCTAACGAATACGTAACCAACCACACGACTTCGAAAATATCCAATCCCGAATATGTCGAAACCAACACTAAAATGAGTATTTCGAACTAACAAAACACTTCAATGATATCAATAATCCATTAGGAATCCATAAATCATGATTACAACAACCTCAATCGGAAAATCCTCAATTAACCGAAGTCAACCCCAAGGGTTCTTGTAATAATTCCGAAAAATAACCATTAAATCTGTAGGAATATATTTATCCAAGGTAGATAATTCATATCTAACATATTCCAATGATAATCCAAGCTTACACGAAGAAATCGGAAGGAAACCTCAAAAATCCGAAATTCTAGATCCAAGAGATTAATACCTTTGATTCGATGTGATGAAGATGATGAAATGATGACCAATCCGAAAGATGAGCTTGAAGATGATGATTGATGATTACACCTCGAGGAACCCTCTCCGAATCGCTCGAAATCACCCAAAAATACCGAAGGAGTGAAATGAGATGAACAAATGACGAAGTCTGACTAACTGTCCAATTTATACTCAGTCCAGGTTAGCGTGCGCTAGCCCTTGTGCATAGCGTGCGCTAACGAGTAATTTGGGTAGTCCAGTACCCACTGTCCGAACACGGTAGCGCGCGCTACGTACCTCTTTGTAGCGTGCGCTACGGCCATACTACTAGCGTGCGCTAATATCCATTGTTAGCGTGCGCTAGCGAAATACTTGACGCCCGATCTGAGTCCGTAAAACCATCTGCCCTCTGATCTAACCTCGATAGCGTGCGCTACAACCATTAATTAGCGTGCGCTAATATATCGGTTGCGTACGCTAACAACAATGCATAGTGTGCGCTATGAATAAACCGGTGCGATCCGGTAGCCACGGACTCAACACGATCCGCCCCTAGCGCTACTCCACACATATAGCGTGCGCTACTACAACCCGTTAGCGCGCTACTTACCACTCGTAGCGTGCGCTACAAATAATCTCACTGCATCCGGTACCTTACGGATGCGGCCAAATAGCCTTAGCGTGCGCTAAAGCTGAGCGGTAGCGTGCGCTACCTATACCCAATTAGCGTACGCTAAAAGGAGTATGTAGCGTGCGCTACTCCTCAAGCACAACTTGCAACGAAAATGACAATGATGATAAACACGGCACGAAACTCCAATCAGATTAGTGATGAATGACGATTGATACACGATACAATTATTCTGAATGATGAATACCATGACTGAATATGAGTGACAAATGATCAATAATGAATGAAATTACTGAGTATCAATTACTGAATGATAAATACTGAATGATAAATACTGAATTACAACCGGGTATTACAATATAAGACTTTCATTCATATCAGAAAGCACTTATTTTGCGCAACCAAAAATTAGCTTGTAGCTCTTAAGAAATCAGAAGTTACGACCACAACGTACACACATCATATAAAATCAACAATTATGACAACATATTAGGCTTTAACAGATATCACAAAGCACTTACGACCACATATTATACAAAGTGTGTAAAATCAGCACGCATGACCACATATCAGACTCCAATAGATATCAGAAAGCTTAAACAAACACAAACATACACAAAAAATACACTAATACCAAACAAACTAAAAAAAAATAATTCGAGAGACAATCAACAGGAAATGAAACACATTGGAGCATACTATTTAAAATCAACACTTATGATCACATATCAGAATTATTACAAAACTTAGATGATGTAAACTATTAGCATTAAAAATGAAATCCATACCTATGCTACAGCTAATCAGTATGGGATTTCAAATGATATCAGGAAGCACATATTTTGCGCATCCCAAAAATAACTTCGAGCACTTAAGAAATCAGAAGTTATAACCACAACTTACACACAACATATAAAATAATCACTTATGACCACATATCAGGGCTTAAAAGGTTATCACAAAACATTCACGACCACATACTATACAAAGCGTATAAAATCAGAATGCATGACCACATATCAGACTCCAAAAGATATCAGAAAACTTAAAGAAGCACAAATACGCATCCAGAAATCCACTAATACCATATAAACTAAAAAAACTGAAAGACAACCAACGGGAAATAAAACACAACTTGTAGAACGAAATTATCCCTACACATATAGGAAAAAGATTATCTGGTCTGGATTAGGGCAGGAAATAATAAAATTTTTACTTACTTATGAAGCAATTGGAATGAGCAGGACGTAAGAGTAGATTTAATTGAAGCAAAGGCACAATCCGGTGAGAAAATGGAGTCGGTTGAATCAGAGGCACACTCCGGTTAGAAAAGGGAGTCGAAAATTCTCGCAGGGCTTTGCTATGAGATCTATGAGAAAAGGACGAGTAGAACGTAAGAGAAAAGGACGAGCAGTGCCGGTGAGAAAAGGACGAGCAGCGCCAAGTTCTCGCGGGGCTCTGTGCGAGAAAAGGGTGGGGGATCTATGAGATGTAAGACAGAAAGGCAGGAAATATGAAAAGATACAAAAGACAGAAGGGGATTAGGTAGAAAATTAGAACAAATTACTACGGTTATAAACAACTGTCGTAAAATACATCTTTTAAATCGGTTATAAAACAACCGTTGTAGAATACTAAACCGGTAAGTCATTTACATCGGTTATAAAGGAACCAATGTAAAACGGGAGTCATTTTACATCGGATATAAAGGAACCGATGTAATATTAACTAATTTTTAACTTTCACATCGGTTATATGTAACCGATGTAAACGAGGTTCTTATTTTACATCGGTTTTATGCAATAACCGATGTAAAAATTCCGAAATTTTTATTTTAACATCGTTTTTTTATACAACCGATGTAATTTTAATTTTTTACATCGGTTTTCTGTAAACCGATGTAAATTGGATGTCGTAAAAAGCATATTTTGTAGTAGTGCCTGGTTGAGGAATTCTACCTCAATGTTGTTGTCCGTTTCTTCTCGCTTGCTCAGGGAGGAAATGTTGCTGACATCACTGCTGTTATTCGCGAAGTCGAGATCCGTGTTGACCAAGAGCTACTTCAGAAACTCTACAGGCCTCCTGCTGATGGCCTGACAATGGAAGATCTTGAGACCTTTGGGTCCCAAGAACTCTTGACCGAATACTATGGGTTGTTCACCGGTTCCGTATCGATTGAAACGGTTCACACCTCTTGCCACAAGAAACCCTTTTGTTTACCTTTTGTTTATTTACACGATTTCTGTTGTCGTGTAATTAAGAATAGAACAGGTGCTTTCGAGATGTGCACCAATTTAAGGTTCAGAATGATGGTTGCAATCATGACCTGTGAAAAGGTCAACTAGTGTCAAATAATTCTCAAGAGGTTGCGGGAAGAAGTCTCTAAGCCTGCCTCGCTGAAGAGTCTTTTGGTTTGCTTCTGAATTACATTCTAACGAAATGCGGTGTTCCACAAGCCAAAAAAGCAAAGAAGATCACTTCTCGGATATATATGGGAACCATCAGACCCTCCGTTTTCAACAAAGGACCTCTGATTGAAAACAGACCTTTCATCCGAAAATTGCCCCTTTCTGCCGATCCAAGGGATGTGTCTTCGAAGTCCCAGAGCGAGGAAACTTCTAGGAAGAGAAAGAGATCTCACACCAAAACTCCCGTTGCTGTTGAGAAGCTGAAAAGGAAGCTAAGGAGGCTTTCAAAAGTTAAAGCTACAGAAATCTCTAAGGATGCTCCTTCAACGGCCCAACCCACTGTATCGAGCCCCCAGGGCGCAACCCCTGCGGAAGAGATGACTGCTACTGTTGCGACAGTAGATCCCAATCCTTTGGCGGCTACGACGGATATTCATACATCTGCCAACTTACAAGACTCTGGCGAGTCAGATGCCCCTTTGGAGCCAATAGTCACTTCTCCTATTCGGGATTCCACACTTGTTCAGGATCCTTCTCCCATCAGGGTACCAACCCCCGTTCGGGATCCAGCTCTGACACAGGAACCCATACCTGTCGAGGAACCCGTGCATACAGCAGACCCAAGCGCTATACACAGCCCCTCCCCAGACACCACTATCAATAAGACTTTGCTTTCTATGCAAATAGAGCAATCATATGAACGTTTTGTCCAATGGAAAGCCTACAGGATCACTCCGTACAACACTCTATACAAATGGAGCGATTGGTGCGAAGAAGAATGGTTTGTCGTGGAAGTGACGGACTCCCAAGATGTTGAAGTCCTAATCCAATGGGACAACCTGTGCTGCAAAGAGTTGATCACCAACCACCTGATGGACAAGGCAGATGCCCGCAAGAAAAGAAAAGCAAAATCCTTTAGCTTTGATCCCCACAGTCCCAAATCTGATCATAAATCAGACGACGAAGACGACGCCCTCCGGGCAGGTCTGAGAATGAGTCGTGAGGAAACCCAGCCAGATCATGGGACCTCTAGCCAAAATAATGTTCCCAACAGCGAGCATTCAGTCCCTCCTGTAGCGGAGGAACAACCAGCCCCGGAACAGGCATCCGCGCCTGTCGCCACCGAAGACCAGACCAGCGCCATCCTGCACGAGGAATCAGTCCCTCTGCAGGAGCAGGCGGAAGCTGAGAGATAGCAGGAGGAATCAGTCCCTCATGTACCTATGTCTTCAGAACCTAATTCAGAACAGGAGAAAACAACCCCTATTGCCGAGCCCGCATCTGATGTTCCTGCACCCTCAACTATTTTGGAATCCTACGACAGTATAATACCTGAGGATGCCCACCTCAATTCATGTCCCAATGTGAGCTTGAGATGGTTGAATGGAGTTGAAGATTTTGCCAAGCCAGACTCTCCAAGATCCACCGAGAAGAAAGAGCAATTGCATGCTCTTGGCCTACAAACTGTCTTCATACAGGACGCCGTCACCACCTTGCACTCTGTTGAAAAGTCACTCGACTGGCTACACCAATCAGCCATTGAAGAAATGATGGGTCTGAGGCACGAAGTTTCTAGTGTAGAAGAAGCCTTCAGAATCGTGCCTGCAGTCTTCCAACAGGCCCTTAGCCAATTACAACAGCAACAGGAGCAGATCCTGAAGGGAGAGTAATCCAAGCTCCACGTGTCTGAGGCCAAGACAGCATCAGCTCTCATTAAATTCGGTTCCCAGCTTCGAGCCCACGACAAAAAGATTCAGGATATGTCGCAGGTGCTCACCTCCCTTGTGAATAAACTGACTAGTTTTGAGACAAAACAGGATGCTGCCATGCAGATCCTTGAACGTCTTGATGAAAAGGTGTCCTACCTTGATTACGCCAAAAAGGGGGAAGAAGTGAGGGAAGTTGCGAGGAGAACAAGGCTTGAGCAAGAGAAGGAAATGTTAGCTGCTTTTGAAGACACCATCACAGCTGATATTGCTCGTCTATCATCTCCTTCTCCCAACGTTAGGATACAGGGAGATCGCCCAGAATTCCAGGACCCTAAGTTTCCTTGGAAGAACCTCGTTTGAAAGCCGCAAGCTATGAACCTCCCAGCCAAATGACACCCTACTGCAGAAGAAATCAAGAACTGGAGAAAGAATGAACTGCTAAGATACCTTGTTGTTCTTATCAGGGAATCTCAAATATTCAATAGTTGCAGAACAGTATAGGAAGCTGCACAGGTATTTAAGAAAAGGTTGGACGAAGGGACGTTCCCGCTACAGCAGAAAATCAAGTCAAATCACAAGCAAGGCGACTTGGTTACCCATCCAGAGGATTCGATCCTAGTTTTCGATAAGTCCTACGAAGGTCAAGCTATATACCAGAATCGAAACAAGGACGCGCATCAGAACTGGTGGAAGGGTACCAATAATGACCTTAGAAGGCCTTGGAGGCATTCTGACTATAGGAGCTAAGCTTCCTCCTGTAATCCTATTTATGTATTTTTATCCTGTTTTCTCATTTGCTGTAAGATAGCAAAAACACTGTAATCTTTGCTCAATATCAATAAAATGTCTTTCTCTTGAAAGATTACAACTCGTAATCTACTATGTGTTTGTATGATTACGTAATTCAATCCATTTGCTGAATTAATTCAAGTATTAAAACTTGTTAAAATATTAAGCTGTACGAACTTGTCTGCGATTCAGTTGTATGTATCTAGATAAACAATGTAAGATTGTGCCTGCGCGCCAATCATAAGTTTAAAGATGTAATACTCTTTTGATAAAAGCTGAACTTGCCTGCGAGCAGTTTCTAGTGTTAGGCAAAATTGCTGAAGGCCAGAACATTCGAACAGAAGACCAAGAAGTCTGCTCTCCTTCAAAATGTTAAGTGTCAAAGTTTTGGCATCATCAAGGATGTTTGGATAACATCAAAAAGGTCTTTAAAGGAAGACTTGGCAAATTATCAAAAAGGGGAAAATTGTTGGGATAACAATACCTGTATCGAAAGATCTTGATAAGAGTGTTTTGACAATATGCCAATCCAGTATACAACAAGCTGCTGTATCGATAAACCGATCGATGTTGCTGATCCTGTATTGAAGACTTGTCATCATGCCATTTGTTGGGAGTATGCCCTCGAATGCCACTCAGAGGATGATTGAGTGAGGGCATTGTACTTGTAATTATGTAAATCACTAATATAAGGCAATGAATGTTTCTTTATTTACTGGTAGTTACTGGCATTCTTAACTCGTAAATATACATATAGAAACTAGTCCATGTATTTGAGAGCAAAACGTTCTACTCCTTATTGTATAAGGGGGTTGGCACTGGAAAGGTTTATAGCTCAAATACTTAAATCGTTCGCAAGTCGATGAAACTTGACTGGGCGTTAAGTTTATGTGAAGACTTGTATGATGTGTTCTTTGATATGGAGAGTGCCTGTCGAACGCTAATGGTTAGTGTAACACCTCAAACTAGGTAGATATTACAGTGCCGTGGACCCCCGACTGGGACCCACCAGACGAATGAAAATTAATGGCTTAAACAATATAATTGTAGTACCGAACCACATTATATCATCAAATTACTCCGATGAGGAGTTTCATTACAACACACCCAAGATAATACAGAATACATGTATATTTTATATGAAGATAAAATATACAACACTGAATAAAATGAGTATTCAAACTAAGTCTCAGCGGAAATAAAATGAAGAAACACGAATGGTAAAAAAGGATAGGGCCCCCTACTAGTATCACTGGGACTCCTCGCCGTCAACATTCTCTTCCCGTGCCTTAGCCTTGCCATGACCTGAAAACAACATCCCCCAACGGGGTCAGTTACACAGAACAACAATCCTCAAGAGTTGAACAATATACAACAATCATATAAATGAATTAATGAATTAAGTAGAGTGATGAGCGTCAATGTACGCCCGAATGAAATGAGTAAGAGCACAAGTAGCCGAGTGTCCGGAGACCCGCATATACACCCGTTATTGGCCTAATTAGTCTCACGGTCCAATGTGTCTGGAGTCCCGCGTATACACATTACCATGCGCACAGTCCAATGTGTCTGGAGTCCCGCGTATACACATGACCATAGTGTGCCCGACTAAAATTCCACACATGCGCCAATCGGCCATGCAATATAATTCCGAAATATCATCAGAACAAAAATGACCAAGGTGAGGAGAAATGAATAGAATCCGATAAGGATCAAGAACGACTCACCGAGCTGAAATAATGATACAACGAGTGATAGCTTTAATGAAATGATTTTGGAACCGTAGTTCCTTGTGAGTTACATGATGAGTTGATAAATACAAGTCTCAACATGAACGATATATTATGAGTGAATTACATGTACGAATGAACAACAACGTAAGGAATGAATATCCTTTTAACCGAGTAAGAATTTACTTACTCAATACCGGTGTTGAAATGTCCTTCCTCGAACAACGTCCTAAAAAGAGATGTCGGTCGCTCGAACAACCTTGAATAACACAATTACCAATAATCCACTTAATATACATATCAAGCATGAATTACGACTAACTCAAAGGTCGATACAACAATATCCAAACTCGTTGAGGCATTCAAACAACCACTTAGCGAACATCAACCCTTGATTATAACCAAAACCCAAATATATCAAAACCAACTCCAAAATGATTAGTTCAATCCAACAAAACACCTTCAATGATATCAATATTCTAATAGGAAACCACAACTCGAAGTTACGACAACTATAATCGGAAACCCCCAAAAATAACCAAAGTCAACATCAAGGGTTCTTGATTAATTCTCCAAATGTTCATCAAATCAAAACATATCAATAAAGCCGTAGGAATACATTTATTCAAGGTAGATAATCCATATCTAACATATTCTAACAACAATCCAAGGTTACATGAAGAAATCGGAAAGAAAATACCCAAAATCCGAAATTCTAGATCCAAGAAATAATTACCTTGATTTGATGTGTTGGAGAGGATGAAATGATGATAAATCCAAATGATAAGCTTGAAGATGATGATAGATGAGTGCAGCTCGAAAAGATCTCTCTGAATCGCCCAAAATCGCCCGGAATCGAAGTGAGAAGTGAAATGATGAATCTAAGCCGGATTGTCCTATGTATAGTAATTCCAGTTTAGCGCACGCTAAGTCCTAATATTTAGCGTGCGTTAACGGGAATTCTGGGTAGTACAGTACCCTCTGTCCGAAATGGTAGCGTGCGCTACATACCTTTTGTAGTGTGCGCTACAACCATATACTTAGCGTGCGTTAACCTTGTGTTAGCGCGCGCTAACTGAATATCTGATGCTCAGTAACTGAAGTCCAGAACCTCCTGTCCTATGACCTGCTTGCGATAGCACGCGCTACATCCAATAATCAGCATGCGCTACTACCTCATTAGCGTACGCTAAAATCCACTCATAGCGTGCGCTAGGAATATTTCCAAAATCAGTCCAGTAGCCACTGGACTCTGCCTGATCGGCCTTAGCGCGCGCTATACTGACCGCATAGAGGGTACTATCCAAACTTACTAGCGTGCACTACTTACCATTCGTAGCGTGCACTACACCAACTCGACTGCAGTCCAGTGCCTTCTGGATTACAGGCCTGAACCACATTAGCGTGCGCTAATACTGAGAGGTAGTGTGCGCTACCTGTACTCAATTATCGCGCGCTAAAGAGAGTACGTAGCGTGCGCTACTCCTCACACACAGCCCATTATGAAGATGATAATGATGATGACCACGGTTCGATCCTCCAACCAGGTAGGACGACGGATAATAACTGATGTACGATACAATTACTCTAATCAGTGAATAGAATGAATGAATATGAACGATGAATGATCATTAATGAGTGAATAATTACTGAGTGACAATTACTGAATGATAATTACTGAATGATAATTACTGAATTACAACCGGGTATTAGATACACCCCCCTTAAAAGAGTTTCGTCCCCGAAACTAAGGGCCAAACAACTCTGGATAACTCTCCCGCATACTATCCTAGGTTTCCCAAGTAGCCTCTTCGACTCCGTGTCTAGACCACTGAATTTTAACCAAAGGAATCGTCTTGTTCCTCAATTGTTTGATTCGCCGCTCTAAGACTCGTACGGGACGCTCCTCATACGAATGATCGTCTGCGATCTCGATCTCATCGAACTGAAGTATGTGACTAGGATCGGCAACATACTTCCGCAACTGAGAGACGTGAAGCACATTATGAATTCGGCTCAACGCCGGAGGTAAGGCCAATCGATAAGCTAGCTCGCCTACTCGATCCAAAATCTCAAACGGTCCAATGAATCTCGGACTCAACTTTCCCCTCTTCCCAAAACGGAAGATACCTCGACTCGGGGATACCTTGACCAAAACATGGTTACCCACCTCGAACTCTAATGGCCGACGACGGTTATCTGCGTATGATTTCTGTCGACTCTGAGCGGTCAACACACGACTCCTGATCAAAGCTACCTTCTTACGGGCGGCTATAAGCATATCGGGATCGGTGCCGATTGATTTTGATAAGTCATCCCAACACAAAGCAGATCGACAACGACGGCCGTACAAGGCCTCGTAAGGTGCCATCTTGATCGAAGCATGCCAACCATTATTATACGTGAATTCAATCAATGGTAGTTGGGCTTCCTAATCATCTTTCCAATCGAGGACACATGCTCTCAACATGTCCTCCAATGTCTGAATAGTCCTCTCTGATTGTCCGTCGGACTGAAGATGAAAAGATGTGATGAAATTAAGTTGAGTTCCCATAGAACGATGAACTGATTTCCAAAAATGTGACACGAATCGCCCGTCACGATCAGAAATAATACTCTTAGGAGTATCATGCAATCTCACTATTTCTTTGATGAACAACTGGGCAAGTCTCTCGAGACCCCACGTATCCTTAATCTCAAGGATATGGGCTGACTTCGTTAGGAGATCCACAATTACCCAAATTGTATTCATGCCACGACGACTCATCGGCAAACTCATGATGAAGTGCATTGAAATATCTTCCCACTTCCACTCTGGAATAGGGAGAGGTTTCAGCATACCCGCCGGTTGCTGATGTTCTATCTTGACTTGCTGACAGGTTAAACATCTCGAAACAAATTCCGTGACTTCTCGCTTCATATTACTCCACCAGTAATTTTGTTTCAAGTCTTTGTACATCTTGCTAGACCCCGGATGAATGGAATAAGGGGTAGCGTGAGCTTCTCTCAAAATTGAGTTTTTCAACTCATCGCTCGCCGGTACGCATAACCGATTCTTAAATCGCAAAAGTCCATCCTCGTAGACCACTAATCCCGGGGCTTTCCCCTGAGTCACATCATCTCGAATGTGTAACAAAAATGGGTCTGAACCCTGATTCTCCTTGATCGCCTCCTCAAGTGGCAAGGAAATCTCTAACGTACAAAGTTGCCCTTATACTCGCTGTAACCAGACCTCGATCTCGGGTCTCAGAAATTCCTGCTGAAGTTCCCTCTGAACTGTTAATCGAGAAAGCATCTGCTCCTGAACGGACTTACGACTCAAGGCGTCGGCGACAACGTTCGCCTTGCCCGGGTGGTATTGTATCTCAATATCATAATCTTTGATTAGTTCCAACCACCGCCTCTGCCGCATATTTAACTCCTTCTGATTAAATATATACTTCAAACTCTTATGATCGGTGAATATCTGACAGGTAACACCATAAAGATAATGACTCCAAAATCTTCAGTGCGAACACCACGGCTGCTAGCTCCAGGTCGTGGGTCGGATAATTAACCTCGTAAGGTCTCAATTGCCGTGAAACATAAGCAATAACTTTCCCGTTCTGCATTAGTACACATCCGAGACCCTGCCGGACGCATCAATATAAACCACAAATTCTTCCGTCCCTTGCGGTAAAGAAAGGACAAGTGCTGAAATTAATCGGCTCTTGAGTTCCTCAAAACTCTGCTGACACGCGTCGGACCACGTGTATTTCTTATCCTTCTGTAAAAGGTTCGTCATGGGTTGAGCAATTTTAGAAAATCCCTCCACAAATCACCAGTAATATCCAGCTAATCCGAGAAAGCTTCGGATTTTCTTAACATTCTTCGGAGGTTGCCAATCTCGAATAGCCTCCGTCTTCTGAGGGTCAACACGAACTCCGTCTGCTGAAATTACATGTCCGAGAAACGTCACCTCGGACATCCGGAACTCACATTTGGAAAACTTTCCATAAAGTTGCTCTCGTCTCAACATGTCGAGAACCTGATGAAGGTGAGATTCGTGCTCCTCACGGTCACGAGAATAAATCAAAATGTCATCAATGAAGACAACCACGAACTGATCCAAATAGTTGATGAAAACCTGATTCATTAGTTCCATGAACACCGCAGGTGCATTGGTTAACCCAAACGGCATTACCACGAACTCATAATGGCCATAGCGTGTTCGAAACGCTATCCTTACGATATCCGACTCTCGAATTCACAACTGATGATATCCAGATCTTAGGTCGATCTTGGAAAATAATGAAGCTCCCTGAAGTTGATCCAAAAGATCATCGATACGGGGTAGAGGATATTTATTCTTGATCGTCACCCGGTTCAATTCCAGGTAATCGATACACAAGCGAAACGAACAATCCTTCTTCTTGACAAACAACACAGGTGCTCCCCACGGGGACGCACTCGGCTGGATATAAGCCTTCTCGGTTAGATCCTCTAATTGATTCTTCAACTCCTGCATTTCGGTCCGGGCCATCCGGTATGGTGCCTTCGATATTGGAGACGTACCAGGCTCCAACTCAATCGTGAATTCCACATCTCTCTCTGGAGGCAAACCAGGTAACTCATCTGGAAATAGATCGGCATATTCTCTCACTACAGGATTATCCGTCAACATTACTGATGGTTTCTCGGTCTGGGTCATATAGCACCAATAACCGACACACCCCTGATTGAGTAATTTCACTGCTTTCATCAAGTTGATGACTCTACCGGAACAGCTGGGATTGCGTGAAAAACACATTCGACTCCATCGTCTGAAATGATAGTGACCATACATTTACGGACACTAATGATGGCATCGTGACGTTCCATCCAATCAATACCCAAGATGATGTCGTCTCTCGGTATTTCTACCACGATTAGGTTTGCTAACCAATCACGGCCATGAAACTGAATCAGACAATCCTTAATATCACGATTCCCGATAATTCTTCTACCATCAGGTAGACCAATGACATAAGGCTCACAACTAGTAGCACTACCCAGACGTAGTCTACTCAAACATGACTCGGAAATGAATCAATGCGATGCACTAGCATCAAAAAGGGTACACACAGGTTGAGATAGAATTTCGAGTGTACTTGAGATCATTCGGGATTGCGGATCATCAGCTCTCTTCATCTCATAAATTCGGGGCTTGCCAGTCCCAGAACCGGATGCTCCCGTCTGATAGCTGTGGGCTCCGCCTTTGTTATCTCCCGTCGTCTTAAACGATGAAGACTGAGTAGCCTGATTCGGAACCGCTGACTGTTTCGGGGCCTGAGATGACGTTGGAGTAGGTTTGGAGTCATCTCGGCAAAAACGGGCCTTATGCCCCGCCATTCCACAGTTATTGCACGTGACAGTTTGCCTCAAACACTTCGTGCTGTAATGACCCTATTCTCCACAGTTGAAACATGTAATGGCCGAACTGGCCGCTCGTGATTGAGATTCCGCGGGTTTGGGCGCCATAGGAGGTCGGTCAGTGAAAGTAGAGCCCGCTCGAGGCTTCTTGAAAGTTGCCTGACTGCCTTCAGGATGATTTCGATTCTTTGACTTCTTGCTAGATGATAGAGTTTGATTCTTAGCAATCTCCTTAGCAGTAAGCTCATAAGTAAGAGCTTTCTCGATGAATTCGGCCAGAGTGGTGCAATTGTGATTAAGCAACTGCATCCGCATATGAGGTTTCAACCTCTTGCTGAAGTACTTGATCTTGTCCGCCTCGGAGTGAATAATAGACGAGGCGAAAGGAAGAAGCTCCTGAAATTTCTCGGCGATGGCGAGAACATCATCGTCCGCTGAGAGGTCGGGAGTGAGTAATTCCGATAACTTAGCCCCTCTGAGTGGGGCCGGATAATACCTCTCCATCATGAGAGTCTTGAATTGATCCCAAGTACATGATCCGTCGGTGGGCTTCAACAATAACCACCATGAATGAGCGCTCTTACCCAAATAGTAAGCCGCAACTGAAACTTTATGCCCTTCGGGGCAATCCACCATAGCAAATAACTTCCCGAAATGCTCAAGCCAATTAACAATATCCATTGGCTCAGACGAGCCCTCAAAGGTAGGTGGTCTTTGGCGAGAGATGTCGCCAATAATACTGCTCACACCCCTCTCCTGCCCCTGAGGTGGCGGCGGAGGATCCTATTGATTCTGAGTAGCTGAGTTCTGCATCGTCTCCATGAGGCGTGCCATTTGAGTCATCTGTTCCATCATGCCCTGCATAAAGGCGAGTGGGTCAACCCGAACACCCTCTGAATGAGTTGTGTCCCGGGTACGACTCCCTGATAGTGAATGATCATTTCCAGGAGAATGAGTGGCGGTGTCGCTGCTCGATGAATTAGCATTATTCCTCGTGTTCGCACGCGTATTCACACGAGTTCTCGGGGTTTGGCCCGCACCGCGGACCCTTCCTTCGCGTCCTCTTCCAGCTCTTTCCATATTGAAGTGGGAAAGTCACAAGATGATTACATATCTCGCATGAATATCAAATTATGATTACGTTATGAAATAATGAAAATGAGCACATGCGCTCAAACACAATGATTACATGAATGATCAACTGAAGTGACGAGATTATCTGATGAAATTATTGAAATGATTATCTTGAACAAGTTAACAAGATTAATGATACGATCCTCAAGATCAACAACTGAACAGTGAAATGAACTGAGTGATTAATGAGTTAACATGATCGAAATGATCACAAATGAAAATGATAATTGAGGATTGTTGACTGTTGAATGATGAATGAGTGATTCTTATTGCCAGAAATTATACCATGGCGTCAGAAATCTTACTGTTCTTTGGTCTGAGGGGCTCGGCTCTTGCACGGGTCACACGTGACGCGAAAGTCCAATGATACTAATCTGATGAACGATGATTTCAATGAGACATGACTCGGAAGGTATTATTCAAAACCACGCTCCGATACTAACTCTGTAACACCCCAAACTAGGCGGATATTACAGTGCTGTGGACCCCCGACTGGGACTCACCAGGCGAATGAAAATTAATGGCTTAAATAATATAATTGTAGTACTGAACCACATTATATCATCAAATTACTCCGATGAGGAGTTTCATTACAACACACCCAAGATAATACAGAATACATGTATATTTTATATGAAGATAAAATATATAACACTGAATAAAATGATTATTCAAACGGAAGTCTGCAGCAGAAATAAAATGAAGAAACACGAATGACTGAAAAGGACTGAGCCCCCCTACTAGTATCACTGGGACTCCTCGCCGTCAACGTTCTCTTCCCGTGCCTTAGCCTTGCCATGACCTGAAAACTACATCCCCCAACGGGGTCAGTTACACAGAACAACAATCTTCAAGAGTTGAACAATATACAACAATCACATAAATGAATTAATGAATTAAGTTGAGTGATGAGCATCAATGTACGCCCGAATGAAATGAGTAAGAGCATAAGTAGCTGAGTGTCTGGAGACCCGCATATACACCCGTTATTGGCCTAATTAGTCTTACGGTCCAATGTGTCTGGAGTCCCGTATATACATATTACCATGCGCACAGTCCAATGTGTCCGGAGTCCTGCGTATACACATGACCATAGTGTGCCTCACTAAAATTCCACACATGCGCCAACCGGCCATGCAATATAATTCCGGAATATCACCAGAACAAAAATGACCAAGGTGAGGAGTAATGAATAGAATCCGATAAGGATCACGAACGACTCACTGAGATGAAATAATGATACAACGAGTGATAGATTTAATGAAATGATTTTGGAACCGTCGTTCCTCGTGAGTTATGTGATGAGTTGATAAATACAAGTCTCGACATGAACGATATATTAGGAGTGAATTACATGTACGAATGAACAACAACGTAAGGAATGAATATCCTTTTAACCGAGTAAGAATTTACTTACTCAATACCGGTGTTGAAATGTCCTTCCTCGAACAACGTCCTAAAAAGAGATGTCGGTCGCTCGAACAACCTTGAATAACACACTTACCAATAATCCGCTCAATATACATATCAAGCATGAATTACGACTAACTCAAAGGTCGATACAACAATATCCAAACTCATTGAGGCATTCAAACAACCACTTAGCGAACATCAACCCTTGATTATAACCAAAACCCAAATATATCAAAACCAACTCCAAAATGAGTAGTTCAATCCAACAAAATACCTTTAATGATATCAATATTCCAATAGGAAACCACAACTCGAAGTTACGACAACTATAATTGGAAAGCCCCAAAAATAACCAAAGTCAACATCAAGGGTTCTTGATTAATTCTCCAAATGTTCATCAAATCCGAAAAACATATCAATAAATCTGTAGGAATACATTTATTCAAGGTAGATAATCCATATCTAACATATTCCAACAACAATCCAAGCTTACACGAAGAAATCGGAAGGAAAATACCCAAAATCCGAAATTCTATATCCAAGAAATAATTACCTTGATTTTATGTGTTCCAGTGCTTGAAGGAGAAAAAAACAAAAGCCTGACTATTGGATCTCACCCGAATCGCCCCATCTATCCTCCTGAGGAGAGGTTTGGTTTGGAGGAGGAGTACACCATGCTGACGATGAGCACATTGAACTATCCATGGTGCTGAGAGCCCTCACAGCTCAGGCACACCAATGCAATTATCAAGAGCGCGCTCTACCAGTAAGGAGAGGATGAAATGATGATAAATCCAAATGATAAGCTTGAAGATGATGATGGATGAGTGCAGCTCGAAAAGATCTCTCCGAATTGCCCAAAATCGCCCGAAATCGAAGTGAGAAGTGAAATGATGAATCTGAGCCGGACTGTCCTATTTATAATAATTCCAGTTTAGCGCACGCTAAGTCCTGATATTTAGCGTGCGTTAACGGGAATTCTGGATAGTCCAGTACCCTCTGTCCGAAACGGTAGCATGCGATACGTACCTTTTGTAGCGTGCGCTACAACCATATACTTAGCGTGCGTTAACCATGTGTTAGCGCGCGCTAACTGAATATCTGATGCTCAGTAACTGAAGTCCAGAACCTCATGTCCTCTGACCTTCTGGCGACAGCGCGCGCTACATCCAATAATCAGCGTGCGCTACTGCCCCATTAGCGTATGCTAAAATCCACTCATAACGTGCGCTAGGAATGTTTCCAAAATCAGTCCCGTACCCACTGGACTCTGCCGGATCGGCCTTAGCGCGCGCTATACTGACCGCATAGTGGGCGCTATCCAAACTTACTAGCGTGCGCTACTTACCATTCGTAGCGTGCGCTACACCAACTCGACTGCAGTCCAGTGCCTTATGGACTGCAGGCCTGAACCACATTAGCGTGCGCTAATACTGAGAGGTAGCGTGCGCTACCCGTACTCAATTAGCGCATGCTAAAGAGAGTACGTAGCGTGCGCTACTCCTCACACACAGCCCATTATGAAGATGATAATGATGATGACCATGGTTCGATCCTCCAACCAGGTAGGACGATAGATAATAACTGATGTACGATATAATTACTCTGATCGGTGAATACAATGAATGAATATGAACGATGAATGATCATTAATGAGTGAATAATTATTGAGTGACAATTACTGAATGATAATTACTGAATGATAATTACTGAATTACAACCGGGTATTACATTTAGTGGGAGCACACGTTATAGGTATGTTAATTGGATTAGTATACTCGAACCAACTTGTTGTGCGACGATTAATTCGCCACGATAGGCGATCGGCGACCTCCCTGAAAAGTCAACCATAGAAGCCAAACTCCGGACGGACACCTAGAGTCCGGCATGATACAACGATCGTCTTTTGGTAACCAGCGATCGTCTTTTGATACCTGGCGATCGTCTTTGTCTAACGGATCAGAGGCGATCATTTCATGCCACGTGGGGATCCAGCATCCGTCAAAGTCGTCGAAGACCGAATCTTGGACGATGGCCCACCCGCAGATCTTCATAGGATACCAACAAAAAGGATCATTGACCCCAGCCTGTCACCTACCACACCTACCGACAAGGCCGCCGAAAGGTACGAAGTGGACCCTCCTCGGACAAATGACTCGCGACGCGTCCGGCTTCCCATTGGTTCACCTAGCGGCCTCCAACCGCAACCTCGGACCTCAAGGAACAGGCCCACGTGACGGACGATCGGCCGTTTATTTTAATATAGAAAACGGCGATCGCCCGCGATCGCCTGAGGATCCCAACTACTTAGTCCCCTATAAATAGAGGACTCACTGTTGCGGCCAAAGGGACGGATTCTACTACGAATTAAGTGCAAAATACACACCAAAGAGAGAATAAAAGGCTCTTTTGGCAAACACTAAGACATTCATAGTGATATTCATACACATTCATCTTAAATCCCAAGCAAGAACTCACAGATTCATCCATCTGGTTCTTCCAGCAATCTACGCGCTCTAAAGCCTAGATAACTAGAAACTTTTACACTCCTTGTATTAGATTCTAACATTAATATTTGTACTCGACAGTATATCTATTAATAACATCTCGCGAGAGCATTCAAGCCCGGGACTAACAACCCCGGCAAATCTTGTGTTATCTATTTTTCCACGGAAGTGTTCTCGCATTTGTTTGTTACTCGATCATTCCAGCAATACTATCTCCGGATAATATTTTGGGTAACAACAATTGGCGCTAGAAGGAGGGCAGCATTTTCTAAATCTAAACCTTCATTTTTATTCCTACCGTCTCGAAGAACACTCACTGTTCTCCGGACATATACTTGAAGAAACACTCACTGTTCTTCAATAGAAAAACCATCAGAAAATGACATCAGCAACAACCTCCAAGAGGGCCACCCTGAGATCTGCCGGAAATCTTATTCCGGCGAGGACCGAATCCCAGCCCACGGCGGAAGGCGACCGTGGCAACGCTAGGCTCTCACTCCCGCCCCCGAGGGACGGTTCTAGCCTCTCACTCGATCAGTTCCAGACATCGAGCAGTTGAGGAGGCTATAGCCATCCTCGTGGAACGGCAGAGGGCCCACGATACGCCCACCATCACCCCGTCACTAACCGCCGGCAAGCAAACAAGCTCAAGGGGATCTATGTTGAGAAATCGGCGAAAGCCCCGAGCCGCCGGGAAGGCTCTCGTAAGGCGGGACGATTCCGTCTTCAGCCTAGGAGCGATCTCATGGCGACCAGGGCACTCGAGGCCCAATGTGAGACATCGATATCTGAATCCTTTACCAGAGTTCGGCGTATCCGACTCCCAAGAGACAGACCGGCCAACGAGTCCCTGCTCGCCCAAGAAGGGAACCCTCTGGCAGGGAGATCGTCGTTCACCACGGGGCCTGGGGATCGCACATGATCGCCTTGGTTCACGCTCCGAGAGTCAATCGGCAAGCGGCCGGGCGACGGCGATAGCCGCCATACAACGCCACTCGATGAGATGAGGGCGCTCATGGAAAATGGGGCAAGCGCCAGAGATCGATCATTGGTTCAAGCGAACCACTCACGACTCGGGTCGAGCTCGCCTGACCCAACCAACAATCAATCCCCCACAAACACCTTTATACGAGGGGAAATCGGATCCGAAACCCACTTAAGCAAATTCCGGATCTACATGACCGGGTGCGGAGCTTCGGATGCGGCGAAATGTCGTATGTTCCCGTTAACTCTGGCGACCTCGCCACGATGGTACACCTCACTACCATCTCGCTCAATCAATTGCTTTGAGAAGCTAGCGAACGACTTCAGTCATACTTCGCCGCCAAAGTCGCTCGCCGGAAGGTCCTCACCGCATGATGAAAATCGGGCGGGGAAGGATGAATCGGATGAGGATTACATCGACCGGGTAGACGAGATAGTCCTCACCGGTGAGCCGTCGGCGACGAGATCGCTCTCAACTCGATTATGAGCGGATTCCACGGACGCCGCCCATGTTCGAGCACCTCACAAAAGATATCCCCGACCTATTCGATCTTCCGCAACAAAGCCGCCGGGTTCTGGCCGACAGAGGATGCTCTCACTCCGCTTAGAAGAGGGACCATCCGAAGAAGGAAAAGCACCCTCCCATGTCCGTAAGAAGGCGGTCGCCAAGCCCAGAAAGGCGATCGCCAAGCCGCTGGCGAGTTCAAAGCCTTCGAGGATGTAGAGGTCCACCTTCTTCACAACCTCAACTTATCTCCGGCCCACATCTTCAACGCGATCAAGGGTCGCGAGTGGCTTTCCAAGCCAAAGCCAATAAGGGACCACGGTCACCTAGACCGTAGCAAATTCTGTGCCTATCATAAGAGTCCCGGCCACAACACTAGCCAATGCCGCGATCTCCTCAGACAACTCTGGCGACTGTTTGAGGAAGGCAAACTGGACAACTTGGTCACCAAGCCGGAACCAAGGACGGAAAGGACCGGAGGGCGCGAACGTCGGCAACACGCGTGAACTCCTCCCTCTCCGGTCGCGAATCGAGCATGAGCAGGAATACTCGATGATTCGGTCCCACCGATCAACTCTGGCGGCCGTGTCAACATGCTCAAAGCTGGAGGTGGAATCCGCGGGGGTGTTTCCCCGGTTTCCACCTTTTCGAACAGGAAAAGATAATCCGAGCTGAGGGGATTCGCCGGTTTCCACGTCGTTGTACCCCCGTAACAGACCATCTCTAGAGACGCGCTCATCACCTTTTCCAACAAGGACAGGAAGGAGTGCAATGTCCCAAAGAGGATGCACTAGTGATCTCCGCTTGCATCCTTGGGAAGACGGCCGATCGCGTGTTGGTCGACAATGGGAGTTTTTGCAACATCATATTCAAATCCGCCCTAGACCAACTCGGCAACCCGATCAAATTCATCAAGCCTTTCGACACCGTGCTTCAAGGGTTTGGCGACAACACACCAAGCCTACGGGAGGATCAAGCTCTCCGTCGAGCTAATATGCTTTTATGATCCCAAGGTTAGGATTACTAGGAACCTAAGCTTTGTAATCATAGATAGGCCCAGATCTATAATGGGTTCCTAGGTCACCCCTTTTAGAAACCTTTGAGGCGGTCGCCTCATCTTTCTTTCTTGTATCAAATTCCCCACTGCCGATGGGACGGTCGGTACTGTAAAAGGAGATCAGCTAATGGCAAAGAGATGTTTGAGTTACTCCTATGTTGTTAATTCTTTCAATACTTCCCGTACTGTATGTAACATTGAAGCGACCGACGATCAACCCATGGAGATCGACGAGCCTGAGACTTCGTACCAACCCGACTCAGGGGACGCCATCTCTCAACGATCGACGGACGACATCGAGCCAAGGATCGGTTTCGAGCCAAGTCTCGACATCGATCCAAGGACCGAGTCCGGAGATCGTACCAAACGAGAGGCGACCGTTCCTGTCGAAGAGTTGGAAAGCATTACGATGGATCCGGATCATCCAGAACGGGAGGTACAGATCGGCGCAAGCATCGACCGCGAATTAAAGGGAGATCTGATCAACTTGCTACGTAAGAACATCGGTGTCTTTGCCTGGTCGCATCAAGATATGGTTGGCATAAGTCCCGAACACGCCTGCCATTATCTGAAGATCGACCGGGCGATGAAACCTGTTCACCAGAAGCGTAGGAAGTTCGGTCCCGAGAAATACGCGGCGCTCGACATAGAAGTCCAGAAGTTACTCAACAACAGACTGATCGGAGTAGCAACTGACGAACCACAGTGGGTCGCCAACGCGGTGCTCGTCAAAAAGCCGACTGGCTCCTGGAGATTATGCATAGACTTCACCGACCTCAACGCGGCATGTCCAAAAGATCACTTCCCAATGCCTCATATCGATCATCTGGTCGATAGCACGGCAGGTTGCGAAATGATGTCGTTTATGGATGCCTTCGCCGGATATCATCAAATCCCAATGGCAGAGGAAGACATAAAACACACATCTTTCCACACAGAAAAAGACATATACTTTTGGGTCAGAATGCCGTTCGGCTTGAAAAAGCGAGGCGACCTACCAGCGATTAGTCAACAGGATGTTCGCCAATCATATCGGCAAAACCATGGAGGTCTACATTGACGATATCGTAGTCAAAAGCCTCAAGAAGGAAGATCACCTCAACGATCTCGCCGAGACGTTCGCCATCCTTGAAAAATTTAACATGAAGCTGAACCCCAAGAAATGCAACTTCGGGGTGGGCTCCGAAGTTCCTGGGGCACATAGTGAGCCAAAGGGGATCGAGGCGAACCCCACCAAGATACAAAGCGATCCTTGACATGCGGGAACCGCGAAATATCAAGCGGGTGCAACGCCTCACAAAGTTGTCTAGCCGCCCTCAACCGTTTCATATCACGGCTCGCGATAAAAGCAAGCCCTTCTTCGCGACCATCAAGAACAAGAAGTTCGCGTGGACGAAAGAAAGTCAGTAGCATTCGCCAAAATAAAGGAATATCTATCTAACCCCGAGATCTGGCAAAGCCGATCCCGGTGAAAAATTATTCCTTTACTTGGCGGCTTCGAGGTCGCCGAGTGCCGTTCTTGTGCGAGCAGATGGGCAAGCTCACTTGCCGATCTACTATGTTATCCAGCGCTCCACGGCCGAGACACGTTATACACCATTGGAGAAGATCGCCACGCCCTTGTCATGAGTGTACGAAAGCCGAGAGCTTACTTCTTCGATCACCAAGTGGAAGTCCTAACAACTCTACCTCTAAGACAAGTCCCGCACCGAAGGACACCAACGGCGACTCCTCAAGTGGTCGCTGGAGATCGCCAATACGGAATCACTTACGCTCCTCGCACGGCGATCAAAGGCCAAGCTGGCGGACTTCGTGGTGGAATTAACGTTCCCTCACGGTCCGACTCGGGTCGGCCGACACTGCTGAAATTATACGTGGATGGCTCGGCGACCAATGCGAGAGCAAAGCGTGGATTGTCCTCATTAGCCCCGACGGTCAGAGTTTCACAAATGCTGTGCGTTTCGGTTTTCGTGCGACCAACAATGAAGCTGAATACGAAGCTCTGGTAGGCGGGCTTGATCTAGCCCTCGCCCTGGATGTTCGACGCCTCCATATCTTCATGGACTCCCTTTTGGTCGTGAACCAAGTCAAGGGGAAATATGAGGCACGCGGCGAACAGATGGTCAAATACCAAGAGCTGGTCGCCGAAATGTGCACAAAATTGGAAGAAGTACTAATCGAGCAAGTCCCGAGAGAGCACAACTCCCAAGCCGATGCACTTTCCAAACTAGCATCATCGGATGGGGCAGCCGACTTCTCCAACATCAAAATCACAAAGTCAGCAAGGCCGGCGATCGACAGGAATTTGGTTACCACGGTCGCCATCGCCGAAGAGAATTGGATGACTCCGTTCATCAAATACTTAAAGGACGGAACGGTCCCTGACGACCGTGTTAAAGCTCGCCAACTCCGGCCGTGCGACCGTGTATACCCTATCGACGATCGGCTTTACAAGCGAGCCTTCACCTTCCCTCCTCAAGTGTATTACACCGAGGAAGGTCGGCTCATTTTAGCCGAAATCCATGACGGGATTTGTGGGAACCACGCGGCGGCGAGCCCTCCTCCATAAGACGACCTGACAAGGATTTTTCCGGCCATCACTTCGGAAAGATGCGATCGCTTATGCCGGATCTTGTCATAGATGTCGATAATGGGCCCCAACATTAAGCTATCACCCGAAGCTCACCTCCATGTATAGCCCTTGGCCATTTGCGCAATGGGGCATCGACCTTATAGGTCCCTTGCCGACGGCTCCAGTGTAAGTTCGCCATCGTTGGGTCGATTATTTCACCAAATGGGCCGAGGCCGAACCGCTCAACAAGATCGGCCAAGAGCAAGTGATCAAGTTTATATGGAAAAACATAATATGCCGATTCGGTTTGCCTCGTGCCATCATCTCCGACAATGGGAAAGCTTGATTCGGCGGCTTAGAAGTCATGCAATTGTGAAAAGTGGGGAGTCAAAAGGTTATTCTCGGCGCCTATCACCCTAAGACGAACGGGCGGTAGAGGCGGTGAATAAGATCCTCAAACACACGATCAAAGCACGACTCGAATCCGTGCAAGGAAGATGGGCGGCGAGCTCCCAGACGCTTTATGGTCCTACCGAACGACGACCCGCAATTCAACCGCGAAACCCGTTCGCCCTTACCTTCGAATGCGGTGATTCCTTCGGAGATCGCCGTCCTCGCCCATCGAACCGAGCAGAGATGACGACCGACAACGATGTAGCCCGCGAATCGACCTAGACATGCTTGAAGAAAGACGGTGACCTCGAAATGAAGAACACAATCCACAAAAGGAGAGCCGAGAAGTTCTTCAATTAAAAGGTCGAGAAAGAAGATTTCAAGTGGGCGATCTCGTCCTCAAGAAAATCCAAACCCATACAGCGTCTTTGGTCCAAACTGGGATGGACCTTTCGGAGTATCCAGATGGCTAACTAAAGGAGCCTACGAATCGGAACATCGACGGTACTCGGACAGCACCTGAACGCCGTGCATCTGAAAAAATACTATCAGTGATAAATTTGTATTCGATTTCAATGATGTACAAGGAATATAATGAGATTTTTTGTTATCCCATCTATTATGGCGATCGCCCCACCAGGCATCGCACATCACCGACGATCACTGATCACGACGATCCTAGGTAAAATTAATGCAGCCATGGTCCTGGAGGTCGATGGAACCGACAGCTTCGCCCATGCAAGGTTCCTTTGGGCTGAGATCGCCCGCCCTTTCGTTTAAATACGAGGCCGGCGTAGCCGAAGGACCCTCCAAAATAATCAGTAGGCACGATCGCACGTTCTCAAGGTACATCATCTAACGTGGTGAACCCGAACAATGCGACATGCCATTACCCCCGGCTCAACGTACACCGTCGAGGATCGCCATCTTCATGGCGGGCCGAGGTGGAAGCAGAGCTGACAAGCCGCGGACGTGGTGTCAAATAAGCCAACAACGCTCCGCGCAAGGACTCCTCCAGACCGAGATCGCCCGCCTTTCGTTTTAACACAAGGCAGGCGTAGCCTAACGGAGGACCCTCACAAAAAGTGAGTCGCACACGAAGACACGATTGGGGAGATCGGTCCATCGAACACCCCAACCACACATGACTCTTCAGAATCGGCGAAATGAAGATAGCTCGCCAGACAGACTAGTCTTTGTTTCCTTACTTACAATAAGTGAACAAAAACAAGGGGGCAGGGATAGGTCGAGCTACTCTCAAATACGATCGAACAAAGAGAAACCATATTCGATCGGCTTCGCTCAAAAACATGCAGGGCGATCGAGGTCGTCAACGAAAATTACAAGTAAGAATTCCAATTCAAAACACATCAATGCTTTCAACACTCAGACAATCGGCCGGACGAACAAAAAATCGAAAGCAAATATACGCGTACTCGTAAAAATTGCACGCAAACAGTCAAAGGTGATCGCATATAATGCATTACGCAGAATGAGAAAAGGAGTATTCTATTCATAAACACAAGCTTCATACATTTCAAGGCCTGAAGGCATTACAACAAAAAAGTACAAGTTACGGAGGAAAAACAAAAAGCCTCTCAAAGCCCCGCCTTGGTCTTCGCCCTCGGGTTGCGGATCGGCTTGGGCACCCCATCGGCCTCGGGATGAATGAGTTTGCGGTATACCAACTCAAGTCAATCCCGAGGTCGACCAAGTCAATGATCGGCGAGAGAATTCGGATGCAGGATGCTTGGAGACATAGGATCTGAAGCTTTCCATCGGGGACCGGTCTCGACCCTTGCCTTTTTAGCGGCTCGGGACAGCGTCGGCATAGGCCAAATAGTAAGCGAACTCGCCGACGTGCCCGACGTTAAGGTAGGATCGACCTCGATCGCCTTGCCGCCCTTTCGTATCCGCCGCCGTCTTCTCGACCTCACTTGATTCGGCCGCCTTGGCAACATTCTCGCCCCTGGCCTTCTCCAGCTCTCTCTTCACCGCCTCCAGCTCACCACTGAGCCGATCCACCGCAGCCTTCAGCCCGGTCGCCTCCTCCTGCGAAGCCTCGAGCTTCTGGAGAGTCTCCTTCTCCTTATTACAGGATCGATCGGCAGCTTCCTTGGAGCGGCTCAGCTCCTGCTTCAATCGATCCACGTCCTGCTTAGCCCGCTTGGCGGTCTCCTCATACTCTTTCTCCATCGACCGGATCCGGTTGGCATCCTCGATATTTGCTCGGCGGTCTCGAGCTCGCGATGGAGATGAGCGGTGGAGGTCGCCCCTCAAAATCCGGCGGCTTGGACGGCCATCGTCGCCGTCCCGAAGAGCCAGTGGCACCGGTCGCCGCATGGCATCCCGGATCGCCGACGAGCGATCGCGTCAAGGTCGGTCGTCAAGCCTTGGGCGGAAGTGATTGCTCGCGAACGTAGCGTGGACTTCGGCGGAACCTTGCGAGCCTTGCTCGACAGAAATCCGGCACCATGGGGCGACGTCCGGGTCGGCGAGGCGAACCTCTGCAGCAAAACCAAGGAAATCAAGGAGTTAGCCCATACCATGCTCGAAGGCCTAACTCGGAAAAATTTTTGACCCACTCTTACCTATTGACCGGCTCGGGGTCGCGTCAGAAAAAGGCTTGCCCCGGGTGTCTCCGCATCGGCGATCGCCATCTTCTTCGCCGAGCCGGATGACCGGGTCCGGTGGCCGTGGGCTCGTGGCCGATCGCCCCATCATCGGGATGGCGGAGATAGGAGCGCAGCGGCCGGAGGCTCAAGAATCGATACGTCGCCTCGGAGATCGACGGACTCCGACCTCCGGCTCTTGCGGGGCTTGAGCTGTTCCGCTGCCTCGACCACGGGCTTGGCGACCGCGCCTCGGCGGGTCTCGTCACCGGGCGAGGTGAGACGTCGTCGCAGAACGCGGCGGTCCGCTTGCCCAACTTAAGGCGACCAAGAACTCCCATGTCCGACATAGCTATCTCTGGCGGAGGTTCGGCAATTCGGGGGAAATAAGCCTCTGTCAAGGAAAAGATGCAAACAAAGTTAGACAAAACAAAGCGACCTCTTGGAGACAATCGCCAAAGAAAGGAAACACCACTTAAACTCATACCTTGAATTTTCAAGTGACGAGGGTAGCAAAACAAACGAGCCCCCAACCGATGAGCTTCAGTACCAAGCGATCGAACGTCAATAAAGGAGTTCGGCAACGCACGAATACGCTCCCAAACGATCAAGAAATCAAATGGGAGGTCGCTGATCGCTGGAACGAGAGGTCCTGCAAAAAGAAAACAAAATTAGATCAGTCCAAGACAAGCTCAATCAAGGGGAGAGTTTAAATCCTTACTCGGATTCCTCTCCCGGAAAATAGTGGGAATCTCCAACTCTTCATTCAGCCCTTCACTCAACGCCGATCGCCATGCCCCGCCGACCCAACACCATTTGGCCAGGTCGCCCCTGGTCTTATTCGGCACGACGAGAACCACTCTCCCGAGTCGGCCCTGGATATGATAACCGCCGATCGTCCCTTTCTGCGCAGCCAATTTAAACAAATAATTCATCTCCAGCGCAGTAAGGTGACGAAATAACCGGTGACCGCCAAACAAGGTCAACGTGCAGATGATCTGCAGCCAAGCATTCGGCGTCAATTGAAGAGGCGCCAAATTCCAGGCGATCAGCAAGTAGGAGACGGCGAGTGGCAACGGGAATCGCAAACCCGCCTCCATAATCATCTCATTGACGGCGACCATATCCTGGGGCGGTTGGTCGGCGCGCTCATTCTCCAAAGGCACGTGAAGGGAAACGTCAGAGGGGATGTGGTATTTGGCCCTCCAGCGGCTCAGGCCTTTCTTGGTCGCCGTACTCCGGATCTGGCCGAGAGTCCATCGAGACGGACGGCGGCTCAAAGACCGTCCGATTCACATGTTCGTAAGGGTGAGCGGCGGTGTAGGCCTCGAAATCGACTCCGGCAAGGTCAGCGATCGTTTCCATCATCGAGCAAAGGCCACATAGGCGGGGCCGAATCGGCTCTCTCTCACCCGTGCCTCCCGCACCAAATCGTCTTCGTCCCGGGAGCCCCCTGCTCGCCGTCGCCGCCGTCCTCGCCACCTCGGCCTCGTTGAAGAGTTTTTCGAGTTCTTCGGTGCAATCCCGCTCGAATAGCTTCCGGCCGTCTCCATATCCACTCTAACGGAACCTCCTCCCCTTCGAGCAACGCGCGGCAGAAGAACTTCCGGTCTCGAAGGTTTTGATCCGCCCGACATATTAGAAAATAGAGAGAGGAAGAAGGGTAATTTTTCTTACCTAGAAAAAGAAGGAGATCGGCACTCAAAGGCTCCGTAAATTTCTGCAAATTCGGCTATGGATGCTAAGGGCGCGTAAAAGTGAAGGAGAAGAAGCCCTCCTTTTTATAGATGGGGACGAGGGCCTAAGTGCAAAAAGGAGAAACCTCGGGACCGAATCGGAACCGTCACGTGGGGACGCATTAAATGCGGCCTCGAATCCGCATACGCGTCTTTTCGAGGGCATGCCCGGTAGCCAGTCGACAAACCGTCGATTCCCCCCAATGCACGACGCGTGTCCCAGCCACTTTTGGAAAGCCCGCCTCCTTTTCCCGCTGCTCCCAACGCGAAAGAAGGTCGTCCATATTTGAATTCAGATCGGCTGGTCGTCTAAACATCGGCGATCGCCAACAGTGCCACCTCACCCCGTGTTTTCAACATCGAGGCGAGCTGGGGGGCAATTGTTGTGCGACGATTAATTCGCCACGATAGGCGATCGGCGACCTCCCTGAAAAGTCAACCATAGAAGCCAAACTCCGGACGAACACCTAGAGTCCGGCATGATCTGATGATCGTCTTTTGGTAACCAGCGATCGTCTTTTGATACCTGGCGATCGTCTTTGTCTAACGGATCAGAGCGATCATTTCATGCCACGTGGGGATCCAGCATCCGTCAAAGTCGTCGAAGACCGAATCTTGGACGATGGCCCACCCGCGGATCTTCATAGGATACCAACAAAAAGGATCATTGACCCCAGCCTGTCACCTACCACACCTACCGACAAGGCCGCCGAAAGGTACGAAGTGGACCCTCCTCGGACAGTGACTCGCGACGCGTGCTGGCTTCCCATTGGTTCACCCAGCTGGCCTCCAACTGCAACCTCGGACCTCAAGGGAACAGGCCCACGTGACGGGACGATCGGCCGTTTATTTTAATATAGAAAACGGCGATCGCCCGCGATCGCCTGAGGGATCCCAACTACTTAGTCCCCTATAAATAGAGGACTCACTGTTGCGGCCAAAGGGACGGATTCTACTACGAATTAAGTGCAAAATACACACCAAAGAGAGAATAAAAGGCTCTTTTGGCAAACACTAAGACATTCATAGTGATATTCATACACATTCATCATAAATCCCAAGCAAGAACTCACAGATTCATCCATCTGGTTCTTCCGGCAATCTACGCGCTCTAAAGCCTAGATAACTAGAAACTTTTACACTCCTTGTATTAGATTCTAACATTAATATTTGTACTCGACAGTATATCTATTAATAACATCTCGCGAGAGCATTCAAGCCCGGGACTAACAACCCCGGCAAATCTTGTGTTATCTATTTTTCCACGGAAGTGTTCTCGCATTTGTTTGTTACTCGATCATTCCAGCAATACTATCTCCGGATAATATTTTGGGTAACAACACAACTCACCCTCGATTCGTCACACGGATTTCACTCCGGGACAGTCAATGACGGAATCGGAAGGTTGTGATAGGTATTCGTGAACTTTTGACTTGAGGATTTAGTAGGGATGTGCTTGTGACGTCAAGATTTTCATTAGAGTAGTTCGACCCTGTAAACCGGAAGGCGGGGTGAACCTCGACGTGTATCTTGACGGGCAAGTAGCAGGTCCTACTGAATATCAAGATAGAATTATTTCTCCCGTTAGTGAACGGGCTATATGTCCTATGCGGTTATTAGCAAATGAGATCATAAGTCTTTGGCCAAAGCATTGGAGCTAGTTGTATTAGGTACACGACAGCTCGATGATCTCGATTTGCATTAACGCATGCACAACGTCAAATACAAATAGGGTTTGACTGACCGTGACCCTATAACTTGATCGGGACATTTGAAAGAAGGGTTATACGTTTACTGGTATTCACGACAGAATGGTTCTTGAATGATTCCATCATTCGTTCTCAGTTGGGGTACAGTGTAGGCCGCCAGGCTGGCTAGGTGGTGCTACTACTCTTTGGTTCCTCCCATTGCTGACTGAGACGAACCTACCGAGTCGCGCAATATGATTGACGACGGAATGAATCAAGCTAATTCTCTCATTATGAATATTATATATTGGATATCTAAATTTGGGACATTGGATGTTTAAATTGATTTATTGGATAAATTAATTTACGGCCTAATGAATTAAATAAATTACTGGATGATTAATTTAATTCATGGGTATAATTATTTCTTGGAGAAATTAATTATGTTATTATGTATTTGATATGATTTATTAATTGGATTAATTAATCGATATAAATACATCAGAACGGAATCGGAGTTTATCTGTTTGGACTCACGGGAGTCCGAAATGAAACGAACTCGTCCGATTTTTCATCTTGGCCGCCCCCCCTTCCACCTAACTTCATCTTGTCTTTGGTTTTCATTTTTAAATGAAAGACAAAGACTTTTGTGCGGCAATCACTCATGTGACATGAGTTGAGAACATGGGGTGGAATTAGAATAAGAAGGGAAGACTTCATCACTCTCCTACACAATTCATTGCTACGGTTGGTGAGAGTGGAAAGAGAAAGAACTTTGAGTTCATTTCATAATTCTATAGTCTTCTTCTTCATTTTCTTCATTTTTGTTCTTGGTAGTTCTTAGAGAAAAATCAAGAATTCAAAGAGAGATTGTGAGTTATACACTTAGAGTGTTATAATTTCATATTGGAAGCTTCATCACTTAGCTCTGGCCATATCCTCGGAGGATAGCAAGGTGATCTTCGTTCTGGTTGTTTCTCCAGCGCGTGGCAAGTAGAGACGCGGTGCTTTCGGCGTTGGATCATTCAAGAGCTTGTAGCAGATTGAATTGCAGGGAGATCGTCTAAAGATTGGGGAATAGCTCGAGAGAAGATTACCATTCAATCAACGGACTTCGAGGGTATGTGTTTCTCGTATCTTCTTTGTTCATATTATATTCGTATATACGCAGCTCGATAGATCCTCATAGGGATTCTGATCGAATTAATTTTCGTTTTACCGCTTCCGCTGGGCCTTCGTTTTAGGCACCGAATCCCAACAGTGGTATCGGAGCATAGATCTTGCGATCGTATATACGATATTGGCATTTGGAATGCTCGATTAGATGGTGAATGATTTGGAATCATTTTAGTCATAATCGTGGTATATGTTTTTCGTTCATTATAGTTGTATTTTTCTTAAGTTTATGTCTAAATATAAATCTTCTATTTCTTGGAAATATGATTTATATTGAAGATATGAATGTTGGAAAATATAGATATTGGATATCCGGTCGAAAAACTAGCCCCGAATTGCCGTTGGACGGTCCGAGAGTGGTCCGGATGTAGGGGGCCGCGGCCCAGGGCTGTTGCAGCCCTGCTGGAATGTTTCTGTACTGTGGGCCGCGGCCCAGGGCTGCTGGGCAGCCCTACTTGCTGTCCAGCGTCGTTTCGGGCGCGTTTCAGCCCTTTTCGGACCCGTTTCAGGCTTGTTTTCTTCGTGTATTCCTAAAATTGATTTCCCACATTTTAAATTGGATTTAATATTATTAAAATGATATATGGTATTTCATTTTATAAGGGAAAATTGATTGAATGGAATACTTGTGATCGACTGAATTATTTGAACGTTTTTCATATTACTGGTTGTGTGAATCGATTGGATCGATTTGGATTGTTGATTGGATCCATGTATCTCTACGCTTTCCATTTATATAGTATTTATTGGATGAATGCTTTTGAATGGGGATGTGATTCATGGACTTAGTTTGAATCGTTCGTTTTATTCGATTGGGTTGTAAAGGCCGTTTTGAGCCTATTTATTTTACTAGAAATATTTGTATCTAGGATGCAATTTTCAATGTAAAATTTATATGTAATGACGAAGACTGGAGGAAGATTCGTTTCGAGAAGACGAAGATTCAAGACGAAGACTTGTAATTAGATTACGGAGTTTTTGTTTTCTAGGAATGGTCCATGAACCACATGTTGGTAGCAACTAGGTTGTGAATGGTTTTTTCATATTGTATGAATGCCACAAACGCGCTAAAATGATTAATATGAAAAGTGTAACGTTAATCATGAAAATTCTCCCACAACAAATTATTAAGTTTATAAGGTTTCAAGGTTTTCCTTCCCTCCATCGAGCTTTCGGGAAATTGAAATTCAAACCAGATGTGCTATGCTTCCGAGTTATTGGGGTAGTCGTTCGGGGAGGACGGATAAATTACCGGGAGCGCATTGGATGCCTTCGGTTGGAGCAAATTTTATCCCTAGAAACCTGATAGGTTACCAGATAAGATTCAATTGTGAAACTGATTTGCGTCGATGGTATAAACTTAACTTGTTCACGAACCATAAAAACCGTATAGGTTGATTGGAGTGAACAAGGGGAAAAAGAAGATCGAATCATCCATTAGATGGGTTGGTGTTGGACACCACTTTATGAAAATTAATAGACTAGAAACCTGTTCGGTTGCCCTCTATTAAGATTTATAAAGAAATCGATCACCACTATGAAGTAGAGCGACGATACTTCCGGATTTCACATGGGAGTGTGTTATTCCGATAAAAATAGTGGGAGCTGGGTAACAAGAATAGAAAAGACCTTAATTCTATACTCAGATCATAATATAACAAGTCACTAATTAATCTGTTACACTTAATGCAAATATAACTCTCAATATGATAATGAATCCACTCGCAATTCTACTCGAGAAGAACACCCTGATTGGACCTAACTTTGTCGATTGGCTCCGCAATCTGATGATAGTCCTCAGTATAGAGGCACTGGGATACGTCTTGGAGACGGACATTCCGGCGCCTCCTGTGCGGACCAGAGCCAATCAAGAAGAGATCGAAAATCACAAAAAGTGGGTTAAGGATGACGTAAAAGTCCGTGCATACATGATGGCTTCTATGTCTAATGACCTTCAGAGAGCTCATGAGAAAATAATTTCTGCTAGGCAGATTCTATCTCACTTAACCGAGCTTTATGGTGAGCACAACAGAACTGCTAGATATGAGATATCCAAGCAACTGTTCAGTGCAAGGATGAAGGAAGGTGAGAAGGTTGGGGAACACATCCTCAAAATGATATACATGATCGAGAGATTGGAGGCTCTTGATTTTAAAATGGATACTTCTCTCCAAACCGACCTTATCCTACAGTCTCTCCCTGATTCCTTCTCACAGTTTGTTATGAACTTCAACTGCAATGAGATTGCGTGTAATTTAGCTGGGCTAATGAACAAACTTGTGACTGCTCAGTCTCATATGAAGACTCCGCGAATGAAGGAGTCTGCTCTTGTGATTTCTTCTGGACCTCGGAGGTCTAAGAATAAGAAGAAAAAGACCAAAAAGCAGATTGAACCACAAGTTAAGGACCTTAAAGGTAAGGGCAAGGCCTCGATGGTTCCGAAGAACAAGAAGAATAAGGATGCTTGTCTTAAGTGCGGTGAGCTAGGCCACTGGGCTAGAGACTGTCCGATTCTTCATGGCGCTTCAGGTACAGAACTTTTAGTTTTGGAAACAAATTGTTCTGCTACTGTATTTTCTACTTCCTGGATACTGGATTCTGGTGCTAGTTCTCATATTTGTACCGTGAATCAGGATCTGGAACAAAGTAGGAAGATTAGAGCTGGAGAAGTTATGATCACAGTCGGAAGCGGGCATAGTGTCGAGGCGACCGACATAGGATCACTTCTTTTGGGTTTAGAATCCGGCTTTGTTTTGACTTTAGAAGATGTACTTGTTTTGCCCAAGGGGCACAAAAACATTGTATTCATTCCGGTCATGGACCGAAAAGGCTTTTCATTTTTCATTGGTGATGGTTCCTGCAAAATTTATTTTAGAAATAAACTAGTGGGTACTGCTACATTGTTAAATGGATTGTATCATCTAAATCTCAGCAACAAAGTAGTTGTGAATACTATGACTAGAAAATGTGGTGAGGATTAAACCAATCAAGTTTTGAAATGGCATCTTAGACTTGGTCATGTTGATCAGACCAAGGTTTTCAAAATGGAAAAAGATGGACTTATGAGTCCATTGGGATCGGATCCCTTTCCTACTTGTGAATCTTGCCTTAAAGGCAAAATGACTAAGTCCCCCTTCACAGGGACTTTGAAAGAGCCGCTGATAAACTGGGATTAATCCATACCGATGTTTGCGGTGCTTTGGAAGCAGCACGTGACGGATATCCATATTTCATTACGTTTACAGATGATCATACTAGGTATGGTTATGTATAATTAATGAAACATAAATCCGAGGCTTTTGAGAAATTCCAGGAATTCAAGGCCCTAGTCGAGAAACAAACTGGTAATCATATCAAAGCACTTCGGTCGGACCAAGGTGGTGAGTATATGAGTACGGAGTTTGACGAGTTCCTTAAGGTATAAGTAATATTTTCTACTCCTCAGTTAAATGGTGTGTCAGAAAGAAGGAACCAGACCTTGTTGAACATGGTCCGTTCCATGCTGGGCTATACTGACTTACCGATTTACCTGTGGGGGTATGCACTCCTGACTTCCGCTTACATCTTGAATAGATGTCCTTCCAAATCTGTTCCTAAAACTCCACATGAGATGTGGGAGGGCAGGAAACCAAGTCTTAATCATATTAGGATTTGGGGATGTCCCGCCTATGTCAAGAAGACTAAGGTGGAGAAGTTGGAAGCTAGGTCCGCGAAGGGACATTTCATTGGATTCCCGTATGGGACGATGGGTTATCTATTCTACATGCCCGAAGATCAAAAGATCATTGTTGCTTTACAAGCACACTTCCTGGAAGATGAGTTCATCTAGGAAGGCGGAGCAGGTAGAAGTATTTCTTTGGAAAAATACAATGAAACTCCTAAGGAGACACTTGTGCAAGAATTTGGAACCGAACCTTCTGAAACACAAGTACAACCACCTCGTAGGTCTAGTAGGGTGTCTCATTTACCTGAGAGGTATAGTTTTATGCACTTGGAGGAACTGGGTTTCCACGAGGTTCCAGGTGATAAACAAGAGACCGATCTGCGATCAATGACCTAGCAATGGTGGATGTAGACTCCATGAAATGGACTGTAGCAGTCTTCATGTAGTTGGGACTTTCGTTTGATGAGGCAGTCAAAGAGTTTTGACTTCGTGAAAAATGAAGAGGAACCTTGTGTATACAAAAGGGTTAGTAGGAGCAAGATCGCATTCTTAGTATTATATGTAGATGACATTTTACTAATAGGAAATGATGTGGGAATGCTCAGTTCTGTGAAATCTTGGCTTTCGAGTAATTTCTCCATGAAAGACTTGGGAGAAGAAAACTATATTCTTGGGATTCGACTCTACTGGGATAGATCGAAGAGAATGATAAGTTTTTCCCAAGCCCTCTATATAGATAAAGATCTTAAAGAGGGTTTCTTCCGATGCGACATGGAATAAAGCTCACCTTGAAGATGTGTCCTCATAGTGAGGAACAATGAAAGGAAATGAGTTATATACCATATGATTCGGCAGTGGGTAGCCTTACATATGCTTTATTGTGTACGAGACCTGACATTGCGCATGCTGGGAGTGTGGTAAGTAGGTTTCGGGCTAACCCAGTTCGGGAACATTAGACAGCCATAAAGAATGTTCTCAAGTACTTTAGAAGGACTAGAGATCTGGTTCTTATATATGGTGGTGGAGAATTGAATGTGATGGGATTCACAGTATTGGACTTCCAAGGATAGAAAGATGATTATATGTCTACTTCTGGCTACATTTACTCTTAATGGAGGAGCAGTATCATGGCATAGTGCCAAGTATAGCGCGACTGCTAATTCCACCTGTTAGGCTGAGTATAAAGCGGCCTCAGAGGCCTCCAAAGGAAGAATTTAGAAGTTACTTGGTAAACTTCACGTGACACCTTGTGCTGCGCTGCCAGAGCGGTAGCACAGGCCTAGGAGCCGAGGTTTCACAACAGTACCAAACATATTGAGAGAGAGTATCATCTCGTAAGAGCATTTGTTCGCAAAGAGATATATTGTGATGCATAGAGTAGAGTTAGCAGACTACGTCGCTGATCTACTGACCAAGCCACTTTCTCAGATTAGCTTAGAGCGTCATATGGAGAACATGGGTATTAGATACCATAGTGTGTGGCATTGAGTGCAAGTGGGAGATTTTTGGGAGTAGGACCTCGAATGCCACTCAGAGGATGATTGAGTGAGGGCATTGTACTAGTCCGTGTAATTATGTAAATCACTAATATAAGGCAATGGATGTTTCTTTATTTACTGGTAGTTACTGGCATTCTTAACTAATAAATATATATATAGAAACTAGTCCGTGTATTTGAGAGCAAAACGTTCCACTCCTTATTGGATAAGGGGGTCGGCACTGGAAAGGTTTATAGCTCAAATACTTAAATCATTCGCAAGTCGATGAAACTTGACTGGGCGTTAAGTTTATGTGAAGACTTGTATGACGTGTTCTTTGACATGGAGAATGCCTGTCGAACGCTAATGGTTAGTGGGAGCACACGTTATAGGTATGCTAATTGGATTAGTATACTCGAACCGACTCACCCTCGATTTGTCACACGGATTTCACTCCGGGACAGTCAATGACGGAATCGAAAGGTTGTGATAGGTATTCGTGAACCTTCGACTTGAGGATTTAGTAGGGATATGCTTATGACGTCAAGATTTTCATTAGAGTAGTTCGACCCTGTAAACCGGAAGGCGGGGGTCAACCTCGACGTGCATCTTGACGGGCAAGTAGCAGGTCCTACTGAATACCAAGATATAATTCTTTCTCCCGTTAGTGAGCGGGTTATATGTCCTATGCGGTTATTAGCAGATGAGATCATAAGACTTTGGCCAAAGCACTGGAGCTAGTTGTATTAGATACACGACAGCTTGATGATCTCGATTTGCATTAACGCATGCATAGCGTCAAGTACAGATAGGGTTTGACTGACCGTGACCCTATAACTTGATCGGGACATTTGAAAGAAGGGTTTATACGTTTACTGGTATTCACAACAGAATGGTTCTTGAATGATTCCATCATTCGTTCTCAGTTGGGGTACAGTGTAGGCCGCCAGGCTGGCTAGGTGGTGCTACTACTCTTTGGTTCCTCCCATTGCTGACTGAGACGAACCTACCGAGTCGCGCAATAGGATTGACGACGGAATGAATCAAGCTAATTCTCTCATTATGGATATTAGATATTGGATATCTAAATTTGGGACATTGGATGTTTAAATTGATTTATTGGATAAATTAATTTGCGGCATAATGAATTAAATAAATTACTAGGTGATTAATTTAATTCATGGATATAATTATTTCTTGGAGAAATTAATTATGTTATTATGTATTTGATATGATTAATTAATTACATTAATTAATCGATATAAATACATCATAACGGAATCGGAGTTTATCTGTTTGGACTCAAGTGAGTCCGAAACAAATCGAACTCGTCTGATTTTTCGTCTTGGCCGCCCCCCCTTCCACCTAACTTCATCTTGTCTTTGGTTTTCATTTTTAAATGAAAGACAAAGACTTTTGTGGGGCAATCACTCATGTGACATGAGTTGAGAACATGGGGTGGAATTAGAATAAGAAGGGAAGACTTCATCTCTCTCCTACACAATTCATTGCTACGGTTGGTGAGAGAGGAAAGAGAAAGAACTTTGAGTTCATTTCATAATTCTCTAGTCTTCTTCTTCCTTTTCTTCATTTTTGTTCTTGGTAGTTCTTAGAGAAAAATCAAGAATTCAAAAAGAGATTGTGAGTTATACACTTAGAGTGTTATAATTTCATATTGGAAGCTTCATCACTGAGCTCTAGCCGTATCCTCGGAGGATAGCAAGGTGATCACCGTTTCGGTCGTTTCTCCGGTGCGTGGCAAGTAGAGACGCAGTGCTTTCGGCGTTGGATCATTCAAGAGCTTGGAGAGGATTGAATTGCAGGGAGATCGCCTAAAGCTTGGGGAATAGCTCGAGAGGAGATTACCATTCAATCAACGGGCTTAGAGGGTATGTGTTTCTCGTATCTTCTTTGTTCGTATTATATTCGTATATACGTATCTTGATCAATCCTCGTAGGGATTCGGATCGAATTAATTTTCATTTTACCGCTTCCGCTGGGGCTTCGTTTTAGGAACCGAATCCCAACAGCCATCATACAACAACAAGAGTCTAAAAGCGCCAAGTATGGAAGCTGTCCCTTCATACAAAAAACATTCGATACAGCGACTTCTCCTCTTTAGCCTACAGCGCAAATGGGTACAACATTCAAGCTGTGAATCATCGAAACAGGACTGAAGACCGTTTGAAATGGAATCTTTAGTATTCGCTAAAGTCAAGTCACGTTTGATAAAGAAGTATTTAAATACTGAAAGGATAAAGTATTTAAATACTGAAGCCGACAGAGATCTTCAAACCTCGCAATATCCAGATCTTGGTCTATCCAAGTCAACTATCTAGTTGTCACGAAATCTTGCTCAACGGATCGTTCACAACGGATATATTTCAGAAAGCTATATATATATATCTCCAGAGTTTGAAGATCAGGCACTGATTAACTACAACCAACAAAGTGCTTACACGAATATTCAGAGCAAACATATTTTTTCAAGGATACTGCATATTTTGAGAGAAGAAATATCAAAAGTGCTCAACCTTGAATAACACATTATGAGTTGAAGATCGAGAAAGTTAAGCTGTTGTTCAAACCATCGTTCTATCATTGAACAAATCCATCAGCCCTGTGTGGACTGAGAAAACATTGCTTTTCCCGAACTGTGTGTGACAGATTTGCATTGAAGAGACAAAGCTTCGGAACTGTGTGTGAAGAAGTTAGTCAAGTGAAAGCCTAAACCAATCTGTGTGAACGGTTGAAAGCTTCAATCATTGTATCAATCTGTGTGAACGATACATTGATAGGTTTGATTATAAATACGTAGTTGTGTACGTAGTATTTATAATAAACTTTTTAACTCCTGTGTGGAGGACCAGTGGACGTATAGGGGTTTACCTCGAACCACTTTAATTATCGTGTCATCTACCTCCTGCATTTACTGTTTTAATATCTGAGATTATTTTTAAGTATACACTTCATATCTAGTTGCTGTATTGACAACAACTTACTTTAACAAGACTTCCGCTACGCACTCAGATTTGAAAATCGTACAGCTTGTTGTGTAAAATACTTTCCAAACTGTATTCTGTATACTTAGTGGCCAACAGTATTTTGTTCGGACTTGAAAGAATATGATTATGATCTTCAACAAAATCAACCACACAAAGCTTTCCAGTTTCTCGACTGCTAATCTTCATTTTAACTTGACAACCCAATCTTGTTTCTGGACGAGGTTTTTGCATATAAATATCACGCTTATCTGGCCTTCTTTTTCCTTCAGCACTACAACAAAAAATCCTATCAACTATTTCTCCAGCGTCATTTTTATGGCATCTACTCCTTCTTATACCGAAACCCACGCCTTTCGAATACTTTAAAATAAAAATCATAAGCATCACTTTCACTATCAAAGCTCATCCCAATCCGAGGAATTTCTTCCACATTATTCATACCCGTAGAGTTTACCAGCTCATCATTAGCATTCAACTCATCATGATTATGATCACTATACATATCATTGGAATGATGATTATATTCTTCAGAAACTTTTTCAAAACTCAACTGACGACAAGATGAGCCTCCGGTATCCATTGTAGTTGTTCCTTCAATTTAAAAAAAGTAAATTAAAATTTACAATTTCTTGAATAAAATAACATGTCCAGTACATGAAACAATCAAAATATATATGGAGAACACAAAGTAAATACATGGAGAGAACAGAAGGAATTATTATATTCTGAACTTAGCAAAATATAGAAACAATCAAATAAGCATATGAAAGATATATACTTCGGACATATTTCAGATAACAATGGAGCTCTAGACTATTCATTCACTAATCATAGCTTCATAAATAATATTTTGATATCTTTGTATAATTGATAGAAAATTAGGCAAAGAAAAATAAATTAACTGCATAAAACTTTCTCTCGCACCTTTCATCGAGCAGTTGGTGTGGCAGCGCCGGTGGTCTCACAATTCGACTGTGGAGAAGCAAAAAATACCATCGCCGGTGGAAAGGAAAGATATTGAAACAAGAGGGAGAATCGATGAAACTTCGGGAATGATAGAAATCCATTGTTGAAACAAGATTTGGTTGATTCCTTTTTTTCGCAAGAAAATAATAGCAGATAATTAAAGTAAAGAAATCAATTCATCGGCTAAGATGAGCCGAGCCACTCCAAGCAGAAAATTTTAGAAAATAAATGTGAGTTTAACACGATGTCGTTTCAGTAGTGGTACAGAGTGGCACACCAATTTCAGGATAGAGGATCCGAGCCGCACACGCTCATACAATTACACACACATGAAAACAACAACGTTGATGGTGTTTATGGTGGCTGTTGTGCGGCGATTTATACGCCTCGACGGCGATCGATAACAAAGCCGAGCGACTGAGTCCGCAACCTAAGGAGCTACGGCGAACTTGCCTAAACGAAGATAACAGTCCACCGTCGAGTATCTAGCGATGGACTCTCAAGGCGATCGCCTTTTGGCACCTAGCGATCGACTCTAGTGCCTGACCAAGGACGACCGACCTGTGCCACGAACTAGGCCATCGTCCGTCAAAGTCTACGAAGACTGGATCTCAAAGCCAGCGCCCATGTGCAGATCCACAAAAGGCGCCGCAGAACATGGATCATTGACTATCAACAGCTGTCAATAACGAGGCCAGCCTCGCCTACCGACAGACCCGCCGAAAGGTCCTAAGTGGGGCGTCCCATGACAGCGACACGAACGCGTGTTGGCCTCTCATTGGTTCGCACTTCTGGAAGCCAGCAGCTCCTGCGGACTTTAAAGAGACCAGCCCATGTCCTAAAGATGATCGGCCGCTTATTATAATACAGCAGAGGCGATCGCCCAGCATCTCCCAGTGCTATAAATAGAGAGCCTCCAACAACTGGAAAAAGGTGCTCTCCTCTCGGTTCTCCTCTTAGTCGAGACATTCAGAGAATCATTCACGGAAATACATACTAACGTATACACTTTTAGACTCTCAGCTTCCCCTCCCGAATCTATCTCAAGATTTCTCTCTCAGCACCTCTCAACCAGAAGACGGTCGGAAGAGACAAGAACTCCCTGCAGTACAGATTCGAAGAGACTTGCAAGCCCAGGAGCTCATACATTCAGCTAATACACACTGTGAGAGACCGTCGATTCCTCACAGTTGTCACAGCACCCCATTGTTGTTACAAGAACTCACAGAGCATCACATCTGGTTCTTCCGGAAATCTTCACGTTTAATAGCTAAGATAACTAGGGTCATTACACTCATTGTAATTGTACTCTAACATTAATATTTGTACTCCAAAGTATTCGTATTAATAATATCTCGCGAGAGCATTCAAGCCCGGGACTAACAACCCCAGTAAATCTTGTGTTATTCACTTTTCCCACGGAAGTGCTCTCGCACTTGTTTGTTACTCGACCATTCCAGCAATATTCATCTCCGGATAATATTTTGGATAACAACAATTGTCGCTAGAATGAGGGTCTGGTCTTAACCTTCATTTTTATTCCTACCGTCCCGAAGAACACTCACTGTTCTCGGGGCATATACTAGAAGTGACACTCACTGCTCTTCAAAGAAAAACCTTCAGAATCATGACGTCTGCCACCACATCGAAGAGATCCTCTCTCCGAACCGCCGGACATCATATCCCGGCTCGATCCGAGCCCCAGCCGACGGCAGAGGGAAGCTACGGCGACGCGAGACTCTCGATCCCGCACCTGAGGGGCGGCCCCAGTCTTTCGCTCGACCAGTTCCAAACCGAGGAACAGATCGAGGAGGCTATGGTCATCCTAAAGGAGCGACGGAGAGCATGCGCGACGCCCGCTATAACTCCCTCGGTCATCTGCTGCGTGGGCAAATGGAAGTTCAAGGGGCTATTGGGCGAGCGATGGTCAGAAAGCCCCGATTCGCGAGAAAAGGCTCTCGCAAGACCGGACGGTTCCGTATTCAGTCGCTTGGGAAACGGTCCATCATGGCGACCGGGGCATTATGGCCCTAACCACGAGATGACGGAATTCGAGTCCGTCACCAGGAGTTCGGCCTACCCAACTCCCAGCCGAATATAGGTCAGCCGCCTGGCTCCCGCTCCGAATGCCAGGGGGTCAGTAATTGATCGCCTCGGCTCCCGCTCCGAGCGCCTAGCCGCGAACAGCCAGGCTGCGGCGATGGCCGCTATGCAATGCCAGCTCGACGAGATGAAAACGCTCCTGGATACTGGGGCAAGCGCCAGTAGAAAGATCATCGGACCGACCGAGCCACTCGCGGTCCACATAGAGCTTGCTCCCGTACAACCAAGGATCGCTCCTCCCACGACACCTTTGTACGAAGGGAGGTCGGACCCCGAGACCCACCTAAGCAAGTTCCGGATCTACATGATCGGGTGTGGGGCATCAGATGCGACCAAATGCCAAATCTTCCCATTGACACTGGGCGAGCTGGCCCATAGGTGGTACGTCTCACTACCGCCGCAATCGATCATCTCCTTTGAGAAACTGTCATGTGACTTCACGTCATACTTCGCCGCCAAGGTCGCCAGACCAGAAGGCCCCCACCGCATGATGAAAATCAGGCAGGGGGAAGATGAATCCGACGCAGATTACATCGACCGGGTGGATGAAATAATCCTCACCGGCGAGCCCATCAGTGACGAGATCGCTCTCTATTCGGTCCTAGGGGGATTCTATGGTCATTCACCTATGTTCAGACATCTCACAAAGGACATCCCCCAACCTACGCGATCTTCCGCGCTAAGGCTGCCGACTTTCTGGCCAGGCAGAAGCTGCTCACCGTCCGCCTAGGCGAAGGAATGCCACCACCTGTCCAAAAGACGACGATCGCCAAAACCAAGAAGGTTGTCGCCAAGTCACCCGGCGATCTCAGGGCCTTCGAGGATGTGGAAGCCTATCTCCTCCACAAGTTCAACCGAACTCCGGCCCACATTTTTTACGCCATCAAGGGGCGCGAACTGCTAAACAAGCCAAAGGCTATAAGAGACCACGATCATCTGGACCGCAATCAATATTGTGCCTACCATAAGAGTCCCGACCACAGCACCAACCAATGACGCGACCTCCTCAGACAACTCTGGAGATTGTTCGAGGAGGGCAAGTTGGACAGCTTATTAGCTTAGCCGGAGCCCCATCAATCTCTCGATGCGGTCGCTAGAGTCGAACGCGAAATAGGCCGTAAGCTCATACGCACCGACCTCTCGATCAATCTCAGCGACCGAATCCATATACTTCAATCAAGAGGGGGAAACTTCAGAAGTCTCTCCCCGATTCCCGCCTCATCAAACCAAAGGCTACTGCCTGAGCAGACACCTCGAAAAAGAGGATGACTCGCTTGCCCTCTAAAGTTCGTCGTCAACATGATGGACCTAGGCAGCGATCGCATCCCCTAGACCAACGTATACCATCGAGGATCGTCATCTGACATGATGTTCCGAGGTAGAAAAGTGCCGCCATGGTCGCGAAAATCGAATAAACCGAGGATCCGTCCATGCAAGGTTCCTTTGGGCTACGATCGCTCGTCCTTCGTTTAAATACGAGGCGGGCGTAGCCAAAGGACTCTCCAAAATAAATCAGAAGATTACTCGCTCACCCTCTAAAGTTCAGCATCCACATGAAGAACCTAGGCCAGCGATCGCCTTCCCTTACATAACGTGTACCATCGAGGATCATCATATGACTTGATGGTCCGAGGTAGAAGAGTGTCGACATGGTCGTGGAGGACGATGGAACCGTTCTATGTGCCCGTGCAAGGTCCCTTTGGGCCACGATCGCCCGCCCCTCGTTTAAATACGAGGCCGGCGTAGTCTGATGGCCCTCCAAAACAGATTTGTGGACACGTTCGCCTGCCCTCAAAGGTTCATCACTTAACGTGGTGGGTCCTTCCCGGACAATGCGATGCATCCCTCCCCCCGTCTCAACGTATACCGTCAAGGGTCGCCATCTAAATGGCGTCCCGAGGTAGAAAAGAGCTAACAAGCCGCGAATGTGGAGTCGATTAATCCTACGATGCCCCGCGCAAGGAATCTTCCAGACCAAGACCGCACGCCCTTCGTTTAAATACGAGGCGAGGCGCAGCCTACGGAGGACCCTAACAATTAAGTGAGTCGCGAGAACTTAGCCATCAGACGGAATGGCGCTCGCGCACAAGACACAGTCGTGGAGGTCGGTCCATTGAACTCCGCGATCGTTCACGGTTCCTCAAGACCGAGATGGACGGCCTTCCTCGAGGAATCTGCAAAATTGAAGACCGCTCACTCAACGATTTATTTTCGTCCCCTTACTTTCACTAAGCGAACAAAAACAAGGGGAAGATCGGAGCCATATATACGACGATCGTCCCTATTCAATTACATATGGAGATCGAAATTTTTCAGATGTTTGTGCAGCGATCGAATTTGTTGTAAAAGTTATCTATATGAGTTTATCAATTCACTTGGAGCTATACACGTAACAATCTCTCCTCACACATTTGTACAAAGTCATGCAAAGACTCAGAAAAGAAATTATTCGAGTAATAAATCGAAGAAACAAACATTCATTTCATTATTTGAAATATCAGAGTACATACTCGGTCGCCCGAAGGCCTATGTACAACAAAGCTACAAAATTACAAGGCAAAAGCTAAAACAAAAAGGACAGACTCTCAGGATGTCCCAGCCTGACCTTCGCCTTCAACTACTGGATCGGCCCGTGACCTTTCACCAGCTTCCGGAGCTACCTCTCCATCCTCCGGGGCATTCGGATGAACAAGATTTCCGGGAGTCGGGTACCAGCTCAGGTCCATGCCGATTTCCGAGAGATCCAAGATCGGCACAGGGAAGGCAGGATGAAGAGGGTGCTCCAGCATGTATGCCTTGAAGCTTTCAGCAAGAGGGCCGACCTCCAGCCCTCCCTTTTTAGTAGCACGGAGCGAGTCAGGGAATGCCATGTAATAGGCAAACTCGCTGACGAACTCCACGTTGAGAAAGGGATCGACCTCGGTCGCCTCCAGCTTCCCTTCCAACTCCGCAACCGCCTGTTGCGCACCCTGAAGCTCGGCTTCCCTAGCAGCCGTCTCTCCCCACGACGATGCCAGCTCGCTAGTCAGCCGAGCGACAGTCACCTTCAGCTGACCGGCCTCCTTCTGAACGGCCGCGTGCGACCGACGGGCATCTGTCATCTGGTCCCGAAATCGGTCAACCGCCGCCCGAGCTCGCTCATAATTCTCTCTCATCAGCTCAAGATCCTGACTCGCCCGTTTAGCTGCATCCAAGGAGTCCTTCTCCATAGCCAGAATCCTATCGGCAAACTCGGCATTCTCTTTCCGAGCGGCCTCGAGGTCCGCCTGCAGACGAGTAGTAGAAGGACGCCCCTCGAATTCCTTCACAGCCTCGGCAGCCATCGTCGCCGCCTGGAGGGAGAGAGCGAAAGCAGCCTGCATCGTGTTCCCGGACCGCTGGCGGGCGATCGCATCCAAGTCGGTCGTCCAGGCCTTCGGCAAAGCAGAAACAGCCCGGTTGACATACAGTGGGATATTGCAGGCCGCGCGAGGAGATCGGCTCGCGAGGAAATCCAACACCATCGGAGGGCAAGCTGGGTTAGTGCTACGGATCCTGCATCAGACAACAAAAAATTAGCGCATCTCCCACGCAAGTGACAAAACTCAGCAAACAAACAAAGTTTACCTCTCGGCTCTCTCGGGATCGCGACCAAAGTATGGTTTCCCGCTAGGGGTCTCAGCCTCGGCGATCGCCATCTCTCGCAAGAAAGCTGCAGAAGGCGTAGGCTCATCCACCGGGGGGACCGCGGTGATCGGAGGCACGGCGATAGGCACCTCACCGGCAGGGGCAGAAACTGGAGGTTCCCCCGACCTTTGCCGCTTTCGGTTCGATTGGAGTCCTTCCTCCCGAACCTCCTCCTCCGCCACGATCGGCTCTACGCGACGCCCCACCTCCGGAATAAGAGGTAGCGCCACCGGAGGAACTCGAGACGACTTCTTCTGGTGCAGACGACTCAAAACTCCGGGGTTCGAGATAGCTATCTCCAGTGGAGGCTCCAAGAAATGAGGAAAGCGGACTTCTTTAATAAAGAACAATCGAACAACGATTAGACACATTCTCCAAACAGGACGATCGCCAAGCAATGGAGATCGAAGAAATTCATACCTGGGACTGAGAGATGTCGTGGGAAACGGAATAGCCGAGCAGACAGCCAACGTCTCTCTTTGTTAATCCGGCGAGCATCTAAGTCGTCGTCCGGCAGACTTCGTATCCGCTCCCAGACTACCAGAAAATCGAAAGGTAGCTCGTCGACCGCCGGAATGTGGAAACCTGTAAAAAGGAAAACCAAATTAGATCAGTTCAGAATATATCCAAACAAAGGGAGAGTCAAAACCCTTACTCGAATTTCTCTCCCGAAAGCCTGTGGGGATGTCCAGCTCACCCATAGGATTGTCACTCGCTGAGGCCTTCCAGGCACCGGCGACCCAGAACTACTTCGCCAGATCGCCCCGCACCTTGTTCGGGACTCCTAGGATCACCCGACCGGAGCGGCCTTAGATATTGTTGGTCCCCACGAATGATGAAGACTATCCTCACTGTACCAACACGAGTCTTTTCTAGCGCGCTTTGTCCTCACTCACACGCACCTGGGAAACTTCCCAGGGGGTCACCCATCTCATAACTACTCCAGGCCAAGCACGCTTAACTTTGGAGTTTCTATGAGATAGATACCAGAAAAGAAGATGCATCTTGTTTGTATGAGTAGTCCAAATCAATTCATTTAACCACTTTCTAGTGCAGATCTCACAGGTCGAATCGCCAGCCGCGCCTCGCGCATTTTTAAGCTCATGCAGGCAGGATGCTGAACCGGATCCCAACAATCCCCCTCCCAGTACCTGCCAGCATCTCAGCCCCATAGTTTGGAAACCTCCGCGAACTAGATTTGATCACACATCCCTCTAGCGGCTGGATTCATTCACACAGTCCTCCAACACTTGACATCAGCATCTATCCCAACTCTGTTTACTTCTGTTGCGCTAGTATCTCAGTTCCAGCATACTAGATTTGATCACATAGCCCTCCAGCACCTGACAACCTCCACAGCACCAACATCTTAGTTCCGGCCAACTGGCAACATTTGTTGCATGCCCGCCTCTTAGTTCCAACACTCTGGCAGCCTCCATTGTAGGATACTTCGAGGGAATCCGCACCGTGACCTGCTCCGATACCAATTGTTGGTCCCCAAGAATGATGAAGACTATCCTCACTGTACCAACATGAGTCTTTTCTAGCGCGCTTTGTCCTCACTCACGCGCACCTGGGAAACTTCCCAGGGGGTCACCCATCCCATAACTACTCCAGGCCAAGCACGCTTAACTTTGGAGTTTCTATGAGATAGATACCAGAAAAGAAGATGCATCTTGTTTGTATGAGTAGTCCAAATCAATTTATTTAACCACTTTCTAGTGCAGATCTCACAGGTCGAATCGCCAGCCGCGCCTCGCGCATTTTTAAGCTCATGCAGGCAGGATGCTGAACTGGATCCCAACAGATATGATAGCCTCCGACCGACCCCTTCTGAGTTGTCAGCTTGAACAGGTGGTTCATCTCCAACGGCGAAGGAAGGCGGTACAGTCGATGACCGCCGAACAAGGTAAGGGCACAGACGATCTGGATCCAGGCGTTCGGCATGAGCTGAAGCGGCGCCACGTTCCAAGCAACCAGCAAATGGGAAACAGCAAAAGACAGAGGAAACCGCAGCCCAGCCTCCATGATTGCCTCATTCACGATGACCATACCCTCCGGAGGTTGGTCGGCTCGTTCGTTCTCGGCCGGCGCAAAAAGATCCACATCTGAGGGGACATGATACCTCACCCTCCAGACGGACAGGTCCTTCCTGGTCTCCGAGCTCCTTATCTGGCCGAGAGACCACTGAGAACGCTGCGCGGCCCGAAACAGCGACCGCTTCGCCGACTGATAAGGATGAGCGATCGAGTACTCCCGGTAATCGAATTTAGGAGACGGAGCGGCCAACTTCTCCATGATTTCAGCGAAGGCCAAATAGGCCTGGCCGAAAGCACTATGCTGCTCCCAGTACGCCCGCACCGCCAAATCCTTCTCCGTCTGCGAGCGTCTTTGCTCAACCGCCGCCTCCCTGGCGGTGTCGGCTTCATTGAATAGTGCCTCGACTTCCGCAGGATCAATACCGGCGCGGATGGACTCGGCGGCCGTCGCCAAATGGAATTCAGCGGAGGATCCTCTCCGAGCGGCCGAAGTCCCGGCGGCAGAGGTGGTGTCCATTCCAGACGATGAAGATACTCCAGACATTTTCGAACATAAGAGGAGAAGAGGAGTGTTTCTTACCGAGGGTTGAGTCGATCGACGTTCGGCAGTCAAAGCTTCAAAAAATTCTTCGGCAATATTCTTCTTCTCAGGTAAAATCGCATAAGGTTCTTAAACACTGCAGCCCAGCCCCCTTTTATAGGAGAAGGGAGGGACTTCCATGCAATTAAGGAGAATCTCAGGAGCTGAAGTGCAACCGTCACAATAAATGCTCCCTTGAAACCCGCATACGCGTTGTTTTAAGGGCACGCCAGGCGAGGAGTCATAACTAACCGTCGGTCTCCCCCAACAGGAACCCTACACGTGCCCCGAAGACTTTTTCACGACCGCTGTCATTTCCCGCTCATTTCAGCGACCGAACTGGTCGTCCATATTCAAAGTCATTCCGCTCTAAGACGATCGCCAGTTCCGCAAAATGCAGTCACTCATCAATGTTAAGCGATCGTCAGTAGAACCACCTCACCCCACATTTCCAACAACTAGAAGAAGGTGCTCTCCTCTCGGTTCTCCTCTTAGTCGAGACATTCAGATAATCATTCACGGAAATACATACAAACGTATACACTTTCAGATTCTTAGCTTCCTCTCCCGAATCTATCTCAGGATTTCTCTCTCAGCACCTCTCAACCAGAAGACGGTCGGCAGAGACAAGAACTCCCTGCAATACAGATTCGAAGAGACTTGCAAGCCCAGTAGCTCAGACATTCAGCTAATACACACTGTGAGAGACCGTCGATTCCTCACAGTCGTCACAGCACCCCATCGTTGTTACAAGAACTCATAGAGCATCACATCTGGTTCTTCCGGCAATCTTCACGCTCAATAGCTAAGATAACTAGGGTCTTTACACTCATTGTAATTGTACTCTAACATTAATATTTATACTCCAAAGTATTCGTATTAATAATATCTCGCGAGAGCATTCAAGCCCTGGACTAACAACCCCGGAAAATCTTGTGTTATTTACTTTTCCCACGGAAGTGCTCTCGCACTTGTTTGTTACTCGACCATTCCAGCAATATTCATCTCCGGATAATATTTTGGGTAACAACAGTGGCTAATTTAGGGTTTTAAGACCTAGTCGGTTATTTTTGGTCTCTACAACAACAACATCAGAACCTTAGTCCCAAAATATTTTGGGGTCGGATAACCTGAATCAGTCTCTGGAAACGTCGAGTCGTCTCCTATAAAACAGTCATATGAAAAGGCAAAAGCGAAAGGTAAAATGTTTAGTATGTAATAAAAAGTAGTAATTAAAAAAAGTAAAGTAATAATAATTATGCAAAAATAAATAAACCATGAGATTGATACAACCGGAAAGGTTGCTCCGGGTATCTGCGAGGCATTCCTCTGTCTTATCCCTAAGATTAACAACTCGGAGAATATGTCACAATTCTGGTCGATAGCGCTCTGTAGCGTCCTGTATAAGTTCATCATGAAATGCATAACCATGAGATTGAAACCTCTTATTAATGACCTCATTGGCCCGAATCAGTCCAGCTTTATACCTGGCAGGGGAACTCATGATAATATCATTCTTGTCCCAGAACTCCTTCACACCCTGAGAAAACGGGAGAAGAATAAAACAGGCTGCATGATTCTCAAACTTGATTTGGAAAAGGCCTATGATTGTGTTAGCTGGCGCTTTTTGGAGGAAACCCTTCACTTATTTAATTTTCCTCAGAGTCCTATTAACTTGATTATTTCTTGTGTCACGCAGGCTTCGACTCGTATCCTGTGGAATGGCACTCCATTGGAAGCTATTCGTCACTTTCGGGGACTTCAGCAGGGATGCCCTCTATCCCCTTATCTTTTTGTGTTTTGTATCGAACGTCTTTCTTACTTGATCAATGAACAGGTGAAAGACAAGAAATGGATACCCATTCAAGTGTGTAGAGGCGGCCCTTCCCTCTCCCACCTCTTTTTCGCAGATGACCTGATTCTCATGGGGAAAGCCACCAAAAAGAATGCTAGTACCATCAAGAAAAAGTAGTGCTGGGAATTTTCAACCCGAACCCGTGTAACCGGCCGGAACCGAACCAAAATTCTCGGTTCGGTTCGGTTCCTGGGTGTTGAAATTATGTATTTTTTTGGAACCGAACCCGAATTTAGAAATTCGGTTCGGGTTCGGTTCCTGCGGAAAAAATTTCATAAAAACCCGAAATTACCTATTTATCTTTTTTTATTAATGTTAGTTAATTTATAAATAATAATAAAAAAATCCTAGAAGTATACAATCTTACTTAATTTATTGAAGTTCAAGTTACTCTTTTGTTGCTTCATTTTGTTTGATATTTTGATTGTATCAACTAAACATTCAATATTGTATCTTCACTATCTTATTTTTAATTGAACTATTGTTGTTTAGAAATTTAAATTGGAGTCAAATTTTACTTTTAAATAGACTATTGTTGTTTAAAATTGATTTTTTTAGATTGAAACAGACGAATAGATTCATATAGACATGAAAAAATAAAACCGAAATATTGTCAACCGAACCGAAAATTTCAGTTCGGGTTGTGTTCGGTTCCGAAGGAAAAGAATATGGAACTGAACCCGAAATACACAATTCGGTTGGGGTTCGATTACTGAAAAAAAATCGAACCCGATTTCTGACAGCCCTCAGGAAAATGCTGGATTCCTTCTGTGCGGCCTCTGGTCTTAAACTTATGGGGGTTTATTTAATTAAGATTTTAATGGAATTTGATAGATTTTAGAGTTTGATGGATTTGATAGATTTTAATGGAATTCAACAGACTTTCATAAATTCTCTTTGATTTCAATGGATTTCTATCTGTTAGAATTCTATAGACTTTTATGGATTTTTATGGACTTTTATGAATTTCTATTGATTTTATTTTTCTCAAAAGATAGTAACAACATGAATTTCATTTATTAGTGTTCTATCTTAATAGATAATTGTTCTATATGTGATTTTCAATCAATTGTTATGTATAATAGATTTTTTAATAAAAAATAAATATCTATTACAAATAGAAATTTTACAACAAATTGCTATAATTTTACGAGAAAAAGTAAAGAAGTATCTCATATTAAAAAGACTAAAACATATACAAGTTATTAAAGCAATGAGCAAATATAAAATATTTAATTATAAACTGAATTTTTTTACAAGTTTTTGTAAATAATTATTTTTTTCATAAAAAGTTGAAGAACAGAAGATAAAAATATTATAAGAACTTCTTTATTGTTCCGGGATATGGTGGTAGGGCCGTCTAATTGGTTCTCGGTTAGAACCGGAATCACGGTTTCGGTTAACCGAGAACCCTAATTTCGGTTATCGGTCCGATTTTCGATTCCATTGTGTATCATTTGTTTGGTTTTTGGTTTAACCGATAACTGTTCGGTTCCGAACTGAAAATCGGTTTTATAAAATATATTTATTAAATATTATTTTTATTTTATAATTATATTATATTATTTTAATTGTAAATTAAAATTGGAAATTAGACTGTTTTTGTGAAATTATATTTTGTAATTATATTATATAATTATAAAATAAAAAATAATATGTAATATATTTTATAAACCAAACCGGAAGTAGATTTTATTTATGAAATTATATTTTTATATTTTATAATTATATTATATTATTTCAATTTTTTAAATTGAAATAAAAAAAGGTTTTTGTGGTTAACCGAACCGGAACCGAAAATAATTGGTCCGGTTCTGGTTAACCGAAAATTTATACGATCCGGTTTTCAGTTCTTATTTTAGTACATTTATGTTTCCGGTTAACCGAAAAATTCGGTCTGGTTAACCGGAACCGAACCGTTCGACAGCCCTATATGGTGGTAGTAGCAACGAGGTGACAGCGGAAATGGTGTTGGTGGTGGGACGGGACAGTGGCAATGGTGGTGGGGAGGCGGTTGTGGTGGAGGCGGTTGCGTCAGTGATGGTGGGTGGTGGTGACAAATGAAAATCCATCAAAATCTTAGGGGCGTAAGAAAGATTTTAAAAGACAAATTATGTTTGTACTTTGTGCTTAAAGATGAGTACCTAGATGATTCCATTAAAATCCTTAAAATCCAAAATAAATTTGAATACCTCATAATTTTGTAAGATTTATAAAAGTTTTCATTTAATACCTCATGACTTTAATGGACTTTTAAGAACTCCATTAAAATTTATATTGAATACCACAAAAATTTAATTGACTTTTAAAAGTTTCAATTAAATACACCTAAATTTTTTCAAATCCATCAAATTCTATAAAATTCTTTAAAAATTATTTGAAGTCTCAATTGAATAAGCTGGTCCGCCAAAATCTAAAGTTTTCTTTTCCCAAAGGGGGAGCATTCCACAAAACGTTGAGATTTGTGATACCCTGGGATTAACACAAACTCTAAATTTGGGTAGATACCTGGGTGTCAATCTCTCTCATGGGCGGCTTGTAAAATCGGACTACAAGAACTTAATTGATCGTGTTTCCGAATATTTTATGGGTTGGAAAAGCAAACTCCTTTCCCTTGCTGGTCGTGCCACCCTGATTCAATCTGTAGCAGCGGCCATGCCTATTCACATTATGAGCACCACTCCTCTTCCAACAGGAGTTTGCAAGCATTTGGATAAGATGAACCGCAGTTTTCTGTGGTCCAATAACCCTGAAATCCGGAAACTTCATCTCGTTAACTGGAAACAAGTTTCAAGAGCTAAACAGCAGGGTGGAATAGGGATTCGTGATACTAGAGCTGTCAATGAAGCACTCATGCTGGAAATTTCTTTCCAACATCCCTACGATTTGGAGGGAGTTTTTTCAATCTAAATATCTTAAATATGTGCCTCTTTCTGCATATAAATGTGTTGCTACTGATTCTCCTATTTGGAAATCTATTGTTTCTCTTGTGCAGGAAGCTCGGGAGTTTTTCACTTGGAAAATTGGTGATGGATACTCAATCTCCTTTTGGTATTATCATTGGTTGGGAGATACTTCTCTGAGTTCACTATTACCTGGTCATATCCATGTGAATGATCAGAAGCTAAGCCTTTCAGATGTTTTCAGCAACAACGACGGATGGGATCTCACCAATATCAGTACGTTCATTCCTCAAGATGTCCAAGATTGCATTTTTCAGCTGATATTACTCTACGGCCTGTTGCAGACCAGATTTGATGGAAGCTCGACCCCTCGGGTCGACTAGAAGCAAAATCCGCCTACATTTGGCGATTACAACCCGATACGGCTCCAATGCCAACTCCACCCGTTGGATGTGGATTTGGAAATCCAAATTGCCGCATAAACTAAATTTTTTTTCTCTGGCTTGTTGTGCAGGAATGATTGGCCACAAATAATCTTCGATTTCAAAGGAAACTCCTGGCATCCAACCTTTGTAATTTATGTTGCACCCATCCTGAAACTGTCATCCATACTCTTCGTGATTGCCCTATTGCTTCTTTATGTTGGCGGTATTTGTTTGGGTTTCCCAATGATCATATTTTCTGGTCTCTGCCTCCTACTTGTTGGTTGAGAATGGACGCTAGTGGCTCTTTCACTTCTATCGTGGACGGTTTACACGAATACAGTGGTTGTCATCTCTTTGTTGCCACTGCATGGGAAATCTGGAAGTGGCGGAATGATAAAGTGTTCAATGGAAAAAAACCACACGCCCCTTCAATTTGCTTCAAAGTTCGCATATTCACTAGCCGACTTGGTAAGGTGTTTAAGGCCAAACGATCTTCCATTGTTCGTACTTGTTGGAAGAAACCTCCTTCGGGTTGGTTGAAACTTAATGTTGATGGTGGAACTTTACTATCGCCATCTATTAGTGTGATTGGTGGTGTTTGTAGAGATGACAGGGGTGGTTGGCTTTGGGGTTTTCGGCGTCAGTGGTGCATTGCAATGCTATAATGGCGGAAGCTCTGGCTTTGAAGTGAGGCTTGGAATACCCCTTGGGATAGGCGTATCCACATGTTGGAGATCGAAATGGATAATTGTAATATGGTGGAATTCCTCCTTAATGAATCCTATACAAATGCAGATTGTGAAGGATTGTCAAAAGCTCCTTCATATGCCTTGGACAGTCAAGATTACTCACATTGAACGCAATAGCAATCGGGTGGCGAATTTCCTTGCTAAGTTGAGTTACGAGTCAGGCACCCAAGACAGTTTCTGGTTCTTACCACCCAACTCTGTTCAGAGGCTCGTACTTGATGATTTGATGTAATTTTCTTTTCTTATGGAACCAAAAAAAATCTCTGAAAACGTCGTCGTCTCCAATAAAACAGTCATATGAAAAGGCAAAAGCGAAAAGTGAAAAGTTTACGTAATAAAAAGGTAGTAGCTAAAAAAAAGTAAAGTAATAGTTATGTAAAAATAAATAAATAATAAAAAATAAATAAAAAAATAGTAATAATCATTATGCAGATATAAATAAATAAATAAATAAATAAATAAATAAATAAATAAATAAAGCCCTCAAATATAATCAATCACCATAAAAAAATACTTAGTCGAGTATTTGTGTGACTTAGGGAAAAAAAGCTTCAATTGTGATATAAAAATAATCAGTTGTGAATTTAAACACATTTGTGTTTGATAAAAAAAAATAATTTAAATATTTTTAAGATGTAAAATATTATTTTATACTGTTTATTTTGAGAGTAGCTTAGGCCCTGTTCTTTTGAACTTATTTTTCAATTTTTTAGTTCAGGTCCATTCAGTTTAGTTCAGTTTAGTTCAGGCTCATTCAGTTCAGTTCAGTTCAGTTCTTCTTCTTATTATTATTATATTATTATTATTAATAATAATAATCTTAATTATTATTGTTATTATTACTAATAATATTTACTATTATCGTTGTTGTTGATTACTATTATTATTATTTATCATTATTATCAGTGTTATTATTATTATTAGTAATCTTAATTATTATTGTTATTATTACTAATAATATTTACTATTATTATTAATAATATTTATTATTATCGTTGTTGCTGTTGATTACTATTATTATTTACCATTATTATCAGTATTATTATTATAGTTATTATCGTTATTGTTATTAATATCATTAATATTATTATAATATAACTTATCAAATAATATTTATTATTATCGTTGTTGTTGATTACTATTATTATTATTATTTATCATTATTATCAGTGTTATTATTATTATTAATCTTAATTACTATTGTTGTTATTACTAATAATATTTATTATTATTGTTATTGTTGTTGATTACTATTATTATTATTTACCATTATTATCAGTGTTATTATTATTGTAGTTATTATTGTTATTGTTATTAATATCATTAATATTATTATAATTTACCTTATCAAATAGATATCTAACTTATCATTTATATTTTATTATATTATTATTTTTATTATTACTTTATTATTATTATTATTTACTCTTAATATATATTTCAGTTCAGTTCAGGTCTATTCAGTTCAATTCAGTTCAATTTAGTTCAATTCAATTCAATTCAGATTCATTCAGTCCAAAAAAACAGAGTCTTATAAAAGCAATCATAAGAATAAAAATACTTCTAGAGGTCTGAGTGATATGAGAAAGTCGTACTTGGGCTGATGGTCTTAATTTTGATTAAAGGAAAGTGATAAAGAATTGAACATTCGGAAGATGATTAGGGTGGTGGCAACCGTCACCCATCTACCCTCATCTACCCACACTCCTCACCAATAACATTCTTCCAACTCATCCAACCCCCAATCTACCCCCACTCTACCCCCACTCACCATTTTTTAGTGGCAATGGTGCCTCATCTACCCTCACCACTTTTAATTTTTTTTTTTTACCTTTTTATATTTAAAATTATATCAAACAATTTAATAAAAACACATAATATTTTATTTTTACTTAATAGGAAATTACAAAACACTTAAAAAAAATTACATAATACTAAAAAAAAATTAGATCCTAAAAAAAGAAATAATACTTAAAAACAACATACTAAAAAACATTTTTAAAAATTGCAACGCCATCCGTATTTCTCCGCAAGGTCACGTTTTTCGGCAAGAACCGTCTCTAATATATCCGGATCGGTTATGTGATCGTGCGGTGCTTGAAATGCTTTCAACGCCCTCAACCTCGACTTTTGTTCAATGGCACGGATTTTTGCCTCCATCATCTTTTCGGTCACCTCATCCTTTTTATTTTTAATCTCCGCCCTCTTCACCAATATTTCTTTTTTCGATCAGAAACAAGTATAGTAAAAGGGGTATCTTTGAGGTTAAAATTTCTTAAAAAAAAAAAAAAAAGAGAGAGATATATAGAGAGAGAGAAGGGAAAATTAAAAAGGTCCAGCTAGAGATGTACCCTCACACCTCTTCACGCGGGGAAGTTACCCGGCCACCTCCTACCCTCACCGTACCCGGGTGGGTGGCGGCGGTGTTCACCGCCCGGGTACCTCCTAGCCGCACCCTACCCGAGCTCCGTTGCTCGAGAGAGGAAGAGAAAGACCGCAGTTCAAGTAATAATGGGAAAAAGAAAAATCTCTGAAGCCTGACGAATGAATGAAGGGAAATTTTACATTATCTAATACATTAAATTTAAATATTACATAAATAATACTATCAAAAATTAATTACACAAATAATAACTTTTTGATGTTTTATTTATATAAAATAATATTCAGTTTTTTCTCTTTCTTATTTTTAGAAGACGTCATAATGGTTATCCATATCATTCCTTAAATTGTGAAATTAAGTTATTATCGCTTCCACTATTCCTTTTTTCATTCCATATTTTAAGTCTCAAAATATCAACAAACAAAATTGCTATTTTAAGTTTGCACAATTCTAAATATATATTTGCGGAATGCTATTTTTTTTCTCTGTCTCTTTATTTGCCGCCGCACAGTACAGACATCGCCGTCCACCTTGGTTACGGCCTGACGCACCATCACGGTTCGCTCTCCATTGTTCGTTCCTACACGAGCGTCGCCGCGCAGATCTGGGAACCTATCTCCAGTTGCGCCTTACCCTCATCCTCAATAATTCTATTTTTTTTCACTTGATTATTTTTCTTCTTTCTCAGAAACAGAATTTGCCCTTCATCAGATCTGGGATATATTTTTCTAACATGAATTTCCAGTAGTATGTGTTGGTTTGAAGATGAAGTTTTAATTAGGTGCATAATATTTTTTATTGACATATAATATCCCGTTGAATCACTATTTTTAAATGAGGGGTGGATATATACATAATTTTATTGATTGCAAATATAAGTTACTCTAGAATAAGTTTATGTAATGAGGTTTTTTTATTGTGTTTAAAATTTGTCACTGAATAGTTGTATACTTAAAGATATATTCTTGGTTACTCTATTTGAAGATGTTGGATCATGAGCTCATATTTTCTTTAGTCTTTGGGTTATATACGTGATACTTACAAAGAAATAATATGGATTTTCATTTGGTATGCACTTGATAGTTAAAGAACTATGGATGGATACCTAAATTAATATATATGGTTACTTTTGTTTAGATATTCGTTAATAAATATATGGTCGCCCAGTTATGTTTAGTAACCAAACTAGTACATAGAAGTATCCAAATATGTGTTCACTTAATTTCGATTATTAAGTATAAACAAATTAACGAGTGTGCAATATATTTAATGTATATATTTAGGTAACGAAACTACAGTTGATAGGATCGACAATTTTATTTCTTTGTTTTTCATTAAAAATAAGAAAATAACAGACAAAATTTATTGTATCGGAATGAATTATTTAGGTAACCAAACTACACTTGATATGATCGATAATTTTGTACCTTTATTTTTTTGTTGTCAAATATAAAAAAGAGGTAATACAATTAAATAGCCACTTTGACTAGGTGGACTACAATATTTGTCAAGCAACTTTATATGGACAAATTCTAGCCAATTTTAGTGTTTTTGGACCATTTTACCCTTACTCTTCACTTTTCCCCTATTTTCTCTTTATTTTTTTCCATTCTTTTTTCTTCATTTCTTTTTCATCTTCTCTTTTCTATTTTTCTCTCCGCTCTTCATTTCTTCATTTTTCTCTTTTCTCTCTCTTTCTTCTTCACCTTTTTCTTCTGCTTTTTTTTCTTCTTCATTTTTTTTCTTTTCCTTTTTCTCATTTCGCGACTTGAAGTCGATTTTGAGGTATTGTTTTGTATTTTGTAGATTTTTAAGTTTAAAAATATGTACATCGCACTGATATGAAATATTGAATTCGTAACTTGGAATTATGACAAACTGATACGAATTCATAAAATCGTAACATGGAATTATGACAAAGTGATATGAAATCATAAATTCGTAACAGAGAAACAAGGCATATTTATATGAACTGTAAAATTCGTAACATATAATAATGACAAACCGATACGAAATCGTAAATTCGTAATAGAGAAACAAGTCATGTTGATACGAAATAAAAAAAATACAATTCGTAATAGAGAAACAAGTCATGATGTAATGGAGCGCTTTTTCGGATCTTAAGACAATATCGGGGAGTTTCATGAAGGCTCCAAGTGTTGATTTCAGCGGATATCCTTTACTGTGTTCTCCCCACCAGTTAGCATAATCCAGTGGTCTTCTGATGCCAGATTCTTTCGACTAAAAGTTCATTTGTTCTACAATAAACAAACAATAAAATCAAATCAATAATTCGGAACATGTAAATAATGTTACGAAATAGCAAATTATGTTACAAAATTATAATTCGTAACACAGTTACAAAACACAACCTGTTACGATTTTACAATTTCGTAACTGATCAGAATTAGTTACGGCGTAACAAGAATCCACAACAAAAGCAAAGGAGTACAATGTTACGAAATTCGTATCAACAATAAGTGTTACAAAATTATACTTCTTAACCGAGTTAAAAAACAGGACAAAAATATGTACATCGCACAAATGTGTTACGAAATTTAAATTTCGTAACTTCGTAACAACATCTCACACGGAATTAGTTATGAATTTTGAAATTCGTAACATATGTTCGGAAATTGATAAACATTTGTTATGAAATACGAAATTAAATAAAGATAATTAATAGTGTTACTAAATCTCACAAAAAAAAACCAATAAGCTTAAAAATGACCATATGAATTACGAAATTCTTAATAGGATGCAAAATATCCAATACGAAATTCTAAATTCGTAACAAAGTTATAACCTTATTATGAAAATCACATTTCGTATTACTTATTCTTGCTTTTCGTATCATTACCCCAAATGTGTTACGAAATTTAAATTTCGTAACTTCATAACCAGATCTCACACAACAGAATTAGTTACGAATTTCAAAATTCGTAAGATCTGTTACGAAATTGGTAACATTTTTTACGAAATACGAATTTCATAACAACATAATTAATAGTGTTACTAAATCGCACAAAAAATCCAATAAGCATAAAAATGACGATACCAAATACGAATTTCGTAACAAGGATACAAAATATTCAATACGAAATTCTAAATTCGTAACAGAGTTATAACCTTATTATGAACACATTTCGTATCATTTATTCTTGTTTTTCGTACCATTACTTCAATACGAAAATGTAAAATCGTATTAGAATATTCAATAAGAAATTGAATTTTTCGTAACATGTGTAACAAATCTGAGAAAAACAGGCGATAATAACAAGATTTGTATGAATTCACCTATCAGTTAAACCACAAATCGTATCAATCACCAATCGTAACAGTTACGAATTCGTAACATGTATACCAAATCTCCAATACGAAAATTTCAAATCGGCACAAATGTGTTATGAAATTCAAGTTTCGTAACTTCATACTGATACGAAATGATAAAATCTTAACAGTAAATCAAGGCATAGTGATACGAAATGACAATATTGTAACATGGTAACCCAGTACGAAATCAATAAATCGTAACAACTGTAAATTTATAACCACGTATGCAAACATGCGAAAAACTAGATATAAAACACCAATACATATAAACCGGTCAGAAATCACCCCAAATATACCACGAATCACCAGGAATCATATGAAAACTTGTAAATCATCAAAAATAAATACGAAAATAACATTATTTCAAGCTAGATCTAGGATTTTTCTAGAGAGAGAAAGATGGAGAAAGAGAAATAAAATCGAAAGAGAGAGTAGGGAAGATCCGGAACCTTGAGTTCTGTCGAGAATATTAAGAGCTCCATGGTGGTTTGTGGAGTAGCAGCGGCGGCGATGGTTTCCGGCGAGATTTTGAATATTTTTAGATAGAGAAAGAGAGAGAAATGATGAGAGAAGGATGAGAGGAGAGGAGAAAGTGAAGATGGAATGAAAAAAAAGGGGGGGGGGGGGAGAGAAAAAGGATGAGATAGAAAAGGGAGAGGAGAAAGGTGAAAAGAGATGAGAGAGAAAAATAATAAATGAAAAGAAAAGGATGAGATAAAAGTAGGTGGGTTGGAGGGTAAAATTGTCCACAATTCATGAAATTGGCTAGAATTTGACAATATAAAGTTGCATGACAAAATTTGTATTCTAAGGGGTCCATATGGCTAGGTTCCTACTCCACTCTATAAAAAAACAACGGGCGAGAATAACTGATATTCAAATGCAATATTTAGGTAATCACATTATATGTAATACGATCCGCATTTTGTACCTCTATTTTTATTGTTAAACATAAATAATTAATAGATGATAATACCTGATATCCAAATACAATAGTACCAAATTATACTATCATTGATAGCATCCACGCTTTTAGTATATTTATTTTTTATTGTTGAAATTAAATAAATTAACGAGCAAAATTAATTGGTAGCCAAATGCAATATTTTGATAATTGAACTATACTAGAGAGTATGCATATTTTCGTCATTCGCATTACATTGTTAAACATAAATAAATAAGTGAGCAAGATTGATAGGTATCCAAATGCAACACTCAATCATTCAAACTACTACTTTCAAGTATTCAAATGAGATGTTTTTGTAAATTCTTCGAACCAAGACAACCAAAGCCACTACCAGCCATCATCTTCTAGATAAATCAAGAACGATGTCCCCCAATCTAAAAATTCTAGACCTAAAATTGAAGAAATAATAAAAAAAAAATAAAATCCCTAAAAGATCCAAATAAAGCTAATAAAGTGGAAGAATTTATAATATTAATAATAACAACAATGACATCAGCAAAAATAAAATGAAAAGATTGACTATTAAATTTAAATACACACCTTTGCGAAGGAGAGGTGTAGGAAATAATTATTAACTAAAAATAGCTACTTTCTATAGTAGGGGTGTAAACGAGACGAGACAACTCGCGAGCTACTCGAGATCGACTCGGTCAACACTCGATTCGAGTAGGCTCGACTCGAACTCGAGCTCGACTCGACATACTAACGAGTCGAGTCGAGGTACCCGATACTCGACTCGATAAGCTCATGAGATGCTCGATTTTTTATATATAATTAGTTTTATAATATAATTTATAAAATATAATGTAAAAAAATTACTAATAAAATAAATTGAATTGTAAAGAAACTATTTGTAAAAAAAATTGAAACTCAACTCTTTTCTGATTTCATGTTTTGTTTGTAAATGCATATATAATTAAAACACAAATAATGACAACGGTTTAAAAATTGGTAACTAATATAATACAAATAATAAAGGGACAGTTCCACTTATTCCCACATCGGCTAGGAATAATAGTTCCAACCTTATAAATCTCTATATAAATGGTGCGTGGAACCTTGATCGAGCTTGATTCGAGTTTTGAGTTCGAGCTTTTTTCGAACTTGAGTTTGAGTTTTTTCGAGCTTGAGTTCGAGCTTTTTTCGAGTTTCAAATGAGTTCGAGCTCGAGTTCGACTTTAGAAAATTGTTATCAAGTTCGAGTCGAGTTTGGACTTCATATGATCTCTTCTATAAAGGGACAGTTCCACTTATTCCCACATCGACTAGGAATAATAGTTCCAACCTTATAAATCTCTATATAATGGTGCTTGGAACCTTGACCGAATTGATTCGAGTTCGAGCTTTTTTCGAGCTTGAGTTCGAGCTTTTTCGAGCTACAAACGAGTTCGAGCTCGAGTTAAGAAAATTGTTATCGAGTTCAAATCGAGTTTGGACTTCAACTACTCCCGAGTTTTCGAGTCGAACTCGAGTATATAGTGATACTCGAGCTCGACTCGCATCATTTACACCCCTACTCTAGAGATGAGGTTGGTGATTTTTTAGAAAGTGAATCATTGTTTACGTATATCCTAACCTATGACGTGTGCCATATATGTTATAAATGTAAATACTTTCTCTTTGTTTGATTTTTATAAATAAAAATCAGTCTAATGAGAATATAAGTGAAATTTTCTAACTTAGCTTCAACAGTTTTTAAAGGATAGATGAGAATATTAACTTAGTTGAATGCTTGGCTCATCTTCATTTCCAACCTTTCAAGAACAAAATAGTCTAGAAAATAAGTAGCCATGACACCCCTGCACAGTATCAAGCAAAGGACACGTCTGACAAGCCTCCTCAACCGCACGGTTCATCCACTTTGTCGACAGATCCTCCGCAATTTGAGCCATTTCATGTTGCAACACAGCCGCACCAAAGGGACCCACCAGATTTAGCCTTGTCGCAGCAGATAAAACGTCTCTCATGGTCACATACACGTACGCCCTCTGAGTCATCTCTGCATCAAATCCAAGAAGCCCACACACGAGCCCGAATACGGGTGCATGGTGGAAAAACACATTCCCGCTTCTCGTAGCTTCGTTTCTCATAGTTTTAAGGCAAGGGATTTCCGAGAAAACAGAAGCTCCGAGTCTCATAAGTGCCGATCCTTGACCAATCGAAGCTTTTCGGCCGACTTCATTTGTCAGCATAGCGTTCAACAATCTGTCGAGCTTATGCCATGTTTGGGTATCCGGAGAAACGGTTACGGCATGCACAAAAGGAAGAAGAAGGCTTCCCGTGTTGTCCAATACATGGGTTAGATAAGTTGTTAAATCTTCCGTTGAAGTTACCAAGCGGGCTTGCATTGCTGCCTCAAGACCGAAAGAATGAGCAAAGCCACCTGTAGGGAGAATGGAATCAAAAAGTTGCCATTGACTCCATTGCTGGAGAGATTTAGCTTTCTTATTGTTTGCTTCATCCACACCCTCCATATGAAGGCACAACTTGCAAGTACAATCTGGCAAATGGAGAAAATCAGATCAGAGGACGACGATTTAAATTGCAGTAGATATCAGGGAAAATTAGGAACAAATCAATATATAATTATGGTGATCTCAAAGCTGTTCAGGATTCTGAGACACTACAAAAAGGCATTTAACACTTTTTCTTTAGTCCTGAGGTAATGCCTCATAAAAAGCTGAAGCTTCCAACAACATTAGCTGCACTGCAGCACCTACCCCCCCACACACACAAAAAAAAAAAAAAAATAATTTTTATGGCACTAAATTCATCTTGTTTTGCCTACAAGAAAGAATGTATAGATAGATAATAATAAGGGATAATTATTCAAACCCCCCCTGAGGTTAAGTCTAGTTACAAAAATACACAGCTGATCTCTTAAAATAACAAATACCCCCTTGGAGTTTGTATATAGCTTACAAACACCCCTCTTGAGCTTTTGTAAGACATAAACAATGTTACAAAGTTCAAGGGAGCGTGTGTAATTAACCCTAATAATAATCGTCAAAAATGATGCTACTCTGATATATTGTTGCAGTGCCACCTTTAGATAATACCAATGCTTGAAAAGGCGAAGGCGTAAGTCTAGGCGTTGGCTTGCAAAAAAGCGAAGCGTAAGCCTCGAGGCGCCGGGGAGTAAGCACTGCGTGCGTTTTTTTGATATAGAATAACACCTAACTAATAATTTAATAAAATAAGCTTCATATGCATAATAATACAACTTAAACATCATATATATATATATATATATATAGGAAATAGATCATATGAAAACTAATTACCTTGTGAAATCTAGAAACTTTTGTAGGCCATTGATATTAGTGATCTAACGGCTGTAGATGAGTAGAATTATATGCATTTATGTATTTTTTTATTGCATTATTTGTTGCATATACTAGCGATCAGCTTGATGCAACAAATAATAACAAATATGCAATGAAATTACTTAATAATGCAATTGGTTTCTAGATTTCACCATTAAGGGTGTTTCCACCATAGTCAATCCCTATATATATATATATATATATATATATATATATATATATATATATATTTTAAAACACAAGTTCAACCAAAATAAAATAAAATAATATAAGTTCAACAATAAAAGCCACAAGTTCAACAGGAAAGAAAATAAGTTCAACAACAATGACTAAGTGACATCTTAATCATCATCTTCAAAGGTTTCGCATGGAAAATTGACACCCTCAAACTCCACGGAATTCATTCCTTCTCCACCAAATTCCGTATCCACAAGCACATCACTGTCCAAATTGTCCAAAGAATCTATGGAAATGGGGAATCGCCCATTATCAAATTGCCTAGCGTCGATTACCTCATCATCATCTTCATCAACCAAAACTACTTGGCGCCTTCCTTTATCCACTTCCTTACACCTCCAACTTCTTTTCTTTTGCATGTTGAAGATAAATGAACAAGATGTATTGGTGCTTGTCCCTATAACGTCTCCACGTATTGAGATCAGAACATTTGTAACAGCAGCTACACTAAATATATTTTCATCATCTATCCAAGCAACATCTCTGGAAGATTTGTTTCTTTTGTCTCCACATTACCACATATGTTCTCAAACAATTGTAGATTACTGTACTTTATCCGAACAATGCAAATATGACGATAGAGGGAGCACGATGTACCTTTTTGAAAACATAGGGGGATAACGTGCACATGCAATTCACACAGCAAGGCAAACAACCCATGTTTAAAAAACAAGGGATAATAGACCCATTTAAGTTACACATAAGGAAGAATGAATGACCCATTTTATAAAACATATATGGTAATATACCAAAAACCCAATAAAATGAGAAGGCCGAAATAAGGAGGCAGATGGATGAATCCCACAAGATATTTGGCTGATACGGCCATGTGGAAGGAGGATAACTAAATCTTTAAGGATGGACATGGACACCATTTTAGAACCCATTGACATGAGTAGTTCGGGAAAGAACAAGAAAAAATGATGTAGAAACGAGAGAGAAACTCAAACACAAGAATAATGAACTAGTAATATATCTGACGAGTTTGATAGATATATCCAAGATGGATCTTGAGAGTTCCGCGGTGATCTTGGAGAATACTAGGAAAAGTATTGCCTACTTGTACTTTTTCGATTCTTGTGGTTCTATATGCATTTTCATTAATGTTATGTAGTACTATAATGAGGATGCTCCAAATAAAATTGTAGAGCATAGTACTAAAATAAAAATAAAAATATAAGTTGCCCATAACTTTTGGTTTATTTGTTTAAGAAATACGATAGAATAAATGTAGTACAATAATGTGATTGAGAGAGAGAAAATAATAGATGGAGAGGAATAAAGTAATTGATGAAATATAATAAAATAATATAAAGTGTTTGCCATTTTGGGTATGAGCAATTTATTGTTGGACGTCCATAAAAGAAAAGTGAGAAACTTATCCTGGGACGGAGGGAGTATTTTTTATATTCTTAGTTACACAAGAAATTATGAATGGTGATTGTGACAATGAATCACATTCAAAGGTAAAATAAAGGGGCTTATGTAGGAGGAAACAATAAAATCTGAACTAATCTCCAAAGAAAAATGGAACGTATTTGGGCAAATTACATGGACACTAAAACACTGTTGTTACGGCGCTCGACTAGTCGCGACTAGTCGGCGACTAGGCGACCAGGCGATGGAGGATGGTAGTCGTGCCACTCCGACTCGCCGTGTGTAAAAATGTCGCCCGACTTGGGTCGACTGGGTCGCCTGGTCGACGACTTGGGTCGACTGGGCGACGACTCGGGCCCGACTTGGGCCCGCAGAATTTTTTTTATCGCAGGACAGAATACTTAAAAAGAAAAAAACGTCAACTCTCACAAGTCACAACCCTAATTGCAAAACGAGCCAACTGAAGAAACTTGAAATTTCCACTTCGGTCCCATCTAGACGTGCTGCCGGGCCGGAACCGCCGGTTTCGGGCCTCGAACCGGCAGTCCTCGGTTCCCAAAACAAGGGACCGAGCCCGGCCCGTAAACTTGACCGGCCTCCCGTGCCGGGCTAGAAACCCGCCGGTCCAGAGCCGGGCTAAAACCGGTCCGGCCGGCCGCCTTTTTTTTTTTTAAATTTTATTATTATTTTTTTATTTTATTCTTGTATATTTATTACTTTTATGAATATAAAATGATAATTCTTAATGTTTTGATTTTTTTTAAAATATTTAAAAACTCATTAAATTGTTGAAAAATGAATAAGAAAAATTATAACAAATAAGTTTGCATTAAGAAAGAGGAAAATTACAAATGAATAAGGACACAATAATTTTGCAAATAAATAAGGACAATAATTTTGCATTAAAAATGAGGAAAAGTACAACAAATAAGTTAAGCACAATTTAAGAAGTTTGACACTTGAATTCTTGAAATGAAAAAATAATAATAATAAAGGACTTGAGCTCTCTACTCCACATCCGATCGATCCGTCTCGGTGAAGGCTTCATCTTCGCTCTCATTTGCATCGTCCCATTCCGGTTCTTGAGCTCTAAGGTCGGCCCTACACCAATCATCGAGCAACATGGTAGCTTCAATGTTCGCCGGCTTCATCCTTGATCTTCTTTGATCTAGCATAAGTCCTCCGATGCTAAAGGCTTGTTCTACGGACACGGTGGATGCCGGACGGCAAATAACTCCTTTGCAATGATGGAGAGTATTGGGTACTCCTCTCTCTTCGACCACCACTTTAACACATCGATCGACGGACCACTATCTTCAACACCAAATACAAAACGAGTTTGCAAGAACATATCTAATTCACTATTACCTTGCCCATTGGAAGTTCATTGCTTCTATTTTGCATCATTCCATGCATTTGTTGAACTAAAGGATCACTTTCATTCATCTCAAAAGGAAAATCACATGAAGGCATCATAGATGAAGGCATTGTAGAAGAAGGAAACTCACTACCATGTTTTAATCTATATTCTTGAAAAATAGATCTCAAACTCCTATCAAGATCTATCTTGATTTGTGGCACGGAAGGAAGATCAAAGAAGACCCCTTCACCATCAATTACAACATCACTCAAGTCCATTTGAGCAAAAGCATCATAATAAATACCAAGCATTTGACAAACACCATCATACTTCCATTTAGGATCTAAGCACTTAGCAAGTAAGAAAACCATAGGAATCTCCCTAAAATACTTGAGCCATTTTTGAACCATAAAATAAATCACACCTTGCATGTTTGGCCTACTAAAACAACTCTTAAAAGACAAGGCAATATACATGCAATGTTCCAACACTTTAACGGAAGTACAATAATAAACACCCGATAATTGTTTAGTAGCATTATGAAAAACTTTTAACAAACGATACAAATCCATACATGAATCCCAATGACTCTCATTAAGAACTAATTGCATGTTTGAGAACTCTTTCCTAAAAAATCGCATAAATAACTCTTATACTCTAGTGTACTATTAATCATCTCATAAGTAGAGTTCCAACGATGAGATACATCTAATTTGAAACAAGTATAAACAATACCCTTTGCACGACAATATTTTTGCCATTTTTTCCCCAATGTTTTTGATTTGTGCAAATACTTAACGGCATTTTTAATAGGAACAACGGAATCTTGAAAAATACTAAGCGCATCTTGAACACATAAATTTAAAATATGACAAATGCATCTAGAATGAAAATATTTTCCTTCAAATGATGGTGCACATGCTTCAACAAGTTCCGAATACTAGCGGTGTTCGCCGATGCATTATCAAAACCAACGGAAAATACCTTGTTAACCAAACAATACTCATTTAAAACCGTAATAATAATTAAAGCAATATTTTGAGCCGTGTGAGGCTCTTCAAACTCCCTAAAGGCAATCAAACGTTTTTGCATAATCCATTTTGCATCAATCCAATGACAAGTAATTCCCATGTAACTATTTTTATTATAAGCATCGGTCAAACATCGGCACAAATAGAAACTTTTTAGACAAACGAACTAAATATTTCATTAAATCTTGTTTTTGTCAAAGCATTGTCTCCTAATTCTCTTAAGCATTTGAGTTCTAGCTACCTTGCTAACATTAGGCCCCAAACCATCTTTATAAGAAGCTTCATACGTTATTCTATCCGCATAATTAAAAGGTTGTTTTTCCATGGCACAATATCTAGCACAAGCATCTTCATATCGATTTTTTCAAATTTAAATAAAGCGGAAGAAGACATACCGTCGCGAATTTGAACTAGTAGTACCTCGAATTTGCGTTTGAGTAGTAGATATTCCATACTCGAATGGATGAAACCCTCCATGTGCCTTTGTAGTGTTCCGTAGCCTCCCTTCTCGATCCATTTGTAGTGCTTTGTGCAATAGTTGCAATAAGCAATGAATCTCTTTCGACCATCGGATAAAGGAGGTTCTCCTTCGTTGATAGGAGCCAATTCTCTTTTAAAATGTTTAACGAAGATTTCGGATTTGAGAGGCTTAGGCTTACTTGTTGGCGGAGGAGGAGGTTGGTTTTGTTCGTCTTCTTCGTGCTCTTCGTCCTCTTCATGTTCATCATCATTTGTTGAGCCACGAAATTCGTATCCCGTGCTCTCCATCGTATGAACCATTTCTTCAAATCGGGCATCTTCTTCGGCTTGAATTCGTTCGGCGACTTGTCTAGAAATGTCCTCTGCCAAATCGGCCCTTCTAGGCCTTTGAGTTTGAGGTTGAAAATTTCCTCCTCCACTTCGTTGGCCAAGTTCAATGGCCTTGCCCTTGCCCTTGTTAGTGTTGTTCTTTGAGGTAGACATAGAGATAGTAAATAGAGAGTATAGTAGAGAGAGTAGAGAGTGAATTTTTAGAGAGAATTAGAGTGTGATTATTGGTGAATTTTGAGTTAGGAAGATGTAGTATTTATAGTGGGAATAGGTAGGGAAAAGGGGGGATTAATGGGGAAGTTTGGGGGTGGGGAAGGGGCCAACGGCTCTAAAGGGACATAGCCGTTGGCAATTAGCGTGATCACTCACCGGATCGCTGCGCCATTTTTTACGAATTAGCCGTTAGGCCCGTCGGTCGGCCGGCCACGGCCGATGCAAACCGACGGGCCTTTTAGACCGGCGGCTCGAACCACCATCCGCGGTTCCAATTCCCAGACCCTAGCCCGGCCACTAGCTTTTCGGTCCGGTCGGTTCGGGCAGATTGGCCGCGGTCCCGGGCTAAAACCGTTGACTTAGGGCCGGTTTAGGGCCAAAACCGGCGGGCCTAAAAGCCCAGGTACGTCTAGTCCCATCGCCTGAGTCGACCGCCGCCCGCCGTCGTACGCCGATTTGCCGCCACTAATAAATAGGTACGTTTTCTTCTTCTTCCTAATTTGCCGCGCCGATTGCTGTACCCTTCTTCTTCCTATTTCTATTGATATTATATATATATATATATATATATTATATATACACGCACACACTAATATACTGACACACTAATATACTGGATATATATATATAATAGCAGTATTTATTATATATTGGATGAGTTGGTCGGGTGTATTCCGGACGATCAATTTATTGTTATGGGGGGCGATTTCAATGGGCACATTGGTGAGGGGGTGGATGGTTACCATAGTGCGCATGGGGGTTTCGGCTTCGGAGTTAGGAATGCAGGAGGTTCCGCACTGTTGGAGTTTGCCACTGCGCATGAGTTGGTAATTGCAAACTCTGTTTTTCAGAAGAGAGCTGAGCACCTCATCACCTTCAGTAGTGAGGGGCACAACACCCAAATTGACTACCTTCTTTTGCGCAGTCGTGATGCTAGGGCGTGCGTGGACTGTAAGGTGTTCCGGAGCGAGGCCTGTGCTTCTCAACACCGGCTGCTGGCTATGGATTCATCCGTGGTGCTGTAGTTGAGAGCCTCAGGGTTGGGTTGTCTCGGTTAGCTTTGACCTAGAGCATTGCATTTTTACATTTATTGTATATTTTATCCTATTGCCTTTTGCGTGTGGTGTATTTTTGACAGGGAGCTGTGCGTGGAGTCAACCTCTCTTCTGTTTGAGCAGCGTTCATCGAGAGTGATGTAGCCAAATTCCTTTTAGGTAAGTCCCATATGGATTAAGCCATGGGCTCAGGTATGGTTTTGAGTTTTTTCGTATCATATGCTTCCCTTTGTATTTTTCACTCAATATGTTGTTGTGCACTAAGCTGAGGGTCTTCACGGAAACAGTCTCCCTACCATAATAGGTAGCGGCATTGTCTGCATACATCTTACCCTCCCCAGACCCTGCTCTGAGCGGGATATACTGGGTATGTTTGGTTTGGTTTATATATACATACAGCCAGTATATATATTACTTTATATATAATCAATATATATATATAATTATATATTAATATATAGTACATACAGTAGTATACATATTACATATAAATATAATCATATATATTGATTATGTTCGAATGTTTTTCAAATTGTAGATGGCAGAATCAAATGAAGCTTATGATCCGACTAAGGATCCAAAACGGAAGGCTAAATCCGGGGATGTTGGGTGGAAATATGGATTTTGGCCAGATTTAACAAATAAAGATGTGGTTCAATGCATTCTTTGTAGTAAGGTCATGCATTCGGGGGTAAGAAGGTTGAAACAACATCTTGCGGGCGGATTTCCGGATGTAGCAATGTGTACGAAAACTACACCGGCAATCATAAAAGAAATGAAAGACTATATTCAGAAGAATGCAAAGAAGTCTGAGCCACTTGATGACGATCTAGATGATGATAATAATAATGAAGATGACGAAGTTCATGAAAATCCAACACATCCACATGAGTCCTCAACAGCTGGTTCTAATACTTTGTCAAGTTCCAGGACAACAGCGAAAAGAAAGAAGATGTCTTTCATAGTACCACAATCTAAACCAACAAAGACAATTGCTTCTATGATTCGAAAAACTCCCGAAGAAGTCATTGAGGAAAGACATAGTAAGGGTCCATCTCAAACTACTCTTGAAAATTCTACAAAAAAAGAAAGGGTGAAGATGCACATAGCAAACTTCTTCTATGAATGTGGGATACCATTCAATGCCGCTAACTCCAGGAGCTATGAGATAATGGTCGAGTCTATTGGACAATTTGGACCGGGTTTGAAGCCGCCCACCTATCATGAATTGCGGCTGCCATTACTTGAAAAAGCAAAGAAAGAGACAGAGAAGTTGAAAGAGAAACATGAAAAAGCCTGGAAGCAGTATGGTTGTACACTTATGTCTGATGGATGGACCGATAAAAGGAGTAGACACTTGATCAATTTCCTTGTTAACAGCCCGGAGGGTACCTTTTTTCTAAAGTCAGTTGATGTGTCAAGTAAGGTACAAGATGCACGGATGTTGGCTGATCTATTCGAGGAACAAATTGATTCGATTGGGAGAGACATTGTTGTTCAGGTAGCTACATACTTATTTTGTATTGTTTGTCTTCAATCTTCATTGAACTTAAGAAATGTTCTCACTTGTTGCATTAATTTTAGGTTGTGACAGATAATGGTGCTAACTTTAAGGCGGCGAGAGGATTATTGTGCGAACGGATACGTACACTTTATTGGACTCCTTGTGCCGCACATTGCTTAGACCTTATGCTAGAGGATATTACAAAGTTGAAGGAGTTCGATGCTACCATCACACGGTAGAGGAATAACAACATTTATTTATAGGCATGGTCGACTCCTATATGCCATGAGGGAGAAGACTATGGGAAGAGACATTGTGAAAACGGGAGCTACAAGATTTGCTACGGCATTTCTTACATTACAGAGTTTGTACAAAAATAGGTAAGTCCCTCACTTAGGTCTTCTTTAATTTTTAAATTCATTCATTTGTGAAATGAAAGTAAAATATCAAGATGTGTGTATAGGGATGCTTTGAGGAAATTGTTTGGTGGTGAAGAGTGGTTCAATTCTAACTTGGCTAAAGCATTGCGGGAGGGAAAGTGCATGATGTTGTCCTCTCAACAAGGTTTTGGAATAGTGTTGAGGATTGCATTAGAGCATCACAACCATTGTTGGTTGTCTTGAGGATTGTTGACGGAGATGAAAAACCGGCTATGGCGGAGATTTGTGCGTCAATGGAATATGCCAAGGCTAAGATCAAAAGTGCACTTGAAAAAAAAACCAAGACTTTCAAGCAAAGTGTTAAACATTATTGAGAAACGATGGGACTCTCAAATGGAAGTAGATTTGTATAGCGCGGCTTTGTTTCTCAATCCGGGAAGATTCTTTGATATCAAAGAAGATGATTATGCATACTCTGCACGATTGCGAATGAAGTTTAATGATGTTCTTGAAAGGATGGTTCGTGATACAAGTGTGGTGGAAAAGATTAGTGACCAAGCCGATCAATACGAAAATTCAAGGAATTCTTTCGAAAAGCAATTATCAATTCGTCAAAGGAAAACTAAGAATCCACGTAAGTAAATTAAGTTAATGTTTATAAATTAAATTTATAACTTGTTGTACTTGTACCATCACAGTAGAAATGCTTATTAGTATACATTATCTGTATTCGTTCTAGTTGATTGGTGGGGTGGGTGCTTTTGGTGGTAATACCATTGAGCTTGCAATGTTTGCAAAGAGAGTTGTTGGACTTTGTTGTTCTTCATCCGGTTGTGAACGAAATTGGAGTACTTTTGAGTTTGTACTTTATTATTTTCTTCTATATAATCAAAATTGTATTTTTCAATTTATAAGTTACATGTCATTGATTCATTGTTATTTATGTTATATATGTATCTACATTCACACCAAGAAAAGGAACAGATTGGAGCATCAACGTTTGAATGATTTGGTGTATGTTCAATACAATCGGAAAATTGCAACAAGGTTCCAAAAGAGACGTGAAGATGGTAAAAATTTCAATCCATTGCTTTTAGATGATTTCCAATGGGATAATGAGTGGGTGAATGGAGAAGTCGTTGATCCCGGTGATGTGGATTGGCTTGCTGTAGATAGAGCTTTGGAGGCATCGGAAGGCATTGATGGACGTCGGAATCCTAGTAGAGGTGGTGGTGGGGATGTTGCTAGGGTTACCTACAGTAGGCGTCGTGGCAGTGGTTCTTCTCAAATTGATGCATCATCCGATAATGAGATGGAACCGGATCCTATCATTTTAAATGATGATGAGGGCGTGGATGATGATTATGGACATAGGCCACCAACTACTTCTACTCACGAAACTAGTGATCGCGACACATATGACTTGGAGCTTGATGAATATGTTTGATCATGATTGTGTTTTTTTTTTATTTTGCACTCTATTGGATTCTACTTTTCTTTTGTTGAAACTTGCAACTTAAAATTGGATGATTATTGTTATTCTATTTTGCAATGTGGTATTTGTCAATTGTCATTACATATTTACATAACAATTTCATATATATAATTATATATATATATATATATATAATTAGTCGACTAGTCTCGACTAGTCTACGACTCGCCATGCCGGACCTCCGTCGACTTGACTCGACTTACCGCCGTAACAACCATGCACTAAAAAATAAAACCAATTGGATATAAATGGCTGTTTGTTCGTATAAAAGGATATAAATGAAATTGAGATACAAAACCCATCTCATAGCTCAAGGATTCTCCTACAGGCTTGGAATTGACTATGATAGAACAAACATATTCCGATATTTATATGAAAAACTCCCTGTAGATATGAGATGCCAAATTCTAGTACTTCCCATTCAGCTATTCGGAAAATTACAGAATTATTTATATGAATTAAAGCAAACTAGTTGCACATGGTACCGTACACTGAATGAATACCTTTCTAAGAAAGATTACAAAAATGGTACTATTTGGCCACAAATTTTATATTTAAAAGATCAAATACCAAATTTGATGTCATTGTTGGTTGATTTGAACTCTTAAATTACGTTGAATATCTGAAGAAAGAGTTTGAAGAATTTAATTTGAAATCTTAAAGTATTGAGCCAGAACATATATGTGACATAATACATGTCCTCTGCTTAACACTAAGAGATTGCTCAAATAATTTAATATGGACAAGGCTCATCCTTTGAGTACTCATACAATTGTGTGAAAAATTTAGATCTCGAGAAAGATCTATTCTGATCAAAGGAACTTGAAGAGGAATTTTTTTATCCTAAAGTGCTGTATCTCGGTGCTATTATCTCAGTGCTATTGAAGCATTATGTATTTAGCATAATGCAACTGGCCTGATATTGCTTTTATAGAAAGTTTACTTGCACAATAAAATTTGAACTAACTAGAGGACAATAGAATGGTATTAAATATATTTTTCTTATCTTCATGGTATCTGAGGTTATTATTCAAAGAAAAGTCGCTGACTTTGAATTAGTTGGTTATGCTAATGTGAGTTAAAGATCCAACCCATACATAGCTCGCTCATAAAATGGTTATTTATTTTGCTACAATGGTACACCTATATCATGGAGATCTACCAAACAAACGGTAGTGACTACAATATCTAATCGCTCCGAGATAATTTCTCTCTATGAAGTTGTAGATAAAATGTTTGGTTGAGATCACTAATGGCTCATATACAACATGGTTGTCAATAAAAGTCAATTATACACACTCCTAGACTCATTTATGAGGATACTGAAGCATGTATACTACAAGGGGATGGATATAAACAGGGACGAAGCTCTATTGGTCGAGGTGGTTCAGTCGAACCACCTTAATTTTCAAAAAAAAAAATTTAATCAAAACGACGTCGTTTTGATAACCCTAAGAAAAATAAATAAATAAAAATCTATTCCTAGAAGAAGTAACACAGCTTTATCACCAACCTTTAAGGTTACAAGTTTTTTCCTTCCCCCACTTGACTTTGTTTAAAATAACTTCGAAACCCCTCGATCAATCCGCCACTGGATATAGAAGGTGACTGGACCTAACATATTTCACCAAAGTCTTCTCACCAACATGATCTTCAAAAAAAATGGAGATATAAATGCTCAGGAAACTAGACATTTTTACGGGAGGGGACGGGATCCCATCGGGGCTCGACATTTGGGGCTTGCGGCCAGTCCCAAATTGTTAGAACAGGATGGGACGGGACGGGGCGGGACGAGACGGGCCCTGGGTTATAATAATTTGATCTCGTCTCGCCCTGGTGCGGGACGAGACGGCTCGGGCCTTCGGGATTAGTTGCCCAGACCTACATAAACTATTTGTCGAGGCCTACATAAACTATTTTTCGACATCTACATTCCAGAAATTGGTATATGACATATTCATGGGAAAAAGTTCACATGAAGCAACATTGACAATCAATTTCAAAGCTTATATTCTTCACTTTAGAGGAAGGAAAAACAAATTTGTGAGTTGTGCATTGGTTTTTTTCCTATAGTTGAATTTTCCCATTGAATTGTTTTCAGCTTAAGGTTTTTAATGAGACATTCTCATCCAACTCGTACTGCTACACCGGAGGAGAGTGTATGATGCATTTGAATTAGCATCACACAATAGTATAGAGATAAGTAGAGCACACTTATCTAGTAGTGTGATTGTACATCCATAAAATGTACACAATTGATGAATAAAAAGAGTACAATTTCCATTCCTTTCAATTTTTCTCTTATTTTATAAGTTTAGTTTTGGTATCTCTTGTTCATCATATGTGCAGAATTGACAAATAGAAATAAATACACCTTTCAATTTTTCTCTCGCTCTAGAAGTTTAATTTTGCATTTGTTACATGTACTACATATATACTAGGTAAACTGGGTTGCACTTTGTGCGGCTCTAGACCGGATTGAATAAATATTTTTAGATCATTGCTAAAAAGGTACTAGTATCATTTTCTGAGATCATTGCTTGGTCGAGTAGTCTTTTATCCGAGTCTGTTGCTAACTTGCTATACGGAGGGGGCTTCTCCTCCTCACACAAATGCGTCTTCTTGATAAACGTGTGATAATCGAAATTGACTTTAAAGTCATTATCAGTATCATCTTAAGAAATAAGACCATGAATGATGATGACTTATTTGATTGGTTGGTTAAGTATTATGATGCATATGCTATGTGAGAATGCTGGAGTAGTATTCTCCGATTCGCACCGAAAAATATCATATTGATTTCATGTGTTGTGAGGGAAGCCAATAATCTGCAACTCAAGGACAAGGACTATATTTTTGAAAGCCCCAATACTAATTCGACTTTGGTTAAGTCAATTGTTGGTGTGGGTATTCCAACGAATACGAACATTTGGAGATCACTACAACGAGATTACAGGAGCAATATACTAAAACTACGTCGTTGAACAAAGTACCAGTTCGAAGAATAAATAAAGCTATATCTTTCTTTGTCAGAGATATGTATACTGTATACATCAAGGACAGAATGCGTATGAAATTGATGGGGAGATGTTGTTACAGGTTACTGGGGAGACCACACTATTGGCTACCCTCACAACACATGAAATCACTCTGATATTTTTTAGGTGCGAGTCAGAGAATACTACTACAGCATTCTCGGCTCTCGCATAGCATCTGCCTCGTAATCATTACCCAACCTCACCATCTGATCCAATACTTCCTCATAATTCATGGTCTTGTTTCTTAAAATGGTAGCATTGAATTTAAAGTCAATTTCGATCATCATGCGTTTATCAAGAAAAACCATTCGTGCAAGGAGAAGCCCCTTCGTATAGCAACGGACTCGGCCAAGAGACTATAAAACCAAGCAATGATCTCGAAAAATGAAACGAATACAAATCTTAAAGGAGTGTTTATAACATTTTGAGATTCTTAGGAGTTTTTTTGCATGCATGCCATATAAGGAATTAAGAATGCTACAGTTTGAAGAAATAACAAGAATCAGTAAACGTGAAGATGTAGTCATCGTCTCCAAAAATTTGAACTAAAGAAAGCCCAGAACAAAAGAAGAGCAGAACAAAAAGCTTTTGGACTTTTCCAAAATAGTCGTAGATAATAGAAGTCTTGAAGAAAGGGAGTAAAATTTACAACACGCGAAGGAAAAGGAATACGGAAGAAAAAGATTTGCAAAGAAAGACAGAAAAGAGAGGAAACAAAATACAATTTGTTTTTCTGCAATGACTGGTTCAGCTTAGCACTTCACAAGAATTACACACACTTAATCTTTTACATAACTAGGTATATTAAAGTACACCACTCAAAAAAGTTTTGTCGAAAAAACCAACTAAACTTACAGCACAAAATCTATTTCCCACATGTAGACAATAACAACAATGAAAAAACGCTACAACAGTAAAAAATGAATTTGACGAACCTGAACAGAGGGTAAGGTTGTAAAAGCTGGAATAACACATTACAAAACTAAGAACTCCAAATCTGCAAACAAACAATAACCAGAATTAAAGCCAACCCAAAAAAAAATGAGACTAACCATTGTAATTAACATGAATCCTGAACGAATTTCCGCAAATGTTGTGGAAATACCTCAGAAAAATCTATATATACATCAACAACTCTTGAACTGGGGACTCTGTACATTTTACTTTACCCATTAAGCCAATTTTTTTTGTTGACAATTGTCAAATCAAGAAGGCGAGAGTAGTGAAAACAGTAAGAGAATAGAGTTGGAAACTGAAATTATATGAAAAGGATGGATGAGATGTTGTAACGAGTTACCAATAAAAAATCGGGCATTGGCCATGTCCCTGTAAAAGCCTCATTGCTTTTACAGTGTTAATATTTTCAAGATCCATTGGAGGAAAATTATGCATTAAAATCACTTTTTTAAACTCATCCAATACCAAAAGCACCAGCAAACCAATGGGATGTACATATATATAAAACAACTCACTCATATTAAAGCCATCAAACACAGAACTGTATGACAGTTGATACAACCAAAAAAAAAAAGCAAGAAAATTGATGGAGTGTGTGTTGTGTTGCTATTTTACAAGTTCTAGATAAATATAAACTTCAAACGGGGTATTTGTAACATCTAAAAAGCGCATTTGTAAATTTGAAAGATAAACTAGAGCTTTTTGTAAATAGGCTAAACCTCAAAGGTAATAGTTATAATTATCTCTGAAATACATGCATAGCAAGGAAGACAATAAGGGATAAATACAGAAAATGCCCGTTAGATTTATTGTAATAAGAAAAACACAGATGTTAAAACCCCTTGAGATTTGATTTTCATCTCAAAGTTTTACAGGCAAGTGTAAACATGGAGAAAATCATGTCAGCCGCACCTCAAAGGTAGTTCTTGTAATTCTCCCGAGAAATATTAATATAACAGAATAATAATGCGTCGCGAGTCATACTATTTTATGGAGAAAAGGTAGCTAAGGAAGGGTTCCGTACGTGTACATGTCACGTGGGCTGCACATCATACAATACCTACTGTCCAGATAAATGTAAAAAAACTGTATCCATCTTCAAGATCAAAGATGACAAAGATTTTTTCACAAACCTCACTATCATTGAATAATATATATAACTGAAGTAAGCATTTTTGGTACAACAACAACATCTAAGCCTTAGTCCCAAAATGATTTGGGGTCGGCTAACATGAATCAAACTTTGAAACCGTCAATAATCGTTACATAAATAACATAAAAGGAGAAAAAGAGGGAAAAAAGTAGAGAAAAAAGTAGAAAAAAAACAAATAAAAAAAGAGAATGAATGTTAAAAAAAAAATCCTGAAAAATAAATTAACAGATAACATGGAATAAAAGAAAATATGAATAAAAATACAGAAAAAAAAAAGGAATCAGATTCCATCCACCATCCGTATTCTTTCCCGCCACATTTGCCTCTCTATCGCCATACTTTCTCCAATTCCAAGAAACCGCATATCATTTTCAATCATCTTTATCCAAGTTTTCTTGGGTCTTCCTCTACCTTTCACAACATTACTTGTTCCCCAACTTTCTAGCCTCCTCACTGGGGCATCAACAGGTCTTCTTCTCACATGACCAAACCATCGTAATCGATTCTCCATCATTTTGTCTTCTATAACCGCAACTCTTACCTTCTCTCTAATCACCTCATTTCTGAGCCGATCCTTTTTTGTATGACCACACATCCATCGTAGCATACGCATCTCCGCCACATTCATCTTTTGAACGTGACATTGTTTTACAGCCCAACACTCGGAGCCATATAACAGCGCAGGCCTAATTGCCGTGCGGTAAAATTTACCCTCTAATCTATGAGGCATGTCAGGATCACATAAAGCCCCTGTGGCACTCTTCCACTTCAACCACCTGGCCTTTATTCTGTGAGCCACATCGCCATCTACCTCTCCATCCTTTTGGATAATAGATCCAAGATACCGAAAGAAAGTAGATCCATGAACAACTTTCCCATCAAATGTGATCATCCCCGCCTCTCTATCACTGTTTTCGCTAAACCTACACTCCATATATTCACTTACTTCTGCTCAGCCTAAAGCCTCGAGCTTCCAAAGTATCCCTCCAAAGTTCCAATTTCTGTTGCACTCCAACCTTCGTTTCATCAATCAACACAATATCATCTGCGAACATCATAAACCACGGAACGTCATTTTGAATTTCTCTTGTCAATTCGTTCATGACTATGACAAAGAGAAAAGGACTAAGAGCAGATCCTTAATGCACCCCAATTGTAATAGGAATTCTTCTGTCCTCCCAACATTAGGACGTACACTTGTACTAGCTCCCTCATACATGTCCTTTATAATGTCAATATATTTCCGCGATACACCCTTCTTTGCGAAGGCCCACCAAAGTACTTCTCTTGGTACTTTATCTTAAGTAAGCATTTTTGGTAGATAAAAAAAAAAAAAACGACTATCTTTCAAATTACCCCCTTGACTTTTCATTCTCTTTATACGATGGGATATTTGTTAGGTAAAAGAAAAAAAAAACATAGGAGGGTGTTTATAATATTCTTAGAGATATTTGTAATTTTGAGGGATTCTCGGGAGTTTTTTGAAGTAGCCCACCTAAGGAATTAAGAATGCTACTGTGTGAAGAAATAACAGGATTCAATAATGTCTCAAATGAAAGCCCAAACAAAAAAAAAAAGCAGAACAAAAAGCTTTTAGAATCTTCTCCAAGACAGTCGTAGATAATAGAGGTCACGAAGAAAGTGAGTGAAATTACAAACGACACACGAACGAAAAGGAACATGGAAGAAGAAGATTTGCAAAGAAAGATGGAAGAGAACCAAAATACAGTTTGCCTTTCTCCAACCTGTTACGCATATAATCTAGGGAGTCCTAACTTAACCCATAAACATGGTCAAAGATTAAAGATCGACTCACTTATATACCCTCCTAAAGGTGCCCAGCCACGGATCCGGGTCCGGGTCCGACCCGTCGGGTCCACGGGTCGGCCGGCCAGGACCCGGACCCCATCCGTACATATGAAATATAAGGGTTGGCGAGTCCGCAGGTCCGCTATGGTTCCGGGTCCGACCCATCGGGTCACGGGTCCAACCCGTAAATTTTCTTTTCTTTTTTTTTTTTTGAAAAAGCCTTCATTCAACACAGAAACCAAATAACTAAACACAAACAGAGAACCAAAACTGAAACCAAATTAAAGGGAAAAAAACATGATCATTAAGCTAAGTTCGCCAGAGGCATAAAGCAGCCCAAACAAACTCTTACCAAACACTAATCAGTAGATAATACATATATGAACACATCAAATGTAATAAACCACAATAATCTAGTACAGTTTTTAAATTAAACCGAATATCCAATCACGGAACCAAGAGGCATCTCCATATGAAGGCAGCACAATAATATGATCCACGCGCAAATCAAATCAGAAAAGATAAAACTTCAAAATTAATCTAAACAAAAAATAGCAAATCCCTAAAAAAAATTCAACAAACACGCTAGAAAAGAGACTACCAAGAATCTCCAGAACCAGAAGAGCCAAATTATTTTGCAGAGATTTCGTTGTCTATGGTCGTCGGTAGTTTGAAGCAATAATTGGAAAAAGAAAACTCGAAGCGAGGGAGAGAGAGGTGCTGGCAAATCAAATCAGAAAAGATAAAACTTCAAAATTAATCTAAACAAAAATTGGCAAACCCCTAAACGAAATTCAACAAACACGTCTAGAAAAGAGACTGCCAAGAGCCAAATTATTTTGTAGAGATTTCGATGTCTATGGTCGTCGGTAGTTTGAAGCAAACGACGCGTGCAAGAAATATTTCACCTATTACCAGACCAAGCCGGTTCAACGTGCACAGGAATTTAATCTGCGTGTATTGAGTGAGTGAGAGGAACACAACCGAGCGTTAGTTCGTCATGCTATGCGTATTCATTAATAATTTTATTTACTAGACTGCAAATAAGTCGAACCCAGTCTCAGTCGAGGTTTGTCTTTAATGATCAATAATTGTTATTACTAATTTGAGTTCGAACGACGTGCAAGCTCTACTAACTAGACTAGTATTTTAGGCGCTCGTGAGGTTTGTCTTTAATGATCAATAATTGTTATTACTAATTTGAGTTCGAACGACCTGCAAGCTCTACTGGAGTAGTATTTTAGGAGATTAGGCGCTCGCGAACCATTCGCGAGCTATTTTTTATATTTTTTTACTTATTTTTAATTTCATTTCTTCTTTTTTCTTCAAAATAATAAAAAACTATCTATTTTAATAAATATAATATTATTATTAATAAATAATTAAAATATACTTGATATTATACATATTTATAAAAAAATAATTTAAATGCTAAGGAGCTCACGAGCTAAGCATTCACGCACTCAAGTTTGAACTTGTGAGTTCACGAGCTCGAGCTCGATCTCGACCGAACTTGGTCAACTCAAGCTTGAGTCGAGCTTTGACCGAGAATATTCGCGAATGCTCGCAAACAGCTCGACTTGTTTGCAGCCCTCCCAATGACTGTACCATTCTAAAGACATTTAGGTCTCCCGTATTCTTAAGGACTAGTATGTATCTCATCGAAAACCATCAATCAATCATTTTACGTTATGTTTTATGAAATAGAAATTTAAAAAGCAATGTAATAAGTGTTAGAATTTAGCCATCAAGACCGTTCATGGCAGCGGAACATGGCAATGAACCAAAAGAGTGAGGCTAAAATTTAGCCAGATACTTATTTATGATTTGTATATGCATATTTGTCCTAAACTCGATTAAAATATAATTTGCATACTTATTCCTCTTTCAAATTCGTGTAGTAATATCCCAAACGATGAGAGCTCCAAAACTTTATTAAAAGGTGGATTTATTATTCATTTTCGTCATAAATATATAGTAATACTCGCTAATTACTTGAACTTGTTTTTATAAGATATTTAAATAAATAAATACAAGTTGCTACAATAATTGGTTATCCGACTCAACAAAAATTCGAACATTACAAACTAAAACTAAAAAATAGATAGTATAAATGCAAAAAAATTTAAAAGTAAATTCCAAGCATATATTTGGAAATTATACAAACTAAGAAACCCGTGTAGAATGTATACACATGTTCTGAAAGGTGGGATTCAATATTTTAGATAAATAGGATAAAAATGAGAAAATATCACATAGCAGGGAGAGTTGATGTGAACGCTATTATAGTTCAGGAAAAGTATTCCACTTTTTCAGAATAATATTCTAGAATACAAGAGAATTTGTTCATAAACAGTTCAGTTTGAATAATTTGGAATAGACGGTATTCCAATATTCCATTTTTCTGGAAAACCAAGTCAAATTTGGAAAACAATCTCAGATTGTTTTCCAAATTTGAACTGGAGTATTCCAAAAATTTGGAATAATGGAATACCGCATATTCCAAATTAGAAAACTGGACTGTTTCTGAACATGTTTTCTCCAATTTTCCATATTTTTCTGAAAACGGAATATTTTGGAATATTCTTAAAAAATTTAGAATAGAATAATGGAATACTTTTCCGCAACTAAACAGGCCCTTATATATTTATTTGGGAATAGGATTATAAAGCATGACTTCTTCGACTTTTCTTATGCACTAAGATGTAACTTGAAAATTATTGATAATTTCATGCTACATCAAGTAATCTAATTTAAGTATACCCAAAAAAACTAACCAAATTTGAGTATGTGGCGTAACTAAATTTTCTATAGAAATAAAATTAAAACTATTCATTTGTCCAACTTAATAATTGATCGAATTAAATTGGTGGTTCTAAATATTATTTAGTTTATTCAAACAGTGGAGTCTATTTCAACTAGTTTACAATTTACGAGACATACGAGCCGTCTTCTGTGGCAGTTAATCTAATTGTTAATCGTGTATTCTTTCTGTATATTGGCGAGTGTATACTTAATTATTGTTTAGTATGTTGAATGAAATGTTTTAACTTTCTTGTATAAAAATTTAAAAGTGTTTGATGTTGTTTTGGTTTTGTGGTGTTGTATTTTATATAGGGGCTTTTGGTTATTAAGTTGTGATGGGCTTTGTTTTGGCTATTACTTATTTGCATGATAAAAAAATGGCTTTATTTCTTTTGGTTTATTACTTGGCCTCACAATCTTGTCAATTAGATGGTTTTTGCATGGTAATATGAAGCACATGAGTCTATCTAATTGGTTATAGTTTAATGTGCGTTAAATATTTTCTTTATTAAGTTTGTAAGTTAAAGTTTGTGTAATAATGTATATATAATAATGCCACATAAATCGTATAAAAATCGTTACAACCCATTTTAGCTTCATCTCATTTTATTGTACAACTAATTTCATTGAAAATTAACATTGAAGTCTAACTAATATTAATAAATTTATCAATAAACTCAATTCTAAATAGCCAACTAAATGAATATTAATTAACACACTATTAATAATTCCTAAAACCTTTGGACTCCACTATTATGTCTTACACTTATTTTTTTTTAATTTACAAATGGGTTTGAGCAAAAATTATGTACTTTTTCTTTTATATTCATTATTCAAGTTGCATGCTTACATAAACTAATCATGCTAAAAAGTATAATTTAACCATTTAAATGTTGCTTTACATACATGCTCGTGCACATTTTCTTTAATCAATTCGCATATGTGAGTTACATCAATAGAAAACACACATAAATTACTTGTATATGAAAATGCATTAACATAATGCATATATCTATATATATTGCATTAGGTTAAATCATCAATTATTCTTGCAAACTTTTCAACTTCATCTCATTCCATAACCGACTTTTAATTCTATACTAATTACTAAATATCATGTGATAAATTCCGACAAGCCTTGCACTTCCATCTCGATGTTGTATATACTTCACATTAAATGCACCGGTTTTGTTTTTCGATAAAAGTTTGAACTTTTGCTTATGTTTAAAACTCAACTTTGTTATTTGATATTATAATTTACAAACGGATTTAAGTCAAAATTATGTATTTTTTCCTTTTTATTCATTACTCAATGTGATATTTTTAATATGTCATATTTTGCTATTATGGCAAACTCATTTAATGGGCGTAAATATTGATTTCTCACTAATGATTCTACATATAGAAAAGAAAACACTTTGCGATGCGTGGACCTTATTCTTTTCAATAATAATTCAATTGCACCCGATAAATTCATTCTAATATTTCTCAAAGAGCATTTGAAAGCAACTACTTATATAAACTAATCATGCTAAAAAGTATCATTTAACCATTTAAATATTGCTTTACATACATGCTCGTGCACATTTTCTTGAATCGATTCGCACATGTGAGCTACATCAATAGAAAACGCATATAAATTACTTGTATATGAAAATGCATTAACATAATACATATATCTATATATATGTTTATCTATAACAATCACCTAAATATGTAAGAAACAAAGAAAATAGTTGGTATCCCAATCTTTGGTTCCATTTATGTGAGCATGCATGATCTTGTGTGATTTTCATGGTACCTGCGTAAGATAACTAAATTAAGAAAAAAAAAAGAAGACCAAGTTAATTACAAAGATCTAAAAGATGTGTGAATCATCTCCAAAATGTTGCAAAAGAGAATTTACATACCGCTACCAACAATCAAAGATCTAAAAAATGTGTGAATCATCTTCAAATGTACATACTAAATGTGATTTTGGCCGGTTTATATAGGCATGAATTAAGTTAAATCATTAATTATTCTTGCAACCTTTCGCAACCCTTGCACTTCATCTAACCGACTTTTAATTCTATACTAAATGCCATGTGATCAATTCGGGCAACCCTTGCACGTCCTCTCCTTTTATGATTGTATAGTTATTATGAGGCTGCATTGAATTCCGAGCATTAGCTATCTTGTACTCTATGCAACTACTAAACGACTCCAACTTGGTTCTAACTCTAAAAACTTTATCATCATAACTCCACATTAAATTTAGGGACTGAATCTTATAGTATTATAGATATACCAACATTTGTCCCAGCTTCATTATCATAAATACATATATGGGATTCAAAATTGTTGGTAAATAAAAACTAATATATAAACAATAAATAAAGCATTAGAGAGTAAAAGATGTACGTAACTATACTGATAATATTATAGGGACATTTATATATGCTTTAAAATGAGCACATTTCATACATAAGATTACTTACCAGGAATGACTTCAAGTAGAATCCTACTACCTCTAGAAGGAACTAGAATCTCTGTCATCTAAGTATATAGTCTAATCAGCATTAGGTAGGACACACTACGTGAAGGATAAAATCATGATTCCCAGAATACTGCCTCTTGTGTCCAGCACTAATATGACAATAGTGCACAAGATGATGCCTTGTTAAAAAACTATTCCAGCTAAAACAGAACCCTAGAAAAAAATAAATGCTTGGTGCGGAAAAAGATCGCTATGCACCAACAAAATATGTCATGTATGCTAATACACAATGAGTACCTCAAATCATATGAATCACATGCTTAGTTGCCCTCACAACTTTACCAGAAAAACCCAGTGGGAAAAATACCTTTTGGTCTAAGTTAAAAAGAAGTACAATACATCATTGTATGGATGTTCTCGCAGGTCATCTCATTAAAAACCTTGCCAAGTGAAAACCCAATGGAAAAGCAAACCTTGGTTTAAGGATAAAAAGAGCAAGACACATTTAAAGTGCAAGAGTCGCTAAGACTTGGCCGAAAATTTTGTTTTCCAAAGTCTTAACCTTCATGCAGGAAATTAGTCATAACTTCTTCGATTCAATAGGCATGAATGAAAATGTAGGAACTTTTGAAAATTAGACGCTCATGGCTTTTCATTCACATACAGTACGTAACCTAGATCGACCTAAGCAGATCACAAAGTTCTATCGAAGTTGACTCAGCAAATTACCGGACATATTCATCCTGCTTTGCAATAATAGTCACATGTTATTCAACATGATAGATGTGATCAAGGTTGATGCCCTATGGAAGGTATACACATGTGCCTTTCCAATGGTACCAATTATATCATTTTCTAACAAGTAAGCTGCCACGCAGGTCGTATGGAAGTTGGCCACTGCATTTTAGGCAGACCCGGGTATCAGTTTTCAAGTGTCCTTTATCAAAATAGAAGAAGCTTCAAGCTTATCGAGGAAATTGTATGAGTGCATCCTAGGCCATCATCAAATTGGCATTACGGGATTATTACGGATACATTTGTCAAGTCAAATATGAGTACATAATACCGTACTTTAAAGACGGACTTCTCTTGAGACTGCATCATTAATTAAGTGAGTCAAGTCTTATCATGACTTCGACTAGTCATTGAGAATCATATATGTATTCCTTTGTTGTCTCCTAGGAAAACCGTCCCTCGGATTACCTTAAATGGGTTGCTGAATATGCATCATCAAGTGTCCCCAAGATCCTTTCATACTTAACTTCAGACTTAGTGGAATCTTAGTCTTACAAGAGTACATCACTATAAATACTTAGTTTTAAACGCAAAAGCTTCATATCTCTTTCAAATCAAGTATATACTTAGTGCGCATTCCATCCAATCACTTGTTAACTGGTTAGGAACCACTTGTATTTGAGTCTGATCCACCACAAGATCTTTTATCACTTAACTTACTTCTTCACTAAGATAAGATTTAACCACAAGTTGTAGTTTAGTTTTTAGAAAACTATTTAACTAACAAGATAGTTGATGCTTCAACATCCATTACAATAGCACAACTAAGTTTTATATCATTGTAGTCGACTCTAGTGCATCATGAGAAACCTCATGCATGAGGTGACTTTACCTCTGTAACGCCACGATTTCGCATATACATTTATTGTGAATTATAGAAAACACGTTCAATTTTATTAAATTAATGCCCGAATAATTTATCGTTTAATTCATCTTATTTCATGATCATGCAAATTCATTTATGCCATTATTATTCATGACAAGTCATGTGATTCGTTTCGTTTCATTTCTCATTTTAATTCATCATTTCATCTCGTTATTTCTAGGCCCGAGTCAAATTTTAAGCGATATTAATCATTACCCATAAGATTTCACAAGTCCATTTTTAATTAATTTTAATTTATTCATTTTGGGCCAGCAGCCCAAACCTTACAAATTCGATTGGGTCGGCCTACGCCAAACCCATGATAATGTTCAGCCCCCCCCCTCCCCCCCCCCAAAAAAAAAAAAAAATATGTCCTCACGGCAGAACCCAGAACACGATCTCCACGATGCAGAAGTTGGTAGTAGTGGAGGGGAAGTTGATAGTAGTGGAAGGAAGTTATCATCATGGAATGAGCAGTTAAATCCTAGACTAAAACTATAAATCACAATCCATGACAATTCATATCCATTTTTTTCTCAACTCACAATAATTTTCACAGCAAACCGAGCAAAACACATTTCACAAATACACACTTCAGAATTCTACACCCGGAGCACAACAGGTAAATTTCTCTGTGTTTCTTCCGATTTCAAACACTTGATTTCTTATTCCCAAATATCACGGCTAACAGGAGGAACTCATCTTACCTCTGTCCACCTGAATCTCATTCCTAATTTAAAAAAAAATTACACACACACACATACACAGACTGAAGTTCATTTTCTTTTCAGACCTCAACCGCGAGCATGTAGTCACTGCCAATTTTCTTCCCCTTCCCGTCGGGTCATCGACTCATCGCCACCCAGTTTTACGGCACGTCTAGGCAAGCCTCAAATCCCAAACCAAAACCAAACCATAATTTTTATTTCAAAATCAGAAGAACAACGGAATCCCAAACTTGTAATTTCCTGTTCGAGCCGCCGCGTAGTTGGACGGATTCAAGAACCCATATCGCCGCCGGCTCTATTACATCGTCAGCCGAGCCGCCTGGCCATCGCGGAGTACAACCACCACTCCGATTGCGGGCATGGTCGTCTCCAGTATTCTGCCAGCGGCTCTAGCGCGTCGCGGGCGGGAGTTTCCGAACTCAGGCGGAAGGAAAGGAGGAAGGAAGGAAAGGATTTGGGTCGACCGTCAGGGATTTCTCGAGAAAGAGGATGAGGCGATTTGAGATGGGAGAGGATGTAGAGAGAGTAGGAGATGAGATTAGATGAGAGAAGAGTGAGAAAAATCCGATTTTGGTCCTTTATAAATGTATGTGTTCGATTTTGGTCCTTTATTGACGTTCTGTCCGATTTTGGTCCTTTATAGATGTATGTGTCCGATTTTGGTCCTTTATTGACGTTCTGTCCGATTTTGGTCCTTTATAGATGTATGTGTCCGATTTTGGTTCTTTAAGTTATAATATTGTCCGATTTTGGTCCTGCGATGGAAGAGGGTCGGCTGGAAAAAGGCATGTGAACTACACTCTCTGGTTCAGGACCAAAATCAGACAGTATTATAACTTAAATAACCAAAATCAAACAACTGTATACTTAGAGGACTAAAATCGGACAAGCATACTTAAATTGGATGTTGCTTTTTTCTTATTTGCATTATGAGCTCTGTTTTTTTATGATAAAGTTGAATTCTTGGTCTCAATTGTGGTTCATTATCTGAATGGGAAAGAGAAAATAACTAGGCCTGGGACTTTTCGGTTTCAGGGAGAAAATACAGAAACCGGAATCGAACCGCATAGTTTTTTCGTGGTTCGGTTTTGCCAGTTTTTTTATCCGAACCGACTCGGAACCGAACCGCATAGGAACCGAACCGAACCGGAACCGATTTTGTATGGTTCAGACGGAATATATTATATTATATTTTACTTTATTAAAAATATATTATATTATATTAATTATGTTTAAAAAGAATATATTATTCAATATACGAACCGCGGAAAAACTATGCGGTTCGGTTCCGGTTTAATTAATAAAAACTATGCGGTTCGGTTCCGAAAAAACCGTGAAAAAACTATGTTTAATTAATATAATATAATATATTCTTAATAAAATAAAATATAATATAATATATTCCGTCCGAACCATACAAAATTGGTTCCAGTTCGGTTCCGGTTCAGTTCGGTTCCTATACAGTTCGGTTTCGAGTCGGTTCGGACAAAAAAAACTGGTAAAACTGAACCGCGAAAAAACTATGCGGTTCGGTTCCGATTTCTTTATTTTTCTCCCTGGAACCGAAAAGTCTCAGGCCTACTTATTTTCTCTTTCCCATTCATATAATCAACCCCAGTTGAGACCACGAATTCAACTTTATCATCAAAAAACAGAGCCCATAATGCAAATAAGAAAAAGGAACATCCAATTTAAGTATGCTTGTCCGATTTTAGTCCTCTAAGTATACAGTTGTTTGATTTTGGTCCTTTAAGTTATAATACTGTCCGATTTTGGTCCTCAGTCGGAGAGTGTAGTTCACATACCTTTTTTCCAGTCGACTCTCTTTCATCGCAGGACCAAAATCAGACAATATTATAACTAAAGGACCAAAATCGGACACTTACATCTATAAAGGACCAAAATCGGACAGAGCGTCAATAAAGGACCAAAATCGGACACATACATCTATAAAGGACCAAAATTGGATTTTTCTCAGAGAAGAGTAGCGACCGACTTTAGTGAGAAGGAGGATTTCTATATTCCTCACTTTTGGTTAAATTGTAATTATTTCTCTTCAGTTTTCAGTCCTTCCTAATTGACCCCAATAAACTTTTCAGAATCTCGATTTAGCCCCAATCAGTCTTATAACTTTTTCAATTTCAGTCCACTCAGTCTTCAATTCTCTCAAATTAACCCCATCATGTTTTTAGTGATTTAGTGTAACACCCCAACCCGACAAGGGTAGAAGTATCACATTATGGTGGCATATCAGAACATACATAAATAAACGCAAGCGGAAGTCTTATATGATATCAAAGGAAAACAAGTCAACACAACTTGATTGTTACACAAGTTACAAGATAAACAAATGAAAGGAAATATAAACAGAATCTAAACGAAGGTGAAATCTCTAGGTAAGTCCACTCTAGCTCCTATTCTCAGCCCAAAGGTATCCCCAGCTCCTAGCTTAATAACCTGATGCGGAGAAAAGAAAATGCAGCTGAGCTTAAAAAGCCCAGTGAACAGATATATAAACAAACAAATAACTGATACGTATATAAGAATAAGAAAAGAATAAATAAGCTCCTCCTGAAAAGAATGTCATTTGTCAAAAGAATAAGGGATTAATGGTCAACTGAATAAATCTCGTGAGTCAACTGAAACAAGAATATGGAGAATCAAAGGATAACAGGATATAGTGCATTGGGGCAAGCATAAGGTATAAACAAAGGTATAGGATAGTGTAAGGAAATCAGAAATCTACCACGAGCCCAAACAAATCAAACCATATCATATCATAAGTAACCAAATGGAGTAGCTAGCTCCCAAAGTGTGAAGGACGTGTATTGCACACAGCATCAATCACCAAACATATCAGATACAGATACAGATACAAAACAAATCTAGGATGCATCCATACGCCCCTGTAAAAGTATTAGTGGCCATATCTTCAACAAACAAAAGAGACGGGATGGCACATCGCTCGACCACCCTGGAGTCATGCCATTGGTGCATCAATAACACGGACATGGAACCCCCATGCCTAGTATAATGGCTCGGGTATCAAACTGAAGGGTCAAAGAATGTCATAGTAATGACACATAATCCAAGGTCATTATAATATCATAATCATAGGTTCATATCAAAAGGTGCATAGCAAAGGTATCAAAATCATAAGCTAAACAATCAAAAGATGTGAAAGGAAGTCATGAGAAACCTTATGAGAAAGGTCAGAATATCTGTACCGATACGAGACAAACAATAACAATAGTACATAGAATCAGAACCCTTACTGAGATAGGGTAGAATATCCGTACCTCAAACCGTAAAATGCAAAACACATCAGAAGATATAAAGATCAGAGGTTACTCCTTCTTCAGCGAATCTACACGAATTAGGTTCATTTTATGCTTATTAGCTCATTAATGTCATAACGGGTTCTTAATTACTTAACACTATTTATTAATGTGATTAGGGTTTCATTATTGGAATTAGGTTAATATATGACCAATTATATCATAATTAATTTTCAAGTGCATTTTAGGGTTCAAACCTATTAGATGGTATTAAAATCACAAAAATCTCAACTTCTAACAAAATTCTGGTTTTACTATGTTTTAGCCTTCACTTTATGAATTTTAACACCACAAGAGATGTCAAAAATAAAAATTCACCAAAATTATCCCAGAAGCATATATGTCTTAGGAGTCTATTTGAATTTTTCCAGATTTTATTCATTAGTACAAGCACACAATAAAAATCACTCTTTACACGACTGTCCAGAAAGTAAACTGCTGAAACACCGAGAAAGTATGCATTACAAAGGCATATCAAAACACTTTGGAAAAATCCACAAAAATTCCAGAACTTAGTAAACATATTAAATATAACTATTGTAAATTGGAAAGTCATAACTCCTTATAGTTTTCAAATGAAAAATCGTGAAACCAGACTGAATTTAAATTCTTAAAACTCAGGTTTTGACATATGATCCCGTAAAATTCAAAATCATGACCAATACAACTCTAATTCCATTCAAAACAATTGAAAAACTTAAATAAGACATTAAAATAAGTTTTCATGCAAAGAAACAGATTTAAACCATCATATATCATCAGATCTCACGTTTACAAATTCAGGCATACATGCTGTCCAAATTTCAGAAATCATTTAAACCCTAATTCATTCAATCCTCTTAAATCTAATTACATGACAATTCAAAGGCTCATATTTTACAGGTGATTAGACCTCTTTATGACTTAAATAAAACACAAAACATTCAGCCATAACACGTTTCATTTAGTCACAAAAATCGAATCAAAGTTCACAAAAATTAAAGACATGCGATAACACATATATTAGGCCGATTGGTTCTATTTTCGTAAAGCTTTATTCTTGATCTTTTAGCCATGTTTTCTCATGATTAAATACAGATTATATGAGGTATAAAATTGTAATATCCGGATTTATTATTGAGTATTTCATCTGTATTTGAACCCTGTATTATTTCGGAATTGTGATATCGATGATTGAAGTATGATATTTCTCGTATTCGTATCCTTGTACATGAGTATGGCAATATGTAAATTTTTCCATGCAAATACGTGATAACGTACATTAACGAGGGTAGCTTAACATATGTTATCTGTCGTAAATAGCGTACGCTACGAATGTAGCGTAGCGTGCGTTAACCAGCCAATAATTGAGCTAGGCGGCTGTCACATGCGCCAGCCGGACATGGGTCCGGATAAGATTCCCTCGGATGAAACTGGACACTTTTGAAGTCAACGATTGTTAACGTATGCTAAGGATTGTGTATAGCGTACGCTAAATTATGCTGGGTAGCGTACGCTAAGAGGCTAAAGTACGTTATGCATGAAGGCTAACGTACGTTAAAGACAGAAAATTATAAATAAGACATCACACTATTTCATTTCAGCTCGGTCATTTCACCTATCCTTCAGCATACTTCGTGCCCAGAGATATCCCAGCCCCCCTTAAACACCTTTAGAACACCTTTTCTTGATCATTGAAGATTGGAGATTACTCATTGAAGTGGAGAATCATTTTGGATTGACACACAAGCAACCAGAGTTGGATTCTACCTATTGTCTCGGTGTTTCCTTCATCGTAAGGTATGTTATACTATCTCCAATCTTGGTTTCATGTTCTTAAGGATATGATGATCATGCTATCAAGATATTAAGTCCATTGATGTATTATTCGACCAAACATCAAATTTAGAAGTTGGGATGATTATGCTTAAGAATCATCGAAGATTGTATCCTTTCTTATAAGTTGGACTTGTTAGTTCTTTTAGATGAAGTCTGAAAGTAATGATGATATTGGAATCTAGTGCATCAACCTTAGATCACCCGAACTTCACATGAGTATGATAATCGAGATTGAATATAAGTGTTGCGATGATATACATTTCCTTGAATTCGAAGATGTTTGAATCCGTAAGATCATTCATAGTTTTGATGAACATGTTATGTAGAAGGATAACATACATTAATCACTGAGGATTTCGTATACTTCATCACAGTTAGAACAGTCGTCTGTCCAGTGAGAAACTGCCATGCACGCTTAGCGTATGCTATCACTACGCCACAAATGGCCTTCAGCAATATTTATTTCGATGTTACAAGCAAAAGTGTTAGCATAGATGCCTTAAAATTGATCTACGCTAACACTTTTTTTTATCGTTACAGTTGATAGTAGCCGGTGTTGCCATAGTATCTATGGTAACACCAAATAAGGTGTTACCGTTGATCTTTAAACAAAGCGTTACAAGGGAAGAAAAAAATAGGTGGAAAATAAGGGAAAACCTGTAAAAATTGTAACGACCCGATTTTTCTAATAGTATTTTATGAATATATTTTTAAAATAAGGAAAACCTGTAAAAATTTAAAGTCATTACGAAACTAATATTTTGTAAAATATTTGTGGAACTTAAAAGCTGAAATTGAGATGACTTGAATAAAAAATGCTTGATGCTTATGAATAGATCCTATCTAGCCCTTGGTTCTCGAATCCTACAATTTAAATAGGAGTATACATAAATGTTAAATTCTCATAAGAAAACATAAATTTTATGAAACTAACATAAAAATTAGTATAAAATGATAGGACTTGATTTAATTTAAAGGCTTATGGGACCAGATCTGAAACAATATTAGAATTGATTGGGGCCAAATTGAAAGAATTAAAAGTATAGGGACAGAAATGAAGTTCTGGTCAAAATGACAGGGATATAATAATAATATCCCTATCGCTGTTTCCCCCACCTCACTCTCTCCCACTCCATCTCTGCCCGACCGCGAGAATTTTTTTTTCTTCCAGCACATTGTGAGTCCAACGGATGAAGTACCGTCGGTTCTCCAACGTCGATCGGAGCATCGGTCGTGCTCAACATGGTTCGAAGACCAGTCTCCAGCGGAAGAAAAGGAGCCAAGGTCTCCGACCGGCCCAGCGGCGAAAGGAAGGGCGTCATCACGGCAGCTGTGTTTGAATTCGGGCTTCTACACAACGGTTTCGATTGGGGCTTCTCCTCACGATTATTGGAGCTTGTTTAACGATATCAATTAGGTATAAACCCTATTTTTAATTTTGGAGCTTGTTTTTTAGGTTTAATTTTGTATAAACTATTTTTGATTTTGCGTTTTTTGATTCCGGGTGAAATATTGTGTGATGGAGGATAGGGATTTTCTTTATTGACCTAAATTAATTTATGAACTGGATTATTAAAATTTTCAGGTCCATCCTATATTAATGGTGATTGGCCTTGTGCTTCTTAATGGTGAAGGTTTGGGCAATACGTATGCCTTGATGAAATTCGATTGACTACATATGCTTTCACAATTGTTCTATATGTCATTTTACTCTCTCTTTTTTTGATCTTCTTCTGACATGATTAAGAAAAGTGAAAAGAGCTTTTGACAATCTACTGGTGAATTTATTATGGGTTGAAGGAGTTTGTGTATCGAACTTGTTGACGGATACAAGGACCCTACCCGCAAGTCACGATTTCACGCTTGGTCTACTTTGGGGATTTTTTGCCCTCTCACGAACTCGAACCCCGTACTTATAGTTTAATTAGGAATTCATTGCAAGTGTGGTACCATCAAAGCTCATGAGGGATTGATGGTAGAAGAGTTGGTATGAATTCCTAACTTTCTATCTAAACCTAGAGGTACGGGGTTCAATTTTTGGAGAGCAGGAAACTTGAGACTAGACCCGACCTAAAATCATGAGTTGCGTGCATGGTCCTTGTACCCTGTCAACAGGACTCATCAGTCATCAATAATCAGCTATGTTCCATCTGTGATAGATATGCAGAAATTGCACTGTGGACTTGTGGGACTTAGTAGCATAACTTTATTAAATTATCTTACCGCAATCATAAGGTGGGTGAAATAGAATGAGGATAATTTGTCTGGATCATATATGCTTGGATATCCCGTTAAAGCGAGGACATTACGGTGAGGCACACAGATCTTGGAACTATGTAAAAATGTACAATTTATTTGAATTTCTGTCCAGATGGGATCCAGTTTTGCATATGTTCAGCATTTGACTTTTGGTAAATAATGTTCGCTAAGTCTAGAATTCGTTGAATAGCTGTAGGAGAGGATCATCACTCAGAGCTGATCCCCTTAATGTCGGGCGATTTACCTTTCATGTTTTTCCGGAACTTTCAGTATTTCGGGTCAATAATTAGATGTAAGAATGTTGATTTGGACTCTTCACTCGTTCAATTTTATGAACATCACGTTTATTGCTAATTACTTGTCGTCTTCAGAAGTATGTTTTAAGCGATTGGTATATTCTTTTTTTTGGCAGCCATGCTAGCTTACAAAACCATGTCAGGAACTAAGAGTTCCAAAAAGTCGGTTCATCTCTCCCTGCAATTCCTGGCTTTCATTTTGAGTGTTGTTGGTATATGGGTTGCTTGGAAGTTTCATATTGGCAGAGGCATTGATAATTTCTATAGCCTCCACTCATGGCTGGGCCTGGCCTGCTTTTTCATCACTCAGAACTGATCCCTCTAATGATTTCTCTTTATTATTCCAGGAAGTCACTCCCGAAAATGATTTCGAGAAATGTATAAGACCGAAGTCATCCCCGCAAACGAGATTGGAGTCATAAATTATCACAAGTTCGGTAGCTGTTATATATTTGCCAAGTATACTGATACATGTATGATATTCGATTAAAATTTCGATGAAGCCACTCAATTGCCACACTAGAAGCTTATTTTATTGTTGATAAACTCTTTATGTATTAATCATGCATGTAGAACTTTTAAATAAATCAGGGGAAGGTTTTTCTAGTATTTACCAAGTATGAATCTGACTTTCCGTTCTTTTTATAGGCCGATGTTAAGAAAGCTCTAGAAAAGGAAGGTGTTGAGGCTGGTGATAAATTGGTTCATGGTGGCAAGGAACACAACCCCATCTTGGCTAATTGAGAGGCTTATTCAGAACAAGGAATCGAAGTCAAAGTCTTCTTCAACGTCATGTGCAACGTCCATTCCAGATCAGTGAATGTCAGACTTAACTGCAAAGATTCGGGCTCAACTTCAACAAGATATGGATGAGAAACATGACCAAAAAGTTCGAGAGATGATGAAAAAATTGGCTGGCCAGAATCCGAATTTAAGTCTTTCTTAGTATTTACGTTATCTTTCGCATTGTTTTCGGATTGTGATGGTATTAATGCGGTGATACTGAAGTTAGATGGTACTAAGTTAGTTATTATATGGTACTTAAGTTAGCTTTTGACTGGTTTATTTATGTCGAATGATGATGATGTCGTGGTTTATTTGGATGGCTTGAAAAGCCTTGCTTATGTAAAACTTTAACAGGTTATTTGATTATGGTTTATTTGAATGGTTTTATTATAGTTTAAACTATTACCAGAACAAAAAAGTATTCACAAAATATATGTTACAATAATGGAAAAGGGTGTTGCCAAAACAAAAATGTGTTTGAGCAGCTGGTGTTACAGTAGGGATTAGTAGTGTTGCCATTGGTCTACAGTAACACGTTTATGGGTGTTGCTACATAGATATTGGTGTTGCCATTGGTCTACAGTAACACTTTTATTGGTGTTGCTACAGAGGTAAAAAGTGTAGGCATTGGGGTCTGTAGCAACACATTTTCCTTGTATTACCATAAAGTTAAAAAGTGTTGGCATAGACCCCTATGGTAGCGGCCGTTTTTGTAACACCACCAAATTTTGAAAAAGTGTTACTGTAGCATGTTTTTTTGCTTTCAGCAACACTTTTTACCCCTTTGAGCACACTTTTTTTGGGTGTTGCTGAAGGCCATTTCTGGCGTAGTGTATGCTGTATAGTTAACGTACGCTATCGGGCATAGTTAACGTACGCTACATTTAGTACGTAACATACATTATGTCATCTGACGAGTCAGTTGGCTGATCAGAGAGGGACTGTCAATACATGGTTAGCGTATGCTAGACTTCGTAGTTTACGTGCGCTAACGAGTAGGTTTAACATACGCTACCTATGGTACGTAATGTACGTTAAGCAGTTCAGGCAGATTACGTTTATGAACTTCCGACCATAATTTGGATTGTTAGATGTCCATACGATGTGAGATGAACTCTATATTATTTCTTTTGTTTAAGGTTTGAGCTTGCTACGTGATTGATCAAAGGGGCGACCTTCGAGTGTTTCATTTTTCGTGGAAGTATTATTCTTGTTTTCGAATCGAGGCAAGTACCTTAATTGCTTTATGTATTGATGTTATACATATTGTTGTACATGTATGTCGTTATTGTATGTCCACCTCGTGTTGGTCCGACAGGATCATCGGGGGATCTATGCTAGCGTGCGCTAGATCATCGGACAGGTTTTTCCACCTCGGGTTGGTTTGACGGAATCATCGGGGGGTCTAGGCAGTGAACGCTGGATCATCGGAATTACCATGTATATGTTGTGATATCATGTTGTGATTATCATGTGTGTATGTTATTATTGAGTTTCTCACAGGAGAAGACTCTTTGGTTCTTTGTCATTTATGTTATTATTATGCTTCGTGAGATGTTGAATAATATGTTGTGGTACTTGTACTAGCATCGTTGTGCTAACCCCTTCGGGGGTGAACATTTATTTATGTTCAGGATCCAGGAGAGCGGGGAAACAACCACTGGAGTTGCATGACGACGAGGGTGCAGAGTGATGTTCCGGCCGGGTTTATTTTTCTGTTGTTTGTATCGTTTTAATAAGTACTCGAGTACGTCGTCGTTTGTGATGATTTGGATTTGGTGATGTATTAATACTTTTCCTTTGGACATTTGTATTTTCAGTATTGGTCAGAACTGTTGTATTTTATTTCAGTTACTTTCATACGTTGGTATCTGTTATTGTCTTTTCATTTCTTCAGCCTTGTAATGTAATATCCGCAATTTCGATTTTCCGGTAATTTTTTTTTGGCGGAAGTCTATATTAGTGACTCCGTTGTGACCATTTCGTGATTCCGATAATATTTAATTCTACACTTTTTGTCATCCGAGTTCGTTTCGGTATCGTTTTGTTGAGTTCCGTGCTCTTAAGCGGCTTTTCCGCACTTGAGTTCGATTCTTGCGAATCTCGTCGGAAACTGTTGTTTCGAGTTTTTCGTAAGTTCATTTAATGTTATTATTCATGTTGCGAGCTTTGGTTTGGTGTTTCGATCGTGTATCGTGTATTTCGGACGTTTTGGGCCATTTTCGTAATTTTTCAAAGTTTTGGGGTGTTTGCCTTCGTATCGCCCTTTCAACCTTCGGGTTGTCGGAACCATGTGTTTGTTTAGTTCTTCACTCGTGTTTTGAATGTTATGCTATTCATCATGTTCGTTCCGTACGTTTTCGGGAAATCGAGTCGTCGAGTCGTGGCGGCTAGGCTCGGGCCGGCCACGTGCGGCAGGGACTGGCCAGGTGCGCACGAGCGTGGCGCACGAGCTGCGCGCACGATCCGGTGCTCGTGCGGCCCTGACTGCACACGCACAAGTGAGTTCTCGTGCCCAGTGCTCGTGTGTCCCGGCAGATTGCTGCCAGTGGGCGCGCACGACCAGGCGTACGACCGACCGCTCGTGCGTGCCTGCTCGTGCGTCGTTGGGCAGTATATATATGGTCGGGCAGGCTACTTCTTCACCCATTTTTCATTTCGTTCTTCTTCTTCTGCGGCTGGAAGCTTGGAGAGGTCGAAGGCATGTTGTCAGGCGGTGAATCCACGAAGTTCTTGAGTTTATAACATCAATCAATCATCCCATAACCTCCTCCGATCTATCGAATCAAGGTTAGATTTCTTGATAATCTAGTTTTGGGGAAATTGTTGGATTTCATCCGTTTGAGCCGTAATAACTTAGATTATTGATGGATTATTGATTATTTAGATGTATTATATCATTTCCCTTGTTATTCCGTGGTTGGATCGTATCGATTCGTTTTTTTGGTCGAGTTCTTGATCGACGCCTTGAAGGTATCCGGTAGAATGTCATAGAGGGGTTTTCGGACGTTCTACGATTATTCTTCCTCATGTGATCGTTGATTTATTAATTATATGTTGTTAGGGTCGAGTTTCTTGCGAAGAAACCGAGTTGAACCCTTCCGTTCGTTGTCGTCTTCCTTTTCGATAGCATCGGGCATTTCGAAGCTTTCCGGTTGAGCCGTGTTCGTCGGGATACTTGCGTTCCGATTTTGAGGCAAATTTTATACTTGTACTAGTCAATGAGATTAATGTTATCATATATGTGTATGAATGTGTTGTATCATTCCGAGACTTAGTCTCTTCAAAAGTTCATTGATATTAGGGGATCGTTCGATACGATACTCTTCGGCAATTATGCCAAATGTTTATTATCATTCATTAATGGCCGGTAAGGCATTGAGATATTCATTGTTAATGTTATTATCGATCACTGGTTCGCGGTATCAATGTATCGGTTGTTGTTGTTAATATTGATGTCGATATAGACGTTGTTGTAATCATTGTTATTAATGTTGGCGTCCTGTCATTCATGTTGTATTGGCCAATTGAAGTCATTGTCGTATTCATTCTCATCTTCGTCGTCGGTAGCCGATTAAAGGTGCCGAGGCATTCATTGTATCATTGTTATCGATTGGCCGTTCTAAGGCAATCGAGGAGTTCAATCATTCATTGTATCATTGTCATCGATTGGCCGTTCTAAGGCAATCGAGGAGTTCAATCATTCATTGTATCATTATCATCGATTGGCCGTTCTAAGGCAATCGAGGAGTTCAATCATTCATTGTATCATTGTTATCGATTGGCCGTTCTAAGGCAATCGAGGAGTTCAATCATTCATTGTATCATTGTCATCGATTGGCCGTTCTAAGGCAATCGAGGAGTTCAATCATTCATTGTATCATTGTCATCGATTGGCCGTTCTAAGGCAATCGAGGAGCTCAATCATTCATTGTATCATTGTCATCGATTGGTCGTTCTAAGGCAATCGAGGAGTTCAATCATTCATTGTATCATTGTCATCGATTAGCCGTTCTAAGGCAATCGATGTGCTCAATCATTCATTGTATCATTGTCATCGATTAGCCGTTCTAAGGCAATCGAGGCGCTAAATCATTCATTGTATCATTGTTATCGATTGGCCATTTTAAGGCAATCGAGGTATTGAATCATCCGCTGCATCATGGTTATCAGTTGGCCATTTTAAGGCGATCGAGGAATTGAATTGGGGCTGCCGAGGATAGTTCCCATCTGTTTTGTCGTTGTTATGGATTGACCATTCTAAGGTAATCGAGGAATTAAATTGGGGCTGTCGAGGATAGTTCCCATCCGTTTTGCCGTTGTTATCGATTGGCCATTCTAAGGTAATCAAGGTATTGAATTGGGACTGCCGAGGACGGTGCCCATCCGTGAGTCATCATTATCGTGTTGGCCGACTCAAGGCAGCACTCTATCATTCTCGTGAATTCGGTAATCTTGGGATCATTGCCGTTTTTGATAATTGTATTTTGGAGGCTAGTCTCGGCTAGTGCTCGTTGGGTAAGCTTGGGGCTTGAACCTTCACGGTTGGTTCCCAACGCCTACAACTCAGTAGGTCAACGGCCATTGGATGGTTTAATTGTGATACGGCTTCGTGCTGTGGCTTCGGTCCTAATCGATACAGCTCCGGGCTTGTATTGCGTGGCTAGGTGGCGTATGTGTAGAATTTTAGTCGGGCACACTATAGTCATGTGTATATGCGGGGCTCCGGACACATTGGACTGTGTACACGGTAATGTGTATATGCGGGACTCCGGACACATTGGACCGTGAGACTATTTAGGCCAATAGCGGGTGTATATGCGGGACTCCGGACACTCGGCTACTTGTGCACTCACATTCCATCCGGGTGTACATTGATACTCATCATTCAACTAAATTCATTAATTCATTCAGCTGATTGTGACATTTGAGAGCTTCGCCTGAGTGGCTTTCAGGCCTTTGTGATGTCTCGATAATTTCATTGGAGCCTTCGGACATTATGATTCATATTTAATTCAGTTTTGGTTTGGTTCATGTCGTGTAATTCATTGTGGTACTCTATGATTATGATTCGCCGTTGGGTATTTACATTCTAACCTGTCGAACAGGTATTAATAGTATGCCGTGGGCATAGTGTTTCACGAATGCTCGGTTCTTACCTTGGTTTGTGAGCATCTCGTATTATTATTATCATTGTACCATTTCATTCTGCCTTTGGATGCATATCATGTTATACATGTATTTGATGTTCATTATCTGGATGACTGACCCCGTGGAGGCGGAATATGTTTTCATGTTTTAGGTGCTTGCGAGGAGAGAGTTGAGACACAGGGGCATGATGATGGCGACGAGGCATTCGAGCGATACTAGTCCGAGTTGTTCATGTTGGTCAGTCAGTTGGAGTGTTCTCCAGTTTGTCAGTCATTGTCGTTATGTATTACCCGAGTAGATGCTCGTGGATGTTGTTGTAGTTTACTTTTGGCCATGTAGGCCCATCGTTGTCGTTGAAATTCCTTATCGGAATATTGTGTCGGATATCATGGTAGGGACTATGATTTTTCCTTGTTGTTTAATTTAATGTATTTTAGTCATGTTCGCCTGGTGGATCTCCTGGCGTGGGGTCCACGGCACTGTAATAACCCAATAGGATTTGGAGGTGTTACAGAAGATGGTATCAGAGCTTTTCGGTTGTGAGATATCCTGATATGTGAGTTATGTGGCTCTACCGACGCGGTAGTAGTGGGACTGTCAGGTTATGACAATCTAGTCAGTCGGGTTTTGTGAGTCATATTAGTACGACTGCACGAGTCATTCATTCATCGAGTCGTCGTCAGTGAAGACTAGTATCGCGAGACCTCGAAGCTTCGTATGACCTGTGTAAGGACTCGATTCTCTTTATGTTCATACATTCATCATGTCATTAATTATTCATGCTTTGTTGAAACCTATATGTGATATTATTGTTATGATTGATTCATGACGAATTGTGTTGGAGTACGTTTGACCATGAAAGCGATAAAGATCAACTCATTCATCAGTTAATAATCCTCAATCATCATTTTGATCTTGTCGATCATGTTAATTCATTCATCACTCAGTCAACCTCATTGTTCAGTTAATTCATTCATCACTCAGTTAATCTCATTGTTCAGTTAATTCATTCATCACTCAGTCAATCTCATTGTTCAGTTAATTCATTCATCACTCAGTCAATCTCATTGCTCAGTTAATTCATTCATCACTCAGTCAATCTCATTGTTCAGTTAATTCATTCATCACTCAGTCAATCTCATTGCTCAGTTAATTCATTCATCACTCAGCCAATCTCATCGCTCAGTTAATTCATTCATCACTCAGTCAATCTCATTGTTCAGTTAATTCATTAATCATCCAGTCCATCTCACGGTTCAGTTGTTGATCTTGTGGATCAAATTTTCAACCTTGTTAACTTGTTCAAGGTAATCATTTCAGGAATTTCATCAGATAGTCATGTCACCTCACTTGATCTTTCATGCGATCTTATCATATTCCGGCGTCATGTCGACGATCATTTTATTGCATTATTAATGCATTCATTGTGTTAGAGCATGTATGCTCATTGTTATCATTCCGTCTCGTAATCATAATGCGATCTGCATACGAGATCTGTAATTATCACATGACTTTTCTGCCTCGGTATGGAAAGAGCTGTCAGAGGGACATCAGACTCTGACGTCCAAGAGATCATTTTCTAGTCGTCTTCGTGCTGGGAGAGCATCTTCATCTCAGACGACGAGTTCGTCTGTTGTTTGCTTTAACTGTGATACAATAGGACATTCATCACCGGTTTTGAGCAAGTTAATTCTTGCTCGGTAATAGGATAATCATTCATTTCATCGTCGTTCATTCATTCGCATAAGTCATTCATCATATATCAATTATGTTGGGACTTATAATTATCAAACTAATCATTCACTTCACTGGGAACTATGGTTCCAATCATTTCATTTGAGCTATCACTCATTACGTTATCGTTTCACCCCGGTGAGTCATTCTTGATCCTTGTTGGATTTCGATTCATTATCATTCATTGTGATCATTCTTGTTCATGTGTATATCGCCGATTTTTCCTGGCGGGATATTGCTTCTCCCTACTTGTTTTAAGTTTCGGGACAAAACTTCTTTTAAGGGGAGGCAGTATGTAAAATCCGCAATTTCGATTTTCCGGTAATTTTCTTTTTTGGCGAAAGTCCATCTTAGCGACTCCGTTGTTATCGTTTCGTCATTCCGAGAATATTTAACTCTACACTTTTTGTCATCCGAGTTCGTTTCGGTATCGTTTTGTTGAGTTCCGTATTCTTAAGCGGCTTTTCCGCACTTGAGTTCGATTCTTGCGAATCTCGTCGGAAACTATTGTTTCGAGTTTCTCGTAAGTTCATTTAATGTTATTATTCATGTTGCGAGCTTTGGTTTGGTGTTTCGATCGTGTATCGTGTATTTCGGACGTTTTGGGCTATTTTCGTAATTTCCCAAAGTTTTGGGGTGTTTGCCTTCGTATCGTCCATTCAACCTTCGGGTTGTCGGAACCATGTGTTTGTTTAGTGCTTCACTCGTGTTTTGAATGTTATGCTATTCATCGTGTTCGTTCCGTATGTTTTCGGGAATTCAAGTCGTCGAGTCGTGGCGGCTAGGCTCGGGCCGGCCAGGTGCGCACGAGCGTGGCGCACGAGCTGCGCGCACGATCCGGTGCTCGTGCGGCCCTGACTGCACATGCACGCGGGAGTGCTCGTGCCCAGTGCTCGTGTGTCCCGGAATATTGCTGCCAGTGGGCGTGCACGACCAGGCGCACGACCGGCCGCTCGTGCGTGCCTGCTCGTGCGTCGCTGGGCAGTATATATATGGTCGGGCAGGCTACTTCTTCACCTGTTTTTCATTTAGTTCTTCTCCTTCCGCGGATGGAAGCTTGGAGAGGTCGAAGGCATGTTGTCAGGCGGTGAATCCACGAAGTTCTTGAGTTTCTAACATCAATCAATCATCCCATAACCTCCTCCAATCTACCGAATCAAGGTTAGATTTCTTGATAATCTAGTTTTGGGGAAATTGGGGTTTTTGTTGGATTTCGTCCATTTGAGCCGTAATAACTTAGATTATTGATGGATTATTGATTATTTAGTTGTATTATATCATTTTCCTTGTTATTCCATGGTTGGATCGTATCGATTCGTTTTTTTGGTCGAGTTCTTGATCGACGCCTTGAAGGTGTCTGGTAGAATGTCATAGAGGGGTTTTCGGACGTTCTACGATTATTCTTCCTCGTGTGATCGTTGATTTATTAATTATATGTTGTTAGGGTCGAGTTTCTTGCGAAGAAACCGAGTTGAACCCTTCTGTTCGTTGTCGTCTACCTTTCGATAGCATCGGGCGTTTCGAAGCTTTCCGGTTGAGCCGTGTTCGTCGGGATACTTGCGTGCCGATTTTGAGGCAAGTTTTATACTTATACTAGTCAATGAGATTAATGTTATCATATATGTGTATGAATGTGTTGTATCATTCCGAGACTTAGTCTCTTCATAAGTTCATTGATATTAGGGGATCATTCGATACGATACTCTTCGGCAATTATGCCAAATGTTTATTATTATTCATTAATGGCCGGTAAGGCATTGAGATATTCATTGTTAATGTTATTATCGATCACTGGTTCTCGGTATCGATGTATCGGTTGTTGTTGTTAATATTGATGTCGATATAGACGTTGTAATCATTGTTATTAATGTTGGCGTCCTGTCATTCATGTTGTATTGGCCAATTGAAGTCATTGTCGTATTCGTTCTCATCTTCGTCGTCGGTAGCCGATTAAAGGTGCCGAGGCATTCATTGTATCATTTTTATCGATTGGCCGTTCTAAGGCAATCGAGGAGTTCAATCATTCATTGTATCATTGTCATCGATTGGCCGTTCTAAGGCAATCGAGGAGTTCAATCATTCATTGTATCATTGTTATCGATTGGCCGTTCTAAGGCAATCGAGGAGTTCAATCATTCATTGTATCATTGTCATCGATTGGCCGTTCTAAGGTAATTGAGGAGTTCAATCATTCATTGTATCATTGTCATCGATTGGCCGTTCTAAGGCAATCGAGGAGCTCAATCATTCATTATATCATTGTCATCGATTGGTCGTTCTAAGGCAATTGAGGAGTTCAATCATTCATTGTATCATTGTCATCGATTAGCCGTTCTAAGGCAATCGAGGTGCTCAATCATTCATTGTATCATTGTCATCGATTAGCCGTTCTAAGGCAATCGAGGTGCTAAATCATTCATTGTATCATTTTTATCGATTGGCCGTTTAAGGCAATCGAGGTACTGAATCATCCGCTGCATCATGGTTATCGGTTGGCCATTTTAAGGCGATCGAGGAATTGAATTGGGGCTGTCGAGGATAGTTCCCATCCGTTTTGTCGTTATTATCGATTGACCATTCTAAGGTAGTCGAGGAATTGAATTGGGGCTGTCGAGGATAGTTCCCATCCGTTTTGTCGTTGTTATCGATTGACCATTCTAAGGTAATCGAGGTATTGAATTGGGACTGCCGAGGACGGTGCCCATCCGTGAGTCATCATTATCGTGTTGGCCGACTCAAGGCAGCACATTATCATTCTCGTGAATTCGGTAATCTTGGGATCATTACCGTTTATGATAATTGTATTTTGGAGGCTAGTCTCGGCTAGTGCTCGTTGGGTAAGCTTGGGGCTTGAACCTTCACGGTTGGTTCCCAACGCCTACAACTCAGTAGGTCAACGGCCATTGGATGGTTTAATTGTGATACGGATTCGTGCCGTGGCTTCGGTCCTAATCGATACAGCTCCGGGCTTGTATTACGTAGCTGGGTGGCGTATGTGTGGAATTTTAGTCGGGCACACTATAGTCATGTGTATATGCGGGGCTCCAGACACATTGGACTGTGTACACGGTAATGTGTATATGCGGGACTCTGGACACATTGGACCGTGAGACTAATTAGGCCAATAGCGGGTGTATATGCGGGACTCCGGACACTCGGCTACTTGTGCACTCACATTCCATCCGGGCGTACATTGATACTCATCATTCAACTAAATTCATTAATTCATTCAGGTGATTGTGACATTTGCTAGCTTCGGCTGAGTGGCTTTCAGGCCTTTGTGATGTCTCGATAATTTCATTGGAGCCTTCGGGCATTATGATTCATATTTAATTCAGTTCCGGTTTGGTTCATGTCGTGTAATTCATTGTGGTACTCTATGATTATGATTCGCCGTTGGGTATTTACGTTCTAACCTGTCGAACAGGTATTAATAGTATGCCGTGGGCATAGTGTTTCACGAATGCTCGGTTCTTACCTTGGTTTGTGAGCATCTTGTATTATTATTATTATCATTGTACCGTTTCATTCTGCCTTTGGATGCATATCATGTTATACATGTATTTGATGTTCATTATCTGGATGACTGACCCCGTGGGGGCGGAACATGTTTTCATGTTTTAGGTGCTTGCGAGGAGAGAGTTAAGACACAGGGGCATGATGATGGCGACAAGGCATTCGAGTGATACTAGTCCGATTTGTTCATGTTGGTCAGTCAGTTGGAGTGTTCTCCAGTTTGTCAGTCATTGTCGTTATGTATTACCCGAGCAGATGCTCGTGGATGTTGTTGTACTTTACTTTTGGCCATGTAGGCCCATCGTTGTCGTTGAAATTCCTTATCGGAATATTGTGTCGGATATCATGGCAGGGATTATGATTTTCCCTTGTTGTTTAATTTAATGTATTTTAGTCATGTTCGCCTGGTGGATCTCCTGGCGTGGGGTCCAAGGCACTGTAATAACCCAATAGGATTTGGGGGTGTTACATATAAATCCCTATGTAAAGGATTTACAGTGCTATAATATTCCTGAATATATCAGGGGTGTTACAGAATATGGTATCAGAGCTAAAATTATGGATATCTTGGCCATTGGGTTAAAATAGGGGTCGTATACGTCTTTTGAGGTAACCGACCATGAATAACATCACTGTACTGCCTACGTCCTCGTGCGAACGGTGGTTTTAAGTTCCTAAACTCTATCTCGACCTTTATTTATTGTATCTCTTTATACTTGAACATTGAACAATATTGTTTCCTGTATATTGAGTATTTATTCTTACAGTATGTTGAGAGGTGGACATGAACGTGGTCGCGGTCGCGGACGCGGACGAAGGAATGCCGAAAGAAAAGCTTCGCCTTCTAATCAGGCGATCCACAGCTCAGGCGAGCCATAAAGATCTATTAATGTGGTGAACCAGATGACTCAGTTCACCCAGGTCGTGGACCGAATGCAGATGGCAGGGTTACAACAGGGAGATCGACTACAGGGTATCCCAGACATGGGAAATCGAGGCGACCGATGGATGCAAGAGGTGGCGAAGATGCAAACACCTAAATTCGACGGTATTTCTGAGACTCCCACCTGAGATCATTGGTTGAAGGAACTAGAGAAAAATTTTGCCGGGATTAATTGCCCTGACGACCGGAGAGCCTCTATTGCTCAATACTTTTTGATAGGAGAAGCGTCTGAATGGTGGGTAGCCATCTGGCCTGTAGACCATGATGCTGATTGGACATAATTTAAATTGATGATGGAAACTCAGTATTGCCCTCGTCCTGTGAGGGAAGCCAAGGTTCGGGATTTTTTCTCCGCTCAGCCTTCAAATGTGCCAGTATCTCAGGCAATTAAGACGTTTAACCAATAGCTGGCATTTGTTCGACATCTGGTCAGAACAGATGCAAAAATGATGATCCATTTTGATATGAGAATGAAACCAGAAATCCAGAGGTACATGTCCGGTTTTGAATGTACCACTCTCCGTCAATACCAGGATAAAGCATTGGCGTATGAAATCAAGGAAGCAGCAATGGAGAAGTTTGCAGAATCTAAGAAGTAGAAAGTCTCCGGTAGTTTCACGGAGCACAAGAGTAGTGGGCCCCGCAAGGCCCAGTCATCCTTTCATTCTTTCAATAAACCTCCGCACATATCTAAGAGCAGAAAGAACTCCGGAGCAGCATCAACCACGATGGATGTCACCAGGAAATGCTTTAACTGTGCCCAGACGGGGCACTATCGACGGAATTGCCCCCTACCTGTCGTGACTTGTTTTGATTTTGGTCGAGAGGGATATTGTGCGGTGTTCTGTGAAGAGGCTGCAAAGTCTTTTAGAGCCCGTACACCACAAATGCCCGATTCGAAGGAAGCCGATATCAGCCAGAAAGGCAAAGTGTTCAGATGCCTCAGAATTTTGGCCGCGGACAAGGCAGAGGACAATGGGACCGAAAGGGTACATCGAGTGCCGGATCTGTTTCCCCACATCTGTACAATATGAGGAGAACAGACGATCAGGATGCTGCTGTCGCATCAGGTACTGTTCAGATCCTTTCCCAGCCAGTTAGCGTTTTATTCGATACGGGAGCTACACATTCATTTATATCCTTGTCTTGTGTAAATCGTTTGAATATTTCTGGTTTTTATGATTGTGAACCTTATGTTGTGGGTTTACCGAGTGGAGAGAGGATTGTTGGAAACTTAGAAACTAGAGATTTCCCTGTATCATTTGGAGGCAGAGAGTGGCTCTCAAATCTGATTGTGATAGAAATGCAAGGAGACGACCTGATACTCAAAGATGATTGGCTTAATCGATATGGATCTATTGTAAACTACCGAAATAGGAATATCTCTCTGATTGCTGACGATGGTTCCGAAATACTGTTTGAAGGATGGAAACCAGGAAACTTAGGAAAGATGATCAAGGCGATGAATGCTGTCAAATTGTTGAAACAGGGCTGTACCGGATACTGGTGCTATGCAATGAAGAAAGAAGAAGGAATTGTGGAACTTTCATCCATTCCTATTGTGAACGAATTTCCGGATGTATTTCCTGACGAGTTACCTGGACTACCTCCACGACGGGATGTATAATTCACCATCGAGCTGGAGCCTGGAGCTACACCAATTTCTAAGACGCCGTATCGTATGGCACTTACTGAGATGTACGAACTGAAAAAGCAACTCGAGGAGTTACTGGACAAAGGCTATATCCAGCCAAGCGTTTCGCCCTGGGGAGCACCAGTTCTTTTTGTCCGGAAGAAGGATGGATTGCTTCAACTGTGTATTGACTATCGAGAGCTGAACAAGATTATGATTAAGAACAAGTATTCGTTGCCACGGATTGATGATTTGTTTGACCAGTTACAAGGAGAAAAAATATTTTCTAAAATCGATCTGAGATCAGGATATCATCAGCTGAGGATTAAGGAATCTGATGTTCCGAAATCAGCATTCAGAACTCGCTACAGACACTATGAGTTTGTAGTGATGCCGTTTGGTCTCACTAACTCACCTGCTGTATTCATGCAATTTATGAACCGAGTGTTCATCGAGTATTTGGATAAATTTGTGGTTGTGTTCATTGATGACATTCTGGTATATTCTAAGAGCCCGGAAGAGCATGCACAGCATTTACGGATTATGTTAGACCTGTTGATAAATGAACAATTGTACGCCAAACTTTCTAAGTGTGAATTCTGGCTAAAGGAAGTAATGTTCCTCGGCCATGTGGTATCAACTGAAGGAGTTCGAGTAGATCCTCAGAAGATCGAAGTAGTTATGGATTGGAAGCCTCCAAAGAACGTGAAATAAGTCCAGAGTTTCTTAGGACTTGCTGGATATTATCGTCGGTTCGTGGAAGGGTTTTCCAAAATTACCCGCCCACTTACTCGACTACTGCAGAAAACTCAAAAGTTTGAGTGGAACGAGTTGTGCCAGAATAGCTTTAATGAATTGAAGAAGAGATTGATGATGGCACCGATTTTAGCACTCCCACGGGGAACTGGAGGATTTATAGTTTACAGTGATGCTTCGAACCAAGGACTCGGATGCGTATTGATGCAGAATGATAAGGTGATAACTTATACATCACGACAGCTGAAACCTTATGAAAATCTGGAGACATTACCTGTACGAGACTCACTGTCAGATCTTTACGGATCACAAGAGTCTCAAATACATCTTCAGTCAGAAAGAGTTGAACATGCGGCAAAGAAGATGGCTGGAACTTATTAAGGACTATGACTTGGAGATTCTTTATCATCCAGGCAAAGCAAATGTAGTGGCTGATGCATTTAGCTGCAAGCCTGTTTCTATTCAGATGCTGGACACTCTGACCTCCCAGCTCATCATTCAACGAGAGATGATTCGAGAAGGAATAGAAGTATGGTTGCAAAGAGTCCAAGGACAACTGTGCGTGATGGAAATAACTTCATCGTTAACCGAAGAAATCAAATCTAAGCAAGTAAATGATCCTGTGATGATTCAATTACGTGATGAAGTGATCAAGGGAAATGCCCATGGATTTGTAATTCATGATGATGGAGTTTTGAGATTTTAGAACCGACTTTGCGTTCCCGATGTCAATGTTCTGAAACAGACGATTATGAAGGAAGCTCACAGCACGCCCTATTCTATCCACCCGGGCACCAGTTTGATGTATAAGGACTTGAAGCAGAACTTTTGGTGGGGCAACATGAAGAAAGATGTAGCGGATTATGTTTTGAAATGTTTGACTTGTCAGCAGGTTAAGATCGAGCATCAATGACCTGTCGGAATGCTGAAGCCGCTCCCGATTCCTGAATGGAAGTGGGAGGACATATCGATGGACTTTATCACTAACATGCCGAGAACCAAGATAGGAATAAACATGATTTGGGTGATAGTTGATCGTTTAACCAAATCGGCTCATTTCTAGGCATTAAGGACACTTGGGGACCCGAGAAGTTGGCACGAGTATTTATTTCAGAGATAGTCCGATTGCGTGATACACCAAAGAATATTATTTCTGACTGAGACGGTCGCTTTGTATCGAATTTTTGGAAAGCAGTTCATAAGGCCTTGGGGACCGAATTGAACTTCAACACAGCTTATCACCTGCAGACAGATGGACAATCTGAGAGCACTATTCAAACGGTGGAAGACATGCTAAGGGCCTGTGCCTTAGATTGGTCAACTGACTGGGAAGTTCATCTGCCGTTGATTGAATTTACCTACAACAATAGTTAGCATGCTTCTATTAAGATGGCACCATTTGAGGCGTTGTACGGGAGGATATGCATATCGCCCCTATGTTAGGATGAGTCATCGAACTTGATCGGAATGGAACCGGAATTGATCGTGCAGACACGAGAGAAAATAGCCTTAATTCGCGAAAGGCTGTTGACCGCCCAGAGTCGACAGAAATATTACGCAGACGTACGCCGTCGCCCATTGGAGTTCAATACTGGAGATCACGTGCTTTTAAAAGTTTCTCCTACTCGGGTAATCTTTTGTTTCGGAAGAAAGGGGAAGTTGAGTCCGAGATATATCAGACCGTTTGAAATTCTTGAAAGAGTTGGAGAGTTGGCATACAGATTGGCATTACCGCCGTCATTGAGCCATGTTCATAACGTGTTCCACATATCCCAGTTACAGAGATATATACCGGATCCTAGTCATGTCATTGATTTCGGCGAGATCAAAGTCGCTCAGGATGGAACGTTTGAAGAAAGACCGGTCAGGATACTCGAGAGTCGAGTTAAGCAGTTGAGGAACAAACCAATCGCTTTGGTCAAAGTTCAGTGGTCACGTCACGGAGTGGAAGAAGCCACTTGGGAAATGGAGGATAACATGAGGTCCGGATATCCAGAGTTATTTTCGTCCTGATTTTTGGGACGAAACTCCTTTTTAGTAGGAGAGTATTTAATATCCGGATTTATTATTGAGTATTTCATCTGTATTTGAACCCTGTATTATTTTGGAATTGTGATATCGATGATTGAAGTATGATATTTCTCGTATTTGTATCCTTGTACATGAGTATGGCAACATGTAAATTTTCCCATGCAAATACGTGATAACGTACGTTAACAAGGGTAGCTTAACGTACGTTATCTGTCGGAAATAGCGTACGCTACGAATGTAGCGTAGCGTGCGTTAACCAGCCAATAATTGAGCTAGGCGGTTGTCACATGCTCCAGCCGGACATGGGTCCAGATAAGATTCCCTCGGATGAACCTGGACACTTTTGAAGTCAACGATTGTTAACGTAAGCTAAGGATAGTGTCTAGCGTACGCTAACGTGTGTTACTTACGTACGTCACCTGATGGTGTAACGTACGTAATCAAGGTCAGAATCAGGACAGTTAACTATTAGGATGATAGCGTACGCTAAATTATGCTGGGTAACGTACGCTAAGAGGCTAACGTACGTTATGCATGAAGGCTAACGTACATTAAAGACAGAAAATTATAAATAAGACATCACACTATTTCATTTCAGCTCGGTCATTTCACCTATCCTTCAGCATACTTCGTGCCCAGAGATATCCCAGCCCCCCTTAAACACCTTTAGAACACCTTTTTCTTGATCATTGAAGATTAGAGATTAATCATTGAAGTGGAGAATCGTTTTGGATTGACACACAAGCAACCAGAGTTGGATTCTATCTATTGTCTCGGTGTTTCCTTCATCGTAAGGTATGTTATACTATCTCCAACCTTGGTTTCATGTTCTTAAGGATATGATGATCATGCTATCTAGATATTAAGTTCCATTGATGTATTATTCGACCAAACATCACATTTAGAAGTTGGGATGATTATGCTTAAGAATCATCGAAGGTTGTATCCTTTCTTATAAGTTGGACTTGTTAGTTCTTTTAGATGAAGTCTGAAAGTAATGATGATATTGGAATTTAGTGCATCAACCTTAAATCACCCAAACTTCACATGAGTATGATAATCGTGATTGAATATAAGTGTTGCGATGATATACATTTCCTTAAATTCGAAGATGTTTGAATACGTAAGATCATTCATAGTTTTGATGAACATGTTATGTAGAAGGATAACATACGTTAATCACTGAGGATTTCGTAAACTTCATCACAGTTAGAACAGTCGCTGCCCAGTGAGAAACTGCCATGCACGCTTAGCATACGCTATGCTGTATAGTTAACATATGCTATCGGGCATAGTTAACGTACGCTACGTTTGGTACGTAACATACGTTATGTCATCAGACGAGTCAGTCGGCTGATCAGAGAGGGACTGTCAATACATGGTTAGCGTACGCTAGACTTCGTAGTTTACGTGCGCTAACGAGTAGGTTTAACGTACGCTACCTATGGTACGTAACGCACGTTAAGCAGTTCAGGCAGATTACATTTTATGAACTTCCGACCGTAATTTGGATTGTTAGATGTCCGTACGACGTGAGATGAACTTTATATTATTTCTTTTGTTTAAGGTTCGAGCTTGCTACGTGATTGATCGAAGGGGCGACCTTCGAGTGTTTCGTTTTTCGTGGAAGTATTATTCTTGTCTTCGAATCGAGGCAAGTACCTTAATTGTTTTATGTATTGATGTTATACATAATGTTGTACATGTATGTCGTTATTGTACGTCCACCTCGTGTTGGTCCGACGAGATCATCGGGGGATCTATGCTAGCGTGCGCTGGATCATCGGGCAGGTTTTTCCACCTCGGGTTGGTTTGACGGAATCATCGTGGGGTCTAGGCAGTGAACGCTGGATCATCGGAATTACCATGTGTATGTTGTAATATCATGTTGTGATTATCATGTGTGTATGTTATTATTGAGTTTCTCGCAGGAGAAGACTCTTTGGTTCTTTGTCATTTATGTTATTATTATTCTTCGTGAGATGTTGAATAATATGTTGTGGTACTTGTACTAGCATCGTTGTGCTAACCCCTTCGGGGGTGAACATTTGTTTATGTTCAAGATCCAGGAGAGCGGGGAAACAACCACTGGAGTTGCATGACGACGAGGGTGCAGAGTGATGTTCCGGCCGGGTTTATTTGTCTGTTGTTTGTATCGTTTTAATAAGTACTCGAGTACGTCGTCGTTTGTGATGATTTGGATTTGGTGATGTATTAATACTTTTCCTTTGGACATTTGTATTTTCAGTATTGGTCAGAACTGTTGTATTTTATTTCAGTTACTTTCATACGTTGGTATCTGTTATTATCTTTTCATTTCTTGAGCCTTGTAAATCCCTATGTAAAGGATTTACGGTGCTGTAATATTCCTAAATATATCGGGGGTGTTACAAAAATGGTGTCAAAACATCAAGCAAGAGGCTCGGCACAAATCAAAATAAAACCGAATCAAAAAGGGTTAAAGCTTCCTTTTCTTTGTTTATCTTTTAGCCGATTAGTATTAGGTTTTTAGGGCTTGTTTATACACGAATAAGGGATCAAAATAATGAATCGAAACCACAAGAAAAACATACCGAATGGTCTGAGATAACGAGGGCCAAAATCAGACAACACCAAGACAAAAACCGAATCAGAACCCCTTTTATTTGAACGAATTCACCATGCCAAATCGCCAAGAGGAAACCACAATCGAATACTCTCCTTTGCACCACTTTGGTTTCGAAACAGAATGGAACAAAAGAGTAAAAAAAAAGAATTCCCAGTCGCCTGTTTGCGTTAGAAGCTTTTTATGGTTTTGATAGTTTTTGCAATTTTGTTAAGTGTGTGAAATAGGTGTGATTGATTCAGTCTTAAACAATATGAGTAGGGGACTTTTTAAAATGGAAGTTGCCGATTTTGTGGGATTGATTGAGAGGTAATTGGAGGACTTGCCACCTTTTACGAAATCACAAATTTGGACTCTATATGGGTCTCCATACATATGTGTCACATTACAATATATTCGGCTAGGACTTAATATACGTGTACAAGATTTTAATTGTGTAAAATTTCGGTTTAGCATAAGTTTTATATTCGTATAACGTTTATTCGTTCAATTATTAATGAGTTAAATACTTAGGATAAAATCGGAACGAAATGTTTGAAATAATTAAACGTCTATTCAAAGTTCGAGATTGGAGGTTATTTTGGGTATTTTACGTGTTCAAAAATTTTGGGTTTTACAACTCTTCCCCTCTAAATAGAAAATTTCGTCCGCGAAATTGAAATGAAAACGAAACGGAGACATACCAGACTACGAAAAGAAATGAGGGTAACTTATTCACATTGATTCCTCGGTTTCCCAGGTAGCTTCACGCTCTGGGTGATTCTTCCAAAGAATTTTCAAAAACGGAATGACTTTATTTCTCATGACCCTATCTTGTCGGTCCAAAATAGCTTCGGGTTCCTCAGAAAGAGATATCAGGCTGAATCTGATCAAAGCGATAAGATGCCACATGCAACGGATGATAATGTATCCCCTCAGAAGAGATACATGGAAGACGTTATGAACATGTGATAACTGAGGAGGTAGATCCAGACGATAAGAAACCTCCCCAATCCATTCAAGAATCTCAAATGGTCCAATGAATTGTAACAAAGTCATAAATAAAGATGGAAGTACGAAAGGAAAAGATGAAAAAGGAAACCCAATGTCTACCCAATCCTCACAGGGCATATCCTAAGCTCTACAGGTCGAACCTAGGGTTCCGATACCATAACTATAACACCCCAACTCGACAAGGGTAGAAGTATCACATTATGGTGGCATATCAGAACATACATAAATAAACGCAAGCGGAAGTCTTATATAATATCAAAGGAAAACAAGTCAACACGACTTGATCGTTACATAAGTTCCAAGATAACCAAATGAAAGGAAATATAAACAAAATCTAAATGAAGGTGAAATCTCTCGACTTGATCGTTACATAAGTTCCAAGATAACCAAATGAAAGGAAACATAAACAGAATCTAAACGAAGGTGAAATCTCTAGGTAAGTCCACTCTAGCTCCTACTCTCAGCCCAAAGGTAGCCCCAACTCCTAGCTTAATAACCTGACGCAGAGAAAAGAAAATGCGGCTGAGCTTAAAAAGCCCAGTGAACAGATATATAAACAAACGAATAACCGATACGTATATAAGAATAATAAAAGAATAAATAAGCTACTGCTGAAAAGAATGTCATCTGTCAAAAGAATAAGGGATTAATGGTCAACTGAATAAATCTCGTGAGTCAACTGAAACAAGAATATGGAGAATCAATGGATAACAGGATATAGTGCATTGGGGCAAGCATAAGGTATAAACAAAGATATAGGATAGTGTAAGGAAATCAGAAATCTACCACGAGCCCAAACAAATCAAACCATATCATATCATAAGTAACCAAATGGAGTAGCTAGCTCCCAAAGTGTGAAGGACGTGTATTGCACACAGCATCAATCACCAAACATATCAGATACAGATACAGATACAAAACAAATCTAGGATACATCCATATATCCCTGCAAAAGTATTAGTGGCCATATATTCAAAAAACAAAAGAGACGGGATGGCACATCACTCGACCACCCTGGAGTCATGCCATTGGTGCATCAATGACACGGACATGGAACCCCCATGCCTAGTATAATGGCTCGGGTATCAAACTGAAGGGTCAAAGAATGTCATAGTAATGACACATAATCCAAGGTCATCATAATATCATAATCATAGGTTCATATCAAAAGGTGCATAGCAAAGGTATCAAAATCAGAAGCTAAACAATCAAAAGATGTGAAAGGAAGTCATGAGAAACCTTATGAGAAAGGTCAGAATATCTGTACCGATACGAAACAAACAATAACAATAGTACATAGAATCAGAACCCTTACTGAGAAATGGTACAATATCCGTACCTCAAACCGCAAAATGCAAAACACATCAGAAGATATAAAGACCAGAGGTTACTCCTTCTTCAGCGAATCTACACGAATTAGGTTCATTTTATGCTTATTAGCTCATTAATGTCATAACGGGTTCTTAATTACTTAACACCATTTATTAATGTGATTAGGGTTTCGTTATTGGAATTAGGTTAATATATGACCAATTATATCATAATTAATATTCAAGTGCATTTTAGGGTTCAAACCTATTAGATGGTATTAAAATCACAAAAATCTCAACTTCTAACAAAATTCTGGTTTTACTATGTTTTAGCCTTCACTTTATGAATTTTAACACCACACCAGATGTCAAAAATAAAAATTCACCAAAATTATCCCAGAAGCATATATGTCTTAGGAATCTACTTGAATTTTCCCAGATTTTATTCATTAGTACAAGCACACAATAAAAATCACTCTTTACACGACTATCCAGAAAGTAAACTGCTGAAACACACAGAAAGTATCCATTACAAAGGCATATCACACTTTAGAAAAATCCACAAAAATTCCAGAACTTAGTAAACATATTAAATATAACTCCTGTAAATTGGTAAGTCATAACTCCTTATAGTTTTCAAATGAAAAATCGTGAAACCGGACTGAATTTAAATTCTTAAATCTCAAGTTTTGACATATGATCCCGTAAAATTCAAAAGCATGACCAATACAACTCCAATTCTCTTAAAACTAATTTAATAACTTAAATAAGACATTAAACTAAGTTTTCATGCAAAGAAACAGATTTAAACCTTCATATATCATGAGATATCACGTTTACAAATTCAGGCATACATGCTGTCCAAATTTCAGAAATAATTTAAACCCTAATTCATTCAATCCTCTTAAATCCAATTACATGACAATTCAAAGGCTCATATTTTACAGGTAATTATACCTCTTTATGACTTAAATAAAACACAAAACATTCAGCCATAACCATGCTTCATTTAGTCACAAAAATCGAATCAAAGTTCACAAAAAATAAAGACATGCAATAACACATATATTAGGCCGATTTGTTCTATTTTCGTACTTTTAGCCATTTTTTCTTATGATTAAATACAGATTATATGATGTATCAAATGGTGTAAAACATCAAGCAAGAGGCTCGGCACAAATCAAAATAAAACCAAATCAAAAAGGGTTAAAACTTCCTTTTCTTTGTTTATCTTTTAGCCGATTAGTATTAGGTTTTTAGGGCTTGTTTATACACGAATAAGGGATCAAAAGAATGAATCGAAATCACAAGAAAAACATACCGAATGGGTTGAGATAACGAGGGCCAAAATCAGACAACACCAAGACAAAAACCGAATTAGAACCCCTTTTCTTTGAACGAATTCACCACGCCAAATCGCCAAGAGGAAACCACAATCGAATACTCTCCTTTGCACCACTTTGGTTTCGAAACAGAATGGAACAAAAGAGGAAAAAAAGAATTCCCAGTCGCCGGTTTGCGTTAGAAGCTTTTTAGGGTTTTGAGAGTTTTTGCAATTTTGTTAAGTGTGTGAAATAGGTGTGATTGATTCGATCTTAAACAAAACAAGTAGGGGACTTTCTAAATGGAAGTTGCCGATTTTGTGGGATTGATTGAGAGGTAATTGGAGGATTTGTCACCTTTTACGAAATCACGAATGTGGACTCTATATGGGTCTCCATACATATGTGTCACATTACAATATATTCGGCTACGACTTAATATACGTGTACAAGATTTTAATTGTGTAAAATTTAGGTTTAGCATAAGTTTTATATTTGTATAACGTTTATTCCTTCAATTATTAACGAGTTAAATACTTAGGATAAAATCGGAAAAAAATGTTTTAAATAATTAAACGTCTATTTAAAGTTCTAGATTGGAGGTTATTTTGGGTATTTTACGTGTTCAGAAATTTTGGGTTTTACATTTAGATTCAGACCCTTGACTACTGTTGATCTATTCAATTACTATTATTATTCACTTCTAATTTAATTTTTAGCCATATTATAATAATAAACTATTATTATTATTTGTAGATAATAACAAGAATTTACGGGCCTAGAATTGTTGAGTCAAGCATCTGCATCACATTCAAGTTCAAGAACTGCATTTTATCCATGTGTGGGGATTTATTACGCATTTGTTTATTTTAATTGCCTTATATATTGTCTTGTATGTGCACATGAAATCAGTCAGAAGCACTTAAATGTGCAAATCAGTCAGAAGCACTTAAATGTGCAAACCAGTCAGAAGCACTTAATTGTGCAGAAAGCCTTCGGGATAGCCGACGGGCTTCATAATTTATCAGTCATGTTGTTTATACTTGCTAATATATTTAGTAATTAACTCAGACATATTGCGTATCCTCCACACTGAGCGAGTTGAAGGCTCACCCCATTATTTACCCCTTTCAGGTTGAGGAGATCGATGTGGCATACGTTTGAGTGTGGGATGATCAAGCTTCATGAATAGCTATTTATTTATTTAATGTTATTTCTCTCAGAATATGTTTTATGAACAAGTGTTCGATTTGTTTTAATTTCACGTCAAAATATTTTTTTATTTAATGGTGACATGAGAATATTACTTGCGATTATTAAGTTGTCTTTTTTGAAATGTATTTCCACTGCAAAATTTTATTTATTCTTTTAAAATTAGAAGAATTATTGTTCCTAGAATAGTGGTCGCTACATAAGTGGTATCGGAGTGGGTTTGTGGTTCTGTAGACTCATTAGAATGGTTTCTTTTTCTAAACTAAAATTTCATTTTCGCAAGTAGTCAAATTTTTTAGCAATTATGATCATCCACCTCTGTCGCTCCACATCGACTCCAAGGTACATTAAGTTATTATTATTCATTATGTGATAAATGCAGTTACCAGATCAACCATGATTCATGCATTACAGATGCATCTTCAGTCTATTTTGTACATAAGAATTTTATGATAAAAGTATTTGAGCATGAAATTGTTTTCTTATAAATTTATAAGTATATGTGTGACATGCATAAATCATCATTGCTAGAAATCTCTGGTTCTCAACCTATAGATGCAATGTAACTCTCCATTTTGTTTCTCCCTCTCACTGACGGATCGTTGCGTGTGGTATGCCTTAGGATAATGGCAACTCATGGACGTGGACGCCCAGCTAACCGAGGTGCAGATAATCTCGGTGGTCAGAATGCCAACCATGGTGCTGGTGGTGGTGGTGACGGAGGTCAGGATAACCACAATAATAACGTGCCAGCTCCTACTCAGGCACAAGTTGTGCAACAGTTCCGGCATTTCACCCCACCATCATTCAACGGTCGAGAAGGACTAGCTTTTGTTGATGAATGGTTCATGTCGCTCGAGCGCACCTTTGAGCTCATTGGGTACACTGATGCGCAAAGAATTCTTTGCGGCTAATATCAAATGGTGGAGGATTCTGGACGCTGGTGGATAAGCTATTGGCGTTTGAGGCCAGTGGCCGAGCGTGCTGCATTAACTTGGGATCGATTCAAGAAAATAGTGATGGAACAGTACTACCCACAACACTACCGAGAGAAGATGGAGAGAGAGTTTTGGAATCTCGAACAAGGAGGAATGACGGTTGAAGAATATGAGAGAAAATTCAACCAAATCAACTTCTTTATGGAGCACATGGTGGATACAAATCGAAAGAGGGCCCTTAAATTCCGGAGTGGTTTACGCCCGAGTATTCGTCACATCGTGGCTGGTCATGGGGTGCTACCGTATACCGAGAGAGTGTTTCGAGCTCAAGAGGTTGAGGCTAGCCATAATATGGATCAACAACAGTCTACGAATCCTAGTACTAGTAAGAGGCATTGGAATGGAAACCAAAATAAGGTTGTGGCTTCTAATAAGCAAGCAAAGGTTGATCAAAGGTCGGGACCTAAGACTCAAACCAGTAATCCAGAGTGCTCGAATTGTGGTAAGAATCATGGAAGGGAGTGCCTGTACGGTAAAGGTGTCTGCTACAGATGCAAGGAGCCAGGGCATTCATCTTCGAATTGTCATCTCCAAAGGGCCAAATGTCAAGGTTCTGGATGAAAAGCTCGCATTTATACTTTGACCCAAAGGGACGCAGATGAGAATCCCGGCACGGTGTCAGGTATGCCTATGATCTCTAATGTGCCTGCTTTCGCTTTATTCGACACTGGTGCCACAAATACTTTTATGTTTGCAAAGTTTTATCATTCCATTGGTCATAGAAGTGTTAGAACTGTTGAGTCTCTTGAGGTTAGCTTACCGTCAGGAAATACGATCCTCACTAATAGAATGATTGATGAGACTATTGAGATAGGAGGAAGAGAATTTGACGCTAGCTTATATTTTATTAACTCGATAGATTTTGATGTGATCCTTAGTATGGACTGGCTCGATAGATATGATGCCGATATAAGCTGCCGTGAGAAGAAGGTAACATTGAGGTGTTCCGAAGGCGAGTCGATCACCTTTTATGGTACTAAGAGTAGAGCAGTACCAAGAGTAATCACAGCCATGAAAGAATTGAGAAGTCTAAGGAAGGAGAAATGTCAGGGTTACTTGGTGCGTTTGGTCGACACTCGTACTAATAAGGTGTTCCCTACAGACGTACCTATAGGACGGGAGTTTTTGGATGTTTCCAGAAGATTTGCCGGGAGTCCCACCCGACCGGCAAGTGGAGTTTAGTATTGATTTAGTCCCTCGGGCGGCCCCAACATCTAAAGCCCCATATAGAATGGCTCCGAAGGAACTTCAAGAATTGAAGGTCCAAATTCAAGAGCTACTGGAACTCGGATTTGTTCGTCATAATGTGTCACCATGGGGTGCACCAGTGCTGTTTGTAAGAAAGAAGAATGGGTCATTTCGGATGTGTATAGATTACAGAGCTGAATCAACTCACGGTAAAGAATAAGTACCCACTACCGAGAATCGAGGATCTATTCGATCAGTTGAGGGGAGCCAGAACTTTTTCGAAGATTGATCTGCGGTCGGGATACTACCAACTGAAGATTAGAGAGTGTGATATTCCCAAGACGACTTTCAGAACCCGTTATGGGCATTTTGAATTTGTAGTGATGCCATTTGGTCTGAGTAATGCACCAGCAGTCTTTATGGATTTGATGAATAGGGTGTTCCAACTTTACTTGAATAAGTTCCTGCTCGTTTTTATAGATGACATCTTGGTGTATTCTAAGGACAAGGAACAACACCAAGAGCATTTGAGGATTATATTGGAGACACTTCGCAAGGAGAAGTTGTACGCCAAGTTCAAGAAATGTGACTTTTGGTTAAACAGAGTTGGATTCCTTGGACATGTGGTGACTTCAAAAAGAAGTTGGGGAGTACCCTAGAATGGGAGCGAAGTTCACAGCTTTCTGGGCCTAGCTGGCTATTATAGAAGATTTATTGAAGGATTTTCGAAAATCTCCACTCCTATGACCCAGTTAACAAGGAAAGGCGTGAGGTTTGAATGGAGTGACAGGTGCGAGGAAAGTTTTCAATAGTTGAAAAGGAGACTAACCTCGGCACCAGTATTAACGATTCCTGATCTGACGGAAGACTTTGTCATTTATAGTGATGCCTCAAAGCAGGGGTTGGGTTGTGTTATGATGCAACATGATAAAGTAGTAGCCTATGCATCGAGACAGCTTAAACCACATGAGTTGAACTATCCGACGCATGATCTGGAGTTGGCTGCTGTAGTACATGCACTGAAGATTTGGCGTCACTATCTCTATGGAGGGAAGTGTGAGATATACACGGACCATAAAAGTTTGAAGTATATTTTCACACAGAAGGATATTAACATAAGACAAAGGCGATGGTTAGAATTGGTCAAGGACTATGATTGTACCATCCATTACCATCCGGGTAAGGCTAATGTGGTAGCTGATGCCTTGATTCAGAATACTAGAGGCGAGTTAGCTTGCTTGACCGATCAGGAGAGTTTGATAAAGGAGTTCTCTCAATTGAGGATTGAGGTAGTTGAGTCTTCAAAGAGTTCTAAAGCAATCCTATCATCTTTGGTCTTGCAACCAAACTTTAGGGACAAGATTAAGGAGGCTCAACCACGTGATAAGTTCTTATGCAAGATGAAATATCGAGCATAAGCTGGGAGTATTGAGAAATTTGTCATTGCCGCAGATGACGTTTGACTTATGATGGGAGGTTATGTGTTCCTATGGATCCATCCCTTAGGAAGCAAATCCTTGAAGAAGCTCACAATGCACCATACTCCGCTCACCCGGGAGGTACCAAGATGTACCATGACCTGAAGAAGTTCTTTTGGTGGAGAGGAATGAAACAGGACATTGGTGTATTTGTGGAGAGGTGTATGATATGTCAGAAGGTGAAGGCAGAACACCAACGTCCAGGAGGTTTACTTCAACCGTTGGAAATCCCAGGATGGAAATGGGAGCGTATCACAATGGATTTCGTGGTTGGTCTGCCATGAACCGTGAGGAAGAACGATGCTATCAGGGTGATAGTAGATCGTTTGACAAAGTCATCTCATTTTATACTTGTGAAAATGACTTAGAGTATGGAACAATATGCGAAGATTTATATTCGGGAGATTATCAGGTTACATGGTGTTCGAGTGTCGATCATCTCGGATAGAGATCCACGATTTATGTCAAAATTTTGGAAAAGTCTACAAAGTGCATTGGGCACTAAATTGAATTTCAGTACTGCGTATCATCCGCAGACCGATGGTCAATCTGAGCAGACTATCAAAACACTTGAAGATTTGTTGAGGGCATGTGTTCTTGACACTGGTGAGAATTGGGAAAATATTTTGCCGTTAGTAGAGTTCGCTTATAACAATAGTTACCAAGCGACTATACAAATGGCCCCATATGAGGCTCTGTATGGAAGAAATTGTCGATCGCCCCTTTATTGGAGTGAGGTTGGAGAAGGAAAACTTTTGGGTCCAGAATTGATCGGGCAGACTGTAGAGAAGATATCCGAAATCAGAAGTAAAAATTAAGACTGCCCAGGATTGGCAGAAGTCTTATGCTGATAAACGAAGGAAAGATATCTAATTTGAGATTGGAGAAAAGGTGTTCTTGAAGGTAGCGCCGATGAAAGGAGTGATACGACTTGGTAAAAAGGGAAAGCTACAGCCTCGTTATATCGGACCTTTTGAGATTTTGGGTCGTGTTAGTGATCTTTCTTATACTTTGGCATTGCCGTTGGAGTTATCGGGAGTGCACAATGTCTTTCACGTCTCCATGCTGAGAAAGTACATACATGATCCTGGTCACGTATGCAATTTCAAAGATTTGCAGGTAGCCAAGAACCTGACTAATGAGGAGGTACCTACAGCTATTTTGGAGAATAAGGCACATCAGTTACGAAACAAAGAGGTTAAATTGGTGAAAGTTCAATGGAGCCGTCATGGACTAAATGAGGCAACTTGGGAACGTGAAGAGGAGATCCGTTCTAAGTATCCAACATTCATTTTTCAAGGTACGTAACTTAATTTTTGAGGACGAAAATTTGTTAAAAGGGGGTAGGTTGTAACGCCCCGATTTCGCATATACATTTATTGTAAATTATAGAAAATATGTTCAATTTTATTAAATTAATGCCCGAATAATTTATCGTTTAATTCATTTTATTTCATGATCATGCAAATTCATTTATGTCATTATTATTCATGACAAGTCATGTGATTCGTTTCATTTCATTTCTCATTTTAATTCATCGTTTCATCTCGTTATTTCTAGGCCCGAGTCAAATTTTAAGCGATATTAATCGTTACCCATAAGATTTCACAAGTCCATTTTTAATTAATTTTAATCCATTAATTTTGGGCCAGCAGCCCAAACCTTACAAATTCGATTGGGTAGGCCTAAGCCAAACCTATGATAATGTTCAGCCCCCCCCCCCCCCCACCACCACCAAAAAAAATGTCCTCAAGGCAGAACCCAGAACACGATCTCCACGATGCAGAAGTTGATAGTAGTGGAGGGGAAGTTCATAGTAGTGGAGAGAGGTTATTATCATGGAATTAGCAGTTAAATCCTAGACTAAAACTATAAATCACAATCTATGACAATTCATATCCATTTTTTTCTCAACTCACAATAATTTTCACAACAAACCGAGCAAAACACATTTCACAAATACACACTTCAAAATTCTACACCCGGAGCACAACAGGTAAATTTCTCTGTGTTTCTTCCGATTTCAAACACTTGATTTCTCATTCCCAAAATCACGGCTAACCGGAGGAACTCATCTTACCTCTGTCCACCTGAGTCTCATTCCTAATTAAAAAAAATTCACACACACATACACACACTGAAGTTCGTTTTCTTTTCAGACCTCAATCGCGAGCATGTAGTCACTGCCAATTTTCTTCCCCTTCCCGTCGGGTCATCGCCACCCAGTTTTACGGCACGTCTGGGCAAGCCTCAAATTCCAAACCAAAACCAAACCATAATTTTTATTTCAAAATCAGAACAACAGAATCCCAAACTAGTAATTTCATGTTCGAGCCGCCGCGTAGTTGGCCGGATTCAAGAACCCATATCGCCGCCGTCTCCATTACATCGTTAGCCGAGCCACCTCGCCATCGCGGAGTACATCCAACACTCCGATTGAGGGCATGGTCGTCTCCGGGATTCTGCCAGCGACTCTGGCACGTCACGGGCGGGAGTTTCCGAATTCAGGCGAAAGGAAAGGGGGAATGAAAGAAAGGATTTGGGTCGACCGTGAGGGATTTCTGGAGAAAGTGGATGAGGCGATTTGAGATGGGAGAGGATGTAGAGAGAGCAGGAGATGATATTAGATGAGAGAAGAGTAGCGGCCGACTTTAGTGAGAAAGAGGATTTTTATATTCCTCACTTTTGGTTAAATTATAATTATTTCCATTTAGTTTTCAGTCTTTCCTAATTGACCCCAACAAACTTTTCAGAATCTCGATTTATCCCCAATCAGTCTTATAACTCTTTCAATTTCAGTCCACTCAGTCTTCAATTCTCTCAAATTAACCCCATCATGTTTCTAGTGATTTAGATTCAGACCCTTGACTACTGTTGATCTTTTCAATTACTATTATTATTCACTTCTAATTTAATTTTTATCCATATTATAATAATAAACTATTGTTATTATTCGTAGATAATAACAAGAATTTACGGGCCTAGAATTGTCGAGTCAAGCATCTGCATCACATTCAAGTTCAAGAACTGCATTTTATCCATGTGTGAGGATTTATTACGCTTTTGTTTATTTTAATTACCTTATATATTATCTTGTATGTGCACGTGAAATGAGTCAGGAGCACTTAAATGTGCAAATCATTCAGAAGCACTTAAATGTGTAACACCCCCAATCCGCTCAGGGATATTACACGCCGTAGAACCTTTCCTCAAGGATCTACCAGGCTGGTAACAACAAACGAACAACTCGACAATGCCTTTAAGGCTAAAAAGACTCAGTAGACCGATTTGGCCTTTCAATAAAAACATACAACTCAATTACAATACATGCCCACGCAGGGGTCGAATACAACACACTCCCGTACAACGGGGAAAGAATACTGCAGCGGAAATAAAATGCAACTAAACCAATAACATCATACGGATCCTCGTGTGATTAGTATCGTTCATCTTTCATTATCCTTCGTGCCGACCCTGTGCTATGCTCCAAAACCTGAATGCAAAAACAGACATCCACCCCCCGAATACTCGGGGGTTAGCAAAACTCCACTGTTTTGCTAGTGCAAATACAAAGTGCAAATACGAGCCATATAATTCAAGTTCCACGAATAACAATAACCAGGAATCCTTAAAGATTAAAATACCACGAAATGAATACTTCCCGAGGCAAGAATTTGAGTAAAACTTTCCAAATCCGAAAGATCACAAATAACGATAATGGTTTGCAAAATGGTTTAAAATACCCTCGGGAGTTTTAATAGAAAACAAATTAGAATTATCAAATCCTTCTCTTTCCAAAATCAACAGGGTCACAGCCCAAAGGTTTTATTTTCGCAAATAGAAAACCGACAACAATTCACAGGGCCAGAGCCCAACATCACGTGTCCTCAACGGACATAAAATCAACGAAACATAATCACGCACGCGCATCGCCTAGGACCGGGATGCTACCACCGACATCCCACCCGAGGCCTCGAAGGACCCTCCCGAGCTGGCTAGCGAAACAAATCACACACATCTCACGGTTGGATCAATCGCTTGTTGCATCCTGGCCACATGATCGCATGCCATGTGCCACCGTAGATTATCTCAGGCTCTCACGGTTGGATCAATCACTTGTTGCATCCTGGCCACATGATCACGTGCCATGTGTCACCGTAGACCTTCAACCATATCCACACATTCACACAAATAACATATCATATCAAGGATATTCAAACAATTCGCCCAGAGGCATCAAACACTTAGCAAAACACCACGTCAATCCACAACGCACCGAAATGAAATAATATACGTCCACACACTATACCAAGTGCAACATTAACACCAAGCATATACATAGAATTCACATAGTTATTCACAAACCACGCCATTCACAAAACACACGCGTTTTGAAAGCAAGCCTTTAACAAGGCTAAACCGAATCTTTTGAAAACTCGTTTCAAACAATCAAACAAACATATAAAGACGATCACCAATTATCATATCCATAAAACAAGAATTATATGGACAAGGTACTTGCCTCGAAATCGGCACGCAAGTATTCCGACGAACACGGCTCAACCGGAAAGCTTCGAAACGCCCGATGCAATCGAAAAGAAAGACGACAACGAACGGAAGGGTTCAACTCGGTTTCTTCGCAAGAAACTCGACCCTAACAATATATAATCAATAAATCATCGATCATACGAGGAAGAATAATCGTAGAACGCCCGAAAGCCCCTCTAAGACATTTTACCGGACACCTTTAGGGCGTCGGTCAAGAACTCGACCCAAATAACAAATCGATACGATCCAACCATGGAATAACAAGGGAAAAGATATAAAACATCTAAATAATCATCAATCCATCACAATCCTAAGTTAAATCGAATTAATCGGACGAAAACAACCAAAATACCCAAATTCCCCAAAACTAGATTTCTAGGAAATCTGACCTGATTCGGTAGATCGGAGGATGTTATAGGATGGATGATTGATGATTTGAACTCCAAGACTTCATGGATTTATTGTCCAACAACATATATCCATGATGAACTAATCTCCAGCCGCGGAAGGGAAGAAAATAAGTGAGAAATGGCTGAAGAAAACGCTGTGCCTTAAATAGCCGATCACGCCGGGTTACGTCACGTAATCGCCAAGGCTTACGTATGTAATCGGCCATGGCCGAACTCATCACCTGGAAATGCCGAACGCTACGTACATTACCGCCGGGGCCTTACGACGAATCGCCTTACTTACGTAACCGCCGAGCACTATCCGCACGTTACTCGCCGGTCGCTCGCCCGAGCATGCCCGCCATGACTCGCCGACCAACTCCGACGGCCCGAACGACCCCGAAACCCGAACCTGAATACGAATCGAAGATACGGTTACGAAGTACTCGAAAAGATGAATCCGAGCACTAATAGAACACACGATTCCGACTACCCGAAGACTCGAAATTCGACAACGGAAAGTAATTACCCCAAACTTTGGGAAATTACGAAAATGGCCCAAAACGCCCGAAAATCACGATACGTGATCAAAACTCCAAGCCAAAGCTCGCAACATGAATAATAACATTAAATGAACTTACGAGAAAGTCGAAACAACAGTTTCGGACGAGATTCGCAAGAATCGAACTCAAGTGCGGAAAAACCGCTAAAAAGCACGGAACTCAACAAAACGACACTGAAACGAGCTCGGATGACAAAAAGTGCAGAATTAATCATTCTCAGAATGACGAAACGGTCATGAGCGACTCGTCAAAACGGACTTCCGCCGAAAAAAAGAAATTTACTGAAAATCAAAAAATTGCGGATATTACATTCTACCCTCCTTAAAAGAAGTTTCGTCCCGAAACTTAAAACAAGTAGGGAGAAGCAATATCCCGCCAGGAAAACTCAATGAGATACGCAAGAATCGCGTAACTAATGCCCAACGGCGAAACGTTACAAACAACGCAACGGAATATACGGTGTGAAAACACGCTCCACGACGACCAACACAACGTCGCCGTTAGGGATATATTAGAACCAACAAGTGACAAGCGTCATCAAATGGATAATACAATCAAGTCAATTATCCGAACAATCACAAAACACAACGAACGAAAATCAATACGATTGACCAACCCAACGGTACATCAATCAAAACGCGAGCCAATCGCTGAACAAATAGGGAATTCCACTGCTCAAGGGTTGGAAGATCGAAAACGAGACTAATTTCCCGAACTTAAGGGAATTAGGAAGGAGCCTGAATGCTCAACAATCACGAAACGAGAACAAAAACCGAACAAACAAATGATCGAGACAACAAAAATCGAACAATCATGTCCGAAATACGAAGGATAATAAAATTCAAACAACAACTCCAAGGTTCACATCTCGGCTCGAGACCATATATGATCCGGTAAAAGCAACAAGATGTGATTCACATAAGATCCATAGGAAAGGGAATAGCAATTGAAAAGTCACAACGACAAACGAGTAATTTCAAAACACCACACTCGTTCGATCAACAAAAGAAAGGGATAGGGCAAGCTCAGAAAATGTTAACAAACATAAACGAGTCGACAGAGTCGAAAATATAGAAGTTCCAAATCCGATCCACTTCGAATAAGAGAACTAGTAAAACCAGATGATGTCACTTCCGAACAAGGTTCACAAGAATCGAACCGAACTCGAAAAAGTCACAGCGATAACCAGATTGACCCAAAACAAGATCACAGCTCGAGCGATTTAAACCGAAATACGTAATGTTCGTAAAGTATCAACGAATACGAGCGAGTCGATAGACTTGAGAAAGAGGAAATGCAGAAGCCAAAAATAATACGGGTATTATATTCGACCTCATCTAAAAGAAGTGTCGTTCCCGAAACTCACAACAACGAAATCAATGTGACAACACAACAAGCAACCGATAGAAACATCTTTCGAAGGCCTCTCAAAGCCGATTCTGATAACTGTGCTGAAGCGCGAACTCCGAAAGTCTTGGTAGTCAATTCGCAAAACTGAATTCGGTGTCCCTCGAGTCCACACTTGAAATGTGTTACTGACGAGAAGGACGATTTACACGTGCATGCCCCGGCACATCACGGTTGAAACGCCTCGGCTCGGCATACCGAAAATACAAATGCTAGATACAATGGGGCATAACGTCGCAAAACAACATAGCGGAGATGCCAACTCAGCACACCAAGGAATCATAATACATATCATATACAACGATTATCATCGTAAAATAATACACACAAACACTACAGCAATGATGGTATCGTTCGGCGACCTCAACGGCCCGAACAATAACCAGTACATAATTGCAAACATTATGAAACAATCACATATGTACACAAACGTACAAGCCCAAGCTTTAACAGCTCACACAGGTGCGATAACACGCAAGCCACCACGAAATGACAACATTAAGGATCGTCATCACACCTCCCACAAGGGCTAACAAAATATATGCGTGGCGAATGACTCGACGCTCACGCCACCAATTCAATCACAATTCGGGGTTAACACCGTAACGAAAGTTCGAAAACCATACACGCATTTCCGGTCCGCAAACAGGAATGATAGGTTTTAAAAACGAAAACCACCTTTTGAAAACAGTTTGGAAACAACAGTTGATCTTGAGTATCATTTTACAAAAAGTAGTACAAACACCATTATCGAGACTTTGAAAATCATCTTGCGTTTGAACAAAAATGAGGACACCTTTCTTTTAGTGAAAAACTTTCAAAAATATTCGACCCTTGGGTCTAAGCAACTGCATTTGAAAATATCTCAAAATATTTTTGGTCCTCAACCGGAAATTTTTTGAAATGTATTGCGGCATTAGAAAACACCTTGAAAACACCGCAAGAAAATAATTCGTTTTAAAAGTACGTCTCGAATTTTAATTTTCTAAGATACTCAAGGTTTTCAAAAATAATTCAATGGGCTAGAATGCCCAAAAATTTCAGGTAATTACACGGAACAATATAGCGCCGTGGGTCCCGCGCCGGAACCCACCAGGCTAAAAACCTTTTATAAACTACCAAAAAGGCCGATGACGGTAATATTTCAAAAACTCACAAAATCCATTTACAAAATACTAAATTCCATCATAAGAATTTCGCCAAAATGATCAAGGCCATAATGCCAAAAACTCGGTGAAGGGAATCGGTTTTCGAAATAAAAATCAGTCGGTAAAATACCGAAAGCCATTAAAAAGAACTCACGCAGCGGATAAAAGAAATACAGTCCAACATGCACAATCCAGCAACACTACTCCTCATATGAACGAAATATGAGGGTCAAATAGTCACGTATCAAGAAATCAAAATCCATAAGAGGATTCCGTCACTTAACAAATAATCATAAAAATAGCTCGTGTCACACGAGGCACAACACAAAGAAGGGAGACTTACATCCACAGGTCGCACGAAGATGATGATCGCCCCACGATACCAATCACGACCAACAAACTCAGACGACGCGTCGCGACACGACTTAGTCAGACAAAATCCGACATGACAAAACTCAACAGACACCACTGACCCGACAGCCTAGGTTTCCACAACCTAAGCTCCGATACCATTTATGTAACACCCCCAATCCGCTCAGGGATATTACACGCCGTAGAACCTTTCCTCAAGGATCTACCAGGCTGGTAACAACAAACGAACAACTCAACAATGCCTTTAAGGCTAAAAAGACTCAGTAGACCGATTTGGCCTTTCAATAAATACATACAACTCAATTACAATACATGCCCACGCAGGGGTCGAATACAACACACTCCCGTACAACGGGGAAAGAATACTGCAGCGGAAATAAAATGCAACTAAACCAATAACATCATACGGATCCTCGTGTGATTAGTATCGTTCATCTTTCATCATCCTTCGTGCCGACCCTGTGTTATGCTCCAAAACCTGAATGCAAAAACAGACATCCACCCCCCGAATACTCGGTGGTTAGCAAAACTCAACTGTTTTGCTAGTGCAAATACAAAGTGCAAATACGAGCCATATAATTCAAGTTCCACGAATAACAATAACCAGGAATCCTTAAAGATTAAAATACCACGAAACGAATACTTCCCAAGGCAAGAATTTGAGTAAAACTTTCCAAATCCGAAAGATCACAAATAACGAGAATGGTTTGCAAAATGGTTTAAAATACCCTCGGGAGTTTTAATAGAAAACAAATTAGGATTATCAAATCCTTCTCTTTCCAAAATCAACAGGGTCACAGCCCAAAGGTTTTATTTTCGCAAATAGAAAACCGACAACAATTCACAGGGCCAGAGCCCAACATCACGTGTCCTCAATGGACATAAAATCAACGAAACATAATCACGCACGCGCATCGCCTAGGACCGGGACGCTACCACCGAAATCCCACCCGAGGCCTCGAAGGACCCTCCCGAGCTGGCTAGCGAAACAAATCACACACATCTCACGGTTGGATCAATCGCTTGTTGCATCCTGGCCACATGATCGCATGCCATGTGCCACCGTAGATTATCTCAGGCTCTCACGGTTGGATCAATCACTTGTTGCATCCTGGCCACATGATCACGTGCCATGTGTCACCGTAGACCTTCAACCATATCCACACATTCACACAAATAACATATCATATCAAGGATATTCAAACAATTCGCCCAGAGGCATCAAACACTTAGCAAAACACCACGTCAATCCACAACGCACCGAAATGAAATAATATACGTCCACACACTACACCAAGTGCAACATTAACACCAAGCATATACATAGAATTCACATAGTTATTCAGAAACCACGCCATTCACAAAACACACGCGTTTTGAAAGCAAGCCTTTAACAAGGCTAAACTGAATCTTTTGAAAACTCGTTTCAAACAATCAAACAAACATATAAAGACGATCACCAATTATCATATCCATAAAACAAGAATTATATGGACAAGGTACTTGCCTCGAAATCGGAACGCAAGTATTCCGACGAACACGGCTCAACCGGAAAGCTTCGAAATGCCCGATGCAATCGAAAAGAAAGACGACAACGAACGGAAGGGTTCAACTCGGTTTCTTCGCAAGAAACTCGACCCTAACAATATATAATCAATAAATCATCGATCATACGAGGAAGAATAATCGTAGAACGCCCGAAAACCCCTCTAAGACATTTTACCGGACACCTTTAAGGCGTCGGTCAAGAACTCGACCCAAATAACAAATCGATACTATCCAACCATGGAATAACAAGGGAAAAGATATAAAACATATAAATAATCATCAATCCATCACAATCCTAAGTTAAATCGGATTAATCGGACGAAAACAACCAAAATACCCAAATTCCCCAAAACTAGATTTCTAGGAAATCTGACCTGATTCGGTAGATCGGAGGATGTTATAGGATGGATGATTGATGATTTGAACTCCAAGATTTCATGGATTTATTGTCCAAAAAAATATCTCCATGATGAACTAATCTCCATCCGCGGAAGGGAAGAAAATAAGTGAGAAATGGTCAAGAAAACGCCGCTGTGCCTTAAATAGCCGATCACGTCGGGTTACGACGTAATCGCCAAGGCTTACGTACGAATCGCCATGGCCGAACTCACCGCCTGGAAATGCCGTAACGCTACGTTACGCACGCCGTGGCCTTACGTACGTAACCGGCCTTACGTACGTAACTGCCGAGCACTACCGTACGTTACTCGGCCAGGGCTGGCCTGGCCCGAGCATGCCCGGCCATGACTCGGCCGGGACCAACTCCGACGGCCCGAACGACCCCGAAACCCGAACCTGAATACGAATCGAAGATACGGTTACGAAGTACTCGAAAAGATGAATCCGAGCACTAATAGAACACACGATTCCGACTACCCGAAGGCTCGAAATTCGACAACGGAAAGTAATTACCCCAAACTTTGGGAAATTACGAAAATGGCCCAAAACGCCCGAAAATTACGATACGTGATCAAAACTCCAAGCCAAATCTCGCAACATGAATAATAACATTAAATGAACTTACGAGAAAGTCGAAACAATAGTTTCGGATGAGATTCGCAAGAATCGAACTCAAGTGCGGAAAAACCGCTAAAATGCACGGAACTCAACAAAACGACACTGAAACGAGCTCGGATGACAAAAAGTGCAGAATTAATCATTCTCGAAATCACGAAACGGTCATGAGAGACTCGTCAAAACGGACTTCCGCCGAAAAAAAGAAATTTACCGAAAATCAAAAAATTGCGGATATTACAAAATGTGCAAACCAGTCAGAAGCACTTAAATGTGCAAACCAGTCAGAAGCACTTAATTGTGCATAAAGCCTTCGGGCTAGCGACAGGCTTCAGCATTTATCATTCATGTTGTTTATACTTGCTAATATATTTAGTAATTAATTTAGACATATTGCGTATCCTCCACACTGAGCGAGTTGAAGACTCACCCTATTATTTACCCCTTTCAGGTTGAGGAGATCGATGTGGCATACGCTTGAGTGTGGGATGATCAAGCTTCATGAATAGTTATTTATTTATTTAATGTTATTTCTCTCAGACTATGTTTTATGAACAAGTATTCGATTTGTTTTAATTTCACGTCAAAATATGTTTTTATTTAATGGTGACATGAGAATATTACTTGCGATTATTAAGTTGTCTTTTTTTTGAAATGTATTTCCGGAAAATTTTATTTATTCTTTTAAAATTAGAAGAATTATTTTTCCTAGAATAGTGGTCGCTACAACCTCCTTCTCTCACTCGCTTTAGCAAAGTATATGAATAGATCTTATTTTTGGAGTGTCGACAGTAGTTCACCAAAGGGCTATCACTTTGTTCATAGTGGGGTTGCATATGCTTCTGTTTTAGGCCTATGCTACAACGTCACAGGCTTTCGATGAAGATGGTTCGATTAAACTGATATTCCACATCATCATGAATCGGATTTTTTCATAGAATACTCTTTATGGATTGGCGTTCATTAAGGTGTCCCCTAACGATGACTATCATCCAGGATCACCGAAGAGTCTGAGACTAATGATTTCATTTGATCATATGATCAAGTTTCATGTACCAAACTCGCATATATTCTTAATAAGAGTGTTTATCAAACCAAGTGGCATCCCAACAATCCATGAGATCCATGGCCTAGTAACATCATATACCATAATTTGTGGTGTTACCATATCACCATTTATAGGCGATGAATATCCATGACCGGACACAATCCTTGTAAACATATTTGAATTATGATTAATCTCATCACTTTAGGGAATTTGATGAGGCACTGTTGGGAAACACTACAACAATTCCAAGTCATTCTACCCGAACATGATGGTTCACATCTCCCAATAACGACAGGAAGACTGTCTCATCAAAGTGACTTATGAGATTATCTGCTAGGGTATCTTTTAGGCTTTGTCTAAGTGAAAGTGCCTATCATATTCATCATTTATAACCCAACATATTGCACTGTGGTGACGCACTTTGGCACATTAACATATAGACGATAAAGGTTCTTCACTATTGACACAATCCGATTAACAAAATACATATCATATACTCGTAATTAAGTATTTGAATGATGATAAGTATATGTGAATATAACATATTGGCCTATGCTACTAACCGTATCTACTGGTCTCAAGAATACCACAAAGCCGCCACCATGCACCAGTAGGTCAAAGATAAAGAAACGATTGACCCGATAATAGGTTGTTACTTATATCGGACCTCTAGTGCTTCTTGAAGAGTGCACTCATTTAACAAGCCCAAACACCATAAATTTTCATGAGCATGTATAAACGGGTGTTATGATTCCAAAACCACCAACCTTATGGTCGGATCGAAATGACCTCGAACAACTGTTGAAATGGCTAGTGGCCTGTAAAGACTTTATTTCAGTGGTTCACCTCCTTCCAAGTCTCCAAATGGCACCAAAAATGTTATGAGAAGGTAGTCTAGGATGTTAGGCAGTACTGGTTGAAATTTCACTTTAAGACTTGGTCTAAAAGCAGGTGAATCAACCTTTACAACGACTGGTCTATAGGTTAGACAAACAAAAACTCAGGTTTCATCAATTTATCAATCATTGTCAAAGGTACCGCATAATATATAAATGTTATCACTTGAATATGACCATTTGTGAACACCACCATAACATCATAAGCCACTCATGATAGCACTTATGACCATACATGTATAAGGACTCAGTGAAAGTAAGGACTCAACACCATGCTTATGCGAGTTGTTACATTATTCTCTCTATCATAGGAGGGTATTTTCTCCAAATCGTGCCAGAGAATAGGCTTTAAGGAATGAACATGGCTAAGAAGGATCATCAGGGGGTCTTTGGCGTCACATATGCTTATGAAATCAAGATACGGATGACATAAATGTCAACATCGGTCATGAGCATTGCCCAGGACTCCACAAATACACTAAGGTGGTTTTGATTCAGTTACTTTCTGTTGGGAATACAAGAACCCTGTATCGAAACAGCCGGGATATTCAATCCCTGTATCGAATGATATTTGATAAAGAGGTTTTGACATATATGCCAATCCGCATACAGTAAAGGAAACTGTATCGAAGTATTGAGGCATCATCCTGTATCGAAGACCTGTCTCGAAATCAGCATATAGTAGAATCTTTCAGTACAGCAAAGAAGTCTTATAAAGACCAAGTATGGAAACTATATCGAAACACCAAAACAGTTATCTTCCATACAGCTCGCAACAGGACAAAGAAGGAATCTTCAGAAGTCAAGTCCCGTTGAATAAAGAAGTATTTAAATACTCAAGGATAAAAGTATTTAAATACTGTCAGTCTTCAGATCTTCAAATCCCACTAAATCCGGATCGTGTTATAATCCCGTTGGAACGGAATCTCACTCAAACGGATACATCTCAACGGATATATATTTCAGAGACTATATATATCACATCAAGATGCTGAAGATCAGTTACCCAAGCTATCGAAATTATTATCAGAGCAAAACATATCTCCAAAGCTTACTGCAACTCAGATCAAAAGAGATATACAGTGCTCATCATCCTAAACAACCCTTCATCAGCTGAAAGCTCTTAAAGTCAAAGTTGTTGTTCACCATCCGTTCTATACTTTGAACAAACCTAGATCAGCCCTGTATGGACTGAGTAATCCGTGCTTCTCCGAAACTGTGTGTGAAGGATTTGCATTGAAGAAGACGAAGCTTCAGAACTGTGTGTGAAGAAGCAAGTCAAAGCATTAGCTCATAACCAATCTGTGTGAACGGTTCAAGCTAAGATCTTTATATCAATCTGTGTGAACGATATATTGATTGTGTGTTGTTATAATTACGTAGTTGTGTACGTAGTAATTATAGTAAACTTTTTACTCCTGTGTGGAGGACCAGTGGACGTAGAGGGGTTTACCTCGAACCACTTTAATTACTGTGTTATTTACCTTCAGTCGTTTTACTGTTTTAATTACTGTGATAAATTAAGTATACACTATACATTTAGCTGTATCCACAATGACCTACTGTATCTAAGACTTCCGCTACGCACTCAGATTTAAAATCAGTACAGTTTGTTGTTTAAACTATTTCCCAAACTGTATCCTGTATACTTAGTGGCCAACAAGTGGTATCGGAGCGGTTGATTCTAAAAAGAATCAGTCGTATTTTTTTTAACCGAATCAGATCCAAAATCACCTATTTTCGAAAAACAGTCTCTTTCATTTCTGTATTATCACATGGATACCTCTATGATCAACAAAGTGCCTATGTTCTCTATTAACGAATTTGATGATTGGAGAATTAGGATGGAGGCTTATCTTGCAGTAATGCACGAAGAGATGATTTTTGTTATACATGATGGTCCTATAAAGATCATGAAGGTAAACACGGCCGCAAGGATTGAAGGCCAAGCCCATGCTGAGATGCTCGAAAAGGATCGCGAGCAATGGACCACAGATGAAAGAAAGTGAGCCAACATTGACAATGTGGCTAAGAACGCGTTATTTGTCACTCTTGACAAAGGCACGTTCTCAAAGGTAAAGAGCTGCAAAACAGCCAAAGAAATCTGGGATAAACTCAAGTTGATTTGTGAGGGAACTGAGATCTCAAAAGAAAACAAGATTTCAAAACTGACTCAGCAATTTGAATCCTTCGAAATGAAACCAACTGAGACACTTGAGGAACTTGACCTCAGATTCACTGGTATTGTTGGTGAACTTGAAGCGTTGGGCAAAATTTATACCCAAAAGGAGAAGAATTTAAAAATTTTCAGATCTCTCCCAGCCCGATGGGACATTAAGACCACAGCTATGCGTGTATCTTGCAATCTTAATGAAATATCTACTTTTGATCTCTTCTCTGACCTCAAAGCTTTTGAGTATGATATTGACAGAAGAGAGAAAGCTGAAGAATCTCCTTCAAAGGTCACAGCACTAGCCGCTGTATCAAATCTTCGACACAGCATGCCCAGCTCGTCGAAGCCTAGTCACAAGAATGCTGACAGTGACGACGACATCTTGTCTCAAGATGAAACGGTGCTTCTCATGCACAAATTGAAAAAGTTCATCAAACAGTCTGGAAAGACTCCCTACTGGCCCAAACCTGTCCACAAGGTAAGTACCGAAACATCATCTGGTGATTCTAACCTGTGCTATAATTGCAGGAAACCAGGACATTATGCAAATAAATGTCCTCATCCTAAAGTCCAAAGGTTGCCTTAGGCCGAACAACAAGAGAGAGATGAAAGAAGACGTGCTTGGAAAGACAAGCTAAAGGCCCTGATTGGAGAATCAGAAGCCTCCCCCACACCATCCAAATCAGCAGAATGTCTTCAGGTGGTCACTGAAAGTGATTCATCTGACGATGAGTTCGATGATAAAGCATATATGTGCTTTATGGCCAAAGACATTCCAGAAGGTGAAGACAGCGACGATGAGGTAAGCTCAACCTCAGCTATTCCATCAAATGCATCTCATACTTTTGAAAACATGATGAATGAATTTAAAAACATTCAAAAGGCCCATGAGACATTGAAAACTGAGAATATACAGCTTTAATTAATTAATTTAGAGCTGAAAGATGAAAATGACTTGCTGAAAATAAATTATGAAAATATGTCTCTTGACTGTGAAACTAGCAAAGTCGATTTTGAAAAACTCATGGAGAGCAATAATCAACTTTCTCATGAACTAAGTGAGGTTAAAACTCACAACGAGAGCAAGACAAATGATTTAGTTCTACTTCAAGCCAAAATCACAACTCTCGAAAAGCGAGAAATTGAACTTTAGACCACTCTGAAATCGTTCGAGAAATCGTCCAAAAGAATGGAAGAAATACTGAGCACTGGGCAAAACGCTCATGATAAAAGTGGCTTAGGATACAGTTCATGTTCAAACAAAGGGAAAACTAGTACAGTGTTCGTCAAGAGTGTGGAACACATTCCAGAATCGAAAAATACCCCTAGTCCTGTGAAGGAACCTGATGTACCGAGAAAACCAAAGGCTGCTATTCCGCCCCCACAATCCTATTCCAGACAGCGGAATCATAAGATGTTCCATCCTGTGAGGCGCACTCAACAGCATGCTCCCAGAGCGTATCAACTGCGCCAACAGCCGTTCAGAAGGAAGGCTGTATCCAACTACCAAAGGCCCGCACGGCAGTACTATCAATACAGCACGCCGATGTATTGGATACAGGAGCCCCGTTATCCCTCGAGACAGCAGATGCCTGTTCAGTATCAACAACAGCATTGGGAATCCAACTGGAGACCCAGAAGGCAAGCTGTTAGGCCTAAGAAAATGGCTCCACCTCCAAGACAAAGACTCAGATCGATTAATAATAATAACCCTGAATTTTTCATGCATAATAATTATCATGGTTATAACAACTACGGATATGCCCCCCGTAGATATCGCAACACTGTACCGAGTATGACCTACAGTAAACCAATTGCTGCCAGGAAAACTTGGGTACCTAGAGGAACTAACAATCATGGACCCAAAAATCAAAGGGGACCTAAATCTACTTAATTTCGTTGTTATAGGACATTCTAGAGGAGGATACCTGGTACTTTAATAGTGGATTCTCTCGACACATGACCAGAGATAGGAGCAAGCTATCATATTTTGTAGAAGGTCGCGGTCCAAAAGTTCGTTTCGGTGATAAATCTAAAGGAAGAACAAGAGGGAAAAGAAACCTACTTGTCGGAAAATTCAAAGTTACCGATGTTGCATATGTTGAAGGCTTACAATACAATCTACTTAGTATTAGCCAGTTCTGTGATAAACAGTTCTCGGTGAAATTCTATATAGATCGCTGTAGAGTCAAGAACATCCAAACCAAGGAAGTTGTGCTTATAGGAAGCAGATCAGGTAACATGTATGTTGTTGACTGGAAGCCTATGAGCTCCTCAATTCCATGCTTTGTTGCCAAAGGCACTGCAGATCTTAGCTGGTTATGGCACAAGAGGATGTCTCACGTCAACTTCAAGACGATCAACAAGCTCTCAAGATAGGGAATGGTTAGAGGTTTGCTAAATGTGTCATTCAAGAAGGATAGCGTCTGCGGACCATGTCAGAAAGGCAAGCAAATCAAGTCAACCCTAAAGAGCAAATCCTACCTTTCAACCCAAAGAGTGTTGGAAATGCTACACATGGATCTATACGGTCCTGTAGACCCAGTAAGTTTGGGAGGTAAGAAATACTGCATGGTTGTTGTTGATGATTATTCCAGGTATGCTTGGACGATCTTTCTTAGCAAGAAGAAGGAAACAACATCAAAGCTGCCCGAGCTCCTGAGAAAGTTTCAAAATGAAAAGGCATTGAGTATCGTGTGCATTCGTTCCGACAGAGGTACAGAATTTACTAACCGCTTTATAGTGAAATACTGTTCGGAGAATGGAATACAGCACGAATACTCAGCTGCCCGTACACCTCAACAAAATGGTGTTGCCGAGCGAAAGAATAGGACGTTGAAAGAAGCAACAAGGACAATGATTGCCGCAAGCAAATTGCCACAGCGTTTCTGGGGTGAAGCAACCAATACAGCATGCTACACTCAAAACCGCTGTATCGTCAACAAGCACCACAACAAAACGGCATATGAGGTATGGAACAACAAAATTCCGTTAGTTTCATATTTTCACATCTTTGGATGCAGGTGTTATGTATTGAATAATGGGAAGGACCAACTTAGAACCTTTGATGAGAAATCAGATGAAGGAATATTCGTAGGATACTCCTCCGTCAGCAAAGCTTTCAGAATCTTTAATAAAAGGAAGCTGACGATCGAGGAATCAGTTCATGTAGTGTTCAACGAACCCCACCATGACCCTACAGGAGTAGATGATATTACCCAGAACTTTCAACATCTATCTATCTTGGATCCTCCAACTCCCATAGAACCTGTCGTTGATTTAGAAATCAATCCCGCAGCTGTAAGAATCGACGTGGATGAAGCTGACGATGTACACGCTGAAGCTGTATCTACAAAATCTCTCGATATAGTACGGGACCCTGAATTAGAACCCGACCGAAGATGGTTGAGAGATCACCCGCAACAGCTGATCATTGGAAACATAAATGCTGGTGTTTCTACTCGTAGGAGAATACAGAGTACACAAGGAAATGTACTTTGTGCATAAGAAGAATCTGATGCTGAGATATCACAGTTTCCTGAATGGAAATCTCAATCCGAGCTTAGAAGACTCAATATGTGCACTATCGCTGTATTCTTAGCCCATCAACTGTTTCGACCATAGACGCTCTTAATAATTCTCATTGGATAACATCTATGGAAGAAGAGCTTAACGGTTTCGAAAGAAACAATGTATGGTATCTTGTACCCAGACCTACACATCAATCGGTTATAGGAACCAAATGGGTATTTCGAAACAAAAAGGATCGAAATGGACTTATTATAAGGAATAAATCCAGACTAGTCGCACAAGGCTATAGTCAGGAAGAAGGCATAGACTGTGATGAAACCTTCGCCCCTGTAGCGAGACTAGAAGCCATCAGTATATTTCTAGCCTTTGCCGCCCATAAGAGCTTTATTGTATACCAAATGGACGTCAAGAGTGCATTCCTGAATGGAGACCTTGCAGAAGAAGTTTATGTTGAACAACCACTAGGGTTTGCCAACACAGACGGTATCGATCTAGCTTACAGGCTAAGGAAAGCACTGTTTGGACTTAAACAAGCCCCTAGAGCCTGGTACGAAACCCTGTCCCAGTATCTAACCAACAACGAATTTGAGAAAGGTGCTGTGGACAAGACCCTGTTCAAAATACAGGAAGGTGATGACCTTCTTATGGTGCAAATCTATGTGGATGACATAATTTTTGGTTCAACTAACCTTGCTTTGTGTCAAAGGTTCTCTCATCTCATGTAAAGTAAATTTGAAATGAGTATGATGGGGAACTTAGTTATTTTCTAGGTTTGCAGGTAAAGCAGTTGCCTACAGGCATTTTCATCAACCAAGAAAAATACAGAAAGGAGCTTCTCAACAAATTTGGAATGAACACTTCCAAATATTCGCCAACCCCCATGAGCACTTCCGTGCAAATTAGCGCAGATGAAGCCGGAAAGCCATTTGACCAATAACTCTACAGGAAGCTCATTGGTTCGCTCCCTCACCTAAGCAGTGCCCGATATCCAGCTTCTTTGTTGGAGTGTGTGCGAGGTATCAAGTAGCCCCAAAGGAATCACACTTCAATACACCTAAACGAATCTGAAGTACATTAAAGGAACAATGATGCAGACTATGGTATCCTAAGGAAGGCGGATTCGATTTAGTTGATACAAATGACTCGGATCTCGGAGGTCGCAAGCTAGATAGGAAGAGCACAAGTGGAACTTGTCACTTTCTTGGACCTAAACTCGTTTCTTGGTTCAAGAAGAAGCAATTGGCTAACTCTCTTTCCACTACCGAATCAATACTATGTCAGCCGTAGTCGATGTATGCAGATCCTTCGATGCAAAGAACAATTGTCAGATTATGGAATCGATGCCAGAGAGACTCCAATCATGTGTGATAGCACGAGTGCAATTGCAATCACGCACAATCCTGTCCTGCACTCGCGCACTAAGCATATCAACATGAAGCATCACTTTATAAGGAATCACGTCGAGAACAAGGATATTCGCCTTGAAAAAGTTCATACAGACATTCAGCGAGCGGACATCTTCACCAAGCCTCTCGACACAGCCAGATTCAACATTCTCAGACAAGAATTGGGAATGCTACAGCCAGACTCCCTGTAAGTGTAAGTGATTTACTGTTTTTACTCAACAAATTGAGGGGGAACGCTGTAAGACCCAAGAATACAATATCCAATGTTAATTATTTGTACACTCAGAACCGTCAATACATCACTGTAGTGAGCGAAGACATATGAATCCTACAGCTGACGTATGCAATAATTAAGGGGGAATACTGTAGGACCCATGAATACAGCATTAATCCTCAAGTTGCTGTATGGAATTTAAAACCTATATGTACCTTTTTAAGGGAACGCTGTATCGACGCGGAAACAACACATACTATAGGATTTCGATTTAGTATATATATAATATAATATTATTTCTTTTCAAACTGATTTTTGTCCACGTGCCCTGTTCTTATGTCAAACGTCATGTACATTAAATGCCTTACATGACATCTGGCAACTGAATGTTAAAAGCCGCGATGTTTTAAATTGTTTATTGTTTTAAAACCGCTGTTTTAGGCATTTAGGGTGTCACAAATGTCATAAGTGGGACCCGCTCATTTTTTTAAACATTTTAATGGATTAGCGTACCAGTTACACTCAGTCCATCTTAATCGTTGATTTCAAAAACCGGTTCCCATCCCTTAAAATCTGACCATTCATACTCTGCAAAACCCTATTTCGCCGCCCAACTATAAAAGGACTGAATCTGCCATTAGAGACTCTTTACGCTTTTTGCAAATTCAAGAGTTCTCAAGAAAAATAGCCTACATACTTTTCTGCATTTTACTGCATATTTAGGTTATTTTCTTGCACTTTTTCTTGAGAAATCATCAAATGGCTGGACAAACTTCTTCTCCCGCTCTCAAGAAAACCGCTAACATCATCGATGGACGGATCTTTTCAAGATCTGTTGTCATTGAACGTATTCTGTCTGAAACCAACGACGCAGAACCCATGGAGTACATCATAACTCATCTTCGTCAACAAGGCCTCTATCGCCTTGGAAGTCAGACCGCTGATAAGTACGATGCTCATCTGGTTGAGGAATTTTACCTCAACACCGCCGTACGCTTTTTGTCATTGGCCCAAGGAGGTCATGTTGCTGACATTACCGCTACAATCCAAGGAGTTAAGATCTGTGTTGATAACGATCTGCTCCAGAATATCTACAGGCTACCCGCTGATGGCCTGACAATGGATCAACTCGAGACATTTGGGTCTCAAGAGCTAATAACTAAATTTTATGGATTGTTCACAGGCTCCAAAGTTGTTGACATGGTTCAGACCACATGTCACAAGAAAAATTTTTGTCTCCCTTATGTGTATCTTCATGACTTTTGCTGCAGGATCATTGAGAATCGAACCGGTGCGTTCGAAATGTGTACCAATCTGAGGTTCAGGATGATGGTGGCTATTCTGACCTGTGAAAAGGTCAACTGGTGCCAGATAATCCTGAAGCGCCTGCAAGAGGAGGTGTGCAAGCCTGCCACCCAGAAGAAATCTTTTGGTTTGATGTTAAACTATATCCTGACGAAATGCGGACTGTCGCAATCCGCTGATGCTAAGAAGAATAACTCCAGGATATACCTAGAAGGAGTCAAGCCTAATGCGTATAATCAAACCACTATGGTCTGCAACCACCCAAAAACTGGAAGTATGCCAGTTTCCGCAGATCCTCGAGATGAGTCTTTGAAGTCCCAGGACGTGGAATCTTCAAAGAAGAGAAAAATATCTCACAGCAAGAAACCCATTGCTGGTGAGAAGCCAAAGAAGAAACTTAGGAGGCTTTCTAAAGTCAAATCTGCCAAGGCCTCCGAAGAAGTTTCCCCTGTGGCTCAACCCACTGAAGAACAACCCCAGGGCCCAACCCCTGTGGAAGAGGTGTCCACTACTGTATCGACAGTAGATCCTGAGCCTTTGGCGGCTAGGACGGATGACGAGACATCTGCCAACGAGAAAGACTCTAGTGAGTCCGCTTCCCATTTGGAGCCAAAGGCTACTTCTGCTCTGCGGGATCCCACACCCGAACAGGATCCATCTTCCTTCAGGGCACCATCCCCTGTAAGGAATCCCACTTCCATACAGGATCCCATACCCGCACAGAATCCTCGCTACAGGCTCTGCACGTTGTACGTAGTCCCTCCCCTGACACCATTATTCATAAGACCCTTCTCTCTATTCAAATTGAACATGCTTACGAAAGATTTCTAACATGGAAAGGCTACAGGCTAGCTCCGTATAAAACATTGTACAACTGGAGCGATTGGAGCCAAGAAGAAAGATTCGTATCAGAAGTCACGGACTCAATGGAAATTGAAGCCCTGATCCGATGGGACAATCCCTTCTGCAAGGAGCTGATTGAAAGCCATCTTTTGCAGAAATCTGACGCAAGAAGGAAAGGAAAGGATAAGTCAGAGGACTCTCCCAAAAATCCAAAAGACGATGACAATGACTCAGACGACGACGAAGATGCTTTTCAAGCTGGTCTGAGGATGAGTCGTGAAGAGGCTCAAGCTAGACACACCTCTCCACCAAAAGGTGATGAAGGGCCATCGACTCGAAGCAATCCCCCTTCGCCACATCAAGAGATAATTCCCGACGAGGAGGAATCAGTCCCTCAAGTCGAGGAAGTTGAAGCAGTTTTGGAACATGCACCTGAGCCTGCTGCCACCGAAGAAGTTGTCATTGAGAGACAACAGGAGGATTCAGTCCCTCCTGTATCCATGTCTACTGAGGAAACTTCGCAACAGGAAGCCACTCAACCCCCTGCCTCCGAACCAGAACAAGCTGCTCCCGCCCCTTCAACTGTTGAATCCGAGGATGGTATCGTACCTGAGGATATCCAACTTACTTCACGCCCAACTGTGAACATAAGGAGGTTGAACAGCTCTGAAGACTTTGCTCAACCAGATTCTCCGATTTCTGCCGCTAGGAAAGAGCGCCTGCGTGCACTTGGTCTTCAAACTGTATTCATTCAGGATGCAGTGAATGCTCTGTCTTCCGTTGAGAAAGCATTGAATTGGATGCATACTTCAGCCGTGGAGGAGATGACCACTCTACAACATGAAGTATCTCGTGTTGTCGAGGCATTCGTTATTCTGTCAGAAGTTTTCAAACAAGCTCTGAAAATCATGGAAGACAAGAAGGAGCAACTCCTGAAGGAAGAAGCAACCAAAACGCGAATAGCTGAAGCCAAGACCGCATGTGCCATGATTGAAAACAACTCTCAATTGCGCGCTCACGACAAATGTATCCAGGACATGTCGCAGACGCTTTCCGCCCTTGTAGAGAGAATGACTAACATTGAGACGAAACAGGATGCTGCATTAGAAATTTTAGAACGTCTTGATGAAGCCAAAAAGGGGGAAGAGGCAAGAGAAGCTGCTAGGAGAATCAGGATACAGCAAGAAAGGGAATTTGAGGCCGCTCAAGATAGCATCACTGCCGAATTAAACAAGCTAGCCCCTCACTCCCAAAGTTTTAAGATTTCAGGCTCCCGACCTGAATTTCATGATCCAAATGTTCCGTGGCAAAATCTAATCCAAAGACCTTCTGAGATTCATCTGCCGACCAACCGCCATCCTACTGCCGATGAAGTGAAGCAATGGAGGAAGAACGAACTGATGAGATACTTTGTTAAACTCATCAGGGAATCCTCCATCTTCAAGAGCTATAAAACATTAGCGGAGGCCGCAGATAAATTTACGAAGAGAAGATGGAAAACTCCCTCTCCAGCTATATATGAAGAGCAAACACAAAAGAGGAGATCGGATCACCCATCCAGAAGACTGGATTCTTGCCTTTGATCGATCCTATGAAGAAAGAGCTATATACCAAGATCGAGGAAATGATTCCCTACAGAATTGGTGGCGTGGTACCGAGAATGATCTAGGGAGAAAGCCATGGAGGCATGCGGACTACAGATAGGAGTTGAAAATCTTTGTATATTATTTTTGTTTTGTAATTTCTCTTCGAAACAGCAAACCATGTACTCAATTTACTTTGAATATCAATAATAGTGGTTGTTTGTCTTGAAAGATTACAACTCATAATCTACTGTGTTGATGTATGATTACTTAATTTGTTTGATAAAAATCTCAAGTATAAAAACTTGATTGAAAATAAAGCTGTACGAACTAGTCTACAAACAGTTCATGATTTCAGTTGTAAGCTTAGAAAACATTGTAAGATTGTGCCTGCGCGCCAATCATAAGCTTAAGTTATAAAAATCCTGAGCTGTATCGAACTCTCCTGCGAGCAGTTCATTAGATAGACTAAGTTGCTGAAAGACAGACCTTTTGACAAAAGACCGAGAAATCTGCCAGAAGCCATCAAAGAAGACTATTTCATGAAGAAGGTTTTGGAATCATCAAGAAGATTTGAAAGCTAGAAAGTGAAAGTCTTGGCAAATTGTCAAAAAGGGGGAAATTGTTGGGAATACAAGAACCCTGTATCGAAACAGCCAGGATATTCAATCCCTGTATCGAATGATATTTGATAAAGAGGTTTTGACATATATTCCAATCCGCATATAGTAAAGGAAACTGTATCAAAGTATTGAGGCATCATCCTGTATCGAAGACCTGTCTCGAAATCAGCATATAGTAGAATCCTTCAGTACAGCAAAGAAGTCTTATAAAGACCAAGTATGGAAACTGTATCGAAACACCAAAACAGTTATCTTCCATACAGCTCGCAACAGGACAAAGAAGGAATCTTCAGAAGTCAAGTCCCATTGAATAAAGAAGTATTTAAATACTCAAGGATAAAAGTATTTAAATACTGTCAGTCTTCAGATCTTCAAATCCCGCTAAATCCGGATCGTGTTATAATCCCGTTGGAACGGAATCTCACTCAAACGGATACATCTCAACGGATATATATTTCAGAGACTATATATATAACATCAAGATGCTGAAGATCAGTTACCCAAGCTATCGAAATTATTATCAGAGCAAAACATATCTCCAAAGCTTACTGCAACTCAGATCAAAAGAGATATACAGTGCTCATCATCCTGAACAACAATTCATCAGCTGAAAGCTCTTAAAGTCAAAGTTGTTGTTCACCATCCGTTCTATACTTTGAACAAACCCAGATCAGCCCTGTGTGGACTGAGTAATCCGTGCTTCTCCGGAACTGTGTGTGAAGGATTTGCATTGAAGAAGACGAAGCTTCAGAACTGTGTGTGAAGAAGCAAGTCAAAGCATTAGCTCATAACCAATCTGTGTGAACGGTTCAAGCTAAGATCTTTATATCAATCTGTGTGAACGATATATTGATTGTGTGTTGTTATAATTACGTAGTTGTGTACGTAGTAATTATAATAAACTTTTTACTCCTGTGTGGAGGACCAGTGGACGTAGAGGGGTTTACCTCGAACCACTTTAATTACTGTGTTATTTACCTTCAGTCTTTTTACTGTTTTAATTACTGTGATAAATTAAGTATACACTATACATTTAGTTGCTGTATCCACAACGACCTACTGTATCTAAGACTTCCGCTACGCACTCAGATTTAAAATCAGTACAGTTTGTTGTTTAAACTATTTCCCAAACTGTATCCTGTATACTTAGTGGCCAAAACTTTCTTTGTTCAAATAAAAACTAATATCCATGAAAATACCGTCGTATATGAATCATCAAAACATATACTAATTGTAATCCGGAATATTAAAGCTTCAATGTGTATATGTCCCAATACATTTTCTAGTTACAAAGAACGATGCAAAATTGGACCATATTGACTCATGAATATTCTTTCACACATCTAATACAAGTGATGCATAAGATTTTATTTCTCACAATGAGATGATATGAGTGATTACATGTTGGCATGAATATCATGCAATCATAATATGGTTCAATTATTTCGGAACATACGTGACTATAAAATGCCATTCGCATTGACAACTTAATAATTATACTACTCATTGATTGTGATGACCTAGTCATCATAGTCACTGTGGATTTATAACACAAAATCCAAAATAATTGTGTTCCTTAAAAGTGGCTTAATTGGCACTCAATTTCGCTTACAAAACTTACAAACATGAGCATAACGTACACTCTAACAATGTAGAGACTTAAAACAATTACGATCAAGATGATCTATCATATTGAGTGCATAATATGGCAAGATTATATGCATAAGAGGAAAAAATATGACACAAACATGGTGTAAACTATGATGCACACGCTCGACCTTCTTATAAGGGTGCGACTTCTGAGATTCCCTAAGAAAAGCGTTTGTCAAGGGTGAATTATATAAAGTACCCTTATTGTTTGGTCTAATTATCCACATCCTAATATGTTGGCCATAATATACTATTATACAGCTTTGAAGGGGAGTGTTGAATAAGCTGTAGTCTTTTTTGAAGTTTAAGTTTGCGTAGCGAAAGTATGAAACTAAGCTGATGCAAGTACAATAACTAGACAATATCCTGTAGCTTGGTGCTTGCCGGATTTTCAAGATAAGTATACTAAAATCACAAGTAATAGAAAAACAGTAAGGATAGAAAGTAATGACACACAGTTTAATATCATTCGAAGTGATCCCCTCTACGTCCACAAGTCCTCCACATAGTAGTAAGACGTTTTTTAAAATCAAGGCGTACACAACTATATGATTTTAACTAAACTCGTCGTTGTATCGTTCACACCAATTGATACACCCGACTGTAGCTTGAGCCATATACACAGATTGGTTTAGGCCTTTTTAGACTGACTTATTCTCACATAGATTGAAGCTTCGTCCTGAACTCTATTCTTCCCACACAGGTCGGAATAGCTTGACTTAGTCCACACAGGGCTAAGGATCTCATAAGTAGGTTTTTGGAGTAACATGAATTGAACAGCAGCTATAGGCTTAGCAAGCTTCTGTAAATGTGTTGTTCCTTGATGAGGACTTGGATATTTCTTCACTCAAGATATGCACTGTATGCTTGAAGAAGTATATTGCTCTTTAGATTATAAGATTGATGTTCAGTCTAGCAGATGTTCAGTTGTCAGTAGCTGTAGTTGTGAGCAATGTCCTCTTGCTTAGGAGGATATTTATAACCTTGGAAATAGATTCGTTATAAATATAGTTGTTGGTTGGTTGGTGAGATTTAGACAACTCTGATTAGCGGCTTCAGAATGTTTGAATTAAAGACGTTTTGTATTTAATGCTTCAGACATTCTCCTTGATCCTCATTAAATGCTCTTATGTCTGTAGTCTCTTTTGGCTGCATTAAATGTTGTCCTGTAATCATTAAATGCTACTTTAAAACTAAGAATACATTATGAATAAAGAAAGTTATTTCATAATGGTTTAAAGTTCTTTATAAGTCCTGTTGGTTTTGTGTATTATTTTTCCTAAGTAAAACACGTACAACATTGTTTGCTGCAGCCAATATCTTCTTTTGCTGTACTCTGGAGACTTAGTTGTAAGATTTGTCTTCTTTGGGTGCTGTATGATTTTGTATTGTAGGGACAGTATGTAGGGTGCATTTTTCAAAACACAAGGTATTATTTTTTTCGATGGGTATTAATCTGATTTGGAGCCATTTACCAGGGACGGAAAATGTAAATATCCCCATTTTTCAATATTTGAAAGATGATATTTTAAAATCACATCATCAATGGAAAACTCAGCCAAAAAGAGGTTCAAAACCTTGTGTCACGAGAACGCTTGCAAATTCAAAATGTGAAAATATAAGGTATCATCAATTATATAACTCAGCCAACTCGTCTTGACCATAGTCAAAATGTAAGGTGCATGACTTTATAAATACTTGAAAAATAATTGGACCTATAGTCATGCGAACTATTATCAAGGTCAACGAATTCATGTAGTTACCATAATATGTCATTTTTTTACATGTTAAAATTCATGAGAATTACTTTCACATTCTTTCATATATCGTATTGCAAGAAAATGCTTAAGTTTGGTAAAGTTTAATAAACGCAGCGGAAGTGAAGTTTGGTAAAGTTTAATAAACACATTTTACGCAGCCACGAGAACAAGATCTATTTAAGTATGTTAATTAATTAATTAATCACTAAGACTAATAAGCAATTCAAATAGTATTATTATTTCTATAATATAATTTTTTTGGTAAATGAGAATTTGTATATATCAATCCAAAACACATTACATCCATTTCATTACATTCACATGTACTATACCAATCGGAGAATCTATCAGCTAGAAAGAAAAAGTCCAGCCTCTGTAATTACATTTCACATTCTATCTCTTGAAGCCATTTGCTATTTCCAAATGACCTCCTCTTATTTTTTAGCAATAGACATCTAGCTCTAATTTCCTGCTTTAATGCTAGATGAGTCCCACCATAGCCCCTTGGAGAATGCATCTCTGAATTCTGGTCATCCTCCCTTTCAGTAACCAATTATTACAATTCCTAAGATTAGTAAAACTATTCTTAGTATGCCAACTCTTGCACCACTGCTCACAACACTTTTGGGTAAATGGACATTTGAAGAATAAGTGTACAATACTCTCAGGTTCAGCTCTACACAGGGGCAAATATCATCAATGCAGATCTCAAATTTTCTTAGCTTATCTTTGGTATTCAAACTTCCTAACATGATTTTCCAGGTCAAGAAACTGTGTTTGGGAACATTCAGTCTGTTCCATACCCATCTAGTCCATGGGATCCTTTCCTTAGTGCCAGTCAGCCAGTTATAGCCCTTAGTAACAGTGTATTGTCTTCTTAGACCTCCATCATTCCATTCATTACCAGTGTACCCCCCTGATTAATTCCTTAGCTTTGCAAATTTGTTTCCAATCCCATCCTGCACTTTTAGGGGGTCTGTACTCCCACCAATCCTTTCCTTTTATATACACATGATTCACCCATTGGATCCACAAGTTATCAGCTTTCTTTGCAATATCCCATGTGTATTTAGCCATAGTGGCATAGTTCCATCTATAGCAGTCCCTAATACCAAGTCCCCCTGACTCTTTTTCCTACAGACAAAATCCCAGGCTACAGGGGCTGGCTTAGTGGATACTAACTTCCCATCCCATAAAAAGTTTCTGCACATTTGTGTAATCTGATCCAATACCCTTTTAGGAATGATGAACATCGAGCTCCATTATGAATGAAGGGATAGTAGGACAGAGTTGATCAATGTGCATCTAGCTGCATAAGACATGGTTCTGGAACCCTATGTCTTGACTCTGGATATAATCTTTTCAGCCAGGAAATTACAATCAGCTGAAAGCTTCTTGGCTGATATAGCTATACCCAAGTATTTAAAGGGGAGAGAGGCATGTGTAAATCCTGATTCATCACATATATCCTGCACTAGAGAGCTCTCCATATTACATGTATACATTGCTGTCTTATTGCTGTTTGCTATCAGGCCAGAATATTTAGAAAAGGTAGCAAATCCCCTGAGAAGACTTCTGATTGATTGGGCATTACCTTTGCAAAACAGTAACAGGTCATCTGCTAATGCTAGATGAGTCATTTTTAGCCCTTTACATCTAGAATGGTAGCCAAATCCCTTTATCCCAACCACATGGTTCATAATCCTGGATAGATATTCCATGACTAAGACAAAGATAAGTGGAGATACAGGGTCACCTTGTCTTATGCCTCTCTTCCCTTCAAAGAATCCATATAAGCTGCCATTGATGCTAATTGAGTATTTAGGGGAACAGACACAATCCATGATACACTTGATAAACATCTCTGGAAAATTGAGGGCTGACATCATTTCTCTCACAAATTCCCAATCTACTGAGTCATAGGCCTTCTTAATATCAACCTTAAACATACAACATGGCATGGATGTTTTCCTCTTATATAATATCACTAAATCCTGAACAATGCAAACATTCTGTACAATCTGTCTCCCTGAGATGAAACCTGCTTGAGCTAGAGAGATGATGGTAGGAAGGACCTGCTTCAATATACTACATAGCATTTTGGATATTATCTTGTAGACTGTATTGCAGAAGCAATTGGTCTGAATTCATTTACTGTCCTGGGAAGGCTGACTTTAGGGACCATAGTGAGGATGGTATTATTGAGTTGTCCCAAAAGTTTCCCTGAACCAAAAAAATCCAACACCGCAGTACAGATGCTATCTCCAATGATACTCCATGATTTCTTGACGGATTCGCTATTATAGCCATCAGGACCTGGAGATTTGTGGCTAGGGATAGAAAATATAGCTTTCTTAACATCCTTCGAAGAAAATGGTTGACAGAGTAGTAAAGCCTGATCTTCTTAGATCACTTTGCCTTTCTGTAACAACTCAGCATTCACCTCAATTCTCTCACCCACTGGGGTCCCTAATAACTGTTGGTAGTAACTGATAAAGGCTGTAAGGACTTCTTCTTTCTTGTTTACTATCTGTCCTTCAATATCAACTATGGAGTGGATGGCATTATGATAGGATCTCATTTTAATAGATTTATGAAAATACCCATTGTTGGAATCTCCTTTTTGTAACACCCCCAATCCGCTCAGGGATATTACACGCCGTAGAACCTTTCCTCAAGGATCTACCAGACTGGTAACAATATCGAACATATCAACAATGCCTTTAAGGCTAAAATGACTCAGTAGACCGATTTGGTCTTTCAATAAATACATACAACTCAATCACAACACATGCCAACGCAGGGGTCGAGTACAACACACTCCCGTACAACGGGGAAAGAATACTGCAGCGGAAAATAAAATACAACTAAACCAATACGACATCAACGGGTCCTCGTGTGATTAGTATCATTCATCTTTCATCATCCTTCATGCCGACCCTGTGCTATGCTCCAAAACCTGAATGCAAAACAGACATCCACCCCCCGATTTCTCGGGGGTTAGCAAAATTCCACTATTTTGCTAGTGCAAGTACAAAGTGCAAAAATTCGAGCCATACAATACAAGTTCCAAGGACAATAATAACCAGGAATTCTCAAAGATTTAAACATAACGAAAATACTTCCCGAAGCAAGAGTTTAGGTAAAGCTTTCCAAAATCGAAAGATCCCATGTCAAGGGAAATAATTTATAAAGTGATTTAAAATGCCATCGGGAGTTTTGATAGAAACAACTCAGGATTTTCGAATCCTTCTCTTTCCAAAATCAACTGGGGTCACAACCCAAAGGTTTCGTTTTCACATATAAAACCAACAACAATTCACAGGGTTAGAGCCCACATCAAGTGTCCTCAACGGACATAAAATAAACATAATCACATACAGGCATCGCCTAGGACTGGGACGAAGCCACACATCCCAGCCGAGGCCTCTAAGGACCCTCCCGAGCTGGCTAGCGAAACAAATCACACACCATATCTCATGGTTGGATCAATCACTTGTTGCATCCTGACCACATGATCACAAGCCATGTGTCACCATAGATTATCTCAGGCTCTCACGGTTGGATAAATCACTTGTTGCATCCTGACCACATGATCACATGCCATGTGTCATCGTAGACCTTCACCCATATCCACACATTCACACAAATAACATATCACATTAATAATATCTAAGTAATTCACTCAATGGCAAGAAACACAATGCACGACGCAATGGTCAAATCACAACGCACCGATATGAGATAATATATACATATATATTATCAAAGCAAAACGACAACACCATGTGTATTCATAGTAATACACGTAGCCATCCACGAACACAATGTTCACAAAACACACGCGTTTTGAAAGAGGGCCTTTAACAAGGCTAACCGAATATTTGAAAGTGAAATTCAAACGATCAAATAAACACATGGAGACCATCACTAATTATCATATCCATAAAACAAGAATTGTATGGGCAAGGTACTTGCCTCGAATAACCACAACGCGGAGAATCGACCGAAGTGAGGAGACTTGGACCGACTACGAACCCGCCGACTCCGCCGAACGGCAACCCGCAACAATAAACTACGAACGACAACATTAACAACGAAAATGAATTCCAAAGTACGACCCAAAGCCGCTGAATTCAAGTAACAAACGATGAAAGTTCAAGGGTTTCCCCCAAAACGGCCAAGAACACGAATCGATCCGAAAAAACATGAAAATGGAATTCCTGACCGAAATATGGATGTGCAATCCATAGGATATGTTTAACAACATCATTTAACAACAATCGATTCATCAAAAACGGATGGAAAACGAAATCAAGAACCAATCCCCCAAAAAGTCAACCCGAAGGAAAATTAAGAAATATACCTTGATTCGGTGAAGAACAATGGATTAAATGATGTTAAACACATGTAATACTAAGATTAATCATACCCATCATGTATTAATCAACAATTCGGAATGAATCGGACAAAAACCCAAAAACCCCAAAATTTCCCAAAGATAGGGTTCTAGGAAATCTAACCTTGATTCGTTGGATCAAAGGATGTTATAGGATGATTAATTAATGATATAAGCTCTAGGACATCGTGGATTAGTTGCTTGACGACATGTCTCCTTGATCACCAAGCCTCCAGCCGTGGAAAGGAGAAGATAGAAATGAAAAACAGTTGAAAATATGACTGCTCAGCCATTTTTATACTGGCACGGCCTAGCGTGCGCTAGCCTTCCGGCCGTAGCGTGCGCTATCGGCCAGTATCGGCCCAGAACTCTCGGCTGGGGCCCGCACGGCCCGCCACTGTCGACCTAACCTTCCGATCGGGACTTGCCTGTCGGACCCCGATAGCGTGCGCTGCGTGGACGCTACCGCGCGCTAGGCGACCTGTCCAGAACCCTCTGGACTAACCTGCTCGGCCAGGTAACGTGCGCTAGTCGGACGACATCGTGCGCTACACATGTCGGTTAGCGCGCACCATGACCGACAGCAGCGTGCGCTACCTGCCGATCCTCCCCGAGTCCAGAACTCCAGGGACCTCTCTGCCCAGCCCGATAGCGTGCGCTGGACGGCCGCATAACGTGCGCTACTCCTGTCGGCTGGCGTGCACAGCCTTCCGGCAGTAGCGCGCGCTACGCCGATTCCTGCCGCGTTTGCCCGGCCAGTGCCCAGCACTTCCAATAGTGCCTGCCACACCCGTCCGGTCAGTGCCCAGCCGCCCTGACCCGACGATTCGGTTTCCGAAAACGCACTGAGCGAAACACGACGAAATGCTCGCGGACAACATCATCGATCCTAAATGAAATACCACGCGACAATGAATCACATGCAACCAAATAAACACGAAAATCGATCAAGACAACAAATACGAATGTGGATACCCACAACTTTGGGTAAATTACAAAATGGCCCAAAACGCCCGAAAATCACGATACGTGATCGAATAACCAAACCGAAGTTCACAACACATCTAACAAAGTTAAACGGACTTATGGGAAACTCGAAACAGTAGTATCGAATGAGATTCGCAAGAATCGAACCCGTGTGCGAAAAAGTCGCTAAGAAGCACGGAACTCAACAAAATGGCACCGAAACGATCTCGGATGGCAAAAAGTGCAGAATTAATCATTCTCAGAATGACGAAACGGTCACAAGGGAGTCGTCAAAATGGATTCCCGCTAAAAACAAAAATTACCGGAAATCGAAATTGCGGATATTACATACTACCCTCCTTAAAAGAAGTTTCGTCCCGAAACTTAAAATAAATAGGGAAGAGCATCATCCCACCCGGAAGCACTCAACGAGATACACAAGAAACGCGTAACTTTCACCCATTGGCGAAACGTTACAAGCAACGCAAAGGAATATACGACGTGAAAATGCGCTACACGACGACCAACACAACGCCACCGGTAGAAACATAATAAAACCAACAAGTGACAAGCGTCATCAAACAGATAATACAATCAAGTCAGTTATACGAACAATCACAAAACACTAAGCACCGTGCACAGTCGAGAAAACAGAAAATAAACACAAAACGATCCACTAGGACAATCACAAATAATTCGGACTACGCCGAAATCCTCAGAAAGCATACTAGGCATCTCTGTGCCCTTTCGGAGCAGAGACGCAGCCTCGATCCCAAAATCTCTCAGCTACCGTCTTGCAATGCACGGCTCAGTGACCCACCTGGTCACACTCGAAACAGCTGACTAACAGTTAATGACAATTCTTCGCGGTACGAGATCAGGCAACAACAGTCAGACAACCCCGATCGAACAACAAAGATCGAAAAACAATGATCGAGCAATAACGATCAAATAACAATGATCGAACAACAATGATCAAAAAGCAATGATCGAGTAACAATGGTCAAACAACAACGATCGAACAACAATGATCGAATAACAACGATCGAACAACAATGATCGAATGAAAATAGCTGAATAATGACTCCGAAGTTCACACTTCAACTCAAGACATCAAAAGAACGAGTAGAACCAAAAGATGTTACTTCCAAACAAGGTTCACAAGAATCGAACCGAACTCGAAAAAGTCACAGCGATAACCAGATCGACCCAAAACAAGATCACGGCTCGTTCGAACGATGAAACCGAAATACAGAACAAGTTCAGAAAGTATCAACGAACACGAGCGAGTCGATAGACTTGAAAAAGAGGAAATGCAGAAGTCCAAAAATAATACGGGTATTACATTCGACCTCTTATAAAAGAAGGTCATCCCCGCAACTCCCAATAACGGAAACAAGGCAACAACACAAAAGCAGTCGACGAAAACATTTCCCATGGGCCTCTTAGAGCCGATCCTGATATCTGTACTGAAGTTCGCACCCCGAAAGACTCGGAACCTAATTCGCAAAACTGGATCCTGTGTCTCTCGGGTCCACACTTGAAACGCGTTACCGATGAGAAGGACAATTGGTACGTGCATGCCCCCGGCACACCACAGTTGAAACACCTCGGCTCGACCTACCAAATATACAAATGCTAGATACAATGGAACATAACATCACAAAACAGCAAACCGGAGATGCCAACTTGGCATAACATATCAACACATACTAAAATCATAATAACCACGGCATCGTTCGACGATTACAACGGCTCGAACGATAACCAACATATAATTACTAAACATCACGAAACAACCACATATGTACACAATCATACAAACTCAGGTCCTAACCGCTCACACGGGTGCGATAACACGTAAATCACCACGAAACGACAACATTGAAGATCAACATCACACCTCTCACATAGGGCTAGCACAACAACTGTATGGTGAACGACTCCACGCTCACACCACCACTAACGGTAATGCTAACATCGTACATACGTTCCCGGGCCCCACATAGGAAGATAGGTTTTAAAAAACGAAAACCACCTTTTGAAAACAATTTGGAAACACCAGTTGATCTTGAGTATCACATTTTCAAAAAGTTGTACAAACACCATTATCGAGACTTTGAAAACCATCTTGCATTTGATAAAACTAGGACACTTTCCTTTAAATTGAAACTTTCAGAAATATTCGACCCTTGGGTCTAAGCAACTGCATTTTTAAAAATAATTGAAAATATCTCAAAATATTTTGGTCCTCAAAGTAGAAGAATTTTGAAATAGATAGTTGCGCTAGTAGGCGCCCCGAAAATGCAATCCATTTAAAAGTACGTCTCGAATTTTATTTTGTAAGACACTCATGGTTTTCAAAAATCCAATAGGCCAGAATGCCCAAAACTCACACGTATCGACCTTCACTTACATACAATCATAATACACGCATCAACTCGTTTAAAACCAAGACAACATCTGTCTTTTATCGGAAACAAACAGTCAAATATCCTAGTCAAAAAGACATAAATAATGACAACACTCCTCATATAAACGAAACATGAGACTCACATAAACGCATCAAGAAACCAAGAATCTACATGAAGGTTCCATCACTTAACAAATAATCAAACAAATAGCTCGTGTCACACGAGGCACAATACAAAGAAGGGAGACTTACGGCTACAAGTCGCACGAAGATGATGATCGCCCCACGATACTAATCACGACCAACAAAATCAGACGACGAGTCGCGACACGACTCAGTCAGACAAAATCTGACGAGACAAAAACTCAACAGACACCACTAAACCCGGCACCCTAGGTTTCCACAACCTAAGCTCTGATAGCATTTATGTAACACCCCCAATCCGCTCAGGGATATTACATGCCGTAGAACCTTTTCTCAAGGATCTACCAGGCTGGTAACAACATCGAACATCTCAACAATGCCTTTAAGGCTAAAATGACTCAGTAGACCGATTTGGTCTTTCAATAAATACATACAACTCAATCACAACATATGCCCACGCAGGGGTCGAGTACAACACACTCCCGTACAATGGGGAAAGAATACTGCAGCGGAAAATAAAATACAACTAAACCAATACGACATCAACGGGTCCTCGTGTGATTAGTATCGTTCATCTTTCATCATCCTTCATGCCGACCCTGTGCTATGCTCCAAAACCTGAATGTAAAATAGACATCCACCCCCCGATTTCTCGGGGGTTAGCAAAATTCCACTATTTTGCTAGTACAAGTACAAAGTGCAAAAATACGAGCCATACAATACAAGTTCCAAGGAAAATAATAACCAGGAATCCTCAAAGATTTAAACATAACGAAAATACTTCCCGAGGCAAAAGTTTAGGTAAAGCTTTCCAAAATCGAAAGATCCCAAGTCAAGGGAAACAATTTATAAAGTGATTTAAAATGCCATCGAGAGTTTTGATAGAAACAACTCAGGATTTTTGAATCCTTCTCTTTCCAATATCAACAGGGGTCACACCCCAAAGGTTTCGTTTTCACAAATAAAACCAACAACAATTCACAGGGTCAGAGCCCACATCAAGTGTCCTCAATGGACATAAAATCAACACAACATAATCACATACAGGCATCGCCTAGGACCGGGACGAAGCCACAAATCCCACCCGCGGCCTCTAAGGACCCTCCCGAGCTGGCTAGCGAAACAAATCACACACCATATCTCACGGTTGGATCAATCACTTGTTGCATCCTGACCACATCATCACAAGCCATGTGTCACCGTAGATTATCTCAGGCTCTCACGGTTGGATCAATCACTTGTTGCATCCTGACCATATGATCACATGCCATGTGTCACCGTAGACCTTCAACCATATCCACACATTCACATAAACAACATATCACATCAATAATATCCAAGTAATTCACTCAATGGCAACAAACACAATGCACGACATAATGGTCAAATCACAACGCACCGATATGAGATAATATATACATATATATTATCAAAGCACAACGACAACACCAAGTGTATTCATAGTAATTCACGTAACCATCCACGAACACAATGTTCACAAAACACACGCGTTTTGAAAGAGGGCCTTTAACAAGGGTGACCGAATCTTTGAAAGTGAAATTCAAACGATCAAATAAACACATGAAGACGATCACTAATTATCATATCCATAAAACAAGAATTGTATGGGCAAGGTACTTGCCTCGAATAACCACAACGCGGAGAATCGACCGAAGTGAGGAGACTTGGACCGACTACGAACCTGCCGACTCCGCCGAACGGCAACCCGCAACAATAAACTACGAACGACAACATTAACAACGAAAATGAATTCCAAAGTACGACCCAAAGCCGCTGAATTCAAGTAACAAACGATGGAAGTTCAAGGGTTTCCCCCAAAACGGCCAAGAACACGAATCGATCCGAAAAAACATGAACATGGAATTCCTAACCGAAATATGGATGTGCAATCCATAGGATATGTTTAACAACATCATTTAACAACAATCGATTCATCAAAAACGGATGGAAAACGAAATCAAGAACCAATCCCCCAAAAACTCAACCCGAAGGAAAATTAAGAAATATGCCTTGATTCGGTGAAGAACAATGGATTAAATGATGTTAAACACATGTAATACTAAGATTAATCATACCCATCATGTATTAATCAACAATTCGGAATGAATCGGACAAAAACCCGAAAACCCCAAAATTTCCCAAAGATAGGGTTCTAGGAAATCTGACCTTGATTCGTTGGATCAAAGGATGTTATAGGATGATTAATCAATGATACAAGCTTTAGGACATCGTGGATTAGTTGCTTGACGACATGTCTCCTTGATCACCAAGCCTCCAGCCGCGGAAAGGAGAAGATAGAAATGAAAAACAGATGAAAATATGACTGCTCAGCCATATTTATACTGGCACGGCCTAGCGTGCGCTAGCCTTCCGGCCGTAGCGTGCGCTATCGGCCAGTATCGGCCCAGAACTCTCGGCCGGGGCCCGCACGGCCCGCCACTGTCGACCTAACCTTCCAATCGGGACTTGCCTGCCCGACCCCGATAGCATGCGCTGCGTGGACGCTACCGCGCGCTAGGCGACCTGTCCAGAACCCTATGGACTAACCTGCTCGGCTAGGTAACGTGCGCTAGTCGGACGACATCGTGCGCTACACATGTCGGTTAGCGCGCGCCACGACCGACAGCAGCGTGCGCTACCTACCGATCCTCCCCGAGTCCAGAACTCCAGGGACCTCTCTGCCCAGCCCGATAGCGTGCGCTGGACGGCCGCATAACGTGCGCTACTCCTGTCGGCTGGCGTGCGTAGCCTTCCGGCAGTAGCGCGCGCTACGCCGATTCCTGCCGCGTTTGCCCGGCCAGTGCCCAGCACTTCCAACAAGGCTCGCCGCACCCGTCGGCCCAAAGGCTCACCGCCCGACCCGACGATCTTGCTTCCGAAAACGCACTGAGCGAAACACGACGAAATGCTCGCGGACAACATCATCGATCCTAAATGAAATACCACACGACAATGAATCACATACAACCAAATAAACACGAAAATCGATCAAGACAACAAATACGAATGTGGATACCCACAACTTTGGGTAAATTACAAAATGGCCCAAAACGCCCGAAAATCACGATACGTGATCGAATAACCAAACCGAAGTTCACAACACATCTAACAAAGTTAAACGGACTTATGGGAAACTCAAAACAGTAGTTTCGAATGAGATTCGCAAGAATCGAACCCGAGTGCGAAAAAGTCGCTAAGAAGCACGAAAAAGTCGCTAAGAAGCACGGCACCGAAACGATCTCGGATGGCAAAAAGTGCAGAATTAATCATTCTCAGAATGACGAAACGGTCACAAGCGAGTCGTCAAAACGGATTCCCGCTGTAACACCTAAAATCTGAGAACATGTGAAAAGACCAAAATGCCCCTACATATTTAAAATTTAATTAAAAGCTTATAAGGTCTCCAAATAAGTCCCAAATTTCAAACAATGCACAAGTTATGTATCCAAATAATTTTAACAATTACATTTAACATTTATGCAAGTGGTGAAATTACCAAATTTCCCCTCTATGGACCGAATTAATAATAAGTAATTTTAATATTGATTTAAATGGTTTAAATGTTGATAAATAAGGAAGATAATCACAAGAATATTTCTACCAACCAAAAATCCGAAATTCTGGTCTTCCCCCCCCCCCTCATTCACACGGCATTCCTATTTTAAAGAGTCAATCCATATCTTTTATTCCCTAACCCTAATTGCCGATCCAAAAAAAAAAAACACACACACACAAAATTTCTTTGGCCTCAATTCGACAACCCCATCACTCCTAGGAATTTTTCTGTGATCAAACAACATCCAAGAAGTCCTAGAAAAATACCCTTTTGAATTGTTGAAGCTTGGATCGATCGTGGCTTTGGTTTTCTTTTGTCGAGCCCTATAAATAAGGTAATTCGTTTATGATCTGTTCGACCTCCCTAAAATTCGTTTATGATTTTTATCATAATCCTCATATCATGTATACTCTGGGAAAAATGATAGAAAGGTCGTGGAGAAGCTTTTGGAGTCGTGTGGATTTTTGGTTCGTTTTTGCTCATACGCTTATACAACAAATCGTGCAGCCTTTTCCACACGTTCAATCCTTGGTTGGTATTTTTTTCTCAGGTCCCTTACATCATATAAACATCAAATAAAATGGTTGATTCGATCCATGCATGCTCTACATCGTTTTCGTGATTTAAAACCCTAAAACGTGTTTAAATGTGAAATATATGCTCCGATCCAGAATAATTATTAATAAAATTATTATACACTTATTATGATGTAATATGATCTGGAAAAAAAATGTTGGAAAGAATTGTCATGGCTTAAAACATGTGTTTCGAAATTATTTTGATTTATTGAATTTTGTATAAATCGTATAAAGAGAAAAAGGAAAAATAAATCGTGGGATCTAGGGTTTTGGTTTAGGGCTGGAAATGGTGTTAATTAATGATATTAATGATGAGATGATGATTGAGAATTGATTAGAAGGATTCGGGTTTCTAATTCCTTTGTTTTTGGTTTATACGATTTGTATATAAATGTTTTGGGTGAGTTTTGTAAACTTTAAAACTTAAGGGTTAATTCTGGAACTTTATTTGAACTGTATATAATTCGAATAAAATATAACTTGTGGGTGTTAAGTGTAAGTTTTGCAATTAAATGGATTAAAATGTATTTTAAACCTAATTAGGGTTTGTTTTGAAAATAATTAAAAGAGAGGGACTAAACATGTAATTTTCAGAAACTTGGGACTGATTTGAGTAATTTAATATATTCAGGGGGTTATGTGTCATTTTGATAATTTAATGGCCTAATATGTAACTATTAATAATTAAAGATTGAAATCGTAAATTTAAGGGTTAAATATGTAACTTTAATAACTTGAGGGACTTAATCTGTAAATTATGAATACTTGAGTATCCATTCGAATAACTTAATAAAATAAGTGCTCATTATGTAAAATGGATAAGTTAAGGGTTTAATGTGTAACTTTGAATACTAAAAGGTTTAAAGTGTAATTTTGGGAAGTAAAGGGTATAAATGCAAAGTTATGAAACCCTAAGGACCAAATAAGTAAAAAGATTAAAAGATACTTTATTTCCATTAATAATGATTCAACTTTCTAAATATGGAAACTTTCTAAAAGTGGAAACTTACTATTTATGGAAACCTGCTAAAAATGGAAAGTTACTTAAAATGGAAAGATATGAATTTAAAGGATGAATTATGATTCCCCCTTTTCTCCTCTAGGTGTGAAGAAGGAGAGGTCCTGAGCCACATCTGTTTTCTGAGTTTGTTTCTATTTTCTGTGCTTGCAATAAGGTACAGATACTCTGCCTTTTCAGTAAAGGCTCCATTATGCTATTATGACTTTGGAAATATGGTACACTTAAGATTCCCCAAGCCATTGCTATGTTCCCTTTGATTGAACTTTGATACGATTCTGAGATACACATTTGCCATATGACCTTTTGTATGATATGAGACCTGACTCTTAGTTTGATACCGAGCCATTTCTGCTTTCCCTACCTATGGAGGTACCATAGGCGTGTCTGTGATGCACCACCGGCATGACTAGTGTGTGGCCCTAGTGAATTGGCTACACCGTCCCCTTCGTTATATTATGTGCACACTTATGATATGATTTATTATGGCCAATCTGATTTCGTGGGGCGTATGGATGCATCCTAGATCTGCTCATTTAGTGGATTTAACTATGATTATGTTTATGATATCTGTCTGGTGACTGGTACTGTGCTATACATGCCTTTCACAACTTCTGGAGCCGATCACTCCACTTTATGATACATGAGGACACCCTCATATTATCTGGTTGCCTAAGAGGTATCCTCCGATTATGAGATTATGATATTGACGGCTTATATGATATGATATGATATGTTTCGGCTCGTGGTAGATGACTATCCTATCCTTTCATTTCTATTATTCATTTGTTTATTCCTTATGATATTCCCCAATGCACTATATTTCGGTTCTGTTTCATTATCGTTGCTTTGTTTATGTATCTGTTTCACCTGGCTTTTAAGCTCACCGCATTTCCTTTCTGCGGCGGTGTTTCTAAGATAGGAGCTGGGCTTTTGCTATGGGATGAGAGTTAGAGCTTATGATGAAGCTTTTACCTTAGATGACCACCCTATGTTATGACTTTGAATTTGGATTATGTTCTTATTTTTCCTTTGGATTATTTTCTTCATCATTTAACTTATGTACTTTGACTTAAGCTGTGTTGGCTTGGTCTTTCTTATTGAATTATGTTTAAGACTTCCGCTGTGTATGATATTATGTATGTATGCTTTGATATGTCACCATCCTTGTGGCACTTCTACCCTTGTCGGGTTGGGGTGTTACACCCGCTAAAAAACAAAAATTACCGGAAATCGAAATTGCGGATATTACATACTACCCTCCTTAAAAGAAGTTTCGTCCCGAAACTTAAAATAAATAGGCAAGAGCATCATCCCACCCGGAAGCACTCAACGAGATACACAAGAAACGCGTAACTTTCACCCATTGGCGAAACGTTACAAGCAACGCAAAGGAATATACGGTGTGAAAACGCGCTACACGACGACCAACACAACGCCACCGGTAGAAACATAATAAAACCAACAAGTGACAAGCGTCATCAAACAGATAATACAATCAAGTCAGTTATCCGAACAATCACAAATCACTAAGCACCGTGCACAGTCGAGAAAATAGAAAATAAACACAAAACGATCCACTAGGACAATCACAAATAATTCGGACTACGCCGAAATCCTCAGAAAGCATACTAGGCATCTCTGTGCCCTTTCGGAGCAGAGACGTCTCGCAATGCACAGCTCAGTGACCCACCTGGTCACACTCGAAACAGCTGACTAACAGTTAATGACAATTCTTCGCGGTACGAGATCAGGCAACAACAGTCAGACAACCCCGATCGAACAACAACGATCGAAAAACAATGATCGAGCAATAACGATCAAATAACAATGATCGAACAACAATGATCAAAAAGCAATGATCGAGTAACAACGGTCAAACAACAACGATCGAACAACAATGATTGAATAACAACGATCGAACAACAATGATCGAATGCGAATATCTGAACAATGACTCCGAAGTTCACACTTCAACTCAAGACATCAAAAGAACGAGTAGAACCAAAAGATGTTACTTCCAAACAAGGTTCACAAGAATCGAATCGAACTCGAAAAAGTCACAGCGATAACCAGATCGACCCAAAACAAGATCACGGCTCGTTCGAACGATGAAACCGAAATACAGAACAAGTTCAGAAAGTATCAACGAACACGAGCGAGTCGATAGACTTGAGAAAGAGGAAATGCAGAAGTCCAAAAATAATACGGGTATTACATTCGACCTCTTATAAAAGAAGGTCATCCCCGCAACTCCCAATAACGGAAACAAGGCAACAACACAAAAGCAGTCGACGGAAACATTTTCCATGGGCCTCTTAGAGCCGATCCTGATATCTGTACTGAAGTTCGCACCCCGAAAGACTCGGAACCCAATTCGCAAAATTGGATCCTGTGTCTCTCGGGTCCACACTTGAAACGCGTTACCGATGAGAAGGACAATTGGTACGTGCATGCCCCCGGCACACCACGGTTGAAACACCTCGGCTCGACCTACCAAATATACAAATGCTAGATACAATGGAACATAACATCACAAAACAGTAAACCGGAGATGCCAACTTGGCATAACATATCAACACATACTAAAATCACAATAACCACGGCATCGTTCGACGATTACAACGGCCCGAACGATAACCAACATATAATTACTAAACATCACGAAACAACCACATATGTACACAATCATACAAACTCAAGTCCTAACCGCTCACACGGGTGCGATAACACGCAAATCACCACGAAACGACAACATTGAAGATCAACATCACACCTCTCACATAGGGCCAGCACAACAACTGTATGGTGAACGACTCCACGCTCACACCACCACTAACGGTAATGCTAACATCGTACATACGTTCCCGGGCCCCACATAGGAAGATAGGTTTTAAAAAACGAAAACCACCTTTTGAAAACAATTTGGAAACACCAGTTGATCTTGAGTATCACATTTTCAAAAAGTTGTATAAACACCATTATCGAGACATTGAAAACCATCTTGCGTTTGATAAAACTAGGACACTTTCCTTTAAATTGAAACTTTCAGAAATATTCGACCCTTGGGTCTAAGCAACTGCATTTTTAAAAATAATTGAAAATATCTCAAAATATTTTGGTCCTCAAAGTAGAAGAATTTTGAAATAGATAGTTGCGCTAGTAGGCGCCCCGAAAATGCAATCCATTTAAAAGTACGTCTCGAATTTTATTTTCTAAGACACTCAAGGTTTTCAAAAATCCAATAGGCCAGAATGCCCAAAACTCACACGTATCGACCTTCATACAATCATAATACACGCATCAACTCGTTTAAAACCAAGACAACAACTGTCTTTTACCGGAAACAAACAGTCAAATATCCTAGTCAAAAAGACATAAATAATGACAACACTCCTCATATAAACGAAACATGAGACTCACATAAACGCATCATGAAACCAAGAATCTACATGAAGGTTCCATCACTTAACAAATAATCAAACAAATAGCTCGTGTCACACGAGGCACAATACAAAGAAGGGAGACTTACGGCTACAAGTCGCACGAAGATGATGATCGCCCCACGATACTAATCATGACCAACAAAATCAGACGACGAGTCGCGACACGACTCAGTCAGACAAAATCTGATGAGACAAAAACTCAACAGACACCACTAAACCCGACACCCTAGGTTTCCACAACCTAAGCTCTGATAGCATTTATGTAACACCCCCAATCCGCTCAGGGATATTACACGCCGTAGAACCTTTCCTCAAGGATCTACCAGGCTGGTAACAACATCGAACATCTCAACAATGCAAGCTAAAATGACTCAGTAGATCGATTTGGTCTTTCAATAAATACATACAACTCAATCACAACATATGCCCACGCAGGGGTCGAGTACAACACACTCCCGTACAACGGGGAAAGAATACTGCAGAGGAAAATAAAATACAACTAAACCAATACGACATCAACGGGTCCTCGTGTGATTAGTATCGTTCATAGCATCATCCTTCATGCCGACCCTGTGCTATGCTCCAAAACCTGAATGCAAAACAGACATCCACCCCCCGATTTCTCGGGGGTTAGCAAAATTCCACTATTTTGCTAGTGCAAGTACAAAGTGCAAAAATACGAGCCATACAATACAAGTTCCAAGGAAAATAATAACCAGGAATCCTCAAAGATTTAAGCATAACGAAAATACTTCCCGAGGCAAGAGTTTATGTAAAGCTTTCCAAAATCGAAAGATCCCAAGTCAAGGGAAACAATTTATAAAGTGATTTAAAATGCCATCGAGAGTTTTGATAGAAACAACTCAGGATTTTTGAATCCTTCTCTTTCCAATATCAACAGGGGTCACAGCCCAAAGGTTTCGTTTTCACAAATAAAACCAACAACAATTCACAGGGTCAGAGCCCACATCAAGTGTCCTCAACGGACATAAAATCAACACAACATAATCACATACAGGCATCGCCTAGGACCGGGACGAAGCCACAAATCCCACCCGCGGCCTCTAAGGACCCTCCCGAGCTGGTAGCGAAACAAATCACACACCATATCTCACGGTTGAATCAATCACTTGTTGCATCCTGACCACATGATCACAAGCCATGTGTCACCATAGATTATCTCAGGCTCTCACGGTTGGATCAATCACTTGTTGCATCCTGACCATATGATCACATGCCATGTGTCACCGTAGACCTTCAACCATATCCACACATTCACACAAATAACATATCACATCAATAATATCCAAGTAATTCACTCAATGGCAACAAACACAATGCACGACATAATGGCCAAATCACAACGCACCGATATGAGATAATATATACATATATTATCAAAGCACAACGACAACACCAAGTGTATTCATAGTAATTCACATAACCATCCACGAACACAATGTTCACAAAACACACGCATTTTGAAAGAGGGCCTTTAACAAGGGTGACCGAATCTTTGAAAGTGAAATTCAAACGATCAAATAAACACATGGAGACGATCACTAATTATCATATCCATAAAACAATAATTGTATGGGCAAGGTACTTGCCTCGAATAACCACAACGCGGAGAATCGACCGAAGTGAGGAGACTCGGACCAACTACGAACCCGCCGACTCTGCCGAATGACAACCCGCAACAATAAACTACAAATGACAACAATAACAATGAAAATGAATTCCAAAGTATGACCCAAAGCCGCTGAATTCAAGTAACAAATAATGAAAGTTCAAGGGTTTCCCCCAAAACGGCCAAGAACACGAATCGACCCGACAAAACATGAAAATGGAATTCCCAACTGAAATATGGATGTGCAATCCATAGGATATGTTTAACAACATCATTTAACAACAATCGATTCATAAAAAACGGATGGAAAATGAAATCAAGAACCAATCCCCCAAAAAGTCAACCCGAAGGAAAATAAAGAAATATACCTTGATTCGGCGAATAACAATGGATTAAATGATGTTAAACACATGAATAATACTAAGATTAATCATACCCATCATATATCAATCAACAATTCGGAACGAATCGGACAAAAACCCGAAAACCCCAAAATTTCCCAAAGATAGGGTTCTAGGAAATCTAACCTTGATTCGTTGGATCAAAGGATGTTATAGGATGATTAATAAATGATATAAGCTCTAGGACTTTGTGGATTAGTTGCTTGACAACATGTCTCCTTGATCACCAAGCCTCCAGCTGCGGAAAGGAGAAGATAGAAATGAAAAACGGATGAAAATATGACTGCTCAGCCATATTTATACTGGCGCGGCCTAGCGTGCGCTAGCCTTCCAGCCGTAGCGTGCGCTATCGGCCAGATGTCCGTCGAACTCTCGGCCGGGCTCGCACGGCCCAAGATCTGCCGACCCAACCTGCCGATCGGGACTTGCCTGCCCGACCCCGATAGCATGCGCTGCGTGGACGCTAGCGTGCGCTAGGCGACCTGTCTAGAACCCTCTGGCCTGCTCGGCCAGGTAACGTGCGCTAGTCGTCCGAAAGCATGCGCTACACATGCCAGTTAGCGCGCGCCACGACCAACAGACCTACCGATCCTCCCCGAGTCCAGAACTCCAGGGACCTCTCTGCCCAGCCCGATAGCGTGCGCTGGCCGGCCGCAACATGCGCTACTCCAGTCGGCTAGCGTGCGTAGCCTTCTGGCAGTAGCGCGCGCTACGCCGGTTCCTGCCGCGTCTGCCCAGCCAGTGCCCAACACTTCCGACAGTGCCTGCCGCACCCGTCCGACCAGTGTCCAGCCGCCCTGACCCGACGATTCAGTTTCCAAAAAAGCACGGAACGAAACACGACGAAATGCTCGCAGACAACATCATCGATCCGAAATGAAATACCACGCGACAATGAATCACACACGACCAAATAAACACGAAAATCGATCAAGACAACAAATACGAATGTGGATACCCACAACTTTGGGTAAATTACAAAATGGTCCAAAACGCCCGAAAATCACGATACGTGATCGAATAACCAAACCGAAGTTCATAACACGTCTAATAAAGTTAAACAGACTTATGGGAAACTCGAAACAGTAGTTTCGAACGAGATTCACAAGAATCGAACTCGAGTGCGGAAAAGTCGCTAAGAAGCACGGAACTCAATAAAACGGCACCGAAACGATCTCGGATGGCAAAAAGTGCATAATTAATCATTCTCCGAATGATGAAACGGTCACAAGCGAGTCGTCAAAACGGATTCCCGCTAAAAAAGAAAATTACCGGAAATCGAAATTGCGGATATTACACTTTTAGAATCCACTTAGCCTTGGCTTTTTGATTGAGATATGCTTTTAAGCTCCTCTGAATATTCTGAAATTCTTTATCAGCTTCTCTTTCTCTATCCATGGCTAATATATTCCTTGGGTCTTTATGCATATCATTTTGAGCTTTAGTCAGATTTTCTTTAGCCTCCTCCCATCTTCTATATCAGAATAATTCATCTGGTTGAGTTCCTTCAGTGCAGGTTTGAGCTTCTTCAATTTAGTGACCAATTGGAACATTTTGTGTCCTTTGACTTGCTCCTTCCAGGAATCCTTAACCAGTTCCAAAAATTTTCCTTGGTTAGTCCACATGTTGAAGAACTTAAATGGTTTCTTTCCAACTTTAATGGTTTGGTCAAATTGTAACAAAGCTGGACACTGATCAAAACGGCCCTCAAGTAAATAAGTGACTGTTGCATATGGAAATTTAGAGATCCATCTATCATTAATGAGGGCTCTGTCAATTCTACTAAATACTCTAGCTTCCCCACATTATTTGTTATTCCAAGTGTAATAACACCCTGCATTCTTCATATCTGTTAGGTCACAACAATTCACTACCTCCTTGAATGGTTCAATCTCAGCAAAATTGACAGGTGCACCCTGTCTTTCATTGAAGTCTAATACACAGTTAAAGTCTCCCCATAACAACCAGGACTCATCCATTTTATGGCCTAACTCCTTCAGTTGGTTCCAGAGGCACTCTCTGTCTTTGGGAGGATTTTTTGCATAAACAAAGGTAGAGTAAAATTTTTCATTCATAGCTAGATGGTGAACCTTAGCATGAATGAATTGAGCATGAGTCTCTAACACCTCCACATGGTAACACTGGTCTAACCAACCCACCAAGATCCTACCTCCACGATCCTTAGTAAAGTTGGTAGTGCAACACCAACCATCACACAGGTTCTGATACACTTTATCAAAATTAATAGCTTTAATCCTAGTCTCAACTAAGCAAAACAAGCCAGTTCTTTGTTCATGCAGAAACCCCTTGATAACCTTAATCTTATCAGGGTTATTCATGCCTCTTACATTCCAACATACTGCCCTATCCATTAACACCAATAGATATAACAGTGTTTTCATGTCCTAATTCAACAGGACCTTTACCATCATAGGTAACTTTCTTGGAGCCCACAATCATTTCTCTAGGTGCATCATGTAATAGTTGGAACTGATTAGATGTCTCAATGTTACCTACTTATTTTGGAGTTTTCCTTGCAATCGGCTTCGTAGGGCTTCTGAAACCTTCAAATGGGATCCAATGGAGAAGGTACTTGTTCTTTAGTCTGCTTCTCTTTAGGGACCCAAATTTTTTGTGGATTCTGATCTGTTACTCTGCAGTTGGTATCTGTGTGACCCAACTTGTGACATTCCCACACCAGACCGGTCTCTATGCATATCTGATTTCTTGAGTGAATGAATTTTCCTTTTCTGTCTCAAATGTAATTGTGTCTACCCATTTGCTCTTCAGGGGAATTTCCACCAAATACCTAGCATAGTGAACTCTTTCCCTCTTCTGTGTAGCTTGATCCAGTCTTATAGGTTTCCCTTCTAGGTTGACAATCTTTGGGAAACATTTATGTCCCCAATACTTCACTGGCAGGTTAGGCAATTGAATCCATGTAGGTATGTTTCCAAGCTCTATGTCGTCATAGTCAAATTCATCATGCCACTATTTCAAGATGACAGGGTGTTTGTCAAACATGATTACTCCCATTTTTAGTGCATTGTCCTTAGCTTCAATATTCATAAACCTGATGATCGATATTCCTTTCCTCACGGGAACAACTTTGTCAATTGAAGATTTCCCCCAAATTCTTCTGGCAAATCCATCTATCACTGGCGGTGGACTAGTGTCTAACATACAGCACACTACTGATGCCTCCCAATAGGCTATTTCATCACATACATCCTCCTCAGAAATTATTAGTTTCGGCGTGGAAATCACTTCACTATATTTTTCCAGTGGGAGGATCTCCTTTTCCTTTACATCCATCCCCATGTCATTCACTTCACATCCATACTTCTTGATTACATTTTTTGGAGTATTCAATTTTTCCAGAAAATCCGATAGTTGTGGCTTCGTCGCCGATCGAGTACGTAATTCCTTCATTGAGTCTTACGGCGATAGTAACATGTCTTCCCCCGCATCTTCATCTATATTTTCCATAGGAATACCAGCGGTGGTTTCATACGATTTAGGTTTTTGTCTAGGTTTTTGACTGGGAGCCTCAACCGAATTCCCCTTCGTACTCTTCTTCCTGGATTTGCTTCTCTTCTTCCTCCCCGCCATAGCTACTGCGAAGATCGCAGAAGGAGAAAGTTTATCCGCCTTCCAGAAAAAGTCGCACCTCTACTGTGTGTAAATCGCACCTCTACTGTTTTTATAATATAATTATTGATAATGACTAATATCCTAATCTGGATCATAAGATGATAGGATATTTACTTTTGAAGTGAGGTGGTTGTTCTTGATTTCTTCTTTTAAAATATTCTAAAATATATCCCCGCCTTAATCTAGAAGTTGTGTGGGCAATGAGCTACCGAATCTTGACACCTTTTGTATCGGCTGTATTGTTCACAAAGAGAGCCTCTCGATTTTTTTCTTATTTTCTAGTATAACTCTTAGAACATCGAAGTATTTTATAAATTGTAGAATCAAAGACACAAGTGAAGATCTACACTAGAAGAAAAAATCAAACTTTCAAGTATGCTAGTGATGGATCGTCATCAGCCCTCTATAAGTGATATTTTTAAGCTTTGCGCTACTCTATGGATCTTAAAGAGGATTAGTATTAGGACTCCTAATATAACTCAATCTTCTGTATTCAGTCCTTCCCAATATACTTGACTTTACAAATATCAATTGAATCTACTAATGAATTAATATTGCACTTTATATTTAAATCCTAATTTAGAAATCAGCCTACTTATTTTAATATATTGTTTTTTGTGTTTAATATATTGAATATCTATTAATTAGTTTAAGTACTGACAGCGTTAAATAATTATTTCTTGTACAAGAGTAGTACCACTCGAATCTTATTATTATATCGAAATTATATCTACCTGCAAGGTTTAATGTCATAACCATTATCGAGCTTCGCAAGGGGATATCATCAACCCGCACTAGTCGGGACATAACTTTTAGTTAAAATATTAATTGTCATGTAAGTAATAATATTGCCCAATAACAAAGCATATTGAATCAATCAATGTAACTCGCCCATGATAAATCAAAGCGATAATTACTATAAATAAATAATTAAATGTTATATATTAGAATTAAGAAATAATAAATATCCAAGATTTACGTTCTTCTTATAGTTAGTACAGAAGACTGTATCTCACTGCAAGCCAGTTCAATATGCATAAATACGTTAATAGTTAAGACCAACTAATCTCAAACATATACTACAACCTTTCACATAATTTGTCTAATAATTATATACGATGTGAACTATTATATAATTTTATAAGGCACTGATAATGTGATCTTTCGTGTGACACCAACACATCATATTACCTATAATATAAAATAAATAAAAAATACATTTGCATAACCCTAAATATGCAAAACATGTGACGAAAATGTATTTAATATTCTCATAGGTAGTTACAGGAAAATAAGGTAATACAAGCATAAAGTATGCTTTGCAGTATACAATCCTGAAAATCTCCCACTTATACTCAAAGCATGCTTTTAAGTATACACTCTATTACATATCCTATTATATCTCCCATTTATACCCAAAGCAATATATCCATACACCGTAATCCCATTCCCTCCATGTATCGTTCAAAGACTTTTGAGGGCAAGCCTTTTATGGAAGAATCGACGGGATTATCTTTGAATATAACCCTGGCTATTCCTTTACAAAGTGTCATATGATATGGTGCTTGAGGTTGATATGTTTACTTGCCTTATGGGCTCGTGGTTCCTTCGAATTTTTGGCTACACCCATATTATAACAATAAAGTGTAGTACCTCTAGCAAATCAGGAACCACATATAAGTCATGTGTTATGGTAGTTGTGGTCTATATATTTACTACGCCTAGCTTTGAAGGCTTCAACCTTCCCCTCGTCTCCTTTTTTTCGCTTGTACACCCATTTCCTTCCAATGGCTTGTACCTCATTAGTGTAACACCCCCGATATATTCAGGAATATTACAGCGCCGTAAATTATTTTACATAAGAATTTACAAGGCTGAAGAACTAAAAAGACATTAACCAATACCAACGAATGAAAACAACAAAAATAAGGTACAACAGTTCTGACCAATACTGAAAGTACGAATGTTCAACGGAAAAATATTAATACATCACCAAATCCAAATCATCATAAACGACTACATACTCGATTACTTATTGAAATAACCAACAAACAACAGACAAATAAACCCGGCCGGAACATCACTCTGCACCCTCGTCGTCATGCAGATCCAGTGGTTGTTTCCCCGCTCTCTTGGATCCTGAACATAAACAAAATGTTCACCCCCGAAGGGGTTAGCACAACAATGCTAGTACAAGTACCACAACATATTATTCAACATCTCAGTAGGAATAATAATAATAACATATACACATGATAATCACAACATGATATCACAACATACACATGGTAATTCCAATGATCCAGCGTTCACTGCCTAGACCCCAAGATGATCCCATCGGACCAACAGGTGGTGAAAAAGCCCGTCCAATGATCCAGCGCACACTAGCATAGATCCCAAGATGATCCCGTCGGACCAACACGTGGTGGACATACAACAACGACATACATGTACAACAATATGTATAACATCAATACATAAAACAATTAAGGTACTTGCCTCGATTCGAAGACAAGAACAATACTTCCACGAAAAATGAAACACTCGAAGGTCGCCACTTCGATCAATCACATAGCAAGCTCGAACCTTAACAAAAGAAATAATATAGAATTCATCTCATGTCGTACGAATGTCTAACAATCCGATTTATGGCCGAAAGCTCATAAAATGTAATCTGTCTGAACTACTTAGCGTACGCTACATATTCTACGTAACGTGCGTTAAGCCTGCTTGTTAGCGCACGTAAACAACTAAGTCTAGCGTACGCTAACTATGTACTGACAGTCCTCTATGATCAGCTAACTGACTTGCCTGATGACATAACGTACGTTATGTACCAAATGTAGCGTACGTTAACTTATGCCCGATAGCGCACGTTAATCTACATAGCTTAGCGTGCGCTAACCGTGCATGGCAGTTCACTACTGGGCAGCAGACTTGTTCTAACAGTGATGAAACTTACGAATTCCTCAGTGATGATATAAGTTATCTCCATGCATATCATGCTCATACGGTTATGAATGATCTTACGGATAACAACAACTTCAAATTCAAGAATACGTATATCATCATAAAACTATATTCCATTTCGATTACAATTCTTCATGCGTAATTTAGAAGGCCTAACGGTCGATATCAATACCTTATATCAATCAAAACTATCATCTTGTAGTTTGTCTAATACTACATCTTTACAAGATAAATCCTTCCATGATTAATCTCTTAGATTCGTCTAATAATAATGATGTTAAAGTCGAGTCTGTGATTACTATAAAGACACCTTCTAGATTCAGATTACCAATGTCAGAAACTTCCTCTACTTGTTCATCATAACAAGATTCAAATTATGATGTTCTTAACCAAGGTACTTAAAGCATAATCATCTCAATCTCTTAAACATGATGTGGTTTGGATAAATCACCAATGAAACTCAATATCTTGATAGCATAATCCTCATATCCTTAAGAACACGAATTCAAGGTTGAAAGTAGTGTAACATACCTTAAGATGAAGAAAAAACACCGAGACAACAAGTAGAATCCGGCTCCGGTTGCTTGTTTGCCAAATCAATACGTTTCTCCACTCCAATGATTAAACACAAGTGACATTGAATCTCCAATGATCAAGTGGATGTGTTCTAAGTGCATTTAAGGAAGATGTAATGCTCTCTGGTCTCTCAAGAACGAAGGATGCTCGAAGGAAATGAGAAGAAAATGGAGTGCTGTCCCTTATATAAAGTTTCTACACAATAGCTGATTAGCGCACGCTATCATACATCCCTTAGAGCACGCTAATAAGCATTGACTCCAAATCTGTCCAGGTTCGTCCGCGGGAATCTTATCCGGACCCATGTCCCGGCTGGCGCATGTGCTAGCCGCCTCAATAATTGACTTCCTAGCGCACGCAAATCCTACATTCGTAGCGTGCGCTAGTTGTAGCCGATAGCGTGCGTTAGGCTTCATTCTTAGCGTGCGCTATCACGAGTTCTCATGAGAAATTTTGCATGACGATAAACTTATGTACAAAGATACCAATGTGAGAAATATCATACTCCAATTATTGAGATCACAAATCTGAATAATACATGGTTCGAATACAGATGAGATACACAATAATAAATCCGGATATTACATACTCTCCTACTAAAAAGTAGTTTCGTCCCGAAACTCAAGACGAAAATAACTCTGGATATATGGACTTCACGCTATCTTCCATTTCCCATGTGGCTTCTTCCACTCCATGGCGTGACCACTGAACTTTGACCAAAATGATTGGTTTGTTCCTCAACTGCTTAACTCGAATCTCGAGTATCTTGACTGGTCTTTCTTCAAACGTTCCGTCCTGAGCGACTTCGATCTCGCCGAAATCAATGACATGATTAGGATCCAGTATATATCTCCTTAACTGGGATACGTGGAACACGTTATGAACATGGCTCAATGACGGCGGTAATGCCAATCTGTATGCCAACTCTCCAACTCTCTCAAGGATCTGGAATGGTCCGATATACCTTGGACTCAGCTTTCCCTTCCCTCCAAAACGAAAGATTCCCCGAGTAGGAGAAACCTTTAAAAGTACGTGGTCTCCAGTACTGAACTCCAATGGGCGACGGCGTACGTCTGCATAAGATTTCTGTCGACTCTGGGCGATCAACAGTCTTTCACGAATCAAGGCTATCTTCTCTCGTGTCTGCACGATCAACTCCGGATCTGTCCCGATCAAGTCTGATGAATCGTCCCAACATAGGGGCGATCTGCATCTCCTCCCGTATAGTGCCTCAAATGGTGCCATCTTAATGAAAGCATGCCAACTATTGTTGTAGGTAAATTCAATCAAAGGTAGATGAATTTCCCAATCAGTTGACCAATCTAAGGCACAAGCCCTCATCATATCTTCCACTGTTTGAATAGTCCTCTCGGATTGTCCGTCCATCTGTGGGTGATAAGCTGTACTGAAGTTCAATTCGGTTCCCAAGGCCTTATGAACTGCTTTCCAAAAATGTGACACAAAGCGACCATCTCGGTCAGAAATAATGGTCTTCGGCATCCCATGCAATCGGAATATCTCTGAAATAAATACCCGTGCCAACCTCTCTGGTCCCCACGTGTCCTTAATGCCTAGAAAATGAGCTGATTTGGTTAAACGATCAACTATCACCCAAATCATGTGCATTCCTGTCTTAGTTCTCGGCATACTAGTAATAAAGTCCATCGATATGTCCTCCCACTTCCATTCAGGAATCGGGAGTGGCTTCAACATCCCGGCAGGTCGTTGATGCTCAATCTTAACCTGCTGACAAGTCAAGCATTTCGAAACATAATCCGCTACATCTTTCTTCATGTTGCCCCACCAGAAATTCTGCTTTAAATCCTTGTACATCTTACTGGTGCCCGGGTGGATAGAATAGGGCGATCTGTGAGCTTCCTTCATGATCGTCTGTTTCAAAACATCGACATCGGGAATGCAAAGTCGGTTATGAAATCTCAAAACTCCATCATCATGAGTTACGAATCCGGGGGCCTTCCCCTTGATCACTTCATCACATAACCGAATCATCAGAGGATCATCTGCCTGCTTAGATATGATTTCTTCGGTTAACGATGAAGTTATTTCCATTACACACAGTTGTCCTTGGACTCTCTGTAACCATACTTCAATTCCTTCTCGAATCATTTCTCATTGAATGCTGAGCTGGGAGGTCAGAGTCTCCAGCATCTGGATAGAAACAGGCTTGCGGCTAAGTGCATCTTCCACTACATTCGCTTTGCCTGGATGATACAAAATCTCCAAGTCATAGTCCTTAATCAGCTATAACCATCTTCTTTGCCGCATGTTCAACTCTTTCTGACTGAAGATGTATTTGAGACTCTTGTGATCCATAAAGATCTGACAGTGAGTCCCGTACAGGTAATGCCTCCAGATTTTCAAAGCAAAAACTACTGCTGCTAGCTCCAAATCATGCGTTGGGTAATTTACTTCATAAGGTTTCAGCTGACGTGATGCATAAGTGATCACCTTATCATTTTGCATCAATACACATCCGAGTCCTTGGTTCGAAGCATCACTGTAAACTATGAATCTTCCAGTTCCCTGTGGAAGTGTTAAAATTGGTGCTGTTGTCAATCTCTTCTTCAATTCATCAAAGCAAATCTGACACAACTCGTTCCACTCAAACTTTTGTGTTTTCTGCAGTAGTCGAGTAAGTGGGCGGGAAATTTTGGAAAACCCTTCCACGAACCGACGATAATACCCAGCAAGTCCTAAGAAACTCCAGACTTCTTTCACGTTCTTTGGAGGCTTCCAATCCATAACCGCTTCGATCTTCTGAGGATCTACTCGGACTCCTTCAGCTGATACCACATGACCGAGGAACATTACTTCCTTTAGCCAGAATTCACACTTAGAAAGTTTGGCGTACAATTGTACATTTCTCAACAGGCCTAACACAATCTGTAAATGCTGTGTATGCTCTTCCGGGCTCTTAGAATACACTAGAATGTCATCAATGAACACGACCACAAATTTATCCAAATATTCGATGAACACTCGGTTCATCAATTGCATGAATACAGCAAGTGCATTAGTGAGACCAAATGGCATCACTACAAACTCATAGTGTCCGTAACGAGTTTTGAATGCTGACTTCGGAACATCAGATTCCTTAATCCTCAGCTGATGGTATCCTGATCTCAGATCGATTTTAGAAAATACTGTTGCTCCTTGCAACTGGTCAAACAAATCATCAATCCGTGGCAACGGATACTTGTTCTTAATCGTCATCTTGTTCAGCTGTCGATAGTCAATACACAATCGAAGCGATCCATCCTTCTTCCGGACAAAAAGAACTGGCGCTCCCCAGGGCGAAACGCTTGGCTAGATATAGCCTTTGTCCAGTAAATCCTCCAGCTTCTTTTTCAGTTCGTACATCTCAGTAGGTGTCATATGATACGGCGCCTTAGAAATTGGTGTAGCTCCGGGTTCCATCTCAATGGTGAATTCTACATCCCGTCGTGGAGGTAGTCCAGGTAACTCGTCAGGAAATATATCTGGAAAGTCGTTTACAACAGGAATGGATGAAAGTTCCACAATTTCGTCTTCTTTCTTCATTGCATAGCACCAGTATCCGGTACAACCCTGTTTCAACAATTTGACAGCTTTCATCGCTTTGATCAACCTTCCTGAGCTTCCTGGTTTCCATCCTTCAAATAGTATTTCGGAACCATCATCAGCGATCAGCGAGATATTCCTCCTTCGGTAGTTTACAATAGCTCCATATCGATTAAGCCAATTGTCTCCGAGTATCAGGTCGTCTCCTTGCATTTCTATCACAATCAGATTTGAGAGCCACTCTCTGCCTCCAAACGATATAGGGAAATCTCTAGTTTCTAAGTTTCCAACAATCCTCTCTCCATTCGGTAAACCAATCACATAAGGTTCACAATTATGAAAACCAGAAATATTCAAACGATTTACACAAGATAATGATATAAATGAATGCGTAGCTTCTATATCGAATAAAACGCTAACTGGCTGGGAAAGGATCTGAACAGTAACTGATGCGACAGCAGCATCCTGATCGTCTATTCTCCTCATCTCGTACAGACGTGGGGGAACAGATCCGGCACTCGATGTCCCCTTTCGGTCAAACTGTCCTCTGCCTCGTCCGCGGCCAAAATTCTGAGGCATCTGTACACTCTGTTGCGTCTGCTGAATACTCAATTCTTTCTGGGCTGGATGTGATGTACGGGCTCTAAAAGCTTTCGCAGCCTCCTCACAGAACACCGCACGATGTCCCTCTCGACCACAATCAAAACAAGTCACGGTAGGAAATGAGCAATCTCGTCGATAATGTCCTGTTCGGCCACAGTTAAAGCACCTCCTTGCCACATCTGTCGTGACTGATACTGCTCCAGAGTTCTTTCTGCTCTTGGATGGATGCGGAGGTTTCTTGAACGAATGAAAGGATTACTGGGCTTTGTGGGGCCCGCTGCTCTTGTGCTCTGTAATGGTACCAGAGACTTTCTGCTTCTTAGACTCCGTAAACTTCTCCATTGCTGCTTCCTTAATTTCGTACGCCAATGCCTTATCCTGGTATTGACGGAGAGTGGTATATTCAAAACGGACATATACCTCTGGATTTCTGGTTTCATCCTCATATCAAAATAGATCATCATTTCTGCATCTGTTCTGACCAGATGTCGAAAAAATGCCAGCTACTGGTTAAATGTCTTAATTGTCTGGGATACAGGTTCGTCTGATGGCTGAGCGGAGAAAAACTCCCGAACTTTGGCTTCCCTCATAGGATGAGGGTAGTACTGTGCTTCCATCATCAATTTAAATTCTGTCCAATCAGCATCATGATCTGCAGGTCGTATGGCTTCCCACCACTCAGATGCTACCCCTATCAGAAAGTACTGAGCAATAGAGGCTCTCCGGTCGTCTGGGCAATTAATTCCGGCAAAAATTTTCTCCAATTCCTTCAACCAATGATCCCATGTGGGAGCCTCAGAAAAGCCGTCAAATTTCGGTGGTTGCATCTTCGCCACCTCTTGCAACCATCGGTCACCTCGATTTCCCATTTCTGGGATCCTTTGCTGTCCATCTCCCTGCTGTAATCCCACCACCACCTGCATTCGGTCCATGACCTGAGTGAACTGAGTCATATGGTTCACCACCTGACGAAGGATTTCGGGCACAGCAGGTTCCGGTTCATTATTAATAGATCTCTGTGACTGGCCTGATTAGAAGGCTAAGCTTCTCTTTCGGCATTCCTTCGTCTGCATCCGTGACCGCGACCACGTCCACATCCACCTCTCAACATACTAAAAGCATAAATACTCAATATACAGGAAACAATATCATTCTAATGTTCAAGTATAAATAGATATAACATGTAAAGGACGAGATAGAGTTTAGGAACTTACAACCACCGTTCGCACGAAGACGTAGGTAGTACAGTGATGTTATTCACTGTCGGTTATCTCAAAAGACGTATACGACCCCTATTTAAACCCAATGGCCAAGATATCTATAATCTTATCTCCGATACCATATTCTGTAACACCCCCGATATATTTAGGAATATTACAGCGCCGTAAATCCTTTTACATAAGAATTTACAAGGCTGAAGAACTAAAAAGATATTAACCGATACCAACGAATAAAAATAACGGAAATAAGGTACAACAGTTCTGACCAATACTGAAAGTACGAATGTTCAACGGAAAAGTATTAATATATCACCAAATCCAAATCATCATAAACGACTACATACTCGAGTACTTATTGAAATAACCAACAAACAACAGACAAATAAACCCGGCCGTAACATCACTCTGCACCCTCGTCGTCATGCCGCTCCAATGGTTGTTTCCCCGCTCTCCTGGATCCTGAACATAAACAAAATGTTCACCCCCGAAGGGGTTAGCATAACAATGCTAGTACAAGTACCACAACATATTATTCAACATCTCAGTAGGAATAATAATAATAATAATAACATACACACATGATAATCACAACATGATATCACAACATACACATGGTAATTCCAATGATCCAACGTTCACTGCCTAGACGCCAAGATGATCCCATCGGACCAACACGTGGTGGAAAAACCCGTCCAATGATCCAGCGCACGCTAGCATAGATCCCAAGATGATCTCGTCAGACCAACACGTGGTGGACATACAACAACGACATACATGTACAACAATATGTATAACATCAATACATAAAACAATTAAGGTACTTGCCTCGATTCGAAGACAAGAATAATACTTCCACGAAAAACAAAACAATCGAAGGTCGCCCCTTCGATCAATCATGTAGCAAGCTCGAACCTTAACAAAAGAAATAATATAGAATTCATTTCATGTCTTATGAATGTCGAACAATCCGATTTACGGCCGAAAGCTCATAAAATGTAATCTGCCTGAACTACTTAGCGTACGTTACGTATTCTACGTAATGTGCATTAAGCCTGCTCGTTAGCGCACGTAAACAACTAAGTCTAGCGTACGCTAACTATGTACTGACAGTCCTCTCTGATCAGCCAACTGACTCGCCTGATGACATAACGTACGTTACGTACCAAATGTAGCGTACGTTAAATTATGCCCGATAGCGCACGTTAATCTACATAGCTTAGCGTGCGCTAACCGTGCATGGCAGTTCACTACTGGGCAGCAGATTTGTTCTAATGGTGATGAAACTTATGAATTCCTCAGTGATAATATAAGTTATCTCCATGCATATCATGCTCATACGGTTATGAATGATCTTACGGATAACAACAACTTTGAATTCAAGAATACGTATATCATCATAAAACTATATTCCATTTCGATTACAATTCTTCATGCGTAATTCGGAAGGCCTAACGGTCGATATCAATACTTTATATCAATCAAAACTATCATCTTGTAGTTTGTCTTACAAGATAAATCCTTCCATGATTAATCTCTTAGATTCGTCTAATAATAATGATGTTAAAGTCGAGTCTGTGATTACTATGAAGACACCTTCTAGATTCAGATTACCAATGTCAGAAACTTCCTCTACTTGTTCATCATAACAAGATTCAAATTATGATGTTCTTAACCAAGGTACTTAAAGCATAATCATCTCAATATCTTAAACATGATGTGGTTTGGATAAATCACCAATGAAACTCAATATCTTGATAGCATAATCCTCATATCCTTAAGAACACGAATTCAAGGTTGAAAGTAGTGTAACATACCTTAAGATGAAGAAAAAACACCGAGACAACAAGTAGAATCCGGCTCCGGTTGCTTGTTTGCCAAATCAATACGTTTCTCCACTCCAATGATCAAACACAAGTGACATTGAATCTCCAATGATCAAGTGGATGTGTTCTAAGTGCATTTAAGGAAGATGTAATGCTCTCTGGTCTCTCAAGAACGAAGGATGCTCGAAGGAAATGAGAAGAAAATGGAGTGCTGTCCCTTATATAAAGTTTCTACACAATAGCTGATTAGCGCACGCTATCATACATCCCTTAGAGCACGCTAATAAGCATTGACTCCAAATCTGTCCAGGTTCGTCTGCGGGAATCTTATCCAGACCCATGTCCCGGCTGGCGCATGTGCTAGCCGCCTAGCTCAATAATTGACTTCCTAGTGCATGCAAATCCTACATTCGTAGCATGCGCTAGTTGTAGCCGATAGCGTGCGTTAGGCTTCATTCTTAGCGTGCGCTATCACGAGTTCGCATGAGAAATTTTGCATGACGATATACTTATGTACAAAGATACCAATGTGAGAAATATCATACTCTAATTTTTGAGATCACATGTCTGAATAATACAGGGTTCGAATACAGATGAGATACACAATAATAAATCCGGATATTACAATTAGGTTGTTCTACTAGCTCCCACACTTATTTGGAATTTATAGACCCTATTTCTGGTTCCATTGCTACTTTCCAGGAGTCAGCATATTTATCTTGGATTTCCTCCTTGTAAGCCCAGGAATCCGATTCATCCTCATCTGGGACTGAGTCAGAAGACTTTCCCACACCTATGAATTTTTCTGGTTGACACACAACCCTCCAATGTTTCAGAGTCGACACGTGGTGTAGTTTTAGTTGGTGCTTGTACGATTGGTATAGATGGTGTCTCGCCCCTCAACTCCTCCAGAATTATTTCGCACATGGGCTTCCGACTAATCACATCATCCTCTTACGAGAATCGTGTGCTAACAATGACCTTTCGGTACTAGGAACTATAGAACAAGCCACTCTTTGTTCCTTTAGGGTCTCCTACAAATACTCATACTTTTGTACGAGGTGTCAACTTATCAACATTCTTATTCAGCACATGTGTTGGAGAGCCCCAAATCCGAACATATCCTAGACTGCGCTTCCGCCTACACCATAGTTCCGCGGGTGTTTTTAGAACTCATTTTGAAGGTGTTAGGATTAGAATATATGCCTGTTTCCAATGCTTATCCCTAGAAATAAATAGGTAAGTCTGAGTACCTCATCATTGACTTAACCATCTCTAACATAGATAGGTTTCTTCGCGCAACAACACCATTTTGATGTGGAGTTCCCAACATAGTGAGCTGGGACGTAATCCCCTCATTTGCCAAGAAGTTCAAAAACTCTCCATCAGATTGTAGTGACTTGATACTCTTCCAATGACATCTACTTCAGTCTTCAAGTCTCTAAACTTGTCAAAGGCTTCAGACTTATGTCGCAATTTTAGATATATCCATATCCCGAATAATCATCTAAAAATGTGATGAAATTTTTGAAACCACCCTAGCCTGGATGTTCAATGACCACATACATCAATATGAACTAATTCTAACACATCCTAGGCACGATTTCTCTTGGTCTTAAAAACCATTTTGGTCCCCTTAACCAATTGGTTGGGGGTTCGAATCCCAACTTTTGCGGATGAAAAGAGATCCTTGGCCAGCCCTTTACCCTTAAGTGGAGCACCCGGGGCGAGGGAATTAGTCACTGCTGCCGACAGTGGATATCCTGGTTACAAACCAAAAAAAACATTTTGGTCATCTTACCTTCCAGACAAGATTCACATATTAAAAATGACTCTAACCTGGTGTTCGTCCAATGGGCCATTATCTACCAATCTTTGAATCCTTATAAGGTTTACATGACCTAATCAGAATTACCACATATATGTTTGGTTTATGCTTAAAGGTTATTTTCTCTTTTTACGATTAGACAAAGAGTTAAGTGATTTATTATTATATGTTGGAGTTTGTGCAGTATAAATGGTATATATATTCCATCAGTACAGATACCTTTGCAAATACATTCATCGTTTCTTCTAATAATAGCATCATCATCATCAAAATAAACTGAATAATCATTACAATGTGATTTAGAAACCAAAATTATATTCATTTTACCAATAATACATTATTAAGAACTAAAATCTTATCACTAATCTTCAACTGCACGACTCCAACTGCTACTTCCATATGTCTGCAATAATAGCCCCAGTTAATAGTAATCTACCCGAACCAAGCCGCCTGTTTATCGAGAAATCATGCGCATCGAAATAAACATGATCCGCCTGAATCTACTATCCACGAAGTGATAAAGGAAGCTGCCAAACATGTTTTGACAACTAGTGCATGAGATTTACTTTTCTTAAGAGCACACCAGTCCATTTTAAAATGTCATTTATGACTGCACTTGTAACACTTGTCCTTTGGATTTTTCTTCGCCTCAGGCTGAGGAGCCTTGTTTTTCATCTTGAGGGGTGCCACTGTTGGAAATAAAATGCAGCAGAAGCGAAGTTGGGGAAATTATGAATAAAGCATTTTACGCATCCACGAGCACAAAACCTATTCACGCATGCTAATTAATTAACTACTAAGATTAATAAGCAAATTAAATATTATTTGTTATTTATTAAATAATATTACTGGTAGAATCAATATCCTAATCTAGATAAAAAGATCATAGGATATTTACCACTTGAAGCATAGTGGTCGCTACTTTGATTTCTTCCTCAAAATCTTCTAGAGTATGATCCCGCCTTAATCCGGATGTTGTGTCAGCAATGAGCTACCGAATCTTGCTTGACACCTTAAAGTAGATCGGCCGAAACTTATGTTCCTCACAACTCTCGATTTTTATTTATCTTCAAGGAATTCCGGTTGATAGCAAGAATTAAAGTGTTATCTCAATTGTGGAATCAAATACACAAGTCAAGATCCACAATCAAACACTTGGAAGAAAAAATCGAAACTCTTGTGTTTGTATGAAGCTCAAGGCCGATCCACCCCCTTCAATGTCCCATTTATAGGCTTTGGACTACTCTATGGATCTTAAGGAGGATTAGGGTTAAGACTCCTAGTGCAACTCAACTTTTCATATTAAGCCCTTCCTAATATGGTTGAGTTCACTAATATTAATTCAATCCACTAAAGAAATAATATTGCACTTCCAACCCAAATCCTAATTTACGAAAATATATTATTTTCTGTGTTTAAGATATCGAATGTTCATTAATTAATTTAAGCTACTGACATCTTTAATTAATTAATTTCTTATCCAAGAGTAGTACCACTTGAACCTTATTATTATATCGAAATTAAATCCACCTGCAGAGTTTAATATAATAATCATTGTCGAGCTCCTCAAGGGACATCATCAATCCGCACAAGTTGGGACACGATTTCAGTTAGAAAAGTAATTGTATAAATAATATTATAGCCCAAGATACGAAGCATATTGAGACAATCACTGTTACTCTCACCCATGGTAAATAAAAGCAATAAATATTATAAATACACAATTAAATATTATATACTTAGAATTTGTAACAACCCCGTCCCGGGTCGCAACTATTACACGCCATGGATCCATTTCGGGAATCCACAAGGCAAGACCTGTTTAACACATATACACATGCACAACGACCAATCAGGTCGAACATAAAACCAAAAAAATAGACGTCAACCGGCAAGGTCGACAATACAACACATCCAACTCAACATGTAGATAACAACTCCAATGCAGTACCCAATCGCACATATGGGCATAACATCAATAATAACAGCACTCACGAGTACATATACAAACCAAGACCAAAACACATGAATGAAACGGCAACGACTACTCGAGGCAATATCACTACTGCTAGTTGTCCTCGTGCCCCTCCTGCGCCTGCTCACCATGAAGATCTATACCTGAATACACAAATAGGTATTCACCCCCGAAGGGGTCAGCAAACATCCGGTCCAAGTACCTGATAACAGGAATATGTATAATGTGCAATAAAAGAAATAGTGCGATGACTGATTATATTAGTATATCAAGAAGAAAGATATTCTCACAGTTACTAGCATCTCAATAGTATTGTGACAACAATATCGTCAATCCACATCATTATTCTGGAATAAGACGCATATTATCAATAAACAACCTCCCAATCTATACTGGCTACCGCATCCCGCAAGATATGCACCCAAAGAGTCGTCAGGCTCTCTCTGATTGTATAGCCCAACCAAGTGATCCGCAGAAAATGCAGTCTAACGGACCCCAGAGGACCTTCGCTGGTTTTGCTTGGCTCACACACACTCATCAATATCATATCATTCCAATCATATCATTCCACATTTCACAATATATTGTCACATAACTTCGACGACGCAAGTCTCAAATCATTATCTAAAACTTTCAACAACCTTGATGTTTAATCGCATTGGAAATAACTTTTCGAGGCATCCTCGATAAATCATTTATAAAATGATATCATTCCAGAAAACAGTAACCAAGACCAGTCATTAAGTATTTACAGAAAATCCTTCCCAATGCATTTTCACAAACATATATGAAATCTTTTCAGAACACATTTTATTTCAAAATAATTTTCAAACAAAAGTCGTTAATTTGATTGAAAATTATTTTCAAATCATTTCAAAATATAAACGTAGAATGGTGAATTCAGAGCATGAGCAAAACCATAAACCACAACTTATACATATTCAATTGCAATTTATACATAAAGCATGATCAAATACTTGCCTTGCGACTTTAGGGACAAGAACGTTTCGAATGGTTTGTAATTAGGATTCGAAACTCTGAAATTTCTGACCTACAACAAAGAATTCATGATAATAGGCATTAGGGATATTCATTCTAATTTAAATAGTACCGATAACCCTAATCGAATCTCTTAGACAACTTTTATCGGACATTTCACGGGCGGTATCCGATTACGGTGATTCGACGAAAGATTTAATTTCTGTTCCGCCAGAATCAATAAGAACATCCCTAGGATTATCGATATACAATCATTTTCAAGTTCTAAACAAGAATTAATCCAGAATCTCGGAGAACAAGTTCAGGGTTCAGGGTTGAATTACCTCCAATCCGGCGAAAACTGCTGAAATCGGCTGAAAAAGACTTGCTAGTTCAATTCTCGGGCGTTGATTACGCGTTTAAACTGCTCAAAACCGGTCCGGAATGAAGTTATAAGGTGAGGTCTGAAGCCCTATGTCCTTCATGGCTGTGATGCCATGAAAATTGCTGAAAATTCGCCATTTAATCAAGAACTCCAAAGGTCGGTTTTAAGGGCATAATGGTAATTTGCCTCGCGGCAGACTGACACTCTTGTCTTATTTCTATTATAACTTGCTCGTTCGGCCAAAAAATGGATCTCCATTTTCTCCATTGGAAGTCTAACTAAATAATTTACAATGCTCTAAAATTTTAGAATTTTTGGATTTTTCTGGAATTTACAGTGACTGGTCAAAGTCGGGCGCACAGCGCCTTCCAGAAAGGTCCGCGTTTGTTTTTATTGGCTCCCTTATGGTACTCCATTTATATTGTGAATTATCCAATAATATAATACTCGAAATAAGAATTGTGAATATCGAGACATATCAAACGATCCAATCACATTTCGATCGACAAGTCTAGAATGGTCCTCGAAACGTCGAGAAACAACGAAAAGGTCATTGAGACGTTGAAGTGTATTCTTAAGGTCTCATAATCAACTTTAAAGTATTCTAACGAGTATCATTGAACCTGATATTATTAAGATGACCCTTAGTGATATCGCAAGTCGGGTTCACATCACCAGTCAGAATGATAGAGCAAAATACACGATTAAGAAAAGTAATACATATGGGATCATGAGGTTTGCAACGAGAATAGTGCCAATCAATCACTAATCTCAAGAAACATGGAGGACTTCATATACTCGATACGTGTCGACATTCAGAATTCCGAAATTTGAACGATAAGTTAAGAATAAAGAATGGCAACAGTTACAAGTTCAACAAAACGACAAAAGGATTCATAAAACGGGTCGAAAATTAGAAGTTATTTAGGGGTAAAAATCTGGGGTCTCACACCCTCTCCCCACAAAAAAGAAGTTTTTTCCCGAAACTTAAGATGCAATGAATAGAATGTTACAAGTTTATCTTACTAATTGATAACAAAATTTCAAACTCAATTCAAAGTAAAATCACAGGAGAATAATTGAGGGAGGTTTTTGAGGCTGAAAATCAACATAGAAAACAAGTTTGAATATTACACCCTGTATAGGTAGACTCCTCTGGCTGGGTACACGATATGACCATATCCCATAGATAGCTTCATCGACAATCATGTCCCTAGCAGTTCATGGTTTGATTCTCGAGTTCAAATAATTCTCAAAATGATAAAAATGCTCTGAAGTATTGGTTGAATGAAGAAGTAATCTCCGAGGTTAAATAGGTAGATTCGGGATATTCTACTGAGGTCATTGTTTTCACCATACAAGGGTCAAGCTCTCCGCTCTATAGCAACGGGCGTCAAGTTCGAAACATCTGCTAAGACTCTCTTGGCGGGCGATAAGTTCTCGCAACTGGGTTTATCCCGATTCTCCAACTTACCCAGGAAAGTCCCATATCTCCTGGTCGTCAACCTCTGAGTTCTACTAGGCGCACTTACCTCCAAAGGCTTACGAATAGATCTATCACCAAGGTTTACTCGACATACACACAAAATATGAGTAAAAGAAGGCGAAAAATATCATGATAAGAGCAAATTTCAAATTAAAGGTTCTGCCTGACGTAAGAATTGGTTGGCTCCCTGCGTGGAACAAGAAAACATTATACTCACATAAGGGAATATCAGGTAAAATGGGTCTAAATAATGATACCTCATATTTTCACTTGAACAATCAGACAACAACATCCCGATTATGTATTCCCTCCTTAGGTCTATATTGGCATGTTCTTTTCTAAAAGTTTCTAACACAAACATCAATTTCCCGAAAGAAAATGTCCAACCAAAAATGCGTTATTTTTCATCATATATTACTATTACTTTCCTAAGATGAATCATGAAAGAATGTTCAATCTCGTTGTCTTGACTGGATCACTGTACACCAGTTAAATTATCGAACCTTACTTACATGATTAACTATAAGGTTAGTTTCAAAAAGTCCGAATAAGATTAAAATCCCTTAGGTGACACGTTTGATTTTTTTTTTGAAAAGAAAATTGAAAATCACGTCCATTACCAAAAATTTAAAAAGTTCTTGCTGTCACCGTGAAAATAGTATCTATTGAAATTTTACAGAGCAATTTACTCTTATTCAGATAGTATATGCTCATAGTGGGTTATAGCAAGAATGGGTGCCGGTTCATTAAGTTTGGAAATATGACCAAAGTATTAGTTTGGCCAAAAGGTATAATCACAAACTCGTGGCATTCATATTCGGTGTCAAGATAGGATAGAAATCTCTTAGATATTAGTCATCGAGGCCAGCGAATCGAAAGAAACGAAAATGAATCAAAAGAAAAGAAAACTGGCGGGAAGAACCTGGCAATACGATTCACAGATATGTTGTTCAGTTACGGCATTAAGTAAAGATTCATTATGGCCGTAACACGACTTCTAATGTCTTCAGCTCACTGCCACTATTACGGCCATAATAGGTGATATATAATGGCCGTAACATGGATTCAGATTATTCGAACAGTTAGTTTACTTGCTCCCAAAAAGTTCGACTGACCCCTATAGTTACGGTCGGAAGAGACAACAGCGTAAGGCCGTAACACGATCTTTTGTAAGTCCGGCCAACTGACTTCCTTGCGGCCATAATATCCCGTCAAATTGTTGTGATAGCACTGGAGAATCATCAGGAGGTAGGTCTGAGAGCTTACTCACAACTAGAATCGAGTATCGTTGGGTTCTAGCGCTCTCGAACCTCGCCACGCAGCATCAGAAACTAGTGCGACTTCTCTTCGACTTCCGTAGCTCGCATAATCCTCCCAAGAATGTTCGATTACTACTCTTCTCTAGTACACACTTGATACCGCTATCCACAATCATCGAAAGGATTTTTTTCGACTATTCATGATCACTTTATACATCCAAATGGTCTTCATCGTGGATTAAATCCTCGTCCAGTACCTCAACGTCACTGGAATTCAAAAATCAATCTTTGTTCTAGATACGCACAGGGCAATCGTGAATCTCGCGATTCCTTATAATCCGATCTCTACCTGACATGCCCATAATGAAGGGATACCAAGGAAATATGTCGTCGAGGTTCAACTCGACGCACACAAGACCAACGTATCAAAGAGAGAGTGGTATAATAACAAAAGCTCATCTCAGCTTAAAGATTTCAATTAAGTACAAATGAAGGAACTTGCTTCTCTAGAAAGGTGAAGAACATAAACGTTTGAAGCACGAAAGGAGAATCATCTTCAATTGTTGTAATGTTAATATATCGCATCTCGATTGGAACCGTCAAACCCCAAAATTCTAATTACGAATTCATTCTTCTGGCCGCTACACATCAACAATGTCGCTCGCAAATAATTCGTGCTTGGCCATTCATATGACTCTCTTTCATTCCGCGGCTATGCTGCACTCTTACTCCCGGCACATGGGCTCGTATATTTGTCTTTTAAAACTTCTTTATAATCATATATTGCTTTTATACACATATACTCTCTTCCAGGAGTTTCTAGCGCAGGGGTCTATTTTCCATTTCAAACCTGAAAACATTAGATTTAAAAAGTGCAAAAGTTTTTTTTTATCATCGAGAAAATACCGACATCTTCTCACAATAGATCCATTTCCCAGCTCCCATTGTTCTCAAGGAAAATTACTGTATACATTTAATCGAAATTAAGTTGCAAAAGAATTTATTTTGCATGATAAATATGTAACACCCCCAAGACGATCGGGGCATATTACAGCGCCGTGGACCCCATACTGTGGAATCCACCAGGCTAACGTACCAACAAGACATTCGACAACGACATACAATCCACAATAAAACGACAATTCAGATAAAAGACTACAAACCGACAAATAAAATCTGACATCAAATCTATTTCCCAAAACGGGAACACAACATTAACAAATTCAAACAAGAAATACTCGAGTACTTAAACCAATTTTATAATACAGAAATCCCAAAACAAGACATCAACAATAACCGACAGAACAAAACACCGATAATCGACTACTGGACAGTATCATGCTTGCCCATCATCCTCATACGACTCGAGTGCTCGCTTGTCCCCACGATCGATACTTGAAATACAAAACATATTTCCCCCATTTAAGGGGTTAGCGACAACTGCTAGTGCAAGTACAATCCATTTGAACTACATTCTAATCAGATGAATATATGCGCCAAAAATCATTTTAGAAAACGTTTTATATTCCGGAATATTCACAATGTACAATCACAAAACACATTATCTCCGACAATCATAATTCAAAGTTAACCTTGGTACGAGACTCACGGCCACCGTACCCCGCAGAGCCCCGTCGGACATCCCTGGGTGGTTAACCACAGTTCGTGATACGCACACACACGGCAATACGTATCCCTAGAGGCCCCGAACAAGATGATTCCCTTATTAAAGATTCAGTGGTCGATACACGAATCGAGGAGGCTACGTAGAAAACTGAGGACAGCATGCGGGAGAGATATCCCGATTTGTTTAACCCTTAGTTTCGGGGAGAAACCCATTTTAAGGGGGAGATTATGTAATATCCGCCTGAATTCTCGTCTTTATTGTTGTATTTTTTGGATGATTCGAGTATTGTTGTATCATATTCATATTTATTGTAATAAGTATATTGTTGAGATATGCTAAATCGAATTGTTTATCGTTGTCGTCCACTCTATAGTTGGTTGTTAGATGTTGTTTAGAGAATTTCATTTTTGACTATGTGTTAGGTGAACAAACACATATCCATCCACAACAACCACGATACAGCCATAATTCAAATAGTAGAACATGTAAACAAATGTAAAGTACTTGCCTTTGAGACATTCTTGAAGAAATGGAAGTGAAACACGACTACGAACGATCCGGGTGGAAAATGACGGTTCCTAAACGAAGGATCAACATAGTTCAGTCCCAACGGACAACAATAATCGATTGGAATACACCTATAACCCCGATTATAAACTACGATAATGAACGACCAATCGATACGGGCGAGGGTTTACGCAAAATCTCCCCGTATCAATAATTCACGGATTAATTCGAGGAAAACGGATTGGAAATCACCCAATAACAACAATCGATGAAGAATATCGCATCATACTAGAATAATTCGAGTCTAATAAGCTAAAACCGGAAACCCCCCCAAAATTGACAATTTAGGGTTCTAGACGAAAATACCTTGAATCGGAGTGAAGGAGATGGGTTTAGATGATGATGTGTTAAGCTTGAGACACAAGAATCGGACTGGAAGGGAACCCACTGATTACTCTCCACAATCTGCTCTGAAATCGCCGAAATCGCCCGTAGGAAGGGAAGGAAAGAAAAAGAATGAAAAATAATGCTGAATCTGAACTGCCGCTGATCTATATAAACTGTATAGTTAGCGCACGTTAACTAACACAAGTAGCGCGTGCTAACGGGGCTCATAAACAGTCCCGAAGTTACAGTCCGACATCATTAGCGTGCGCTAGACAGGCTTAGCGCACGCTAATGCTACACGATAGCGCACGCTAACAACAACTAGTTAGCGTACGCTAACTGTACATCGATTGCGCACGCAAGGGGAATAGGAGTAGCGTGCGCTACCTACGCAGTAGTGCAGTACTGTTCACAATAGCAGTACGCTGCTGCCGAAGGTACAATTCTCTAGACGCATGACAAGGCCAGAATCCAGAAACATAAACACGAAGGATACAAGACGACGGAGCTAAGCGCTGAAAGAAAATATAATTTCGACCACCGGAGGGTCCGTATGCGACAACGAAAATGAGGTTCCCTAAACTTATAGGAAATTACGAAAATGGCCCAAGTGTCCGAAAATCACGAAACGACGTCGGATTTACAAACCGAAAGTCTCCACACAACCAACTCAACCATACGAACTTGCACAAACCAAGAAACAACGAAAACGAACGAGTTTAATGAGAATCGAACGTTCATACGACAGAACATGTCATAAAGTGAAATTACGTGAAAACATCTCCAAAACTCGTCCAAATGGAAAAACTCCAAGAATAAAGTAGATTCACAATGTCGAAATAGTTACAAGCGAGTCGATAAAAATAGACATACACCAAAAATGGAAACTGCTAAAAATGGAAAGTTACGCATATTACATTCTCCCCCTCTAAAATAAAGTTTCGTCCCGAAACCTAAGAATCAAAAAGCTCGGGGTGCCTCGAATGCATATCCTCCTATAACTCCCACGTCGCTTCTTCTACTCCGTGCCTCGACCATTACACCTTAATCAAAGGAATGGCTTTGTGCCTTAACTGCTTGTCTTGACGCTCCAAAATCCTAACGGGCCTCTCCTCAAACGTAACATCCTTCTCGATCTCCACGTCTCCAAAATCAATAATGTGGGATGGGTCCGGAACGTACTTCCTCAACTGGGAAACGTGAAATACGCTATGAACATGACTCAGCGATGGAGGTAAAGCCAAATGGTATGCTAACTCACCGATTCTCTCCAATATCTCGAAAGGCCCAATATACCTCGGGCTGAGTTTCCCCTTTTTCCCAAAACAGAAAACTCCCTTCGACGGAGACACTCTCAACAGAACATGATCTCCCACCGCAAACTCCAAAGGTCGACGCCTAACATCCGCATAAGACTTTTGTCGACTCTGTGCGGTCAACATTCTCTTTCTAATCAACTCAACTTTCTCCCTCGTCTCTAACACAAGGTCTGGCTCGGTGCCAACTAGATCGGATGGCTCATCCCAACATATCGGTGATCGGCAACATCGGCCATAAAGCGCCTCATACGGTGCCATCTTGATCGATGCATGCCAACTATTATTATACGTAAACTCAATCAAGGGCAGATGCTCCTCCCAGTCACTACTCCAGTCTAACGCACACGCGCGCAACAAATCCTCGAACGTCTGAATGGTACGTTCGGACTGCCCATCGGTCAGGGGATGGAAAGAAGTGCTCAGACGTAATTGTGTCTCCAATGCCTTATGTACCGCCTGCCAAAAATGCGATACAAATCGGCCATCTCTGTCTGAAATAATGGTCTTCGGCGTACCATGAAATCTCACTATCTGCGCGATAAAAATACGAGCCAATTTTTCTGGAACCCAAATATCCTTGATGCCCAGAAAATGCGCCGACTTAGTCAGTCGGTCTACAATCACCCACACCATATTCATACCAGTCTTCGTCCTCGGCAAACCCATGACAAAATCCATAGAGATATCCTCCCACTTCCACTCCGGGACGGGAAGTGGTTTCAACAAATCGGCTGGCCGCTGATGCTCAATCTTGACTTGCTGACAAGTCAAACACTTAGCCAAAAACTGAACTACCTCATTCTTCATGTCGTTCCACCAGAAATTTTTTCTCAAATCTTTATACATTTTACTCGAGCCCGGATGGACTGAGTAAGGGGAAGCATGAGCCTCTCACATAATACTCTGCCTCAGTTCCGAGTCGTTCGGAACACACAACCGACCTCGGAATCTCAACACACCGTCCTCATGAATAACGAATCCTGGGGCTATCCCCTTCCCTACACTCTCTCGAAGCTGACTAAACATCGAGTCCTCCAATTGTCCCGATTTAATGTCATCGACCAGAGATGAAGAAATCTCAAGAGTACGCAACTGTCCGGAACTATCTGCCCGTACAATCTCAACACTCAACCTCATCAACTCCTGCTGAAGCTCCGGCTGAGCCGTAAGCAACTCAAGCACCCGAAGCGATACCGATTTCCAGCTCAAGGCATCTGCTACCACATTAGCCTTTCCCGGATGGTAAAAGATCTCGAGATCGTAATCCTTAATCAACTCCAACCATCTCCTATGTCTCATATTAAGCTCTTTCTGCGTAAAAATGTACTTCAGGCTCTTGTGATCGATGTAAATCTGACACGACGAGCCATACAAGTAATGACGCCAGATCTTCAACGCAAATACAACTGCGGCCAACTCAAGATCGTACGTAGGGTAATTCAACCCGTACGGTTTCAACCGACAGGAACCATAGGCAATCGTCCTCCCGTGCTGCATAAGTACACATCCGAGCCCTTGGCCCGAAGCATCACTAAAAACTGAGAAACCCTCGTTACCACTCGGTAACGCCGAAATAGGAGGGGTCGTCAACCGCTTCTTCAACTCCTCAAAACTATTCTGCCTCTCATCGGTCCACACAAACTTCTCTGACTTCTGTAACAATTGAGTCAGTGGTCGAGCGAGCTTAGAGAACCCCTCAACGAATCTACGGTAATATCCGGCCAAACCCAGAAAACTACGGACATCCTTTACGTTCTTGGGCGGCACCCAATCCAACACTGCCTCTACCTTATGTGGGTCCACACGAACACCCTCGGCCGAGATCACATGACCGAGAAACATAACCTCCCGTAACCAAAACTCACACTTTGAGAATTTCGCAAAAAGATGCTGAGTTCTCAAAATATCTTACACGATATGCAAATGACGGGCGTGCTCCTCCTCGCTCATCGAGTAAATCAGGATGTCATCGATAAAAACGACTACACACTTATCGAGGTACTCGATAAAGGCTTTGTTCATAAGCTGCATGAACACGGTTGGGGCGTTGGTTAGCCCAAAAGGCATAACCACAAACTCGTAGTGACCGTATCTCGTCCGAAAGGCCGTCTTCGGAATATCGGTATCTTTCACTCGGAGCTGATAATACCCCGATCTCAAATAAATCTTTGAAAACACGGTTGCCCCTTGCAATTGATCAAACAAGTCATCAATCCTCGGGAGCGGATACTTGTTTTTGATGGTTACTTTGTTCAACTCTCGGTAGTCGATACATAAACGAAGTGACCCATCCTTCTTCTTCACAAACAGGACCGGTGCGCCCCAAGGTGAAGCACTCGGTCGAATATACCCCATGTCTAGCAACTCCCCCAACTGTTTCTTCAACTTGAGCATCTCGGCGGGCGCCATACGGTATGGCGTCTTAGAAATCGGTACTTCACCCGGCTCTAAATCGACTGTAAACTCAACTTCCCGGTCCAACGGTAAACCCGGCAACTCGTCTAGAAAAACATCAGGATACTCACACACTACCGGAATAGACGAGAGCTCGACTCCCCCTTCTTCCGATCTCAAAGCGTAACACCAATAACCCGTGCAACCTCCCCGAAGAAGTCTCACCGCCCTCAAGGCGCTGATCAGGAGTCTATGGCTATTCCGCTTACGCCCCTCAAAAGCATGCTCTGTACCGTCAGAGCCTAACATCGAAACGGTTCTTGTCCTATAATTCATGATCGCCCCATGACAGTATAGCCAATCCTCACCCAAAATCAAATCCTCATCCCTAATATCTACCGCAATCAGATTAGAAGGCCAAACCCTTCCCGCGATACTCACTGGAAAATCTCTAATCTCACGATCCCCCACGATGCTATCCCCACTAGGCAGTTTAACAACAAATGGTTCACACGCAACCAAGCAATCAATATGCAAACGACGCACACAATCCATAGATATGAAAGAATACATAGCACCAGAATCAAATAATACGAAAACGGGATGGTCAAGGATGTGAACGGTACCTGTATCCACCATCGCGTCGGGATCTCCAGCTCGCCTCATCTCATACACATGGGGCGGAACAGACCCCGCACTAGAAGCTCCCCCTCTAGAAGGCTGTCCACGTCCTCGACCTCTGCCAAAACTCTACTGCGGCTGAGGAACTATCGGTGCCTGATTCACACTCGGCTCTCCCACAGCTAGGGCTGATATCTGAGTAACTGGAGCTCGAGATGCATCCGTACAAAACTTAGCACGATAACCCATCCGACCACAAGAAAGACACTGAATCGGAGGCCTATCACACTCACTCATCATGTGGCCCGGACGACTACAGTTGAAGCACGTAGGACCACGAACGGAACCAGTAGGAGCAGACCTAGAACCATTTCCTCGCCTAACTGATGGCGACTGACTCTCGAAGACTCGCGAACCAGACTGAGCCTTCGGATACCCTCCTGACTTGCCTCCCGAAAATCGACCGGAGGTCTTCTGCTTCTTTCCTTCGGTTTCCGTCTCTGTCGCAGAAAACGACATCTCATAAGCCATCGCTTTATTCTGATATTCTTTCAAAGTCGTGCACCCTATAACAGACATGTAGTGGCGCACCCTCAGTTTCATCCGCATATCAAAGTGGTGGATCTTATCAAGCTCATCTCGGACTTGGTTCCTCACATAATGTAGCTGTTGATTGTAGTCTTTGATAGATTGAGAAATAGGAACATCTTGGGGCTTAGCCTCAAAGAAGGCTCGGATCCTCCCCTCTTTCACTGGCCATGGACAAAATTCATCTTCCATCAGATCCCGAAACTCTGCCCACGTGGCTGCCCGGTCACGCGGTTTCACCGCTTGTCACCACGTTGCTGCCTCCTTGGCGAGGAAATAGTGAGCAATGGGTACTTTCCTCTCCTCAGAACAATTAGCAGCCTCAAATACTTTTTCCATCTCAAAAAGCCAACTCTCCCATCCGGAAGGGTCGGAAGCACCATCAAACTGTGGAGGACGCATACGAATCACGTCCTGAAGTAACTTGTCATTGCCGGTTCCAGTAGGCAGAACCGGGTTAGCATTAGCTTGGCCGACCAGAACGGCCTGAGTGAGTAGCGTCATCTGGATTGCTACTTGTTGCAAAATATTAGCCACTCCAACATTCTCATTAGCATTACCAGAGCTAGCAGATTGGTCCTGCTGACCTCTGGAACTAGGGGGAACACTGTTCGCCGAATCAGTTCCCGAGTGATCGTACATGGATGCCCCACTGGCCGCGCCACGTTCCCTACTGCGTCCGCGATCGCATCTGCGTCCTCTACCCACAGGAATTCTGAAGAAGTAACGGGTAAGCACAATTCAAACGCAAAACGCAACAAGATATTAAGACAGGAATAGAGCAGAACGGTGAAACGAGTCAAGTTAGGAAAAACTTACGAGCACCGGCGTACTGAGGTGATGGCATGACAGTGATACTATTCAAAAACAACACTCGACTAGACCCAAATAACCGACAGCCTAGGTATCCATAAACCTAAGCTCTGATACCATATTCTGTAACACCCCCAAGACGATCGGGGCATATTACAGTGCCGTGGACCCCACACTATGGAATCCACCAGGCTAACGTACCAACAAGACATTCGAAAACGACATACAATCATCAATAAAACGACAATTCAGATAAAAGACTACAAACCGACAAATAAAATCTGACATCAAATCCATTTCCCAAAACGGGAAAACAACATTAACAAATTCAAACAAGAAGTACTCGAGTACTTAAACCAATTTTATAATACAGAAATCCCAAAACAAGACATCAATAATAACCGACAGAACAAAACACCGATAATCGACTACTGGACAGTATCATGCTTGCCCATCATCCTCATACGACTCGAGTGCTCGCTTGTCCCCACGATCGATACCTGAAATACAAAAAGTATTTCCCCCATTTAAGGGGTTAGCGACAACTGCTAGTGCAAGTACAATCCATTTGAACTACATTCTAATCAGATGAATATATGCGCCAAAAATCATTTTAGAAAACGTTTTATATTCCGGAATATTTACAATGTACAATCACAAAACACATTATCTCCAACAATCATAATTAAAAGTTAACCTTGGTACGAGACTCATGGTCACCGTACCCCGCAGAGACCCGTCGGACATCACTGGGTGGTTAACCACAGTTCGTGATACGCACACACACGGCAATACGTATCCCTAGAGGCCCCGTCGGACCGTCCCTAGGTGAACATACACATATCCATCCACAACAACCACGATACAGCCATAATTCAAATACTAGAACATGTAAACAAATGTAAAGTACTTACCTTTGAGACATTCTTGAAGAAACGGAAGTGAAACACGACTACGAACGATCCGGGTGGAAAACGACGATTCCTAAACGAAGGATCAACATAGTTCAGTCCCAACGGACAACAATAATCGATTGGAATACACCCATAACCCCGATTATAAACTACGATAATGAACGACCAATCGATACGGGCGAGGGTTTACGCAAAATCTCCCCGTATCAATAATTCACGGATTAATTCGAGGAAAATGGATTGGAAATCACCCAATAACAACAATCGATGAATAATATCGCATCGTACTAGAATAATTCGAGTCTAATAAGCTAAACCCGGAAAATCCCCCAAAATTGACAATTTAGGGTTCTAGATGAAAATACCTTGAATCGGAGTGAAGGAGATGGGTTTAGATGATGATGTGTTATGCTTGAGACACAAGAATCGGACTGGAAGGGAACTCCACTGATTACTCTCCACAATCTGCTCTGAAATTGCCAAAATCGCCCGTAGGAAGGGAAGGAAAGAAAAAGAATGAAAAATAATGCTGAATCTGAACTGCCGCTGATCTATATAAACTGTATAGTTAGAGCACACTAACTAACACAAGTAGCGCGCGCTAACGGGGCTCATAAACAGTCCCGAAGTTACTGTCCGACATCATTAGCGTGCGCTAGACAGGCTTAGCGCACGCTAATGCTACACGATAGCGCACGCTAACAACAACTAGTTAGCGTACGCTAACTGTACATCGATAGCGCACGCAAGGGGAAAGGAGTAGCGTGCGCTACTCGCGCAAAGCAGGCAAGATCGCTCACATCGCCAGCAGACGCCGCCGAAGGTACAATTCTCGAGACGCACGACAAGGCCAGAATCCAGAAACATAAACACGAAGGATACAAGACGACGGAGCTAAGTGCTGAAAGAAAATATAATTCCGACCACCGGAGGGTCCGTAATGCGACAACGAAAATGAGATTCCCTAAACTTATAGGAAATTACGAAAATGTCCCAAGTGTCCGAAAATCACGAAACGACGTCGGATTTACAAACCGAAAGTCTCCACACAACCAAATCAACCATACGAACTTGCACAAACCAAGAAACAACGAAAACGAACGAGTTTAATGAGAATCGAACGTTCATACGGCAAAACATGTCATAAAGTGAAATTACGTGAAAACATCTCCAAAACTCGTCCAAATGGAAAAACTCCAAGAATAAAGTAGATTCACAATGTCGAAATGGTTACAAGCGAGTCCATAAAAATAGACATACACCAAAAATGGAAGCTACTAAAAATGGAAAGTTACGGATATTACAAAATTCTTACGTCGCACATCTGAATTTAAAATCCAAATTAAATTTACTTTCATAAGAATATTTGAATCAAGATTGCAAAATTAAATTTCATTTTGGGGATGGCATAATTGATTTTTCTAAAAAGAGTTAGAATTTATACTTTAGCTGTCATTTAAAAAAAACAGTAATAACATGATTTATAAAATAGATTAGTCATTCAAATAAAATATACGAGCCTAAGTACCGTCGAGTATTTTCAACTCAACAGTAAATTCGCTATCCCGAAGGATCATGCCTTATCTTATCGTAGTCTGATATCTCTAATTCAACCGGCGTCACCTCAGATGTATTGGATTCAAGCAAATGATCAATGCAATTTATCCCATTCTCAAGGAATTTCGCCTTCGGTAACTGTCACCATACACCAGTAGCAACTTCTTGGAACATATAGAGAAATGAAAATAATTAACATAGTCCGAATAAGATCGAATTACAAAAATAATGCCCCGCCTCCTCGCAGGACTCAAATAAGATCGAAATAAAACCAATTAGCACAATTCCGATAAAATACGGTTCACAAAGAGGACCTTCAATCTCAAAACGAAACCCTAAATAGGTTCAGAAAATAAAGTAAGGATTGGAGAGAATTACAGCGCTGGTCGCACGAGACGATGACAGCCAATGATATTTCTCAACATAAACAACAACCGACAACACGACACAACAAAACAGACCCAACAACCGACGGCCTAGGTATTCAGAAACCTAGGCTCCGATACCACTTTCTGTAACAACCCTATCTTGGGTCAGAACTGTTACATCGCCGTGGATCCATTTCGGGAATCCACAAGGCAAGACATGTTTAACACATATACACATGCACAACGACCAATCAGGTTGAACATAAAACCAAAACAACAGACGTCAACCGGCAAGGTCGAAAATACAACACATCCAACTCAACATGCAGATAACAACTCCAAGGCAGTACCCAAGCCCACACACGGGCATAACATCAACAATAATAGTACTCGCGATTACATATACAAACCAAGACCAAAACACATGAATAAAATGACAACGACTACCCGAGGCAATATCACTACTGCTAGTCGTCCTCATGCCCCTCCTGCTCCTGTTCGCCATGAATATCTGTCCTGAATACACAAATAGGCATTCACCCCCGAAGGGGTCAGCAAACAGCCGGTGCAAGTACTTGATAACAAAAATATGTATAATGTGAAATAAAATAAATATTGCGATGACTAATTATATTAGTATCAAGAAGAAAGACATTCTCACTAGTTACCAGCGTCTCAACAGTATTGTGACAACAATATCGTCAATACACGTCATTATTCTGGAATAAGATGCATATCATCAATAAAACAACCTCTCGAGCTATACTGGCTACTGCATCCCGCAAGATATGCACCCCAAAAGACCTCGTCAGGATCTCTCCGGTTGTATAGCCCAACTAAGTGATCCGCAGAAAATGCAGTCTAACGGATCCCAGAGGACCTTCACTGTTTTTGCTTGGCTCACACACACTCATCAATATCATATCATTCCAATCATATCATTCCACATTTCACAGTACATTGTCACATAACTTCGACGACGCAAGTCTCAAATCATTATCTAAAACTTTCAGCAACCTTGCTTTTCCATCGCATTTGAAATAACATTTCGAGGCATCCTCGATAAATCATTTATACAATGATACCATTCCAGAAAACAGTAACCAAGACCAGTCGTAAGTATTTATTGAAAATCCTTCCCAAAGCATTTTCATAAACATATTCGAAACCTTTTTAGAACATATTTTATTTCAAAATCATTTTCAAACAAAAGTCGTTAATTTGATTGAAAATTATTTTCGAATCATTTCAAAATATCAATGTAGAATGGTGAAATCAGAGCATGAGCAAAACCATAAACCACAACTTATATATATTTAATTTCAATTTATACATAAAGCACGATCAAATACTTGCGTGGCGACTTTAGGGACAAGAACGTTTCGAACGGTTTGTAATTAGGATTCGAAACTCTGAAATTTCCAACCTACAATGTAGAATTCATGATAATCGGCATTAGGGCTAATCATTCTAATTGAAATAATACCAAGAACCCTAATCGAATCTCTTAGAGAATTTTTATCAGACACTTCGCCGGCGGTATCCGATTACGGTGATTCGGCAAAAGATTTAATTTCCATTCCATCAGAATCGATAAGAACAGCCCTAGGATCCTCGAATAAAATCATTTTCAAGTTCTAAACAAGAATTAATCTAGAATCTTGAAGAACAAGTTTAGGGTTCAGGGTTGAATTACCTCCAATCCGGCGAAAATTGCTGAAATCGGCAGAAATGGACTTGCTAGTTCAATTCTCGGGCGTTGATTACGCTATTAAAATGCTCAAAACTGGTCCAGAATGAAGTTATAAGGTGAGGGCCGAATCCCTCTGTCCTTCATTGCTGCGATGCCATGAAAATTGCTGAAAATCTGCCATTTAATCAAGAAGAACTCCAAAGGTCGGTTTTAAGGGCATAATGATAATTTCCCTCACGGTAGACTGATACCCTTATTTTATTTCGATCATAACTTGCTCGTTCGGGCACAGAATGGATCTCAATTTGTTTCATTGGAAGACTAACTCAATAATCTACAATGCTGTAAATTTTTTAGAATTTTTGGATTTTTATGAAATTTACAGTGACTGATCAAAGTCGGTCCTGGCATACGGCGCCTTCCAAAAAGGTCCGCGTTTGTTTTTATTGACTCCCTTGCGGTACTCCAGTTATATTGTGAATTTCCAATAATATAATACTTGGAATAAGACTTGTGAATATCGAGGCCGATCAAATGATCCAGTCACATTTCGATCGACGTATAACACCCCAGAAGTCATCCGGGAATATCACACGCTGTAGGCCCTTCTCACAAGGATCTACCAGGCTAAACACTACAAAACAAGACATCACATCAAATACCAACATGGCTACGTACGAAACAATAGACCGATTTGGTCTTTCATCAATAACATACAACTAAAACCTCATATATATCTCTATTTCAAAACTCATATCCCTCAAAATATGACAACACTCCCAGACAATGAGAAAACACTATAGCGGAAAGGAAAAATACAATTCAACCAATAATACCAAGTACTGTCCTTCCTGTGATTAGTATCATTTGTCTTTCATCATTCTTCGTACCGCTTATGCGTATTGCTCCTCAAGAACCTGCACGTACCTGAATGAAATAACAGGCATCACCCCCGATTACTCGGGGGTTAGCAAACTGGAATTTTGCTAGTGCAGGTATAAAGTGCAATTACGAGCCATATGTTAGGAGTATGCCCTCGAATGCCACTCAGAGGATGTTAGAATGAGGCCATTGTACTTGTTATTATGTAAATCATTATCAAACGGCAATTGTATGTTTCGTATTTACTGGTAGTCACTGGCATTCCTGACTCGTAAATATATATAGAAATGAGTCCGTGTATTTGAGAGCAAACATTCCACTCCTTATTGGATAAAGGGATTGGCACTGGAAAGGTTTATGGCTCAAATACTTAATCGTTCGCAAGCTGATGAAACTTGACTGAGCGTTAAGTTTATGTAAAGACTTATATGACATGTTCTTTGACTTGGAGAGTGCCTGTCGTCACTAATGGTTAGTGGGAGCACACGTTGTTGGCATGATAATGGGATTAGTATACTCGAACCGACTCACCACTATGCCATAAATGGCCTTTGGCAACCACATTAATGTGTTACCTTACACCCAATTTTCTGTTGCCACAGACCCAAAATGGGCAAAGCTAACACTTTAGCTAAGTTGCTCTGTGAGCAGTAACCTTTGGACTCAAAGGCAACACGATGAGCAGCCTATTGTCACGCCCCACCTTAAGGCAGCAGGCATCTACCGGCATCCGGCCGAAGCCTGCCGGACGGGCGCGCAGCAGGCTCGCGCGCGTACATGGACTCGGCCAAGCTCATAGAGGACTACCCCCCCTATAATAGGCTTAGACGGAAAAAGCCTTGTGACAGCAGTAGACATTGAAAAGCCGAGGAATCCACTCTTCAGAAAGAAGACCCTAGAAGCTTCAAGATGAAGACCAATCAACTCCAGAAGGTCAAAGAGGGTTCCAGAAGGTCAGAAATCGGGTTGGGTTGCTACGGGCCGAATCGGGCCTTGGCCGGGCCGGGTCGGGACACTTCGGGCCGGGTCGGGCCAGACGTTCCAGAGGGGTCTGGGGACTCCAAGAAGACTTCTTAGAATTGTTTAGAATTGTATAGATCATTCTAGATGATGGAATTCTTGTAAATACTTGGAATAGTAATGTTTTGTTGGTAATTTGTTAGCCTAGGAGGTTTAGTATAAATACCCCCTTGGGGCTCATTTGTAACTCATCTTGAGAAATCTGATTTGCTACAGTGCAATAAGAGAAAACCTTCACCAAAACATTTCTTACTTTCCTTCCTAGTAATCTTGTGTGTTGATAGGCTTACTACTTAGGCTTGAGACAACCTAAGATAGTGCCGCACGGAGAGGACTTAGCGAGACGCCAGTATAACCCCGTGACAGTTGGTATCGGAGCCAAGGTTGAGACAACCAAGGCGGATTTTCGAAGATTGCTAGCTGATCGTGCAAGGAGTAAGATGGCACAATCATCCGACCTTACCCAACCCAACACTCAGGCCGAGAAGACCAAGAAGGGCAGAGACAAGTCTGTCGACCGGATTGCTGCCATGGACAGCCGAGTGACTCGACTGGAGGAGGTCTATGATGAGGTTGCGAGGAGGGTGGATGACTTAGAAGAAGCTGGTGAGGAGCTGCACAACCAGGTTCTCTCTACTATCAATGCTTGTGATGGGGACAAGAAGAAGGAGTTGGCCGATTTTCGGGCCATGATCCTGGCCATGCAAGAGAGCATGGAGGTTCTCAAGACGGAGATGGCAACAGTGAAAAGGGCGATTGCCAATGGAGAAGGACATGTGGGTGCGACACCCGCACGAATTGACATCCCAAGGCCTGGGAAGTTCAACGGATCGAGAAACGCCAAGGAGATTGACAATTTCTTATGGAACCTGGAGCAATACTTTGGTGCCTCAAACATTCGAGATGATGACACCAAGTTGCGGACGGCACCCTTGTACTTGGCCGACACAGTGGCCTTGTGGTGGCGACCAAGCAGCCGACATTGAGAGTGGTGCGTGCAGGATGGCTTCCCAGGAAGACTTTAAGGCCGAATTGAAGAGGCAATTCTATCCCGAGAATGTGGAGTTCGAGGCTCTGGGCAGTGAAGAGACTCACCACACTCGCACTATCAAAGACTATGTCAAGGAGTTCCAAGAAATTGTCCGAGATACCAAGCTTGACGGCGACCGACAAGTCAGTTTGTATTTATGGACGGACTCAAGCCTTTTGCGAGGCAAGAGTTGGAAAGGCGCAATGTTCAGATGTGGCGACCGCCATTGCCGTGGCCGAGGGCTTACGGAGTTGAAGACCGGCCGACAAGCCAAGGACTTTCCGCACAGATAAAGGCAAATGTGGGGGAGACCGCCCATCAAGGTTCAGGCCAAACAAATACTTGGGCAAGCAACCAGTGGACGAGAACGATAAGCCGAGAGGTTGTCACATTTGTCATAGTACCTCTCACATGAAGTACGATTGCCCACTTCGGAGGAAGAAGGTCGCAGCCATGCAAGAGACCACGGAGACCGAGGTTGCGGATGGTGCGCATATGGGCTCATTGAGTTTGCTCAATGCTGTCAAAGCCGTTGTGGAGCCGGCGAAGGGACCCAGAAAGGGGTCTATGTTCGTGGATGCCTTGATCGGAGGCACACACATCAAAGCCTTAGTGGATACAGGAGCTACGCACAATTTCATGCGGGACGGCGTAGCCAAAGTCTTACGACTTACCGTCACTCCAACTAATGGATCGATCAAGACAGTGAACACCCATGCTAAACCGGTGACCGGCGAAGCACGAGGAGTGAAAGCAAAGATAGGAGATCGGCGGTGGAATGATCACCTTCACCGTAGTGACCATGGATGACTATGATTTGGTTCTTGGGTTACAATGGTTCGATCAGTGCGGGCTTGCATTCTTCCATTTTCGATTCCTTAGTCATTTTGGACTCCGACAGACACAGCCATTCCAAATGTGAGGGAAGCGAAGGGGCAGCACCCTTTCACCATGCAACTTAGTCGAGGCCTTCTAAGGTGAAGAGACCTTCACGCATTTTACGTTCCCGATGATGGAAACGATATTGAAGGCAAGGATGTACCAAAGGAAGTTCAAGTTGCTTTTGGAGGAGTTCCAGGACGTGATGCCCGCGAACTACCTAAGAAGTTGCCACCAGACGGGATGTGGACCACAAAATTGAACTTATTTCCGATGCGAAGCCACCTTCGAGGACACCCTATAGGATGTCACCACCGGAACTTAAGGAGCTGCAGAAACAATTGAAAGAGTTGTTGGATTCCAAAATGATCCAACCATCCAAATCTCCTTATGGATCCCCCGTTTTGTTCCAAAAGAAGCATGATGGATCCTTGCGTATGTGCATGGACTATAGGGCACTCAACAAACTGACGGTTCGCAACAAGTATCCCATTCCACTCATTGGAGAGCTGTTTGACCAACTGGGAGGTGCTAAATACTTTTCAAAGATCGACCTAAGATCCGGATATTGGCAGGTCCGGATAGCCAAAGGAGACGAACCCAAGACAGCCATGGCGACCAGGTATGGTTTGTTTGATATCCTTGTGATGCCGTTCGGGCTTACAAACGCCCCAGCGACCTTTTGCACACTGATGAACAAGGTATTTCAACCATACATAGACAAGTTTGTTGTCGTTTATTTGGATGATATTGTCATTTACTCATCATCAATGGAGGAGCATGTAGAACACTTGCGACAGGTGTTCCAAGCATTGCGGGACAATGAACTTTATGCAAAGTTGTAGAAATGCTCATTCGCCCAACAGGAAGTGACTTTTCTGGGGCATCGTATCAAAGATGGCCGCATTATGATGGACGAGGCCAAAGTGAAAGCCGTTCGAGATTGGGAGCCGCCGACCAGCGTTACCCAACTCCGATCATTTCTGGGACTCGTGAACTACTACCGGAAGTTTATCGAGGGATACTCTCGGATAGCAGCACCATTAACGGACCTATTGAAGAAGGACCACAAATGGGAATGGACGGACAAGTGCCGAGAGGCCTTTGAGCGACTCAAAGGCAAAGTGACGAGCAAGGCCTTCTTGCCTTGCTGACCATGCCAAGGCATATGAGGTTCAGATCGATGCATCCGATTATGCCATCGGAGGAGTATTGATGCGGCTAGGGCATCCTGCTGCCTATGAGAGCAGAAAATTGAATGACACCGAGAGACGGTACTCGGTACATGAGAAGGAAATGACCGCCGTGGTTCATTGCCTTAGAGCCTGGAGGCATTATTTACTTGGGAGCAAGTTTGTGGTACGAATGCACAATGTAGCCACAAGTTATTTTCAAACCTGCAAGAAGCTCACGCCAAAACAAGCAAGATGGCAGAATTCCTAGTCAATTCGATTATACCTGGAGTATAAACCGAGTACTTAACCGAGTAGCCGATGCATTAAGCGGAAGGCCGAGCTTGCACTTGACCAAGGCCGAAGGAAGCATCAAGGACCGCATACGCGAGGGATCGAGGCAGACCCTTTCGCAGAAAACATCATGCAACTTGCCAGAGCGGCAAGACAAGACGGTTCGGGAACGAGACGAGCTACTCTTTACCAAAGGCAATCGTTTGTACGTGCCCAAATGGGGAAACTTACGGAGGGACATCATGAAGGAATGCCACGACACACTATGGGTCGACACCCGTATGCACCGTACAATGGCTTTAATTGACAATTCTTACTTTTGGCCCTGTGATGCGTGAGGACGTTGAGGCATACGTACGGACATGTCTTGTATGCCAACAAGACAAGGTGGAGCAACAACAACTGGTGGACTACTTCAACCCTTGCCCATACCGAACACCCTTTTGAAAGCGTTTCAATGGACTTTATTTCGCTTTGCCTAAATCGGATGGGTACGGGTCGATCATAGTTGTGGTGGACGTGTTCTCAAAATACGCAACCTTTATTCCAAAGACCGCATGACGTAACGGCTCGAGACGGCCAAGTTGTTCTTAAAGCATGTGGTAAAATATTGGGGCATTCCAAGGACAATCGTGAGTGACCGAGACTCACGTTTCACAGAAAGTTTTGGTCGGGACTTTTCAAGCTTGGGCTCGAACTTAGCATTCTCAACAAGTTTCCACCCACGACGGACGGGCAGACAGAACGAGTTAACGACCGCTTGAGTGCTACTTGCGGCACTATGTGAGTGCCAATCAGCGGATCGGCCAAACTCTTAGACACGGCCCAATTCTCATACAACTTGCGTAAGAGTGAATCAACACGACGCAGCCCATTCGAGCTCACATAGGAAACAACCGCGACAACGAACAACATTGCCATAGGATACACGGACAGAGTCCCGCAAAGATATACCTTTGCTAAGTCATTACAGAGGAATCGGACTTGGCTCGAGCATCTTTGGACAAGGCAACAAGAAGATGAAGAAATGGGCCGATCTCAAGCGACGAGCGGTCGAGTTTAATGAAGGCGACTTAGTTATGGTGAAACTTCTCCCGCAGAATTTAAAGCATTTCGGCCAGTGCATAAGGGACTCATCTCAAGATACGAGGACCTTACAAGATCGAGCGGCGTGTTGGGACGCTTTCTATCGTGTGGAACTTCCGCCAAGATGAAGATACACCCACTTCCATGTTAGCCAATCAAGCCTTACCATCGTGACATGGAGGATCCGGCCGAGCTCGGCCACATCGAGCACCGATCGCCATGATTACTTCCTTCGACAAGGAAGTAGCCGAGATCATTTCACATCGGACGCTCGACGAAGGGGCGTGGCCCCATACACCGAGTTCTTTGTGCATCGAAGGGACTCCGAGACGCCGAAAATAGCCGGGAACATGAGGATCACCTATGGCAATTCCGTAAGATTGAAGAATATCGGGACAGCATCGTGCCGAGGACGGTCACGACTTTGGTGGGGGAGAATGTCACGCCCCACCTTAAGGCAGCAGGCATCTACCGGCATCCGGCCGAAGCCTGCCGGACGGGCGCGCAGCAGGCTCGCGCGCGTACATGGACTCGGCCAAGCTCACAGAGGACTACCCCCCCTATAATAGGCTTAGACGGAAAAAGCCTTGTGACAGCAGTAGACATTGAAAAGCCGAGGAATCCACTCTTCAGAAAGAAGACCCTAGAAGCTTCAAGATGGAGACCAATCAACTCCAGAAGGTCAAAGAGGGTTCCGAAGGTCGAAATCGGGTCGGGTTGCTACGGGCCGACCGGGCCTTGTCCGGCCGCCGACACTTGGGCAGGTCGGGCCGACGCCCAGAGGGGTCCAGGGACTCCAAGAAGACTTCTTAGAATTGTTTAGAATTGTATAGATCATTCTAGATGATGGCATTCTTGTAAATACTTGGAATAGTAATGTTTTGTTGGTAATTTGTTAGCCTAGGAGGTTTAGTATAAATACCCCCTTGGGGCTCATTTGTAACTCATCTTGAGAAATCGATTTCTTCTGGTCTGATAAGAGAAAACCTTCCCCAAAACATTTCTTACTTTCCTTCCTAGTAATCTTGTGTGTTGATAGGCTTACTACTTAGGCTTGAGACAACCTAAGATAGTGCCGCACGGAGAGGACTTAGCGAGACGCAAGTATAACCCCGTGACACTATGCTAACATAGACTAACTAGTTACCAAAGAACTCTACAACAACGTCATGAGAATCCTACAGCAACATCAGTTTTGTGTTGCAACAGACTTTATGATTTTACAAAATATAAAGAAAATCAGATGGGCCCCACAAAGTGGGCCTCGTCGGTGGGTCCCACCTTGGTGGGGCCCACAAGTAGGGCCCACATGTGGGGCCCACTACCTGGGGTCTACTATCCGGGGTCCACTTTGTGGGGCCCAAAAGATATGCAAACATTAGTTAGTCTACTGTAACACCTATTTTACCAACGGCAACACCATGTGTGTTGCCAATGCAAGACATTGGTAACATATATATTATACCTAAAGTAACACCTTAGTTTAACAAAATAAAAATATAAAATTTAAATATTGCATTTCTCATTAAAAATACCAACAAACCAATTCATAAAACCACCAACTACTTTAGTTCAAAACCAAAACTACATCATCCACCAATCACATCAACCCATATCCGCCAACTCTAACATTAAGTACTAGAACAAAAATATAACATAGACGCGATAAAAGAACCGACACACTAGTTCAAAAGGTACAAATATATGAAAGTGGATGTCTAAGCGCTGGGGCCGCCGGTCATGAGAGTACCATCTCCTAATGTGTCGCTAGAAATTGTGGCACAAATTTCACCAAAATTAATTTGCAAGGTGGGGTTTGCTTCAGCCAATTCCGTCATGTCCTGATGATGACTTGAGTTTGGTCTTAATCGTAGCCTACAAAGTAAACCAAGATCAATATATGAAAATAATTAGTCAATAGAGGAAGATAAAATATGGATTCAAGGATTTGACGAAAAAAACAATTACTTACCATTCTGAACTTCATTACCTCAGGATTAGTTTGGTATTTGCGTCCAGGCTTGTGCTTTCAAGTTTTAGCAAAAACTTGTGCATCACATAGCGTATCACCTGACTTCTTTTCCTAGCAAAAAAACAAAATTCAAATCACGTAGTATTATATATGTTCATATCAATTATTTTGATATGAGAATAACTATTTAATTATTCAACAAGTAAGTAAGATTGATTTATTTAACAGAAAATAGCATCATTGAACATATAGAAAATCATATATAATTTGATTTTTACATGCGCACAACAAAAAAGCTTCTAAATTAGCATATGTCTACCGAGAAATCTAAAAGTATGTCATTCACATATTTTTACATGCGCACAACACAAAAGCTTCCCATTTTACATGCGCACAACATATTTTTACACAAATAAACACATTGAGTGTTTTTTCTAGTTTTTGTGTGTGACAGAGGCAGAGAGAGAAAGAGAGAGAGAGAGAGAAATAGAGAGAGAGAGTTCTCTTGTTTTCATTTCCCGATTAATTTAGCAGGAATTAGCACAAAAAGTAAGTTCTCATTTGGTTTAGCAGGAACTAGTAAAACAGCACTACATAAACCGTATAAATTAGAAGAGTTGAGAGGATTCCAAACCACCACAAAGGTGCCCTTTCTTAAAGTTACTAAAATATATAGCAATTATTTCAATTCATCGCCGTCTAATGATATTTTTCATGTAACTAGAACACCTATGATGTTAATGGTTTTGGAATTTCATCTAAATTTTCTTCACATGAAGGTTGCAACAGGAAGGGCATCCAACATAAAACTTTGGCACTTTATTTTTTGCATGAATTTATAGTGTTAACTAATTCTAGGCAACTAATTGACACTGTAATTTTCATGCCACCTAGCCCAATATACTATATAGTTGGTATTAAGGTGTAGTTGCTGATGATGAGTAAAATATATAGCTGCACTCACCGTAGTGCAACGCAAATTTGGAGAATACTGCAGCACCCTTGAAACAAGATCCACAGCCTCTGGTGGCGTACGCTTGTGAAATATCTGAAGATGAAAAGTGCATCAAGATCATATATATATATTAAAAAAAATATATCACATGAAAGGCAGCCAAGTAGTAATGTTATGTTACCTTGTGCCATGGGCGAGCTTTTATTCGGGGGAACTTGAACTCAGTGTAATTTGGGTTCATACATTTGATCTCCTCCCTTGTTGGAGTACCCAGGACCTACAGGCTACATGGTAAAGAAACATGTATAAATTTACTATCCATTTACGTAGAGAACACAAGTCACAAGGGATTCTCATTATTCAATTGCCATGAAAAAATATAAAATATTTATAAACTACCATCTTGACGTATATGAAGAAATAGAAAGCTGAATCACCAACCTGTCCAAGCAACAATTCAGCCAATACACATCCTGCTGACCAGATGTCAATGGCAGTAGTGTACTATGTTGCACCAAATATCAGTTCTGGAGCACGATAATATCTCGAACATATGTATGAAATGTTTGGCTCTCCTTTGACCTACAAAATTGAGCATAATAAGATAAATTATTTTAACAAAATATAGAAACGGGAAGAGATAAGTTGATCAAAGGGATAAGAACAACACTAACCAGTACTTTTGCACTTCCAAAATTGTATAATTTAACCTGGTAAGTATGTGGATTAACCTGTAGATAATGAGGCAATCAGAAAATTCCTAACTCCTTGTCAGCGTAAACATTAAGTGCATAATAAAACTTACCAATAAATTCTGCAGTTTGATGTCCCTGTGGCATACTCCAATAGTACCATGGATATATGCCAGTACTCTGAAAATCTGTAACAAAATGAGGGGGTGGGGGGTGTAAGGAAAAATTTAAATAAATCAAACAATGTGTTGAAATACTTTATGGCCAAATGCCAACAAGAAAATGCTAGTGAATGCAAGTCTACCTGGTAAGCATAAAGTTTCACATATATCGTTGGCATCCTCTGGCTCATTTTATTATAATGCCTAATCACCCTATGAACAGTCTCAGGAACATACTCCAAAATCAAGTTAAGAAAAAGCTCATCCTTCTCAGTCGTTGAAAAGAAACAATGCTTTAAAAACACAACATTGGGGTGGTCAAGAAGACGCATTATTTGCAGCTCACGGTTCTTATACCTCTTATCTTGAAGAACCTTTTTTATGGCGACAGCCTCACCAGTTTCCAGACATTTGGCCTGCACGGGATCATTATAGAAGATTCAAGAAACGCCAAAAACATGTGAACCCACATAATCCATTTTTATTACATAACGGAATGAAAATCAAGCATGGCAACAAAGAAAACCTTACCTGAAAAACTACTCCAAAAGATCCCTGCCCCACAACACGCTCTGCCATGTAACTGATTGTCTGATAAGCAAAGAATGAAATCTATTAACAAAACTTGTTAACAAGCTTACTAAATTTATCATAGTGCAATAAATATCTAATCATCGAATTTCACCCGTTTCGTATGTCCGTTTCTGCCACCAATTGTTGTCACAATTATATGACCAGTTTCTATTCCATTACCATCAATAACAGCTGGTTTAATATCCTATGAAATATTATAACATTTACCATGTCAATACAACAATGAACAATACTAAACTATTCACTCAAGAATCGTATGAGATACTGAAGATAAGATACCATACCTTATCATCCTTGAGCTTCATGTCGTTCAACTCATCTGGCAGCCTATCCAAACCACCAGTTTTTTTACTAGGATCTCTTACACCAGATGGAGGAGATATATATTGAGGTTATTCTTCTCTTACTGTCGAAGAAGAAGCAGGTTTTTTTTACATCAATCCAAAACAACCTAATCTGCAATAAATTCAAGTGAAAGTTATGAAATCGCGTTCATGAAATCACAAACTGCAATCAATTCATGAAAATGTATCAGCCTGAATTAGTTTAGAAGAATTATAGCAGAAGATAATACAATCTGCTAGGAAATCCATCGTGAAGTCAACTAAATAGTGCCAGCTCTTTTGTTTATAAGGTCCTAGTAAAATTATCAAACTAAACTTACATTGATGTAATTTTGCATATTATTTGTTGCTATCTTTGAACACCAAAGCCTTAAAAAATTTATAACTGAAAGTATCTGATCAGTTCAAGTGTCAATTCCTGGAGGAGCTGAGTTCAAGACACAGTTAAACTTTTTTCAGCAACTAAATAGAGCTATGATTTTTCCAGAATTACAAAATAAAAGGTAAATTCCAGAGCACAAAGTTCCCTGCAGTTGTTACTAAGAAACAGGGAGACAGAATAAATTAAAAAAAAAGCAGTAATCAACAACGAGATCTGAGAAATAACACAAGGATCAAAAGATTAATCACATCAAATGTCCATCTATGAAGGCAAAGTGCTTCAGCTGGTTAAACTATTCGATCAACGCATCACAAACAAGGGAAAAAAAACAAGATTCGCAAAATTTCTAATTGTACCTGACAAGCTAATCAACAATCTGCTTCAGCAAAATTCTTTATAGTTTACGAATGAACACAAACCAAGCTTACAAATCGAAGCATAAAAAGAGAGATTTATACCTTAAACCAAACACAAACCATGCTTGGATTGAACCCTAATTGAACCTTAATCCTTGACGACCGAGCGATTGAACCATAATTGAACGTAAATCCTTGACGATTGAGCAAGTGAGATAGCCGAGTGAGCGATTGAGGGACCGATTCAGCAAGTGAGAGCCGAGTGGGAGAGTGACTGAGGTGAACTTTGTTTTGCCCCAATTTCCCCCCACTTGTGTTTTGTCCTAATTTTCATTTACCGCTCTGCTTTAATCTGTTTTGCCGCTCAATGGATATATATCTCAGTATATATTACGTACTTTACTTTTTTTTTTCACTATTGCCAATTTGATTTATTTTTTTGGTAACAAAATATAATTATTAAATTTGTTATTTTAATTATTTTGTAATTATTCATAGTTATTACAAGCTTTTATTTTTAATCATTTTTAATTATTTAAATAAAAATTTATTAATTTTCAAATACTACTTTATTTTGAAACCTTTTCAATTTAAATTTATTAAAAATATTTTATTATTTATAAAATATATATATAATTCATTTATTTGATAGAATATTTTTTTATAAAAATAGATTCAATGTTTTATTAAAATTAATTATTTTTAAAGTTAAAAATTTATTAAATCATTAATTTTATATAAAATTCAATATTTTGTTTGTTAATACTCTAAGGTAACACACCTCATGGTGTTACTGAGAGTTACACCATTTATAGCTAGAGCAACATATATTTCAGGATTTGGTAACACCATAACCCGAACGTTGTGGTAGGTCCAAAATTTCTTTGCTATGGTAACATCCAAGAAGGTAAGACCCCCTAAGTGTTGTATAAAGTCATCTATGGCGTAGTGCACCCTCGATTCGTCACACGAATTTCACTACGGGACAGTCAATGACGAAATCGATAGGTTGTGATAGGTATTCGTGAACCTTCGACTTGAGGATTTAGTGGAGATGTGCTTGTGACATTAAGATCTTCACTAGAGTAGTTCGACACAGAAAACCGAGAGGTGAGGGTCAACCTCGATATGCGTCTTGCCGGACAAGTTGCAGGTTCTACTAAATACCAAGATAGGATTCTTTATGTTGTGAGTGAACAGGAATATATCCTATGTGGTTATTGGCAGTTGAGATCATAAGTCTTTTGTAACACCCCAAAAGGCGGCTATTACAGTGCCGTGGACCCTACACTGTGACCCAGCAGGCGATATCAAAATACAGATTTAATATATATTACCTTGTGATACCGAACCACAATAAATAGTCATTACTCCGATTAGGAGTTTATAAATAGTATGGCCAATGGCCTTAACATACACAGGATCCAAATACATATATAAACCATATGGAGATGGAATATACTTCAAATAACAATACAATCGGTCAATAATTTAAATGAAGCGGAAAATAACATTACACGGTTTTCAAGCATAACCGGACAACAAAAGATTTGGGGCCCCCGAACTAGTATCCTTCGAACCCTTCGCCGTCATCATGCTCTTCCCGTGCTTTGCCTTTGCCTCGAGCTAAAATACAACACAAGTATTTCGCCCAAAACACAGGGTCAAATATACATGATAAATGATTCTCCAAACATTATACAATTCACATATACTAGATCTCAAAGAAACATCCCGACTATTGAACATACCCCTCGGGCGTATGAACAATCAGTCACAAACCGTCGAACATATCCAATCATACATGGACTATGAATGACCAAACAATATGGCTCAAGATGGACATCACAGTATGCCCGTACAGAAATATGTCCGTGCACATGTCCACCCCGTATACGGAATCTAGAATATACTTCTGACAATGTACCTAATTAGCCTCACGAACTACGTCTCGTGTGCACAGTCCAATATGGAAACATCCACGTATGAGTATATATGTGCCTGGATAAAACTCCTACACAATAACCAATCGGCACGCAGATATGATTCCAGATATGTCACGATACAACATGACAATGAATTCAATAAATCATATATCCAATTAAGGATCAAGAAACTCACCGAAGTGACAATAAGGATCAACGAGATCAACGATCCAAAGGTGATGAACTTGGGAATGCAATCCCACGATGAAAACGGAAACATCATCAAGAACAATATCAAATTACGGATCACAGATTCATAAGTGTGTCATATACACGATACGTATAACCATCACAAGAATTCAATCATCATTATAACCAAGCAAGATAACTTGCCTCAATTCCATAGGTGAACGATAGTCTTTCTCCAAACGATCAAACGGACGATATCCTCGATTAAATACTCAATCGAACAAGCAACCTTGAATGAAACATAATTCATTCAGTAATACATTCACACAATCACTACTACAAAACAGTCTTTTAACAGCGGTTAAAATGGCCAATTAACGGCGGTTCCGGAACCGCCGTTATATGTACCACTGTTAATTTTAACATTGGTTTTGAAAACCGCCGTTGAATTTGTCAAATAACGGCGGTTCATAATAACCGCTGTTAAATGCGTTACGGTGGTTTCTGGTAACCGCTGTTAAATATGCCATTTAACAGCGGTTATAGGTAACCGCTTTTAAATCTGATACTTAACAGCGGTTATAGAACCGCCGTTAATTTTACAAATAACAGCGGTTTCGGAGGAACCGCTGTTGAAGTTTTAAAAATTTTGTCCAGATTTTCCCCAATTTTTGCGAGATTTTGCACAATCCGATTACTAATCGGATCAAACTAATCAATAAACCACCAATTCATCGAATCCAAACACACCGAAAAGAACTAACCAACACCAAATTCATTGAACCACCAATTCATTGAAAAAGATAATACAAAAAACCCCAATTCATCCAAAATAATTCATACAAATATCAAATGTACAATTCATACAAATAATTCACACAAAAACACCAAAATCATGTCGCGAGACGATTTCGAACCTCCAAGACATAAAGTCCCCAATCAACTCAAATTTTATCAAAAACATATTCAGACAGTGCTCCAACATCATCAAACATCTGCACATATAAACGTATAATAAACAAACTTTAAATGTAAAAGAGTAAACAATTTTATCACCACTTCAAGTTAAAAATATACTACCTCCATCCAACCATCCAAAATACGCGCTCGGGCGATAGTCGACATCCAGTGCATAACATAATAACCACACTCCCAACCTCCATTTTGTTTATTACACTAAAACAAAATAAGACACAATTATATGAGTCGCTTTCAGTAAATAAAATCAACACACAACATACACAGTTAAAAAACACACACACAGACACAAACACATAAAGCACACAAGCACACAATGCACAAAAAAAACACACACACAGCACACACACACACACACACACACACACACACACACACACAGACACACACACTTCACACACACTGCACATAAACATACACAAACACACACATACACACAGTACCCACACACACACATTGCACACAAACAAACATACACACACACACAGCACACACACACAATACACATCACACAAACACAAACACACACAACACACACACACACACACACACACACACACACACACACAAATAAAACAACACAAACACATACACACTGCACACAGCATAAACACAATACACACACAAATAGAAAAAAAAACACAAACATAAACACACACAACACACACAGTACACACAACACACACACATACTGCACACAAACACACAGTACACACAAACAAACACATACGCACACACACACACAGTACACATACACACACACACTGCACAAATAGAAAAAAAACACAAACACACACACACTGCACAGCTAAACACACAATACACACACAAACAGAAAAAAAAACAACACAAACATAAACACACACAACACACAGTACACACATCACACACACACATACTGCACACAAACACACACATACACACAGTACACACACATTGCACACAAATAAACACACACACACACATACTGCACAAACAGAAAAAAACACAAACACAAACACACACACTGCACAGCTAAACACACAATACACACACAAACAGAAAAAAAAACACAAACACACAATACACACACAAACATAAACACACACAACACACAGTACATACAGCACACACACACACACTGCACACAAACACACATTATTGGTAAGGCTAACGAAAACTTGCAATCACTTAAAACTAGGAGTTCTAAAAAATTTTCCACAACTTTCCCAAATACAGAAGGCCGGAAACCAAATTCGCGAGATCTTTTGCAGCACTTTCCAGATTATGAGGGGGTAACAGTCCTATTTCGGCCGAATTCCCATGATTTCTCAAGTCAACAAGTATCATTATCCACTCTGCATGTATGACAAGCTATGGTTTTATTGAAGACAGGAATCGATATTATATAGAAAAAAAGGATAACATACAATCTATCCCTTGGTTCTCATTCTCACATTCTGAAATATACATATATAAATGTCATGTGCTCAACTTGTTGACTTGTTCACGGAGTTTCAGGATTCTGTGTCGGACAACTCGTGATCTTACTCTGGATCTCAGGTTTATGGCCTCCCCAAGACTCGAACCATGTACAGTCTAGTGGAACCAAGGGTCCAGACCTTGCAATGAATCATATGTAACCTGGAAGGTACATGATTCAGTTCGAGTCTTGGGGAGGACATGAAACATGGGACAGGCCAAGCGTAAGATTATGAGATGTCTGTCACGATTCATGAAACCATAGCCAAACACAACATATTGAGCAATTTTATTCTTACATATTCAAGCAATGAAAAATGATTTTATCATATTCAATCCAAAGCACTTGTTGAAGGAGGGAGCCTAAGATCGTTACTTGACACCAATAAAAACACAACATAACAAGCAGGGGCTTTTACTCAATCACAATGTGGTTTAAGGTTCTTCAAAAAATGGTTTAAGCGTCAATACTAGAAGCGAAAGTTGAGACTATGCTAGTTTCCAATCAAATAAGGATCAAAAACAGAAAACAAAAAAAAAAAAAACGGAAGCAACAAAGCCCGGATCCATAATGGCTCATTCTCAACCAATCAAAGATGAAATAAAAATGAGAACAGTGATCAACCAAATACACAACTAACATAATCTTCTTACAAGCCAACACAAAATAGACATTCTTGTCTACTATTCATTCACACACTCACTCACAGCACACACTGCACACAAACACACACAAACACAAACACACACTGCCACTGCACACACACACCCACACTGCATAGAAAAAAAACCAACACAAACAAACGGACACTTCATACACGATATGTTGGGAGAAGATCCTTAAGACGAAAGTTAACATCTATCCCAGAGGGAGAAGATCCTTACGACGTTAACCACGTCTATCCCAAAATAATTCGTGTTTCCAAAAACAATGTTGTCGTACACACTCAAATATTTACACATACACACACACACTGCACACACACACACACTGCACACACACACACACTGCACGCACACACACAGCACACACACACTGCCCACACACAAAACACAAACACACACAAACACAAACACATAAACACAAAGACACACACATACTCACAGCACACACTACACACAAACACACACAAACACAAACAGAAACACACAGCACACACTGCCACTGCACACACACACACACGCACACTGCATAGAAAATAAACCCAACACAAACAAATGGACACTTCATACACGATATGTTGGGAGAAGATCCTTAAGACGAAAGTTAACATCTATCCCAAAGGGAGAAGATCCATACGACGTTAACCACGTCTATCCCAAAATAATTCGTGTTTCCAAAAACAATATTGTCGTACACACTCAAATATTCATACACACAAACACACATATTTACACTCATGTAATAAAATGTATTACCTTGGGATATATCCAACTAACCGCCTGCTTTGATTTACTTGTCTGCATACCATCCATGGTCTTGAATGCGGTCACGACACTGCTTAAAAGTAACAATAATATATTGAGTCATTGATATAAAATTTTAAAGCAAATATGTTATAAATAAAATCTTACTTTTGGAGTATGGCCTTAATGCGAGAGTCAGGCCTACTATGTAGTGAGCAAAACCATATAATAGTTCCTCTTGCTGGCACAATGACCAGAAGTTGCCAATGATGCCTACATAGATAAATGCATTTGAAAGAAAGAACATATTACTACACTATGTTGTAAAAAAAAGGAAATAGTTTTGTTAAAAAGAAAATATTTTGAAATTTACAATCTTTTATCTTACTTATGATGGTAAGCTCCCATGTATATTTGCTTCTTCGACTCAAGCATACGCGTCGATATATATCTCGAGATCTCCTCTCCCCTCTGTCCCATATTTTGTATGGATTGAGGATCAAAATATCCATACAAAACCTCGTCCATCATGCCCACATTCATATTAGACAAATACCTAATTTGTTAAGCAAAATATTAATATAAAAAACACTCCACACACTGCACACAAACACACACACACACACACACATTAAAAACACACACACTGCACACGCACACACTGCCACACAATAAAAACACACACACACACACTGCACACAAACACACACTGCACATACACACACACTGCACACACAAACACACACTGCACACACACACACACACTGCACGCAGTAAAAAAAAACACACTGCCACACAGTACATACACACACACTGCACACACACAGCACATATAAACACACACACACACACACACACACACACACACTGTACACACACACACATACTACGAATGTAGAAAAATTCCATAAAGGAAATTACTCACATCGTCCAAAGCTGTTAAACTGATAAACTAAGGCACTCCTTTCCTTGAACGATCTCTAAAATATCAGTGTGAGCGATGTACAATGGAACATCATCACCACCACAGCCAAAGATAGCTGTATCCCACGGCATTGATATCGGATTATTGTACAGACTCGACACACCACAGATGGTGTTTGTGACATGTAATCTGTGCAAAACTCGATTGCTTCTTCTGCAATATACCTCTCAACAATAGATGCTTTTGGACGAAATGGGTTTTTACTATACCCTTTAAAAATCTTCATGTATCGCTCAATCGAAAACATCCATCGCAAATAAACGGGGCCACACTCTTCAATCTCTCTAACTACATGGACAAGTAAGTGAACCATAATATCAAAAAAAGAAGGAGGAAAATACATCTCCAATTTGCACAAGATAACAACACCCTCGTTTTTCCACTCATCCAAAACCAAAGGATCAATCACTTTGCTACATATAGAATTGAAGAAAAAACACAAGTGAGTTATGGCATTTCTCACTTTTTTAGGCAAAACGTCACGTATAGCCACAGCTAGAAGTTGTTGCATCAAGACATGACAGTCATGAGACTTTAAGCCGACCAATGTCAGATTTTGCATCGATACAAGACTCTTGATATTCTACGAATAACCTTGTGGCACTTTAATGCCTTGTAAGCAATTACAAAAGCTGATTTTCTCTCTTGTGGATAAAGTATAACATGCCGGGGGAAGATAAGTTCATTTACCGACTACCTGCGGATGCAACTGAGGACGTATACCCATTTCCTTTAAGTCTTGACGAGCCTGGACACCATCTTTGTTTTGTGTTTAACATTGAGAAGTGTGCCGATCACACTATCGCAAACATTTTTTTCGACATGCATAACATCTATGCAATGTCTAACATCTAGATGTCTCCAGTAAGGAAGATCAAAAAATATTGACCTCTTCTTCCAAATGTTTGTCGTAACAACCTTCTTTTTAGTTTTTCCAAATATAGTATTTATGTTCTTCACATTATCGTACACTTGCTCACCTGTTAAGGGCATCCGCGCAAGCCCATTTTCTGGGAATCAATTAAAAGCTTTTCGCAATCTACGATATGGGTGATGGCGACTGAGAAACCTCCGATGTTGAGTGTAAACTGTTTTATTTCCATGTTTCAACTGGATGTAGCTTGTGTTTTCTTCACATATAGGACATGCATGATGTCCCTTCACACTATATCCACTCAAGTTTCCATATGCAGGAAAGTCATTAGTCGTACAAAATAACATTGCACGCAACTTGAAACTTTGCTGGCGGTAACCATCAAACACGTAAATCCCTTCATCCCACATCATTCTCAACTCATCAATCAATGGACTTAGATAAACATCTATGTCATTTCCTGGTTGTTTTGGTCCTGAAATCATCATTGACAACATAACGTACTTCCATTTCATACATAACTAATGAGGTAGATTATATATCACAAGTAAAACAGGCCAAGAGCTATGCTTGGTGCTTAAGTTACCGAACGGATTCATTCCATCTGTGGAAAGTCCAAGCCTAAGGTTTCTTGCGTCACTCCCAAAATCTGGAAATAAATGATCTATTTTCTTCCATTGTGCAGCATCAGCTGGATGACGAATTAGCCCGTCGCATTTTCTCTCATTTGCGTGCCATGTGAGATTCTCTGCATCATCTCTATTAGCAAACAATCGCTTGAACCTTGGAACAATTGGAAGATACCATAACACCTTCGCGGGAGGTCCTTGTTGTGTGTTCTGTCCATCATTCTTCACTTTGTATCGTGATACCCCACACCTAGGACACTTATGCAATTCTTCAAACTCTTTTCTGTATAGTATGTAATCATTGGGACAAGCGTGTATTTTTTTATACTCCATACCCATCGGACACAAAACCTTATTCGCATCATAGGTACGCTTAGGCAATGTATTGCCTTTTGGTAGCATCTCATTCATCAACTGGAGCAATTCGGTGAAACTTTTTTCACTCCACCCATTTATTGCCTTCAAATTAACCATCTTCAACACGGTAGATAGATGTGTGAAATTTTCACACCCCAGATACAATGGAGTCTCTGAATCACTTTTCAACGCATCATAAACATGAGCTCTTTGAAATGATTCTTGTCCGACATCACGAATCATTTCTTCAAATTGATCACCATCTATATCTACATGAGTGTTTCCAGTTGGAACATCTACTATTTCGCCATGCCATATCCACACCGTATAGTTGGTGTTTATCCCATCACAAACAAGATGTTCACGAATTGTGTCAGCCTCATGTCGTCTCCCATTCATACACTTCACACAAGGGCAAAAGTATCGTTCATCGGTTTCCAACCGATGTTGTCGAGCAAATTTAAGAAATTGCTCAATTCCATTGTAATACTCCGCACTCGCACGACTTGCATTCATCCAACTTCGATCCATTTCTTCTTTTCTGTTACACATACTATGTTCATCAATTTTCTATTATTTTGTATAAGGGGAAGAATTTCATTTCTATATGATTACTAACTTTTTGAAAATTGTTTTGACAGAGAAAATGACAAAGGTATGGTAGTCCTATAACTGTTGTTTAAAATAGAAACATGAACGACGGTTGTCAAAATAGAATTAACTGTATACTATGTTAACTTATGGCTTTGTCAAGATTGCTAACTCTATTTGCACGAACTATTGGGAGAAGATCCTTAAGACGAAAGTTAACATCTATCCCAAAGGAAGAAGATCCTTAAGAAGTTAACCAAATATATCCCAAAATAATTCGTGTTCCACAAAATAGTGTTGTCAAAAGCAACACACATAATTAAACACATACACTCAACTAAATCGATTAAATTATACGACAAACAAGAAGAAAATAACATGTAAAACTACATTACACACTCACATACACATAGTGCACACGCACATACATATTTTGTCCGTTATGTGTATTTGAATACCACATTTGTGATTATTGTGGTTTTATTGAGGTTTTAACATTATTCTCCAAAACAATCCAGGTATAATTAAAAGTCCACACACAAACAATACACACAACACACACTGCCACACACAATACACACACACACACACTACCACACACACACAACACAATACAGCCCCACACATAATACACATACACACACTGCACGCACACACACTGCCACACCTATACATGCACATACACACGCAACACACACATATTAAACAGCACACAACAATCCTTAAAAGACTAGATAAAATTACCAAATAGGAACAAAGAAGAGAGTTCGGAATAATTACCAAATAATTCGCGGTCGATTGCGAAATGTCGGGGAGGTTGCGGGGGTCGCGAGGTCGCCGGAGGTCGCGGGGGTCGCGAGGTCGCCGGAGGTCACCGATCGACTGTGAAAAGTCGGGGAGTCAGAAGCGTAGGAGGAAAGAAAGGAAAAAAGAAGAAAGGAAGAAAGAAAGAAAGAAACGAGGCAGTAATTAAATGGAATATTAATATCGGTTATTGATAACCGCTATTAAAAGAAGAAAAAGAACGGCGATTTTCAAGTAACCGCCGTAAAATTATGAAAAATTAACAGCAGTTATTAAGCAACCGCCGTTAATTTTCCGAATTTAACAGCGGTTTGAGGAAAACCACCGTTAACTGTCTTAATTTAACAGCGGTTTCTGTATTAACCGCTGTTAATTTTTCATAATATTTACGAACCGTGCCACCGCACAAATTTAACAGCGGTTCTAACATAACCGCTGTTAATTGTCCGCTGTTAAATGGGTATTTTGTAGTAGTGAATATTGATATCAATTCGTAGGAACCGACATCCGAAACCTACTCGTTCAATTAATTCTATTTCAATGAACATTCTATCAACTATTGGTGAAATTCAATACCTCTAATTCGGCTTTAACAATCAGATTACCATACTACAATATCCTCTTGAATGCTCTTGTTATTACTATGAACAAGCTTATTCATTAACATCCTCAATTCACCAACTCAATATGTTAACATCTTCATATCTTGTAATAATCATTTTCAGAATATTACCCACATTTAACATAACGTTTAGACAGTCAATTTCATCGATTTATCAAGTTCATCACGAATGTATCAAATTCATAAGGTTAATACATATCCCCATGGAATCTCTCAAGTATTAACTAAACATTTCAAGACATGATTAGAATCTAACATCTCTACGCATCAAGAAATCCTTACTTTATAAGTTCTAATTGTCATGATCGAAATTAGATTCTTATTGTCATGTTAATAATCAGGTTTTGATTTAACATAATCAACCACAACTATGTTATCATATAATCCATCAACCATTCAAGAAGTGATACTAATAACCTTACCTTGTTCTTCACTTAGTTTGATCATGATTCCAATAACTATTATGTTTATACTAGATTAATCTAACACTATACGAAGTGTTATTACTAACATCATCATAAGTATGGATTCAACACGAGTTAAAGATAACCAACCTCAGAAATGAAGAACAACACCAAGACTTCCAAGAACACACTCCAAACTTCCAATCAACAAGCTCTAATCCAAGATGCAAGGCTCAAATACAAGTTGGAAGAGAGTATAATTGGTCTAGGGAGGCAGGGGGACGATGGTTGGAGAGAAAAATCAAAGTTAGAACGTGCAAATGAAAGACACAAGCTGTCCTTTTATAAACTGCACAGTTTGTTACGTACGTTATAGCATGAAGATAACATACGTTAATCCCTTTACGTACGCTACACCTAAGATGTTAAGTACGTAATCTGCCTCCAGAGGCTACTGCCTCAAAATACCAACCTCATTGCCTCAGCATTATGTACATTATGTATGTCAACTTGACTGCCTCGAAAGGGCCAAATATCCAGATCATGTCCGCCCCCCATGACGAAAGTTGAGATCGAATAAGATTCCCAGCATTACGGACATAACTAGTACCCCATTACGTACGTAAAGCTAACGCATTAGCGTACGTTAAGTTAAATCCTTAGCGTACGTAACCTAGCCAAAAAATGTAACAATCTACACAACATCAAGAAATCAACCATAATGTGAATGACAGTTATAATCAAGTCTATTCTGATATATCCCGACATCAATAAACATTAACTAAATGTAACATGATTACAACGATACTCAAATTATATGAATAATGCAATAGTAGATAAGAAATTACTGTCGGATATTACATACTCCCCCCTTAAAAGGAGTTTCATCCTCGAAACTAAGGGGTAAACAACTCGGGATACCTCTCTCGCATGCTGCTCTCGGTCTCCCACATGTAATACCCAAGATCTTCATTCCGATTTCGTTGAATTTTCTTCGGTCGAACGGACTGTTGTCGTCCACGTCTTTGGAATCGCATGCTTGTACTATGGTACGTTGAGTTTCATAACCCGTTCGTTATTGTTTTGGATCATAGCCGGTGCGATCGCGTGATCGAGACATCGTCGAGTATCGAGCCAGGCAGTCGGAGGGCTGGCTGGGTCGAGTTACGGCCGTAAGTCCTAGCCGATTAAGGCCGCAAGATATCCGCACACCCTGGCCTACGAGGACTCGGTTACGGACGTAAGGTTCACCAGGTTACGGCCGTAAGGCTTGGTTACGGCTGCTAACCACTGGCCGGTTACGGCTGTAGTGATTCGGCAGATTTCAGTCAGTTTGCCCTGGGAGCTCGATTACGGCCATAAGGCTATGCCGATTACGGCCGTAAGGTAGGATCGTTGCGTATACAAGGCTTCAACCATTGCATACGCTATAGGCAGTTGACCGAGTTACGGTCGTAAGGCACTGCCGGTTACGTCCGTAATATATAGGCCTGGCGACGGTCCAGACGTCATTTTACCCCATTTTCTCATCCTTGTGGCGGCTGGAGAGCGGAAGGTATGGGAACTCGAGTTTTTGGTCGATTCCACTCGATTTCTAAGTGTTTTGGAAGATCCTTTTCGATTATATCATCACCGAATCCTTGTTCTTAGCGGGATCGAGGTAATTCTTCCGTAGAACCCTAGTTGTGTAATTTTTCGTGATTCGTTGACTTGTCCGATTTTGATGAATTAATTATGGCATTCTTGTTGTCTTGACCGTAATCTTCGGATTTTGTAACCCGTTTATCGATTTTTATCACCCGGATCATGATTCTTGATTTCTTAGAAGAAACCCTCCGATCCTTGTTGATTTTCAGGTTGATTCGGATTTCGATTAGTGATTATTTATTCGTGGTGATGTTATTTTCGTAATATTCGTGGGGTTGTCGAGTTCTTGGTGATTCTTGGAAGTTTGAGGGCTATCCGACCGTATCCGTTCGTTGTTCCATTGCTCGTGGTATCGAGGCAAGTATCTTGCCCATACTTTTCATGTTTCGTAGACGGAATCATTGATAAATGATTTTATATGCAATTCGAATGTTTAAATGAACTTTAAAAAGGATCGGTATGTTCTCGATAAATGTTGTTTTTCAAAGGATAATTCGTATTCTTCGTAAACAATGTGTTTTCGATATATGTGTGTTGGTTTCGTTTGTTGGGAGATGTTACAATAATATTTAGTGATTATAATAGACCATATGAATTGCCGAGGATTGTGTCATGGTAAGTGTATTTGTCATGAGAAAATGTGATACCGTGTGATATGATTTGTGACTCCTTTATATGGAGGTGGATGTTCCTTGTGGGTTGTAAATTGTATGTGCTTGATATTGCGTGATCATTGTAAGTGATGTGCCTCCGGGTAAGATTGTGGAATCTCCGGGATCCATACTTGCTAGTATGGGTCGGGCGTGACCGTAGGGTTATCCAATCGGGTATGTCTTGTGGGGACTCCGAGGTTCATGTCTTGTTAGCGCGATGCCGGGGTAACTTTTTGGGTTATCTATCGGGTATGTCTTGCGGGGACTCTGAGGTTCGTGGCTTGTTAGCACGATGCCAGGATAACTTATGGTTGTGGATTGATTGTGTGATGTACGCGTCGGGGATTTTCCAATCGGGTAAGTCTCGTGGAGGCTCTGGGGTTCGTAGCTTGCTAATGCGATGCCGGGACAACTATGAACGTATATATGGTATGATTGTGTGACTGTTGTCACTGTAATATGTGATTTGGTATGGATTCCCATTGGGTTATTTTCTCGGGTATATTCTGCGGGCGCATCTGAGGTTTGTGGATTGGTAGATGCGAATAATCCTTGGGAATATGATGTTATGGATGATTTGGGTCGTGGACCCCGTGTTACGTGATTTAGGTCGTGGACCTCGTGTTTTTGTTATCGGAATTGTATTTTGGAAAATAATCTTTGGGCTGTGTCCCTAGGTGGTTTCGAAAGACTTGAGAATTCATAAATCCTAAATGTTTTCAAAACTCCCGAGGTCGTAAATGCTTTGTAAGAAGTACTTTGGGTTTAATTCCCACCTTTTATGATTCGAACTGTCTTGATTAAATGATTTATCTCGGGAACCATATTCACGATTATTATGTTCTTGGGGTATGTTAAGTATGGCTTGTATTTCGTGTTTTATACAGAACTAGCAAAATAGTGGAGTTTTGCTAACCCCCGAGTATTCGGGGGTGGATGTCTGTATTGCATCCAGGTACTTGCAGGTTGTTGGGGAGCGAATCACAGAATCGGTACGAAGGGTAATGGAAGACGACGATATTAATCACATGAAGACCAATCGTAGAGTATTTTGATAGAGTCTAGTTGGTTATCTTTCCGCTATGTTATTTTCCCGATATATGGGAGCGTTAATGTATTCCAGCCCCTATGTGGGTATGAGTTTCGGGAAAGAGTTATGTATGTAATGATGTGTGTGTTGTGATAAAAGACCAAATCGATCCAGTGGTTCATTATTAGCCGTGTTGGCATGTATTGTTATGTTGTGTTTTCTGTATTTAGCCTGGTAGATCCTCGAGGAGAGGGTCTGCGGCGCTGTAATATTCCCGAGAGGTTTGGGGGTGTTATAGAATATGGTATCAGAGCTTAGGTTGAGAAAACCTAGGCTATCGGGTCGAGTTTTGTGTTGTCGGGTCTTGTCTTGTCCTGTCGGATTTTGTCTGACTGAGTAGTGTCGCGACGCGTTGTATTAGTTGTCAGTCATGATTAGTATCAAGGTGCAGCCATCATCTTCGTGTGATATGTGGATGTAAGTCTCCCCACTATGTTGTGCCTCGTGTTATGCGAACTTGTATGATTCTTGTGTTGTATGTGGAGTTTAAATGTGAATCGTGAATATGTACCCCATGTTTGTTTGATTTTTGTAAATGTGCCGATGTATATGTATATATGTGTATATGTATCCTTGTATAAATCATTTTTACGGGAGTAATGTTTTGGTGTGGTTACGCAATGAAAGTTTATCAATGTGGTATTTTAAACTTCAAATGTTTTGGGGAAGTTACGTAAATTTTATTTTAAAAACATCCTTCAACGAGGGAAAAAGTTTGATTTCCGTATGATAACCTCGTGACCGAAAATTTTGAGAATTCAAACTACATATATTTTATTTTCATCTTGCATCGCAAATTTTCAAAATTTGGTTTTTAAATAGTCAAACGAGGTCTATCAAAAAATTTACTTGAGACGTGACTTTCACTTTCAACTTTTCGGTTTCATGAATTTCGGTTAAAAAGGTATGTGGCAATGATGTTATTGTTATTTCGACTATAATGCTCAAAATTGTGATTAAGTGGTGGTGTGAATGCTGAGACGCTCGGTATGCACTCGTCGAGATAGTTCCCTTGACCGAGAGGTGGAGACTTGGTTCGGAATATTGTTTAACTTCTGGTGGTTATTTGTACAATATTTTAATGATGTGAACTGTTGGCGTTTGGATTCGTATGTTGTTGTTTATTTGTAACCTTTAACTTTTGGTATTATTTCGTATATGTTCATGAACGTGTTGCGAGATTAGGACAGTTAGCGCACGTCAAGTGTGGAGCTAGCGCGCGCTATCGTGGCATGGCTAGCGCACACTAAGTCTCTGTCGGAGTGCACGCTAATCAGTGTGGACAGGAGCTTGGGAATTGCCTTTTGGCCATAGGTCTAACTTTTGCAATCGTTAGGCTGACCGTTTGTGACCGTATTCTTTGTGTGTTGTCCAGTGATAACAATTGTTGTGTGTGATTATGTGTATTTTGTACCGTGTTCTTATCCGCTGCGTGTGTATATTTCAAAATGACTTTTCGGTATTTTTGCCAAACTGTGTGTATTTTAAAATGACATTTTGGGTATCTCGTAAACTTGGGTTATTTCGTTATCCCTTTTTCCTAACTCTTTTGTTGGTACGTTTAAGGGGTGGCTTAACGTACATTTTGAAACTATTGAGTTTTGGCGTCTTCACCTTGTAATTTCAAATGGTATTTTATGACGGTATTTGGTATTTGGAAAATGACTTTTGTGAGTATTTGGAAAGTATTACCGTCATCGGACTTTTTGGCATTTTTGAACGTTTTTGAAAATAGTTTTCAGCTTGGTGGGTTCCGGCGCTGGACCCGTACAGAAGGTGGTTTTGATATAATGAATGATTTTGATTTCATTGCATTTATAATTCATATAGCAATGATAATTTAAATGTAAACTGTCGGAATAATGATTTGTATATTGTGCTCTAGTTTGAATTAAATCATAATGTATATGATTTAATTATGTTTGATTGAAGACGGAGATGTGGATATCTTAGGTATGTGTTATGATCTTTCGTTGCGATAGGTTGTTGCTTATTAGTATGCCGAGAGGCAGAGGTCGTGGTCGTAACCGTGGTACCGATGACCATGGGGATCAGATGCGTAATCGAGAGAATGTTGCCGGAAATGATTTTGGTATTGGTGTTGCTACTATACTGAAACAAGTAGCAACACAGATGACTCATTTGGCAGAGGCAGTTCAACGCAACACTGACGCGACTCAGAACGTCGGTGTAAATCAATGGCTTCGGGAAGTAATTCATATGAATCCCCCTCGATTTGCCGGTGTTGCGGATGCGTTGGGCTGGGATGGTTGGCTTTTCCAGTTGGGAAAGATATTCGAGGCTGTCGATTGTCCTGAAGAGCGGAAGATACCTATCGCTCAGTACCTTCTTGACAAAGATGCTGCTAATTGGTGGGAAGCTGTTAAACCTCGTGATCATGATGTCACATGTAACACCCCGAGATTTAACCGGAAATATTACAGCGCCGATGGAACCCACAAGGCTAAAAGAATTTTTCGCAAACATTTACAAATGCCCAAGAGGCCAACGACGGTACTATCTTTAAAAATGCACAAAGGTTTATAAAATCCATTTATCAAAAACCGTCGTAAAACTCATTTGAAATCACAAGGCCAAACGGCCGAAACTCAAAAGTTTAGAAAATGATTTCCAACGTAACCTCAGTTACCAGATATCAAAAGAGCGTTTCAAAATACTCACGCAGTGGAAAAACACCAACCATAAAGATACTCTAGCAGCGGAATCCAAGAACCAATCGAGAAACTCAATGCACAAAATATGTCCTAGCCAGTATACTCCGGGAAGCTCATCTCTTCACGACCGCTACAAGCTCGATACTCCAAGAACCTAAAAAGAAATCCCATGACGGGGTCAGCCATAATATCCAATAATGATAACCGTCACATCACATTAATAATTACATACCAATAAGAATACAACATAAGAATACGACCAACGTAATCTTACCGCCATAACATTACTTACTCAAGTCATTCTCATCAGAATAATCATTATCACATTTCATATCTCGTACTTGATTAACCAATAAACTCGAACCTAATATCTATATTGTACCTCAAACAATACTCAAGATTCTCAAACTATCATAACCAACTCACGATACGGAAAAGTACCAGTTCTGACCAATACAATCCATCAGATAGCATCATTAAATCCCAAGACGATAACCGGTTGTCCATCAAAATACAATTACCAAATTAAAATACGGAACATACCTCGAGATATGAAGTACCACGACAATCATATCAGTCTAATCCGAGATCAGATCAATGCAATACGGACATGGTCCTAACACAAGACCTACAAATGCATACTCATATGACCACGTCAATATGCTCAAAACAATATCAACAATGTATACTCAATGGAAATACCATGACCCAGCGCCCTCAGCATAGGTCCCCGTGATGATCCTACAAGATCAACATCAGGTGGAAAACCTGTCCAACGATCCAGCGCCCTCAGCATAGATCACCGTGATGATCCTACAAGATCAAAATCAGGTGGACGACCTGTCCAACGATCCAGCGCCCTCAGCATAGGTCCCCGTGATGATCCTACAAGATCAACATCAGGTGGAAAACCTGTCCAACGATCCAGCGCCCTCAGCATAGATCACCGTGATGATCCTACAAGATCAAAATCAGGTGGACGACCTGTCCAACGATCCAGCGCCCTCAGCATAGATCCCCGTGATGATCCTACAAGATCAAAATCAGGTGGACGTTCGATCCAGCGCCCTCAGCATAGATCCTCATGATCTCATAGGATCAACACAACATAAACAACACAATATGCATACACATATGCAAATCAATATGTTCATCAACATGAACTACGTATGAATCAATAACAAAACATGAACGACACTATGATGAAACAACTAGGACGACCTCATGTTCAACAACATAAATAACAACCTGCATGATCAACATCATCAATACTAAACCGAAACAGACTAAGATACTTGTCCCGAATCCTTCAGGAGTAATATCGATATCTGTAACACCCCCAAAACCATCCGGGATATTACAGCGCCGTGGGTCCCGCGCCGGAACCCACCAGGCTAAAAACCGTTTACAAAACCAATTCAAAAATGCCAAAAGGATGATGACGGTAATATTTTGCAAATACTCAAATATTTTCAAAAACATAATTTTGAAATACCGTCATAAAATACCATTTGAAAATACAAGGCGAAGTGCCAAATCTCGATAATTCAAAATGTACGTTAAGACGCCGCTTAAACGTACCGATAAAATAGTTTAGGAAAAGGTTTAACGGAATAACCCAAGTTCGCAAAGTTCCAAAAAGCCCTTTTAAAATACACACACGCAGCGGATAAAGATACCGAAAAGCCATTTTGAAATATACACACGCAGCGGATAAAAACACAGTTTAAAATACACATTTGCAGCGGAAATAAAACAACCAGAAATAAATACTCAATACTCAAAAACATGCCACCGCCAGTATCACATCGGGAAGCTCATCTCTTCACGACCGCTACTAGCTCGATCTCCGAGTACCTAAAAATAAAGCCCACGACGGGGTCAGCCACAATACTCAATAATGATACCGATCACATCATCATAAATAATTACATACCAATGTAATAATATAGTAAGAATACTACCAAAGTAATCTTACCGTTAAAACCTTACCAATCCATAACAATCCATACTAAATCAATCCTTGACATATTCCACATTTCGTATTCTCCGATGACGAAATGAATTCAACAATAATCATCTCTACTGTATTCCAAAAATACCGACAATCCTCAAAACATCATCATAACTCATAAGTGTGGAAATAATCCAATATGTGCCAAATCCTGTCCGTCGGATTACACAATCAAATCTCAACATGTATAAACCAATAATACACAACATATCTGTAGATCAACTACCACATGATAATAATAACAAATCCTGAAACATCAACATATAGTCCGAATGCTTATACGATCAATAACCAGATCAACCAATAAATCAACTGAGAATATCATCGACATGATAACTCCAATATGACCAACGAAGGATCAACGATGACTGAGAGTACCCTCAACAAGGTAAACTACAAACACGATCAACAAAGGATCAACTATAACCGAGAATACCCTCAACAAGGTAGACTCCAAATGATCAACAAAAGACCAACAATAACCGAGAATACCCTCAACAAGGTAGACTCCAAATGATCAACAAAGGACCAACAATAACCGAGAATACCCTCAACAAGGTAGACTCCAAATGATCAACAATAATGGATCTCAAGAAATAACTCTGACTGTCGAACATACCCCTCGGGCGTATGAACAACCAGTCGCAAACCGTCGAACATATCCAATCATACATGGACTATGAACGACCCAACAATATGGCTCAAAAGATGGACGTCACAGTACGCCCGATCCGGAAATGTGTCCGTGCACAAGCCACCCCGGGTATCGATCAAATACACGTGTGGTCTTGTACCTAATTAGCCTCACGAACTACGTCTCGTGTGCACGGTTCAATGCGGAAATATCCACGCATAACCATCATGTGCCCGGCTAAAAATCCTACACAATAACCAATCGGCACACAGATATGACTCCAGATATGTCACGATGCAACATGACAACGAAACTCAAGAATTACATATCCAATAAGGATCACAAGACTCACCGAAGTGGACAACAACAGACTGATAATGAAAAGTCGACACGACTAATCAATATCCAAAACATCAATCCTGGGATCATCATCCCAAATGAATGACCAACACGATCTACGATCTCAATACAATAGTCGTGGGATCAACATCCCTCAACGAATAACCGATACGAAACTCATTACACGAAACCTCAACATACACAACAACACAACATGCTAATTATCCACATAACTGAACAAATACTTAGATTACCTCGAAGCCGAGGACCATATCCATAAACATCCCCCAATGAGACGATCAACACAACCATTAATACCAACAATAGTCCTGGGATCAACATCCCTCAACGAACAACCAGTACGAATCTCAATATATGAAGCCTCGACATACAACATATACAACAACTCAACATAACAATTATCTCATAACTGAACAATACATAGATTACCTCAAAGCCGAAGACAACATCCTTTCCACGAACAACATCCCTGAACGAATACACAGTTATACAAATAATCTCAAATAAGGTACCATCGATTCAATACCAATAAACCTTTATCCCGATATTTATGTCATCACGATAACTATCCTCGACATCCGATATTCTATATCCTTGACCAAAGATAACTCACGTCTTCCCTGAACACAATTAAATCATATACCTTATGATTTAATACAACCAGAGCACGATATACAAACCATTATCCTGGCAACTTACATTTCTAACAACATTGCTATACGAATTATAAATGAAATGAAAATGAAACCATTCATCAAATATTATAAACTGAACAAGTATAAACTTGCCTCGATACCGATACCACGAAGCCGTTACCAAAATCCATTGCCTTTGTCTACGAGCTCCTAAGCCCCGACCAAAAGCAATCTACGAACTCTTTAGCCTCAACCGCAACTCAACGGTCATAATCCACGATCAAAACATATCAACCTATTGCAATAACCGATTAACACACATTCGATAAAAATCAATAACCGACATACTCAACCAACAAACTCAACGGTTCAACGAAACCTCGATCATATACATAATACCAAATAATCCAACTCAACAAATACGAACCCATATCCACGATACAAGCCGTAACTCGATGATCACAAATAACAATCAATAACCGATCAACAACGGTTCTACAATATCCCGATTAAACACATATCCAAACAACCCGAACCAATCAAACACGAATTCAAAACCACAATACGATTCCAAAATCCGAAGATCATATCAATAATCAATTTAAACCATCAAGGATCTAACATTACCGATTCCAAATTCAATCTTAAATACAATTACAAGTTTCCTCCTTGTATAATCATAATAAAATCCAATTACCGATTATCATCATCAATCCGGACGATCCGATTAATTCAACATCATAGATAACCATATTCCAAAGGTCTCAAATAATTCCATTATCCGAATTGAACATTTGTTAAACACCTATGAATTCTCAAACTCAAAAGTGAATCATAAACTTATCAAATCCGAAATCATATTCGTATTCCTATACGAATATTGTACCAAAACTCATAACATAGTTCTAGATATGAATATTCCATATTCATATCCAAAACACCAACACTTTAAAACATATTCATCAAATCAATTATCAATTCATCTCGACATTAAGGATTTTATAACATATTCGACTCCAACTTCAAATCCAAATACGAAGACAAAACTCCTTCTTGTTCATACTTGTAAATTCGTAGAAAACAATTTACCGATTATTATCGTGAATAATCACATTCCAAAATTATCCGAAATCCTTCCAAAATCATAACATGTAACTCAAGAGTTCTTCAAGAACACGAATTATCCAAATTCACGTTCATAATCCATAAAACAACATAACCCGATGTTTTCTAACATCTAAACACCCCTTAATCATAATTCAAGGTGTATATAATCATGTCCTTCAACATATACTTCTCATAACATCATGAATCGCAACAAACCACCAAGAACATCGAGAATACTACGATTCCATAATCATAACAACATAATCGAATCATTTGATCACCAATTCATTATCTTCCTTTAACAAAATTCCCATAATTACCAAGAATCATCACAACAATATCATTTCCATCACCATTCATACGAAAACGTGTAGAATTTTCCAAGTTCTACTCATTGAGACATTTCATCGAACACTTTAAAGGCATAGTCCAATTCAATCGATTATTCAAATAAATACTCGAATTCTTTCCACAAAACTTCAAGAGTATTGAATGATTACGAGTTTACAATCAATTTTAATCAACAATCTGAATCAAAACGAAGCAAATCGGCCAAAACACCAAGAAATCGCAAGAACATCCAAAAACCAAAAGTTTAGGTGTTCTTACCTTCGATCCGGGTGGAAGATGATGCTAATCCATGATTCCAACTCCCAAAACATGTTGCTAGATGATGATATTACTCAAATCCATCCACTTTGATGAAGAAATCGCCAAAAAACGAAGAGAAAACATGAAAATGGCCGGATGACTCGGTCCAGGACTTTAAATAGGCGGACTCGCCGCACGTTACGTACGTAACCGCCACCGCTTACGTACGTAATCGGCCATGGCACTCGCCACCGCCTACGCCGGAACCCTTATGTACGTAATCGGCTAGCTTACGTACGTAATCGCCCTTACGGCCGTAGAATCGCCACCGCCTTACGTCGTAATCGGCGATCCTAGCCATCCTCGCGAGTCATCATCGACCATGCCCGGCCATTCCAACGAGTCACGGCCGCCATGCTCGGCCATCCAGTCATCTCGGCCACGACTCGCCAGCCGCCCGTAACGTACGTAACACTTATTCCGTTGCGTGCGTAATACGTGCGTTGACTTGCTACAGTATAATACTCGTATTACGTACGTAATACACCCTGTATAACGTACGTAACTCCATCAGTTGACTCACCTGTCCACATCTGCGCCGAAAGCTGCCGACCACGGGCCCCACTGTCCGATTCCTCTTGTTACGTACGTTATGTACACTATATAACGTACGTAAGCTAACACATTTTACGTACGTAAGCTCCAAGGCTTAACGTACGAAATGGCTTTTATACTTGGCCAAAAATCCAACTGTTCCTGTCCGACGTCTCGACGTACAAAATACAAACATATGGCATACTGAATACACATACTGAATCCAAAAATATTCTCATATGGTATACCTGATATCCGAATCAGTTCAACCTCATACAACATATCCTGAATATATCTGTCAATCAAAAACGATAATCACACCAGTATAACTGTCTCGGTTCTCAATTTATTTTATCCATACTGTATAGATACCAAACTATACAGTATATCTAAGATAAAATAACGCGAAAAATTTATACTGAAAATTCGGGTATTACATACTACCCCCCTTAAAATAATTTTTGTCCTCGAAACTTGCAACCAGTCACCAACAACAGATAAATCCAAAATTTTCCAACTCATCACAAAAACAATCAAGCGTTGCCACAAGCGAATAACCAAACCGATATACTTACAGGTGCGTGAAGCCGATGATTTCCCGTGATACTAGCACACGACTCCCATACGAAGTCTCAACACAACCAACACACACCAATATCACAAATAGCAGTTTGAAAAGAATCACGAAAATTTTGGAAACTCCAAAAATCGATTTGACTCAAAAGTCAGAAAACTCATTTTCAAAAGCCACGCTACTACCGTACCGGTAGAGCCACATAACACACACGCCTGGGTTTCACAAAACCCAAGCTCTGATACCATCTTCTGTAACACCCCCAAAACCATCCGGGATATTACAGCGCCGTGGGTCCCGCGCCGGAACCCACCAGGCTAAAAACCGTTTACAAAACCAATTTAAAAATGCCAAAAGGATGATGACGGTAATATTTTGCAAATACTCAAATATTTTCAAAAACATAATTTTGAAATACCGTCATAAAATACCATTTGAAAATACAAGGCGAAGTGCCAAATCTCGATAATTCAATATGTACGTTAAGATGCCGCTTAAACGTACCGATAAAATAGTTTAGGAAAAGGTTTAACGGAATAACCCAAGTTCGCAAAGTTCCAAAAAGCCCTTTTAAAATACACACACGCAGCGGATAAAGATACCGAAAAGCCATTTTGAAATATACACACGCAGCGGATAAAAACACAGTTTAAAATACACATTTGCAGCGGAAATAAAACAAAGAGAAATAAAAACTCGATACTCAAAAACATGCCACCGCCAGTATCACATCGGGAAGCTCATCCCTTCACGACCGCTACTAGCTCGATCTCCGAGTACCTAAAAATAAAGCCCACGACGGGGTCAACCACAATACTCAATAATGATACCGATCACATCATCATAAATAATTACATACCAATGTAATAATATAGTAAGAATACTACCAAAGTAATCTTACCGTTAAAACCTTACCAATCCATAACAATCCATACTAAATCAATCCTTGACATATTCCACATTTCGTATTCTCCAATGACGAAATGAATTCAACAACAATCATCTCTACTGTATTCCAAAAATACCGACAATCCTCAAAACATCATCATAACTCATAAGTGTGGAAATAATCCAATATGTGCCAAATCCTGTCCGTCGGATTACACAATCAAATCTCAACATGTATAAACCAATAATACACAACATATCTGTAGATCAACTACCACATGATAATGATAACAAATCCTGAAACATCGACATATAGTCCGAATGCTTATACGATCAATAACCAGATCAACCGATAAATCAACTGAGAATATCATCGACATGATAACTCCAATATGACCAACGAAGGATCAACGATGACTGAGAGTACCCTCAAAAAGGTAAACTACAAACACGATCAACAAAGGATCAACTATAACCGAGAATACCCTCAACAAGGTAGACTCCAAATGATCAACAAAAGACCAACAATAACCGAGAATACCCTCAACAAGGTAGACTCCAAATGATCAACAAAGGACCAACAATAATCGAGAATACCCTCAACAAGGTAGACTCCAAATGATCAACAATAATGGATCTCAAGAAATAACTCTGACTGTCGAACATACCCCTCGGGCGTATGAACAACCAGTCGCGAACCGTCGAACATATCCAATCATACATGGACTATGAACGACCCAACGATATGGCTCAAAAGATGGACGTCACAGTACGCCCGATCCGGAAATGTGTCCGTGCACAAGCCACCCCGGGTATCGATCAAATACACGTGTGGTCTTGTACCTAATTAGCCTCACGAACTACGTCTCGTGTGCACGGTTCAATGCGGAAATATCCACGCATAACCATCATGTGCCCGGATAAAAATCCTACACAATAACCAATCGGCACGCAGATATGACTCCAGATATGTCACGATGCAACATGACAACGAAACTCAAGAATTACATATCCAATAAGGATCAAAAGACTCACCGAAGTGGACAACAACAGACTGACAATGAAAAGTCGACACGACTAATCAATATCCAAAACATCAATCATGGGATCATCATCCCAAATGAATGACCAACACGATCTACGATCTCAATACAATAGTCCTGGGATCAACATCCCTCAACGAATAACCGATACGAAACTCATTACACGAAACCTCAACATACACAACAACTCAACATGCTAATTATCCACATAACTGAACAAATACTTAGATTACCTCGAAGCCGAGGACCATATCCATAAACATACCCCAATGAGACGATCAACACAACCATTAATACCAACAATAGTCTTGGGATCAACATCCCTCAACGAACAACCAGTACGAATCTCAATATATGAAGCCTCGACATACAACATATACAACAACTCAACATAACAATTATCTCATAACTGAACAATACATAAATTACCTCAAAGCCGAAGACAACATCCTTTCCACGAACAACATCCCTGAACGAATACACAGTTATACAAATAATCTAAAATAAGGTACCATCGATTCAATACCAATAAACCTTTATCCCGATATTTATGTCATCACGATAACTATCCTCGACATCCGATATTCTATATCCTTGACCAAAGATAACTCACGTCTTCCCTGAACACAATTAAATCATATACCTTATGATTTAATACAACCAGAGCACGATATACAAACCATTATCCTGGCAACTTACATTTCTAACAACATTGCTATACGAATTATAAATGAAATGAAAACGAAACCATTCATCAAATATTATAAACTGAACAAGTATAAACTTGCCTCGATACCGATACCACGAAGCCGTTACCAAAATCCATTGCCTTTGTCTACGAGCTCCTAAGCCCCGACCAAAAGCAATCTACGAACTCTTTAGCCTCAACCGCAACTCAACGGTCATAATCCACGATCAAAACATATCAACCTATTGCAATAACCGATTAACACACATTCGATAAAAATCAATAACCGACATACTCAACCAACAAACTCAACGGTTCAACGAAACCTCGATCATATACATAATACCAAATAATCCAACTCAACAAATACGAACCCATATCCACGATACAATCCGTAACTCGATGATCACAAATAACAATCAATAACCGATCAACAACGGTTCTACAATATCCCGATTAAACACATATCCAAACAACCCGAACTAATCAAACACGAATTCAAAACCACAATACGATTCCAAAATCCAAAGATCATATCAATAATCAATTTAAACCATCAAGGGTCTAACATTACCGATTCCAAATTCAATCTTAAATACAATTACAAGTTTCCTCCTTGTATAATCATAATAAAATCCAATTACCGATTATCATCATCAATCCGGACGATCCGATTAATTCAACATCATAGATAACCATATTCCAAAGGTCTCAAATAATTCCACTATCCGAATTGAACATTTGTTAAATACCTATGAATTCTCAAACTCAAAAGTGAATCATAAACTTATCAAATCCGAAATCATATTCGTATTCCTATACGAATATTGTACCAAAACTCATAACTTAGTTCTAGATATGAATATTCCATATTCATATCCAAAACACCAACACTTTAAAACGTATTCATCAAATCAATTATCAATTCATCTCGACATTAAGGATTTTATAACATATTCGACTCCAACTTCAAATCCAAATACGAAGACAAAACTCCTTCTTGTTCATACTTGTAAATTCGTAGAAAACAATTTACCGATTATTATCGTGAATAATCACATTCCAAAATTATCCGAAATCCTTCCAAAATCATAACATGTAACTCAAGAGTTCTTCAAGAACACGAATTATCCAAATTCACGTTCATAATCCATAAAACAACATAACCCGATGTTTTCTAACATCTAAACACCCCTTAATCATAATTCAACGTGTATATAATCATGTCCTTCAACATATACTTCTCATAACATCATGAATCGCAACAAACCACCAAGAACATCGAGAATACTACGATTCCATAATCATAACAACATAATCGAATCATTTGATCACCAATTCATTATCTTCCTTTAACAAAATTCCCATAATTACCAAGAATCATCACAACAATATCATTTCCATCACCATTCATACGAAAACGTGTAGAATTTTCCAAGTTCTACTCATTGAGACATTTCATCGAACACTTTGAAGGCATAGTCCAATTCAATCGATTATTCAAATAAATACTCGAATTCTTTCCACAAAACTTCAAGAGTATTGAATGATTACGAGTTTACAATCAATTTCAATCAACAATCTGAATCAAAACGAAGCAAATCGGCCAAAACACCAAGAAATCTCAAGAACATCCAAAAACGAAAAGTTTAGGTGTTCTTACCTTCGATCCGGGTGGAAGATGATGTTAATCCATGATTCCAACTTCCAAAACATGTTGCTAGATGATGATATTACTCAAATCCATCCACTTTGATGAAGAAATCGCCAAAAAACGAAGAGAAAACATGAAAATGGCCGGATGACTCGGTCCAGGCCTTTAAATAGGCGGACCCTGCCGGCACATTACGTACGTAACCGGCCACTGCCTTACGTACGTAACCGGCCATGGTCTGCTCACTGCCCAGTTCTGCCGGAACCCTTATGTACGTAACCGGCAGCTGGCTTACGTACGTAACTGGCCCTTACGGCCGTAACCGGCCACTGCCTTACGTACGTAATCGGCTAGTCCTAGCCATCCCTGCGAGTCACTGTCGACCATGCCCGACCATTCCAACGAGTCACGACCGGTCATGCTCGGCCATCCAGGTCATCTCGGCCACGACTCGGCCAGCCGCCCCTTAACGTACGTAACACTTATTCCGTTGCGTACGTAATACGTACGTTGACTTGCTACAGTATAATACTTGTATTACGTACGTAATACACCCTGTATAATGTACGTGACTCCATCCGTTGACTCACCTGTCCACATCTGCGCCGAAAGCTGCCGACCACGGGCCCCACTGTCCGATTCCTCTTGTTACGTACGTTATGTACACTATATAACGTACGTAAGCTAACACATTTTACGTACGTAAGCTCCAAGGCTTAACGTACGTAATGGCTTTTATACTTAGCCAAAAATCCAACTGTTCCTGTCCGACGTCTCGACGTACAAAATACAAACATACGGCATACTCAATACACATACTGAATCCAAAAATATTCTCATATGGTATACCTGATATCCGAATCAGTTCAACCTCATACAACATATCCTGAATATATCTGTCAATCAAAAACGATAATCACACCAGTATAACTGTCTCGGTTCTCAATTTATTTTATCCATACTGTATAGATACCAAACTATACAGTATATCTTAGATAAAATAACTCAAAAAATTTATACTGAAAATTCGGGTATTACATACTACCCCCCTTAAAATAAGTTTCGTCCTCGAAACTTGCAACCAGTCACCAACAACAGATAAATCCAAAATTTTCCAACTCATCACAAAAACAATCAAGCATTGCCATAAGCGAATAACCAAACCGATATACTTACAGGTGCGTGAAGCCGATGATTTCCCGTGATACTAGCACACGACTCCCATACGAAGTCTCAACACAACCAACACACACCAATATCACAAATAGCAGTTTGAAAAGAATCACGAAAATTTTGGAAACTCCAAAAATCGATTTGACTCAAAAGTCAGAAAACTCATTTTCAAAAGCCACGCTACTACCGTACCGGTAGAGCCACATAACACACACGCCTGGGTTTCACAAAACCCAAGCTCTGATACCATCTTCTGTAACACCCCCAAAACCATCCGGGATATTACAGTGGTCCTGTAGGAACCCACCAGGCTAAAAACCGTTTACAAAAACAATTCAAAAATGCCAAAAGGATGATGACGGTAATATTTTGCAAATACTCAAATATTTTCAAAAACATAATTTTGAAATACCGTCATAAAATACCATTTGAAAATACAAGGCGAAGTGCCAAATCTCGATAATTCAAAATGTATGTTAAGACGCCGCTTAAACGTACCGATAAAATAGTTTAGGAAAAGGTTTAACGGAATAACCCAAGTTCGCAAAGTTCCAAAAAGCCCTTTTAAAATACACACACGCAGCGGATAAAGATACCGAAAAGCCATTTTGAAATATACACACGCAGCGGATAAAAACACAGTTTAAAATACACATTTGCAGCGGAAATAAAACAACCAGAAATAAATACTCAATACTCAAAAACATGCCACCGCCAGTATCACATCGGGAAGTTCATCCCTTCACGACCGCTACTAGCTCGATCTCCGAGTACCTAAAAATAAAGCCCACGACGGGGTCAGCCACAATACTCAATAATGATACCGATCACATCATCATAAATAATTACATACCAATGTAATAATATAGTAAGAATACTACCAAAGTAATCTTACCGTTAAAACCTTACCAATCTATAACAATCCATACTAAATCAATCCTTGACATATTCCACATTTCGTATTCTCCAATGACGAAATGAATTCAACAACAATCATCTCTACTGTATTCCAAAAATACCGACAATCCTCAAAACATCATCATAACTCATAAGTGTGGAAATAATCCAATCTGTACAAATCCGTCCGGCCGGATTACACAATCAAATCTCAACGTATAAACCAATAATACACAACATATCTCAGAGATCAACTACCACATGATAATGATAACAAATCCTGAAACATCGACATATAGTCCGAATGCTTATACGATCAATAACCAGATCAACCGATAAATCAACTGAGAATATCATCGACATGATAACTCCAATATGACCAACGAAGGATCAACGATGACTGAGAGTACCCTCAACAAGGTAAACTACAAACACGATCAACAAAGGATCAACTATAACCGAGAATACCCTCAACAAGGTAGACTCCAAATGATCAACAAAAGACCAACAATAACCGAGAATACCCTCAACAAGGTAGACTCCAAATGATCAACAAAGGACCAACAATAACCGAGAATACCCTCAACAAGGTAGACTCCAAATGATCAACAATAATGGATCTCAAGAAATAACTCTGATTGTCGAACATACCCCTCGGGCGTATGAACAACCAGTCGCGAACCGTCGAACATATCCAATCATACATGGACTATGAACGACCCAACAATATGGCTCAAAAGATGGACGTCACAGTACGCCCGATCCGGAAATGTGTCCGTGCACAAGCCACCCCGGGTATCGATCAAATACACGTGTGGTCTTGTACCTAATTAGCCTCACGAACTACGTCTCGTGTGCACGGTTCAATGCGGAAATATCCACGCATAACCATCATGTGCCCGGCTAAAAATCCTACACAATAACCAATCGGCACGTAGATATGACTCCAGATATGTCACGATGCAACATGACAACGAAACTCAAGAATTACATATCCAATAAGGATCAAAAGACTCACCGAAGTGGACAACAACAGACTGACAATGAAAAGTCGACACGACTAATCAATATCCAAAACATCAATCCTGGGATCATCATCCCAAATGAATGACCAACACGATCTACGATCTCAATACAATAGTCCTGGGATCAACATCCCTCAACGAATAACCGATACGAAACTCATTACACGAAACCTCAACATACACAACAACTCAACATGCTAATTATCCACATAACTGAACAAATACTTAGATTACCTCGAAGCCGAGGACCATATCCATCAACATCCCCCAATGAGACGATCAACACAACCATTAATACTAACAATAGTCCTGGGATCAACATCCCTCAACGAACAACCAGTACGGATCTCAATATATGAAGCCTCGACATACAACATATACAACAACTCAACATAACAATTATCTCATAACTAAACAATACATAAATTACCTCAAAGCCGAAGACAACATCCTTTCCACGAACAACATCCCTGAACGAATACACAGTTATACAAATAATCTCAAATAAGGTACCATCGATTCAATACCAATAAACCTTTATCCCGATATTTATGTCATCACGATAACTATCCTCGACATCCGATATTCTATATCCTTGACCAAAGATAACTCACGTCTTCCCTGAACACAATTAAATCATATACCTTATGATTTAATACAACCAGAGCACGATATACAAACCATTATCCTGGAAACTTACATTTCTAACAACATTGCTATACGAATTATAAATGAAATGAAAACGAAACCATTCATCAAATATTATAAACTGAACAAGTATAAACTTGCCTCGATACCGATACCACGAAGCCGTTACCAAAATCCATTGCCTTTGTCTACGAGCTCCTAAGCCCCGACCAAAAGCAATCTACGAACTCTTTAGCTTCAACCGCAACTCAACGATCATAATCCACGATCAAAACATATCAACCTATTGCAATAACCGATTAACACACATTTGATAAAAATCAATAACCGACATACTCAACCAACAAACTCAACGGTTCAACGAAACCTCGATCATATACATAATACCAAATAATACAACTCAACAAATACGAACCCATATCCACGATACAAGCCGTAAGTCGATGATCACAAATAACAATCAATAACCGATCAACAACGGTTCTACAATATCCCGATTAAACACATATCCAAACAACCCGAACCAATCAAACACGAATTCAAAACCACAATACGATTCCAAAATCCGAAGATCATATCAATAATCAATTTAAACCATCAAGGGTCTAACATTACCGATTCCAAATTCAATCTTAAATACATTTACAAGTTTCCTCCTTGTATAATCATAATAAAATCCAATTACCAATTATCATCATCAATCCGGACGATCCGATTAATTCAACATCATAGATAACCATATTCCAAAGGTCTCAAATAATTCCATTATCCGAATTGAACATTTGTTAAACACCTATGAATTCTCAAACTCAAAAGTGAATCATAAACTTATCAAATCCGAAATCATATTCGTATTCCTATACGAATATTGTACCAAAACTCATAACTTAGTTATAGATATGAATATTCCATATTCATATCCAAAACACCAACACTTTAAAACGTATTCATTAAATCAATGATCAATTCATCTCGACATTAAGGATTTTATAACATATTCGACTCCAACTTCAAATCCAAATACGAAGACAAAACTCCTTCTTGTTCATACTTGTAAATTCGTAGAAAACAATTTACCGATTATTATCGTGAATAATCACATTCCAAAATTATCCGAAATCCTTCCAAAATCATAACATGTAACTCAAGAGTTCTTCAAGAACACGAATTATCCAAATTCACGTTCATAATCCATAAAACAACATAACCCGATGTTTTCTAACATCTAAACACCCCTTAATCATAATTCAAGGTGTATATAATCATGTCCTTCAACATATACCTCTCATAACATCATGAATCGCAACAAACCACCAAGAACATCGAGAATACTACGATTCCATAATCATAACAACATAATCGAATCATTTGATCACCAATTCATTATCTTCCTTTAACAAAATTCCCATAATTACCAAGAATCATCACAACAATATCATTTCCATCACCATTCATATGAAAACGTGTAGAATTTTCCAAGTTCTACTCATTGAGACATTTCATCGAACACTTTGAAGGCATAGTCCAATTCAATCGATTATTCAAATAAATACTCGAATTCTTTCCACAAAACTTCAAGAGTATTGAATGATTACGAGTTTACAATCAATTTCAATCAACAATCTGAATCAAAACGAAGCAAATCGCCAAAACACCAAGAAATCTCAAGAACATCCAAAACCAAAAGTTTAGGTGTTCTTACCTTCGATCCGGTGGAAGATGATGTTAATCCATGATTCCAACTTCCAAAACATGTTGCTAGATGATGATATTACTCAAATCCATCCACTTTGATGAAGAAATCGCAAAAACGAAGAGAAAACATGAAAATGGCGGATGACTCGGTCTGTGCCTTTAAATAGGCGGACTCGCCGCACGTTACGCACGTAATCGGACACCGCCTTACGACGTAATCGCCATGGCCTCGCCATCGCCTGCCGGAACCCTTACGTACGTAACCGGCAGCTGGCTTACGTACGTAACTGGCCCTTACGGCCGTAACCGGCCACTGCCTTACGTACGTAGTCGGCCAGTCCTAGCCATCCCTGCGAGTCACTGTCGACCATGCCCGGCCATTCCAACGAGTCACGACTGGCCATGCTCGGCCATCCAGGTCATCTCGGCCACGACTCGGTCAGCCGCCCCGTAACGTACGTAACACTTATTCCGTTGCGTACGTAATATGTACGTTGACTTGCTATAGTATAATACTCGTATTACGTACGTAATACACCTTGTATAACGTACGTAACTCCATCCGTTGACTCACCTGTCCACATCTGCGCCGAAAGCTGCCGACCACGAGCCCCACTGTCCGATTCCTCTTGTTACGTACGTTATGTACACTATATAACGTACGTAAGCTAACACATTTTACGTACGTAAGCTCCAAGGCTTAACGTACGTAATGGCTTTTATACTTAGCCAAAAATCCAACTGTTCCTGTCCGACGTCTCGACGTACAATATACAAACATACGGCATACTGAATACACATACTGAATCCAAAAATATTCTCATATGGTATACCTGATATCCGAATCAGTTCAACCTCATACAACATATCCTGAATATATCTGTCAATCAAAAACGATAATCACACCAGTATAACTGTCTCGGTTCTCAATTTATTTTATCCATACTGTATAGATACCAAACTATACAGTATATCTCAGATAAAATAACGCGAAAAATTTATACTGAAAATTCGGGTATTACAATATCAAACCATCACCGACGATTATCTGCAATGCTCGGTGATCCAAACGTACCATGGACTACAAATACTCATATCCTCGTCTTTACCATAATGTAACCTCGATACCCGAATATGCCGATAATCGAAATAAATCACATACATTATGATTTAACTCCGAGAATCGGAATGTCAACATATAATCATTGCTATATGCATTATAAACGAAATGAAACTGAAACCATTCATTAAACATTATAACTGAGCAAGTAATAACTTTCCTCGATACCGATACGATGATGATGAAGCCGCTACCAGTCACAATGCCTTCGTCTACGAGCTCCTCGGCCTCGACCGAAGCAATTCACGAACATACTCGAACATGACCGCAACATACGGTTATAGTCACCGATCAATAATCTCAACCTATTGAAGAAATCAATTAACACATATTCTGTAACACCCCCAAATCCTATTGGGTTATTACAGTGCCATGGACCCCACGCCAGGAGATCCACCAGGCGAACATGACTAAAATATATTAAATTAAACAACAAGGCAAAATCATAGTCCCTACCATGATATCCGACACAATATTCCGATAAGAAATTTCAACGACAACGATGGGCCTATATGGCCAAAAATAAAATACAAAAACATCCACGAGCATCTGCTCGGGTAAAACATAATGACAATGACTGACAAACTGGAGAACACTCTAACTGACTGACCAACATGAACAACTCGGACTAGTATCGCTCGAATGCCTCGTCGCCATCATCATGCCCTTGTGTCTGTCTAGTCTGTCCATGAAACGGCACCTAGAATCCCTGTTGCGGTGGACCACGAACCATCGAGGTCTGCATGGTCTCTACCATCCGCGTCATCTGAGTCATCTGGGCCATCATGCCCTGCATAAGTATGAATGGGTCAACCCGAAAACCTTCCGAGTGAGATGCATCTCGGGTATGACTCCATGACAGTGAATGATTATCTGCTGATGAATGAGTAGCCTCGCTATTTGATGAATTAATGATATCCCTCGCGTTCGCGTGGGTATGCACACGAGATCCCGGGTTCCTGCCCGCACCGCGGCCTCTTCCCATGCGTCCTCTGACAGCTCTATCCATACTGAAGCAGGAAAGCCACATGATAATTACAGATCTCGTATGAAGATCGCATTATGACTACGAGGCGGAATGATAACAATGAGCATACATGCTATAACACAATGAATGCATTAATAATGTAATAAAATGATCGTCAACATGACGCCGAAATATGATAAGGTCGCATGAAAGATCGAATGAGGTAACATGATTACCTGCTGAAATTCCTGAAACGATTACCTTGAACAAGTTAACAAGGTTGAAAATTCGATTCACAAGATCAACAACTGAACAATGAGATGGACTGGATGATTAATGAATTAATCTGAACAATGAGATTGGCTAAGTGATGAAGGAATTAACTGAGTGATGAATGAATTAACTGAGAAATGATATTGACTGGGTGATGAATGAATTAACCGAGTGATGAATGAATTATATGAGTAATGATATTGACTGAGTGATGAATGAATTAACTGAGAAATGATATTGACTGGGTGATGAATGAATTAACCGAGTGATGAATGAATTATCTGAGTAATGATATTGACTGAGTGATGAATGAATTAACTGAGTGATGAATGAATTAACTGAGAAATGATATTGACTGGGTGATGAATGAATTAACCGAGTGATGAATGAATTATCTGAGTAATGATATTGACTGAGTGATGAATGAATTAACTGAGTGATGAATGAATTAACTGGGTGATGAATGAATTAACTGAGTGATGAATGAATTAACTGAGTGATGAATGATATTGACTGAGTGATGAATGAATTAACTGAGTGATGAATGAATTATCTGAGTAATGATATTGACTGAGTGATGAATGAATTAACTGAGTGATGAATGAATTATCTCAGTAATGATATTGACTGAGTAATGAATGAATTAACTGAGTGATGAATGAATTATCTGAGTAATGATATTGACTGAGTGATGAATGAATTAACTGAGTGATGAATGAATTAACTGAGTTATGAATGAATTAACTGAGTGATGAGATCAAAATGATGAATGAGTTGATCCTTAACGCTTACACAAGTCACACGTGCTCCAAACCAATTAGTCATGAATCAATCATAACACTAATATCACATATAGGTTTCAACAAAGCATGAATAATTAATGACATGATGAATGTATGAACATAAAGAGAATCGAGTTCTTACACAGTTCATACGAAGCTTTGAGGTCTCGCGATACTAGTCTCAACTGACGACGGCTCGATGAATGAATGACTCGTGCAGTCGTACTAATATTACGACTCACAAAACCCGATCGTCTGCATCACATAACCTCGATCCCACTACTACCGCATCGGTAGAGCCACATAACTCACATATCAGGGTATCTCACAACCCAAATCTCCGATATCATCTTCTGTAACACCCCCAAATCCTATTGGATTATTACAGTGCCGTGGACCCCACGTCAGGAGATCCACCAGGCGAACATGACTAAAATACATTAAATTAAACAACAAGGGAAAATCATAGTCCCTATCATGATATCCGACACAATATTCCGATAAGGAATTGCAACGACAACGATGGGCCTATATGGCCAAAAATAAAATACAACAACATCCATGAGCATCTGCTCGGGTAAAACATAATGACAATGACTGACAAACTGGAGAACACTCTAACTGACTGACCAACATGAACAACTCGGACTAGTATTGCTCGAATGCCTCGTCGCCATCATCATGCCCTTGTGTCTCAACTCTCTCCTCGCAAGCACCTAAAACATGAAAACATGTTCCACCCCCACGGGGTCAGTCATCCAGATAATGAACATCAAATACATGTATAACATGATATGCATCCAAAGGCAGAATGAAACGGTACAATGATAATAATAATACGAGATGCTCACAAACCAAGGTAAGAACCGAGCATTCGTGAAACACTATGCCCACGGCATACTATTAATACCTATTCGACAGGTTAGAACATAAGTGCCCAATGGCGAATCATAATCATAGAGTACCATAATGAATTACACGACATGAACCAAACCAGAACTGAATTAATTATGAATCACAGTACCCGAAGGCTCCAATGAAATTACCAAGACAATCACAAAGGCCTGAAAGACACTCAGCCGAAGCTGTCAAATATCACAATCACATGAAGCCAAAACAGCCCGAAGCTGTATCGATTAGGGCCGAAGCCACGGCACGAAGCCGTATCACAATTAGGGCCGAAGCCACGATACAAAGCCGTATCACCATTAGGGCCGAAGCCACGGCACTAAGCCGTATCACCATTAGGGCCGAAGCCACGGCATGAAGCCGTATCATAATTAGGGCCGAAGCCACGGCACAAAGCCGTATCACAATTAGGGCCGAAGCCACGGCACGAAGCCGTATCACAATTTGGCCATCCAATGGCCGTGACCTACTGAATTGTAGGTGTTGGAAACCCAACCGTGAAGGTTCAAGCCCCAAACTTACCCATAATGAGCACTAGCCGAGACTAGCCTCCAAAATAATATAATTAATCACAAACGACAATGATTCGTAGATTACCGAATTCACCAGAATGATAGTGTGCTACCTTGAGTCGGCCAACATGATAATGATGACTCACGGATGGGCATCGTACTCGACAGTCCCAATTCAATACCTCGATTACCTTAGAATGGTCAACCGATAACAATGATGCAGCGGATGATTCAATATCTCGATTGCCTTATAATGGCTAATCGATGACAATGATGCAATGAATGCCTCGGTACCTTTAATTGGTTACCAACGACGAAGATGAGAATGAACATGACAATGCCTTCAATCGGCTAATACAACATGAATGACAGGACGCCAACATTAATAACAATGATTACAACGTCTTAGATCGACATCAATATTAACAACAACAACCGATACATCGATACCGCGAACCGGTGATCGATAATAATATTAACAACGAACATCTCAATGCCTTACCAGCCATTAATGAATGATAATAAACATTTGGCATAATTGCCGAAGAGTATCGCGTCGAACGATCCCCTAATATCAATGAACTTATGAAGAGACTAAGTCTCGGAATGACACAACACATTCATACACATATATGATAACATTAATCTCATTGACTAGTACAAGTATAAAACTTGCCTTAAACCGACGGCGAGAATGTCCTTCCACGAACAACGTCCTTAATGAAATTGTCGCCCGCTTGAACAACCTTGAACGACACAAATACCAATAATTCGTTTAATACATGAATCAAGCATGATCACAACCAATTCAAGAGGTCGATACAATAAATCCCAAAAACATTGAGGCATTTCGACAAACACCTTGAATACAATCTCCCATCCTAAACAACCAAACCCAATTGTATTGAAAACCAACTTCAAACAAATGATTCAATCCAACAAAACACCTTCAATACAATCGATAATCCAATAGGAATACTCAAATCGAGCTTACGATAACATTTAATCAAAAATCCCAATTCCAAGTCAACCTTTAAAGTATTCTTGAGAAAAACTTCCAACAATCCGATGATAACTCATAAAAACTCGTAATCAAACGTATATCCATCACAAATCATGATTATATCATCCAAAACCTCAAGCTCTAACTCAAAATCAAATCTAGGGTTGAAGAAATTACCTTGGATTAGGATGAAGAATCCACAAACATGTTGTTAATCCTCACCACAACTTGAAGAAAATGAAATTATCTGAGTTTGATGATGCTAAATCGCCCAAAATATCGCCCACAAATCGTCCAAGGAGGAGAGGAAGAAGGAAAGTGATGAAATGAGCTTGATTCCCATGAAATCCGCTGAAATAGGCAAAACTGCACTGTGTGCCGCGGCACAGGCTGAGTGTGCCGCGGCCCAGGGCAAAAAACTGCCCAGCACATTGGCTTTGTGCCGCGGCCCGGCCATAAGGTGCCGCAGCCCGCGGTACAGCCCGCTCCAGCACCAAAAGGCACATGGTGCAGCCTTAGCTATTTCGACCATAACTCCTTCGGCCGGACTCCGATTGACTCACCGTTTGAACCATTGGAAAGCTAACTTGATGATTTATAATATTGTAAATATTCAGAATTTTTGGAGTTTCCAAGAATTAATGGTGATTTTACAAAGTCGAACCATACGTGAAAAAGTCGCTTAAGAACACGGAATTCAATAGAACAACACCGAGACGAACTCGGATGACAAAAAGTTTAGAATTAATCATTCTCGGAATGACGAAACGGTCACAATAGAGTTGCTAAGATGGACTTACACCAAAAAACAATTGCCGAAAAATCAAAATTGCGGATATTACATATTCGATAACAATCAACAACCGACACGACCAACCAATCAACTCGACGGGTCAACGATACCACGATCATATATAAAACCAAATAATATACTCAAACCATTTTACGAATTCATATCCATCATATGAACCGAAATCCGATGATTACTAATCAATATAACTGATCGACAAACTCAACGATTTCACAATACCCTGTCTAAACACAATTCCGAACAATCTAACTCAAACAATTACGAATTTACAACCAAAATATGATTACGGATACGAATGTAAAGGAAATCATATTCGGTGATCAATCACAATCTTTCCGGATTCCCAATTGATATCATGATTCGTATTTCATCAAGAACATACGAATTTTACCACTATAATTACCGAACATTCGATCTTCATATCTAAAGATACTGATAATTCAACATACGATCATCTTGATATGTTCAATTCATCAAGGAGTTTCTTAAGAACACTAAATAATTCAGAACCTTGTTCATAGCCATTAAAACAACATAATCCGATGTTTCTAACATCTAAACAATCCCTAATCATAATTCAAGGTGTATATCATCATGTTCTTCAACATACGATCTTCCTAACGTCAAAAATCGCAACAACAATACGAAGAACATCAAGAACTCTATGATTTCATAATCAAAATCAACATATTCAAGACATAAACCAATATCATCATCTTCCTTCAACAAACACCTCATATATCCTCAAGAATCGTAATAACAAGATCATAATCATCTTCACACGAATCATTTATCCACAACAACATCAAAATCCGAAATTCAAGGAGGGATTACCCAACATACCTCTTAGAAGATGGAATACACAAGTAATCACTTCAAAAATCACCAATAGTTCCATATCTAAGCTTCAATTCCATGATCACAAGCTCACAACCAAGTTACAAGTGTTTAGAACATACTTAGAAATGAAGAAGGACAGGTTTTGGAAAGCAACACCTCTGTGGTTCGTTAGAGAAATGAAAGACCACGCTTCAATTTATAAACTGCATCGATCATTACGTACGTTAACAATCCGAATTAACGTACGTAATGCAGCTTAGCGTACGCTAAGTGTCCTTCATAGCGTATGTAATCTCATTCCGGAACTAACTGACCTGTTTCGTTAACATGCTTACGTACGTAACAATTCCTTCATAACGTACGTAATACGTACGTTGACTTGCTACAGTACCATACCCATATTACGTACGTAATACTACATGCGTAGCGTACGTAATGGCCGAGGTTGACTCGCTGTCCACATCCTCCGCCGAAAGCTGCCGACACAGGGTCCCACCTGCCGACCATGACTCAGTCGTCTGATTCCCATGTTACGTACGTAATGTCCCGGCCATAACGTACGTAACTCTTGTGATTTTGCGTACGTAAATCTTCAACATTAGCGTACGCTAACTTAGCCAATTTCAACTGTTACCGCCTGTCTCGACATACTGAAAACACATATACACTTACTGAATACATATACTGAATCCAATAGTACTCTCATACGATATACTTCATATCAAAAGTGCGATGACCTGATACACGATATCCTCAATTGTAATTGTCTACCAAATACGACAATTATACCGATACTGACATCTCAGTCCTTTATTTATTTTATCCATACTGTACAGATTCCACGCTGTACAATATAACTCGGATAAAATAATATCAAACAACAGTACTAGAAATTCCGGATATTACATTCTACACCACTTAAAATAAGTTTCGGCCTCGAAACTTGCAATCCGTCATAAAAAAACAAACAAACATACTGTTCAACCAAAATGTCCTAAAACCATCAAGACAACGATCAATCATCATCATTACTGAATAACCAAAAGAGCACACTTACAAATATGCAGGTCGACAATCTATTGAGATACTAGCAAGCGATCTCACTGTACAGTCCCAATACGCTTACAATCACAATTCCTTGAGTCTCAACAAAATTATATCATCGTCAGATGAAATAATATATCCATGACAAATCATGTTTGCCTGATCGCATGATCAAGTTCCAATTCCGATAAAACGAATAATATCGATATATCTGTGAAACAACTGTCCAAAACAATGACAATCAATCCCGAATCATCGACACAGAATTCGAACGCTCAGATGATCACCAGCAATGATCAACCAATAAATTAATCAATAATATCATCGACATGATATCTCCAATACGATTAATCCAATGGTCAAAACATAACTGAGAATATCATCAACATGATAAACTCTAATATGACCAACCAGAGGTCAAAACACAGTCAAGAGTATCATCAACAAGACAAACTCTATTATTACCAACGAACGAGCAATAGTAATCGGGAATACCTTCACACGGTAAATCCCAACACGATAAACACAGAACCACAAAGACAGATATACGGAACAGCAAAATTCTCGAAACGCTAAACAAATCACATACAGTGGATCTCAACAAAACACATCCGGTTGGTGAACATACCCCTCGGCATACGAACACCCAATCAAGCCGACGAAAATAACCAATCATACCTGGAGTGGAGACGACCGCTCAACATCTAAAACAACCAACATGGGGTCACCATCCCCAAATCTACAAAATAAATCATTCAAAAATCACTATGGTAAAAATCGCGCTAATACCATATCAATGGAATTACATAGTACATATGCACCGATTTCGCAAAATCCAAAGTTCCAAAATTACATCCTGTGCATGAATCTACAACACGCAACATATTTCCCTTATCCGATAAATCAATCGATCATCCTTGGATAAGCAAACTACCATATCAAAGTTCGGATCCCTATTGATCGTTCCACACTGATATATTATCCGGTTCGTGAGTCACACTCACAACTTCACCATGATATGTAATATACACTAAATGCGTATGGTTATCGATCACATTTTCAAAACTAGTTTGAAATCATACAGTCTCGTCAATAAGACAAGTTTTCAAAAGTTCTTTCAAAAATTTCAAAACTCAAAACAGAAATTTTCGTAAGACCACGAAATCAATTTTCGAAAAATTTAAATCGGCTCGCTGGTGCCAAGTATTCGATAACAGTTTTCCTTCGAATCCACACGATTTCGAAGTTTTAAAATGAAAACTATGCAAATGATTGACCACCTCCATACTCCTGTATACTAGTCCAGCTTGTCATCAATATCCACCGATATTCCATCGGGAAAACCACACGATAGAGTTCCAAAATCTCAATATATATAAATTCCGTTAAAACTCCTTTTTCCTCACATGACTGGCAACGTCGACCATTATCCCATCCTGGATCACCTCTAATATGCTATGACAAAACATTGGATAATCGACAAATCAAATACAGTGAAAGACTACCAGAGAAGTTTCATTTGAACGAGTAAACTAAAACCTCGAAAGGTAGGAACGAAATAAATAAACGATTGATAAAGAGCTTTACAAATCTCGGAAGTTTTATGAAAACTAAAAAGCCCTTTTGAAACACTAGGGTCTCAGCCCACATCTCGTTCCGCATTACAAGAAGTTTAAAAAGTAGAAAACTCTTTACGGACCCCAAGTCCTGAGTTATAAAACTATTTCAAAATCGATTGGGTCTCGGCCTAAAAATCATTTTCCGTAAAACATCCATAAAATATTCATTTTGAAAAGTATCATTTTCAAATGCTCAAAACAGTTCATATATCTCAAAATGAATTAACATGCTACATGTTCTTCTCAACAATCCACAATCCTTCTCCCGATTACACAACTCCGTTTCCAAAAGCTAACTGACATAATGATTTCCGAAATCATAATTTCTCAAGATCATCAATCCTATCTCACTCTGTCACCTTATACTGTAACGCATAATATCTGCTGAATCTCAAAACGTATAAACTTAGAAAGGCAATAAATCTCAACGAAATTCAAAAATCCGAATACTTACAGATCCTGAAGCCAACGATTCCCCGTGATACTGGCACATGTCTCGACTCAAGAAAATACTCGACATAGATATTTTCAAAACACACGTTTGCAAACTCAGTTCAGTTCAAGAACACAACACCTCTCTTTCAAGAGAATCACGTTAGCACCATCTGGAAAAGTTTACAACAATCCCAGTACTACACTGATAAATCACATAACCCATAAGCCCGAGTGAACAACAAAAACTCACGGCTCTAGTATTAGTCAATTGACAATTCGAATGACGCGAAAAAACACGACCCAACTCGAATCAAATGCCTAGGTTTTCTCAACCTAAGCTCCGATACCATATTCTGTAACACCCCCAGATTTAACCGGAAATATTACAGCGTCGTGGGCCCCGAGATGGAACCCACAAGGCTAAAAGAATTTTTCTCAAACATTTACAAATGCCCAAGAGGTCAACGACGGTACTATCTTTAAAAATGCACAAAGGTTTATAAAATCCATTTATCAAAAACCGTCGTAAAAACTCATTTGAAATCACAAGGCCAAACGGCCAAAACTCAAAAGTTTAAAAAATGATTTACAACGTAACCTCAGTTACCAGATATCAAAAGAGCGTTTCAAAATACTCACGCAGTGGAAAAAGACCAACCATAAAGATACTCTAGCAGTGGAATACAAGAACCAATCGAGAAACTCAATGCATAAAACATGTCCTAGCCAGTATCCTCCGGGAAGCTCATCTCTTCACGACCGCTACAAGCTCGATACTCCAAGAACCTAAAAAGAAATCCCATGACGGGGTCAGCCATAATATCCAACAATGATAACCATCACATCACATTAATAATTACATACCAATGAGAATACAACATAAGAATACGACCAACGTAATCTTACCGCCATAACATTACTTACTCAAGTCATTCTCATCAGAATAATCATTATCACATTTCACATCTCGTACTTAATTAACTAATAAACTCGAACCTAATATCTGTATTGTACCTCAAACAATACTCAAGATTCTTAAACTATCATAACCAACTCACGATATGGAAAAGTACTAGTTCTGACCAATACAATCCATCGGATAGCATCATTAAATTCCAAGACGATAACCGGTTGTCCATCAAAATACAATTACCAAATTAAAATACGGAACATACCTCGAGATATGAAGTACCACGACAATCATATCAGTCTAATCCGAGATCAGATCAATGCAATACGGACACGGTCCTAACACAAGACCTACAAATGCATACTCATATGACCACGTCAATATGCTCAAAACAATATCAACAATGTATACTCAATGGAAATCCCATGACCCAGCGCCCTTAGCATAGGTCCCCGTGATGATCCTACAAGATCAACATCAGGTGGAAAACCTGTCCAACGATCCAGCGCCCTCAGCATAGATCCCCGTGATGATCCTACAAGATCAAAATCAGGTGGACGACCTGTCCAACGATCCAGCGCCATCAGCATAGATCCCCGTGATGATCCTACAAGATCAAAATCAGGTGGACGTTCGATCTAGCGCCCTCAGCATAGATCCTCATGATCTCACAGGATCAACACAACATAAACAACACAATATCCATACATATGCAAATCAATATGTTCATCAACATGAACTACGTATGAATCAATAACAAAACATGGACGACACTATTATGAAACAACTAGGACGACCTCATGTTCAACAACATAAATAACAACCTGCATGATCAACATCATCAATACTAAACCGAAACAGACTAAGATACTTGTCCGGAATCCTTCAGGAGTAATATCGATATCAAACCATCACTGACGATTATCCGCAATGCTCGGCGATCCAAACGTACCATGGACTACAGATACTCATATCCTCGTCTTTACCATAATGTAACCTCGATACCCGAATATGCCGATAATCGAAATAAATCACATACATTATGATTTAACTCCCATAATCGGAATGTCAACATATAATCATTGCTATATGCATTATAAACGAAATGAAACTGAAACCATTCATTAAACATTATAACTGAGCAAGTAATAACTTGCCTCGATACCGATACGATGATGATGAAGCCGCTACCAGTCACAATGCCTTCGTCTACGAGCTCCTCGGCCTCGGCCGAAGCAATTCACGAACATACTCGAACATGACCGCAACATACGGTTATACTCAGCGATCAATAATCTCAATCTATTAAAGAAATCAATTAACACATATTCGATAACAATCAACAACCGACACGACCAACCAATCAACTCGACGAGTCAACGATACCACTATCATATATAAAACCAAATAATATACTCAAACCATTTTACGAATTCATATCCATCATATGAACTGAAATCCGATGATTACTAATCAATATAACCGATCGACAAACTCAACGATTTCACAAAATCCCGACTAAACACAATTCCGAACAATCTAACTCAAACAATTACGAATTTACAACTAAAATACGATTACGGATACGAATGTAAAGGAAATCATATTCGGTGATCAATCACAATCTTTCGGGATTCCCAATTGATATCATGATTCGTATTTCATCAAGAACATACGAATTCTACCACTATAATTACCAAACATTTGATCTTCATATCTAAAGATACCGATAATTCAACATACGATCGTCTTGCTATGTTCAATTCATCAAGGAGTTTCTCAAGAACACTAAATAATTCAGAACCTTGTTGATAGCCATTAAAACAACATAATCCGATGTTTCTAACATCTAAACAATCCTTAATCATAATTCAAGGTGTATATCATCATGTTCTTCAACATACGATCTTCCTAACGTCAAAAATCGCAACAACAATACGAAGAACATCAAGAACTCTATGATTTCGTAATCAAAATCAACATATTCAAGACATAAACCAATATCATCATCTTCCTTCAACAAACACCTCATATATCCTCAAGAATCGTAATAACAAGATCATAATCATCTTCATACGAATCATTTATCCACAACAACATCAAAATCCGAAATTCAAGGAGGGATTACCCAACATACCTCTTAGAAGATGGAATCCACAAGTAATCACTTCAAGAGTCACCAATAGTTCCATATCTAAGCTTCAATTCCATGATCCCAAGCTCACAACCAAGTTACAACTGTTTAGAACATACTTAGAAATAAAGAAGGACGGGTTTTGGAAAGCAACACCTCTGTGGTTCGTGAGAGAAATGAAAGACCACGCTTCAATTTATAAACTGCATCGATCATTACGTACGTTAACAATCCTAATTAACGTACGTAATGCAGCTTAGCGTATGCTAAGTGTCCTTCATAGCTTACATAATCTCATTCCGGAACTAACTGGCCTGTTTCGTTAACATGCTTACGTACGTAACAATTCCTTCATAACGTACGTAATACGTACGTTGGCTTGCTACAGTACCATACCCATATTACGTACGTAATACTACATGCGTAGCGTACGTAATGGCCGAGGTTGACTCGCTGTTCACATCCTCCGCCGAAAGCTGCCGACACAAGGTCCCACCTGCCGACCATGACTCAGTCGTATGATTCCCATGTTACGTACATAATGTCCCGGTCATAATGTACATAAATCTTGTGATTTTGCGTACGTAAGTCTTCAACATTAGCGTACGCTAAGTATTCTATACTTAGCCAATTTCAACTGTTACCGCCTGTCTCGACATACCGAAAACACATATACACTTACTGAATACATATACTGAATCCAATAGTACTCTTATACAATATACTTCATATCAAAGTGCGATGACCTGATACACGATATCCTCAATTGTAATTGTCTACCAAATACGACAATTATACCGATACTGACATCTCAGTCCTTTATTTATTTTATCCATACTGTACAGATTCCACGCTGTACAATATAACTCGGATAAAATAATATCAAACAACAATAGTAGAAATTCCGGATATTACATCACATGGGCGGAGTTCCAGGAATTTATGGAAGCTGAGTTTTGTTCGAAACCGATTAGAGAGCAGAGGATTCGTGAATTTTATTTGGCGGGACCGCAAGATATATTGGTGTCACAGGCTATCATCGACTATAGCAAACAACTCAGTTATGTGCGAGATCGGGTGAGAACCGAGGAATAGAGGATCCTTCACTTTGACAGATGGATGAAGCTGGAGATTCGCTTGTATATGTCAGGATTCACTTGCACTTCGTTGAGGGACTATCAAGGTCGAGCCTTAGCCCGTGAACTAGCTTCATTATCGTCGGAGTGTGTGCCCGAGTTGAAGAAGCAAAGGAAGTTCGATGACCTTGTGGATAGTGTAAAAGTTGGTGTTTCTAGTCTGCAACATCGTAGTCTTTCCGCTGTGAAGCTCCATCGCTCGATGTGTGGGACTGAGAGTTCCAAGTCGTCTGCTTTGACTCCTGGTAAAACCAGGAGATGTTTTAACTGCAATGTGTCGGGACATGTTCGTGCACATTGTCTTTCTCCATCAGTAACGTGTTACAAGTGTGGACTCGAGGGACACCAGGTTCAGTTTTGCGAGTTGGTTACCTAGCCTTCCAAGGCACGGACTTGCGCACTGATATCAAGATCGACTCCGAGGAGTCCCTGAGAGGCGTGGTCTATTAGTTGTATGTTATGCTATTTCCCTTACTTTGATGTTTCGAATTTTGGAGATAAACTTCTTTTATTAGAAGTGGATCGGATTTTGAACTTCTATATTTTCGACTCTGTCGACTCGTTTCTATTCGTTGACATTTCTGAATTATCCTGTCTTTTGCTTTTGTTGATTGAACGGGTTCTGGTATTGTTTCGGAATAATACGTTTGTCGTTATGACTTTTCAATTGCTATTCCATTTCCTGTGAATCTTATGTGATTGCACATCTTGTTGTTTTCACCGGATCATATATTGTCTCGAGTCGAGGTGTGAACTTTGGGGTTGTTATTTGGGTTTTATTGTTCGTCGTGATTCAAACATTATTGTTCAACTGTTGTCGTCTTGATTGTTGTGGTTCGATCGTTTGTTGTCCGGGTTTTGTCGATCTCGTATCGTAATTTTTTTAGCGTTCGGGTCATTTCTAATTCCCCTTAAATACGGGAAATTAACTTCGTTTTCGATCTTCCAACCCTTGGGTTGTGGAATCTCGTAGTTGTTCAGCGGTTACCTCGTGTTCTAGGTTTCCGTGATGTTCGGGATGGTCAACCATATTGATTTTTGTTCGTTGTGTTTGTTATCGTTATGGTGTAACGATATGGATGGTAGCGGCTACGTGCTGCATGCGATTCGTTGCAAGTCGTCGACAACGGATATCGTGTATTATTTGAGTTTGTTTTGCATTGTTCGTCTTATGTTTCAAGTTTTAAGGATGAAGCTTCTTTTAACAGGGATAGAATGTAATACCCGAGATCTTCATTCCAGTTTCGTTGAATTTTCTTCGGTCGAACGGACTGTTGTCATCCGCGTCTTTGGAATCGCATGCTTATACTGTGGTACGTTGTTTTGTAACCTGTTTTCTATTGTTTTGGATCATAGCCGGTGTGTTCGCGTGATCGAGACGTCGTCGAGTATTGAGCCGGGCAGTCGGAGGGCTGGCTGGGTCGAGTTACGGCCGTAAGGCCTGGCCGATTACGGCCATAAGACGTCCGCACACCCTGGACTAGGAGGACTCGGTTATAGCCATAAGGTTCATCAGGTTACGGCCGTAAGGCTTGGTTACGGCCGCTAAGCACTGGCCGGTTACGTCCATAGTGATTCGGCAGATTTTAGTCAGTTTGCCCTGGGAGCTCGATTAAGGCCGTAGTGACTCGGCAGATTTCAGTCAGTTTGCCCGGCCGTAAGGCCATGCCGATTACGGCCATAAGGTACGATTGTTGCATTTGCAAGGCTTCGACCATTGCGTACGCTACAGGCAGTTGACTGAGTTACGACCATAAGGCACTGTCGGTTACGACCGTAACACTTTCGGCCATATATAGGCCTGGCGATGGGCCAGACCTAATTTTACCCCTTCTCATCCTTGTGGCGGCTGGAGAGCGGAAGTTGCGGGAACTCGATTTTTTGGTCTATTCCACTCGATTTGTAGGTGTGTTGGAAGATCCTTTTCGATTATATCATCACCGAATCCTTGTTCTTCGCGGGATCAAGGTAATTCTTCTGTAGAACCCTAGTTGTGTAATTTTTGGGGATTTCTTCGTGATTCATTGACTTGTCCGATTTTGAGGAATTGATTATGGTATTCTTGTTGTCTTGACCGTAATCTTCGGATTTTGTAACCCGTTTATCGATTTTTATCACCCGGATCATGATTCTTGATTTCTTAGAAGAAACCCTCAGATCCTTGTTGTTTTTCGGGTTGATTCGACTTTCGATTAGTGATTATTTATTCGTGGTGATGTTATTTTCGTAGTATTCGTGGGGTTGTCGAGTTCTTGGTCGTTCTTGGAAGTTCGAGGGCTACCCGATCGTATCCGTTCGTTGTTCTATTGCTCGTGGTATCGAGGCAAGTATCTTGCCCATACTTTTCATGTTTCATAGACGGAATCATTGATAAATGATTTTATGTGCAATCCGAATGTTTAAATGAACTTTAAAAAGGATCGGTATGTTCTCGATAAATGTTGTTTTTCAAAGGATAATTCGCATGCTTCGTAAACAATGTGTTTTCAGTATATGTGTGTTGGTTTCGTATGTTGGGAGATGTTAAAATAATATTTAGTGATTATAATAGACCGTATGAATTGCCGAGGATTGTGTCGTGGTAAGTGTATTTGTCATGAGAAAAAGTGATACCGTGTGATATTATTTGTGACTCCTTTATAAGGAGGTGGATGTTCCTTGCGGGTTGTAAATTGCATGTGCTTGATATTGCGTGATCATTGTAAGTAATGTGCCTCTGGGTAAGATTGTTGAATCTTTGGGATCCATACTTGCTAGTATGGGTCGGGCGTGACCGTAGGGTTATCCAATCGGGTATGTCTTGCGGGGACTCCGAGGTTCGTGGCTTGTTAGCGCGATGCCGGGGTAACTTGTGGGGTTATCCATCGGGTATGTCTTGCGGGGACTCTGAGGTTCGTGGCTTGTTAGCACGATGCCGGGATAACTTATGGTTGTGGATTAATTGTGTGATGTACTTGTCGGGGGTTGTCCAATCGGGTAAGTCTCGTGGAGGCTCCGAGGTTTGTAGCGTGGTAGTGCGATGCCGGGACAACTATGAACGTATGTATGGTATGATTGTGTGACTGTTGTCACTGTGATATGCGATTTGGTATGGATTCCCATTGGGTTATTCACTCGGGTATGTTCTGTGGGAGCATCTGAGGTTCGTGGATTGGTAGCACGGGATGCGAATAATCCTTGGGAATATGATGTTATGGATGATTTGGGTCGTGGACCCCGTGTTACGTGATTTAGGTCGTGGACCTCGTGTTTTTGTTATCGGAATTGTATTTTGGAAAATAATCTTTGGGCTGTGTCCCTAGGTGGTTTCGAAAGACTTGAGAATTCTTAAATCCTAAATGTTTTCAAAACTCCCGAGGTCGTAAATGCTTTGTAAGAAGTACTTTGGGTTTAATTCCCACCTTTTATGATTCGAACTATCTTGATTAAATGATTTATCTCGGGAACCATATTCACGATTATTATGTTCTTGGGGTATGTTAAGTATGGCTTGTATTTCGTGTTTTATACTTGCACTAGCAAAACAGTGGAGTTTTGCTAACCCCCGAGTATTCGGGGGGTGGATGTCTGTTTTGCGTCCAGGTACTTGCAGGTTGCTGGGGAGCGAATCACAGAATCGATACGAAGGGTGATGGAAGACGACGATACTAATCACATGAAGACCAATCGTAGAGTATTTTGATAGTCTTGTTGGTTATCTTACCGCTGTGTTATTTTCCTGATATATGGGAACGTTAATGTATTCCAGCCCCTGTGTGGGTATGAGTTTCGGGAAAGAGTTATGTATGTAATGATGTGTGTGTTGTGATAAAAGACCAAATCGGTCCAGTGGTTATTTGCCGTGTTGGCATGTATTGTTAAGTTGTGTTTTCTGTATTTAGCCTGGTAGATCCTCGGGGAGAGGGTCTGCGGCACTGTAATATTCCCGAGCGGTTTGGGGGTGTTACATTACTTAGCCTCCTCGACTCCGTGTCTGTAACACCCCAAACTAGGTGGATATTACAGTGCCGTGGACCCCCGACTGGGACCCACCAGGCAGATGAAAATGAATGAATTACACAGGGTGAATGTAGTACCGAACCACATTACAACATTAATTACTCCGATGGGGAGTTTCAAACAATACACCCAGGATAATACAGAATACATGTATATTTTATATGAAGATAAAATACACAACACTGAATGAAACGGAATAACCAAGTGAAAATCTGCAGCGGAAAATAAATGACAACAATAGGAATGACTGAAAGGATTGGGGCCCCCTACTAGTATCACTGGGACTCCTCGCCGTCAATATGTTATTCCCGTGCTTTTGCCTTGCCATGACCTGAAAAACAAAATCCCCAAACGGGGTCAGTTACACAGAATAACAATCCTCAAGGGTTGAAAATACACAATCATGATTATATCAGAAGTTATGAAATATCCTGTCGAAACATACACAATCAAACATGCTATATGAATCAACTAACAGTACGGCTCAAAGGGTGGGGCCACACTACGCCCGGGATGGAAATGTGTCCGTGCACAAGCCATCAACGAGTATCGATCGAATACACGTGTGGTCTTGTACCTAATCAGTCTCACGAGGCATATGACTCGTGTGCACAGTCCAATGTGAGGCCAACAACCAACACACGACTTAAACGTGCCCGACATGAAAATCCAACACATACCAACCGGTACGCCAGTATGACCCGGAATGCCACGATATAACAAAAGTGACATCGGAAACGAATAATGACTCACCGAGATGAAATGATAGTGAAATGAATGATAGCTCAATGAAATGATTGGAACCGTCGTTCCTTGTGACTGAAGTGATTAATTGACAATGACAAGTTTTGATACGGTTAATACAATGATGAATGAGTTATGATTATGAATGAACAACAACAAAAGGAAATGAATATCCTTTTAACTGAGTAAGAATTAACTTACACAATACCGATGACAATTATCCTTCCACGAACAAAGGTCCTAAATGCGATGTCGGTCGCTCGAACAACCTTGAATAACACAATTACCAACAATCCGTTCAACATACGTATCAAACACGAATATAACGAACTCAACACGCCGATACGACTAAACCAAGTCTATTGAGGCATTATATCGAACACTATGTGGCCAAACTTCGATTGTTAACAACCCAACCTTGATTATACCCACATCAAAACCCAAAAAGTGTTTCAATCCAACAAAACATCTTCTAAATGATCAATAATCCAAAATGAATATCCAAATTCATGATTACAACAACAATTAATCGAAAACCCCCAATCCCAACTCAATATTCAAAATGTTCTTGAATAATCCTTCAATAATCCATTGAATCTTTATACAAACTCATAATCATATACATATCCTTTCATATAACATGATTATAACGTCCAAAACATCATATCTCAACACAAAATCGAAATCCAAGATGTTGAAGAAATTACCTCTTGAAGATCCAACCACTTTGATCCGATGAATACGAGTTAAATCGAGTATCCGAGCTATATGATCGAGTGGAAATGAAAAAAATCAAGTACTCAAGTGTTTGATGAAGGAAAATCCCTTACCCCCAAGCTCTCTCTCGGACAAAATGGAAGAAGAAAGTGAAAATGAAGAAAAAGTCCAGGCCAGCCCTATATAAACTGCCGGAAGTTACGGTCGTAACTCGGCCCTCATACGGCCGTAACATCCCAGGTCAACGGCCTTACGGCCGTAACCGGCCAACTCGTACGGCCGTAACTCAGCTTCGTCCAAAATCCTGCCGACAAACTTACGGCCGTAACCGCTCCTGAGTTACGGGCGTAACTCGCCTTCGTCAAAACATCTGCCGGCATCCTTACGGCCGTACCCGCACACCTTACGGGCGTAACTCGGATGATACGGCCGTATCCGGCCAAACTTACGGGCGTAAGCCCCCTTCGTCGAAAATGACCAGGCACTCGTCAGCCAGACGGCCAGATCCGGCCAAGCCTTACGGCCGTATCTCTCGCCTTACGGCCGTATGCCAAACCTCTACGATCAGTAACTCGCCTTCGGCCAAAAACGTCTGGGCACCCTGCTCGACACGTACGGCCGTATCCGGCCAAGCCTTACGGCCGTACTGCCCAGCTTACGGCCGTATGCCGAAATCCTTACGGCCGTAAGTCCTGCTCGTCCGAAATGGCCGGAAAACAACGAACGCCTGTTACGGCCGTAACTTACCATTCTTACGGCCGTAACTCGTTGCTGGACAAGATGAAAATCCGACAACTCCGATTCCTCACTACGATCGATGAATGATTCGACATACCAAACGTTTGCGAACGCGAACAAGTCCAACACATGCCAAAAATGATATTTCCAGCACAAGACTACCAATCACGATGATAATGATAATACTCCCGCTCTGACACTCAAACGGAGATGAAATGACGATCAGTAACTGATACACGGTTACAACATGCCAAATGAACGCAAATGAATGAATCATGAATGATGAGCGATCATTAATGAGTGAAAATTACTGATTGATAATTACAGACTGATAATTACTGAATGATAATGAATGAATTACAACTGGGTATTACATACTCCCCCCCTTAAAAAGAGTTTCGTCCCCGAAATTAAGGGTCAAACAACTCGGGATGACTCTCCCGCATACTTTCCTCGATTTTCCAAGTGGCCTCTTCGACTCCGTGTCTAGACCATTGAATCTTGACCAAAGGGATCGTCTTGTTCCTCAACTGTTTGATTCGCCGCTCTAACACTCGTACAGGACGCTCCTCGTACGAATGATCATCTGCGATCTCGATTTCGTCGAACTGAAGTATGTGACTTGGGTCGGCAACATACTTCCGTAATTGAGAGACGTGAAACACATTATGAATTCGGCTCAATGCCGGAGGTAAAGCCAATCGATAAGCTAACTCGCCTACTCGATCCAAAATTTCAAACGTTCCAATGAATCTCGGACTCAACTTCCCCCGTTTTCCGAAACGGAAAATACCTCGACTCGGGGATATCTTGACCAAAACGTGGTCACCCATCTCGAACTCTAGTGGTCGACGACGATTATCTGCATATGATTTCTGTCGACTCTGAGCTGTCAACATACGACTCCTGATCAAAGCTACCTTCTCACGGGCGGTTATAAGCATATCGGGCTCGGTGCCGATTGACTCTGATGGGTCGTCCCAACACAAGGGAGATCGACAATGACGACCGTACCAGGCCTCGTAAGGTGCTACCTTCATCGCAGCATGCCAACTATAATTGTACGTGAACTCAATCAACAGTAATTGGGCTTCCCAATCGTCTTTCCAATCGAGGACGCATGCCCTCAACATGTGCTCCAATGTCTGAATAGTCCTCCCTGATTGTCCGTCGGACTGAGGATGAAAAATGGTACTGATATTAAGCTTAGTTCCCATAGCACGATGAACTGATTTCCAAAATGTGACACGAATCATTCATCACGATCGGAAACGATACTCTTAGGAGTACCATGCAATCTCACTATCTCCTTGATGAACAACTGGGCCAGTCTCTCGGGACCCCACGTATCCTTAATCTCAAGGAAATGAGCTGACTTAGTTAAGCGGTCTACAATCATTCAGATTGTGTACATGCCATGACGACTCGTCGGCAAGCTCGTGATGAAGTCCATAGAAATGTCTCCCCACCTCCACTTTGGAATAGGGAGAGGTCTCAGCATACCCGCCAGTCGCTGATGCCAGACCTCGATCTCGGGTCTAAGGAATTCCTGCTGAAGCTCCTTCTGAACTGATAAACGAGCAAGCATCTGCTCCTGAACGGACTTATGACTCCACGCGTCGGCGACAATGTTCGCCTTGCCTGGGTGGTAAAGGATCTCGATATCATAATCTTTGATTAGTTCCAACCACCGTCTTTGTCGCATATTTAACTCCTTCTGAGTAAATATATATTTTAAACTCTTGTGATAAGTGAAGATCTGACAGGTGACGCCATAAAGGTAACGACGCCAAATTTCCAACGCGAAACCCACGGCTGCTAGCTCCAGGTCGTGGGTCGGATAATTAACCAGCTAATCCGAGGAAACTTCGGATTTCCTTAACATCTTTCGGAGGTTGCCAATCTCGGATAGCCTCCGTCTTCTGAGGGTCGACACGAACTCTGTCTGATGAAATTACATGTCCGAGAAAGTCACTTCAGACATCCAGAACTCACATTAAGAAAACTTTCCATAAAGTTGCTCGCGTCTTAACACGTCGAGGACCTGATGAAGATGTACCTCGTGTTCTTCTCGATCACGAGAATAAATCAAAATGTCATCGATGAAGACAACAACTGATCCAAATGTCGATGAAAACCCGATTCATTAACTCCATGAATACCGCAGGTGCATTAGTTAGCCCGAACGACATAACTACGAACTCATAATGACCATAGCATGTACGAAACGCCGTCCTTGCGATACCCGACTCCTGAATTCGCAGCTGATGATATCCAGATCTTCAGTCGACCTAGGAAAATATTGAAGCTCCCTGAAGTTGATCTAAGAGATCATCAATACGGGGTAGAGGATACTAATCTTGATCATCACCCTGTTCAACTCCTGATAATTAATACACACACGAGACGAGCCATCCTTCTCCTTGACAGATCACACTGGTGCTCCTCACGGGGACGCATTCGGTCGGAGATAACCTTTCTCGAACTATTCCTCATGTTGAATCTTCAACTCCTGCATTCTGGTCGGGGCCATCCGATACAGTGCCTTCGATAACGGGGACGTACCGGCTCCAACTCACTCCTAAATTTCACTACTCTATGTGAAGGCAACCAGATAACTTGTCTGGAAATACATCGTCAATCTATGATAATGATACCACGAATGATTGAACATTTCGATTTCCCTGGAATGGTCAATCGATAAAAAGTGATACTAATAATGATTGAACAACTCGATTGCCTTAGAAAGGCCAATCGATGAAAATGATACAATGAATGTTTGAATAACTCGATTGCCTTAGAAAGGCCAATCGATGAGAATGATACAATGAATGATTGAATGACTCGATTGTCTTATAAAGGCCAATCGATGGAAATGATACAATGAATGATTGAATAGCTCTATTGCCTTAGAAAGGCCAATCGATGGAAATGATGCAATGAATGATTGAATAACTCGATTGCCTTAGAAAGGCCAATCGATGAAAATGATACAATGAATGATTGAATAACTCGATTGCCTTAGAAAGGCCAATCGATGAAAATGATGCAATGAATGATTGAATAGCTCGATTGCCTTAGAAAGGCCAATCTATGAAAATGATGCAATGAATGATTGAATAACTCGATTGCCTTAGAAAGGCCAATCGATGAAAATGATGCAATGAATGATTGAATAACTCGATTGCCTTAGAAAGGCCAATCGATGAAAATGATACAATGAATGATTGAACAATTCGATTGCGGAATTTCTCTGCTTTCGTCATAATAATAATTCTTCTGGAACAACGGGGATTACTTCCCTGAAGCACACATTCGACAACCAACGACGGAAAGATAGCGACCAAATGCTAACAAACACTGAGGATAGTATCAAGACGATCAAACCAACCAATACCGAAAATTACATCGTCCTAAGATAAATTCACCACGATTAGGTCCATCAACCAATCGCGGTCACTAAGCTTACTTCGGTATGATTTCCGAAAATTCTTCCATCGTCAGGTAGACCGATGGTATGAGGTCCACAAGCAATAGGACTATCCCAAAATAAGTGTATTCAAACATGATTCGAAAATGAATGAATGCGGTGTACCAGCATCAAAAGGTACACACAGGTTGAAATAAAATTATGAGTATACCTGAGATCATTCGGGCCACCGGATCGTCGATCCTTTTCATCACATGAATCCAGGACTTGCCGGCCCCCGAACCGGATGCTCCCGACTGATAAATACGAGCTCCAACTTTATTTGCTTCTATTGTCTTAAACGACGTTGACAGAGTAGTCTGATTCTGAATCGCTAATTGCTTCGGGGCCTGAGATGCCGCCGGAGCCGACATGAAGTCCTTTCGGCAAAAACGGGCCTTATGCCCAAAATTCCCACAATTATGGCACGTGATTGACTGCCTCGGGCACTTGGTGCTGACATGACCCGGTTCTCCACAATTAAAACAGATGATGGCCGAACTGGCCGCTCGGGATTGAGATCCCGCACGATTATGCACCGTAGGAGGTCGCTCAAAAACAATAGGACTCACACGAGGCTTCTTGAAGGTTGACTGACCGCCTTCGGATTGATTACGCTTCGTTGATTTCTTACTGACAGATGAAGGTTGTTGTTAAGCAATTTCCTTAGAAGCTGGCTCATATGGGAGAGTTCTCTCGATTAATCCGGCCAGAGTGGCGCAATGATGATTGAGCAATTGCACATGGGTCATCATGGCCTGCATAAAAGTGAGTGGATCAATCCGAACATCTTACGATTGATCCGAGTCTTGGGCACGATTTCCCGAAAGCGAGTGATTCCTGGGTTTCGGCCCGCACCTCGGCCTCTTCCCGTGCCTCCCCTGACAGCTCTCTCCATACTGAAGTAGGAAGGTCGCATAATGATTATATTTCCCGCATAATTATCACGTTATGATTATGTCATGAGATGATGAAAATGAGTATACATGCTCTAACTTAGTGATTATATGAATGATTTACTGAAGTGACATGATTATCTGATGAAATTCTTGAAATGATTATCTTGAATAACTTAACAAGATTAATAATATGATCATCCAGATCGACAACTGAGTAATGAAATGAATTGAGTAATTAATGAATTAACATGATCGTCCTGATCATTAACTGAGTAATGAAATGAATTAAGTGATTAATGATTTAACGTGGTCGTCCTAATCACAATGAATGATGATGTTTGAGGATTGATAATTGATGAATGATGAATGAATGACTATTGCCAGAAATTATACCATGGCGTTAGAAATCTTATAGTTCTTTCGGTCTGATTGGCTCAGCATTTGCACAGGTCACACGTGACGCGAAAGTCCAATAGTCTGATGACGATGATTTCAAATGAGACATGACTCGGAAGGTAGTATTCAAAACCACGCTCCGATACCAACTCTGTAACACCCCAAACTAGGCGGATATTACAGTGCCGTGGACCCCCGACTGGGACCCACCAGGCGGATGAAAATGAATGAATTACACAGGGTGAATGTAGTACCGAACCACATTACAACATTAATTACTCCGATGGGGAGTTTCATACAACACACCCAGGATAATACAGAATACATGTATATTTTATATGAAGATAAAATACACAACACTGAATGAAATGGAATAACCAAGTGAAAATCTGCAGCGGAAAATAAATGACAACAATAGGAATGACTGAAAGGATTGGGGCCCCCTACTAGTATCACTGGGACTCCTCGCCGTCAATATGTTATTCCCGTGCTTTTGCCTTGCCATGACCTGAAAAACAAAATCCCCAAACGGGGTCAGTTACACAGAATAACAATCCTCAAGGGTTGAAAATACACAATCATGATTATATCAGAAGTTATGAAATATCCTGTCGAAACATACGCAATCAAACATGCTATATGAATCAACTAACAGTACGGCTCAAAGGGTGGCGCCACACTACGCCCGGGATGGAAATGTGTCCGTGCACAAGCCACCAACGAGTATCGATCGAATACACGCGTGGTCTTGTACCTAATCAGTCTCACGAGGCATATGACTCGTGTGCACAGTCCAATGTGAGGCCAACAACCAACACACGACTTAAACGTGCCCGACATGAAAATCCAACACATACCAACCGGCACGCCAGTATGACCCGGAATGCCACGATATAACAAAAGTGACATCGGAAACGAATAATGACTCACCGAGATGAAATGATAGTGAAATGAATGATAGCTCAATGAAATGATTGGAACCGTTGTTCCTTGTGACTGAAGTGATTAATTGACAATGACAAGTTTTGATACGGTTAATACAATGATGAATGAGTTATGATTATAAATGAACAACAACAAAAGGAAATGAATATCCTTTTAACTGAGTAAGAATTAACTTACACAATACCGATGACAATTATCCTTCCACGAACAAAGGTCCTAAATGCGATGTCGGTCGCTCGAACAACCTTGAATAACACAATTACCAACAATCCGTTCAACATACGTATCAAACACGAATATAACGAACTCAACACGCCGATACGGCTAAACCAAGTCCATTGAGGCATTATATCGAACACTATGTGGCCAAACTTCGATTGTTAACAACCCAACCTTGATTATACCCACATCAAAACCCAAAAAGTATTTCAATCCAACAAAACATCTTCTAAATGATCAATAATCCAAAATGAATATCCAAATTCATGATTACAACAACAATTAATCGAAAACCCCCAATCCCAACTCAATATTCAAAATGTTCTTGAATAATCCTTCAATAATCCATTGAATCTTTATACAAACTCATAATCATATACATATCCTTTCATATAACATGATTATAATGTCCAAAACATCATATCTCAACACAAAATCGAAATCCAAGATGTTGAAGAAATTACCTCTTGACGATCCAACCACTTCGATCCGATGAATACGAGTTAAATCGAGTATCCGAGCTATATGATCGAATGGAAATGAAAAAAATCAAGTACTCAAGTGTTTGATGAAGGAAAATCCCTTCCCCCCAAGCTCTCTCTCGGACAAAATGGAAGAAGAAAGTGAAAATGAAGAAAAAGTCCCGTCCAGCCCTATATAAACTGCCGGAAGTTACGGTCGTAACTCGGCCCTCATACGGCCGTAACATCCCAGGTCAACGGCCTTACGGCCGTAACCGGCCAACTCGTACGGCCGTAACTCGGCTTCGTCCAAAATCCTGCCGACAGACTTACGGCCGTAACCGCTCCTGAGTTACGGGCGTAACTCGCCTTCATCAAAACATCTGCCGGCATCCTTACGGCCGTACCCGCACACCTTACGGGCGTAACTCGGATGATACGGCCGTATCCGACCAAACTTACGGGCGTAAGCCCCCTTCGTCGAAAATGACCAGGCACCCTGCCTGCAGCGTACGGCCGTATCCGGTCAAGCCTTATGGCCGTATCTCCCTCGCCTTACGGCCGTATGCCGAAACCCTTACGGACGTAACTCGCCTTCGGCCAAAAACGTCTGGGCACCCTGCTCGACACGTACGGCCGTATCCGGCCAAGCCTTATGGCCGTACTGCCCAGCTTACGGCCGTATGCCGAAATCCTTACGGTCGTAAGTCCCACTCGTCCGAAATGGCCTGAAAACAACGAATTCCTGTTACGGCCATAACTTACCATTCTTACGGCCGTAACTCGTTGCTGGACAAGATGAAAATCCGACAACTCCGATTCCTCGCTACGATCGATGAATGATTCGACATACCAAACGTTTGCGAACGCGAACAAGTCCAACACATGCCAAAAATAATATTTCCAGCACAAGACTACCAATCACGATGATAATGATAATACTCCCGCTCTGACACTCAAACGGAGATGAAATGACGATCGGTAACTGATACACGGTTACAACATACCAAATGAACGCAAATGAATGAATCATGAATGATGAGCGATCATTAATGAGTGAAAATTACTGAGTGATAATTACAGACTGATAATTACTGAATGATAATGAATGAATTACAACCGGGTATTACAGTGTCGTGACCACTGAACCTTCAGCAGGGGAATCGTCTTGTTCCTCAATTGTTTGACCCTCCTCTCAAGTATCTGTACGGGACGCTCCTCGTACGAATGATCCTCCGCTATCTCGATCTCATCGAACTGAAGTATATGACTTGGATCAACAACATACTTCCTCAACTGGGAGACATGAAACACATTGTGAATTCGACTTAAAGCCGGTGGCAAAGCCAGTCGATAGGCTAGATCACCTACTCGCTCCAAAATCTCAAATGGGCCAATGCACCTCGGGCTCAGTTTGCCTCTCTTCCCAAAACAAAAAACACCTCGGGTAGGAGACACCTTCATTATCACATGGTCGCCAACCTCGAATTCAAGCGGTCCTCGACGGTTTTCTGCGTAAGACTTCTGTCGGCTTTGAGCCGTTAACAAACGACTCCTAATCAGAGCGATCTTCTCACGGTCTGCTAACAACATATCAGGTTCCGTACCCAAGGATTCAGATAGGTTGTCCCAACACAAAGGGGACCTACAACGACAGCCATACAATGCTTCATAAGGTGCCATTTGAATCGAAGCGTGCCAACTATTATTGTAAGTGAATTCCACTAAAGGAAGTTGGCTTCGCAATCATCTTTCCAATCAAGAGCGCACGCCCTCAACATATCCTCTAGAGTTTGGATAGTCCTTTCAGACTAACCATCAGTCTGCGGATGAAATGCTGTACTAAAGTTCAACTGCGTACCCATCGCACGATGAACTGCTTTCCAGAAATGTGACACGAATCGCCCGGATCCGACACAATACTCTTGGGGGTAACATGTAACCTTACAATCTCTTTAATAAACAGCTGGGCCAATCTCTCAGGACCCCACGTGTCTTTAATCTCCAAAAAATGGGTTGATTTGGTCAGACGATCCACAATCATCCAAATCGTATTCACCCCTAGACGACTCGTCGGAAATCTAGTGATAAATTCCATCGATATGTCCTCCCATTTCCACTCGGGGATCGGGAGCGGTTTCAGCATTCCTGCTGGTCGCTGATGCTTAATCTTAACCTGCTGACAGGTTAAACATCTCGAAACGAACTCTGCAACTTCACGTTTCATATTCCCCCACCAATAACATTGCTTCAAATCCTTATACATCTTGCTAGACCCCGAGTGAATGGAGTATGGGGTAGTGTGATCCTCTCTCAAGATAGAGTTCCTTAATTCTTCGCCTTGGGTACACAAAATCGGTTCCTGAGGCATATCAATCCATCCTCGTGGATCGCAAATCCAGGGGCTTTCCCTTGAGCTACTTCATCCCGAAATAGAGATAAGAATGGGTCCGTAACCTGTTTCGATCTGATTATATCATCAAGGGATGATGAAACCTCAAGTGTGCAAAGTTGTCCCTGAATACGCTGTAACTAGACTTCAATTTCCGGCCTCAAAAGATCTAACTGCAATTCTCTCTAACTGTCAAGCAGCTAAGCATCTTCTCCTGTGCTGTCTTACGACTCAAGGCGTCGGCAACCACATTTGCTTTGCCCGGATGATAAAGGATCTCGATATCATAGTCTTTGATTAGTTCTATCCACCTTCTCTGCCTCATGTTTGACTCCTGCTGAGTAAAAATGTACTTCAGGCTCTTGTGATCAGTAAAAATCTGACAGGTAACTCCATATAGATAGTGACGCCAGATTTTCAAAGAAAACATCACGGCTGCTAGCTCCAAATCATAGTTGACCCCGTAAGGTCACAACTGTCGTGATGCATAGGAAGTCACCTTCCTATTCTGTATTAATACACATCCCAGGCCCTGTCTTGACGCGTCACTATACACCACGAATCCTTCCGTTCATTTTGGTAGAACCAAAACAGGTGATGAAATCAATCGACTCTTGAGTTCATCAAAACTTCGCTGGCATGCCTCTGACCACAAATACTTCTTATCCTTACTCAACAGGTTAGTCATCGGTTGAGCAATCTTAGAAAAACCTTCCACGAACCGTCGGTAATAACCTGCTAGACCCAGGAAACTGCGAACTTCCTTCACGTTCTTTGGTGGTAGCCAGTCTCGGATAGCTTGTCTTTTGTGGGTCTACTCTCACCCCATCGGCTGATATCACATGTCCGAGAAAAATAACCTCAAGCATCCAGAATTGACATTTGGAAAATTTTCCATAAAGCTGTTCCCGCCTCAACGCATCAAGAACCTGATGGAGATGACGCTCATGCTCTTCATGGTCATGAGAGTAAATTAGAATGTCGTCAATAAAAATGACTACAAATCAATTCAGATAATTAATAAAAAACCCGATTCATCAACTCCATGAATACCGCCGGTGCATTAGTCAGTCCAAATGGCATCACTACTAACTTATAATGCCCATAGTGAGTACGAAAAGCAGTCTTCAAAATGTCAGACTCTCGAATCCTCAATTGATGATACCCGGATCTCAAGTCGATCTTAGAAATCACAGCAGCTCCCTGAAGTTGATCCAATAAATCATCAATACGAGGCAATGGATATTTGTTCTTGATGGTTACCCTGTTCAGCTCATGCTAATCAATACACAAACACAGAGATCCGTCTTTCTTCCGTACAAATAGAACTGGTGCTCCCCAAGGGGACGCACTAGGTCGAATATAGCCCTTCTCAATCAACTCCTTAATCTGGTTCTTCAACTCCTGCATCTCAGTCGGAGCCATACGATACGGTTCTTTCGAAAGCGGTGACGTACCTGGCTCTAACTCAATATTAAACTCTACCTCACGATGTGGGGGTAAGCCTGGCAACTCGTCTGGAAATACATCTGGGTAGTCTTGAACTACTGGAATATCGGCCAATTCAACTGGTCGATCTGTTGTCTTGGTCATGTAACACCAATAACCAACACATCCTTGATTAAGCAGTTTCACTGCTTTCATTGCGCTGATGACTCTCCCGGAATGATTGGGATTATCACCCTGAAAAATACACTCAACACCATCGTCAGATGTGACGGTCCCTATCCGCTTGCGGACGCTAAGTATGGCATCATGACGATATATCCAATCGATACCCAAGATCACATCATCTTTAGATAAATCAACCACAATTAAGTTTGACAACCACTCCCGGTCATTCATGCAAATCAGACAGTTCTACACTTCACAATTCCCAACAATTATTCTACCATAGGGTAGACCAATTACGTAAGGTTCACAATTGGTAACATAATCTAATTGCAAACGACTCAAACAAGAAGCAAATAAAAAGGAGTGTGAAGCACCAGTATCAAATAGAACACAGACGGGCTGAGATCGGATCTCTAGAGTACATGCAATCATGCTGGCTTCGGGATCCTCGACCTTCTTCATCTCGTAGACTCTGGGTTTTGCAGCTCCGGTACCATATGTACCAGCTTGGTTTCCATGGCCCATCCCTATGTTTGCCTCGGTAGTCTGATAAGAAGCGGACGGAGGTACACAGTCCTGAACATAAGACTGAACTGGAGCATGAGATGCTATTGGAGTACGTCCCAGTCCATTCCTGCAATAACGAGCATGATGCCCATTCTTCCCACAAGTATGGCATGCGACGGCCGGCTTCGGGGATTTGTAGCTGATGTCCCCCTAGTCCCCACAGTTGTAGCACACAAAAGATGAGCTGACCGCTCGAGGGTGCGATCCGGCCGGCTCCGATGCCATGGGTGGCTGTTCAGAAGGAATCGGTACCGACTGGGGCTTCCTGAACGTCCCCCGGTTACTGTCAGCCTGGGTCTGGTTCCTGTATCTTTTGTTGGAGGACTGTGGTTGCTTCTTGGAAATCTCCTTCGCAGTAAGTACATATTCCAGAGATTTCTCGATGAACTCCAGTAGGGTCGTACAATGGTGATTAAACAACTGCATTCTCATTCGGGGTTTAAGCCTCTTGAGAAAATATTTGATCTTATCGGCCTCCGTTCGGACAATCGACGAGGCGAAAGAAAGAAGTGCCTGAAATTTATCGGCAATAGATAGTACATCATCGTCTTCAAACATGTCTGGGTTCAGCAATTCTGACAGCTTGGCCTCACGGAGTGGACCTGGGTAGTAACGGTCTAACATGAGGGTTTTAAATTCCTCCCAAGTATATACACCATCAGCTCGCCTCACCGAAAGCCACCAGGTGTGGGCGCCCTTGCTAAGATAGTAAGCTGATACGGAGATGCGATTCTCTTCTAGGCAGTCCACCATCTCGAATAATTTCTCAAAGTGTTCAATCCAATGTACAATATCAGCAGGCTCAGAGGAGCCTTAAAAAGTTGGGGGTTGCTGGCGAGAGATGTCGCTGATGATCCGACACACGGGTCCGCCGTGCCCAGGAGGTGGTGGATGAGGTCCATGCTGCTATAATAGCTCCGATTAATCTTTTATTTCTTGATTTAGTCTTGTTGTAGCAAGGGTTCGTTATAATAACTCCGATTAAACCTTTACTTCTTGATTAAGTTTTGTTAATAGGACATAAGACCACATTACATGCATTCGAGTCGGAACTCTATAAAAACTCGGGTTTATTGATTAGATTCGAGCCTTTTGTACTTAGAATTGGCTATAACAGCTCCGATTAATCTTTTCATGAACCGAACCTATTGTAATACAACCTCCACTTCGAAGGTCTGATAGGGTGTCTCACTTACCTGAGAGGTATGGTTATACACATGTCGAGGAATTGAGTTTCCACGATGTTCCTGATATCCATGAGGACGACCCTGTCACCTATGACCAAGCGATAATGGATGTGGACTCCGATAAATGGCAAGAAGATATGGAAGATGAGATAGACTTGATGCATGCCAATCAGGCATGGACTCTAGTAGATTTACCAACTGGCATGAAGCCTATTGGAAGTAAATGGATCTATAAGAGAAAGGCTGATGAGGATGCCAAAGTTGACGCCTATAAGGCCAGGCTTGTGGCAAAGGGTTATACCCAAAGGGAAGGGATCAATTACATGATACCTTCTCACCCGTAGCTATGATCAAGTCGATTCGCATGATGCTTACCATTGCTGCCCATTATGATTATGAAATACAGCAAATGGACGTCAAAACAGCTTTTCTAAATGGATACCTCGAGGAGGAAATCTACATGGAACAGCTTAAGGGTTTTGTGTCCAAAGCTAATATTCATAAGGTGTGTAAGCTACAACGAGCCATTTATGGGCTGAAGTAAGCTTCTCGGAGTTGGAACCTTCGATTCGACAAAGCAGTCAAGGACCTTGACTTCGTGCAAAATGAAGAGGATCCATGTGTTTACAAAAAATTCAGCGGGAGCAACATTGTGTTCTTAGTACTATATGTAGATGATATTCAACTTATGGGAAATAACATAGCAATGCGCAGCACTGTGAAAGCTTGGCTTTCTAAAACGTTCTCCATGAAAGACTTGGGAGAAGCTTCTTATATTCTAGGGATCCATCTTTATAGAGATAGACCACGAAGAATGATAGGACTCTCCCAAGCCCTCTATATGGATAAGATCCTGAGAAGATTCAAGATGGATAATTCTAAAAGAGGGTTCCTTCCCATGCGACATGGAATTCATCTCACCAAGAAAATGTGTCCTCAAAGTGAGGAAGACAAATGAGAGATGAGTAAGGTACCCTATGCCTCGGCAGTGGGTAGCCTCATATACGATATGTTATGCACGAGACTGGACTTAGCCTACACTATAAGTGTGGTAAGTCGCTTTCAAGCAAACCCGGGAAGAGAAAACTGGACTGCCGTCAAGAACATTCTTAAGTACTTAAGAAGAACTAGAGATATGGTTCTTAATTACGGTGGTGGAGAACTGAAGGTGGTTGGATTTACCGATTCTGATTTATAAGGAGACAAGGACGACTCTAAGTCAACATCTGGGTATTTGTTTACTCTTAATGGAGGAGCAGTATCTTGGAGAAGCTCCAAGTAAAGTGATACTGCAGATTCCACCTGCCAAGCAGAGTACCAAGTTGCCTCAGAGGCTAGCAAGAAAGCATTTTGGATGCAGAAGTTTGTGCAAGAACTTCAAGTGGTGCCTAATGCGGAGCTGCCTATATCACTATTCTGTGATAATGATGGAGCTGTCGCCCAAGCCAAAGAGCCAAGGGTTCACCACAACACCAAGCATATAGAGAGAAAGTATGACATCGTTCGAGAGATGGTTGAAAAAGGATATGTTTCATTGCAAAGAGTAGACTCAGAAGACAATGTCTCTGACCCGCTGACTAAGCCGCTATCTCAGGCTATCTTGGAAAGACATCTGAAGAACAAGGATATTGGATACCATGATGTGTGGCATTGAATATTCCCTCTAATGCCACTCAGGGGGTGAAAGAGATGGGGCATTGTACTTGTAATTATGGAATAATTAAAAAAGGCAATATGATTCATTCATTGTTTATTGTATTTCAAATGCATTCTTGATTTGGTAAACATTGAAGTGAAGCCATGTAAATAAGAGCAAACATTCCACTCTCATTATCGGATAGGAGAAAATGCACCGAAAGTGTTTAAAGCTTATTTACGTAAATCGTTCGCAAGTCAAAAAACTTAATTGGGCATTAAGTTTTGAGTAAGACTTCTATAATTGATGCTAGGACATGTGCATGTCTTGATAGCATAGTTATAAGTATATTGGTGGGACCAATGTACTCTAACACAACTCATACTTGATTCAGTCACACGGTATTTACTCTTGGAGAGTCGATGACGAATCGAAGGGTTGTGATAGTATATGTGGACCTTTGACTTGAGGGTTCAGTAAGAGATGTACTTGTGATGTTTAGTTTTTCATTAGAGTAGTTAGACTCATTTACTTAATCGCTGGATCAACCTCGAAGTGTGAACTATACGGGCAGGTAGCAGTCTTTACTATACGCCAAGAAAGGATTCTATCTCCTGTTAGTGAGCAAGCGAATGTCCTATACGTTAATAGCAAATAAGATCATGAGTCTTTGGCCAAAGCATTGTGATCTAGTCGTATTGGATACACTAGTAATCAGTCGGTCTTGATTTGCATTAACACATGTATAGTGTCTAGTCAACAGTAGGGTTTGACTTTACCGTGACCCGAAGACTTGACCGGGACATACGATGAAGGGTCTATACATATATGGTATTCACGACATAATAGTTCTGGAATGATCCCTTCATTCGTTCTCAGTCGGGGTTTACAATGCGGCCCGCTAGGCTGGCTAAATGCTGCCCTCACTCATTGATTCCTCCCAATGCCGGCTGAGACGGACCTACAGAGTCGTGCATCAGGATTGTTGACGGATAAATAAGAATTTATCATCTCTTTATTAATACTAGATATTGGATATCTAATTATAATTTATTAGATAAATCAAATAATGGTATTATGAATTGAAATTAAGTTACTGGGTATTTAATTTAATTCAAAATTATTTTTCTAAAAAAATATATTTGTATTTGATATAATTAATTAATTAGATTAATTAATTAGTATAAATACATTGGAGATAAAATGAAGTGTATTTAACGGAGTCGTTTGACGAACGTCTGGTACACGAGCCGAGTGATTCGGCCCGTTTCTTAGAAACTTCACATGGGCCGCCCCCCATCTCATATTGCTTGGAGGTTTCCTTTTTTTGTTGCTTTGTGGTGTGTGATCCCAGCATGATATTGTCAACACTTCATGCCATAATGATAATATATGATGGGATCTCATTATTGATATAAGATATCAAAAACCCAAAACAACACACCACTACCACACCTTGGTTTTGGCCGAGAGCTTCCAAGAGAGAGGAGGAGATTTTTTTTTCATATGTTCTTCATCTTAGAGGTGAAAGAAAATCAAGAAAAATAAGAGAGAAAAATTCCTATGGTAATTTCTAGCTGTGTTCTTCCAAGAACGGATTGCTATATATTTTTTCTGGTCAAGTTCCATCGTGTGGTGACGTAGAGGCATCGTACTTTTGGTTTTTGGGACGAAGGGATTTTGTGCTCGTGCTCGAGTTCGTGATCATCATCAACTTACGAAGATATTATCAAAGGCTTCAAAGGTATGTGACTTTGATCCTTTGTCTTCGTTTATTTTTATTTTTTGTATATACGTTACTTGATCGATCCTGTTTGGGATTCTTTATATTGAGTTTTATTTTTCCATTGCATACTCGTTTTTGTATCGGGAATCGCAACAGAGGTGACATGTTATCCTGGCTTGCTAGGTATTTCAGGGGATCGTGATCAGTATATAGAACAAACTCACGTTGGTAAAGATAATGACGCCAGTGGCGCACTGCCAGAACAACAGACAGAACTCGACGTCGTAAGCACAATAATGTGAACGGGGCCCCAACAGTTCTCACTGAAATAGGCCACAGGACACCCATCTTGACTGAGAACAGCACTGATACCTACCTTCGATGCATCAGAATGGAGCTCAAACGGAACATTAAAGTCTGGGAGGATCAGAATGGGCGCAGATGTGAGCTTTTGTTTAATGATGGCGTACGCATCAGCAGCAGCCGGTGTCCAAGAAAATGTCTTGCCCTTCATGCAATCGGTGATCGGGGCCATGATCATGCTGAAGTGAGCGATTAATCGCCTAGAAAAGGATGCGAGGCCGTGGAAACTTCGGATGACAGTGATAGTCGTAAGGATAGTCTAATCTTGAATAACGGCTATCTTGGAATCATCTACAGAAATCCCTGAAGCCGAAATACAGAATCCCAAAAAAATAATAGAGGCAGTAAACAATACACATTTTTTTGGAGCAAAGGACACGCATAAAAGTACTCGACGCATTAGAAAGGCTGAAAGGCATGACTAACCACTCAAAGAGTCCCTCCCGCGTCTCAAATGCTGTTTTCCACTCATCACCAGGCCGTATATGAATTTGGTGATACCCGCTACGTAGATCAAGTTTCAAAAATGCAATGGAGCCACTGAGCTGATCTAGTAAATCATCTAGGCGTGGAATGGGGAACCTGTAACGAACCGTGATTTTATTGATCGCTCTACTGTCCACACACATACACCATGTGCCATCTTTCTTAGGTGTGATAAGGGCGGGGACAGCACAGGGGCTCAGGCTCTGGCGGACCATGCCACGAGTCAACAGGTCCTCCACCTGTCGCCGAAGTTCCGCATGCTCAGACGGGCTCATACGATAATGGGGCCTATGGGTAAAGGGGCCTCAGGCACAAGGTCGGTCTGATGTTGTATATCACGAAGGGGCAGTAAGGCCGCAGGGATCTCGGCCGGAAAAACATCAGAAAATTCGTCCAAGAGGGACGAAACCAGCGGATATGCCTCGGAAGGAGGAGACATATCATGGGTGATCAGTATAAATCCTGGGGAACCGTCCTCTAATTCCCTCTCAAAGGCGGCATGTGAAAGAAGGGAGACTAAAGGCGTCAATATGGGAACAGGTGTCGGTTTGCACGAAGAGTGCAACACTAATTTAGTAACCCCTCCCCCCCAAAAGTGTAAATGAGTACGTATTCAGAAAACCATCATGCATAACACGTCTATAAAACTGCCACGGACAGCCCAACAACAAGTGACAAGCATCCATCGGAACCACATCACACCAAATAGAATCATAATAAATACCCCCAACAAAAAAAGGGCACTTCAACACGATCAGTAACTTGAACTTTAGTATCACGATTCAACCATATAAGACTATACGGATTAGGGTGCAAGGATGTAGTAAGATACAATTTACTAACAGCATCATTAGAAATAACGTTCTCGTAAGCACCAGAATCAATGATGAAGTTACATACCTTGCCTTTAATTGTGCATGTGGAGTGAAGAGAGAATTACGCTAGTCGTAAACAGCTCCCATTTGGGGCAAGCAGAACGTATGGTGGAGCACGAGGAGCGGTCCTGTGTCGCCCTCCAAATGAGTCTCATCCTCTGACGGGTCCGTATCGAACAGGAGGGTGGTCATATGTATCTTCTGAATCACCCTCCAGTAAAAGGGTGCGAGAGCCTCTAGGATGTGGGCATCAAATCATGCGGTGGCCCGAATCGCCGCAATTGAAACAGCAGCCTGGGAAGTTCAGACATGGGCCAACAGTAGGGTGTTGGGCTGGTTGGTTTGGAGGGGCTGGCGCTGGGACGGCCTTGGTGACAGGAAGTCCAGAAGGGACCACCAGTGGAGGCCTACGATCCGCGATAGTAGGAGCAGTTGGGGTGCGCCAATATTGCTGGATTTCCAGGGCTAACGCACGGTGGTGGGCATCGGCCAAAGACATGGGGCGGAGTAAATTAACAGTGTCCTGAAGCCCGATGCGGAGACCACCCACATAGTGAGACACAATCTGAGAAGGCATCTCACGATTGTCTAAGCGAGCGAGCAAGTGATAAAACTCCATCGTATAGGCGTCGACCGATTTCAAACCCTGGCAAAGATGTTGAAATTTTTGATAGAGTGTAACATCGTAATTGGCAGGGATGAACTCGGCAGTCATAAGGTCGCGGAGTACCTCCCAGTGAAGGACGTCCGGTCTGCCATCACGGCGACAGGAATTCCAGGTGTTGCGCCACCATGCAGCTGCACGAGATCGAAAACGGGTTGCAACAAGGGCTATAAGGCGATCTAGAGGAACCACTTTGAAATTCATCAAATCCTCCGTGGTGTAAAACCAGTCCAGAAAATCGTCTGGTGAACCTTTCTCCGTAAATTCCGGAATATGAAGTCGAAAACCCAATTCCCAGCGATTCGCCGGAAAAGGTGGTGGGTGCTGACGTGGCGGGCGAGCCAGCGGGGCAAACGGATTATCCAAGGTGATCGTATCTGTAGGTCACAAGTCGTCCAGGAACAAGTCTAGAGGGGGGGTGAATAGACTTGTTGAAACTCTTAAACTCTTTTTCTCAAAGAGTGAGTTTCTTCAGCTGATAGGTAAACAAATGACTTGGAGTCGTTTGTTCTTAATATGTGCGGAAGTCAGCTGATGACAAATATAAAGCAACTAATGAAACACTTAACAATGAATGCAGCAGATAAAATATGATGCTATAAGACAGTAAATAACGCAGGCGGTTATAGTGGTCTCAGAGGTGGGGTAATCCTCTACTAATCCACTTTTCTTCAAACCAGTTGGAGATGAATTAACTATAATTCTCAACCAGTGATAAATATTACAGTGATTCAACAAACTACAACAACTTCCAACCAGTGGAAATTCGTGCCGTTGTACCACTCTTGACTGCCTTACACCTCTTGATCCTCGATCCTCGGATGCCTTTACAGTCTCATAACTTCAACCAGTGAAGTACCCCGAACTCAGTATTATAGACAAGAGTTTTTGTCTTCTCTAACTAAGAGCTTCTTTACGTATGAACTTTTAGAACCGCTCTTTTCACGATGCTGTATTTCGCTTTAGATAGCTTGAATGATTTGATTGCTTGAAAGTATGTTCGCACCGGTAGTTTCTCAACTTCAAATCTTCGGATATATATAGGTGTTGATCCATGAGCATTCCTTCATAGCCGTTGCAGATTTGTAACAAATCAGCCCGTTGGAGGGAGACTTCTTTGTTTATTCTTTTCTGAACGTTGCAAGGCTGGATTCCCATATTTTAATCTATCTTCCGTCCGTTGTGAAGACTTCTGCATGTGATGCGCCGAATCTTTTGAATATAAAATGATTAAAGTCTTCAAGATGGGTCTGGATAGTTTATTTAATTCATATCTTTTGCGGGAATCACTCCAATTTGTCTCTTCACATTGCATGTGACTTTCCATAATACTTGACTTTTCAACGCATGCTGACGTGGACTTGGAGTACTTGGCTGGTCTCGACTAGGCTGATGAGCAGTTAACTTCTCTGCAGTCTGGACCTCTCTGATGTTCCCAGTTTAGGATTTGTCTGATCAGGTGACTTGTCTGAGGTACCTTGGCTGCAGTCTGGTCAAACATCCCTGATAATTTTTGTTGACCAAAACTACTCTGACTTGACTCGGCTGATCCTCTCTGATGGACTTAGCTGTACTTTAGTACTTAGCCGATTTTTAGCCTAACTTATTTTGGCCTATAGAAGATACTCATTCGGTTCTTCTTTACATTTTTGCCAAGTTTTATACTTTAACATATTTGGCCTATGGAAGATACTCATTTGGTTCTTCCTTACATTTTTGCCAAGTAATAAACATTTGAATTTATATTAATGACATCATCAAAATATAACAAGTATTCCTAACAAATGCCTCCTATTTTGATGATGGCAAAACTTTAAACAAGTAATCAAATGATCAAGTCTGCACTTAAGTGCAAGACACAAACTAAAGTCAGTCTAATTTTTGAGACAACTGGGAATTATCATTCAAAAAGACTGTTATCAAATTAATTTTCTGTTGATTACAAGTACATGGATGAATTTTACAATAAAATTTTCAAGTACATAAATCATTATAAGTACAAAATAAGTGAAAGTTATCTGCCTCTTCCTCTGCCTCTTCGAATAGGCTGTTTGGCAGGTCTGAAGGGTTTAGCTCCGATTGGTCTTGTCTTGACTGGGGCAAGACCATACTTCCTCTTCACAACAAGAGCTGCGAAGGCTTGCTCTTCTTGGGATGAAAACTTGTTCTCAAGACATAGCTTCTTGATTTTCCTCTGTAGCGCAAGTTCATCCAACGCACCTCCTCTTTCCAAAGTAGGAGGATCTTTGGCACTGAATGGAGGGATCATGGGATAGGCATTTAGTTCCTCAGCATGTTTCTTCAGAATAGCCCAGAGTTGTGGATGTGCTTCTTCCATGAAATTTATGAAGATCTGCTGTTGGGAGAGGTTATCATCCTGGAGTATTTCCCAGATGTAGTAGTCTCTGATGAATTTCTTTCTTGCAGATCCCCACATGGGCAGAGCTTCATATGGAACAAAATCCTCCACAAACCACAACTCCTTTCCTTCCCACTCTAGAGTAGGCTCAAAACCTCCTCTAGTCCTCCTCTTCTTGCCTTCAGGCTGGTTAGCCTGTTCTTCTGGTTCTGTTCCTCCCTTCCTCTTGGCTGAGGATGTCCCAGCAGTGATCATCTGGACATCCTGCCTCTTCTTCGATCTAAGCTCCTTCCTTATCTCTTCTTGATCATTTACTTCCCCCTGAATTCTATCTTCCCCCTTTTTGCCAGCATCAACTAAGGTAGTCAATTGCTGCTCTATTCTGCTTATCGAGACAGACATGCCAAATGGCATTCTGTTGTTGGTAGGGGGAGGAGGCTGAGGTACTTCTCTCTACAGTAAAGTGTCAATCTTTGCATTGATGGTTTGGAGGTCAGGAGTGACCTGAGATGCCAGCAGCTCTCCAATGGTATCTTTCACTATCTTCCTGATCAGCTCAGTCACTGCAGGTGAGATCTGAGCTGGTGGAGAGTGCTCGCCTGAGCCTTCTGCAATTGAACCACCAGACTGCAGACTTCTATCTGCAGCTGGTACTCCAGATTGGGTCTTCTATGGTGTCCCTGATCTGGAGTCCTCAACTAACTCCGCGTCCAGGCTGGTGTACCGGGCAGGTGCCCCAGTCCTATCTGCAGCCTCTTGTGTCGGCTCTGGCTCCGGCTCCCTTTCTCCTTCTTCCTTCTCTTGCTCTTTCTCCTGCTCTTCCTTCTTTTCTTCTTCAATATTTTCTTTTTCTTTCTCAGCTCCTTTATCTCCTCCTTCATCTTTATCATCATCCTCATCATGATCATTATCATCATCATCCTTATCATCATCATTATTATCATCCGCTTTCCCATCTTTTTCTCCTTCATCCTCATCATCTTTTTCTCCTTCATCATCCTTCTCTCCTTCATCCTGTTCTACTTCTTCTCCTTCTTCTTCTTCTTCTTCTTCTTCAATCAACTCTTCTGTTTTCTCAACTTCCTCAGAATGTTTTTCAGCTAAAATATTTTCTTCTTCTCTTCTCTCTTCCTGCTCTTCTTTTTCATCGACTAAAACAATAACTTCTTCATTTTCTTCTCCATCTACCTCCTCAATCCTAATTTCTCTCTCATCTTCCTCCTCATCCTCTTGTCCAAATGAACCATCAAAAATACTAAGCATAATGGAATGGATGAATTGGTCCATGTTGGTTTTAAAATGAGACATGAACCAATTATCCTGGAGGATTAAAACTAAGTCTGATTCTTTACAAAATTGAATCAGTACATTCTCTGTGGCTTGGGGATATCCCCAAGCACTAGTTTCAATATAAGCCTGAAAATCTGTAAATGACAGGGATTTGAAAAACTTCCACTCTTCGAAAATATTGACAAAAGAGTGTTTTAATGCTTGTGGCTTAAGAAGTTGTAATTGTTCGATGGATAGATTGAAAACATTATTTTCCAGTAGGTTAAAGATATAATTGGCTTCAGGGATTGAGATGATTAGACCTACTTCTTCTTCCTCATGAATGTATGCTGGGGTGAGGACAGCCACAATCTGAGTCTTGAGGGTGCCTGGGGCAGGCTGGTCTTCCAAGTGAGTAGGTGACCTAGCTGCAGGGCTCGCATGATGATCTGACTGCTCTTCCTCACTAAATTGCAGTCGCCTGGGCCTCTTGAGATAGGGTTCTGGGGATGACTGCATGATGGATGGTTCTCCAGGGGCTGGTCCCCTTCTCTTGAATCGGACAGCTATGGGAGTGTCATCTGACTCGGAGTCTGACTCGACTGCAGTTGGGTTGTCGGCTGCAGGTCGGTCCGACTCGCCTGATGAATGATATCTGGGGTAAGTTCGTGTGTCACGTAGCTCCTTCAACATCTGGGCTGCTCTCCTTGTGCCTCCCAATTTTCTTAACGTCTCTTGGTCCAGATGACCAAGTCTTTTGTTGGGGTGGAAGGGGTCAGTACTTCCCTTCGCCATACCTGTCTTTTCCAGAATCCAACTCAGCTGCGTTTCAAACGCCAGCTTAGATTTAAATCTTTTTTCATCAGAAAGCCATTCGGCTTTGTTGACTTCTCGAACAAATTGCCTAAAAATGTAATATGCCCAATCAATTTCCTCATCTTGAATTAGTGCTCCCAGCACCATGAACTTCGCCGACGACAGTTGATCGTAACTGCCGGCCATTCCCATAATGATCATGTTGGTTATATCCAACGCAAAACGATAGACCTTTTTAATCTCACTCCTTTTAGCGGTGAGTTTCAGCTTTTCCGGCAGATTCTCCACCTTGATCTTCTTCCAGGTTTCGGCGGCTGACTGTTTGAGAGTTTCGATAGCTATACCGCGGTGTTTCATACCAAACACTGTACGAATCGACTCCCACGATATGTCGACTTGTCTTCCGCCAACTGTGCTCCGAATTCCATCCTGAATCAAATAGGCTTCGCGGTAGAACGCGATAACATCTTCCTTGTACAAATGTTGAGGGTTGATGTCCAGGAATGGGTAGATCCCATTAACCTTCATCGTGCGGATTAGGTCAAGCACGTCATAATCCTCCAGATTTGCTTCCAATAAGCCTTCAAAATCAACGACCAGGGAGAAGATAATCTGGTCCATGACTGCCTTCAGATTGACGCCTTCGAAGTACGATTCCATTTCTGCAAATAAAGGGTTTTTAGTGTATTTGGAGTTCAAGAATTTTTTGCTCTGTAAATTTTTGCTCTGTAGATCTAGGGTAAGCGTAAAAGGTAAAGTGAAGAGGTTTCTTTCCTTATAAAGAAGATGAAAAGACGTATGGATTAAATTATTATATATTTGAAACGGTGGTACGCCTTTTGAGATTCTTTTAAATTTCAAATTTGAATCGGTGGTCCATTTTAAAATTTGACGGTTGGTTTTGATTCGCACCGTGGAGGTCGATTTAATAAGCGATTGCCACGTGTATTTAAAATGACACTTGTGAATCGAACATTAATATATTTAAATGCCACTTACGAACCAAAATTAATATAATAATATTATAAATATGGCAGATAATAATTAAATATTCAGGGGTCGGTTGAGTTTAGAAAACTTAGCTGGTCTGAATTGTTGACTGTTGACCGCTCTGCATCAGGTGAGTTGACTCCATGGTCTTCTCGCCTGATATTCTGATCAGCTAGGTTCCTTTGTCCGTCCTTCGTCTTCTTGTTTGCATCAGCTAGGATCTGATTTCTTTAATCAGCTGGGTCCTTCCTTCCTCTGAGATGCTTTAGCTTGCTTCTGTACTAAATTCCCAATCTAGTAATCCAAGATCTATGCTCAGCTCCAAAAACCTTTCTTCTGGCAAGGGTTTGGTAAAGATGTCAGCTATTTGGTAGTCTGTGCTGACTCTTTCAACTCTAACCCTTTTGTTAAGCACATGGTCTCTGATGAAGTGGTGCTTAACATCAATTTGCTTCGTCCTTGAATGCAAAACCGGATTGTTGGTTATTGCAATAGCACTATTGTTGTCACACCAGATAGGAACTTCATTGGCAATGATATTATAATCCCTTAGCTGTTGTCTGATCCATAAGATCTGAGCACAACAGCTACCTGCAGCTAGGTATTCTGACTCTGTGGTGGAGATAGAGCTAGAAACCTGCTTCTTGCTACACCAGGATATCAATCTGGTTCCTAGAAATTGGCACGTTCCACTAGTGCTTTTCCTATTGATTTTGCAACCTGCGAAATCTGCATCTGAATATCCTGACAGCTCGAAGTTATCATCCTTGGGATACCATAGTCCAACATTGATTGTAGACTTAAGGTATTTTATTATCCTCTTGGATGTATCTAGGTGTGATTGCTTTGGCTTGGACTGGAATCGCGCACAAACTCCTACGGCATAAGATATGTCTGGCCTGCTTGCAGTGAGGTACAGAAGTGATCCAATAAGTCCTCTGTAGTGGGTTGAGTCCACTGATATGCCTCCCTCATCTGCATCTAAGTAAGTACTTGTGCTCATAGGGATTCTTGCTGGCTTGGCTGATTCCATTCCATATCTCTTGATCAGATCTTTGGTATACTTAGCTTGGTTGATGAAAATTTCTCTTTCCATCTGCTTAACTTGTAGTCCGAGAAAGAAGTTAAGCTTTCCCATCATACTCATATCAAATTCTCCTTGCATAAGGTTGGAGAATTTCTCGCATAACTCTGGATTGGTTGAACCGAATATGAAGTCATCCACATATATCTGGACTATTAATATGTGGCCTTCGTGCTCCACTCTGAATAAAGTCTTGTCCACCTTCCCTTTGCAAAAACCATTCTTCTCAAGAAATACAGATAGTATTTCATACCACGCTCTTGGTGCTTGCTTAAGTTCATAGAGAGCCTTCAACAGCTTGTAGACATTGTCTCCTTTGACAAAACCTGGGGGTTGCTCTACATAGACTTCTTCTTCTAGGATGCCATTTAGAAAAGTACTCTTTACATCCATTTGATAGACTTCAAAATCTTTGAATGCAGCATATGCAAGGAATAGTCTGATGGCCTCTAGTCTTGCAACAGGTGCATAAGTTTCATCAAAATCTATTCCTTCACACTGTGCATAGCCTTTCGCTACAAGTCTGGCCTTATTCCTAACAACAGCTCCGTCTTCATCACTCTTATTTTTGTGCACCCATTTGGTGCTAATAACCTTCTTGTGATCAGGTCTGTCTGTTAATTCCCAAACTTTGTTTGTTTCCATCTGCTCCAGTTCTTCTTGCATGGAATTTATCCAAGAATAATCTTCCAAAGCTTGTTCTGTTGTTTTAGGTTCTATCTGTGACATAAAGCATGAGAACATAGCCATTCCTGCTGGTAGGGTTGACTGTCTTGTCTTAACTCCATCAGTCAGCTTCCCGATAATTTGCTGGATTGGGTGATCTTTGAGCCATTTGGGGATATCGTCTTCTTCTGGGTCTGTTCCACCTGTTGGATTGCTCTGGTGGATTTCTGCATCAGCTGGGTTTTGGTCTGCAACTGGATCAGCTACCGTCTTGTCATCTGCAGGTTGGATCTGATCTGCAGGTGAGTCTTTATCAGCTACGGCTGGGTCTTCATCAGCAGCAACTAGATCAGATAGGTCTGGTGATCCTGTCTGATCTGCAGTTGGGTCTTCAGCATGTATAGTTGAATCTTCAGGCTGGTCTGCAGGTGAGTCCACCATTCCAGTGTCGTGTACAATGACTTCTTCAAGGGTTGCTGACTTGAGCTTGTTCTCAATTAGCTCAACTTGCTTCCTGTACTCAATGATAGATTCATCAAAAACAACATGGGGTGTTTCCTCCACAACTAAGGTTCTTTTGTTAAATACTCTATATGCCTTGCTTCTTTGTGAGTATCCCATAAAGAGACCGTCATCAGTTTTAGCATCAAAGGAATTTAGTTGTGTTTTACCGTTGTTGTGGATAAAACACTTACAACCAAAAATGTGAAAGCAAGCAACAGTAGGAGTTCTATTATTCCAAACCTCATAGGGAGTTTTGCCATGTCTCCCTACTATCATACTCTGCTGCAGGTGCGACAAGGCTGTGTTGTGACTTCACCCGAACTTATTAAGCAGTGCCTTACGCAATCATGGACTGTTTGCTTCCTTCAGGGTTCTGTTTCTTCTTTCAGCAACGCCATTCTGCTGGGGAGTCCTGGCTGCAGAGAGCTCATGCTGGATCCCATTCTGATCGCTGTAATCAATGATCGCCTTGTTGAGAAACTCTCCTCCTCTATCTGATCTGATCTTGATATGGATAGGGATTTCTCATTTTGGATCCTTCTCAGCAGCTCAGGTATCTTGGTCAAGGTTTCACTTTTCTTATACAAGAAGATAATCCAGGTGTACCTTGAATAATCATCTACTATGACAAGTGCATACTTTCGGCCGCTCAAAGTCCTTGGCTTGATAGGACCAAATAGATCCATGTGGAGTAGATCTAAGATCCTTGTTGTGAGAGTTGTAGGCTGGACTGGCTTGAATGATGCTCTGGTCTGCTTTCCTTTGTGACATGCATCACAAAGTGCTTCCTTCTTGAATGCTTCATCTGGAAGTCCTCTGACCAGCTTCCGAAAACTAATCTTGTTGATGGCTTTGAAGTTCAGGTGACATAATCTTTTGTGCCACAGCCATCCGTTCTCGACTACTGTCTTGGATAGAAAATAGGAGTTAGGTGTTCCTGTGTTCCAATCTATCATATAGACATCTCTTCTTCTGAATCCTTGTAGCTTCACTTCTCCAGACAGGATATCTATCACCATACATTTCCAGATGGTGAAGACTACTAGATTCTTCTCGTCGCAAAACTGGCTTATGCTCAGGAAGTTGTACTTGAGCCCTTTGACATAATGAACTTTGGATATCACAATATTTCCTCGGTGTAGCTCTCCAAAGAGTTTTGTTTGTCCTCTAGATCTATCTCCAAAGGTTACATCAGGACCTCTTTCTTTGGTGTATTTGGATAGCATCTTCTTGTTCCCGGTCATGTGCCTCGAGCATCCAGAATCTACAAACCATTCTTCACCTCCAAGGTTTGAATTTGTGGAGATGTGGTTGTAGTCCTTCCACCTTTTCTGCAATCAAACAAGCAGAGATTTAGGTACCCAAATCTGTGTGGGTCCTCTAGGGTTAGTTGGTTTCCTGGAGAATTGATTTCTCCTTGGATTATTGAAATTGTTATCATTATAACCCTTATAAGATGTGTAAGGTCGAGGTCTGAATCTCCTGTTGGGATTGTGTACCAGATATTCCTCAAAATATTGATAGTGTGGGCCATTTCTAAATCTTGGCTGAGACCATTTATTAAACCTTTGAGGTCTCCACACTTGTTCATTTTGGAAATTAGGATAACCTTGAGGTTTCCATCTGCCCCTCCCATTTTGAAATCTGTTTTTAGAGAGTTGTTGATAATAGTGTGCATGTTGTCTGGGCTGCTGCTTTTGCCTGGGCCATTGCCTAGTCGCCTGTCTAGGTGGCTGCCTTGTGTAACCTGACTGCAGCCTAGACATGTGACTTGGCTGTTGTCTATTTTTAAATATCGGTTTATACGTAGGCTCAGCAGTCGAGACAATTGTTTCTCCTTTGATAAACTTTCTTTTAGAACTAGAGGGAGTGTGAGGATCATATCCAAGGCCTGATTTGGAATATAGTGACCTTTTATTGGTACACAATTCTTCCAGAGTTGAAGACACCTTCAGGGAGGTTATTTCCTGCGCCTGAGTCTTATTTACCTGAGTCCGCTTAGTAAATTCGGCTTTGACATGAGCAAGTGCAGCTGATTTTTCTTTAAGTAAAACAGTTAATCGATTTATCTCAGCTGTATTAACATCAGCCTGGTTTTTAAAGTCAGCTGCACTTATTTCAACCTTATTCAGTTCTAGGCTGAGTTTTTCAAAATCATTTTTCAGCTGCCTATTCTCATCTTGCAGCTGAGTCTTCTCTGCTGATACAGTTTGGTGTGCAGATTTGAGTGTTTCAAAATCTTTAAATAGCTGATTTACATATTCGTGAAAATCCATATCTTGTGACATGGCTGAACTATTATTTGAACCAGAGGGTTTAGATATTACCTCTTCATCAGCTAGGTTGGCCATCAGGCAGTCATACTCTCATCAGAAAAGAATCCGCTGCTTGATTCTACATGCTCCTGGTCTTCTCCGATGAGGGCCTTCCTTCTGTCTTCTTTTCTACCTACCTCCTTCTTGCTCTCGTCCTTCTTGAGATCAGGACAGTCCATTTGGATGTGTCCTGTCTTGTGACAATTGTAGCACTCTACTTTCTAACTTCCAGCTTTCTGGTTCCTTCTGGGATTCTCCTTATAATTTTTCTTGTATTTGGAGTAGTTTTCCGGAAGTTGCTGAACCTTTGCATAATAAATGCCATCTCTTCCTCAAAATCTAATGTATTTGGAGGCTTTACATCAGATAAGCTCTTGGCGGTGGACTCGGCTTCAAATGCTATTCCCTTCTCTGCAGGCTCAGTTGAGGATGAACTTGGAAGCTCAAACTCATAAGCCTTCAGATAATAGAACAGCTCTTGAATTTTAATTTTATTCAGGTCCTTGGACTCTCTCATGGCCACGGCCTTCATGCTCCATTCAGGGTTGAGAGATCTGAGAACCTTCAGTGCCATTTCCCTGTTGCCATAGGTTTTGCCGAGGGAGTTGATCTCACTGATAATCTCGGTGAACCTTGTGTCCACTTGGTCTATGGATTCGCCATTCTTCATTTTGAAGTTGTCAAATTTTTGAATAGAAATTGACAACTTGTTTTCCTTGATCAGCTCCGTTCCTTCACACATTAAGGCTAATCTGTCCCAGATTTCTTTGGCATTCTTGCAGTTCTTGATCTTGACCATGGTGGATTTGTCAAGAGTTTGATATAGCACATCTCTGGCCCGGTTATCAAGATTGGCCAGCTTTCTTTCTTCGTGAGTCAGCTCTGTCCTCTTTTTGGAATCTTCTCTGGCTTCCCTGCTGCGATCTCCTCTGCTATGTTGTCCTTCTCGAAGATGAATGGACCATCCTCTATGATGCACCACATGTCATCATGGATCGAAGATAAGTGTGTCTGCATCCTTATCTTCCAAAGATCATACTCGTCAACTGAAAACACAGGGAGTCTAGAATGCATGTGTTCCATTATAAAATGAGAGTAAAGATATATCTCTGATATAGATTTGGTTCGTGAAATAAATGAACCAACTGCTCCGATACCACTTGTAGGTCACAAGTCGTCCAGGAACAAGTCTAGAGGGGGGGTGAATAGACTTGTTGAAACTCTTAAACTCTTTTTCTCAAAGAGTGAGTTTCTTCAGCTGATAGGTAAACAAATGACTTGGAGTCGTTTGTTCTTAATATATGCGGAAGTCAGCTGATGACGAATATAAAGCAACTAATGAAACACTTAACAATGAATGCAGCAGATAAAATATGATGCTATAAGACAGTAAATAACGCAGGCGGTTATAGTGGTCTCAGAGGTGGGGTAATCCTCTACTAATCCACTTTTCTCCAAACCTGTTGGAGATGAATTCACTATAATTCTCAACCAGTGATAAATATTACAGTGATTCAACAAACTACAACAGCTTCCAACCAGTGGAAATTCGTGCCGTTGTACCACTCTTGACTGCCTTGCACCTCTTGATCCTCGATCCTCGGATGCCTTTACAGTCTCTTAACTTCAACCAATGAAGTACCCCGAACTCAGGATTATAGACAAGAGTTTTTGTCTTCTCCAACTAAGAGCTTCTTTAAGTATGAACTTTTAGAACCGCTCTTTTCACGATGCTGTATTTCGCTTTAGATAGCTTGAATGATTTGATTGCTTGAAAGTATATTCGCACCGGTAGTTGCTCAACTTCAAATCTTCGGATATATATAGGTGTTGATCCATGAGCATTCCTTCATAGCCGTTGCAGATTTGTAATAAATCAGTCCGTTGGAGGGAGACTTCTTTGTTTATTCTTTTCTGAACGTTGCAAGGCTGGATTCCCATATTTTAATCTATCTTCCGACCGTTGTGAAGACTTCTGCATGTGATGCGCCGAATCTTTTGAATATAAAATGATTAAAGTCTTCAAGATGGGTCTGGATAGCTTATTTAATTCATATCTGTTGCGGGAATCACTCCAATTTGTCTCTTCACGTTGCACGTGACTTTCCGTAATACTTGACTTTTCAGCGCATGCTGACGTGGACTTGGAGTACTTGGCTGATCTCGACTAGGCTGATGAGCAGTTAACTTCTCTGCAGTCTGGACCTCTATGATGTTCCCAGTTTAGGATTTGTCTGATCAGGTGACTTGTCTGAGGTACCTTGGCTGCAGTCTGGTCAAACATCCCTGATAATTTTTGTTGACCAGAACTACTCTGATTTGACTCGGCTGATCCTCTCTGATGGACTTAGCTGTACTTTAGTACTTAGCCGATTTTTAGCCTAACTTATTTTTGGCCTATAGAAGATACTCATTCGGTTATTCTTTACATTTTTGCCAAGTTTTATACTTTAACATATTTGGCCTATGGAAGATACTCATTTGGTTCTTCCTTACATTTTTTCCAAGTAATAAACATTTGAATTTATATTAATGACATCATCAAAATCTAACAAGTATTCCTAACAGTATCTTCCTCATCGGTACCCTGGATGTCCGAACCGCCGTCGGGTGGCGCTGCTACAGTCGACTGGGCGCGCCCATCGGTCACGATGCTGTTAACCTTAGTGCACAGTTCAGCCACAGTTGATTGCATCGTTGCCCTCGCCTGCACGACTGCATATAATTGATCACGAAGCGCGGCGATCTCTGGATTTTCGTTCTTTTTCGGTGGCATCGTGTGGACCAGGAATTGACTCCGAGTACCAACTGACGCAGCATGAATGTAGAACGTAAACGCAAGAGAGGTATGGGTAGAACCCTAGTTTAATAATCTCAAAAAACTGTCCTCCAATACTGACAATCCGAAATATAAATAATAGAGTCTGGGCAAAACAGGCCCAAGTCCAAACATAAACTCCCAATAATTAGAATATCAATAAGGCCCACAACTGAAGGGCATAAATAAATAAATTAATTAATCGGCGGTCTCATCTCCATCACTTCCCCTCTCCCGTTTATAGTTTGATCATTTTTTGCTAATAAATGATGAGATATAATAAATTGATTAATTGTGTAGTAGTAATAGTAAATGTGTGGTGGTGTGTGGTGTACATTAAATAATATGACTGCAATTATTTAATGTAAGTATGTATACTTTATTTTATTAAAACAATTACCCTATGTACCAGCCAAATGTTGATAGGGGGTGTATACTTGGTGTACTTTAGGTAATGGTTTACATAAATGATGATAGTAACTGTGTGATTAATATTAAAAATAATGATTGACATAAATAATGATTGACATAAATAATGATAGTAACTGTGTGATGGATATTAAAAAGTAAAAATATAGGTTATGAGTGTATGGTGAAGATTAAAAAATAAAAAAGGATTGACTTAATTGTGAAAATGGATATATGTGAACTTACTAAATGAATTATTTTTTGAAAGAAATATAAATATTTAGGTGGGATGGCGGAGTATATGTTATGAATAATTGAATGAGTCACATGTTTTATTATATGATAATGTCTATTATGTTCCTAATGTAATTATAATTGTTTTATTTGAAGTTTCTTTTATAAATAAAATTTCAGTTATTAATAAAAATTATATTAAAAAATCATTATCTCTGAACTCTCTATTCTATATATAATTTTATAACATGTTATCAACACGATAAAAACTAAATTTAAAAAGAAAATAAAGAAGAAAATGAACTACATAATGAAAAAGTCCAAATAAGAAAGGTAAGAAATACTATAATAATAGAATATAATATTATAATCATCAACTAAACCACAATTCATTTTTCTCACGTATAAGAAACATACATTATAAGAATTCCATTTTTATGATACCATCGTGTTGGATTTAAAGAGGATACCAATTTGATATTAATATTTAATATGGGGTAATCACTCTCTTATATGTTTTTGTTCGAAATTAGTAAAATATGTGAACCTGTAGATACATACCCTTACATTGTAAATTTATAAAGTCGTCTCTATGTTACCACATGCCAACTAGGACACACTGTCGCTGGCGGCTGACAATGATTATGGCAGTCGATAATTCAACTTATAGTGGTATATTTTGATGTTGATCTTGTTTGAACTAATTGGAAGAACCTGTTTTGGTAATTAAACCAGTTAATTATTTCAAAATTTAATTTTCTTATTTTATTTATCTTCAAGTGGTGAGTTAAAACCATATATTTCTTTAGTTTATTTCCTGCAATTAAATATTACAATACCTCTTATATGATGAGTTCATTTATCACAAGACTTGTGGTTTTACGTATTTATGCAATTTAAATATCATAAATTAATATGGCTGGTTATACCATATAATTGGTTAATAAATCCTACTCTAAAGAAGTAGTTGATCAGTTATTCAAATCCTGCTCTCGAGGAAGAGGTTGATAAATAAAATTCTGTTTCCACAATTGTTGAATATAGATGGTGTTAGAGCATGCACTCGAATGTCACTCTGAAGATGAGAGAGTTCGGCATTAATATGTAATCCTGAATTAGTATTCCCTCTATATATGGTATGTTGGTACTCCTGATTTGATAAATAAATAAAATTAATATCCATGCAATTGAGTAGGAGCATTCCGCTCTTTATGAGATAAGGAGTTTTAGCACTGGAAATGTTTGGAACTCAATTGCTTAACGTGTCTGTAAGTCGATAAAACTTAACTGGACATTAAGTTTAGTTAAGACTTGTATAATGTATGCTTGTACACGTGTGTCTTTACTTAGAATTCATGGGAGCATTCTCTATAGGTATGTCAATGAGATAGTATACTCGGATATGACTCACCTTGATTCAGTCACATGGTACTCATGCAAAGATAGTCAATGACTGAATTGTAAGGTTATAATAGGTACGCATGAATTTCTGACTTGAGGGTTCAATAAAAGATATGCTTGTGACATTAATTTAGTCATTAGAGTAGTGCAATTCATGATACTTATTGATACGGGTCAACATCGGGATGGACAAGTAGCTGTCATTACTGAATACCAAGATAGAATTCTTTCTCTTGTAAGTGAGCAGGTGTGTGTCTAATATGATTAATAGCAAATAAGATCAAAAGTCTTTGGCTATAAACTAGTTGTATTTTATATATGATAGCTCATTGATCTTGATTTGCACTAACATGGCATAGTGTCAAGTTGAAGTAAGGTTTCACTTTACCTTGACCATAAAATTTGATCAAAACATCTTAATGGAGGATTTATAATTTACGGTATTCATAACATAAAAGATTTAGAATGGTCCTAATCATTCTATTTTAGTTGGGTTACTATGTGAGCCACGGGCCTGGCTAGGTATTACTCATATTCCTTGGATTCTCCCATGCTAATTGAGAAGAACCTACAAAGTAGCTCAATAGGATAGACATCGTATTAAAATGAACTTTTCTCTCCACGTGAATATTAGACATTGGATGTCTAATTAATTTATTGGATAAATTATCAGGATATAGTGGATTAGATTAAATTATTGGGTAAATAATTTAATTCACTAAGTTTGTTATTTAATTAAATAATTAGATTAATTAATTTAAGTCGAGTACTTCTATCCGGATCAATTGAGTTTAGTGGTTAAGATCACGATGGCCCGGGAGGAGCCCATAAGGGGCGACCAGTTTGGCTAGGTCAGGCCCCCGACTTTTTTATCTTAATTAGGGAGTTGTAGTCCTAAGAAAAGTAGTATAAATACTATATTTCCCTCCTCATTACATTAGGGTTTCTATTATAACCTCCTAGCAACCAAGAGAGAAAAAAGAGAGTTCTACATCCCCTTCCATCTATCCGCGACCTCAAGGTCTTGGAGCATGAGGAGATATTTCCCGGGCAATTTAAATCAAATGTGTGTGAAGTAGAGAGACATTGTGCCTCCAGTGCTGGATCAGTCCAAGCTTTGGGATCTAAGGAAGAACATCATCATCATCAAACACATAAATTCCGATTGATCCCTTTTTTCCAAAAAAGTTAGATTTCTCCAGCCCCATATTTTCTTCGAGTATAGAATCGTTAATCGGTCCTTATGGATTCAGATGAGCACGTGGTTTATTGTGTGAACCTAACATCCATTTCGTTTTATTTTGGCCGAATCCAACATTGGAATCGAAGCAAGGTTAACGCTCTTGTATACACGAGAAATTATGTGTTTTGAATGAATGATTTAGTTTGGATTGTGATTTAGAATCATTAGATATATTTTAATTATTCATGGTATTTTATTTTCGGAATTTGCATTTAGATACGAATTTGGAATTTTTGTAAAATTGTTTGTTTCCAAAAACACATGAAATCCAGAAATTTAATAATATGGAATACAGATTAAAAATAGCCTTGAACCACCACGTCGGGTGGCAACCTCCAGTTGTCGGAGAAATGTCGAGAAGAGCCTAGCAGTAGGCTCCAGGTGTAATAACCGTACTTTCCATGAATTTTTGGGCTTTGACGTTCGTTCACTTTTGTCACTCTTGTAAGTGCTTATTGAGATGTTGTTGATTTTAGAGTTCTGTATCTTTCGGAACATATTCATATTGATTGTACTTTTCAACAATCCAGAGGCAGTATCCGAATTCTGCTCTCTGGATGTTGCGAAATTCGGTGAACGTAAGTGCACGTTATCGTAGACAAGTAATAAAATGATGAGTAAGATATCGTTCCCACGAGTACTGACTTACTAATTACCGATTTATGTGTATTCTAATTTTATTTGAACTATCGAATTTTGAGATGCAAGTAATAATTAAAGAAAAATTAATAAAAGAATAAATAATGAAAACGATCGCTCGAAGAAAGAAAATCAAATAAGAAATAAATCTAGGATTGTGAATCCACCTCGGTTTATCCGAATTTACTCTCGATTATCTGAAGTTAATGATTTCCCAATTTATTGAAGGCGAAGGTTGCTAAAGTACTCAACCGCCTCTCCCTAGGTCAGTAGATTTTTCTAAGGCGAATAATACACTCTATTCCTAGGTGAATTAATTCGACAATAGGCAAAAAGCACGAAATCTTCAGAAAGGCCACGTAGTTCTTATGAGTATATTCCTATCTCACAAGATAAAACGGTTCTCACCAATATTTCCTCACCAACTCTCCTCTCCCGATTCGAGTTGCGTAATTAAAACAATTCAATTATAGGCCACACAATTGAAAGCATTAAGAACAATTGGAAAAACTCAACAGAAAGGGGAATTATATAGATAATCAAAAGTAAATTCGTCAAAACCTCGGTTTCATCAAAATCCTAGAACAGGGTTTTAGCCTGACATGCTAAAGAATAAAAATATAGAAATAATTAATGAAAGCATAAAGATCAAATGCAGTTGAAGAGCTCGGATTCCTCCGTTCTCTAGCTTCCGCTCTCTGCTCCTTGGTGCTTTCTGCTTCTTCTTCTTTCCTCGATGATCTTCTCCAATCCATCCCCCTCAATTCTGACCTTTAATGCTTATTTATAACTATCCTTAGCCTCCAAAACGCGTCCGGGAATTAGGTTGGGAACAGGCTCCAAAAATGGCCCAGAACTGCGTCCAATTCTATCAAAACCGCCCCGTTGGCCGCAGCTCACTTAATCTGTGCCGCGGCCCCTGACCTTCAGCGCAAACCTGGGTGCGCTATTTTCCTTTTTGGGCCGCGACTCAACATCCTTGTGTCGCGCTCACGGTACAGTTGATTCGGCGCTTGCTGGTTGCCTTCGTGTGCCGCGGCTCACTTGGTTCGTGCCGCGGCCTCAGGCCAAAAATTGCCATTTTCGCCCCTTTTTCATCGTTCGAGCTTCCGGACTCTAATTTCCTGCCAAACATAAAAGAATAGTGCATTAAAGGCTCATTTATGCAGGTTTAGACACAAAATGGATAAAGAATAATGATAAATAAGCGTATAAAAATACGCCTAACAAATACCTCCAAACTTGAGCCTTTGCTTGTCCTCAAGAAAAAATCAATTTTAAACAAAATGTATCGTGAATAATCGTGCAAGTCCATAGTGATCAACTTAATCAATACTACCCTGAAAATCTCAAAGAATAATACAAGTATCGTAATAGTGAGTCACATCCAGGACACTGATTCCACCAAATAACCATTTTCAGTGCTAATCAATTGTTCATGAAGAAAGTCAATCTCAAAGATTAACAAGCGTGAATTTAACCGACCGCTAATATGAAGGGTTAAAATAAACGAGCCAACTCGCCCAGTCCTACAGTCTAGTGGCAAAATTTTCAAGAGTTTCATCATCAAAAATAACTCTCGGACAGTATTCCCTTATATATGATCAATAAAATGATTCGAGTTAACCACTAGGTTCGGATCTCGGGATGTTTCATCGGAATAATCCTAGGGTGGAGTTCCATTCTCATGTATTGGGGAACCGTTTGACGTAAAAGACACTCATGGGGCACATGGATGCTTCTAGTTACTAAGTTCCCCTCCACAGCGGAGAAAAACTCGAATAGCTATTCCCGCATGTCCGATTCAAGGTCGCTGTTTTATGCGAGAGTAAACAACGGGTCACGCGAATACCCCCGGTTACTAGGCTCTCCATCATCGGCACATGCGAAATCTCTAAACCACTAGTCTAATCAGGGTTGTCGTTTTACGCGAGAGTAAACAACGGGTCACGTGAATACCCCCGGTTACTAGTGTAACACCCCCAAAACCGTATGGGAATATTACACGCCGTAGACCCTTTCCACAAGGATCTACCAGGCTAAACATCCATAAACAACCAAATGCTTACCCGGCCAGGGTCAAACAATATAATAATACAGACCGCAAGGTCACTTACACATAAACACACAGACTGATGAGGTCACACAACTCTATCAACAGAACTGACTAACAACATTACCCACACAGGGGTCGAAACACAATACAGCGAAAGACTGAATCAACTCTAATAATACAACCAAACTCTACCAAATCTCGACTCTTTGATTAGTATCACATCTTATCATCCCCTTGTGCCAATCCTATGACTTCTTCCCTGAACCTGCATGTACCTGGACGTAGAACAGACATCCACCCCCCGATTACTCGGGGGTTAGTAAAACTCCATTGTTTTACTAGTGCAAGTATAAAACGATACGAAATGCAACAAGTAAATAGCAACTACGAATTTAATATGGAAATAAATTATCAAATGTTCCCGAGAAGTTTTATTAATTTTGAACTCAAGAAAGAGATATTTGAAAAGGAACACATCATCTCGGGGATTTTTAAAGCAGAAATTCCTTTGGACCTCGAGTCCCAATTTACAAAGCCTTTTCTAAAACATTAGAGCCTCAGCCCGATTCTCTTTTCAAAACACAATAGATGAGATATCATTATGGGTCCGAGACCCGTATTTAAAACGTTATCCAAACAATCACTGCTATACGACCGTTGTTCGTACACATCATGTACCGAACTCCGGAGGCCTCGACGGACCTTACCCGGACCACACAATCTGTTCGTACACATCATGTACCGAACTCCGGAGGCCTCGACAGACCGTACCCGGACCACACACTCTGTTCGTACACATCATGTACCGAACTCCGGAGGCCTCGACGGACCCTACCCGGCCAAAAACATCGTTCGTACACATCATGTACCGAACTCCAGAGGTCTCGTCACACCCTACCTGGATCACACACCTTGTTCGTACACATCATGTACCGAACTCCTGAGGCCTCGTCAGACCATACCTGGAACACACACACACACATCGACACGACACAACTCATAATAATCAAATATCAAGCCATTCCACATTGCACCGAAATGTATAATCAAGTACGTAAACCAAAACAACACAATTATCATAATCATCGCAACAACTCAACAATGACCAACCATACCCGGCACAAACTTAGATAATCAACACGACCAACACAATTTCACGACGTTAGATAAGTGAGGGTATTATCGCTACCATCAATCATTCATAATAATTAATTCTTACGAAGCATATTCACGAAAGTAAACCAAATTCATCACAACCATAACACGACGTACCTATTCACAAGACACAATTCGTATAGTAAAATACTTGCCTTAATAACCGCTACCAAATACTCCGAAGAACACGATTCGACCGGGAAGCTCGGACCCCGAAAAAGACAACGAACGGAAGGGTTCCGACTCGAGTTCTTCACAAGAATTTCGTCCCTAAGTCATGCCAATGATAAATCAATAATCGTACGATGGATAATAATCATACAATGCCCAATCCCCCCTCTAAGACCTTTTGTCGGACACCTTCAAGGCATTGACTAAGAACTCGACCAAACAAAGAATCGAAACGATCCAACCATGGAATAACAAGGAAAATGATAGAATACATCTAAATAATCATCAATACATCACAAATCTAAGTTATTACGGTTAAATCGGACAAAACGAACAAAAACCCCCAATTCACCCAAAAGTAGGGTTTCAAGAATTTACCTTGGATTAATGATGAAGAACAATTGTTGGTGTTATTAATCCACACCAAGAACTTGAAGAATATGAAGTTGTCTGGGATTGATGATGCAAAAACGCCCAAAATCGCCCACAAGATCGCCCAAGAGGAGGAGGAATGAAGGAAGAGATGAAATGAGAATTCATCTCACAAAATCCGCACAAATAGGTTGTTCTGGACTGTGTACCGCGGCCCAGCCTAAGTGTGCCGCAGCTCACGGTACAGGCTGCTCGGCCAAAATTGGAAAATGAGTGTCTGAGCTATTTCGACCATAACTCTCTCGTCCGGACTCCGATTGACTCACCGTTTGAACCATTGGAAAGCTAACTTGATGCTCTATAATATTGAAAAGATTCAAAATCTTTGGAGTTTCCGAGAATTTATGGTGATTTTACAAAGTCGAACTCATACTTGGAAAAGTGGTTTAATAACACTGAACTCAAGAAAACGACACCGAAACCCGAACCTGAATACGAATCGAAGATACGGTTACGAAGTACTCGCAAAGAAGAATCTAAATGCTAATAGAACACATGATTCCGACCACCTGAAGGCTCGAAATTCGACAACCGAAGTAATTACCCCAAACTTTGGGAAATTACAAAAACGGCCCAAAACGTCCGAAAATCACGATACGTGATCGAATTACCAAACTGAAGTTCACAGCACGTCTAACAAAGTTAAACGGACTTACGGGAAACTCGAAACAGTAATTTCGAACGAGATTCACAAGAATCGAACTCGAGTGCAGAAAAGTCGTTAAGAAACACGGAACTCAATAAAAGAATACCGAAACGAACTCGGATGAAGTGCAGAATTAATCATTCTCATAATGATGAGACGGTCCCAAGCGAGTCGTCGAAACGGACTTCCGCCGAAAAAAGAAAATTACCGGAAATCCGAAATTGCGGATATTAGATTCTACCCTCCTTAAAAGATGTTTCGTCCCGAAACTTAAATCAAGTAGGAAGAAGCAATATCCCACCAGAAAAACTCAATGAGATACACAAGAACCAAAAAAAAATTGCGCCCAACAGCGAAACGTTACAAGCAACGCGAAAGAACATACAGCGTGAAAACACGCCCCACGATGACCATAACAACCCCACCGGCAATGATTCAAAACAATAACGAGCAACTAACGACGCATCACATGCACACATTTAATCAAAGAAACGCACGCGACAACAAGTCGCACCCGACCACAACGACTATGCGGTAGAAACAAATATAGTATATGATAGAATTCACTCCGATTCTCGTCAACAAGAAAATGTCCGACGTCAAGACACAAATAATTTCAAGATAACAGAAAACGAGAATACCGGACATTACATTCTATCCTATTAAAAAAAGGTTTCGTCCCGAAACTTAAAATAAAACATCATGGTAGAATACAAACAAAACCAAAAAGTTCACGCAACAAATATCAATCTCTACACGAATAACAACACAAAGTACGACCCACAACTACATCACCAGACACCACTGGGTCCTCCAAAAGTAGGAACAGGACTCCAGTTCCCTATCATCTTGGCAACAATCTCACAGTACTGAACTCGATGCCCCTCGCGTCCACAATTATAACAAGTCACCGGCGGTTTCTTACAATGCGCGCGTTTATGGCCCATAACGTTACAGTTGAAACACCTAGGAGCATTACCAGAACTCAAAGACACCGGCTCGGGTCTTTTAGATTCTCTAGCTGACCGAGAAGGTCCCATACTCGACTGATACGAGAGTCGAGGTTTAGGAATCCCAATTCCCTCACTTCCCGATGCTTCATCGGAAATCTTCTGCTTCTTCGCTACCGATACAGACTCTGTAGACATCATAGTCATTTCAAATGCTAAGGTTCGATCTTGATAGTCCTTCAGCGTTGTACACATAAAAGGGGCCATACACTGCCGAACCTGAGGTTTCATAACGAACCTTATCTGTCTCACTTCGCACTTGATCTCGAACGTAACAAAGTTGTCGATTGTAATCGACTATTACTTGAGATATCGACACATCTCGGGGCGTAGCCGAGATAAACTCGACAATTATACGTTCCTTAACAGGCGGCGGACAATACTCGGCCTCCATAGCAGTCTTGAATTCAGCCCAAGTAGCGGTACGATCACTAGGTGCTACGGCCTCCCACCAGTCTGCAGCTTCCCTGTCGAGCAGGTATTGAGCAATATGCACTCTTCTCTCATCGGGACAAGCTATGGCATCAAATGTTCTGTCCAACTGGAAGAGCCAGTTATCCCAACCTAACGAGTCCGAAGAACCTACAAAACGGGGCGGGTGCATTCTCATCACACCTCGTAACCGCATACTAGCTCCATTATCCTCATCTAGGATCCTATCCCGGTGCATGGTCTGATTCATATGTGTCAACTGGTCAACCACCTGACGAAGGATGGTGGCGGCGCTAATGTCAGCATTTTCCCCAGTTGATTGCCTCTGCTCACGCGATTGGTCATCTCGACCACCTGTACTGAGCTCATTGGCGCTTGACAACGAGCGAGTCACCCTCTCATGCACCTGATTCCGACCTCTACCACGACCACGCTCTCGACCTCTACCTCTCAGCATACTAAACGGCCACCGATCAGAACAACAAAATAAATATCACATAATCAACATAGGGCAACAAACAGCAACACAATAAAGTATTCACTCCAAACCATCACACGAGTACTCAGACTAACACTGCAATAATAGACTTAAATTCATAAGTAACTCGCACGGTTACACCAACAGAGGTGCACGACTTTTACCAAAGTAAACACAGTCAAGACCACATACATGTCATTAAATTCAGGCACTTGTCACATTCTTTAAAAATAAAATTTTTCCCGAGGTATTTGTTCAAATGATAATATTTTAAAATTGGTGAGTTCGAAAGATCTTGCAGAAATGAAATTTTGAAAACACTTTGATTAATACCTCGACCATTTAACCAAATCCATGGACCCATTATCAAAACTGCTCTGATTTGAAATCACTTGCACAACAATACGTTGAAATATTAAGTCCACTCTATAACCGATGTCAGCAAAATGACCTTATTAATATCTGCCAGCACACTAATCATTACCATAGATAAGCTATCATGTCCACGATAACGTCATAGAAGAATACAATTAAATTATACTATGCCGTCACAACACTCAAACACATAACATTTAAATTCCGAAAATTAGAGTCGTTTTGCAAAACATAATTTTCCAAAAATCCTTTCGATCGTAATAAAAATGACGGTAGTATTTTGCAATGTCCGAAGTATTTTAAAACACATTTTCCAAATACTGATTGATGGTGCTATTTGAAAATACATGACCAACTTATCACAATTCAACCGATTTCAAAATCCACACAAACCGTTGTTTAACCGTACCATCAAGATATTTAAAAAAAATTGATTTCCACAAAAATGCTCAAACCAGTAGAGTCTTTCAGGAAAAACGTTTTCAAACCTACCCACAGCGGGCATATTTACAACAATCCAAAATATTCGAACTTAGAACCACGTGCCCAAACGGAAAATGGGGTCACCAATTCAATCAAATGCATCTCATGGGCATCAATTTAAACATACAACGAAACCATCTATCTGATTCTCTCACAAACTCTACCGTCGATACCTTCTTTTTGGAACGATCAAAGTTTACAACTTTCACATTATACCACCCCACACGGTGGTTCAACGTCAATACGTCCAGTTCAATACACATACAGTGTATCACAAGTATCAAATACAAACTCCATTACACAGCACCGTGCAAATAACATCATGCACCACAAATATCACACATATCATGAACACAGATATTATGCATAAAAGAGGAGAGTTACATCTACAGGCCGCACGGAGATGACGGTCGCCCACGATACTAATTTCATCCGACAACATAACCGACACGTTGTGACTACGCACAACTCAACTTGTCACCCGACATCTCGAATGACAAAACTACACAATACTTGACAAATCACGACTCGACTTGACCCGACAGCCTAGGTTTCCGCAACCTAATCTCTGATACCATAAATGTAACACCCCCAAAACCGTATGGGAATATTACACGCCGTAGACCCTTTCCACAAGGATCTACCAGGCTAAACATCCATAAACAACCAAATGCTTGCCCGGCCAGGGTCAGACAATATAATAATACAGACCGTAAGGTCACTTACACATAAACACACAGACCGATGAGGTCACACAACTCTATCAACAGAACTGACTAACAACATTACCCACACAGGGGTCGAAACACAATACAGCGAAAGACTGAATCAACTCTAATATTACAACCAAACTCTACCAAATCTCGACTCTTTGATTAGTATCGCAGCTTATCATGCCCTTGTGCCAATCCTATGACTTCTTCCCTGAACTCCGCATGTACACGGGCCTTGAGCAGGACATCCACCCCCCGATTACTCGGGGGTTAGTAAAACTCTACTGTTTTACTAGTGCAAGTATAAAACGATACGAAATGCAACAAGTAAATAGCAACTACAAATTTAATATGGAAATAAATTATCAAATGTTCCCGAGAAGTTTTATTAATTTTGAACTCAAGAAAGAGATATTTGAAAAGGAACACATCATCTCGGGGATTTTTAAAGCAGAAATTCCTTTGGACCTCGAGTCCCAATTTACAAAGCCTTTTCGAAAACATTAGAGCCTCAGCCCGATTCTCTTTTCAAAACACAATATATGAGATATCATTATGGGTCCGAGACCCGTATTTAAAATGTTATCCAAACAATCACTACTATACGACCGTTGTTCGTACACATCATGTACCGAACTCCGGAGGCCTCGACGGACCTTACCCGGACCACACACTCTGTTCGTACACATCATGTACCGAACTCCGGAGGCCTCGAAGGACCGTACCCGGACCACACACTCTGTTCGTACACATCATGTACCGAACTCCGGAGGCCTCGACGGACCCTACCCGGCCAAAAACATCGTTCGTACACATCATGTACCGAACTCCAGAGGTCTCGTCACACCCTACCTGGATCACACACCTTGTTTGTACACATCATGTACCGAACTCCTGAGGCCTCGTCAGACCATACCTGGAACACACACACACATCGACACGACACAACTCATAATAATCAAATATCAAGCCATTCCACATTGCACCGAAATGTATAATCAAGTACGTAAACCAAAACAACACAATTATCATAATCATCGCAACAACTCAACAATGACCAACCATACCCGGAACAAACTTAGATAATCAACACGACCAACACAATTTCACGACGTTAGATAAGTGAGGGTATTGTCGCTACCATCAATCATTCATAATAATTAATTCTTACGAAGCATATTCACGAAAGTAAACCAAATTCATCACAACCATAACACGACGTACCTATTCACAAGACACAATTCGTATAGTAAAATACTTGCCTTAATAACCGCTACCGAATACTCCGAAGAACACGATTCGACCGGGAAGCTCGGACCCTGAAAAAGACAACGAACGGAAGGGTTCCGACTTGAGTTCTTCACAAGAATTTTGTCCCTAAGTCATGCCAATGATAAATCAATAATCGTACGATGGATAATAATCATACAACACCCAATCCCCCCTCTAAGACCTTTTGTCGGACACCTTCAAGGCGTTGACTAAGAACTCGACCAAAACAAAGAATCGAAATGATCCAACCATGGAATAACCAGGAAAATGATAGAATACATCTAAATAATCATCAATACATCACAAATCTAAGTTATTATGGTTAAATCGGACAAAACGAACAAAAACCCCCAATTCACCCAAAAGTAGGGTTTCAAGAATTTACCTTGGATTAATGATGAAGAACAATTGTTGGTGTTATTAATCCACACCAAGAACTTGAAGAATATGAAGTTCTCTGGGATTGATGATGCAAAAACGCCCAAAATCGCCCACAAGATCGCCCAAGAGGAGGAGGAATGAAGGAAGAGATGAAATGAGCATTCATCTCACAAAATCCGCACAAATAGGTCTGGACTGTGTGCCGTGGCCCAGCCTAAGTGTGCCGCGGCTCACGGTACAGGCTGCTCGACCAAACTGGAAAATGAGTGTCTGAGCTATTTCGACCATAACTCTCTCGTCCGGACTCCGATTGACTCACCGTTTGAACCATTGGAAAGCTAACTTGATGCTCTATAATATTGAAAAGATTCAAAATCTTTGGAGTTTCCGAGAATTTATGGTGATTTTACAAATTCGAACTCATACTTGGAAAAGTGGTTTAATAACACTGAACTCAAGAAAACGACACCGAAACCCAAACCTGAATACGAATCGAAGATACGGTTACGAAGTACTCGCAAAGACGAATCTAAATGCTAATAGAACACATGATTCCGACCACCTGAAGGCTCGAAATTCGACAACCGAAGTAATTACCCCAAACTTTGGGAAATTACGAAAACGGCCCAAAACGTCCGAAAATCACGATACGTGATCGAATAACCAAACTGAAGTTCACAACACGTCTAACAAAGTTAAAAGGACTTACGGGAAACTCGAAACAGTAATTTCGAACGAGATTCACAAGAATCGAACTCGAGTGCAGAAAAGTCGTTAAGAAAAACGGAACTCAACAAAAGAATACCGAAACGAACTCGGATGACAAAAAGTGCAGAATTAATCATTCTCATAATGATGAGACGGTCCCAAGCGAGTCGTCGAAATGGACTTCCGCCGAAAAAAGAAAATTACCGAAAATCCGAAATTGCGGATATTACAACTAGACTGCCTATCATAGAACAAATAATATCTCGACTTTTTGGGAAAACTGTCCGACTCTAAACTCAATTTAAGTGCCAACACGACTCATGTTACTCGACAACTAGATATGCAAAAAGTGTAACCAAATGCATAGACGGCGATTTGAAAACACGTATGTCTCCTTTCTTATCTGCTAAGATTTCTACAAAAACGAAAAAATTTCGGACCTAAATGAATACTCAATGTATGATATATCGACTACAACTCGACTAAAACTCAACCATTTCTTCAGAGAGAAATCAGTATCGTAACATCAGTTTTACACAAAAAGAAGCACGAAAAATTCACGAATGCAAATAATATCACGACAAGTAAGGCTAGCAACAAAAAATTCAGAAAAATAACGAAAAATTCAAACGAATAAGTACAGCAATGGAAAGTAAACCCCCCCCCCCCCAAATTAGGACGTACATTGACCTCAATGTACGCAAAATGTAATATGCAATGAAAGAAAAGGTCAAGTACTCCCCTACTGTCCGCTCATGAACTGGTGCCGGCGTCGTCCGGCGAGGAGGGTGGCATGGCTGGCCGAACTGGTGGGATGTAAGGCCCGTCCGAGTGCATAATATGGCTCGTCCATGCAGCAAGGTAATCCTGGTGGTAAGCATCCCTCGCTGCCAAGCACTCGTCTCACGTCGGTTGGCCCGACGGGCCTGCTCTCCCATCTCATCTCGGACGGCTGCGAGGATGCTTTCTCTCCGTCCGCATCTCCTCTCTCCAAGCAGCTAACTGACTCTCTGTCTCTCTCCTCATCTACTCTCTCAGTCCATCGAACATCGCCTGAAGGTGCTCTCTATCGGGCGGCGGGCTGGACTCCGCCTGCCCATGCGTCAGAAGAAGAGGCTCAGGGGACTGCTCGTGTGCCTCATCAAGAAGAAATCCTCGCCCCCGAGCGTGTGCCGGCAATCCTCCCCACTGGTCGAAGTGAGAAATGATGTGATGATCAATCGGACCCTGGGGGGCCAGCATCGGCACATCATCCGACCAAGTCATGCCCGACTGGTGGCATAGAGCGCAGATAAGAGAGGGGTGCTTGTTGGCCACTAAGTATACTGGATACAGCTTGGGAAGTAGTTTAAAAAACAAGCTGTACTGATTTTAAATCTGAGTGCGTAGCGGAATTCTTAGATACAGTAAGTCGCTGTGGATACAGCAACTAAATGTGTAGTGTATACTTAATTAATCACAGTAATTAAAACAGTAAAAACTGAAGGTAAATAACACAGTATTTAAAGTTGTTCGAGGTAAACCCCTCTACGTACACTGGTCCTCCACACAGGAGTAAACCTTTTATTATAATTACTACGTACACAACTACGTAATTATAACAGTATACAATCAATATATCGTTCACACAGATTGATATAAAGATCTTAGCTTCAACCGTTCACACAGATTGGTTTGAGCTAAAGCTTGACTGGCTTCTTCACACAGAGTTCTGAAGCTTCGTCTTCCTCATTCCACACAGGGCTGATCTGGGTTTGTTCAAAGTATAGAACAGATTATGAACAACAGCTTTGACTTTATGAGCTTCGAGCTGATGAATTGTTGTTCAAGATGATGAGCACTGTATATCTCTTAGATATGAGTTGCAGTAAGCTTTGGAGATAGGTTTTGCTCTGATGAATAACTTTGATAGCTTTGATTACTTAGTTCACTTGGGTAACTGATCTTCAACGCCATAATGAGATATATATAGTCTTCTGGAGAATATATCCGTTGAGTGAGATTCCGTTCCAACGGGATGAAAAACACGATCCGGATTTAGCGGGATTTGAAGATCTGTTGACTGACAGTATTTAAATACTTTATCCTTCAGTATTTAAATACTTCTTATTCAACGGGACTTTGACTTCTGAATATTCCTTCTTTGTCCTGTTGAGAGCTGTATGGAAGATTACTGTATTGGTGATTCGAGACAGGTTCCATACTTGGTCTTTATAAGACTTCTTTGCTGTACTGAAAGGTTCCACTATATGCTGGATTCGAGACAGGTCTTTGATACAGGTTGATGCCTTAATTCTTAGATATAGTTTCCTTACTGTATTGAGGATTGGCATATATGTCAAAACCACTTATCAATATTATTCGATACAGGGATTGAGTATCCCGGCTGTTTCGATACAGGGTTCTTGTTTTCCCAACAATTTCTCCCTTTTTTACAATTTGCCAAGACTAACTTTCAAGTCTTCTTGATGATGCCAAAACCTTCTTTAAGAAATAATCTTCTTTGATGACTTCTGGCAGATTTCTTGGTCTTCTGTCAAATGGTCTGTCTTTCAGCAACTTAGTCTAATTAATGAACTGCTCACAGGCGAGTTCGATACAGCTAAGAATTTTTACAACTTAAGCTTATGATTGGCGCGCAGGCATAATCTTACAATGAATTCTAAGCTTACAACTGAAATTATGAATTGTTCGTAGACAAGTTCGTACAGTTTAATTTTTCAAACAGGTTTCTATACTTGTGATTTGTTTATCAAATAATGTAAGTTTATGTAATCATACATCGACACAGTAGATTACGAGTTGTAATATTTCAAGACAAGCAAACATTTTTATTGATATACAAAGATAGAGTACATGGTTTGCTGTTTCGAAGGAAAAATTACAAAAAGAAACTATATTACAAGGATTTCAGCTCCTATAGTACGCATGTCTCCATGGCTTTCTCCCTGGATCATTCTCGATTCCACGCCACCAGTTCTATAAGGAATCATTGCCTCGATCTTGGTATATAGCTCTTCCTTCATAGGATCTGTCAAAGGCAAGAATCCAGTCTTCTCGATGGGTGATCCGATCTCCTCTTTTGTGTTTGGATTTCATATCTAGCTGGAGAGGGAGTTTTCATTCTTATAGCATCTTCGTGAATTTGTCTGCGGCCTCCGCTAAAGTCTTATAGGTTTTGAAGATGGCGGATTCCCTGACGAGTTTAACGAAGTACCTCATCAGTTCATTCTTCCTCCATTGCTTCACCTCATCGGCAGTTGGATGGCGGTTGGTCGGCAGACGGATCTCAGAAGGTCTTTGAAGTAGAGTTTGCCACGGGACATTTGGATCATGAAATTCAGGTCGGGAGCCTGAAATCTTAAAACTCTGGGAGGGAGGGGCTAGCTTGTTTAATTCAGCAGTAATGCTGTCTTGAGCGGCCTCAAATTCCCTTTCATGCTGTAACCTGATTCTCCTAGCAGCTTCTCTTGCCTCTTCCCCCTTTTTGGCGTCATCAAGACGTCCTAGGATCTCCAATGCGGCATCTTGTTTCATCTCAATGTTGGTTACTCTCTCGACAAGGGTGGAAAGAACCTCCGACATATCCTTGATACATTTGTCGTGGGCTCGCAATTGAGAACTATTTTCGATCATAGCGCATGCGGTCTTGGCTTCAGCAATGCGCGTTTTGGTTGCCTCTTCTTTCAGGAGTTGCTCTTGCTTGTCCTGCATGATCTTCAGTGCTTGTTTGAATACTTCTGGTAAAATAATGAAGGCCTCGACTACTCGAGAAACTTCATGTTGTAAGGTGGTCATCTCTTCTACGGAAGAAGTATGCATCCAATTCAAGGCTTTTTCAACTGAAGACAGGGCATTCACAGCATCCTGTATGAAGACGGTTTGAAGACCAAGAGCACGCAATTGCTCTTTTCTAGCAGCAGTTATCGGAGAATCCGGCTGAGCAAAATCTTTAGATCAGTTCAACCTCCTTAGATTCAAGGTAGGGCGTGAACTAAGTTGGACATCCTCAGGTACAATACCGTCCTCGGATTCCACGGTTGATGGGGCGGGATCAGCATGTTCTGGTTCGGCGGCCTGGGGTGCTGTGTCTTCCTATTGCAAAGGTTCGTCGGTAGACATGGATACAGGAGGGACTGAATCCTCCTGTTGTCTCTCAGCGACAACTTCTTCTTCTTGAACGGCGGCAGGCTCGGGTGCCTGTTCCAAAACTATTTCTTCTTCCTCGACTGGAGGGACTAATTCCTCCTCGTCAGGAATGATCTCTTGCTGTGGCGAAGGAGGCTTACTCTGGGTTGATGGCCCTTCGTCGTTATTGGGTTGAGAGGCATCTCTGTCTTGAGCCTCTTCACGACTCATCCTCAGACCAGCCTGTAAAGCTTCGTCATCGTAGTCTTTTGGATTAGGGGGAGAGTCCTCTGACTTATCTTTACCTTTTCTCCTTACATCAGATTTCTACAATAGATGGCTTTCAATCAGTTCTTTGCAGAAGGGCTTGTCCCATCGGATCAGGGCCTCAATTTCCGTTGAGTCCGTCACTTCTGATACATATCTTTCTTCTTGGCTCCATTCGCTCCAGTTGTACAATGTGTCATACGGAGCTAGCCTATAGCCTTTCCATTTAAGGAATCTTTTGTAAGCATGTTCGATCTGAATAGAGAGAAGAGTTTTGTTAATAATAGTGTTAGGGGAGGGACTGCGTACAACGTCTGGATACGTTGTAGCGAGGGATTCCTCTACAGGTATGGGATCCTGTAGGGAAGTGGGATTCCTTACAGGGGATGGTGCCCCGAAGGAAGATTGATACTGTACGGGTGTGGAATCCCGCATAGGAGAAGTAGATTTTGGCTCCGTAGGGGCAGCCGACTCGCTAGAGTCTTTTTCCTTGGCAGATGTCCGATCATCCGTCTTAGCCGCCAAAGGCTCAGGATCTACTGTCGATACAGTAGTGGACACCTCTTCCACAGGGGTTGGGCCCTGGGGTTGTTCTTCAGTGGGTTGCGCCACGGTGGAAACTTCTTCGGAGGTCTTGGTGGATTTAGCTTTGGAAATCCTCCTTAGCTTCCTCTTCGGCTTCTCACCAGCAATGGGTGTCTTGCTGTGAGACCTTTTCCTCTTCTTTGAAGACTCCACATCCTGGGACTTCAAAGAAACATCTCTTGGGTCTGCAGAAACTGGCATACTTTGGGTTTTAGGGAGATTGCACACCATAGTGTTCTGGTTATACACAGTAGGCTTGACGCCTTCTAGATATATCCTGGAGCTATTTTTCTTTGCATCAGCGGATTGCGACAGTCCGCATTTTGTCAAAATATGGTTTAAGATTAAACCAAATGACTTCTTCTGGGTGGCAGGCTTGCATACTTCCTCCTGCAAGCACTTCAACAAAATCTGGCACCAATTGCCCTTCTCACAGGTCAGAATAGCAACCATCATTTTGAATCTTAAATTGGCACACATTTTGAATGCACCAGTTCAATTCTCGATGATCCTGCAGCAAAAATCATGTAAATACACATAAGGCAGGCAAAAATTCTTCTTGTGACATGTGGTTTGAACCATGTCAATAACAGTTGAGCCGATGAACAGTCCATAAAACTTAGTTATCATCTCTTGAGACCCAAACGTCTCAAGTTGGTCCATTGTTAAGCCATCAACAGGTAGCCTGTAAATATTCTGGAAAAGATCGCTATCAACACATATCTCCACTCTTTGAATGGTAGCGGTTATGTCAGCAACGTGACCTCCTTGGGACAGCGGCAGAAAGCGTACGGCGGCGTTGAGGTAAAATTCCTCAACCAGATGAACATCGTACTTGTCAGCGGTTTGACTTCCAAGGCGGTAGAGGACTTGTTGATAGAGACGAGTGATGATGTCCTTCATAGGTTCTACATGATTTGTCTCAGAGAGAATGCATTCGATGATGACAGATCGTGAGAAGATCCGTCCATCGATGATGTTTGCGGTTTTCTTGAGTGCGGGTGAAGATGTTTGTCCAGCCATTATTGATTGTTCAAGAAAATGTGAAAGAGAATACACGAAATTTGCAGTAAAATGCAGAAAACTGTGTAGGCTGTTTTTGCTTGAGAACTCTTAAATTTGCATAAAGCGTAAAGAATCTCTAATGGCAGTATCAGTCCTTTTATATTGGGCGGCGAAGTAGGGTTTTGCAGAGTACGAATGGTCAGATTTTAAGGGATGGGAGCCGGTTTTTGAAATCTACGGACAAGATTGACTGAGTGTAAATGGTACACTTATCCATTAAAATGTTTAAATATTAGTGGGTCCCACTTCTGACATTTGTTGATACCCTAAATGCCTGAAACGGCGGTTTTAAAACAATAAACAATTTAAAACATCGCGGCTTTTGAGATTCAGTTGTCTAGATGTCGTGTAAGGCATTTAATGTAAATGACGTTTAACATAAACAGGGCACGTGGACAAAAATTATTTTAAAAAGAAATAATATAATATATACTGAATCGAAATCCTATAGTGTGTGCTGTTTCCGCGTCGATACAGCGTTCCCCCTTAAAAGGTACATATAGGTTTTAAATTCCATACAACAATATTTGGATTAATGCTGTATTCATGGGTCATACTGTATTCCCCCTTAATTATTGCACACGTCAGCTGTAGGATAATTCATATGTCTTTGCTCACTACAGTGCTGTATTGACGGTTCTGAGTGTACAAATAATTAACGTTGGATACTGTATTCTTGGGTCTTACAGCATTCCCCCTCAATTGTTGAGTAAAAGCAGTAAATTACTTACAGGGAGTCGGGATGTAGCATTCCCAATTCTTGTCTAAGCATGTTGAATCTCGCTGTGTCGAGAGGCTTGGTGAAGATGTCGGCCAACTGACTGTCTGTATGAACTTTTTCAAGGCGAACATCTTTGTTCTCGACATGATTCCTTATAAAATGATGCTTCATGTTGATATGCTTAATGCGCGAGTGCATGACAGGATTGTGCGTGATTGCAATTGCACTCGTGCTATCACACATGATTGGAGTCTCTCTGCATCAATTCCATAATCTGACAACTGTTGCTGCATCCAAAGGATCTGCATACAGCAACTACCAGCAGAATAGTACTCTGATTCAGCCGTGGAAAGAGAGTTAGCCAATTGCTTCTTACTGAACCAAGAAACAAGTCTAGGTCCGAGAAAGTGACAAGTTCCACTTGTACTCTTCCTATCTAGCTTGCAGCCTCCGAGATCCGAGTTGCTGTATCCAACGAAATCGAATCCGCCTTCTTTAGGATACCATAGTCCTACATCTACTGTTCCTTTAATGTACTTCAGGATTCGTTTAGCTGTATTGAAGTGTGATTCCTTAGGTGCTACTTGATATCTCGCACACACTCCAACAGCAAACTGGATATCGAGCCTGCTAGCCGTTAGGTATAGGAGCAAACCAATGAGCTTCTTGTAGAGTGATTGGTCAAACGGCTTTCCGGTTTCATCAGCACTAATTTGCACGGAAGTGCTCATGGGGGTTGGCGAAGATTTGGAAGTGTTCATTCCAAATTTTTTGAGAAGCTCATTGCTGTATTTTTCCTGGCTGATGAAGATACCTGTAGGCAACTGCTTTACCTGCAAACCTAGGAAATAACTAAGTTCTCCCATCATACTCATTTCAAATTTACTTTGCATGAGATGAGAGAACCTTTGACACAAAGCAAGGTTTGTTGAACCAAAAATTATATCATCTACATATATTTGCACCATCAGAAGGTAATCGCCTTCCTGTATTTTGAACAAGGTCTTGTCCACAGCACCTTTCTCAAATCCATTGTCGGTTAGATACTGGGACAGGGTCTCATACCAGGCTCTAGGGGCTTGTTTAAGTCCATACATCGCTTTCCTTAGCCTGTATACTAGGTCGATACCGTCTGTGTTGGCAAACCCTGGTGGTTGTTCAACATAAACTTCTTCTGCAAGGTCTCCATTCAGGAATGCACTCTTGACGTCCATTTGATATACTATAAAGCTCTTATGGGCGGAAAAGTCTAAAAATATCCTAATGGCTTCTAGTCTGGCTACAGGAGCGAAGGTTTCAGCATAGTCTATGCCTTCTTCCTGACTATAGCCTTGTGCGACTAGTCTGGATTTATTCCTTATAATAAGTCCATTTCGATCCTTTTTGTTTCGAAATACCCATTTGGTTCCTATAACCGATTGATGTGTAGGTCTGGGTACAAGATACCATACATTGTTTCTTTCAAAACCGTTAAGCTCTTCTTCCATAGATGTTATCCAATGAGAATTATTAAGAGCGTCTATGGTCGAAACAGGTTCAGACTGGGCTAAGAATACAGCGATAGTGCACATATTGAGTCTTCTAAGCTCGGATTGAGATTTCCATTCAGGGAATTGTGGCATCTCAGTATCAAGCTCTTCTTGTGCACAAAGTACATTTCCTTGTGTACTCTGTATTCTCCTACGAGTAGAAACACCAGCATTTATGTTTCCAATGATCAGCTCTTATGGGTGATCACTCAACCATCTTTGGTCGGGTTCTAATTCGGGGTCCCGTACTGTATCGAGAATTTCTGTAGATACAGCTTTAGCTTGTACAACGTCGGCTTCATTAACGTCGATTCTTACAAATGCGGGGTTGATTTCTAAATCAACGACAGGTTCTATGGGAGTTGGAGGATCCAAGATAGAGAGTTGTTGGATGTTCTGAGTAATATCATCTACTCCTGTAGGGTCATGATGAGGTTCGTCGAACACTACATGAACTGATTCCTCGATCGTCAGCTTCCTTTTATTAAAAATCCTGTAATCTTTGCTGACGGAGGAGTATCCTACGAATATTCCTTCATCTGATTTCTCATCAAAGGTTCTAAGTTGATCCTTCCCATTATTCAACACATAACACCTGCATCCAAAAATGTGGAAATATGAAACTAACGGAGTTTTGTTGTTCCATACCTCATATGCTGTTTTGTTGTGGTGTTTGTTGATGATACAACGGTTTTGAGTGTAGCATGCTGTATTGGTTGCTTCACCCCAGAAACGCTGTGGCAACTTGCTTGCGGCAATCATTGTCCTTGTTGCTTCTTTCAACGTCCTATTCTTTCGCTCGGCAACACCATTTTGTTGAGGTGTACGGGCAGCTGAGTATTCATGTTGTATCCCATTCTTCGAACAGTATTGCTCTATAAAGCGGTCAGTAAATTCTGTACCTCTGTCGGAACGAATGCACACGATACTCAATGCCTTTTCATTTTGCAAATTTCTCAGGAGCTCGGGCAGCTTTGATGTTGTTTCCTTCTTTTTGCTAAGGAAAATCGTCCAAGCATACCTGGAATAATCATCAACAACAACCATGCAGTATTTCTTACCTCCCAAACTTACTGGGTCTACAGGACCATAGAGATCCATATGTAGCATCTCCAACACTCTTTGGGTTGAAAGGTAGGATTTGCTCTTTAGGGTTGACTTGATTTGCTTGCCTTTCTGACATGGTCCGCAGACGCTGTCCTTCTTGAATGACACATTTGGCAAACCTCTTACCATTCCCTGTCTTGAGAGCTTATTGATTGTCTTGAAGTTGACGTGAGACATCCTCTTGTGCCATAACCAGCTAAGATCTGCAGTGCCTTTGGCAACAAAGCATGGAATTGAGGAGCTCATAGGCTTCCAGTCAGCAATATACATGTTACCTGATCTGCTTCCTGTAAGCACAACTTCTTTGGTTTGGATGTTCTTGACTCTACAGCAATCTATATAGAACTTCACCGAGAACTGTTTATCACAGAACTGGCTAATACTAAGTAGATTGTACTGTAAGCCTTCAACATATGCAACATCAGTGACTTTGAATTTTCCTACAAGAAGGTTTCCTTTCCCTCTTGTTCTCCCTTTTGATTTATCACCAAAACGAACTTTTGGACCGCGACCTTCTACAAAATCTGATAGCTTGCTTCTATCTCCGGTCATGTGCCGAGAGCATCCACTATCAAAGTACCAGGTATCCTCCTCTAGAATATCCTGTAGCAAAGAAATTAAGTAGATTTAGGTCCCCTTTGATTTTTGGGTCCATGATTGTTAGTTCCTCTAGGTACCCAAATTTTTCTGGCAGCAATTGGTTTAGTGTAGGTCATACTCGGTACAGTGTTGCGATATATACGAGGGGAATATCCGTAGTTGCTATAACCATGATAATTATTATGCATGTAAAATTCAGGGTTATTATTATTAATCCAGTACGAGTGCCGTCTTGGAGGTGGAGCCATTTTCTTCGGCCTAACAGCTTGCCTTCTAGGTCTCCAGTTGGATTCCCAATGCTGTTGTTGATACTGAGCGGGCATCTGCTGTCTCGAGGAATAACGGGGCTCCTGTATCTAATACCTAGGCATGTTGTACTGATAGTACTACCGTGCGGGCCTTTGGTAGTTGGATACAACCTTCCTTCTGAACGACTGTTGGCGCTGTTGATATGCTCGGGAAGCATGCTGTTGAGTGCGCCTCACAGGTTGGAACGGCTTATGATTCCGCTGTCTGGAATAGGATTGCGGGGGCGGAATGGTAGCCTTCGGTTTTCTCGGTGCAGCAGGTTCCTTCATGGGACTAGGGGTATCTTTCGATTCTGGAATGTGTTCCACACTCTTGACGAACACTGTACTAGTTTTCCCTTTGTTTGAACATGAGCTGTATCCTAAGCCACTTTTATCATGAGCATTTTGCCCAGTGCTCAGAATTTCTTCCATTCTTTTGGATGATTTCTCGAACGATTTCAGAGTGGTCTCAAGTTCAATTTCTCGTTTTTCGAGAGTTGTGACTTTGGCTTGAAGTAGAACCAAATCATTTATCTTGATCTCGTTGTGAGTTTTAACCTCACTTAGTTCATGAGCAAGTTGATGATTGGTCTCCATGAGTTTTTCAAAATCGACTTTGCTAGTTTCACAATCAAGAGACATATTTTCATAATTTATCTTCAGCAAGTCATTTTCATCTTTCAGCTCTAGGTTAGACAGTTGGAGCTGTATATTGTCGTTTTTCAATGTCTCATGGGCCTTTTGAATGTTTTTAAATTCATTCATCATGTTTTCAAAAGTATGAGATGCATTTGACGGAATAGCTGAGGTTGAGCTTACCTCATCATCGCTATCTTCACCTTCCGGAATGTCCTTGGCCATAAAGCACATATATGCTTTATCATCGAACTCATCATCAGATGAATCACTTTCAGTGACCACCTGAAGACATTCTTCTGATTTGGATGGTGTGGGGGAGGCTTCTGATTCTCCAATCAGGTCCTTGAGCTTGTTTTTCCAAGCACGTCTTCTTTCATCTCTCTCTTGTTGCTCGGCCTCCGGCAACTTTTGAACTTTGGGATGAGGACATTTATTTGCATAATGCCCTGGTTTCCTGCAATTATAGCACAGTTTAGAATTACCGGATGACATTTCGGTACTTACCTCTTGGACAGGTTTGGGCCTGTAGGGAGCCTGCTTGATGAACTTTTTGGATTTGTGCATGATAAGTGCCATTTCATCTTGATACAGGATGTCGTCGTCACTGTCAGCATTCTTGTGACTAGGCTTCGACGAGCTGGGCATGCTGTGTCGACGGCTTGATACAGCGGCTAGTGCTGTGTCCTTTGAAGGAGATTCTTCAGCTTTCTCTCTTCTGTCAATATCATACTCAAAAGCTTTGAGGTCAGAGAAGAGATCAAAAGTAGTTATTTCATTAAGATTGCAAGACACACGCATAGTTGTGGTCTTAATGTCCCATCAGGCTGGGAGAGATCTGAAATTTTTTAAATTCTTCTCCTTTTGAGTGTAAATTTTGCCCAACGCTTCAAGTTCACCAACAATACCAGTGAATCTGAGGTCAAGTTCCTCAAGTGTCTCAGTTGGTTTCATTTCGAAAGATTCAAATTCTTGAGTCGGGCTTTGAAATCTTGTTTTCTTTTGAGAGCTCAGTTCCCTCACAAATCAACTTGAGCTTATCCCAGATTTCTTTGGCTGTTTTGCAGCTCTTTACCTTCGAGAACGTGCCTTTGTCAAGGGTGATAAATAACGCGTTCTTAGCCACATTGTCGAGGTTGGCTCGCTTTCTTTCATCTGTTGTCCATTGCTCGCGTTCCTTCTCGAGCATATCAGCATGAGCTTGGCCTTCAATCCTTGCGGCCGTGTTTACCTTCATGATCTTGATAGGGCCATCCTGTTTCACAAAAATCATCTCTTCGTGCATTGCTGCAAGATGAGCCTCCATCCTAATTCTCCAATCATCAAACTCGTTAATAGAGAACATAGGCACTTTGTTGATCATAGAAGTATCCATGTGAAAATAAGGAAATGAAAGAGACTATTTTGAAAATTAAGTGATTTGGATCTGATTCGGTTAAAAATACGACTGATTATTTTTAGAATCAACCGCTCCGATACCACTTGTTGGCCACTAAGTATACTGGATACAGCTTGGGAAGTAGTTTAAACAATAAGCTGTACTGATTTTAAATCTGAGTGCGTAGCGGAAGTCTTAGATACAGTAAGTCGTTGTGGATACAACAACTAAATGTGTAATGTATACTTAATTAATCACAGTAATTAAAACAGTAAAAACTGAAGGTAAATAACACAGTATTTAAAGTGGTTCGAGGTAAACCCCTCTACGTCCACTGGTCCTCCACACAGGAGTAAAACGTTTATTATAATTACTACGTACACAACTACGTAATTATAACAGTATACAATCAATATATCGTTCACAGAGATTGATATAAAGATCTTAGCTTCAACCGTTCACACAGATTGGTTTGAGCTAAAGTTTGACTGGCTTCTTCACACAGAGTTCTGAAGCTTCATCTTCCTCAGTCCACACAGGGCTGATCTGGGTTTGTTCAAATTATAGAACAGAGTATGAACAATAGCTTTGACTTATGAGCTTCGAGCTGATGAAGTGTTGTTCAAGATGATGAGCACTGTATATCTCTTAGATCTGAGTTGCAGTAAGCTTTGGAGATATGTTTTGCTCTGATGAATAACTTTGATAGCTTTGATTACTTAGTTCACTTGGGTAACTGATCTTCAATGCCATGATGAGATATATATAGTCTTATGGAGAATATATCCATTGAGATGTATCCGTTGAGTGAGATTCCGTTCCAATGGGATGAAAAACACGATCCGGATTTAGCGGGATTTGAAGACCTGTTGACTGACAGTATTTAAATACTTTATCCTTGAGTATTTAAATACTTCTTATTCAACGGGACTTTGACTTCTGAAGATTCCTTCTTTGTCCTGTTGAGAGCTGTATGGAAGATTACTGTATTGGTGATTCGAGACTGTTTCCATACTTGGTCTTTATAAGACTTCTTTGCTGTACTGAAAGGTTCCACTATATGCTGGATTCGAGATAGGTCTTCGATACAGGTTGATGCCTTAATTCTTCGATATAGTTTCCTTACTGTATTGAGGATTGGCATATATGTCAAAACGACTTATCAATATTATTCGATACAGGGATTGAGTATCCCAGCTGTTTCGATATAGGGTAATTAAAACAGTAAAAACTGAAGGTAAATAACAAAGTATTTAAAGTGGTTCGAGGTAAACCCCTCTACGTCCACTGGTCCTCCACACAGGAGTAAAACGTTTATTATAATTACTACGTACACAACTACATAATTATAACAGTATACAATCAATATATCGTTCTATCATTCACACAGATTGATATAAAGATCTTAGCTTCAACCGTTCACACATATTGGTTTGAGCTAAAGCTTGACTGGCTTCTTCACACAGAGTTCTGAAGCTTCGTCTTCCTCAGTCCACACAGGGCTGATTTGGGTTTGTTCAAAGTATAGAACAGAGTATGAACAACAACTTTGACTTTATGAGCTTCGAGCTGATGAAGTGTTGTTCAAGATGATGAGCACTGTATATATCTCTTAGATCTGAGTTGCAGTAAGCTTTGGAGATATGTTTTGCTCTGATGAATAACTTTGATAGCTTTGATTACTGAGTTCACTTGGGTAACTGATCTTCAACGCCATGATGAGATATATATTCTTCTGGAGAATATATCCGTTGAGATGTATCCGTTGAGTGAGATTCCGTTCCGACGGGATGAAAAACACGATCCGGATTTAGCGGTATTTGAAGATCTGTTGACTGACAGTATTTAAATACTTTATCCTTGAGTATTTGAATACTTCTTATTCAACAGTACTTTGACTTCTGAAGATTCCTTCTTTGTCTTGTTGAGAGCTTTATGGAAGATTACTGTATTGGTGATTCGAGACCGTTTCCATACTTGGTCTTTATAAGACTTCTTTGCTGTACTGAAAGGTTCCACTATATGCTGGATTCGAGACAGGTCTTCAATACAGGTTGATTCCTTAATTCTTCGATACAGTTTCCTTACTGTATTGAGGATTGGCATATATGTCAAAACCACTTATCAATATTATTCGATACAGGGATCGAGTATCGTGGCTGTTTCGATATAGGGTAATTAAAACAGTAAAAACTGAAGGTAAATAACACAGTATTTAAAGTGGTTCGAGGTAAACCCCTCTACGTCCACTGGTCCTCCACACAGGAGTAAAACGTTTATTATAATTACAACGTACACAACTACGTAATTATAACAGTATACAATCAATATATCGTTCTATCGTTCACACAGATTGATATAAATATTTTAGCTTCAACCGTTCACACAGATTAGTTTGAGCTAAAGCTTGACTGGCTTCTTCACACAGAGTTCTGAAGCTTCGTCTTCCTCAGTCCACACAGGGCTGATCTGGGTTTGTTCGAAGTATAGATCAGAGTATGAACAATAGCTTTGACTTTATGAGCTTCGAGCTGATGAAGTGTTGTTCAAGATGATGAGCACTGTATATCTCTTAGATCTGAGTTGCAGTAAGCTTTGGAGATATGTTTTGCTCTGATGAATAACTTTGATAGCTTTGATTACTTAGTTCACTTGGGTAACTGATCTTCAATGCCATGATGAGATACATATACTCTTCTGGAGAATATATCCGTTGAGATGTATCCGTTGAGTGAGATTCCATTCCAACGGGATGAAAAACGCGATACGGATTTAGCGGGATTTGAAGATCTGTTGACTGACAGTATTTAAATACTTTATCCTTCAGTATTTAAATACTTCTAATTCAATGGGACTTTGACTTCTGAAGATTCCTTCTTTGTCCTGTTGAGAGCTGTATGGAAGATCACTGTATTGGTGATTCGAGACAGTTTCCATACTTGGTCTTTATAAGACTTCTTTGCTGTACTTAAAGGTTCCACTATATGCTAGATTCGAGATAGGTCTTCGATATAGGTTGATGCCTTAATTCTTCGATACAGTTTCCTTACTGTATTGAGGATTGGCATATATGTCAAAACCACTTATCAATATTATTCGATACAGGGATTGAGTATCCCGGCTGTTTCGATACAGGGTTCTTGTTTTCCCAACAATTTCCCTCTTTTTGACAATTTGACAAGACTAACTTTCAAGTCTTCTTGATGATGCCAAAACCTTCTTTAAGAAATAATCTTCTTTGATGACTTCTGGCAGATTTCTTGGTCTTCTGTCAAATGGTCTGTCTTTCAGCAACTTAGTCTAATTAATGAACTGCTCGCAGGCGAGTTCGATACAGCTAAGAATTTTTACAACTTAAGCTTATGATTGGCGCGCAGGCACAATCTTACAATGTATTCTAAGCTTACAACTGAAATTATGAACTGTTCGTAGACAAGTTCGTACAGTTTAATTTTTCAAACATGTTTCTATACTTGTGATTTGTTTATCAAACAATGTAAGTTTATGTAATCATACATCGACACAGTAGATTACGAGTTGTAATCTTTCAAGACAAGCAAACATTTTTATTGATATACAAAGATAGAGTACATGGTTTGCCGTTTCGAAGGAAAAATTACAAAAAGAAACTATATTACAAGGATTTCATCTCCTATAGTCCGCATGTCTCCATGGCTTTCTCCCTGGATCATTCTCGGTTCCACGCCACCAGTTCTGTAGGGAATCGTTGCCTCGATCTTGTTATATAGCTCTTCCTTCATAGGATCTGTCAAAGGCAAGAATCCAGTCTTCTGGATGGGTGATCCGATCTCCTCTTTTGTGTTTGGATTTCATATCTAGCTGGAGAGGGAGTTTTCCTTCTTCTAGCATCTTTGTGAATTTGTCTGTGGCCTCTGCTAAAGTCTTATAGCTTTTGAAGATGGCGGCTTCCCTGACGAGTTTAACGAAGTACCTCATCAGTTCATTCTTCCTCCATTGCTTCACCTCATCGGCAGTTGGATGGCGGTTGGTCGGCAGACGGATCTCAGAAGGTCTTTGAAGTAGAGTTTGCCACGGGACATTTGGATCATGAAATTCAGGTCGGGAGACTGAAATCTTAAAACTCTGGGAGGGAGGGGCTAGACTGTTTAATTCAGTAGTAATGTTGTCTTGAGCGGCCTCAAATTCCCTTTCATGCTGTAACCTGATTCTCCTAGCAGCTTCTCTTGCCTCTTCCCCCTTTTTGGCGTCATCAAGACGTCCTAGGATCTCCAATGCGGCATCCTGTTTCATCTCAATGTTGGTTACTCTCTCGACAAGGGTGGAAAGAACCTTCGACATATCCTTGATACATTTGTCGTGGACTCGCAATTGAGAACTATTTTAGATCATAGCGCATGCGGTCTTGGCTTCAGCAATGCGCGTTTTGGTTGCCTCTTCTTTTAGGAGTTGCTCTTGCTTGTCCTGCATGATCTTCAGTGCTTGTTTGAATACTTCTGGTAAAATAATGAAGGCCTCGACTACTCGAGAAACTTCATGTTGTAAGGTGGTCATTTCTTCTACGGAGAAGTATGCATCCAATTCAAGGCTTTTTCAACTGAAGACAGAGCATTCACAGCATCCTGTGAAGACGGTTTGAAGACCAAGAGCACACAATCGCTCTTTTCTAGCAGCAGTTATCGGAGAATCCGGCTGAGCAAAATCTTTAGAGCAGTTCAACCTCCTTAGATTCACGGTAGGGCGTGAACTTAGTTGGACATCCTCAGGTACAATACCGTCCTCGGATTCCACAGTTGATGGGGCGGGATCAGCATGTTCTGGTTCGGCGGCCTGGGGTGCTGTGTATTCCTGTTGCGAAGGTTTGTCGGTAGACATGGATATAGGAGGGACTGAATCCTCCTGTTGTCTCTCAGCGACAACTTCTTCTTCTTGAACAGCGGCAGGCTCGGGTGCCTGTTCCAAAACTATTTCTTCTTCCTCGACTGGAGGGACTAATTCCTCCTCGTCAGGAATGATCTCTTGCTGTGGCGAAGGGGGCTTACTCTGGGTTGATGGCCCTTCGTCGTTATTGGGTTGAGAGGCATCTCTGTCTTGAGCCTCTTCACGACTCATCCTCAGACCAGCCTGTAAAGCTTCGTCATCGTCGTCTGAGTCATGATCATCGTCTTCTTCCATCAGATTTCTGTAATAGATGGCTTTCAATCAGTTCTTTGCAGAATGGATTGTCCCATCGGATCAGGGCCTCAATTTCCGTTGAGTCTGTCACTTCTGATACATATCTTTCTTCTTGGCTCCATTCACTCCAGTTGTACAATGTGTCATACGGAGCTAGCCTATAGCCTTTCCATTTAACGAATCTTTCGTAAGCATGTTCGATCTGAACAGAGAGAAGAGTTTTGTTAATAATAGTGTTAGGGGAGGGACTGCGTACAATGTCTGGATACGCTATAGCGATGGATTCCTCTACAGGTATGGGATCCTGTAGGGAAGTGGGATTCCTTACAGGAGATGGTGCCCCGAAGGAAGATTGATACTGTACGGGTGTGGAATCCCGCATAGGAGAAGTAGCTTTTGGCTCCGTAGGGGCAGCCGACTCGCTAGAGTCTTTTTCGTTGGCAGATGTCCGATCATCTGTCTTAGCCGCCAAAGGCTCAGGATCTACTGTCGATACAGTAGTGGACACCTCTTCCACAAGGGTTGAGCCCTGGGGTTGTTCTTCAGTGGGTTGCGCCACGGTGGAAACTTCTTCGGAGGTCTTGGTGGATTTAGCTTTGGAAATCCTCCTTAGCTTCCTCTTCGGCTTCTCACCAGCAATGGGTGTCTTGCTGTGAGACCTTTTCCTCTTCTTTGAAGACTCCACGTCATGGGACTTCAAAGAAACATCTCTTGGGTCTGCAGAAACTGGCATACTTTGGGTTTTAGGGAGATTGCACACCATAGTGCTCTGGTTATACACAGTATGCTTGACGCCTCCTAGATATATCCTGGAGCTGTTTTTCTTTGCATCAGCGGATTGCGACAGTCCGCATTTTGTTAAAATATGGTTTAAGATTAAACCAAATGACTTCTTCTGGGTGGCAGGCTTGCATACTTCTTCCTGCAAGCGCTTCAACAAAATCTGGCACCAATTGACCTTCTCACAGGTCAGAATAGCAACCATCATTCTGAATCTTAAATTGGTACACATTTCGAATGCACCAGTTCGATTCGCGATGATCCTGCAGCAAAAATCATGTAAATACACATAAGGCAGGCAAAAATTCTTCTTGTGACATGTGGTTTGAACCATGTCAATAACAGTTGAGCCGGTGAACAGCCCATAAAACTTACTTATCAGCTCTTGAGACCCAAACGTCTCAAGTTGGTCCATTGTTAGGCCATCAGCAGGTAGCCTGTAAATATTCTGGAGAAGATCGCTATCAACATAGATCTCTACTCCTTGAATGGTAGCGGTTATGTCAGCAACGTGACCTCCTTGGGACAGCGGCAGAAAGCATACGGCGGCGTTGAGGTAAAATTCCTCAACCAGATGAACATCGTACTTGTCAGCGGTTTGACTTCCAAGGCGGTAGAGGACTTGTTGACGAAGACGAGTGATGATGTCCTTCATAGGTTCTACATGATTTGTCTCAGAGAGAATGCTTTCGATGATGACAGATCGTGAGAAGATCCGTCCATCGATGATGTTGCGGTTTTCTTGAGTGCGGGGGAAGATGTTTGTCCAGCCATTGATAATTGTTCAAGAAAATGTGAAAGAGAATACACGAAATTTGCAGTAAAATGCAGAAAACTATGTAGGCTGTTTTTGCTTAAGAACTCTTAAATTTGCAGAAAGCGTAAAGAGTCTCTAATGGCAGTATCAGTCCTTTTATATTGGGCGGCGAAGTAGGGTTTTGCAGAGTACGAATGGTCAGATTTTAAGGGATGGGAGCCGGTTTTTGAAATCTACGGACAAGATGGACTGAGTGTAACTGGTACACTTATCCATTAAAATGTTTAAATATTAGCGGGTCCCACTTCTGACATTTGTTGATACCCTAAATGCCTGAAACGGCGGTTTTAAAACAATAAACAATTTAAAACATCGCAGCTTTTGAGATTCAGTTGTCTAGATGTCGTGTAAGGCATTTAATGTAAATGACGTTTGACATAAACAGGGCACGTGGACAAAAATTATTTTAAAAAGAAATAATATAATATATACTGAATCGAAATCCTATAGTGTGTGCTGTTTCCACGTCGATATAGCGTTCCCCCTTAAAAGGTACATATAGGTTTTAAATTCCATACAGCAATATTTGGATTAATGCTGTATTCATGGGTCATACTGTATTCCCCCTTAATTATTGCACACGTCAGCTGTAGGATAATTCATATGTCTTTGCTCACTACAGTGCTATATTGACGGTTCTGAGTGTACAGATAATTAACGTTGGATACTGTATTCTTCGGTCTTACAGCATTCTCCCTCAATTGTTGAGTAAAAATAGTAAATTACTTACAGGGAGTCGGGCTATAGCATTCCCAATTCTTGTCTAAGCATGTTGAATCTGGCTGTGTCGAGAGGCTTGGTGAATATGTCGGCCAACTGAATGTCTGTATGAACTTTTTCAAGGCGAACATCTTTGTTCTCGACATGATTCCTTATAAAATGATGCTTCATGTTGATATGCTTAATGCGCGAGTGCATGACAGGATTGTGTGTGATTGCAATTGCACTCGTGCTATCACACATGATTGGAATCTCTCTGGCATCAATTCCATAATCTGACAACTGTTGTTGCATCCAAAGGATCTGCATACAGCAACTACCAGCAGCATAGTTCTCTGATTCAGCCGTGGAAAGAGAGTTAGCCAATTGCTTCTTACTGAACCAAGAAACAAGTCTAGGTCCGAGAAAGTGACAAGTTCCACTTGTACTTTCCTTATCTAGCTTGCAGCCTCCGAGATCCGAGTCGTTGTATCCAACTAAATCGAATCTGCCTTCTTTAGGATACCATAGTCCTACATCTACTGTTCCTTTAATGTACTTCAGGATTCGTTTAGCTGTATTGAAGTGTGATTCCTTAGGTGCTACTTGATATCTCGCACACACTCCAAGAGCAAATTGGATATAGGGCCTGCTAGCCGTTAGGTACAGGAGCGAACCAATGAGGTTCCTGTAGAGTGATTGGTCAAACGGCTTTCCGACTTCATCAGCACTAATTTGCATGGAAGTGCTCATGGGGGTTGGCGAAGATTTGGAAGTGTTCATTCCAAATTTGTTGAGAAGTTCATTGCTGTATTTTTCCTGGTTGATGAAGATACCTGTAGGCAACTGCTTTACCTCCAAACCTAGGAAATAACTAAGTTCTCCCATCATACTCGTTTCAAATTTACTTTGCATGAGATGAGAGAACCTTTGACACAAAGCAAGGTTAGTTGAACCAAAAATTATATCATCTACATAGATTTGCACCATCAGAAGGTAATCGCCTTCCTATATTTTGAACAAGGTCTTGTCCACAGCACCTTTCTCAAATCCATTGTCGGTTAGATACTGGGATAGGGTCTCATACCATGCTCTAGGGGCTTGTTTAAGTCCATACAGCGCTTTCCTTAGCCTGTATACTAGGTCGATACCGTCTGTGTTGGCAAACCCTGGTGGTTGTTCAACATAAACTTCTTCTCCAACGTCTCCATTCAGGAATGCACTCTTGACGTCCATTTGATATACAATAGGGCTCTTATGGGCGGCAAAGGCTAAAAATATCCTAATGGCTTCTAGTCTGGCTACAGGACCGAAGGTTTCATCATAGTCTATGCCTTCTTCCTGACTATAGCCTTGTGCGACTAGTCTGGATTTATTCCTTATAATAAGTCCATTTCGATCCTTTTTGTTTCGAAATACCCATTTGGTTCCTATAACTGATTGATGTGTAGGTCTAGGTACAAGATACCATACATTGTTTCTTTCGAAACCGTTAAGCTCTTCTTCCATAGATGTTATCTAATGAGAATTATTAAGAGCGTCTATGGTCGAAACAGGTTCGAACTGGGCTAAGAATACAGCGATAGTGCACATATTGAGTCTTCTAAGCTCGGATTGAGATTTCCATTCAGGGAATTGTGATATCTCAGTATCAAGCTCTTCTTGTGCACAAAGTACATTTCCTTGTGTACTCTGTATTCTCCTACGAGTGGAAACACCAGCATTTATGTTTCCAATGATCAGCTCTTGTGGGTGATCCCTCAACCATCTTCGGTCGGGTTCTAATTCAGGGTCCCGTACTGTATCGAGAATTTCTGTGGATACAGCTTTAGCTTGTACAGCATCGGCTTCATCCACGTCGATTCTTACAAATGCGGGGTTGATTTCTAAATCAATGACATGTTCTATGGGAGTTGGAGGATCCAAGATAGAGAGTTGTTGGATGTTCTGAGTAATATCATCTACTCCTGTAGGGTCATGATGAGGTTCGTCGAACACTACATGAACTGATTCCTCGATCATCAGCTTCCTTTTATTAAAAATCCTGTAAGCTTTGCTGACGGAGGAGTATCCTACGAATATTCCTTCATCTGATTTCTCATCAAAGGTTCTAAGTTGATCCTTCCCATTATTCAACACATAACACCTGCATCCAAAAATATGGAAATATAAAACTAACGGAGTTTTGTTGTTCCATACCTCATATGCTGTTTTGTTGTGGTGTTTGTTGATGATACAGAGGTTTTGAGTGTAGCATGCTGTATTGGTTGCTTCACCCCAGAAACGCTGTGGCAACTTGCTTGCGTCAATCATTGTCCTTGTTGCTTCTTTCAACGTCCTATTCTTTCGCTCGGCAACACCATTTTGTTGAGGTGTACGGGCAGCTGAGTATTCGTGTCGTATCCCATTCTCCAAACAGTATTGCTCTATAAAGCGGTTAGTAAATTCTGTACCTCTATCGGAACGAATGCACACGATACTCAATGCCTTTTCATTTTGCAACTTTCTCAGGAGCTCGGGCAGCTTTGATGTTGTTTCCTTCTTTTTGCTAAGTAAAATCGTCCAAGCATACGTGGAATAATCATCAACAACAACCATGCTGTATTTCTTACCTCCCAAACTTACTGGGTGTACAGGACCGTAGAGATCCATATGTAGCATCTCCAAAACTCTTTGGGTTGAAAGGTAGGATTTGCTCTTCAGGGTTGACTTGATTTGCTTGCCTTTCTGACATGGTCCGCAGATGCTGTCCTTCTTGAATGACACATTTGGCAAACTTCTTACCATTCCCTGTCTTGAGAGCTTGTTGATTGTCTTGAAGTTGACGTGAGACATCCTCTTGTGCCATAACCAGCTAAGATCTGCAGTGCCTTTGGCAACAAAGCAAGGAATTCAGGAGCTCATAGGCTTCCAGTCAGCATTATACATGTTACCTGATCTGCTTCCTGTAAGCACAACTTCTTTGGTTTGGATATTCTTGACTCTACAGTGATCTATATAGAACTTCACCGAGAACTGTTTATCACAAATCTGGCTAATACTAAGTAGATTGTACTTTAAGCCTTCAACATATGCAACATCAGTGACTTTGAATTTTCCTACAAGAAGGTTTCCTTTCCCTCTTGTTCTCCTTTTTGATTTATCACCAAAACGAACTTTTGGACCGCGAACTTCTACAAAATCTGATAGCTTGCTTCTATCTCCGGTCATGTGCCGAGAGCATCCACTATCAAAGTACCAGGTATCCTCCTCTAGAATATCCTGTAGCAAAGAAATTAAGTAGATTTAGGTCCCCTTTGATTTTTGGGTCCATGATTGTTAGTTCCTCTAGGTACCCAAGTTTTCCTGGCAGCAATTGGTTTACTGTAGGTCATACTCGGTACAGTGTTGCGATATCTACGAGGGGAATATCCGTAGTTGCTATAACCATGATAATTATTATGCATGTAAAATTCAGGGTTATTATTATTAATCTAGTACGAGTGCCGTCTTGGAGGTGGAGCCATTTTCTTTGGCCTAACAGCTTGCCTTCTAGGTCTCCAATTGGATTCCCAACGCTGTTGTTGATACTGAGCGGGCATCTGCTGTCTCGAGGAATAACAGGGCTCCTGTATCCAATACCTAGGCATGTTGTACTGATATTGGGAGTAGGAGATGATAGACGGGCAGTATCAGCAGTGATGCTGTCTTCAAAAGCAACTGCCATTTCCTTCTCTTGCTCAAGCCTTGATCTCCTAGCAACTTCCCTCGCTTCTTCCCCCTTTTTGGCGTCATCATGGTAGGACACCTTTTCATCAAGACGTTCAAGGATCTGCATAGCACCATCCTATTTTATCTCAAAACTAGTCATTTTATTCACTAGGGAGGTGAGCACCTGCGATATATCTTGAATTTTCTTGTCGTGGGCTTGAAGCTGGGAACCAGATTCAATGAGATCTGATGCTGTCTTGGACTCAAAAACACGGAGTTTCGATTGCTCTTCCTTCAGGATCTACTCTTGACGCTGTTGTAATTGACTAAGGGCCTGCTTGAAGATGGTAGGCAAAATACGGAAGGCTTCTTCCACTTGCGAGACTTCGTGCCTCATACCGATCATTTATTCAACGGCTGATTGATGTAGCCAATTAATTTTTTTTTCAACAGCATGCAGGGCATTTACGGCGTCCTGTAAGAAAACAATTTGGCGGCCAAAAGCATGTAATTTCACTTTCTTCTCGGCGGTTCTTGGAGAGTCTGGATTGGCAAAATCTTCAACTCCATTCAACTATCTCAAGTTCACATTGGGACGTGAACTGAGTTAGACATCCTCAGGTATTATACCATCATCGAATTCCAAAACAGTTGAAGTTACAGGAGCATCAGATGCGGGCTCGGCAACAGGGGTTGCTGTTTTCTCTTGTTCTGAAGTAGGTTCTGAAGACATAGGTACAGGAGGGACTGAATCCTCCTGTTGGCGCTCAGTGTCCACCTGCTCCTGCAGAGGGACTGATTCCTCGTGCGGTGTGGCACTGGTCTGGTCTTTGGTGGCGACAGGCGTGGGATCCTGTTCCTCGGTTGGTTGTTCCTCCGCGACAGGAGGGACTGAATCCTCCTGTTGGGAACATTATATTGGCTAGAGGTCCCTTGATCTGGCTGGGTTTCCTCATGACTCATTCTCAGACCTGCCTGGAGGGCGTCGTCGTCGTCGTCTGAGTCATGATCAGATTTGGGACTATGGGGATCAGAGTCAATAGATTTTGCTTTTCCTTTCTTGCGGTCATCTACCTTGTCCATCAGGTGGATGGTGATCAACTCTTGACAACACATGTTGTCCCATTGGATCAGGGTCTCAACATCTTGAGAATCCGTCACTTCCAAGACAAACCGTTCTTCTTCGCACCAATCTCTCCAGTTGTATAGAGTGTTGTACGGAGCTAGCATGTAGGCTTTCCACTGGACAAAGCGTTCATATGCTTGTTCAATTTGCACAGAGAGCAAAGTCTTGTTTATTATGGGGTCTCGGGAGGGGCTGCGTATAGCGCTTGGGTCCGTTGTATGCACGAGTTCCTCGACAGGCATGGGTTCCTGTGTCGGAGCTGATCCCGAGCAGGGGTTGGTACCCTGATGGGAGAAGGATCCTGAATGGGTGTGGAATCCCTAATAGGAGATGTGGCTATTGGCTCCAAAGGGGCAGCCGACTCGCCAGAGTCTTGTAAGTTGGCAGATGTCTGAATATCCGTCGTAGCCGCCAAAGGCTCGGGATCTACTGTCGTGACAGTAGCAGTCATCTCTTATGCAGGGGTTGCGCCCTGGGGGATCGATACAGTGGGTTGGGCCGTTGAAGGAGCATCCTCGGAGATTTTTGTAGCTTTAACTTTTGTGAGCCTCCTTATCTTCCTTTTCGGCTTCTCACCAGCAATGGGAGTTTTGTTGTGAGATCTCTTTCTTTTCTTTGAAGTCTCTTCTCTCTGGGACTTCGAAGACACATCCCTTGGATCAGCAGAAAGGGGCAATTTTCGGACGATAGGTCTGTTCACAATCAGGGGTCCTTTGTTGAAAATGGAGGGTCTGATGCTTCCTATGTATATCCGAGAAGTGATCTTCTTTGCTTCTTGGGCTTGCGGAACACAGCATTTCATCAGAATGTAATTCAGAATCAAACCAAAAGACTTCTTCTGCGAGGCAGGCTTAGAGACTTCTTCCTGCAATCTTTTGAGAATTATTTGACACCAGTTGACCTTTTCATAGGTCATGATTGCAACCATCATCTTGAATCTTAAATTGGTGCACATCTCGAACGCACCTGTTCTATTCTCAATTACACGGCAACAAAAATCGTGTAAATAAACAAAAGGTGAACAAAAGAGTTTCTTTTGGCAAGAGGTGTGAACCGTTTCAACCGGTGCTGAACCGGTGAACAATCTATAGTATTCGGTCTGGAGTTCTTGGGACCCAAAGGTCTCAAGATATTCCATTGCCGGGCCATCAGTAGGAAGCCTGTAGAGATTCTGAAGTAGCTCTTGGTCAACACGGATCTCGACTCCGCGAATGACAGCAGTGGTGTCAGCAACATTTCCTCCCTGAGCGAGCGAAAAGAAATGGACAGCAGCATTGAGGTATAATTCCTCAACCAGGTGAGCATCAAAACGTTCAGCGGTGTCACTTCCAAGGCGATAAAGGCCTTGCTGACGTATCCTCATAATGGCATACTCCATTGATTCGACGTCATCACCTTCGGAACGAACACGTTCAAGCACAACATAACTAGAAAAGATCCGTCCGTCGATGATGTTGGAGGACTTCTTGAGAGAGATAGAGGAGGTATGAGAAGATGTCATTGACGATTCTCGAAGAAAAGTAAAGAGGATTCAAAGAGAAATGCAGTAAAAACAAAAAGACTTATAGGCTGTATGATCAAGGACTCGTTCAATATGCAGAAAGCGTAAAGAGTCTCAAATGGCATTTACAGTCCTTTTATAGTGGGCGGCGGCGAAGGTTTTACAGATAATGAACGGTCAGATTTAAGGGATAAGAACCATTGTTTAAAATAGATGATCACGATGGACTGAGTGTAACCGGTACAACTTATCCATCTAATTGAAAATAAGATCGGGTCCCACTTCTTACTTATCAAATTACCCTTATTGCCCGAAACGACGGTGAAAAATTAATAATAAATTTGAAACATCGCGGCTTTGGAGATACCAATGTCCAGATGTCGTGTAAAGCATTTAATGCAAAAGACTTTATAATTATAATAGGGCACGTGGACACAAAAATTGTTTTAAAATAAATAACATGATAATTGATTTCCCATAGTATGTGCTGTATCCGCGAAAATACAGCGTTCCCCCTTAAAAGGTACATACGGGTTACAGCAACTTTCGGATTAATGCTGTATTCTAGGGTCGTACTGTATTCCCCCTTAATTATTGTACACGTCACCTGTAGGATAATTCATGTCTCTCTATTCCTACAGTGCTGTTTTGATAGACTGAGTGTACAGATAACTAACGGTGGATACTGTATTCTTGGGTCTTACAGCATTCCCCCTCAATTGTTGAGTAAAATCATTGAAAACCTACAGGGAGTCAGGCTTTAGCAATCCCAATTCATGTCGAAGCATGCAGAATTTTGCTGTGTCGAGAGGTTTGGTAAAGATGTCGACTAACTAGATATCTGTATGAACTTTTTCCAGCCGAACATCCTTGTTCTAAACATGATTCCTGATGAAGTGATGCTTCATGTGAATATGCTTGGTGCGCGAGTGCAATACAGGGTTGTGCATGATAGCGATTGCACTCGTGCTATCGCACATAATCGGTGTTTCTTTGGCTTCAATTCCATAGTCTGACAGCTGTTGTTTCATCCAAAGGATCTGCATACAGCAACTACCAGTAGCATAGTATTCTGATTCAGATGTTGAAAGCGAGTTTGCCAATTGTTTCTTGCTAAACCAAGACACAAATCTAGGTCCAAGAAAATGACAAGTTCCGCTTGTACTCTTCCTATCTAGCTTGCAACCTCCGAATCCGAGTCGCTGTAGCCAACTAAATCGAATCCGCCTTCTTTAGGATACCACAATCCCACATCAATTATCCCTTTGATGTATTTTAGGATTCGTTTGGCTGTTGCAAAGTGTGATTCTTTAGGTGCTACTTGATATCGCGTACACACTCCTACAGCAAACTGGATATCGGGCCTGCTAGCCGTTAGGTATAAGAGTGAGCCAATAAGCTTCATATAGAGTGATTGATCAACTGGATTTACAGCTTCATCATCACTAATTTGCACGGAGGTGCTCATGGGTGTAACGATGATTTGAAAGTATTCATTCCAAACTTGTTGAGAAGCTCCTTGCTGTATTTTTCCTGGTTGATGAAAATCCCTGTAGGCCATTGCTTTACCTGCAATCCTAGGAAATAACTAAGTTCTCCCATTATAATCATTTCAAATTTACGTTGCATGAGATCAGAGAACCTCGTATGCTGTTTTGTTGTGATGCTTGTTGATGATACAGTGGTTTTGAGTATAGCACGCTGTATTGGTGGATTCGCCCCAGAAACACTGTGGCAATTTGCTAGCGGCGATCATTGTCCTTGTTGCTTCTTTCAGCGTCCTGTTCTTTCACTCAGCTACACCATTTTGTTGGGGTGTACGGGCAGCTGAGTATTTGTGTTGTATCCCATTGTCCAAATAGTATTGCTCTATAAAGCGATTAGTGAATTCTGTACCTCTGTCGGAACGAATGGACACGCTACTCGACCCTTTTTCATTCTGAAGCTTTCTCAGGTGCTCGGGCAGCTTTGATGCTGTTTCCTTCTTCTTGCTTAGGAAAATTATCCAAGCATACCTGAATAATCATAAACAATAACGAGACAGTATTTCTTACCTCCCAAACTTACCGGGTCTACATGACCATAGAGATCCATATGTAGCATTTCCAAAACTCTGTGAGTGGAAAGGTAGGATTTGCTCTTCAGGGTGGTCTTGATTTACTTGCCTTTCTGACAGGGTCCACATGCGCTGTCTTTTTGGAATGAAACATTTGGCAATCCTCTAACCATTCCCTGTCTGGAAAGCTTGTTGATAGTCTTGAAGTTGATATGTGACATCCCCTTGTGCCATAGCCAGCTTAGATCTGCAGTTCCTTTGGCAACAAAACAAGGAATTGTGGAGCTTGTAGGCATCCAGTCAGCAATATACATATTACCTGATCTGCTTCCTGTGAGCACAACTTCTTTAGTTAGGATGTTCTTGACTCTACAGTGATCTATATAGAACTTCACCGAGAGCTGTTTGTCACAGAACTGGCTAATACTAAGTAGATTGTACTGTAAGCCTTCAACATAAGCTACATCGGTGACTTTGAATTTCCCTACAAGTAGGATTCCCTTCCCTTTTGTTCTTCCTTTAGATTTATCACCGAAGCGCACTTTTGGACCGCGACCTTCTACATAATCTGACATCTTGCTTTTATCTCCTGTCATGTGCCGAGAACATCTGCTGTTGAAGTACCAGATGTCCTTCTCTAAGATGTCATGTATGCAAATAAATTAGGTAGATTTAGGTCCCCTTTGTTTGTTGGGTCCATGGATGTTATTGCCTTTAGGTACCCAGATTTTCCTGACAGCTAGGTTTAGTGTAAGATGGTTTAGGTCCATAGTTGCGATGTCTACGTCGGACAAGTGCGTAGTGGCTATAACCATGATAATTATTATGCATGTAAAATTTAGGGTTATTATTATTAATTCAGTACGAATGCCGTCTTAGAGGTGGAGCCATTTTCTTCTGCCTTACAGCTTGCCTTTTGGGTCTCCAGTTGGATTCCCAAAGCTGTTGTTGATACTATGCGGAAACTTGGTTTCACGAGGAATAGCGAGGCTCCTGTATCCAGTACCTAGGTGTGCTGTACTGAAAGTACTGCCGTGTGGGCCTTTGATTTTTGGATACAGCCTTCTTTCTGAATGGCTGTTGGCGCTGTTGATATGCTCGGGGAGCATGCTGTTGAGTACGCCTTACAGGTCTGAATGGCTATTGATTCCGCCGTCTGGAATATGACTGTGGTGGCGGAATGGAAACTTTTGTTGTTCGCGGTGCAACGGGTTCCTTCACAGGACTCGGAATTTCTTCCGATACAGGAATGGGTTCCACACCCCTGATGAACACAGTACTAGTTTTCCCTTTATTGGAAAATGAGTTGTATCCTAAACCACTTTTATCATGAGCATGTTGACCAGTGCTTAGAATTTCTTCCATTCTCTTAGATGATTTCTCGAAAGATTTCAGAATAGTCTCAAGTTCTCCTTCTCGTTTTTCGAGAGTTTTTACTTTGGCTTGAAGTAGAACAAAATCATTTGTCTTGCTTTCACTATGAGTTTTAGCCTCACTTAGTTCATGAGTAAGTTGATGATTGCTCTCAATGAGTTTTTCATGATCGACTTTGCTGTTTTCACAATCAACAGACATATTTTCATAGTTTACTTTCAGCAACTCATTTTCCTCCTTCAGCTCTAGGTTAGAAATTTGGAGCTATATATTTTCATTTTTCAAAGTCTCATGGGCCTTTTGAATGTTCTTAAACTCATTCATCACGTTTTCAAAAGTACGAGATGCATTGGTAGGAATAGCTGAGGTTGGGCTTACCTCATCATCGCTATCTTCATCTTCCGGAATGTCTTTGGCCATAAAGCACATATAGGCTTTATCTTCGAAATCATCATCAGATGAATCACTGTCAGTGACTACCTGAAGACATTCTTCAGATTTTGATGGTTCGGGGGAGGCTTTTGATTCACCAATCAGGGCCTTGAGCTTGCTTTTTCTAGCACGTCTTCTTTCATCCTTTTCTTGTTGCTCAGCTTCCGGCAACCTTTGAACTTTAGGATGAGGACATTTGTTTGCATAATGTCCTGGTTTCTTGCAATTATAACACAGGTTATCATAACCAGAAGAAGTTTCGGTACTTACCTTGTGAACAGGAATGAGCCTGTATGGAGTCTTTCCCGACTGCTTGATAAACTTCTTGAACTTATGCATGAGGAGCGCCATTTCATCTTGTGACAGGATGTCGTCATCGCTGTCAGCATTCTTGTGAATAGGTTTTGATGAGCTTGGCATGCTGTGTCTTTGGTTGGATACAGCGGCTAATGCTGTAGTCCTGGCTGGAGATTCTTCAGATTTCTCTCTCCTGTCTATATCGTACTCAAATGCTTTGAGGTCAGAAAAGAGATCAAAAGCATATATTTCACTAAGATTGCATGACACACGCATAGCTGTGGTCTTAATGTCCCATCGGGTAGGGAGAGATATGGAAATTTTTAGGTTCTTCTCCCTTTGGGTATAAATCTGGCCTAATGCTTCAAGTTCACCAACAATGCCAGTGAATCTAAGGTCAAGTTCCTCAAGTGTTTCAGTTGGTTTCATTTCAAAAGTTTCAAATTGCTGAGTTAATTTTGAAATTTTATTTTTTTGAGAGCTCAGTTCCCTCAGAAATTATCTTGAGTTTATCCCAGATATCCTTGGCTGATTTACAGCTCATTACCTTAGCGAACGTGCCTTTGTCAAGAGTGACAAATAGTGCATTCTTCGCAACATTATCGAGGTTGGCGCGCTTTCTATCATCAGAAGTCCATTGTTCGCGCTCTTTCTCGACCATCTCTGCATGAGCTTGGCCTTCATTCCTTGGGGCCGGATTTACCTTCATGATATTTAAGGGGCCATCCTGTATGACAAAAATCATCTCTTCGTGCATTGCTGCAAGATGAGCCTCCATCCTAATTCTTCAACCGTCAAATTCGTTAATAGAAAACATAGGGACTTTATTGATCAGTGATGTATCCATATGAGAATACAAGGAAGAAAAAGACTGTTTTAAACAAAAATAAGTGATTTAAGGATCTGATTCAATCAAAAATACGACTGATTCTTTTTAGAATCAACCGCTCCGATACCACTTATTGGCCACTAAGTATATAGAATACAGCTTGGAAAGTGTTTTAAACAACAGGCTGTACAATTTTCAAATCTGAGTGCGTAGCGGAAGTCTTGTTAAAGTAAGTTGCTGTAAATACAGCAACTAGATATGAAGTGTGTACTTGAAAATAATCACAGATATTAAAACAGTAAATGCAGAAGGTAAATGACACAGTAATTAAAGTGGTTTGAGGTAAACCCCTCTACGTCTACTGGTCCTCCACACAAAAGTTAAAATGCTTATTATAAATACTACATACACAACTACGTATTTATAATCAAACCTATCAATGTATTGTTCTCACAGATTGATACAATGATCGAAGCTTTCAACCGTTCACACATATTGGTTTAGGCTTTCACTTGACTAACTTCTTCACACACAGTTCCAAAGCTTTGTCTCTTCAATGCAAGTCCGTCACACACAGTTCGGGAAAAGCAATGCTTTCTCAGTCCACACAGGGCTGATGGGTTTATTCAATGATAGAACGATGGTTTGAACAACAGCTTGACCTTCTTGATCTTTAGCTGATGATGTGTTGTTCAAGGTTGAGCCCTTTGGATATTTCTTCTATCAGAATTTGCAGTATACTTGAAGAATATGTTTGCTCGGAATATTCGTGTAAGTACTTGTTGGTTGTTGTCTGGAGATATATATGGCTATTGAAGGGATCCGTTGGAAATATATCCATTGAGCAAGATTCCGTGATATCTAGATAGTTGACTTGTATAGACCAAGATCCGGATTTTTCTTGGTTTGAAGATCTCTGTCGGCTTCATTATTTAAATACTTTATCCTTTCAGTATTTAAATACTTCTTTATCAAACGGGACTTGACTTTAGAGAATACCAAAGATTCCTTTTCAGACGGTCTTTAGTCCTGTTTCGATGTGTATTGAAGATCTCAATACTTCACAGCTTGAATGTTGTATCCATTTGTGCTGTAGGCTATCAAGGAGAAGTCGGTGTATGGAATATTTGCTGTATGAAGGGACAACTTCCATACTTGGCGCTTTTAGACATTTGTTGCTGTATGATGGCATGATGATAAGTCTTCGATACAGGATCAGCAACTTCGATCGGTCTATCGATACTGCAGCTTGATGTATGCTGGATTAGCACATTGTCAAAACACTCTTATCAAGATCTTTCGATACAGGGATTGTTATCCCAACAGGGTACCTAGCACGCATGCTATACTCGGTTTCCCAAGTTGCCACCTCGGCAACATGGCCCGACCAAGTTGCTTCTCACGGTGCTCCAAAATCCTCAAGGGGCGCTCCTCGAAGGTAATATCCTCGGCGACATCGATCTCACCATAGTCGATGACATGACTAGGATCCGAAACATATTTCCCCAGCTGGAAAACATGGAAAATGTTATGGACGCAACTAAAAGCCGGAGGCGATGCCAACCGATATGCCAACTCACCGACTCTCTCGAGAATCTCAAAGGGCCCAATAAATCTCGGACTCAACTTTCCCCTCTTCCCCATTTCCAAAGTGATATCTGGTTCGGTCCCGACCAAATCGGACGCCTAGTTCCAATAAATCGGCGACCTCAAACATCAACGATCGGACAACCACGATCGAACGACAATGATCGAACAACAATTACGAAGTTCACACTTCAACTCAAGGCATTAAAATACTTTAATTTCGAATAAGGTTCTCAAGAATCGAACCGAACTTGGAAAAGTCATAACGATAAACAGATCGATCCGAAACGATACCACAACCCGTTCGAATGGTAAAAATCGAAGTACAGAACAAGTTCAGAAGGTGTTAACAAACACACACGAGTCGATAGGATTGAAAAGAAAGCCTCTTTTAAAAGAAGCGTCATCCCCGAGACTCACAGCAACGAAATCAAGGTATCGACAATAACCGAGAATACTATTGACAAGGTAAACTCCAAACACGATCAACAAAGGATCACAAGGAAACAACCCCGACTGTCGAACACACCCCTCGGGCGTATGAACAACCAGTCGCAAACCGTCGAACATACCCTCATAAATGGAGGATGAACGACCAATCATTACGGCTCAAAGATGGATGTCACAGTACGCCCGATCCGAAAATGTATCCGTGCACAAGCCACCCCGGGTATCGATCAAATACATGTATGGTCTTGAACCTAATCAGTCTCACGAAGTACGTCTTGTGTGCATGGCTCAACGTGAGGACATAAACTCATCACATGACTATACGTATCCGCCCTGAAAATCCTACACATAACCAATCGAAACGCAGATATAACTCCAGATATGTCACGATGCAACATGACAACGAAACTCAAAAAAATCACATATCCAACAAGGATCAAAAGACTTACCAAAGTGAACAATGACAAGCTGACAATGAAAAGTCGACGCGACTAATCAATATCCAAATCAACAATCCTGGGATCACAATCCCCAAAGAATGATCAAAACGATCAACAATCTCAACACAACCGCCCTGGGATCATCATCTCTCAACAAACAACCTATACGAATCTCATTATACAAAACCTCAACATACAACATATACAACAACCCAACAGAAATAATTATTCTCATAACTGAACAATACTTAACTTACTTCAATGCCGAAAACGATATCCTTTCCACGAACAACATTCCTGAACGAATACACAGTTATTCGAATAATCTCGAATGAGGTACAATCCATTAATATCAATAAACCACCATCCTGACATTAATGTCGACACGATAAACTATCCTCTATATCTGACATTCCATATCACCGACCAAAGATAACTCACATCTCCGTCTTCACCAAACACATTTAAATCGTATACATTATGATTTATCCCAAATCAAAGCATAATATACGACCCACCATCCCTACGACGCATATTTATAATATCATTGCTATATGAATTATAAATGAAATGACACCGAAAGCATTCATTAAATGTCATAACTGAGCAAGTAAAAACCTGCCTTGATACCAATGCAACGAAGCCGTTACCAATTCCATTGCCTTTGTCTACGGACTCCTCTGTCCAGACCAAAAGCAATCCACGAACTATTCATCCTCAACCGCATTATAACGATCATACTCAACGATCAATTATCACGACTCATTGCGATAATCGATACACAGGGTAACCACATGTTATCATTCAACATCATCACAATTAACAACATGTAGGGTATCCTGTGGCATGCTTCATTAGCATCGACCCCCATAGGTCTCACCGAACGCCCCCAGGTGGACAACCCATTCATACTCGTACTAACTATCTCTACGGCTCCTCAATCACAATGGAATAACATTATATAGGTCCAAAACAAATCCAGTGCATACAACACAACAATTGGGCATCCACCTAAAATTCTTCAACAAGAACAGTAACATGACAAATACGTCACAACGGCTTGACACCTCACGATTCAACTCTGGCCGATCACCTTAAGCGATAATTCACATTACGCACATACTGCGACTTAACGCGCGCTAAGCCTACGATCAGCGTGCATTAATAAGATGAAATAATCAAATACTCTGTCTCGATGCGTTAGTGTGCACTAACTAATTCGTCACATATAATATTCCAAGTCGAATTTAGAGTTTTAAATCGAGTAAAATTTTTCATCTTTCACTATTTATTTTCCGAAAATAAAAATCACCTTTTTGTTTTAGAATACCAAAAATTTAGGGCGTGAAAGATTTTTAAAACTGTATACTCTAGTTATTCGAAAATAAAACCGATAAGTAAAACTCATTTTCAAAATCCTTTCAACAAATATAAGGTTTACGGTGGTAGCCTTTTATAAAATATCTCAAAACACTTTTAAACATAACTTTCAAATACCATCACAATATTTTATTTGAAAATATAAGGCTGGCTCGCAAAAATTCATACCACTTTTCAAAACTCACAATATGCCGCCATTGACCGCGCCATCAAAATATTTCCGAAAACTGATTTTCCACAATACGATCAGGTCTAATAAATTTTGAAGCATGCACGCCGTATGTATAATTATTAATAGGAGCACATTGGTTGTAAATAACAACAATTAGCCAAGTACCATCAATTCCCGAACAAGTGCATATACGGCATTCAAAAATCACCAGTTCAACAAGCGCAACTCGGAAACACTAATTTCAAGCATATGTCAAACTATCTCTCCAAGTTTAACAGCATAACTAATGAACACCAATTCGAACACATGTCGAAACCTTCTATATGAGTTTCTCAACAAACTCTACCGTCAATACATTTCCCGGAACATATCAATGTTCAAAACTTCCACATCATGCTGCACCCCTCGGTGTCCAAACCATCAGTACATTCAGCTCAACATACATGTAGTATATCACAAATACCAAACACTGATTCCATCTCACAACGAAAGATTAGAGAGTCAAGCCCTCTCACAATATACCACGGAGCAAATCTCGGATCTTCCGATCACCAACGATCCTACCACCGCTAGGAAGTTTAGCGAGGGAAGTCTCACAAGACGACAAACGGTCAAGCCCTGAACGGCACACATACTCCAGAGAGATAAACGACTGCGTAATACCAGAACAGAAAAGCACAATGATCGGATGAATCGAAAAGCAACTCGATGATAAGTACGAGAGAGACAATCACAGTTCAAGAAGTGGAAATATAATACGAGAAAAAAAGAGAATCGAGTAAGGAAAACTTACAAGCACTAGATGTACCGAGATGATGGCAGCGGGGTGACGATGTGCAAAATAAAACACAACTAAACCCAATTAACCGACAAGCTTAGGTATCCATAAACCTAGTGCTCTGATACCATTTTCTGTAACACCCCCGAGATATTCGAGGTATATTACAGTATCGTGGACCCCTACATGGGACCTACCAGGCTAAACAAGAAAATCACCACTCGACTAACCGTTTCGGTTAGAGAAGAAACGTACATTAACCATAAAAACATATAATAACACGCCCGGTACAACCGGCACAATAAACATCAACCGACGAATATAGTAACTTCAACGAACACCGACAACATAAATAACTTCCAACAATATAAATCACAATCCGAGTGAAATCCCTAAGTACTCGCGAGTACAATCTATAAGTTTATAATTTGAAAAACAACCATATTGAAAGAGACAATAGAAATAAGAAGACTCAATTGCACATGTCAATGACCCTGGCCAGCATCCTCGTACTGTCCCAGTGCCCGCTCGTCCGACTGAACATAACCTGAAATTCATAACAAGAATTTCCCCAAAACGGGTCCCCAGAGGGGTTAGCAATTACGCTAGTACAAATAATCAAGGCAAACCATTCGCTTACACATTTCATAGTATAATGCACCAATTCATTCAAAAACCAAAACCAGACATGTCTTTTCCGGAAACAAACAGTCAATCATCAATTTGCCTAGGACCGGGGTGAAGCCACTAGTCCCACTCGAGACATATAAGGACCCTCCTGAGCTGGCCATATCATAAAACAAATCACGCACAGGCATCGCCTAGGATCGGGGTGAAGCCACTGATCCCACTCAAGGCCTCTAAGGACCCTCCCGAGCTGGCTAGCGAATCAAACTCGTGAATCCAGAGTGAAGTCATAGATTCCCTCGAGGCCACGCCGAACCCTCCCGAGGTGAGCAAAGCACACACAATATACATCACCATTTCATGTTAATCATAAAGGTTTCCAAAAATACTTGCCTTGAATAATTGACGACGCGACGAACGGAAAGGAAAATCACCGACGAATGCTAGGAACCGGCAACCACGAACCTAACGATTCGAAGAACACAATAAAAAACAACTCTAAACGAGTATGAAATGGAATACACCCGAAAACCCATCTACGATTCATGTATAGTCGTACAAAAACAACGACGAGGGCGGACCGCAACCAAACCCTCTTGATTATGCATATACCATGAAATATACCATGAATCCGTAGGGAAGCCATGAATACCGTTAAGATTAATCATATATATCATTAATTAATCAACAACACGGAACGAATCGGATAATAAAATCAAAAAACCCCAAATTACCCAAAAGTAGGCTTCTAAGAGATTTACCTTGATTCAACAGGTAGAAGATGATTAGATGATGCTAACTTGGTGTTAGAGACTCAAAATCTTGGATGGATGATGATATTCTCTCAATTCCAAGCTCCCAAATGCTCCAAATCGGCTAACTCTCAGAGAAGAAAAGAAGAGGAAGAGAAATGAGCTGCCCCGGTCAACTCTCTGGTTTTTATAGCCAGAGAGTTATTAGCGTGTGCTAACCATCAAGTTTAGCGTGCGCTATCGGGCCAAAAACCTAGTCCAGAACCTACGGTTCTGGACCGTTAGCATGCGCTACCAGGAAATAGCGTGCGCTAACCGCCCCTCGATAGCGCGCGCTATCCGGCCATAACGTGTGCTACATGAACATCAGCCGAGTCCGGAAACATTCTGCCCAGTTCTGGACTGCTAGGTTAGCGCGCGCTACCGGACACCCAGCGTTCGCTAAGCCTGGCCAATAGCGTGCGCTAAAATACATTCTTAGCGTGCGCTAAGCTGTTCGTCCAGAGAGCAGAGAACAGAAATAGCTCACTGTCTCTGCTGTACTCGCGCGTTAGCGCGCGTTACCAAACAAACATAGCATGAGCTATGAAACAACGATAGCGTGCGCTACACAACAACAATTGCGTGCGCTAGCGAAAGCAGACAGCACTCCAGGATGGAAAACAGCGATTTCCATCTCGGATGAAAACAACGTGCATCCGACACCAAACAACGGACCGAAGGAGACACACGAACAACAACAATGAGTCAGAACCAAAGCGCTAAAAGAAAACACGATTCCGACTACCCGGGGGTATGGAAAACTACAACGTTAGTAATCACCTCAAAACTTTAGGAAATTACAAAACGGCCCAAAAATCCGAAACACACCATACATGATCGGCACAACAAATAAAAGTTCGCAACATGCATAACCACATGAGACAGATCTGCGGCAACCCCGAAACGGCGGTTCTGAACAACGGTTACGAGAATCGAACGAAATTGCAACGGAAAAGACATTAAACACGGAATTGAGTATAATAGGTCTGAAACAAGCCCGGATGACAAAAAGTCCAGTATTAAATATTCTCGAAATATCAATACGGTTACAAGCGAGTCGCTAAAAAATGAAAAATACACTAAAAAATGAAAATTCCGGGAAAAGAAAAATGCGGATATTAAACCAATCTCCTTGGTTAAATCATGTGTCGGGTAATTAATCTCATAAGGTTTCAACTGTCGAGAGGCATAGGCAATCACCCTATCCTTCTGCATCAACACGCAACCCAGACCCTGATTTGAAGCATCGCTGTAAACCATGAACCCATCAGTTCCATCTGGTAGTGCTAATATTGGCGCCGATGTCAGTCTCCTCTTAAGTTCATCAAAACTAGTCTGACATTTCTCGCCCCACACGAATTTCTGAGCCTTCTGCAACAACTGAGTAAGCGGACGAGCAATCTTGGAAATTCCTTCCACAAAACGACGATATTACCCCGCAAGTCCTAAGAAACTTCGAACTTTCTTCACGTTCTTAGGAGATTCCCACTCCAAAATTGCCTCAATTTTCTTTGGGTCTACTTGAAATCCGTCGGTTGATATCACGTGCCCAAGGAACATTACTTCTTTAAGCCAGAACTCACATTTGGAAAGTTTTGCATAAAGTTTTTGATTCCTCAGAGTATTCAAAACAATTCGCAAATGTTCTGCATGCTCTTCTGGATCCTTCGAATAGATCAAGATGTCATCGATGAATACGACACGAATTTATCCAAGTATTCTAAGAATACCCGATTCATCAATTGCATAAATACATCCGGAGCATTAGTAATACGAAACGGCATCACCACAAACTCATAGTGCCCGTACCAGGATCTGAAAGTGGATTTCAGTATATCAGATTCCTTAATCCTCAACTGATGGTATCCTGATCTCAAGTCGATCTTCGAGAATACCGTCGCCCCCTGTAATTGATCAAATAAATCGTCGATCCGAGGAAATGGGTATTTATTCTTGATCGTAACCTTGTTTAACTCCGTGTAATCAATACACAATCAGAGGGATCCTTCTTTCTTTCGAACAAAAAGAACGGGCGCACCCCAAGGAGAAACACTAGGTCGAATGTAACCCTTCTGCAACAATTCCTCGAGCTGTTTCTTTAACTCTTACATCTCGGTTGGCGCCATATGGTATGGTGCTCTGTAAATAGGTGCGGCTCCTGGTTCCAATTCGATATTAAACTCTACAACTCTTCGTGGAGGTAATCCAGGTAGTTCGTCAGGGAATATGTCTGAGAATTCGTTCACAACTGGAATAGATGAGAGCTCTACTCCTTCTTTCTTCTTCATGGCATAACACCAAAACCCGTTACAACCCTGTCTTAGCAATTTAATTGCTTTCATGGCTTTGATCACTTTCCCTGAGCTTCCTGGTCTCCATCCTTCGAATAAGTGTTCAGATCTGTCATCAGCAATAATCGAGATAACTCTCTTCCGATAACACAAAATAGCCCCATAATGATTGAGCCAATCGTCTCCCAGAATTAAATTGTCACCATGGATGTCGACCACAATAAGATTTGACGGCCAATCTTTCCCTCCTATAGTCACAGGAAAATCTTTAGTTTCTAGATTTCCCATAATTCTCTCTCCACTCGAAAAACTCACAACATAAGTTTCACAATCATTCAAACACGAGATTTTCAAACGATTAACACAGTTCAATGATATGAAAGAATGCATAGCTCCTGAATCGAATAAGACACTAACTGGTTGCAAAAGGATCTGAATCGTATCTGATGCAACAGCAGTGTTCTAATCATCTGACCTTCTTATCTCGTAATGGCGCGGAGGAACGGACCCAGCAATGGATGCCTCTCTTTTCCCAAAATTCTGCTGTTGTAGACCACGCTGCTGTGTCAGGTTCACACTCGTCTCTTTCGGAGCTTGGGCTGAAGTACGAGCTTCGATCGATCTAGTCACATTCCTGCAAAATGTCGCACGATGACCTTCTTGCCCACATTCAAAATAGGTCACAGGAGGAGCGGAGCAATCACGTCGAATATGCCCTGCTCATCCACAGTTATAACACTTCTTCACTACGTCGGTAACGATTGATGCCGTCCTGAACTTCTTTCCGCCTCGAGAAGGATACGAAGGCCTCCTAGATGAATGGAATGAGGATTGGCCCTAGCGGGCCCCACCACTCTTACTCTCGGTGAAGTTGCCAGACACTTTATGCTTCTTTGCTTCTGCAATTTTCTCCACTGCTGTCTCTTTCATCTCGTAAGCCAGTGCTTTGTCCTAATACTGTCGAAGAGTAGTACATTCAAATCCGGACATATATTGTTGGATCTCCGGCTTCTTCCGCATGTCGAAGTGAAAAATCTTTTCTGCCTCGGTCCTGACCAGATGTCGCACACAGGTCAGCTGGTGATTAAAAGTCTTAATCATGTGTGTCACAGATGCCTCCAAATTATGCGGTGAGAAAAAGTCTCGGACTCTAGCCTCTCTAACTGGACGAGGGCAATATTGTGCTTCCATCATTATCTTGAATTCTGTCCAGTCAGCATGATGATCCCCAGGTCAAATCGCCTCCCACCGGTCGAAAGCTTCCCCAGTCAGAAAAGACTGAGCGATCGAAACTTTTCGGTCATCGGGAAAATTAATTCTCGCAAATTTCTTCTCTCTAATTCCTTCAACAAGTGGTCCCAAGTAGGCATCTCTGCAGAACCGTCGAACTTCGGTGGGTGTAACTTGACCACCTCCGAAAGCCACTTGTCTCCCCAATTGTCCTCGTTACGCTGTTGACCCATAGTCGCCTGCATGAGGTCAACCACTTGAGAAAATTGGATCATCTCAGTGACCACTTGTTGAAGCACTCTCGGCATGTTAAGATTATCGTCTTCCTCCATAGTTAGGGTTCGGTTATTATTTACCGATTCCTATTGTCTGCCAGAATGGGAATCAGTTTGATTAGCCGATAAATCCGAAGTAAACGATGAATCTTCTTGTCTCGCATTTCGACGTCCGCGACCACGACCACGTCCGCGTCCACGACCTCCTCTCAACATACTGTAAACACAAATACTCAATACCCATAGCAAAATCTTCTAAAATTCGTCAATATTCACACATCACGAAATAATTAAAATGGTAGTATACGAGATTAGAAAACTTACAACCATGGTCCACATGACGATGCTGGCTGTACAGTGATGTTATACACGACCGATAAATCATTGACATAAACAGACCCATCTAAACCCAACTGCCAGGATATCCATAAATCTTAGCTCTGATACCATATTCTGTAACACCCTGAGATATTCGGAATAATTACAGCACCGTAAATCCTTTATATAAGAATTTACAAGGCTAAATTAAAGAAATGTTGAATTAATACAAAAGTACCACTAGAGGTTGAGTAATTCGATAACCGGTTCAAACAACTCAAATCAATCCAATTATTACAAACATCTCAAATCATCAATAGGACACACGTACTCGAGTACTGAAAATCAAACCAGAATAACAAAACAACACAACGAATAACATCACTGGGCTCATTCGTCATCATGTCGGTACTGTGGTTGCTTCCCCGCTCCTCGGATACCTGAACATCAAAACAAATGTCCACCCCCAAAGGGGTTAAAAACGATGATAGTACAAGTATCATAATATACAAAATCAGATATGCAACAACGATGCATAGCAAAATACATAACACGGACTTCCACTACCGGAATCCAATGATGCGAATCCACATGGTTCCATCAACACAACATGGGGTAATCCAATGATCCAGCGCCCTCAGCATAGATCTCAAGATGATCCCGTCGAACCAACACGAGGTGGAAAACCCGTCCAATGATCCAGCACCCTCAGCATATATCCCAAGATGATCCTGTCGGACCAACACGAGGTGGACATCTGATCCAGCGCCCTCAGCATAGATCACACGATCCCTTCGGATCAATAAAACATATACAACACAACTATGCATACAAATATGCAAGATCGACATGTACATCAACATGAAAAACCAAATGAATCAATACGATATTATGCCAATTCAACTGGAATCATCTCACGTTCAACAACATGAATAACAATATGCATGATCAAAATTATCAACATTAAATCAATATTCAAAATACGATAATTGCCTTAAAGATGGCAATAATTAAATACTCCAATGACTTTCAACACGCACGAAGGTCGCCGCCCCTCGGTCGATCACATTGCAAGTCTCAGACCTTGTTCAAAAGAAATAACAAGGGATTCAACATTCTTCTCAAAAATAACATACGAGCATCGAACGTCCTAAGTCATATCCGAGTTAACATTATCGTAAGGCCGGTTCACGGTTATCTACTCGATGGAAGCTAAGCCGGAAAAAATGACATACTTCATATGAATCGAATGACCATATTGGAGGTGAAATGTCGACGTCTACGGATTCATAGATATACAAGTCACCACAATCTAAACTTCAATCTTGATTTCGACTTCCAATATATATACATATGGTTTGGCTCTTATAATTTATCAAAAGTGTGATTCAAGATACAAGCACACCAAGCATACTTCACAAGGGAACGATACTAAGGAGTTCTGGGATTGATTTTATCGACATAGCCGATTCATTCAAGCATGAATATGAAGAAGTTGGTTAAACCGAACACCTCTATCACAACACGAATTATTCTCGGTGAAATATCTTAGTAGTCTCAGAAAACTTACTAAAATCATGTTCATAAATCGAAACGAACTCAGGACACTACATCCTAAGGTTCCATCTCAACAAGGTTCGACTAATACTCTTAACAACGAAAGAGACCTAAAGAATAACCGAATCTATTCTTCTAAAAACATGGTGTTCGACTCCTCATGATAATAACGAACTTGGTAATCTTAAAAATAGATTCAAAACATCATCAAGAACATGTAACCTAGTTGGTGAAGGATCAACATACCTCAATAGAAAGAAAAACAATGAATACTTGGTGAAAATCAACACCGGAAGCTTGAACACCAATCCACAAGGGTCTACGACCCTCTAAATCGATCTGAGATGATGTTATGAGAGATTTAAGGTGCTAGGGGGTTCTCAGGTTACAAAAATTGGCCAAGGAGTGAGGAGGAAATGAAATAGAGGTTGAGGTCTATAAACAGATCTTAACATGTTACGTACGTTAAGGACAAAGCCTTACGTACGTAATCGCGTTAGCATATGCTGTCCTCAAACCTTAGCGTACGTGATCGCCTGGCAGTACTCACTGTCTCAATTCTGGCTTCTATTACGTACGTTATAGATGGCCTTTACGTACGTAAAACCATGTACGTAATGCACGCTAACACTCATGTCTAATGTACGTTAATCCATGTACGAAATACCGTCCAGGTTCACGCAGGGCAATTTCGGCAAATCTCACTCTGGCCCCCACACGCCGACCTTATCTGATCCGCCTCTGACTGGGATCTTACGTATACTACACTACAACTATAACGTATGTTATATACAACACATAGCATACGTTATGCTCAACGTCTACCGTGCGTTATGCGTGCAGATGCATGCATGCATGAATGTGTAGGAAACTCAAAAACGCAGCAATACGAATACGGGAAACCACACTTTGATTATTTATACCACATAATCAAAAGTTTCAAGTTCAAATACAGGTAAAATACACAATAATGATCCGGGCATTACATTATCATCCAGCATCTTTGGAGGTTCTATCTTGTTATCGACTTATCTTCCGCTTCTGAGTATTGTGATGACTTGAGCTTGTTCTGGCTGGCTAGGAAGTTTCCCTTTTTCGATTTTTTTTGGCTAAATCTCCCACTTGGGTTTCCAATTGTCCAATCGTAGTGTCTAATCATTTTACTGTTATATCTAATTTAGTTGAGTTTGATTCTATCATTTCAAAACGTCGTGATGTAGATTGTATGAAATTGTTTAAAGTTTCTTCAAGAGATGATTGATGTGGTAGGTTTGAAGGTTGATTCATTTGATAAGTTGGTGGATTAGGAACTTGATTCATTGGATACATACTTTGGTTTGGTGGTTGATTTGAAGGATAATTTGGCTTTGATAAAAACTGATAATTTGGTTTTGGTGGAGGGCGTTAGTGTTAGCCCATCCAAAGTTTGGATGATTTTTCCATCAAGGTTTATAAGTGTTTGAATAAGGATCATTTTGGGGAGGTTGGCGAGGTTGGTAGTTTTGAATAACATTTACCTACTCATCAGATTGTGCTAATTCAAGAACTATATTACATATATTAGCTCCATGACCGTACACACCACACCCACCACAAGTTTCAGCAGATCATTTGGTCGGAGAATTACTTCTAAGAAGTTAAATTTCCTAGGTCAATTCTTCTACTTTGTGAAAATTCGCTATTTGGGATAATTTCATTGTCTTGAGTCTTTTTAGCTCGTGCAATTTTCTGTTGTGAATTATTCCCTAGCATTTCAAACAAAGCATACACTTCTTGAGCAGTAAGAGTATCAACATCTCCACCTGCAGCATATTGTCTATCATGTATTGGAAAGTTTGTCCCAATCCATCATAGAAAAACTGGTTTAACAGTTCAGGTGAATAATGGTGATAGGATATTGTGTAAGAAGACCTTTGAATCTTTCCCAAGCTTCATATAAAGGTTCTCCGTCTATTTGATTAAATGATGCGATTTTAGTTCGAAAATCTTTAGTTTCTGATTAGAATAATATTTTCCCATAAAATTATTGTATAGGCCTCTTAGGTTGAAAATGTGTTAGGTGCCAATGACATTAAACAAGTTTTAGCTCGATGTTTTAGAGTATATGAGAAACATCGCATTCTCAATTGATCCACATTTATATTTTGTAAAGGAAAAGTTTGAATTACGGAATACAATTCCCGAACGAAGTTCAAAGCATCTTCATTTGCCATTCCGTAAAATGAGGGCAATTATTAAAGTGGAGATGTTTTAATTCATAGTTTCTAGCAGCTTCCACTAATACAATACAAGATGTAGATGTACCTATAACAGGCCGTGCAAAATCACGCATATAGGTTACTCTTGGTGGTGGTTCATTCGCCATATCAAGTTCTCCAGGTATTATTTCGAGAAGGTTTTTTTTATTTTCTTGTATTTTTGGTTCCTCTCTCGGTTCCCGTTGAATTTGATTAATATTTTTAATATATGGTTGGGGATCTTCTTTAAGAGATCTACACCATTGCATTCAAAGAAAAAAACAGAAGTACAAGAAAAAACAAAAAAATAATAAACATAGAAAATATCACAAGAATAGTAATTTTAACACTGATCCCCGGCAACGGCGCCAAAAACTTGTTCGCTCAAAATTACATGTAAAAATAGCGACTCGCAAGTATATGATGCGTTTGTAGTGTTGATGAGTTTACCAAGGTCGTTTCACTTGAGGATCGTTTCTGTTTGTTAAAATTACAATAATTATGAATTCACAAAAAATAATAATTTTTAAACATTCTAAATAATTTGAATTTTCTGATATGATCTAGTTTGTAGAAATATAAATACAGGAAATAAATTCTATTTAAGAACTTTAATTACAATAATTTAAATAAGATAAGCAGTAAGAATAAAAATGACTTAATGTAGAATTATGCTGTTTTTGATAATAAAGATTCTAGGGATTCAGATTAGTAAATAAATAACTCGAGCATTATATCAATTTGTTAATTGTGATATTTAATAATTAGATAAATATTATATATTCAGGAAAATGATTTGATAACTTTCGTATTCACAAATTATTTTAACAGAAGTTTATATTTAAATAATCTAATTACTTTATCCAACTAAATAATACCTTTCGGATTCGTATTTAGTTCCTTGGGCTAAATAGTACCTTTCGGACTAATAATTATCCTTTTTAATTAAATTTTGATTTGTAAAAATATTATCTTCCGGTCTCTATTTTTGCATTTGTGAATTATAACAATTTAAATTAAAAAGCACATTAATAAATTTAATATAATCTCGAGTGTTTAATTTAAGTCATCCTAACCCTAGAATATAAGATTTAGCTCAAATTCATATTGATAGGTAAATATAAGAGAAGATAAGTTTTAACATATTCAGGATAAATACAGCAGAAATTAAAAGAACTTATTTGATGTAGATAAATTAAATTGAAAGGAAAATGCTGAAACTGATAGAGAGAGACTTATCCCAATACGCCAATTGATCCAAGCAGCTTGAATGTACGTACGAACTTAAATAAAAAAAATTATATTAATAAATAAAAGCATAAAAGTGAATTTTATCTGATAAAAATAATATTAACCAAACTTTATTTGGAATATAATTTGGGGTGCAGTATTTATTTCTGTGTATTACAGTAGAAATACATAAAACATAAATACAGAAAATAAATACAAAAACTAAAATATAAAAACTGCAATTGTATTCTGTATCATCACTAAAATCTTCTGCACTCTCCTATGTATTCTACCACCCTACTACTCTCCTTACTCTTGCGTTGAGAGGGTACTGCTATTTATAGCAATATATCAACCTCACCAGAATTTTAAGAAATGAAAGATGCTGCTCATTATTGCATCATATTCTTATCTTACAATAATGTTGCTTCTTTCAACGCTATCTGCAAAGGAAAGGCAAAGGAAAATAAAGGCACTTCAAACAATACAATCTGATCCGCAACATCATCTCTGATGTAGCAAAATTTTCACGCGCGCGTTAGATCTACGTGCCAATCTGACGGTTCTTGTCCGGCGCGTGTGACTCACACGTTGTACATGAGAGTGGGCCTCGGCTGACACGGTGGACGGGTGTGTGGCTGGCGTGCGCCGAGCTGATGTGGCGTGACATGTGGCGTCGTATTATTGGTTCTTGTGTGACAGGAGTGTGGTGGGTGTGTGTCGTGCTGACATAGCATGACACATGGCAGTTTCTTATTGGACGGTCTTTACACATATGCTCTGATGTGGAGACGGTTGGCATGTGGTTTGATGTCATGCTGACATCATCCGACAAATCTGGTTCCGCCACTTGTCTTGATATTAGTGGTCTGTGCATTTTAAATTTTCTACAAAAACTTCGAACGGCCATAACTTCTTCATACGAACTCGGATTCGAATGAGTTTTTTTCAAAACGATCGTCTCTACGAGATGAATAAAACAAGACCACTCATGAATATATTCGGAATCTATAAAATATCGCCCCTAAATGACAGATATGTCTTCAACCGGTGTGCTAATCTGCAGATATAATTTAATTCCCATTAATATAATAAAAATTACACACAATCACAAAAACTATACTTGAAGTAAAATAATGAAAACACACAAAAAATAATATAAATTATCACACAAAATAAAGAAATACACAAAAGGAGGTTTGTCAACACTGAAGGCAGAGACCTAGTATACAGACTATGGAAAGCTCTGTATGGACTTAAGCAAGCACCAAGAGCATGGTACGAAACCCTGTCCTTGTACCTTACCAATAATGGATTTGAGAAAGGGGCAGTGGACAAGACTCTATTTAAGATACATGAAGGACATGACCTGTTAATGGTGCAAATATATGTCGATGATATTATATTCGGTTTCACTAACCTTGCTTTATGTCAAAAGTTCTCTCATCTCATACAAAATAAATTTGAAATGACTATGTTGGGGGAACTTAGTAATTTCCTAGGATTGCAGGTGAAGCAATTGCCTACAGGAATCTTTATCAACCAGGAGAAATACAGCAAGGAGCTGCTCAATAAATTTGGGATGAACAACTCCAAATCCTCATCAATCCCCATGAGCACTTTTATGCAAATTAGTGTTCACGAAGCTGGAAAGCTGGTTGATCAATCACTCTACAGGAAGCTTATTAGCTAACTCTTGTACCTAATGGCTAGCAGGCCCAATATCCAGTTTGCTGTGGGAGTGTGTGCTCAGTATCAAGTTGCAGTCACACTTCACAACAGCCAAACGAATCCTTAAGTACGTGAAAGGAACAGTTGATGTAGGATTGTGGTATCCTAAGGAAGGAGGATTCGATTTGGTTGGCTACATAGACTCGGATCTCAAAGGCTATAAGTTGGATAGGAAGAGTACAACCGGTACTTTTCACTTTCTTGGACCTAGACTTGTGTCATAGTTCAGTAAGAAACAATTGGCCAACTCACTTTCTAGAGGTGATTCGAAATACTATGCCGCTGGAAGTTGCTATATGCAGATGCTCTGGATGCAACAACAGCTACAAGATTATGGAATCAGTGCCAGAGAGATGCCAATCATGTGCGATAGCTGTAATATCCGGAAATTTTACTACTGTTGTTTGATATTATTTTATCCGAGTTATATTGTACAGCGTGGAATCTGTACAGTAGGGATAAAATAAATAAAGGACTGAGACATCTGTATTGGTATAATTGTCATATTTGGTTGACAATTACATTTAAGAAGCATATGTATTCAGTATGCCGTATGTTCGTAGTCTGTATGTTGAGTTGTTGGACGAGAAGAGTTGGAAATGGCTAAGTATAGCCTGACTAGCGCGCGCTAATGGTCAAGTATAGCGCACGCTATCGTTCATGGTTAGCGCACGCTAGAGGCAGAATGTAGCGCACGCTAATGCAGTCAGATCAGAAGGAATCTACGCGTGGGCCAGGCCACTTTCGGCGCACGTTCTGATAAGTCAACGGATGTTGTAATGTAGTGTTAGCGCACGCTAATGCATGTTGATTAGCGCACGCTAACTATATATCGGTCAATAGGGAATCTTGGCTTTATTGGTCGATTTCGGCTTGTGGGGTCGTGAGCATCTTCGTGGTAGGTGTAGACTGTAGCAAGTCAACTTCGGATAGCGCACGCTAAGATAAATGACTTGCGTACGCTAAGCAGGATGTTTTACGTACGTTAATGCATGGGCATTACGTACGTAAGTTAGTTTACGAAGCAAGGTAGTAGCCTTTGGGCTTCGATAGCGCACGCTAACAAAGTCATTTAGCGCACGCTAAGGCGGTAGCGCACGCTAAACATGAGATGTTAGCGCACGCTAATAATGAATATTATAAAAAGGGACAGAAGGGTGTTATGAAGCATTTCGTCCATTCCTTCCTTGTAACCGAGAGAGAGAGTTTTTAGAGAGAGGTTTGAGGTCCCAAACACTGAGAGATGATGATCTTTAACAAGATTAAGATGGAGAGCATGGATTCAAGCCTCGTTCTTCAAGTTATTCATGATTCTTGGAATGGAGTCTAGTGTTCTTATTCTTGGTTCATCCAATACTTTTTATTTTCGTATCCTCTTGATGATGGTTCGTTTTTCTTGGATGATTTCATGTAAGGAGCATGTTGGATAATCATATGATGATGTTATATGAGATTCAATGGAATTTTGATAAGAGTTTCGGATGTTAGTTAAGATTCTTCTTACTATAAGGATGGTGATTCGTTTAACCCGATCTAAGATGGATTTCTGAATCTTGTTAATTATATTGATCGATTTAGAGGAGTTAAATCATGATACGAGGTTGAATTCCGGATTGAATATGATATGATCCTTGTTATCGAGTCGGTTTGATTGTTGATGTTATTATTGATATATGGACATTGATATTATCCTTGTGATAGTATGGTGTCGTTTATCTTCAAGAGATATGGAGATTTATGTCTCCCTTCATTCGGATTCGTAGTTGCAAGATGCTAGTCGATGCTTGGAATGCATGCCACTGTACAGCATTAGCGCACGCTAAGCTTACTGGCTAGCGCACGCTAACGGGAGCAACTTAGCGCACGCTACGTTAGGTGATTAACGTGCGCTAAGTAGGCAGACAGTGCAGTATTTTTGTGTTTTGATTAGGAATTCGTGATGGTTTGACTTGGTTGGTTCTGACTGTGTTTATTCGAGGTTGTGTTGAACCGTTGAGTTCGATTGGTTAGTATTGTCAGTTGTTGATTGTTATCGGATATGTGTTATTTGAATTCTTCGATAGGTTGAGATTGCTGATCGGTGATTATAACCGGATATTGCGGTCGTGTTCGAGTATGTCCATTGTATTGCTTTTGATCGGGGCTGAGGAGCTCGTAGACAAAGGCAATGTGTTCGGCAGCAGCTTCGTGGTATCGGTATCGAGGCAAGTTATTACTTGCTCAGTTATAATATTTAATGAATGGTTTCAGTTTCATTTCGTTTATAATGCATATAGCGATGATTATTATTGTGAACTCTGGATATTCGGATCGCATATCGTTCTTTCGATTCTAGGAGGTAAACCATAATGTATATGCTTTATCTCAGTTATTGGTATGTTCGAATATCTAGGTTACATTATGGTAAAGACGAAGATATGAGTATCTATAGTTCATTGTACGTTTGGATCGCCGAGCATTGAGGATAATCGTCGGTGATGATTGGACATCGAGGTTGCTCCCGAAGGACTCGGGGCAAGTATTCCATATTGATTATGGTTTAGTGTTATTTATTTTGGTCTCGTACATTTTCTTTCATGTTGTTGAACATGAAGTAGTCCTAGTATATTGTCATGTTGTCGTGCATGTTATGTTGTTCATGTGGATGAACGTGTTGATTTGCATATGTGTATGCATATTGTGTTGTTTTTGTTGTGTAAATAATCCGATGGGATTATGAGGATCTATCTTTGAGGGTCCGGATCGAATGTACACCATGCGTTGGTTCGACGGGATCATCATGGGGATCTATCTTGAGGGCGCTGGATCGTTGGATGTGTTTTCCACCATGCGTAGGATCGACGGCATCATCATGGGGATCTATGCAGAGGGCTCTGGATCGTTGGATTACTAAGATTGTGTTGATGGAATCGGTGAATTCGCATCATTGATTTTATCATGTGTTGTTGTTCACATGTGTATTGTTAGTTATCCACCTTATGTTGATCGATAGGATCAACAAAGGGATCTATCTTTGAGGCGCTGGATCGTCGGATTTCCATTGAGTATACATGATTGTTATTGTTGTGATCATATTGACGTGGTCATATGAGTATGCATTTGTAGGTCTTGTGTTAGGACCTTGTCAGTATTGCATTGATCTGATCTCGGATTAGACTGGTATGATTGTCGTGGCACTTCATATCTCGAGGTATGTTCCGTATTTTCCTTTGGTATTTGTCTCGGTTAAGAAGAAACCAAGCCATGTGCTGATGGTCAGCAAAGGGAAGTCCTTTAAGAACAAAGGCAAGAGCAAGGGTAAGGCAAAAGTTGCCAAATCTAAAGACCCTACTAGTCCAGTTTTCAAGGCTAAAGCTCTCAAAGATGGAAATTGCCATTATTTCAATAAACCAGGACACTGGAAAAGAATTTGCAAGATTTACTTGAAAGAGCTAAAGCATACCAAGGGTTGTGAGACTGCCACAGGTATATTTGTTATAGAAGTTAACTTATCTATTTCTAACTCCTGGGTATTAGATACTGGATGTGGATCTCACATTTGTACAAATGTGCAGGGGTTGAGAAGCAGTAGAGAACTGAAGAAAGGGGAAGTGGATCTAAGAGTCGGCAATGGAGCAAGAGTTGTTGCAGTAGCCGTAGGAACTTATGATCTAGGTTTACCCAATGGGCTTTTGTTAGTTTTGAACAATTGCTATTATGTTCCTGCTATGAATTGGAATATTATTTCAGTTTCTACATTAGATTGTGAAGGTTACAGTTTTCTTATTAAGAATAAGATCATTCATATTTTCTTTGATGACTTGCTTTATGGTACTGCAAAGTTATATACTGGCCTTTACAATATTGATCTAGATGAGTCCGACACTTTGGAAGTCTATAACATTGCATCCAAGAAACCTAAGCTCGGTTATTCTAATCCGACTTACTTATGGCATTGTCGACTTGGTCACATAAATGAGAAATGCATTTCTAAACTCCATAATGATGGACTTTTAGACTCTTTTGACTATGAATCATATGGGACATGCGAATCTTGTTTATTGGGCAAGATGACGAAGAATCCTTTCACCGGTCATGGATAAATGGCTAGTGATCTATTAGGCCTAATATATACTGATGTATGCGGACCTCTTAGCACTCATGCCAGAGGCGGATACCAATACTTCATTACATTTACCGATGATTTTAGCCGATATGGATATGTTTATCTTATGAAGTATAAACATGAATCTTTTGAAATGTTCAAAATATTCTAAAATGAAGTACAGAATCAACTTGGCAAGACAATTAAAGCCCTTCGATCGGATCAAGGTGGCGAATACTTGAGCCAATAATTCGATGATCATCTTAGGAGTTGGGGAATTGTTTCACAACTTACTCCTGTCGGAACACCTCAGCATAATAGAGTCTCTGAGAGGAGGGATCAGACTTTATTAGATATGGTTCGATCCATGATGAGTCGAACAGGGCTTCCATTATCATTTTGGGGCCATGCCTTAGAAACAGCAGCATTCACCATTAACCGTGTTCCATCTAAAAAGTGAAAAGACACCATTTGAGAAATGGGCTGATAAGATACCAAACTTGTCTTTTCTAAAGATCTGGGGTTGCGAAGCATTCGTAAGGCGCCAAGTGTTTGACAAACTGGCAGCTAGATCTGAAAGATGTTTATTTGTGGGATATCCTAAGGAAACTAAAGGATATTACTTTTATAAGCCCGCAGAGAACAAAGTGTTTGTTGCTAGAAATGCTGTATTCTTAGAAAGGAAATTTATTTCCAAAAGAGACAGTGGGAGAAGAGTAATTCTCGAGGAAACTCGAGAACCACAAGAAGACATCGATTCACCGATGGAAACCGAACAAGCTCAACAATTAGTTGAGGAGCCCGTTTAAAGTACACAAGTCCCACGCAGATCTGATAGGATGCGACATGAACCTGAAAGATATGGTTATCTCGTAACAGAGGATGATGAGCCTAGTACCTATAGAGAAGCTTCTTTAGGACCAGAGTCCGAGGAATGGCTAGAAGCCATGAAGTCAGAGATGCAGTCCATGTATGACAATCAAGTTTGGAACTTGATAGATCCACCCGAGGGTGTTAAAACCATTAGGTCTAAATGGGTCTATAAAAAGAAGAAAGACATGGATGATAATTTGCAAGCCTATAAAGCTAGACTAGTGGCAAAAGATTATAGACAGATTCATGGTGTTGACTATGATGAGACCTTTTCGCCAGTAGTCATGCTTAAATCAATTAGAATTTTATTTGCCATTGCCGCATACTATGATTATGAAATATGGCAAATGTATGTCAAAACAGCATTCCTTAATGGAAACTTACTTGAGGATGTGTACATGACACAACCTGAAGGTTTTGTTCATACGGAAAATTCTAAAAAGGTTTGCAAGCTTCAAAGATCCATTTATGAGTTGAAGCAGGATTCTCGGAGCTGGAATCTTCGTTTTGATGAAACTGTCAAAGAGTTTGGGTTCATTCAAAATGAAGATGAACCATGTGTGTACAAGAAGGTTAGTGGGAGAATAGTTGTTTTCTTAGTCTTATATGTAGATGACCTATTACTCATTGGAAATGACATTCCCACCTTGCACACAATCAACACTTGGTTGGGACGTTGTGTAATATCCGCAATTTTGATTTTCGATAATTTTATTTTTTTCGGCGGAGGTCCATTTCGACGACTCGCACATGACCGTATCGTCATTCTAAGAATGATTAATTTTGCACTTTTTGTCATTCGAGTTCGTTTCGGTGTCGTTTTGTTGAGTTCCGCGTTCTTAAGCGGCTTTTCCGCACTTGAGTTCGATTCTTGTGAATCTCATCCGAAAATGTTGTTTCGAGTTTCTCATAAGTTCGTTTAATATTATTATTCATGTTGCGAGCTTTGGTTTGGTGTTTCGATCGTGTATCGTGTATTTCGGACGTTTTGGGCCGTTTTCGTAATTTCCCAAAGTTTGGGGTAATTACTTCCGTTGTCGAATTCCGACACTTCGGGTGGTCGGAATCGGGTGTTCTCTTAGCTATTAGATTTGTCTTTGCGAGTACTTCGTAACCGTATCTTCGATTCGTATTCAGGTTCGGGTTTTGGGGTCGTTCGGATCGTCATTGTGGTCTTGTCGTAATTTTCGGTTTGTGTCGGAATCATTTTGCAACTGGAGGTTGCTGGCCGGACCTATGCGAAACGGCGCTGAAAACGGCGCTGCCGAGCGCCGTGTCTTGCGCTGGGTCGGCCAGGACCAGCAAGTCTGCCGAGACACGACCGAGAACCCGCGCAAGATTTGCGTCGGGTGATGCGTCGTGTCGGATACGGCCGATTCATATGCGCGGGCACCTTGCGCCGGGTGTTGCGCCGTGTCGATCAGGTCGCGCACTGACCCGCAACCCGGCGGTAGACACGGCGCTGGTGTGCGCCGTTTGCTGCGCCGTGTTCGGCAGGAGTATATATATATATATGGCAGGACAATCGGGTTTACACCCATTTTTTCCATTTCTTCACTTCCTTTCCGCGGCTGGGACTTGGGGGGGGCACAAGGAGATGTTGTTCCACTGTAAATCCATTAAGTTCCTGAGTCCATAACATCGATTAATCATTCCATAACTTGCTCCGATCGGCGGAATCAGGGTAAGTTTTCTTAAAATCTAGTTTTGGGGATTTTGTTCGATTTGTCCGTTTAATCCGTTTTAACTCAGAATAGTGATGGATTGATGATTTTTAAGCTATATTTTATCGAATTCCTTGTTATTCCACGGTTGGATTGTATTGATTCGTCGTTTTGGTTGAGTTCTTAGTCGACGCCTTGAAAGTGTCCGACAAAAGGTCTTAGAGGAGGGATTGGGTGTTGTGCGATTATTATTCATCGTACAATTGTTGATTTATCATTGATATGACTTAGGGACGAAATCCTTGTGAAGAAATCGAGTCGGAACCCTTCCATTCGTTGTCTTCTTCGTGGTACAAGCTTCCTGGCCGAACCGTGTTCTTCAGGGTATTCGGTAACGGTTATCGAGGCAAGTATCTTACTTATACGTTTTGTACCTTGTGAATATGATTACGCGTTGAAATGAATGAATTGTGGTTATTTGTGATAAACTTGGAAATGTGTCTATATTGGTCGATTGTACACTTGGATGTGTACCGTGTTATAAGTATTGATTGTGAGTTATGTGACATCGATTCATTGAGGATTTGAATGATAATATTGGGTTATATGTGTTTGATTGTGTAAAGCTTGTATTAGTTATAATGTCGGCTTCGGGCTAAGTATACTAGTTGTGTGAAATTGTAATAGACAAGATGATTGTTTGATTGTGTGCGTGTTGGTGTAATGTGAATGTGAATGTTGTGTGTTGGAACGCTAAGTTCACTCGTGTGGGTTCGATGGGGCCTATGAGGATTCATGGCACAGGTCCATGGGATCAGAACTTAGTGTGTGGTGCTGAGGTCCAATCGTGCGGGTCTGACGAGGGCTACGATGATTCATGGCACAGGTCCATCGAATCAAGACACAGTACGTCCAACCGTGCGGGTTCGACGGAACCTACGGTGACACGTGACACAGGTTCATGGGGTCAGGACTGGTTGTTATGGTTGATGTGTGACTTCCAACCGTGCAGGTTCGGCGGAACCTACGGTGACACGTGGCACAGGTTCACAGGGTCAGGACTAGTTGTTGTGAACGATGTGTTTGTTTCTTTCTGTGTGGGTTGTCGAACCTACAGAGACTCGTGACAGGAGATCACGGGGTCATGAATATGTTTTGATCGTCTAGGTTTTGAAAATAAAGTTTTCTAGAAAGGAATGTTGGGCCGAGCCCCGCGAGATTTGTGGAAATATTTTCGTACTGTAAATTACCGAAATGCGAATCGTTTTTAGGTTTGAACCCTAAGGTTTTTCTAAAAGGATTACCAAATCAGGACTTGAGGTCTTAAAAGTTTTGAATTTCTAAAAATCCCCGAGATGATGAATTCCTTTTCAATATCTCTTGCTCAAGTTCGAAATTTTAAAACTTCTCGGGAACATTTGATAATTGATTTCCGTATTAAATTCGTAGTTGCTATTTACTTGTTGCATTTCGTATCGTATTATACTTGCACTAGTAAAACGGTGGAGTTTTACTAACTCCCGAGTAATTGGGGGGTGGATGTTTGTTTTGCGTCCAGGTACATGCAGGTTCAGGGGAGCAGTCACAGGATTGGCACAAGTGGATGACGAGTTGCGATACTAATCAAGAGTTGAGAGTTGTTTTGATTCTTGTAGTGTTGTCAGAGTTGATTTCAGTCTTCCGCTGTTTTGTGTTTCGATCCTTGTGTGGGTAATGTTGTTTTAGTCAGTTCTGTTGGTGGAGTTGCGTGACCTCATCGGTCTATGTATTCATGTGTAAGTGACCTTAACGATCTGTATTATTATATTGTTTGACCCTGGCCGGGAAAGCATTTGGTTGTTTAGGGATGTTTAGCCTAGTAGATCCTTGTGGAAAGGGTCTACGGCATGTAATATTTCCATATGGTTTTGGGGGTGTTACATTTATGGTATCAGAGATTAGGTTGCGGAAACCTTGGCTGTCGGGTTGAATCAAGTCGTGATTTGTCGAGTAATGTGTTGTCTTGTTGTTCGAGTCGTCAGGTGACAAGTTGAGTTGTGTGTAGTCACAACGTGTCGGTTATGTTGTCGGACGATATTAGTATCGTGGACGACCGTCATCTCCGTGCGGCCTGTGGACGTAAGTCTCCTCTTTTATGTGAGGTACCTGTGTATCATGATTTTATCTTAGTGAATTAATTGCGGTGCATAATTTTATTTACACGGTGTTGTGTAATATAGTGTATTTAATACTTGTGGCACATAGTACATGTATAGAGCTGGTCGTATTGTTGTTTTACCTTTGAACCACCGTGTGGGGTGGTATGGGGTGAAAAGGTGTAAACCTTGATGGGTTTTGAAAAGGTATCGACGGTAGAGTTTGTGAGAAACTCCGATGAATGATTTTTGTTGTGTGTTTAAACTTGGTACCACGAGATGCATTAGTTTGAATTGGCGACCCTGGTTGCCGGTTGAGCATAGGGTTTTAAATTCAACTGTTTTTGGAATGTTGTAATTTTGGCCGCTACGGATAGGTTTGAGAATGTTTTTCTGAAGGATTCTACGGTTTGAGCATTTTTGTAGAAATCGATTTTTGAAAAATATTTTGGTGGTGCGGTCAAACCACGGTTTGTATGGATTTTAAAATCAGTTAAATTTTGACAAATGGGCCGTGTATTTTCAAATGACACCATCAGACGGTATTTGGAAAGTGTGTTTAGAAGTACTTCGGATATTACGAAATATTACTGTCGTTTTGGTTATGAACCAAAGGATTTTGAAAAAATTCTGTTTTGCAAAACAACTTTGGATTTCGTAAATTAGAACGTTATGTGTTTATGTATTGAGGTTAAGTCGTGAAGTGAGTTGCTATGTTACTATTCTCGTCAGAAAATCTGGGTTGTATGCCCAAGTGGCGGGATACGTTGTTAGGTATCGTTCCCCACTTCAATGACCGAGGTATTAAACAAAGTGTTTCAAAATTTCATCCTAGCAAAATCCTTCAAACTCACAAAATTTTAAATTTTTATCATTCGAACAAATACCTCGGAAAACTTGTTTTTAAGAATATTATCTGTGATTGGACCACAATGGTATGCTTAATGTTTTAACCGTGTATGCTGAGGTATAGGTCGTACATCCTTGTCAATGTGAACGTGTAAATATTGCATTGTGCTGATGATTGTTGGCTTATGTCGATTATGTGAGGTTTGTTTTATCTTGTTATTCTGATTGGTTGTCCGTTCAGTATGCTAAGGGGTCGAGGCCGAGGCCGTGGCCGTGGTTGTGGTGGTGGTCGTAATCGGGAGCAGGAGAGGGCGACTCCCTCCTTGCCGAGTACCAATCAGCTCGGTACAGATCAGGGACATTCTCATTCGGCCAGCGTTAATGTTGACGTTGGCGCCGCCACCATCCTTCGTCAGGTGGTTGACCAGTTAGTGCAGATGAATCAGGCCGTACGTCGGAATGAGAACCCATATGGGGATAACGGAGCTAGTAAGTGGTTACGAGATGTGATGAGAATGCACCCGCTCCATTTTGTAAGTTCTTCTGACTCGTTAGGTTGGGAGAACTGGCTCTTCCAGTTGGACAGAATATTCGATGTTGTAGGTTGTCCTGAGGAAAGGAGGGTATCCATTGCTCAGTACTTGCTCGACAAAGAAGCTGCAGACTGGTGGCAGGCTGGGGTGCCTGCAGATCGTACACCTACATGGGCTGAGTTTAAGACCACCATGGAGGCAGAGTATTGCCCGTTGCCTGTCCGTGAGCGCAGGATCGTTGATTTTTCTCGGCTACACCCCAGGATGTGTCGATATCCCAGGCGATAGTCGATTATAATCGGCAACTAGCTTATGTTCACGATCAGGTGAGAAGTGAAGTGGACAAGATCCGTCATTTTAATATGTGCATGAAACCCCATATCCGTGAGAGTATGGCTCCGCTTATGTGTACTACATTGAAAGATTATCAGGACCGAGCTCTAGCCATCGAGATGTGTGTTTCCATGTCAGAAGGTAGCTCAGGAGGTAAGAGGCAGAAGACCTCGAGTAACTTTTCAAGAGGCCAGAGAAGTGAGATTCGTGAGCCTATTACTTTGCATTGCCCTTCTGGGAACACTCATCATTCGTTCGATCAGTCTAAGAATCCTACTCACGAGCCGAGTAAGACAAGCGGCGTGAAGTTATGTTTCAATTGTAGCTGGGTGGGCCATACTCGGAAGAATTGTCACTCGCCGCAAGTTAACTGTTTCAAATGTGGACATGTGGGACATCAGGCGGTACACTGCGAGACCGTCGTTGAGATGTTCGGGATCCGAGATCCCGCCCCTACTCGTGGAGAGCTCAGTGGTGCCCAGTAGCGTAGTTACGTGTTGTATTTGTGTTATAATTCGTGTAGAGAATGATATTTGTTGCGTGAACTTTTTGGTTTTGTTTGTATTCTACCCTGATGTTTTATTTTAAGTTTCGGGATGAAACTTATTTTTTATGAGATAGAATGTAATATCCGGTATCCTCGTTTTCCATTATCCTGAATTGTTTGTGTTTTGACGTCGGACATTTTCTTGTTGATGAGGATCGGAGTGATTTCTATCGTGATACTCTATTGGTTTCTATCGCATACCTATTTTAGTCGGGTGCGACTTCTTGTCGCGTGCGTTTCTTTGATTAAATGATGTGGTACGTGATGTGTCGTTAATTGCTCGTCATTGTTTTGAATCATTGCTGGTGGTGTTGTGTTAGTCGTCGTGGGGCGTGTTTTCACGCTGTATATTCTTTTGCGTTGCTTGTAACGTTTCGCCAATGGGCGAAAGTTACGCGCTTCTTGTGTATCTCGTTGAGTTTTCTTGTCGAGATATTGCTTCTTTCTACTTGTTTTAAGTTTCGGGACGAAACTTGTTTTAAGGAGGGTAGTAAGTAATATCCGCAATTTCGATTTTTGGTAATTTTCTTTTTTCGGCAGAGGTCTGTATCGACGACTCGCTCATGACCGTATCGTCATTCTTAGAATGATTAATTCTGCACTTTTTGTCATTCGAGTTCGTTTTGTTGTCGTTTTGTTGAGTTCCGCGTTCTTAAGCGGCTTTTCCGCACTTGAGTTCGATTCTTGCGAATCTCGTCCGAAACTATTGTTTCGAGTTTCTCGTAAGTTCGTTTAATGTTATTATTCATGTTGCGAGCTTTGGTTTGGTGTTTCGATCGTGTATCGTGTATTTCGGACGTTTTGGGCCGTTTTCGTAATTTCCCAAAGTTTGGGGTAATTACTTGCGTTGTCGAATTTCGACACTTCGGGTGGTCGGAATCGGGTGTTCTCTTAGCTCTTAGATTCGTCTTTGCGAGTACTTCATAACGGTATCTTCGATTCGTATTCAGGTTCGGGTTTCGGGGTCGTTCGGATCGTCGTTGTGGTCTTGTCGTAATTTTCGGTTTGTGTCGGAATCATTTTGCAACTGGAGGTTGCTGGCCGGACCTGTGCGAAATGGCGCTGAGAACGGCGCTGCCGAGCGCCGTGTCTTGCGCTGGGTCGGCCAGGACCAGCAAGTCTGCCAAGACACGGCCGAGAACCCGCGCAAGATTTGCGTCGGGTGATGCGCCGTGTCGGATACGGCCGAGTCATACGCGCAGGCACCTTGCGCCGGGTGTTGCGCCGTGTCGGTCAGGTCGCGCACTGACCCGCAACCCGGTGGTAGACACGGCGCTGGTGTGGGCCGTTTGTTGCGCCGTGTTCGGCAGGAGTATATATATGGCAGGACAGTCGGGTTTACACCCATTTTTCCCATTTCTTCACTTCCTTTCCGCGGCTGGGACTTGGGGGGGCACGAGGAGATGTTGTTACACTGTAAATCCATGAAGTTCCTGAGTCCATAACATCGATTAATCATTCCATAACTTGCTCCGATCGGCCGAATCAGGGTAAGTTTTCTTAAAATCTAGTTTTGGGGATTTTGTTCTATTTGTCCGTTTAATCCGTACTCAGAATAGTGATGGATTGATGATTGTTAAGCTATATTTTATCGAATTCCTTGTTATTCCACGGTTGGATTGTATTGATTCGTCGTTTTGGTTGAGTTCTTAGTCGACACCTTGAAAGTGTCCGACAAAAGGTCTTAGAGGGGGGATTGAGCGTTGTGCGATTATTATTCATCGTGCGATTGTTGATTTATCATTGATATGACTTAGGGACGAAATCCTTGTGAAGAACTCGAGTCAGAACCCTTCTGTTCGTTGTCTTCTTCGTGGTACAAGCTTCCCAGCCGAACCGTGTTCTTCGGGGTATTCGATAACGGTTATCGAGTCAAGTATCTTACTTATACGTTTTGTACATTGTGAATATGACTACGCGTTGAAATGAATGAATTGTGGTTATTTGTGATAAAGTTGGAAATGTGTCTATATTGGTCGATTGTACACTTGGATGTGTACCGTGTTATAGGTATTGATTGTGAGTTGTGACATCGATTCATCGAGGATTTGGATGATAATATTGGGTTATATGTGTTTGATTGTGTAAAGCTTGTATTGGTTGTAATGTCGGCTTCGGGCTAAGTATACTGGTTGTGTGAAATTGTAATGGACAAGATGATTGTTTGATTGTGTGCATGTTGGTGTAATGTGAATGTGAATGTTGTGTGCTGGAACGCTAAGTTCACTCGTGTGGGTTCGACGGGGCCTACGAGGATTTATGGCACAGGTCCATGGGATCAGAACTTAGTGGGTGGTGCTGAGGTCCAATCATGCGGGTCTGACGAGGCCTAAGATGATTCATGGCACAGGTCCATCGAATCAGGACACAGTATGTCCAATCGTGCGGGTTCGACGGAACCTACGGTGACACGTGACACAGGTTCACGGGGTCAGGACTGGTTGTTATGGTTGATGTGTGACTTCCAACCGTGCGGGTTCGGTGGAACCTACGGTGACACATGACACAGGTTCACGGGGTCAGACTAGTTATTGTGATCGATGTGTTTGTTTGTTTCCGTGCGGGTTGTCGAACCTACGGAGACTCGTGGCAAGAGATCAAGGGGTCATGAATATGTTTTGATCGTCTAAGTTTTGAAAATGAAGTTTTCTAGAAAGGAATGTTGGGCCGAGCCCCGCGAGATTTGTGGAAATATTTTCGTACTGTAAATTACCGAAATGCGAATCGTTTTTGGGTTTGAACCCTAAGGTTTTTCTAAAAGGATTACCAAATCAGGACTTGAGGTCTTAAAAGTTTTGAATTTCTAAAAATTCCCGAGATGATGAATTCCTTTTCAATATCTATTGCTCGAGTTCGAAATTTTAAAACTTTTCGGGAACATCTGATAATTGATTTCCGTATTAAATTCGTAGTTGTTATTTACTTGTTGCATTTCGTATCGTATTATACTTGCACTAGTAAAATAGTAGAGTTTTACTAACCCCCGAGTAATCGGGGGTGGATGTCTGTTTTGCGTCCAGGTACATGCAGGTTCAGGGAAGCAGTCATAGGATTGGCACAAGTGGATGGCGAGCTGCGATACTAATCAAGAGTTGAGAGTTGTTTTGATTCTTGTAGTGTTGTTGTTAGGCGTATTTTTATACGCTTATTTATCATTATTTTGTAGTGTTTTGGTGAGTGAAATCATCTAAATGTGCTTTTAATGCCTTGATTTTGTATGATTGACAGGAAATTGAAGTCCGGGAGCTAAAACGAGGCAAAACGGGCGAAAACGGCAAATCGACGGCGAGTCGGCGCAAGGGAATCGAGCCGCGGCAGAAGACACCACCGAAGGGCGAGTAGGCTGTACTGTGCAGGCACGGCCAGTGTGAGCCGCGACACAGAAGAATTATTTAACGCCCAGGTATTCAACTTTTGGCGATGTGTCGCGGCACAAGTCTAGTGAGCCGCGGCACACTTAGCGGGTTTTATACGTCTGCGCGGATTTTGGGCCGTTTCGAAGCCAGTTTTCGACCAACGAATACGGACGCGATTTATGGAGGTGCTGAGCTATAAATAGGGCTTAAGACCCTAATTTAATTATCTTGGAATCATTGAATCTAAACCTAGGAGAGCTTAAGCTTGGAGATAAAGAAGAGGAGGAAAGCAGAAGAATTCAAGGGCAGAAGACGGGAGCTGAAGAACGGAGGAATCCGAGCTTCATCTGCGTTTGAATTTTATGTTTTCGTTTATTTATTCTGTATTTTCAGTTTTTAGTATGTCAGGCTAAAGCCCTAATCTAGGGTTTTGATGAAACCTTTGTTTTGACGAATTGATTAAGATTATCCAATTTATTACCTTTTTATTGAGTTTTCCCAATTATGTTTAATGCTTGCAATTATCTGGCCAATAGTTGTATTGATTTAATCATTCACTTCGAATCGGGAGAGGAGATTTGGTGAGGAACTATTGGTGAGGACCGTTTTATTCTGTGAGATAGGAATATACTCATAGAAACTACGTGGCCTTTAGGATATTTCATGCTTTTTGCCTAGCAACGAGATAATTCACCTAGGGATAGAGTGCGTTAGTCGCCGTTAGATAAATCTATTGACCTCGGGAGAGGCGGTAGAATATTAGCAATCTCCGCCTTCAGTAAATTGGGAAAATTATTTATTACGGATAATTGAGAGTAAATTCGGATAAACTAAGGTGGATTCAGAACCCTAGACGTATTCATCATTTGATTTCCTTAATCCAAGATATTGTTTTCTACTGCTTAGTATTTTAGAAATTCTTTTAGTTATTAATCCAAAAAACCAACTTCGATTGTTCAAATAAAATTGGAATACGAAAGCGTCGGTAGTTAGAGATTCAATCCTCGTGGGAACGATACTCTACTTATCACTTTATTACTTGTAAACGATGACGTGCACTTGCGTGTAGGAAATATCGCAACAAGTTTTTTGCCGCTGTCGGGATTGAAATTTTTCTAATATCGATTTAAGTATTTCCATCTTAATTTGAACGTTTTATTTTTATTTTTGCGTATTTAATTTTGTTTATTCGTTTTCCTTTCAGACCTTTCGTTAGTGCATGAGAAGACTCGAACGAAGGCCTACTACCTTTGGACACCGAGCTCGAGCGCACTCTAAGAAGGAACAAAAAGGAGAAAAGAGAGTTGCGCATTTACGGTCAACATGGCCGAGAATATTGAAATCCAAGGAGGAGACAACCAAGTGCGGCAAGTTCAACCGAACTAGCTCTTGGGATTATGCCATGCCGCAAGTCAACGCAAATTTTTCGAATTCGGCCCCACCATCCAAGCTAATAACTTTGAGATCAAGCCCGCCATTATTCGATGGTGCAGCGAGCCCATTCTCGTGGATCGCCAAGGACGACCCGAATGCCCACATTGCTTCTTTCCTTGAGATATGCGATACTTTCAAAACTAATGGTGTCACCGACGATGCCATCCGATTGAGGCTTTTCCCTTTCTCTTTGAGGGATAAAGCAAAGTTTTGGTTAAATTCCTTACATAGGGTCGATTACAACATGGGAGAGGTTAGCGCAAGCCTTCCTTGCCAAATTTTTTCCACCAGCTAAGACGGCGAGGTTGAGAAATGAAATAACCACTTTTGCCCAGTTCGATATGGAATCGCTCCACGAGGCGTGGGAGCGATATAAAGAATTGCTTCGAAGATGCCCTCATCACGGCATTCCTGATTGGCTTCAGCTGCACACGTTTTATGGTGGTTTGAGTGCTTCTACACGCACTCTTGTGGATGCGGCCTCCGGTGGAACATTCATGGGAAAATCTATGGCCGAGGCTCATGTGCTTTTGGAAGATATGGCCGAAAATGCATACCAATGGCCATCAGAAAGATTGACACCGAAAAGAGTAATGGAAGTTTCAAGCAATGATCCGATCTCCACCTTGACAGCTCAAGTCGCCGCTTTAACACAATAGCTCCAGACATTTTCGCACGCACCAGCCCCCGTTACCATTGAGACATGTAATTGGTGTAACGGATCACACCCGAGCGCGGAGTGTCAATTTGGAAATCCGTTCGAGCAAAATCAGATGGAGCAGGCTCAATTCGTAGGAAATGGGAATCGACCGAATAACCCGTACTCCAATACTTATAATCCGGGGTGGCGAAATCATCCCAACTTTTCATGGAGAAACGGACAGAACGCACACCAGCCCCCTTTCGCTTAGAATCAACAGCAGCCCCCTTCCGCTCCCAAAGTGTCTCTCGAGGAAGCGCTTGCAAAATTGGCGGCAAATACGAGTCAATTTATGACTCGGACGGAAGCTACACTACAAAATCATTCTGCTTCCATTCGGAATTTGGAGGTCCAGATTGGCCAAATCGCTAATGTGTTGACACTCGTCCGGAGGGAGCATTGCCGAGTACAACAGAGACTAATCCTAGAGAGAGTCTAAACGCAGCTTAGCTTGAGAAGCGGAGAGAGTTCTTGGATCCACCGAGTCGGGTAAAGAGAAGAAAGTGATTGAGGAAGAAATGGATTTAAAGCCGAGGAGTCAAAGGATGTGAAGCCGGATAACTTGAAGACATGTGTTCCCCCTTCCTTTTCCGCAGACTACAAAGAAAGAAGGGCGGACAAACAATTTTCTAAATTCCTTGATGTGTTCAAAAGTTTCACATAAATATTCCGTCACGACGCATTGGAGCAGATGCCGAGTTATGTCAAATTCATGAAAGAGATATTATCGAAGAAGAGAAAGCTTGAGGAGTTTGAAACGGTCACTTTGACAGAGGAGTGTAGTGCAATCCTTCAAAAGAAGCTCCCACCTAAATTGAAAGATCCGGGAAGCTTCAACATACCTTGCACCATGGGGAATCTTTCATTTGATAAGGCACTATGCGATCTTGGTGCGAGTATCAACCTCATGCCTCTGTCGATTTTCCAAAAGCTGAATATTGGGGAAGCTAAGCCAACCACAGTCTCATTACAATTGGCGGACCGATCGATAAAGTATCCGAGGGGAGTGATCGAGGATGTTTTAGTTAAAGTCGATAAGTTCATCTTTCCGGCCGATTTCATCATACTAGACATGGAGGAAGATGAAAATATTCCGATCATCTTGGGACGACCATTTCTAGCGACGGGCCGCACCCTTATAGACGTGGAAAAGGGGGAGTTAACTCTGAGGGTCCAAGAGGAGCAAGTTACTTTTCAAGTGTTCAAATCGTTCCCATGTCCCGGAAGTGCTGATAAAGAGTCTCAAATTGAAAGTGTGGATGTTGTTGAAAGAGGAAAGCACCGAAAACATCGTCGGTGGAAAAATTCAGATTTTGTGTTGAATGGCCCAAGTTTTAAGAAGGATGTTGAACGAGTGGCATTCCTCGAGCATGAGGAAAAATCTGCTGCAATGTGAGTTCGTTGGCGAAGGAGGAGAGTGAGCCGAGAGCCAAGCGGACAATTAGTCATGGAGAAACCGGGTGTTTCGGAAAGTTATTCAAGTCGAAACATTTCCGCAAACTACATTTGATGACCGAACCGAAAGTCGAATCACGATGACCAATGGTCATAATTTTAACCAAAATACAAACGGTTCGATGAACGGGCGGAAGCCAAATGGAGTTTGCAGCGAACTAACGTTGTTCAATAGGTCCTATGAAGACTATAAACTTAGCGCTTCTCGGGAGGCAACCCGAGCTCGTAGTTGTAGAATTTTGCATTTCTTTATTTTTCTTGTATTCGTGATTCTTATTTTTCATCATTTTTGTGCTTCTATTTGCTTCTTCCTCTCGCTTTTAACGTCTTCTTTTCAAAATTCTGTGCAGGAAAGTCCCAGGGAAGAAATCGAGTATGAGCCGCGTACGCTTATTGTGAGCCGCGGCACACATCGATCGCAGGGGAGGCAAACCGATCAGACTTTGTGCCGCGGCACGGCATAAATGAGCCGCGGCACACTTGAGCAATGAGCCGCGGCACACGAAATCTGTGCCGCGGCACACGACAAAACGAGACACAGTAAAAGGGATCGTACCTTGTGCCGCGGCACGCTTATTGTGAGCCGCGGCACACTATGCGGAATTTGAAAGGCTGTAGCATTTAACGAGCATTCGCCGGCATTTCGGTAAGCTTTCCTATTTCCTTGCCTTCCTCCCAAAGCGAACCGGCCGAAGCGATTCTTCAATTTTTTTCCTGCGATTTTTCTTGAAATCTTCAAAAAGGTACGTTTGAATCTTGAATTCTTATTTGCTTATGGTTGATATATGGAAGTGTTTATGCTTTGAATGATTGGAACATGTTTATTTTCCTTCAAATAGTTTTGTGATTGTTAGAGAATAACAGGGTAGTTCATCGAATTTTCTTGATTAAATTGGAACATAAATGAGTTGAATGTGTTAAGTTGTTGCTGATTGAATTGTATTTCTGTTTTTGGGGGTTGAATCGAGCTAGAACTATGTTTATTCTTCAAGTAAGCGTGCGCCCTCAAGGTGTCCGATAAATTGCCCAAATGAAAAGTTTTCTTTGAAAAAGCAATCGTTTTGAATTTTCGTGCAACGTATACGTTTTCAGTTTACAGCAAGCCCAACCCTTACATCCAGGTTAGATGTTTAAGTCCAAATTCATCTTTCTCTCTCGTATGTGCTAGTGTCTTAAATTCGGAATTTCTGGTTTGATGTCCTTAGCCGCGCATAGATCATTGTTATCATTTTTGCGTGAATTAACCCTCGTGTTTTTCAGGATTGATTATGGCGCGCACGAAGAAGCTGACAAAGCGTGCTAGGACCGAGTCATCCCCTACGAGAGGGGAGACCTCTCGGGGTCGGGCCGAGGTGGAGGGGCACCAATTTTTCGGACCCCGAAATTCACAAAATATTCAATGAAAAGATCCGTCCGCGACCACTTATTCCCGAGAGAGGTTTTACTCCAGCTCCTCAGGATGGGGAGTTGCTCACCATGATCGACGAGATGGGATGGGCTGATGAAAGACCTCCCGAGCCGGTCATCTCGATCGTCCCAGAGTTTTACGCCAGCCGCTCGCCAAGCATATCCGGCAGGCATACGTTGCCATCTTTAGAGTCTCGACTCGTGTCGACGTCCGAGGGGTCACAGCTTGATTTCTCCCATCGCTATTCGGAGGCTTTTGGGTTTCCTGGTTGACGAGACAGGCTATGACCGCGTGATGACCGGCCTCACTAAGGAGGCCTCGCTTGAGACGATTGCAGCCCCGGCACCGATCGGGAGCAATGAGCACAGAGCTCATCCACTTTTCACTTCAGAGCTCGCGCCTCACCCGGCTCGGGCAAGCCTCGGCTTTACTTTATTTGCGCACGCACCCCACCTCCCGTATCCGCATGCTTTTCTCTCCCGCGCCCGGATACTTTTTGCTATCACCTCCGGGCTGCGTTTCGATGTGGCCCCCATTCTGGTCCGATCTATCTTCCAGAGTATCCAGGGGGGGCCAAGACGGGATTGAAGCACCCCTCCCTCATCTGCGCTTTATGCCGGCAGTCGGGGCTGACATGGTCAGTCGACGAGCCGATGCTTGCCCCACAGGCCCCGATCGACCACCGCATCATATCGCACTTTGACCAGTGGGGCGGAGCGCCGGCACACGCTCGGGGGCGAGGATTTTTGCTCGAGGAGGCTCACGAGAGATCCCCCGAGCCGCTTTTGTTGACGCACGGAGAGGCCGGCCCGCAGCCCGACAGAGCGAGGTTGGATGAGCTGTTTGATGGGCTGCGGGAGGATATGAGGAGACAGAGAGACGAGCATAGGGAGGAGTTGAGGAGAGAGAGAGAGATGAGATGAGGAGAGAGAGAGAGAGAGCTGGATGGCTGCTATGCGGGAGGAGCAGCGGGCGGCGAGGGAGAGTGTTGTTGCTGCCGCCAGAGCTGAGATGAGAGAGCAGGCCCGCCGGGCCAGCCGACGAGCGGCTAGGCGTCTTGCTGCGAGGGATGCTTATCATCAGGAGCACCTCGCCACATGGACGGCCCACATCATGCATCCCGACGGGCCATTTATTGGGCCCGCCCGGCCAGCCACACCACCCTCCTCACCGGACGATGCCGGCACCAGCTCCTGAGCAGACTGGAGGGGAGTACTTGACCTTTTACTTTTCTTGCATTTCATTTTTTGTCCATTGAGGTCAATGTACGTCCTAAGTTTGGGGGGGGATTTTCATTCAGTCTACATCCATTGCTGTACTCTATTTTCTTGCTGTACATTATATTTTGTTGCACTTTTCTTTTCTTTGCGAAAATTTTTTTTAGATAGCCTTGCTTGCCGTAGTTTTTCCTTATTCGTGAATTTTTGTGCTTCTATTTGTGTGATACTGATGTTACGACACTGTGTTTCTCTCTGAAGAAGCGGGCGAGTTCTAGTCGAGTTGGAGCCGCTTATTTCGTTCGCTTAGTATTCAATTAGGTCCGAAATTTTTCCCGATTGTAGAGGTCTCGCGTATAAGAGACGATACATACTTGTTTTTAAATCCCCTTCACTACGTTTGGCTACATTTTCCTGATAGTGAGTCGACTGCTCCTTTAGTCGTGTTGGCACTTAGATGAAGTTTAGAGTCGGTCAGTTTTTCCCTAAAAATCGAGATAATGTGTTCTATGAAGGGAAGTCTAGTAACCGGGGGTATTCGCGTGACCCGTTGTCTACTCTCGCGTAAAACGACGACCCCGATTAGACTAGTAATTTAGTGATTTCACATGTGCCAATGATAGGAAGCCTAGTAACCGGGGGTATTCGCGTGACCATTGTTTACTCTTGCGTAAAACGGCAACCTTGATTCGGACATGCGAAATTATGTATTCGAGTTGTTTCTCCGCCGTAAACGGAACTTAGTAACTAGAAGCATCCATGTGCCCCATGAGTGTCTTTTACGTCAAACGGTTTCCTAATACATGAGAATGGAAGTTCCACCCTAGGATTATCCCGATGAAACATCCCGAGATCCTAACCTAGTGGTCGACTCGAATCAAATTTTTGAGCATATATATAAGGGGATACTGTCCGAGGTTTATTTGTTATGAGACTCGTGAAAATTTGTGCCTTTCAACTGTGGAACGGACGAACTAGTTTGGCCGTGTTAGCCTTTCATATTGACGGTCGATTTGACTCATGTTTTGTTAATCTTTGAGCTGAAATTTTCTTCATGAACGAATGATTAGGATCGAACTTGATTACTTTGCGGAATCATTATTCGAGTGCAGCTCGCTTTTATGACACTCGCATTATTTAGAGAGAATGGCAGGATAGTATTGATTAGGTTGAACACTATGAGTTGCACGATGATTCACGACATTCTTTTATTGACTTTAATTCTTTTTGCTTGAGGACAAGCAAAGGCTTAAGTTTGGGGGTATTTGTTAGGCGTATTTTTATACGCTTATTTATCATTATTTTGTAGTGTTTTTGTGAGTGAAATCATCTAAATGAGCTTTTAATGCCTTGATTTTGTATGATTGACAGAAATTGAAGTCCGGAGCTAAAACGAGGCAAAACGGTAAAACGGCAAAATCGATTTACGAGCCGCGGCGCAAGGAATCTGAGCCGCGCACAGAAGACACCACCAAGGGCGTAGTAGTCAGATTGTGTCGCTGCACACCCTGTGAGCCGCAGACGTAAGAATTATTTAACGCCTGTATTCAACTTTTGGCGATGTGCCGCGGCACAAGTCTAGTGAGCCGCGGCACACTTAGCGGGTTTTATACGTCACGCGGATTTTTGGCCGTTTGGCTTGATTTCGCCACCAACGAATACGGACGCGATTTATGGAGGTGCCGAGCTATAAATAGGGCTTAAGACCCTTATTTAATTATCGTGGAATCATTGAATATAAACATAAGAGAGCTTAAGATTGGAGATAAAGAAGAGGATGAAAGCGTAAGAATTCAAGGGCGATATGAGTCAAGAACGGAGGAATCCGAGCTTCATCTGCGTTGAATTTATGTTTTCGTTTATTTATTCGTATTTTCGCTTTTAGTATGTCGCTAAAGCCCTAATCTGTGGTTTTGATGAAACCTTTGTTTTGACGAATTGATTAAGATTATCCAATTTATTACCTTTTTATTGAGTTTTCCCAATTATGTTTAATGCTTGCAATTATCTGGCCAATAGTTGTATTGATTTAATCATTCACTTCGAATCGGGAGAGGAGATTTGGTGAGGAACTATTGGTGAGGACCGTTTTATTCTGTGAGATAGGAATATACTCATAGAAACTACGTGGCCCTTAGGAGATTTCATGCTTTTTGCCTAGCAACGAGATAATTCACCTAGGGATAGAGTGCGTTAGTCGCCGTTAGATAAATCTATTGACCTCGGGAGAGGCGGTAGAATATATTAGCAATCTCCGCCTTCAGTAAATTGGGAAAATTATTTATTACGGATAATTGAGAGTAAATTCGGATAAACTAAGGTGGATTCAGAACCCTAGACGTATTCATCATTTGATTTCCTTAATCCAAGATATTGTTTTCTACTGCTTAGTATTTTAGAAATTCTTTTAGTTATTAATCCAAAAAACCAACTTCGATTGTTCAAATAAAATTGGAATACGAAAGCGTCGGTAGTTAGAGATTCAATCCTCGTGGGAACGATACTCTACTTATCACTTTATTACTTGTAAACGATGACGTGCACTTGCGTGTAGGAAATATCGCAACAGTTGTCAGAGTTGATTTCAGTCTTCCGCTATTTTGTGTTTCGACCCTTGTGTGGGTAATGTTGTTTTAGTCAGTTCCGTTGATGGAGTTGCGTGACCTCATCGGTCTATGTATTCATGTGTAGGTGACCTTAACGGTCTGTATTATTATATTGTTTGACCCTTGCCGGGCAAGAATTTGGTTGTTTAGGGATGTTTAGCCTGGTAGATCCTTGTGGAAAGGGTCTACGTCGTGTAATATTCCCATACGGTTTTGGGGGTGTTACACATTGTTTCTCAATGAAAGACTTAGGAGAAGCTGCTTACACTCTTCGAATAAAGATCTATAGATATAGATCAAAGAGATTGATTGGTCTGAGTCAATGTACATACATTAATAAAATATTGAAGAGGTTTGATATGCAAGACTCCAAAAGAGGACTCTTGCCAATGTCACATGGCATTCATCTGAGTGAGACTCAGAGTCCTACGACTCCTGATGAGCGAGCCCGCGTGAGCAAGATACCATATGCTTCGGCTATTGGATCGATCATGTATGCCATGATTTGTACTTGACCAGATGTATCATTTGCCCTTAGCATGACAAGTCGATACTAATCGAATCCAGGTGAAAGTCACTGGACAGCAGTGAAAACCATCCTAAAGTACTTGAGAAGAAGTAAGGATGATTTCCTAGTTTATGAAGGGGTGGGAAACGATCTGGCTGTAAATGGTTACGCCGATGCAAGTTTCGAAACCGACAGAGACAATTTTAACTCGCAAACTGGTTATGTGTTTGTATTGAATGGAGGTGCTGTGAGTTGGAAGAGTTCCAAGAAAAGCACGGTTGCTGATTCTGTTACAGAAGTTGAGTACCTGGCATCATCGGATGCAGCTAAAGAAGCTGTATGGATCAAGAAGTTCGTTACCGAACTAGGAGTGGTGCCGACCATCCAGGGTCCTATAAGCCTTTATTGTGACAATAATGGTGCTATTGCACAAGCTAAAGAGCCTAGGTCCCATCATAATTCCAAACATATACTCAGAAAATATCACCTAGTCAGACAGATCGTCAGATGAGGAGATATTACAATATGTAAAGTAGCAACGGAAGAGAATGTTGCAGATCCACTTACCAAGCCTCTCTCACAAGGAAAGCATGTTGAGCATGCTAGAGCGATAGGACCAAAAGTCATGAATGAATGGTCCTAGTGTAAGTGGGAGATTGTTGGGAATAGTGCCCTAGGACATTCGATGTGCCTAGATTTGTAATTCTCACATTTAAATAAAGTTATTTGATATCATTTATTTCTCGTTGATTATTATAATGTGTGCATGTTTTAATATTATAATAATCGAATAATAGTTATTCACGAATAATAAGATTATTCAAATGTCCCTGGTACAATCGCGTTGAGTAGAGACTCAAGTGATTAATATACTAGTATAAGTTTGATTGATAATCATCGGATGATTATGCGTATGGTACGGATCAATCTTATGGGTATTGGTTAGAGAACCAATACTGGACAGACCCGCATTGAGATCACTGCATGGAAATGTCATAAGTGAATCTCAATATAACAGTATGTCAATAAATCCTTGAACCTGAGATTATCATAGAGTCCAACATGATAACTGCTATGCCTTGACGTAATCCAACGTCATCTGAAACATGGTGATCATAAAGGTTAGCGATCAAGATTAGTGGGATTCATGTAGATGGCAATGAATAATCAAGATGGGGATTTGTCCCTCTCTTAAGTGAGAGAGATATCTGCTGGGCCCCTCGATAAGTAGGACTGAAGGAAATGCATGGGCATGCTCAAATGAAGAGTCATTTGATTCAATCAGTCTACTTAAGATCGAGAAAGCATTTGAACATAAATAAGTATGACAGACTCCATGACTTAGTTCAAATATGATATCGCGTGACAAAGGGATTTGACACGTTAAAAGGTTTAATGGACTATTAATTTATATTATTTGGGTAATCATAATGTCTTGCTAGAGGCCGCTTATGATTTATTATTTAATAAGATATTAAATAATTCCCAATATAATATAAGCCTTTTTGGGTCACACGTACGACAATTATAGACAAGTAGGAATAAATATCAACTGGGAATAATAAATATAATATTGGATATTATATTTATAAAGAGATTAAATAATAAGTAATATATAATATTGGATATTATAAATATTGTATTATTTAATAAGTTGAGGGGCAACTAAGTAAATACTAGAGTTTGACTCTAAGGTTTACTTAGTATAAATATAAGGTCTTGGACAAGGAGTTGACAAGAGACAAAAACCTAAAAAATCGCCCCCCTTCAAGAGCAAGAAAAATCGGCCATCTACTTCCTACTGTAGGAGAACGAAGTCAGTCGTCTAATCCTCTTCCCTTAGTTGATCTTGATCAATAGTACAATATTTCTAGTAAGGAATTTATGTTGTACTATTTATCAATATTATTCGTAAGGATCTAGCAATCCGGATTGTGGAATTGTTCGTGTGTGGATCACCAAAAGAGGAAGGAGATATTCATCTGCTTCTAGTCCGGATCTAGAATTGTTCAATCGGATTAAGGTAATTTGATTAACCCTTTAATTAAACAATTAAATTACTGCATGAGATCCTAAATTGAGTTTTCATATTTTTATCCCGCTGTGTTTTTACTCCGATTATGTTATATTCGATACATAGAAAACCCAACAGAAGGTCTTTTACTTGGGAAAAGTAAAACACATACAACATGACTGAATATAAAAAGGCTTTAAAGTGTTGTGAGATAAACATTATTTATTCATAAAATATTCACGGTTAAAGCAGCATTTATTGCTGATAGGACAGCATTTAATGCAGCTGGAGAGAGACAAGTCTGAACGCTCCGAAGAGCATTTAATACAAAGACAGAAGGGATGTCTGAAGCATTAAATGCGAGCTGCTATAATTCAAATATTCAGCAGCCGCCAATCAAGAGACAGACGTCAACATCTCACCAACCAGCAATGACTTCATTTATAACGGATACATTTCCAAGGTTATAAATACCCCCAAGCCAGAAGACTTACACACACGAAAAAGTACAAGTTATTCATAACCATGAAAACTCTGACAGATTACTCTGATATTCTAGCTATTACAAAGAAGTATATTTCGTGAGCATACCGCAATATCCAAGTGAAGAAATATACAAGTCCTCAATGCAAACAGCACAATATACAGCGATTTTTCACCTGTGATAAAGTTGTTGTTTGAGAAGTGTTCTACCCTTATCGTTGAGATTATCTTTAGCCCTGTGTGGACTAAGGATCCTTGAATATTCTGACCTGTGTGGGAAGAATAGCATTGAAGCTGAAGCTTCGATCATTGTGAGAAGAAGCGAGTCGAAAAAGAGCTCAAGCCAATCTGTGTGAACGGCCCAAAGCTACAGTCCCTGTATCAATCTGTGTGAACGATGCAGAGACAGGTTTAGTTAAAGTCATGTAGTTATGTACGTAGTGATTTTAATAAACTCTTACTCCTGTGTGGAGGACCATTGGATGTAGAGGGCTTTACCTCGGACCACGTTAAACTGTGTTATTTACTTCCAGTATTTACTGTTTTTATTCTACTGTGATTTGATAGTATACATTGTAAAAACCCTGTATGCACCAAGCAAACAGGAGAACACCTAGTTGTTGTATTTACAACAACTCACACAACAAACTTCCGCAACGCAAACTAAATTCGAAACTCGTACAGCTTACTGTGCTATATTCTAAGTTGTTTATTGTATACTTAGTGGCCAACACCGTGCAAAACCAGGTCCAAGTACCAAGCCGCCTCAAGCCTGAAGGGCCTATTTACTCGAGTCCCTACCCCCAACAAAGAGTTAATATGGGGTTGTGGTCCCAGTATGTATGAGGTAGATTCACCACCAAAGCATTTGGAAACAGCTCCCTGCAATCCAAGTTCACCAAAGACCTATCCAACCTCTCCCAAATTCTAGCCAACCCTCTTCTACCATTGCATCATGTGAACTTGGGTCCCTGGAAAACCAAATCAAGTAAATTGCAACTCTCAAAGGACTGTCTAAAACCATGACAACGTGAGACTATAGGACTGATGTACCTCCACTAATTTACGCCTAAGAATCGTCTTATGCAGCCTAGTAGGTTTTGCATAAATACCAGATAGAAGCCAAGATTCAATACCAGACTGGTTGACAACAGCCGAAATACTCTGATAATCAGAACAGACCACATTAATATCAACTCTAGTCCTATTAAACAGCATCCACACCTGAAGCCCCTCACAGGGGCAATAAAAACGATCAGGAAAACCAAGTGTAGCACCAATATGGTTAGACACCTCCATATTAGTATGAGTTTCAGACAAAAAACCACATCAGGACTATGCATATGGCATAACAATCTAAAAGTGGGCTGAAAACCCTCTTTCTGCACTCCACGTACATTCCAATAAATAATCTTCAGAGACATGTTCTACTGGACCATATGATCGTCCATTGATGAACAAATTAAAAACTTGCAAGTGTACGAATCGCTTTTGTAGGTAGCGACAAGTAACTCTGAGGTCGATCTAGCAAGGAGTTGGAAATGGTTTGAAGTTCGATTATGTTTGGCAAATAGTCGAATTAACAAAAGTAAAGTAAATTAAAACACGGTGAATATTTCGATTGAGATGTAAAACCGTAAACACAAGTGCGGAAAATTAAATTTATAGCTAAGCGTTAAAAACACCGAATTGGTTGGATTTTCTAGAGATTACAATTATGAGAAAGATATGGGAGTTTAGAATCACCGACACACACGTTATCAATTATTAGTTTCGATACTCAAAGAATTTAAGATTTGGAATTACCGATTACTCACAATTAAAAGAAATCCATTTGATGGCGGCAAAGTCTAAAAATCACGATTGTTCTTTTCGAAAACAAGAGAAGATACTTTTATGGGGATGAATCCCTACTAATAATCAACTATCTAAATACCTTTGGTGGGGTAATTTGCTAAAAGATCGCAGAAAAAGGTTTAGAATATTCACAATCACTTCTATCGAGTCGTTTGATGGCGAACACCGAAAAAACCCTCGATTTTGACAATAATAACAACTATGAAATAAGTTTGATGATCTAAATCATAAGTTCTTTTGCGTCTAAACAATATTCGTGCACAATATCATCAAGAACACCGAGCAAAATGATAGAACAACGAAAGAGAAACAATCCCAAACTCATACCGGGAAAATCAATCAAAACTAACAACCAAGAACATGTGTGTGGTTCAATCTAAAAACCCATATGATAAGATTAACTACTCATGATCATTTCAACAATAATACCAAAAATCATAGAACAAAACATGGTCTAAATCTTCCCTTGCAAAAACGAAATCGAAGCCCGAAGAAGGTTTGATGCTCTTCCTTCAAAAATGAACAAAATCTCCTTACAAATGATGAAAAACTTAGTTTTGGATCGAGTTTTGCGGCTTAAGAGAAGTTGTTTATAAGGTTTTCCCTTATATACCCGTCAAAAATGGCAAAAAGTGCAGAAAATCGCATTTTCTGTACAAGCATGGGTGGATCGCGATCCGGGCATTTGGATCGCGATCCGGATGTCCACGAAAAGATCTGCCATGCGGTCTGAATTCTGGATCGCGATCCGGGCGCGATCTGAATTTGGATCATGATCTGGGCGCGGTCCGGACTGTGAGGCTGTATTCTAGAAGCCATATCTCCCTCAATACACCTCGCAATTTAGCGTAATATACCATTGTGAAGCTGATTTCGAAGTAATTAATCCATACATATAGAGAACACATCCTAATTCGAAGTAATGAATCTGGAAATTAAAAAATACGACAGACATTGCTTCAATCTTCATCGTTTAAGCCCCGTTCTTGCTCTTGATCGTCATTCCAATATTAGCCATAAAAGCGCATATTTCACCACAATCTTCGTCCGGATACCTACAAAACAAAAACACGACATACCATGCATAAAAAGATCAAAAACACTTAAAAACAAATGAAAGCACGACTCAATAGAACATAATGAGACGATCAAAAATCGACTCATCAAATCCCCCCAAACCTAAATTTGCTTGTACCCAAGCAGAAAGAAATAAAACACACGACAAAAAAATGATGAGAATTGAATAATCAAGTTAATCATCGGGTATACATACAATCAACTGGGAATATAATAGTATCGTAAAGTCACGTAATTCGTCATGGAAGCCTAAACTCGTAAATGAGTGGAAAGCAATGGCGCTTGATCGAACATGCAAGAAAACAAGTTTTAGTAGTCCCTCACAAAATTTTATCAATTCACTCATCTCTCAAGTATTTAGATAGGTTAATACGCTCAGCTCGATTCGAATGGAAAGTTCTACTATATGCTTGTACTTCTTCTCTTCATCAAATGCATCAATATTCACAAAACACGAGTCATAGGGTCTTACTTTTGGTTGTAACGGGGCTGTGGCTCAAGTTGGGAAAATTTGGCTAGTGGTTACAAGTTTTAGTCCAAGTAGAGCATATACAATCCTCACATATATGAAATAAAAACTCAAAGCAAGATCGATCACTCTACTTCAATTCTCCCGTATATATATATATATATATATATATATATATATATATATATATATATATATATATATATATATATATATATATATATATATATATATATATTTTCAATTCAAGGCCTTGTTAAGTGCAATTCTTTTCATATCGGCCTAATCATCACAACCCAACCACTTTCCTTTTTGTTTTTCTTAGGCTCGCTCCTCTCCTCCCCTTTCTTTCCTAGCCCACAATTATTAATATTATTTATATTTTTTTGTGTGGCTCATTATTTTTAGGGGAACGGGAGAGAAGATTTTTGCCTCTATACACCACAAACTTTGCACACCCTCGTTTTTCAAATATACCCTCTCATACTCTTACGAGGACCAACACTTGGGTAGGTTATGGCTTTTGGATATGGAGCTATAAGATGTGGGTTTTTTCGAATAAAGATATGGCGAAAGGCTCAATGGGGCTAGCAAAGGATATTGATATAAAATGATGGGTATTTTTAGATAAGTAGGTTCAAGACAAAAAATGGGCAGCCCTAATCATTTCTCGTGTATGTAAATATCAACACACTATCCGATAGAATCATGCAAGTTCTAAAGAATACAAACCATAAGAAGAGAAATCACACATGAAAGAATTTTACCGCTAAAAGTGAACGGTTCAATTAGGCACAAGAACTCATGGTTTTTGGACTACCACACTCATTCCTTACACATCAAATCAAGTAACCAAAACTATATATTCACACACAAGGTCAAACAATCAATTAGATTTATAAAACTCCACGAGTCAAGTGCAAATACGACTAATCATCCATATACCCAACAGTTAACAAGGTTATTACAATCCAACTGCTACATCACGCAAGATAAAATAAAGAAAAGAAACAAGCATCAATCCCCTTGCGGAGGGGGATGTTGAGATCCATGTCAATTTTTTAGTTGTTGCTCGATGCGAGACATTTGCTCCTGTCGATTTCGCCATTCGCCTCGGAATTCATCAAAGAAGAGTTGTTGCTGGTCGCGTAGGATCTGAAAGTACGCTCGTTCCTCAGCACGCATTTCCATCAAAGATGCCATTTGCATCGCTCTTGTATCCTCTTGGTAGGCTTGCGCGGCAGTCATGGAGTTGCGCATCTCATTCATGAATGCGCGGAGATCTGCGGGAGGTGTCTCGGAACGCATTTCCGGATCATCTTGAGGATTTGATCCACCAGCTTCATGCATATGCTCATCCTCCTGTTGATCTTCGTCCTCATTCTGCCCCCTGCCTGGACCATCATAGCCCTGGATCCTGGTGAGATCGCTGATCTTGTAGACATTCAGTTTTAAAAGGATTGAGGTCCTCGATAGTGGCCCCAGCAAGACAGCACATGTACGTAATCGTCGTGGGGAAGAAGATGGTTTGCGAGTTCTTTGTTTTGGTCATTTCTTCCAGCTCCTTGAAAATTAAAGCCCCAACATTGATCGTGTGGTCTACCATTATCGAGTAAACCAAAGCAAGGCAGTTTATAACTATTCGGCGTGTGGACTGAGTTGGCAGAAGGCTGTTGCAGATAATGTGGTATAGCATTTTAGCTTCGATAAAGAGGATTTGAGTGCGCTAGCCCTCTCGATGTAACGTAACTCCCGGCTGGACAAAACGGTTTTGTAAAGTTTGCAAGAGGTCGGGTCGGGCAGCGAATTCTGAGTATTCATCAACGAAGTCCTCGCTATATCGAGGTGGTGCTCGGAACCCTAGCGTTTCATTAAGAATCTTCGGCGAGATAAGCACTTGTTTTCCCTGCACTTTCCCCTCCAGACTCCCGTCAGGTGTCAGAGCCACGGTTGCATAAAATTCGCGAACCACTGATAAGTCACATTCCCGATTGCGTTTGAAAAATTCCTCCCAATTTGTGCGTTTTAGAAGTGCCGGACTATGGGAAAATTCTCCGCAAGATCACTCCGCACACCCTTTTCTGGGAAGGCTCTTAGCTTGCTCAATTCAAGGAAATATTTTCAGTCCACCACATTCAATCGATCAAGAATAGCATTGTGTTCTTGTTGATCTGATCCATGGATCAACCCTTGGCCTTGTTCGGCATTGCCTCTAGTCCGAGGGAGTTTTGTGGTTCCCTTTTGTTTAGTCATGTTTCCTGCAAAATTATAATTCTTAAGCCACAACTTGATGAAGCTCAAAACACCCCCCCCAAACCAAAGGTTTGACGTAAATGAAGAAATATATCAATTAGTAAAGCTTGTTAATTCGGCACAAACGATTGAAAACGTAGCACTAACGAATTCTAAGAACTAGCAAAAGTAGCCCCAAGCAAGAGATTTGAAAGACTAGTTCATAGAAGCATTTCATCGAACACCTTACGTGCACAAAAGTTTTAAGCTTGTGGAAAGACAATTAGGATTACAAAACCTCGTAAAAACAAATCACAACTCATAATCCTAACATAATCAAACACTTCTAAACCATTCTCAAATATGAATTCGAAGATGTAAGCACAAAATTTCAAAATCACATAAATTCCCTAAATTTAAGAAAAACTAGGGTTTTGAATTCATACCTGTGATTTGCTCCAATTAAATGATGAAATGGATGTTAACGTATGAGTTTCTAACCGAAATTAACAAGAAGAAATGATGAAATGTTGATTTGGATCGGATTAGTTGAAAGGGGGAATGAGGGAATGAGAAATATGGGATGGGAAATGAAGGGGGAAGGGCTGCGGTCCGTTTTTTTAGCAGGAGGTTTTTTTTTAAAAAAAAAATACCTGGGGGGTGGATCGCGATCCGCCTGATTGGGATCGCGATCTGAGGCATATCGCTGGGCACCTTCAGAGTGCAGGATCGTGGTCTATGAAAAATTATCATTCTTCCGTAGATCAAGGAGTTCTACCGCTCCATGTGGCCATACTTGAACGACTTGGAAAGGTCCGCCCCATCGCAACACCAATTTTCTTGGCATGAGCTTAGGATGAGAGTTATGTAGCAAAACGTCCATCCCAGGTTCGAGAAATTTGCGAATGATAGGCTTGTCGTGATACCGTTTCATCCGTTCTTTGTAGAGCTTAGCATTTTCGTACGCCTCATATCGTATCTCATCTAGCTCATTTAAATGTAGAAGTCATTCTTCACGTGCTTTTTCTTGATCTAAATTTAGCGCTTTGATCGCCCAGTACGCCTTGTGTTCCAACTCAATAGGTAGGTGGCATGCCTTCCCAAAAACGAGGCGATATGGGCTCATTCCAATTGGAGTTTTGTAGGTCGTTTGATATGCCCATAAAGCGTCATTTAACTTCAATGCCCAATCTTTCCTTGTCGGTTTCACCGTCTTCTCGAGTATTGCCTTTATCTGTCTATTACTCACTTCGACTTGCCCGGAAGTTTGTGGATGGTAGGCTGTCGCAACCTTATGCATTACGCTATACTTCTTAAGCAAACCTCCAAGTTGTCTATTGCAAAAATGCGTGCCTCCATCGCTAATCACAGCTCTAGGCGTCCCAAACCTGCAGAAAATCACATCCTTAAAAAAATTGCAAACCACGTTAGCATCGTTAGTTCGGGTTGGGATTACTTCCACCCACTTAGAAACGTAATCCACAACAACTAAAATATATTCGAAACCGATGGAAGGTGGAAAAGGACCTATAAAATTGACTCCCCAAACATCAAAAAGTTCCACTATTAGGTTGTTCGTCAACGGCATCTCATTTCTTTTGCTTATGTTTCCCATTCGTTGACAACGATCGCAACTCTTGCAGTAGCATCCTTAAATAATGTCAGCTAGTAGAATCCCGATTGAAGGACCTTATGTGCCGTTTTCTTCACGCTAAAATTTCCCCCACAGTGTAAGTCATGGCAAAATGACAAGATGCTCTCGTGCTCTTCCTTCGGGACGCAACATCGGAATACATGACCAGGCCCCAACTTGAATAAGTAGGGCTCGTCCTAATAGTAATGCCTGCACATGGAAATAAACCTCTTCTTCCCTTGAAAGGTCAAGTCAGGCTACAAAACACCACTAACAACATAATTAACAATATCGACATACCAAGGTGTCTTAGTCACATCGAATAATTGTTCGTCAGGGAAAGTCTCAACAATAGGCAAAGAGCTATCGAGCTTAAAATTATCTCCCTCAGTCAATCTAGATAAATGATCGACAATTGTATTTTCAGAACCCTTTTTATCTTTAAACTCTAAATCAAATTTTGCAACAAAAGAACCCACCGAATCAATCTTGGCTTGGCATCGGATTTTGCTAACAAATATTTTAATGCAGCGTGATCCGTATGCACAATTACTTTCGAACCAACTAAATAGGATCGAAACTTGTCCAAAGAAAATACAACATCTAGAAACTCTTTTTCGGTGGTGGTATAATTTGCCTGAGATTCATCGAGTGTTTTGCTAGCATAATAAATTACATGGAAAAATTTGTTCACTCTCTGCCCTAAAACGGCACCAATAGCCAAGTCAGACGCATCGCACATAATTTCAAATGGTAAAGACCAATCGGGTGCAACAACAATAGGTGCGGAAGTCAACTTTTCTTTCAATGCATTAAAACCAACCAAACATTCCTCGGTAAAATCGAACTTAGCATCCTTACACAAAAGATTACTTAACGGGTGGGTAATTTTTGAAAAATCTTTAATGAAACGCCTATAAAACCCGGCATACCCCAAAAAGCTTCGAACTTCTTTTACACACGAAGGCGGATGTAATTTAACAATTAAATCAACTTTAGCCTTATCAACCGCCATTCCCTTATTGGAAACCACATGACCCAAAACAAGCCATTGTTTCACCATAAAATGACTCTTTTCCCAATTAAGTGTAAGATTACACTCAATACATCATTCGAACACAACAGTCAGATTATGTAAACAATCATCAAAAGTAGTTCCAAACACAGAAAAATCATCCATGAATACCTCAATGGACTTTTCCAACAAGTCAGAGAATATGGAAAGCATGCACCTTTGGAAAGTAGCGGGAGCATTGGAAAGACCAAATGGCATCCTCCTAAAGACGAAAGTGCCAAAAGGGCAAGTAAAAGTGGTCTTCTCTTGATCCTCCGGAGCAATAGGAATCTGATAGAAACCTGAAAGACCATCTAGAAAACAGTAATAATCATGCTCAGCTAAACGTTCCAACATTTGATCAATGAAAGGGAGGGGAAAATGATCTTTTTTCGTCACGTCATTTAATTTTCGATAATCAATGCACATTCTCCAACCGGTCACTATTCTAGTTGGCACTAATTCATTTTTGTCATTACGAACCACCGTTATCCCAGATTTCATAGGCACTACATGTACAGGACTAACCCACTTACTATCGGATATCGGGTTGATGACTCTGACATCTAACAACTTCAAAACCTCATTTTCTTACTACTTCCTAAATGTTCGGATTCAAATGCCTTTGAGATTGCCTAATAGGTTTAACATTATCCTCAAGAATTATCTTATGCATACACCTAACAAGACTTATCCCCTTGATATCAGAAATACTCCACCCAATTGTTTCTTTTAATTTAGTCAAAACTTCTAATAATTTGTTTTCTTGCAAAGGAGTTAATTCAGAAGAGACAATTACAGGTAAGTGTCACTTTTCCTTAAGAAAACATATTTAAGATGTGCCGGAAGTTCTTTCAATACAAGTTAGGGTGGGGTAATTTCAACAGGCTCCTCAAGATTTAATTCTAAAGGCACATTTAGATCATCATCTTCATCAATGGGTTCAGAATTATCTAGCAATGCAACATATTCTGCAATTTCTAGATTATTCAACCCCATATCATGCTCAACGGTTAGAGTGTCATGCAACGTGTCCCCTGCGCTGTCATGCAAATATGTATCATCAACCAAAGAATCAATGCAATCAATAAAATTACAATCATGGGCATCATAAATATGAGAAGGGATATGAGACGAACCGAACACCTCGATTTCCACCGTTTAACCCAAGACGATCATGGTGACCTTTCCTCATCAACATCGACGATTGTTTTTGTTGTGCGCGTGAATGGTCGCCCTAGAAGTATCGTCCTTTCCTTTTCACTTGTCGCGAAATCGCTCATCTCCAAGATAACAAAATCGGCCGGAATCACCAACTTGTCCACTTGCACTAATAGGTATTCAATGATTCCCTTGGGGTATTTCACCGACCTGTCCGCCATTTGAAGAGTCATTCTTATTGGTTTGATTCCTCCGAGTCCAAGCCTCAAACAGGACCCTTTCCCTTCGGAGGCATCGTTCCAAGGGCATAAACAAGACTCCGGATACCAACTGAAACAGCGAATATGTATGAACAACAAGAAATTACGGATCAAACTATGAAGAAGATAAACAAACAGTGTTCTTCATCATACATAAACCGTACAGAAGTTTGCAAATTCATTCAAGCATCTAATACCTAATAATCTCAAGTTGAGTATGGCATGAGATTCAAACTTGCTCCCAAATCGAGCATACCACGAGTAACCTTCTTATCTCCCATAGAGATGTCAATCATAAAACTTCGGGGATCGCCCTTTTTTGACTCCTTGCTTCTACCTCGTAGAGCACTACTTTCTTGTTCCCAAAATATCGTATCTTGTTGGAGGTCAACTCCTTGAAAAATTTTGTCTAAGCAGGAATATTTTTCACAACATACAAGAGAGGTAAGTTGATATGAACTTTTGAAAGCATGTCGGAGATTTCTGAAAATTGCTCATCTTGCTTTGCTTTTCTAAGTCGGCTCGAAAACGGGACCGGTGATTTATATAGTTGAGCATATTTGTGAAGCTTGGAAGTCGAAGTTGCTTCGTCTACTTTCTCTTCTTGATTTCCCGACTCGTCGTCTTTATCACCGCCCTTATCTCTCGCTTTGAAAATCGTCTCTTTATTTATCACTTTACCACTTCGGAGGGTGGTAATAGCTTGAGCTTGCTCGGGCTGACTTGGTAGTTTACCCTTTTCTTGTCTGCATGCCTCGGTAGCAAGTTGCCCAATTTGAATCTCCGTTTTCTTCACCGAAGCTTCTAAAGATTCGAACCTTTTATTGTTCTCAGCTCGGTGTTCCCTTCTTTCCTTAATGAATGCCGCAATACTCTCCTCAAGAGAGTTCCTTTGTTGTGAAGGTGGTTCACTTTGCATTGTTTGCTGGGCTCGATTTCCTCCGTTGTATTGAGCTTGGGCACTTGTGTCATACGACATCGGGTTGTTGTTTCTCCATGAGAAATTCGGATGGTTTCTTAGCCCAGGATGGTAAGTGTTCGGGGGAGGTGCATTTCTTGCATTTCCGCCATCTATTTCTCCTCTCCTCCGACTCGGGCTTTCCCGTGCTTTGTCCCATAGCCCAATTCACTTGTTCGATTTGTTCTTCTGGAAAAGTATGTGGGCAAGAATTAGCATCATGTCCGGGTCCCCCACAAATTTCGCAAACTCGTGAGCTTGGAGATTTATTTTGAGTCTTGAGTTGTCTTAGTTCCTTCGTTAAATCATCGATTTTAGATTGCATCTCGTCCTTCTCGCTTACTTGGTTCACAACTCCCCTACGAACACGCACACTTTTTTGTTGAGAATTAGCTCCCAATGTTTCATATACATCATAAGCTTGTCTCTTCGTTAACCCCCAAAACGAACCACCGGTTGCGTTATCCACTGCACCATGGCAATATTGATTCATTCCATCATATAAGAATTTATTAAGTAGTTGAAGCGGCTAATGTTGGTGTGGACATTAAATGAGGAGCATCTTGAATCGGTCCCATGCTTCGTGAAATGCCTCTCCATCTTGTTATTCGAATGTTGAGATTTGGGTTCTCAACTGTGTAGTCTTCGAATGAGAGAAATACTTGGTAATGAATTTGTCGTAAACTTCATCCCATGTTCTTAGTGAGCCCGGTGCTAAAGTCATCAACCACTGTTTCGCCCTATCCTTGAGTGTATACAGGAAGAACTTCATTCTTAGTTGATCCTCGCTCCACCCATTTATTGGGAAGTTGTCAATCGCCACATAGAAGTCCCGGATGAACGACAATGGGTCCTCACGTGCTAATCTATGGAATGAGAGCAATTGCTGGATGTGAAATCCGCTAATGTGGTAGTTCCTTGCCTCCGGTGCTAATTAGATGCACGAGATGGCGGTGTTAACAACGGACTTTGCGTAGTCTCGCATTAGATGCTCAACTGGAGGTTGTTGCGGTATATTGTAGTTTGCTCCCATCCCATATTGAGGCCCTGGATAATAGTTCGCTCCATATTGTACTCCAATGGGTGGTTGTCTCGGATAAAAGTACCTCCCTTGTTGAGCTTCGGGTATCTCTTTATTGCGCCCAACATTCTCATATCTCGGAAATCTCGCTTGACGAATGTTTTCTTCATATAAATTTTGCACAACAATCTCATGTCTCGATTGACGAGTGTTTTCTTCCTGGAGCAAAAGTCGCTCTTCAAGATCAGGATTCTCCTCGTCGTTTGCCATTGATGATGTGGCTATTGTTTTTGGTGCTCTAATTCTTTGGACCTCGTCTATGTGTGGAAGAACCGGGTTTCCCAACGATCTCCTACCAAGCATAAACAAGAGAAGTTAGAGTGACTTTTATAGTTTGTCAGAAATAATGAAAATAGAAAAATGATTAAGAAAAATGATTCAACTATTATTAAAACAAGATCAAAATTAAATTCCAACTCCCCGACAACGGCGCCAAAAACTTGATGAACAAATTAAAAACTCGCAAGTGTACGAATCGCTTTTGTAGGTAGCGACAAGTAACTCCGAGGTCGATCTCACAAGAAGTTGGAAACGGTTTGAAGTTCGATTATGTTTGGCAAATAGTCGAATTAACAAAAGTAAAGTAAATTAAAACTTGGTGAATGATTCGATTGAGATGTAAAATCGTAAACACAAGTGCGGAAAATTAAATTAATAGCTAAGCGTTAAAACACCGAATTTAAGGTTGGATTTTCTAGAGATTACAATTATGAGAAAGATATGGGAGTTTAGAATCACCGACACACACGTTATCAACCATTAGTTTCGATACTCGAAGAATTTAAGGTTTGGAATTACCGTTGCTCATAATTAAAAGAAATCCGTTTGATGGCGGCAAATTCTAAAAATCGCGATTTTTCTTTTTGAAAATAAGAGAAACTCCTTTGATGGGGATGAATCCCTACTAACAAACGACTAGCTAAATACCTTTGATGGGGTAATTCTCTAAAAGATCGCGGAAAAAGGTTTAGAATATTCACAATCACTTCTATCAGGTCGTTTGATGGCGAACAGTGACAAAAACCCTTGATTTTGACAATAATAACAACTATGAAATAGGTTTGATGATGTAAATAATAAGTTCTTTTGCTTCGAAACAATATTCGTGCACAATATCATCAAGAACACCGAGTAAAATGATAGAACAACGAAAGAGGAACAATCCCAAACTCATACCCAGAAAATCAATCAAAACTAACAACCAAGAACATGTGTGTGGTTCAATCTAAAAACCTATATGATAAGATTAGCTACTCATGATCATTTCAACAATAATAGCAAAAAACATAGAATAAAACATGGTAGAAATCTTCCCTTGCAAAAATGAAATCGAAGCCCGAGGAAGGTTTGATGTTCTTCCTTTAAAAATGAACAAAATCTCCTTACAAATGATGAAAATCCCTCACAAATTGTATCTCTCGATGTTTAGAACACTCAAAATTGATAAAAACTGAGTTTTGGATCGAGTTTTGCGGCTTAGAAGAAGTTGTGTATAGGGTTTTCCCTTATATACCCGTCAAAAATTGCAAAAAGTGCAGAAAATCGCATTTTCTGCACAAACAGGGGTGGATCGTGATCCGGGAACTTGGGATCGAGATCCGGGTGTCCACGAAAAGATCTTCCGTGCGGTCTGAATTCTGGATCGCGATCCGGGCGCGGTTCGGACCGTGAGGCCGTGGTCTAGAAGCCATATCTCTCTCAATACACCTCGAAATTTAGCGTATAATATACTGTTGCGAAGCTGATTTCACGAGGAATCCATACATATAGAGAACACATACTATTGCGAAGTAATGAATCTGGAAATTAGAAAATACGGCAGATATTGCTTCAATCTTCATCGTTTAAGCCCCGTTCTTGCTCTTGATCGTCATAAACTCCAATATTGGCCATAAAAGCACATATTTCACCACAATCTTCGTCCGAATACCTACAAAACAAAAACACAACATACCACATGTAAAAAGAGCAAAACCACTTAAAAACAAACGAAAGCATGACTCAATCGAACAGAATGAGACGATCAAAAATCGACTAATCATCCATCTCATCCAACTCATTCTGGGAGTCGTCATGCTGATCCTGAACAGGATCTTGGTAAATCCCCCATCTCATCAATCGAAACTGAGAATCACTCTCTCCTCCACTAGTTGAAGCAGGCATCCCACCATCATTATTCATCCCCCTGGAAGGATATCCACGCATCGAACCATTCACTTTGGAAGTTCCATGCTTAGCTCTTGGACGTACCATCGTAGACACATTTGCCATGGATGAATTACTGGTGCCTTTCTCAAACACATTCTCCTTATCCATCATGTTGAGAGATTAATATTGGTTGGATGTAGCAAAGCGTCGTACATCTTTACGTGGTCCCGGTTCAGTCCGTCGATTCTGGACATCCTGTAGAGGCGCCCTATCTCTTTGGGTGTGTTCAACAGGTCGACTAGGCGGCATTCGTTGTTTACTTGGCTGCTTCTTCGTAGGCTTTCGTTGCATAACCAACCATGGACCATAAACATCCTCCTCTTTATTCTGATTATCTGTCGCTATAGGGGTTCCCTGAGCCGCAGGTGCCTCTTCACCCTTATTCACACTTTCTGTTGGCAGAACAGTATCAGCCATTGGCAAGTTGGGGCACTTTGTCAAAGTATGATCCGCCCTTCCACACGAATAACATAGACTAGGAAGATTTTCATACACCGCCCTTCCATGTTCCATAGGTTTTTCCAAATCCACCTGAATGCAAAGCCATGCATACCGCCCCTTTTCTCTCCAAAAAGTGCTTGCATCCGTTTTAATAGGCTCGCCCAGACCACGAGCAATATGTAGTAAAATGGTGGTGAGAGTTGGTTTACCCTAACCCACGTGATGACAGAAGTGTAAAACCCCCAGATTTAACCGGGAATATTACAGCGCCGTGGGCCCCGAGATGGAACCCACAAGGTTGAAGGAAATTTTCGCAAACATTTACAAATGCCCAAGAGGCTAACGACAGTACTATCTTTAAAAATATTCGAAGATGTTATAAATCTCGTTTATCAAAAGCATCGTAAAACCTCATTTTGAAAAGGGCAAGGCCCAACGGCCGGAACTCAATAGTTTAGAAAATAATTCCCAAAGTAACTCAAATTACCAGAAATGAAAGGTCATTTAAAAATACTCACGCAGCGGAAAAGCCAAACAATTAAAAAGACTCTAGCAGCAGAATACAGCGACTGATCAGGAAACTCAATACACAAATACATGCCCTAGCCAGTATCCTCCGGGAAGCTCATCTCTCCACGACCGCTACAAGCTCGAAAATCCAAGAACCTAAAAAGAAAGCCCACGATGGGGTCAGCCATAATATCCAACAATGATGTCAATCACATCACATCAATAATTACATACCAATGAGAATACAAAAATAAGAATACGACCAAAGTAATCTTATCATCATAACTTTACCAAAGTTCACATCTCGTATCCTCAACAACATGATAAGCCCATAACCAGTCATCTGTACTGTAGCTCAAATGGAACCCCGAGGTTCTCAAAGCATCATCATAAATCATTTGTACGAAATCTACTAACTTAGTCCAATCCCAATCCATCGGGTGACATCATCACATCTCGACACAATAATCGATTGTCCACTAAAGGCAATTACCAAAGGAATACAGAACATACCTCAAGATGCACAATCTCATGACAATCATGTGAGTCTAATCCGAGATCAGATCAAAGCAACATACGAACACGGTCCTAACACAAGACCTACAAATGCATACTCATGTGACAACGTCAATATGCTCAAAAAGAATAACAATGTATACTCAATGGCAATCCCATGAGCTAGCGCCCTCAGCATAGATCCCAAGATGATCCTACAAGATCAACACGAGGTGGATAACCAATAATATACATACAAGAACACATAAAAAACCAACGATGCGAATCCACATGATTCCTTCAACACGACACTGGGTAATCCAATGATCCAGCGCCCTCAGCATAGATCCAAAGATGATCCCGTCGGACCAACACGAGGTGGAAAAACCTGTCCAATGATCCAGCTCCCTCAGCATAGATCCCAAGATGATCCCGTCGGACCAACAAGAGGTGGACATCTGATCCAGCGCCCTCAGCATAGATCACAGGATCCCATCGGATCAACACAACACAAACAACATAATTATGCATACACATATGCAAATCAAAATGTTCATCAACATGAACAACATATGAATCAAAACATGAACGACACTATGATGAAACAACTAGGACGACTCATGCTCAGCAATATGAATGACAACCTGCATGATCAACATCATTAACACTAAACCGAATCAAACTAAGATACTTGTCCCGAGTCCTTCAGGAGCAATCTCGATGTCAAATCATCACCGGCAATTATCCTCAATGCTCGGCGATCCAAACATACAATGAACTATAGATACTCATATCCTCGTCTTTATCGCAACATAACCTCGATACCCGAACATACCAATAACCGAGATAAAGCATATACATTATGATTTACCTCCCAGAATTGGAAGAACAATATACGATCCAAATACCCAGAGTTCACAATAATAATCATCGCTATATGCATTATAAACGAAATGAAACTGAAACCATTCATTAAATATTATAACTGAGCAAGTAATAACTTGCCTCGATACCGATACGACGATGATGAAGCCGCTACCAATCTCATTGCCTTCGTCTACGAGCTCCTCGGCCCTGACCCATGCAATTTACGAACATACCCGACCACGACCGCAACATATAGTTCTAATCACCGATCAATAATCTCGACCTATTACAATAATCGATTTAACACACATTCGATAAAAATCAATAATCGATATAACCAATCCACAAACTCAATGGTTCTACGACATTATCTCGATTAAACATTAGTCTGATCAATCCATCTCAAACCAGCACGAATTCAGAACCACAACACAAAAATACTGCACTTTCTGCCTTCTTAGCGCACGTTAATCACTTAACGTAGCGTGCGCTAAGTTGCTCCCGTTAGCGCGCGCTATCCAGTAAGCTTAGCGTGTGCTAATGCTGTACATATGCATGTTTTTCAGATTCCGATCAACATATGGCGATTATCAAGAACACTAAGTGATTCTAAACCATGTTCATAGCTATCAAAACAACGAAATCCGATATCCTTTAACATATAATAATCATCCAACCCTTAATCCATTTCTTATATCCATATATCATCTTCCTCAATATCAACCTCATGAAACATTAAGAACGTAACAATACTTCCATGATTTATCATTACAGGGAGTAATTATCAACAATAACATCAACATTTGAAACTGAGGAGAAGATTTAACCAACTTATCTCAAGAATACGGAAAACACGATTCAAACCATACGAATCACATCAATATCCATATATCAATAACAACATCATGATAATCCGGTAATCCATCTCCTAATCATACTTATTAACTTGTTTATATGATATTCATCAACTCAAGAACGTAAATCTCCAATCCAAAATAAAATCCAAAAGTGAAGAACTATTACCTTGTATAGACGAACCATGAAGGAGAACAATCAACTTCATTCCAAGAATCATCAATAATTTCAAGAACAAGACTTTAATCCATGTTCCTCAACTTAATCTTTGTTAAATATCATCACCTCTCATTGTTTGGAACCTCAAACTCCTCTCTAAAAACTCTCTCTCTCTCACTTGCAAGGAAGGAATGAACGGAATGAAGGATAATGCCCAACTACACATATATATATACTGTATATTATTAACGTACGCTAACGTCCTCATTTAACGTACGTTACATGCTTAGAGTGCGCTAACTCTCTTTGTTAGCATGCGCTATCGAAGTCCAGAGGCTACTGCCTTACTGCATGAAATGATTTATGTACGCAATGCCCATGCAATAGCGTACGTAAAGGCCTGTATTTAGCGTACGCAAACCTTCCACCGTAGCGTGCGCTACTCATAGTTGACTTGCTACAGTCTGCACCTACCCCTGTGTCCCCACATGCCGAAAGTAACCTGACACGGCCAAGATTCCTTTGGTCCGTTCTGATTAGCGTGCGCTATCAATATACCTTAGCGTGCGCTAATCCTTCATAACAAACATCCGTTGACTTGTCGGCACATGCACCGAAAGTAACCGGGTCCACACATAGATTCCTTCCGATCTGGTCTGTACTAGCGTTCGTTATCAAGTGCCTCTAGCGTGCGCTAAACCAGAACGATAGCGTGCGCTAGGCATGTATATTAGCGTGCGCTAATAATGTTACACTTAGCCATTTTCAGCTACTCTTGTCCAACGTCTCAACATACAGAATACGAACATACGGCATACTGAATACATATACTCAACACATTATATCCTCAATTACAATTATCGACCAAATACGACAATTATACCAATACCGACATCTCAGTCCTTCGTTTATTTTATCCATACTGTACAGAATCCACGTTGTACAACATAACTAGGATAAAATAACATTAAACAATAGTAGTAGAAATTTCGTATATTACATACTACACCACTTAAAATAAGTTTCGTCCTCAAAACTTGCAATCCGTCATAGAAAACAAACAAACCGTTCAACCAAAATATCCCGAAACCATCAGGACAACGATCAATCATCATTATTCACGAATAACCGAAACAGCATACTTACCAATGCGCAAAGTCGACGATCTCTTGAGATACTAGCAAGTGACCTCACTGTACAGTCTCAATCCGCTTACAATCACATTCCGTGAGTCTCAACAAAAATATATCATCTTCGGATGAAATAATTTATCTGTGTCCAGTCCTGTCTGCCTGATAACACAATCAAGTCCCAATTCTGATACAAATCAATAATACACGATACATTTGAGAAGCAATTGCCCAAAACAACGACACAAATCCCGAAACATCGACACAAAATCTAAATACTCATACGATCACTAACAATGATCAACCAATTACTTAACCGAGAATATTATCGACATGATAAACTCCAATATGACCAACCAGAGGTCGAAACACAATCGAGAATATCATCAACATGATAAACTCCAATATAACCAACGAACGATCAACGATAATCGAGAATACCTTCACACGGTAAGCTCCAACATGATGAACACAGAACCACCGGGACAGATACACGAAAGAGAAAATTCTAAAAACGCTAAACAAATCACATACAGTGGATCTCAACGAAAACACAACCAACCGTTGAATGAACCTCTCAGGCGTACGAACAACCAGTCGCAAATCGGTGAACATCCCAAATCATACGTGGAGTGGGAATGACCAACCAGTACGGCTCAAAATTCGAAAGTAGTAAAATCACGCTACCACCACATCAATAGAGCTACATAGCACATACGCTCCAGTTTCACAAAATCCAAAGTTCCAAAATTAAGCCCTGTGCGTGAATCTACAACACGCAGCATATTTCTCTTATCCGATAAATCAACCGATCCTCCCTGCATAACCAAATTACCATACTGAAGTTCGAATCTCTATTCATCATACCATTAGTGTGTTATCCAGTTTGTGAGCCCCACTCAGAACTTCATCCCGATATGCATTATGCGTATGTACATCAATCACATTTTCAAAACTAGTTTGAGATCATATAGTCTTATCACGAAGACAAATTTTCGAAAGTTCTTTCAAAAATTTCAAAACTCAAAACATAAATTTTGGAAAGACCACAAAATCAATTTAAAAAAAAAAATTAAATCGGCTCGCTGGTGCCAAATATTTGATAACAGTTTCCTTCGAATCCACATGATTTCGATGTTTTTAAAATGAAAACTATGCAAATGATTGACCACATCCCTACTCCTGTACACCAATTCGGTTCGTCACCAATATCCACAGATATTCCATCGGAAAACCACACGATAGAGTTCCAAAATCTCAGTATATAAATTCCGACCAAAAACTCCTATTTCACATATGACTCGCAACGTCAACCATTAACCCATCCTGGATTACCTCAAATATGCTATGACAAAACATTGAAACAAATCAACACAGTGGAAGATTCCCGAGAGGTTTCATTTGAAAAAGTAAGCCAAAACCCCGAAAGGCAGGAACGAAATAAATAAACGATTGATAAAGTGTTTTACAATTCTCGGGAGTTTTCAGGAAAACAGAAAAGCCTTTTGAAATACTAGGGTCTCAGCCTGTATCTCGTTCCGCATTAGAAGAAGTTTAAAAAGTAGAAAACCCTTTTTCGGACCTCAAGTCCTGAGTTATAAAACTATTTAAAAATCGATTGGGTCTCGGCCCAAAAATCATTTTCCGTAAAAACATCCGTAAAACATTTATTTTGAAAAGTATCATTTCCAAATGCTCAAAAACAGTTCATATATCTCAATATGAACTAACATGACTACATGTTCTTCTCAACCATCTACAACATTCTCCCAAGTGCAGAATTCCGTTCCAAAATCTACTCAACATATTGATTTCCAAAATCATAGTTTTTCAAGATTCATCAATCCTGTCTCGCTCTGTCACTTTATACTGTAATGCATAATATCTACTGAATCCTAAAGCATATCAACTTAGTACGGCAAAAAATCCCAATACAATTCAAAAATCCAAATACTTACAGATCGTGAAGCCGACGATTCCCCGTGATACTGGCACATGTCTCGACTCAAGAAAATACTCGACACAGATATTTTCAAAACACACATTTTGCAAACTCAGCTCAACTCGAGAACACAACACGGATCTATCCGAAGAAACACGTTAATACCATTTGGAGAAGTTACAACAACCCCAGTACCACACTGGTAAATCACATAACGCACAAGTCCGAGTGAACAACAAAAACGCAGAGCTCAAACACTTGTCAACCGACAACTCGAATGACACGACAAAAGCACGACCCAACTCGACCCGACTGCCTAGGTTTTTACAACCTAATCTACGATACCATATTCTGTAACACCCCCAGATTTAACCGGGAATATTACGACGCCGTGGGCCCCGAGATGGAACCCACAAGGCTGAAGGAAATTTTCGCAATCATTTACAAATGCCCAAGAGGCTGACAACAGTACTATCTTTAAAAATATTCGAAGACGTTATAAATATCGTTTATCAAAAGCGTCATAAAAACTCATTTTGAAAAGGGCAAGGCCCAACGGCCGGAACTCAATAGCTTAGAAAATGATTCCCAAAGTAACTCAAATTACCAGAAATGAAAGGTCATTTAAAAATACTCACGCAGTGGAAAAGCCAAACAATTAAAAATACTCTAGCAGCGGAATACAGCGACTGATCAGGAAACTCAATACACAAATACATGCCCTAGCCAGTATCCTCCGGGAAGCTCATCTCTCCACGACCGCTACAAGCTCGAAAATCCAAGAACCTAAAAAGAAAGCCCACGACGGGGTCAGCCATAATATCCAACAATGATGTCAATCACATCACATCAATAATTACATACCAATGAGAATACAAAAATAAGAATACGACCAAAGTAATCTTATCGTCATAACTTTACCAAAGTTCACATCTCGTATCCTCAACAACATGATAAGCCCATAACCAATCATATGTACTGTATCTCAAACGGAACCCTAAGGTTCTCAAAGCATCATCATAAATCATTGTTACGAAATCTACTAACTTAGTCCAATCCCAATCCATCGGGTGACATCATCACATCTCGACACAATAATCGATTGTCCACTAAAGACAATTACCAAAGGAATACAGAACATACTTCAAGATGCACAATCTCATGACAATCATGTCAGTCTAATCCGAGATCAGATCAAAGCAACATACGAACACGGTCCTAACACAAGACCTACAAATGCATACTCATGTGACAACGTCAATATGCTCAAAAAGAATAACAATGTATACTCAATGGCAATCCCATGATCTAGCGCCCTCAGCATAGAACCCAAGATGATCCTACAAGATCAACATGAGGTGGATAATATATATACAAGATCAGCATAGATCACACGATCCCATCGGATCAACACAACACAAACAACACAATTATGCATACACATATGCAAACCAAAATGTTCATCAACATGAACAACATACGAATCAAAACATGAACGACACTATGATGAAACAACTAGGACGACTTCATGCTCAGCAACATGAATGACAACCTGCATGATCAACATCATTAACACTAAACATAATCAAACTGAGATACTTGTCCCGAGTCCTTCAGGAGCAATCTCGATGTCAAATCATCACCGGCAATTATCCTCAATGCTCAGCGATCCAAACGTACAATGAACTATAGATACTCATATCCTCGTCTTTATCGCAACATAACCTCGATACCCGAACATACCAATAACCGAGATAAAGCATATACATTATGATTTACCTCCCAGAATCGTAAGAACGATATACGATCCAAATACCCAGAGTTCACAATAATAATCATCGCTATATGCATTATAAACGAAATGAAACTGAAACCATTCATTAAATATTATAACTGAGCAAGTAATAACTTGCCTCGATACCGATACGACGATGATGAATCCGCTACCAATCTCATTGCCTTCGTCTACGAGCTCCTCGGCCCTGACCCATGCAATTTACGAACATACCCGAACACGACTGCAACATACGGTTCTAATCACCGATCAATAATCTCGACCTATTACAATAATCGATTTTACACACATTCGATAAAAATTAATAATCGATATAACCAATCCGCAAACTCAACGATTCTACGACATTATCTCGATTAAACACTAGTCTGATCAATCCAACTCAAACCAGCACGAATTCAGAACCACAACACAAAAATACTGCACTTTCTGCCTTCTTAGTGCACGTTAATCACTTAATGTAGTGTGCGCTAAGTTGCTCCGGTTAGCGCGCGCTATCCAGTAAGCTTAGCGTGCGCTAATGCTGTACAGATGCATGTTTTTCAGATTCCAATCAACATATGGCGATTATCAAGAACACTAAGTGATTCTACACCATGTTCATAGCTATCAAAACAACGAAATACGATATCCTTTAACATATAAGTAATCATCCAACCCTTAATCCATTTCTTATATCCATATATCATCTTCCTCAATATCAACCTCATGAAACATTACGAACGTAACAATACTTCCATGATTTATCTTTACAGGGAGTAATTATCAACAATAACATCAACATTCGAAACTAAGGAGAAGATTTAACCAACTTACCTCAAGAATACAGACAACACGATTAAAACCATACGAATCACATCAATATCCATATATCAATAACAACATCATCATAATCCGGTAATCCATCTCCTAATCATACTTATTAACTTGTTTATATGATATTCATCAACTCAAGAACGTAAATCTCCAATCCAAAACGAAATCCAAAAGTGAAGAACTATTACCTTGTATAGACGAACCATGAAGGAGTACAATCAACTTCATTCCAAGAATCATCAATAATTTCAAGAACATGACTTTAATCCATGTTCCTCAACTTAATCTTTGTTAAAGATCATCATCTCTCAGTGTTTGGAACCTCAAACTCCTCTCTAAAAACTCTCTCTCTGGGTTGCAAGGAAGGAATGAACGGAATGAAGGATAATGCCCAACTACACATATATATATTGTATATTATTAACGTACGCTAACATCCTCAATTAAAGTATGTTACATGCTTAGCGTGCGCTAACTCTGTTTGTTAGCGTGCGCTATCGAAGTCCAGAGGCTACTGCCTTACTGCATGAAATGATTTACGTACGCAATGCCCATGCAATAGCGTACGTAAAGGCCTATATTTAGCATACGCAAACCTTCCACCATAGCGTGCGCTACTCATAGTTGACTTGCTACAGTCTGCACCTACCCCCGTTGAACGGACCTCTCAGGCGTACGAACAACCATTCGCAAATTGGCGAACATCCCAAATCATACGTGGAGTGGGAATGACCAACCAGTACGGCTCAAAATTCAAAAGTAGTAAAATCACGCTACCACCACATCAATAGAGCTACATAGCACATATGCTCCAGTTTCACAAAATCCAAAGTTCCAAAATTAAGCCCTGTGCGTGAATCTACAACACGCAGCATATTTCTCTTATCCGATAAATCAACCGATCCCCCCTCCATAACCAAATTACCATACTGAAGTTCGAATCTCTATTCATCATACCATTAGTGTGTTATCCTGTTTGTGAGCCCCACTCAAAACTTCACCCCGATATGCATTATGCGTATGTACATCAATCACATTTTCAAAACCAGTTTGAGATCATATAGTCTTATCACGAAGACAACTTTTCGAAAGTTCTTTCAAAATTTCACAACTCAAAACATAAATTTTGGCAACACCACAAAATCAATTTTCAAAAAAATTAAATCGGCTCGCTGGTGCCAAATATTTGATAACAGTTTCCTTCGAATCCACACGATTTCGAAGTTTTTAAAATGAAAACTATGCAAATGATTGACCACATCCCTACTCTATATACCAATTTGGTTCATCACCAATATCCACAGATATTCCATCGGAAAACCACACGATAGAGTTCCAAAATCTCAGTATATCAATTCCGACCAAAAACTCCTATTTCACATATGACTCGCAACGTCAACCATTAACCCATCCTGGATTACCTCAAATATGCTATGACAAAACATTGAAACAAATCAACACAGTGGAAGATTCCCGAGAGGTTTCATTTGAACAAGTAAGCCAAAACCCCGAAAGGCAGGAACGAAATAAATAAACGATTGATAAAGTGTTTTACAATTCTCGGTAGTTTTCAGGAAAACAGAAAAGCCTTTTGAAACACTAAGGTCTCAGCCCGTATCTCGTTCCGTATTATAAGAAGTTTAAAAAGTAGAAAACCCTTTTTCGGACCTCAAGTCCTGAGTTACAAAACTATTTCAAAATCGATTGGGTCTCGGCCCAAAAATCATTTTCCGTAAAACATACGTAAAACATTCATTTTAAAAAGTATCATTTCCAAATGCTCAAAAACAGTTCAAATATCTCAAAATGAACTAACATGACTACATGTTCTTCTCAACCATCTACAACATTCTCCCAAGTGCTGAATTTCGTTCCGAAATCTACTCAACATATTGATTTCCAAAATCATAGTTTTTCAAGATTCATCAATCCTGTCTCGCTCTGTCACCTTATACTGTAATGCATAATATCTACTAAATCTCAAAGCATATCAACTTAGTACGGCAATAAATCCCAATACAATTCAAAAATCCAAATACTTACAGATCGTGAAGCCGACGATTCCCCGTGATACTGGCACATGTCTCGACTCAAGAAAATACTCGACACAGATATTTTCAAAACACACATTTTGCAAACTCAGCTCAACTCGAGAACACAACACGGCTCTATCCGAAGAAACACGTTAATACCATTTGGAGAAGTTACAACAACCCCAGTACCACACTGGTAAATCACATAACGCACAAGCCCGAGTGAACAACAAAAACGCAGAGATCAAACACTTGTCAACCGACAACTCGAATGACACGACAAAAGCACGACCCAACTCAACCCGACTGCCTAGGTTTTCACAACCTAATCTCCGATACCATATTCTGTAACACCCCCAGATTTAACCGAGATTATTACAGCGTCGTGGGCCCCGAGATGGAACCCACAAGGCTGAAGGAAATTTTCGCAAACATTTACAAATGCCCAAGAGGCTAACGACAGTACTATCTTTAAAAATATTCGAAGACGTTATAAATCTCATTTATCAAAAGCGTCGTAAAACCTCATTTTGAAAAGGGCAAGGCCCAACGGCCGGAACTCAATAGTTTAGAAAATGATTCCCAAAGTAACTCAAATTACAAGAAATGAAAAGTCATTTAAAAATACTCACGCAGCGGAAAAGTCAAACAATTAAAAATACTCTAGCAGCGGAATACAACGACTGATCAGGAAACTCAATACACAAATACATGCCCTAGCCAGTATCCTCCGAGAAGCTCATCTCTCCACGACCGCTACAAGCTCGAAAATCCAAGAACCTAAAAAGAAAGCCCACGACGGGGTCAGCCATAATATCCAACAATGATGTCAATCACATCACATCAATAATTACATACCAATGAGAATACAAAAATAAGAATACGACAAAAGTAATCTTATCGTCATAACTTTACCAAAGTTCACATCTCGTATCCTCAACAACATGATAAGCCCATAACCAATCATCTCAGATCAGATCTCAAACGGAACCCCAAGGTTCTCAAAGCATCATCATAAATCATCACATTTAAATCTACTAACTTAGTCCAATCCCAATCCATCGGGTGACATCATCACATCTCGACACAATAATCGATTGTCCACTAAAGACAATTACCAAAGGAATACAGAACATACCTCAAGATGCACAATCTCATGACAATCATGTCAGTCTAATCCGAGATCAGATCAAAGCAACATACGAACATGGTCCTAACACAAGACCTACAAATGCATACTCATGTGACAACGTCAATATGCTCAAAAAGAATAACAATGTATACTCAATGGCAATCCCATGATCTAGCGCCCTCAGCTTAGAACCCATCAACACGAGGTGGATAATATATATACAGCAACACATATAAAACCAACGATGCGAATCCACATGATTCCATCAACACGACACTGGGTAATCCAATGATCCAGCGCCCTCAGCATAGATCCCAAGATGATACCGTCGGACCAACACGAGGTGGAAAAACCCGTCCAATGATCCAGCGCCCTCAGCATAGATCCCAAGATGATCCTATCGGACCAACACGAGGTGGACATCTGATCCAGCACCCTCAGCATAGATCACACGATCCCATCGGATCAACACAATTATGCATACACATATGCAAACCAAAATGTTCATCAACATGAACAACATATGAATCAAAACATGAACGACACTATGATGAAACAACTAGGACGTCTTCATGCTCAGCAACATGAATGACAACCTGCATGATCAACATCATTAACACTAAACAGAATCAAACTGAGATACTTGTCCCGAGTCCTTCAGGAGCAATCTCGATGTCAAATCATCACCGGCAATTATCCTCAATGCTCAGAGATCCAAACGTACAATGAACTATAGATACTCATATCCTCTTCTTTATCGCAACATAACCTCGATACCCGGACATATCAATAACCGAGATAAATCATATACATTATGATTTACCTCCGAGAATCAGATGAACGATATACGATCCAAATACCCAGAGTTCACAATAATAATCATCGCTATATATATTATAAACGAAATGAAACTGAAACCATTCATTAAATATTATAACTGAGCAAGTAATAGCTTGCCTCGATACCGATACGACGATGATGAAGCCGCTACCAATCTGATTGCCTTCGTCTACGAGCTCCTCGGCCCTGACCCATGCAATTTACGAACATACCCGAACACGACCGCAACATACGGTTCTAATCACCGATCAATAATCTCGACCTATTACAATAATCGATTTAACACACATTCGATAAAAATTAATAATCGATATAACCAATCTGCAAACTCAACGATTCTACGACATTATCTCGATTAAACACTAGTCTGATCAATCCAACTCAAACCAGCACGAATTCAGAACCACAACACAAAAATACTGCACTTTCTGCCTTCTTAGCGCACGTTAATCACTTAACGTAGTGTGCGCTAAGTTGCTCCGGTTAGCGCGCGCTATCCAGTAAGCTTAGCGTGCGCTAATGCTGTACAGATGCATGTTTTTCAGATTCCGATCAACATATGGCGATTATCAAGAACACTAAGTGATTCTAAACCATGTTCATAGCTATCAAAACAATGAAATACGATATCCTTTAACATATAAGTAATCATCCAACCCTTAATCCATTTCTTATATCCATATATCATCTTCCTCAATATCAACCTCATGAAACATTAAGAACGTAACAATACTTCCATGATTTATCTTTACAGGGAGTAATTATCAACAATAACATCAACATTCGAAACTAAGGAGAAGATTTAACCAACTTATCTCAAGAATACAGACAACACGATTCAAACCATACGAATCACATCAATATACATATATCAATAACAACCTCATCATAATCCGGTAATCCATCTCCTAATCATACTTATTAACTTGTTTATATGATATTCATCAACTCAAGAACGTAAATCTCCAATCCAAAACGAAATCCAAAAGTGAAGAACTATTACCTTGTATAGACAAACCATGAAGGAGTACAATCAACTTCATTCCAAGAATGATCAATAATTTCAAGAACAAGACTTTAATCCATGTTCCTCAACTTAATCTTTGTTAAAGATCATCATCTCTAAGTGTTTGGAACCTCAAACTCCTCTCTAAAAACTCTCTCTCTCTCAGTTGCAAGGAAGGAATGAACGGAATGAAGGATAATGCCCAACTACACACACACACACACACACACATATATATATATATATATATATATATATGTATATATACTGTATATTATTAACGTACGCTAACGTCCTCATTTAACGTATGTTACATGCTTAGCGTGCGCTAACTCTCTTTGTTAGCGTGCACTATCGAAGTCCAGAGGCTACTGCCTTACTGCATGAAATGATTTACGTACGCAATGCCCATGCAATAGCATACGTAAAGGCCTATATTTAGCGTACGCAAACCTTCTACCATAGCGTGCGCTACTCATAGTTGACTTGCTACAGTCTGCACCTACCCCCGTGTCCCCATATGCCGAAAGTAACCTGACACGGCCAAGATTCCTTTGGTCCGTTCTGATTAGCGTGCGCTATCAATATACCTTAGCGTGCGATAATCCTTCATAACAAATATTCGTTGACTTGTCGGCACATGCGCCGAAAGTGACCGGGTCCACACATAGATTCCTTCTGATCTGGTCTGTACTAGCGTCCGTTATCAAGTGCCTCTAGCGTGCGCTAAACCAGAACGATAGCGTGCGCTAGGCATGTATATTAGCGTGCGCTAATAATGTTACACTTAGCCATTTTCAGCTACTCTTGTCCAACGTCTCAACATACAGAATACGAACATACGGCATACTGAATACATATACTCAACACATTATATCCTCAATTACAATTGTCGACCAAATACGACAATTATACCATTACTGGCATCTCAGTCCTTCGTTTATTTTATCCATACTGTACAGATTCCACGCTGTACAACATAACTCGGATAAAATAACATTAAACAATAGTAGTAGAAATTTCGAATATTACATACTACACCACTTAAAATAAGTTTCGTCCTCAAAACTTGCAATCCGTCATAGAAAACAAACAAACCGTTCAACCAAAATATCCCGAAACCATCACGACAACGATCAATCATCATTATTCTCGAATAACCAAAACAGCATACTTACCAATGCGCAAAGTCGACGATCTCTTGAGATACTAGCAAGTAACCTCACTGTACAGTCTCAATCCGCTTACAATCACATTCCATGAGTCTCAACAAAAATATATCATCTTCGGATGAAATAATTTATCCGTGTCCAGTCTTGTCTGCCTGATAACACAATCAAGTCCCAATTCTGATACAAATCAATAATACACGATACATTTGAGAAGCAATTGCCCAAAACAACGACACAAATCCCGAAACATCGACACTAAATCCAAATGCTCATACGATCACTAACAATGATCAACCAATAACTTAACCGAGAATATTATCGACATGATAAACTCCAATATGACCAACCAGAGGTCGAAACACAATCGAGAATATCATCAACATGATAAACTCCAATATAACCAACGAACGATCAATGATAATCGAGAATACCTTCACACGGTAAGCTCCAACACGATGAACACAAAACCACCGGGACAGATACACGAAAGAGAAAAATTCTCAAAATGCTAAGCAAATCACATACAGTGGATCTCAACGAAAACACAACCGACTGTTGAACGGACCTCTCAGGCGTACGAACAACCATTCGCAAATTGGCGAACATCCCAGATCATACGTGGAGTGGGAATGACCAACCAGTACGGCTCAAAATTCAAAAGTAGTAAAATCACGCTACCACCACATCAATAGAGCTACATAGCACATATGCTCCAATTTCACAAAATCCAAAGTTCCAAAAGTAAGCCCTGTGCGTGAATCTACAACATGCAGCATATTTCTCTTATCCGATAAATCAACCGATCCTCCCTCCATAACCATATTACCATACTGAAGTTCGAATCTCTATTCATTATACCATTAGTTTGTTATCCAGTTTGTGAGACCCACTCGGAACTTCACCCCGATATGCATTATGCGTATGTACATCAATCACATTTTCAAAACCAGTTTGAGATCATATAGTCTTATCACGAAGACAAATTTTCGAAAGTTCTTTCAAAAATTCAAAACTCAAAACACAAATTTTGGCAACACCACAAAATCAATTTTCAAAAAAATTAAATCGGCTCGCTGGTGCCAAATATTTGATAACAGTTTCCTTCGAATCCACACGATTTCGAAGTTTTTAAAATGAAAACTATGCAAATGATTGACCACATCCCTACTCCTATATACCAATTCGGTTCGTCACTAATATCAACAAATATTCCATCGGAAAACCACACGATAGAGTTCCAAAATCTCAGTATATAAATTCCGACCAAAAACTCCTATTTCACATATGACTCGCAACGTCAACCATTAACCCATCCTGGATTACCTCAAATATGCTATGACAAAACATTGAAACAAATCAACACAGCGGAAGATTCCCGAGAGGTTTCATTTGAACAAGTAAGCCAAAATCCCGAAAGGCAGGAACGAAATAGATAAACGATTGATAAAGTGTTTTACAATTCTCGGGAGTTTTCAGGAAAACAGAAAAGCCTTTTGAAACACTAGGGTCTCAGGCCGTATCTCGTTCCGTATTACAAGAAGTTTAAAAAGTAGAAAACCCTTTTTCGGACCTCAAGTCCTGAGTTATAAAACTATTTCAAAATCGATTGGGTCTCGGCCCAAAATCATTTTCCGTAAAACATTTATTTTGAAAAGTATCATTTCCAAATGCTCAAAAACAGTTCATATATCTCAAAATGAACTAACATGACTACATGTTCTTCTCAACCATCTACAACATTCTCCCAAGTGCAGAATTCCATTCCGAAATCTACTCAACATATTGATTTCCAAAATCATAGTTTTTCAAGATTCATCAATCCTGTCTCGCTCTGTCACCTTATACTGTAATGCATAATATCTAGTAAATCTCAAAGCATATCAACTTAGTACGGCAATAAATCCCAATACAATTCAAAAATCCAAATACTTACAGATCGTGAAGCCGACGATTCCCCGTGATACTGGCACATGTCTCGACTCAAGAAAATACTCGACACAGATATTTTCAAAACACACATTTTGCAAACTCAGCTCAACTCGAGAACACAACACGGCTCTATCCGAAGAAACACGTTAATACCATTTGGAGAAGTTACAACAACCCCAGTACCACACTGGTAAATCACATAACGCACAAGCCCGAGTGAACAACAAAAATGCAGAGATCAAACACTTGTCAACCGACAACTCGAATGACACGACAAAAGCACGACCCAACTCAACCCGACTGCCTAGGTTTTCACAACCTAATCTCCGATACCATATTCTGTAACACCCCCAGATTTAACCGAGAATATTACAGCGTCGTGGGCCCCGAGATGGAACCCACAAGGCTGAAGGAAATTTTCGCAAACATTTACAAATGCCCAAGAGGCTAACGACAGTACTATCTTTAAAAATATTCGAAGACATTATAAATCTCATTTATCAAAAGCGTCGTAAAACCTCATTTTGAAAAGGGCAAGGCCCAACAGCCGGAACTCAATAGTTTAGAAAATGATTTCCAAAGTAACTCAAATTACCAGAAATGAAAAGTCATTTAAAAATACTCACGCAGCGGAAAAGTGAAACAATTAAAAATACTCTAGCAGCGGAATACAGCGACTGATCAGGAAACTCAATACACAAATACATGCCCTAGCCAGTATCCTCCGGGAAGCTCATCTCTCCACGACCGCTACAAGCTCGAAAATCCAAGAACCTAAAAAGAAAGCCCACAACGGGGTCAGCCATAATATCCAACAATGATGCCAATCACATCACATCAATAATTACATACCAATGAGAATACAAAAATAAGAATACGACCAAAGTATCGTCATAACTTCTCCAAAGTTCACATCTCGTATCCTCAACAACATGATAAGCCCATAACCAATCATATGTACTGTATCTCAAACGGAACCCCAAGGTTCTCAAAGCATCATCATAAATCACTGTTACGAAATCTACTAACTTAGTCCAATCCCAATCCATCGGGTGACATCATCACATCTCGACACAATAATCGATTGTCCACTAAAGACAATTACCAAAGGAATATAGAACATACCTCAAGATGCACAATCTCATTACAATCATGTCAGTCTAATCCAAGATCAGATCAACAAGACCTACAAATGCATACTCATGTGACAACGTTAATATGCTAAAAAAGAATAACAATGTATACTCAATGGCAATCCCATGATCTAGCGCCCTCAGCATAGATCCCAAGATGATCCTACAAGATCAACACGAGGTGGATAACCAATAATATACATACAACAACACATAAAAAACCAACGATGCGAATCCACATGATTCCATCAACACGACATTGGGTAATCCAATGATCCAGCGCCCTCAGCATAGATCCCAAGATGATCCTGTCGGACCAACACGAGGTGGAAAAACCCATCCAATGATCCAACGCCCTCAGCATAGATCCCAAGATGATCCCATCGGACCAACACGAGGTGGACATCTGATCCAGCGCCCTCAGCATAGATCACACGATCCCATCGGATCAACACAACACAAGCAACACAATTATGCATACACATATGCAAACCAAAATGTTCATCAATATGAACAACATATGAATCAAAACATGAACGACACTATGATGAAACAACTAGGAAGACTTCATGCTCAGCAACATGAATGACAACCTGCATGATCAACATCACTAACACTAAACCGAATCAAACTAAGATACTTGTCCTGAGTCCTTCAGGAGCAATCTCGATGTCAAATCATCACCGGCAATTATCCTTAATGCTCGACGATCCAATCATACAATGAACTATAGATACTCATATCCTCGTATTTATCGCAACATAACCTCGATACCCGAACATACCAATAACCGAGATAAAGCATATACATTATGATTTACCTCCCAGAATCGGAAGAACGATATACGATCGAAATACCCAGAGTTCACAATAATAATCATCGCTATATGCATTATAAACGAAATGAAACTGAAACCATTCATTAAATATTATAACTGAGCAAGTAATAACTTGCCTCGATACCGATACGACGATGATGAAGCCGCTACCAATCTCATTGCCTTCGTCTATGAGCTCCTCAGCCCTGACCCATGCAATTTACGAACATACCCGAACACGACCGCATAATAAGGTTCTAATCACCGATCAATAATCTCGACCTATTACAATAATCGATTTAACACACATTCGATAAAAATCAATAATCGATATAACCAATCCACAAACTCAACGGTTCTACGACATTATCTCGATTAAACACTAGTCTGATCAATCCAACTCAAACCATCACAAATTCAGAACCACAACACAAAAATACTACACTTTCTGCTTTCTTAGCGCACGTTAATCACTTAACGTAGCGTGCGCTAAGTTGCTCTCGTTAGCGCGCGCTATCCAGTAAGCTTATCATGCGCTAATGCTGTACAGATGCATGTTTTTCAGATTCCGATCAACATATGGCGATTATCAAGAACACTAAGTGATTCTAAACCATGTTCATAGCTATCAAAACAACGAAATACGATATCCTTTAACATATAAGTAATCATCCAACCGTTAATCCATTTCTTATATCCATATATCATCTTCCTCAATATCAACCTCATGAAACATTAAGAACGTAACAATACTTCCATGATTTATCATTACATGGAGTAATTATCAACAATAACATCAACATTCGAAACTGAGGAGAAGATTTAACCAACTTATCTCAAGAATACGGACAACACGATTCAAACCATACGAATCACATCAATATCCATATATCAATAACAACATCATCATAATCCGGTAATCCATCTCCTAATCATGCTTATTAACTTGTTTATATGATATTCATCAACTCAAGAACGTAAATCTCCAATCCAAAACGAAATCCAAAAGTGAAGAACTATTACCTTGTATAGACGAACCATGAAGGAGAATAATCAACTTCATTCCAAGAATCATCAATAATTTCAAGAACAAGACTTTAATCCATGTTCCTCAACTTAATATTTGTTAAAGATCATCATCTCTTAGTGTTTGGAACCTCAAACTCCTCTCTAAAAACTCTCTCTCTCTCTCTCGGTTGCAAGGAAGGAATGAACGGAATGAAGGTTAATGCCCAACTACACATATATATACTGTATATTATTAACATACGCTAATGTCCTCATTTAACGTACGTTACATGCTTAGCGTGCGCTAGCTCTCTTTGTTAGCGTGCGCTATCGAAGTCCAGAGGCTACTGCCTTACTGCATGAAATGATTTACGTACGCAATGCCCATGCAATAGCGTACGTAAAGGCCTGTATTTAGCATACGCAAACCTTCCACCGTAGCGTGCGCTACTCATAGTTAACTTGCTACAGTCTGCACCTACCCCCGTGTCCCCACATGCCGAAAGTAACCTGACACGGCCAAGATTCCTTTGATCCATTCTGATTAGCGTGCGCTATCAATATACCTTAGCGTGCGCTAATTCTTCACAACAAACATCCGTTGACTTGTCGGCACATGCGCCGAAAGTGACTCGGTCCACACATAGATTCCTTCTGATCTGGTCTGTACTAGCGTCCGTTATCTTTTGCCTCTAGCGTGCGCTAAACCAGAACGATAGCGTGCGCTAGGCATGTATATTAGCGTGCGCTAATAATGTTACACTTAGCCATTTTCAGCTACTCTTGTCCAACGTCTCAACATACAGAATACGAACATACGGCATACTGAATACATATACTCAACACATTATATCCTCAATTACAATTGTTGACCAAATAGGACAATTATACCGATACTGACATCTCAGTCCTTCATTTATTTTATCCATACTGTACAGATTCGACGATGTACAACATAACTCGGATAAAATAACATTAAACAATAGTAGTAGAAATTTCGGATATTACAAGAAGTCATTTTAAAAGTTACCGGATCAAAATCCGGGAACCATTTTTGAATCACCAAGAACTACCCTGCTAACTTCCACGGGCCCTTTGTCAAGATTTTCTCCCTCAATGCAGGATCAATCTTCCTGAGAATGAAAAGGTTGGATCCAACATAGAATAGGTCAAACTGCTGTCGCAAATCCCATAAATTCGCAAACCTTGCACGCAGGATTTCCACATCCCAGAGACGGCCTTGCAGTTTAATAAATAATGGCCTCACTCCATTCCTCATTGATAGTTTTAAGCAAATTCATTTGTATTGGTTATTCGTTACTATTGTGCTGACACTGTACTTTTTGAACAATCCAGGTATCGACTATATGGAATACGTCTGCAGAGTCCTCAAGCGGACATTGGGTTATACTCTGCATTAGGCTCGATGAGGTATCATCATCATGCATGATGCTCTGGATCAGGAACACGATGAGTGGAAGAAATTAAGGTCGCAACAGTCATCAGGTATATGTTCCTTAATTCATACGATTCTAAAGCGTGTTGAATTTTATGAGCGCTGCTCTGATATCACCACAGTTGCTCGGTTTAAAGTTGTTGTAGCGAGGAGGGATTTATGCTATGTACAGGATGACTCGACTTCTTTTGGTGCGCTGTGTATACAAACTTTAGAGTCTCTCGTTCAGCACTCTTTCTCTCACGGGAAGACCGAGATGGATATTCGCCCATTTACTGGACATACGACACGAGCTATTTGGAGGTTTAGCGATGACGTAGATACTGTAGTATTGGACACCACTAGTTTGTTTATAGAGTGGGATGAGGAGGATAATTGATATTATGTTTTTTAGCGATTATTGTATATATTTTTCGTGTCGGTAAATACTGATTCTTTTTTTATAATGATTATAGTGTATAAATACCTAAATTATTGTTAATACTGATTCTTTTTTTATAATGATTATAGTGTATAAATACCTAAATTATTATTCGGTATAATGCATACACAATGGGGAAATACTTCAGCATTAAATAAGTATAAAATAATAAATATGAAAAACATAATTACTTATTTTTGTGGTGACTATAATAAACACATAATGAAAATATTTTAACTTAAAATAAGTACGAAACAATAAATATAAAAAAAATAGAACTTATTCCAGTGTTCAGTATAATAAATACCAACCCATCGAGTCATAGTCGAGTAACAAAATTTCGAGTAATCTTACAAAAATATACAATATCAAGAAAAAAATAATATTTGGGTAACAGGAATGAGCATTTCAAGTAGAACGAATGAACCACTCGATTAAAACTATGAGAAATAGTACGAGTAACACGGTAATCGATAAACTCAATTAAGGCGGGTAACTCGTTTGAGTTACTCGTGTTACTCGTTAAAGTCATGAGTAACTCCAATAAAGTTTTCCGAGTAACCCAAGTGATTGTCTCGAGTAATTTGATTGAGTGTCTCGAGTAACTCGATTGAGTGTCTCGAGTAAATCAAATGACCCCCGAGTAACTCGAAATACTCATTCGAGTTATTCGAGTATTTTATCGATTGTGACTTGGAGTAACTCGATTTTAATTCGAGTGAATCGATTAGAAACCGAGTAACTCAATTTGTAACCCGAGTAACTCGCCTCAGTAATCGAGTAACTTGTATCGAGTAACACCAATAACACATTGTGTTTTTCAAAATCGAGTCAACATAAATAAATACAATATAGTAAATATGAAAAATGCAACTACTTATTCTTGTGGTAAGTATAATAAAACGCAATGAAAATACTTCAACTTTAAATAAACACAAAATAATAAATATGAAAAATACAACTACTTATGTCGGTGTTCAATATAATAAATACGCAACGAAAAAATTTCAACTTTAAATAAATATAACTACTTTTATATTGGGGCTCATTTAGGTTGAAATGATGCTTAGTTGGATATTTTGGAGCAGTGTGGTAATCAGAGTTACATATACTACACTTTTTTTTGCACTTTCCTTTTTAGACGGAGTTGGTTGCGTTGTCAGATCCTCAAAGAGTTAGGGAATAATTACAGTGCAAGTCTTTCTATTGTGCCCTGTCCCTCCACATCTAAGGCACGTTTGAACTTTACGAGTATGAGTCGAGGACTCAACCCCAGATGTGTATCTCATTTCTTTTGGTCACCCTGCCTGCCTTGGATTGTCTGGTGGTTCACAAACATTCAACTTGATGTTAGCAATGAACCTATCACTCGGGTGAGGTACTGGAATCACAGACCGTCCCCATATTTGACGAACTGTGGACACTTTGTAGTAATCATATATGTACACAGTTTGGTCGTGATTGAGGTACCTTATAGATGCAGCGGTATGCTTACACGAGATCATATTATGTTGGAACTTCATACAACTGCAGTTTTGCTCTCTCAAGTCCACAAAATAATGTTTCTAGTTAGAGGTCACCTTGAACACCCCATTCCTAAGTAATTGAATGTCCATGTTAAATCCAGCACCAACCGCCTTCTTTAATTCTCGTATACATGATTCGTTAAAGGTCCAAGACACCCATTTGCATTTTTATGTTGATCAGATGTCTATTATTCTACCCATGGTTCGGCATACCTCTAGAAGTGAGGAAACGGGCAGCCTTCTAGACTATAGAAGACGTTTGTTCATGCTTTCCATGACATTTGAATTTATAATCTCGAATCGCCGGACTGGACAATTCACACGAGCCCATCTATTCTCACCGACAACTTCTTTCAAGTGGGTAGTTTCAGCTAGACATGCTATTTCTAAACTTTCCATATGCCTATCGTAGTCCTCAATATGATAGTTGTAAGCTGAAGCATTGAAAATTTCCAGCACATGTTGACCATACCTAGCCAAATTCTTATGAATGTGGTAACAACATAACCCGTGATTCGCAAGTGGGAATACCTATCCTATAGATTTTCTGGGGATTTGTGCCCATCTGAAACAATCAAGAGGTCTCTTGGACAACCAAGGGCTTCTTTCAATTTATACATGAACTTTCGTGACTCATCGCATTTGACGTTGTCAATCCCGAAAGCAAGTGGAAAATCTAATTGTTAGCAGCTTTTGTAACAGCAACAAACAATACTCCTCAACACTTACACTTAAGGTGTGTCCCATCAATAAAAATAATTGGTTTAGCATAACAAAATCCAAATACCGAAGCCCCCAAAGCATAAAACATGTATTTAAATTTTCAAATATTAGCATCAACCACATAATAAGTTATGGTACTTGGATTTGCTACCTCCAACAGATATGAGGGGATAATTCTGAAAGAATCTTGATGGTATTCATATATCAGCGAAATGGCATGGTTGTGAATTCTCAATGCCAAACCATAACAGATTGTCAAACAATGTTCCTTCTTAAGTTTAGCCATCACTAGCTTCGGAGTCATAATCTGTCCATCTACTAACAGTTTGTCGGATAAGTATTCACCAAGCATCTTAGAGGGCAATTGTTTAGGCGCCTTTCGATTTGGGTCAAAATAGCAGGTATGATCGTTCAGTGAGTGCACTCTCTAAAATCCACCCCTCTCGGAGGTGATTCAACAGAAAATTACATATTTCGTCTGTAGAAGCAGTAGAATAGCAGTTCTTATCATATTTCAGAGTACGATAGTGAGATTTATTTTCCAAATGATACCGCCCAACAACATTCTTCAATCTATCTTTTGAGAGAAATACAGATCCTCTATGTAACGGTATTGCATTTGCAGGATCAAATGTCTCATCAATATCATCATCAACTCCAGAAGGTGACACACACAAAGGTCTGTCTGGAATTTTCAACTCTGGACCACAGGGAGGAGCTGGAGAACCTTCTTCATCTAATTGATCGAAATCAAACCGTCTTCATTCTGGTTCTGGTTCTGCCTCTTTTCCAAATCATTTACTGAACATATCTTTTTTTTCTCACAATATTTGCAAAGTTTTTCAAACCAATATTTTTTAACCTCGGCAGTTTCAAGATCGATATCATCGATATTTATGACTTCATTATCATCGCCACTACTACCATCATCAGCACTACCACCACCACCATTACCATCAACATCACATACATTATTTGAAGGAGCACAACCATCAAATCGAGAATCATTAAATTCATGAGGGATTCGCATGCTTGAACCTCAACCAGTCATATAATCCATACGATTAGAATTGTAAGGTACTGGAAAAGAGCTAGATCCAGGTAAGTCAAACTATGGACCAAATAAGAGAACTGTTGAAGGAATATTTTGGAACTGGAAAAAATTAAAAGTAGCAGTAGTATTTTTGAACTAGGTGTTATTACAATTGGTAGTTGCATTCTGAAGGCTAACAAACATGCTCAGCATTGAATTGGAACAAGTAATTTATATTAGAATCATTCTTTATCTTCATTTTTCTTCTTTTCTTCCAATCACAATCAATTGAGAATAGAATATAAACATATTTGTTCTATCAATTTCAACAATACATTGAAAATTCCGTACGTATGTTGCATAGCTCACACCATGGGCATATGTAATATTTGTTCTTCTCCACCGTGATAGTGTAAATCTTTCCAATTGCGATTAAAACGAATGGTAACCTTTTTCCAAAAACTCATCTATCAAATAGATTTGAAAATTTTTAGATTATATTAAATAAAATCAAATATTATTCCTTGTTATCTTTTAATTTATTTTTCAGGATTTTTTATTTTTTTTCTTCCTTTTTTTTAACATTCATTCTCTTTTTTTATTTGCTTTTTTCTCTACTTTTTTCCCTATTTTTTCCTGTTATGTTATTTATGTAACGATTATTGACGGTTTCAAAGTTTGATTCATGTTAGCCGACCCCAAATCATTTTGGGACTAAGGCTTAGATGTTGTTGTTGTATATTAAATAAAATCAAAACTTATAGTATTTACACGGATTGATTAGTATTTGAGTATTTTCTAATATTTCAAGTAGTAACATTATTTGAAATTAATCTACAGATATACCTTTTATTTCTTGCAGTCGAAATAATCCTTAATATTGTTGAGAGATAGTCGAATGGATATTGTGAGTTACTCGAGAGAATAATTCGAGTTCCTAGACTATTTATTTCGAGTAACACGAGTTTCTCAATCGAGTTACCCTAGTTTCTTAAATGAGTTAATCGATGACCAACCGTGTTACTCGCTTATCTCATCGTGTTACTAGAGTGGTGCATCCGTGTTACTCGAAATTCTCATTCTTGTTACCCGAATATTAAACTTACTCAATATTGTATATTTTTGCAAGATTACTCGAAATTTTATTCAAAAATACAATATATAATTCGAATGTATTCGAGTAGAGGTTAATTCGATAATTCGGATATCAAAAGGTTGTTGTTAAACTTGATGCAAAAAAGAATAATACTAAATTTAAAGAGTAATGGAAGTTTTAACCCCTTAAATTGAGATTGAGACCATCAGGTATGTTAAGTTCTATCCCAACTGACATAAAAAAGACCTGCAGCTAGAGGTGTCGATAAGATGGGCCAGGCCGGCCCACGGGCCGGGCTGACACATGGTGGTCCAGGACCGGCGCATGTATGGGGCGGGCTGGGTTGGGCTAGGATGGGCCGGAAGGCGGCCATTGCTCGCCCATCCGGGTATCGTGGGCGGGCTCGGCCTTTATATTAAAAAAGCTGTTTTGTATTTAAGAAAAAAAACTGTTTTGATTAAATTAAAAAATGAATTAAAAAAATCTGTTTTAGTTTTAAAATAATCTGTTAACATTGTTTAAAAGTCAATTTACAAAAATATTTTACGATTCTTTTAAAAAATCTATTAAAATTTTAAATTAAAAAAATCATTTTGGATTTCAAAAAATATGTTAACATTAAATTAAATGGGAAAAAAAGGAAGAATTAGACTTGGACCTAATTTGTAAAAGTGAGATTATTTAATAGGATGGGAATATCATTCAAATTTAGAAATTCGAATGGTGGGCGGATGGGACGGGTGAGTTGAGCTGGTGGTCTGGGCTAAGGGGCTGGGCGGGCTGTGGGTGGGCTGCGGGCCGGGCCAGTCTGGACTGCGGGTATTGGGCTGGGATTGGGCTGGGATTGGGCTGGGGATGGGCTGGGCTTGGGTTGTGGGAGGGCCCAGGACAGCTCACAGCCGCGGTGGGCTGGGCCACGGGCCTGAGCGGACTAGTCCACCAAATCTGTGGGCCTGAAAATTTTGGGTTGGGCCGAGCTGGGTTGGGGCGACCTGGCCCGCTGGTCAGCTCTACCCACAGCAACCAAAGGTACCTTCCGTATTAACTTTGGGGCCGACCAATGTAATATCCGCAAATTTGATTTCCGGTAATTTTCTTTTTTGGTGAGAGTGCTTTTTGACGACTCGCTTGGGACCGTTTCATCATTCTGAGAATGATTAATTCTGTACTTTTTGACATCCGAGTTCGTTTCGGTTCTGTTTTGTTGAGTTCCGTATTTCTTAGCGACTTTTCCGCACTCGAGTTCGATTCTTGTGAATCTCGTTCGAAACTACTGTTTCGAGTTTCCCGTAAGTCCGTTTAACTTTGTTAGACGTGTTGTGAACTTCGGTTTGGTTATTCGATCACGTATCGTGATTTTCGGGAGTTTTGGGCCATTTTATAATTTACCCAAAGTTGTGGGTATCCGCATTCGTATTTGTTGTCTTGACCCTTTTCATGGTCTCGTGTGATTAATTATTGCATGATATTTCATTTCGGGTCGATGATGTTGCCCACGAGAGTTTTGTCGTGTTTGTTCCGTGGGATTTCGGATAATCGAGTCCTCGAGTCCTGGTGGTCGGGCACTGGCCGGACGGTTGCGGGTACTGGCTGGACGATTGCGGGTACTGGCCGGACGGTTGCGGGCACTGGACGGACGGGTGTGGCAGGAACCAGCATAGCGCACGCTACGGCCGGAAGGTAGCGCACGCTACGGCCGGTTAGCTGCGCGCGCTAGTCGGCCGAGACAGTAGGGGCAGTGAGGTTCTGGACTCGGGTGGATCGGCAGGTAGCGCACGCTACTGTCGGACACTGCGCACGCTACGACCGGCAGGTAGCGCACGCTACCTGGCCGAGCAGTCTAGTCCAGGAACTCTCTGGATTGCGGCCCGGGCCGATAGCGCACGCGAGCTCGGCAGCCTAGCGCACGCTAGGCTGCACCAGTATAAATGTGACAGAGCAGTCGCATTTTCACTCCTTTTTCATTTCCTTTATTTTCTGTCCGCGGCTGGAGTTTTGGAGGAGGCGAAGCCATGTTGTTGAACAACAAATCCACGAAATTCTTGAGTTCATATCATTGATTGATCATCCTATATCATCATTTGATCCAGCGAATCAAGGTGAGATTTCCGAGAACCCTATTTTGAGAAATTTTGGGGTTTTTGCGTTTTTGTCCGATTCGTTCCGTATTGTTGATTAATCCATGATGGGTATGATTAATCTTAGTAGTATTCTTGTGTTTAACATTATTTAATCCATTATTCTTCGTCGAATGAAGGTATATTTCTTGATTTCCTTCGAGTTGACTTTTTGGGGGATTTGTTCTTGATTTCGTTTTCCATCTGTTTTGATGAACCGATTGTTGTAAAATGATGTTTTTAAACATATCCTATGGATTGAATATCCATATTTTGGTTGGGAAGTCCATTTTCATGTTTTGTCGGGTCAATTCGTGTTCTTGGCCGTTTTGGGGGAAACCCTTGAACTTTCGTCGTTTGTTCCTTGAATTCAGCGGCTTTGAGTCATAGTTTGGAATTCATTTTCGTTGTTATTATTGTCGTTCGTAGTTTATTGTTGCGGGTTGTCGTTCGGTGGAGTCGGCGAGTTTGTAGTCGGTTCGTGCCAACCTACTTCGATCGATTCTCCGCGTTGTGGTTATTCGAGGCAAGTACCTTGTCCATACAATTATTGTTTTATGGATATGATAATTAGTGATCGTCTCCTTGTGTTTATTTGATCGTTTGAATTTTACTTTCAAAGACTCGGTTAGCCTTGTTAAAGGCCCTCTTTCAAAACGTGTGAGTTTTGTGGACATTGTGTTCGTGGATGGTTATGTGAATTACTATGAATACACTTGGTGTTGTCGTTGTGCTTTGATAATATATATGTATATATATTATCTCATATCGGTGCGTTGTGATTTGACCTTTGCGTCGTGCATTGTGTTTGTTGCCATTGAGTGAATTACTTGGATATTATTGATGTGAAATGTTATTTGTGTGAATGTGTGGATATGGTTGAAGGTCTACGGTGACACATGACATGTGATCATGTGGTGAGGATGCAACAAGCGATTGATCCAACCGTGAGAGCCTGAGATAATCTACGGTGACACATGGCTTGTGATCATGTGGTCAGGATGCAACAAGTGATTGATCCAACCGTGAGATATGGTGTGTGATTTGTTTAGCTAGCCAGCTCGGGAGGGTCCTTAGAGGCCTCGAGTGGGATTTGTGGCTTCATCCCGGTCCTAGGCGATGCATGTGCGTGATTTGTTTTATGATTGTGGCCAGCTCGGGAGGGTCCTTAGAGGCCTCGAGTGGGATTTGTGGCTTCGTCCCGGTCCTAGGCGATGCTTGTGCGTGATTACGTTGTGTTGATGTTATGTCCGTCGAGGACACGTGATATGGGTTCTGACCCTGTGAATTGTTAGTGGTTTTCTATTTGCGAAAAGAAAACCTTTGGGCTGTGACCCCTGTTGATTTTGTAAAGAGAAGGATTTGGTGATCCTAAATTGTTTTCTACTAAACTCTCGATGGCATTTTTAAACTGTTTTATAAATTATTTCCCTTGATTTGTGATCTTTCGATTTTGGAAAGCTTTACTTAAACTCTTGCCTCGGGAAGTATTTTCTTTATGTTTAAATCTTTGAGGAATTCTGATTATTATTGTTCTTGGAACTTGTATTGTATGGCTCGTATTTTTGCACTTGTTGTTGCACTTGCAAAACAGTGGAGTTTTGCTAACCCCTGAATAATCGGGGGGTGGATGTCTGTTTTGCATTCAGGTTTTGGAGCATAACATAGGGTCGGCATGAAGGATGATGAAAGATGAACGATACTAATCACACGAGGATCCGTATGATGTCGTTGTTTTAGTTGTATTTTATTTCTACTGCAGTATTCTTTTTCCGTTGTACGGGAGTGTGTTGTATTCGACCCCTGCGTGGGCATGTAATGTGTTTGAGTTTTATGTATTTATTGAAAGACCAAATCGGTCTACTGAGTCATTTTAGCCTTAAAGGCATTGTTGAGATGTTCGATGTTGTTACCAGCCTGGTAGATCCTTGAGTAAAGGTTCTAGGGCGTGTAATATCCCTGGAGCGGATTGGGGGTGTTACATAAATGGTATCGGAGCTTTGGTTGTGGAAACCTAGGCTGTCGGGTTTAGTGGTGTCTGTTGAATTTTGTCTCGTCGGATTTTGTCTGACTGAGTCGTGTCGCGACGCGTCATCTGAGTTGGTTGGTCGTGACTAGTATCGTGGGGCGATCATCATCTTCGTGCGACCTGTGGTTGTAAGTCTCCCTTTGTTGTGATAATGCCTCCTCTGTTGCGAGTTACTAGTATGATTAGGTGTTAAGTGCCGGAATCCTCCTATGGATTTTGATTTCGTGATATGTGGTTATTTGACTCTCATATTTTGTTTATATGAGGAGTGTCGGTGGTGATGTATTCTTGACTGTTAGTTTCGTCCGCTGCGTGTATATTTCAAACTGATTTGTTCGTTTGCAAGTATTTTCGTGAAACCTTGTGCTCGATATGGTATGGAAATGTTTGTGGGTGTGATTTACTCAGTCCGGAGGGGCTTCGGATGGACCAGTGGTTTAGCCCCGGTCCTAAGCAAGTTTGAACTGCGATGTGACTATCTGTTTTCCGGTAAAAGACACGTATTGTCTTGATTTTGCACGATTTGATGCGTGTACTATGATGTGTTTAAACGAATATTGTTACATGAGAATTTTTGGGCATTCTAGCCCATTGAATTATTTTTGAAAACCTTGAGTATCTTAGAAAATAAATTTCGAGACGTACTTTTAAAATGAATTATTTTCTCGTGGTACTTTCAAAGTGCCACAATGTGTTTTAAAATTCTTCTACCTCGAGGACCAAAATGTTTTGAGATATTTTCAATGATTTAGAAACGCTTTTGGTTAGGCCCGAGGGTCGAATATTTCCGAAAGTTTTTTACGAAAAGATAGTGTCCTCATTTTTATCGAATGCGAAATGGTTTTCCAAAGTCTCGATAACGATGTTTCACGTTTGTACTTTTGAAAGGTGATACTCAAGATCAATCGGTGTTTCCAAAATTATTTCAAAAAGGTAGTTTTTATCTTTTTTTTAAAACCTATCAATTCTCATTTGCGGTCTGGGAATGTATGTATGATGTTCTCATTGTCGTTATGATGTTAGCTTCCGAGTATGATCGAATTGGTGGCATGAATGTTGAGGCGTTGCCACGCATTTGTTGTACTACCCCTCTGTAAGAGGTGTGAACTGGTATTCACTGTTTGTCGCCTCGTGGTGATTTGTGTGTTGTTGTCGCACGAGTGTGAGCTGTTAAAGCTTGGGTTTGTACGTTTATGTACATGGGTCATTGTTTCATGATGTTTGTGATGGTGTGCTGGATATCATTCGGGCTATTGTAATCGTCGAATGATGCCGTTGTTGTTGTGATTTTTGTATGTGTCGATATGTTATGCTGAATTGGCATCTCCGGTATGTTGTTTTGCGATGTTATGTTCCGTTGTATCTAGAATTTGTATATTCGGTACGCCAAGCCGAGGCGTTTCAACCGTGATGTGCCGAGGGCATGCACGTGCAATTGTCCTTCTCGTCAGTAACGCATTTCAAGTGCGGACTTGAGGGACACATAATTCAGTTTTGCAAATTGGCTACCGAAACTTTCGGAGTTCGCGCTTCAGCACAGATATCAGGATCGGCTCTGAGAGGCCCATGGGAGATTTTTCTGTCAGTTGCTTTCTGGGTTGTTACATTGTTTCCGTTGTTGTGAGTTGCGGGGACGACACTTATTTTATAAGAGATTGGATGTAATACCCGTACTATTTTTGACTTCTGCAGTTTCTTCTTCTAAAGTCTATCGACTCGCTCGTGTTCGTTGATACTTTCTCAACTTGTTCTGTATTTCGGTTTCATCGTTCGAATGGGTTGTGACCTTGTTTCGGATCGATCTGTTTATCGTTGTGACTTTTATGAGTTTGGTTCGATTCTGGTGAACCTTGTTCGAAAGTAACATCTTCAAGTTTCTACCATCTCTTTTAATGTCTTGAGTTGAATTGTGAACTTCAGAGTTATTTTTCGACTGTTGTTGTTCGATCATTGTTATCTGATCGTTGTTGTCCTATTGTTGTTGTTCAGTCATTGTTGATCGATCGTTGTTGTTCGATCGGGGTTGTCTGTCTGTTGTTGCCTGATCTCGTACCGCGAAGAATCGTCGTTCACTGTTAGTTTGTTGTTTTGGGTGTGGCCAGATGTGTCACCGAGCCGTGCAATGCGAGACGGTAACTGAGAGATTTGGGGTATCTAGGTTGCGTCCCTGCTCCGAAAGGACACGTAGATGCCTATTGTGGTTTTGAGGATTTCGGCGTAGTCTAAATTGTTTGTGATTGTCCTTGTGGATCGTTTTGTGTTTATTTCTACTTTCTCGACTGTGCGTGTTTCCTTATGATAGGTGCTTTGTGTTTTGGGATTGTTCGGATAATCGACTTGATTGTATTATCTGTTTGATGACGCTTGTCACTTGTTGGTTTTATTATGTGTCTACCGGTGGCGTTGTGTTGGTCGTCGTGGAGCGTGTTTTCACGCCGTATTTTCCTCTGCGTTGCTTGTAACGTTTCGCCGTTGGGCGTAAGTTACGCATTTCCTGTGTATCTCGTTGAGTTTTCCTGGCGGGAAATTGCTTCTCCCTACTTGTTTTAAGTTCGGGACGAAACTTCTTTTAAAGAGGGTAGTATGTAATATCCACAAATTCGATTTCCGGTAATTTTCTTTTTTGGCGATAATCCGTTTTGACGACTTGCTTGGGACCATTTCATCATTCTAAGAATGCTTAATTATGCACTTTTTGACATCCGAGTTCGTTTCGATGTCGTTTTGTTGAGTTCCGTGTTTCTTAGCGACTTTTCCGCACTCGAGTTCGATTCTTGTGAATCTCGTTCGAAACTACTATTTCGAGTTTCCCGTAAGTACGTTTAACTTTGTTAGACGTGTTGTGAACTTCGTTTTGGTTATTCGATCACGTATCGTGATTTTCGGGCGTTTTGGGCCATTTTGTAATTTACCCAAAGTTGTGGGTATCCGCATTCGTATTTGTTGTCTTGACCCTTTTCATGGTCGCGTGTGATTAATTGTTGCATGTTATTTCATTAAGGGTCGATGATGTTGCCCACGAGCGTTTTGTCGTGTTCGTTCCGTGCGATTTCGGATAATCGAGTCGTCGAGTCCTGGTGGTCGGGCACTGGCCGGACGGTTTCGGGTACTGGCCGGACGGTTGCGGGCACTGGCCGGACGGGTGCGGCAGGAACCGGCGTAGCGCATGCTACGGACGGAAGGTAGCACACGCTACGGCCGGGAGGCGGCCGCGACGCAGCCGTTAGGCTGCCGCGCTAGTCGGCCGAGAGCAGTAGGGGCGGTGAGGTTCGACTCGGGTGGATCGGCGGGTAGCGCGCACGCTCTTGTCGGACATCAAGACGCCTTCTGACCGGAAGGTAGCGCCTTCTGACCGGAAGGTTGCGCCGCGCTTACTGGCGGCGATCTAGTCCAGGAAGTCTCTGGATTGCGACCCGGGCCGATAGCGCACGCTAGCTCGGCAGCCTAGCGCACGCTAGGGTGCACCAGTATAAATATGACAGAGCAGTCGCATTTTCACTCGTTTCTCATTTCCTTTATTTTTTGTCCGCGGCTGGAGTTTCGGAGGAGGTGAAGCCATGTTGTTGAACAAAAAATCCACGAAGCTCTTGAGTTCATATCATTGATTGATCATCCTATATCATCCTTTGATCAAGCGAATCAAGGTGAGATTTCCTAGAACCCTATTTTGAGAAATTTTGGGGTTTTTGCGTTTTTGTCTGATTCGTTCCGTATTGTTGATTAATCCATGATGGGTATGAGTAATCTTAGTAGTATTCTTGTGTTTAACATCATTTAATCCATTGTTCTTCGTCGAATCAAGGTATATTTCTTGATTTCCTTCGAGTTGACCTTTTGGGGGATTTGTTCTTGATTTCGTTTTCCATCCATTTTTGATGAACCGATTGTTGTAAAATGATATTTTTAAACATATCCTATGTATTGGATATCCATATTTTGGTTGGGAAGTCCATTTTGATGTTTTGTCGGGTCAATTCGTGTTCTTGGCCGTTTTGGGGGAAACCCTTGAACTTTCGTCGTTTGTTCCTTGAATTCAGCGGCTTTGAGTCGTACTTTGGAATTCATTTTCATTGTTATTATTGTCGTTCGTAGTTTATTGTTGCGGGTTGTCGTTCGGTGGAGTCGGCGAGTTCGTAGTCGGTTCGTGCCAACCTACTTCGATCGATTCTCCGCGTTGTGGTTATTCGAGGCAAGTTCTTTGTTCATACAATTCTTGTTTTATGGATATGATAATTAGTGATCGTCTCTTTGTGTTTATTTGATCGTTTGAATTTCACTTTCAAACACTCGGTTAGCCTTGTTAAAGGCCCTCTTTCAAAACGCGTGAGTTTTGTGGACATTGTGTTCGTGGATGGTTACGCGAATTACTATGAATACACTTGGTGTTTTCGTTGTGCTTTGATAATATATATGTATATATATTATCTCATATTGGTGCGTTGTGTATTATTGTGTATTTCATTTGTATTTGAACCCTGTATTATTCGGAATTGTGATTTAGATAATTGGAGTATGATATTTCTCACATTTGTGTCCTTGTACATAAGTATAACAACATGCAAAATTTCTCATGCAAACTCGTGATAGCACACGCTAAGGATGTAGCTTAACGTGCGTTATCGAGCTACAACTAGCACACGCTACGAATGAAGAATTGCTTGCGCTAGGCAGTCAATTATTGAGCTAGATGGCTAGCACATGCGCCAGCCGGACGTGGGTCCGGATAAGATTCTCAGGCGGAATCGACGATTTTGGAGTCAACTCTTATTTAGCGTGCGCTAAGGGATGTATGATAGTGTGCGCTAATCAGCTATTGTGCAGAAACTTTATTTAAGGGACAGCACTCCATTTCTTCTTGTTCCCTTCACACGTCCTCATTTCCTGATAGTCCAGAGAGCCTATTATCCTTCTTAAACACACTTAGAACACATCTACTTGATCATTGGAGATTGAGTGCCACTTGTGACTGATTGTTGGAGGGGAGAAACACCTTGGATTGGCATACAAACAACCGGAGCTGGATTCTACCTTTTTGACTCGGTGTTATCTTCATATTAAGGTATGTTAATTCTATCTCCAGCCTTAGATTCGTGTTCTGAAGAATAAGATGATCACGTTATAAAGATATCGAATTCCATTGATGAATTATTCAAACAACATCATGTTTAGAAGTGGGAATGATTATGCTTATGATATCGTTGTTGAACATCATAGTTGGAATTGCTAGTTCACCTTTTAGATGAGGTCTGAATGTGTAAATGACAATGGAATCTAGTGCATCAACCTGAGATCTCAAACTTCACATGAGAATGATAATCGAGTTGGATATAAGAGTTGTGATGATATTCATTTCCTTGAAATTCAAAGATGTTTGAATCAGTAAGATCATTCATAAGTTTATGAACATGACATGTAGATGGATAACGTACGTTAATCACTGAGGAATTCGTATACTTCATCACCGTTTGTACAAATCTGCTGCCCAGTAGTGAACTGCCATGCACGATTAGCGCATGCTAAGCTATGAAGATTAACGTGCGCTATCGGGCATGTTTAGCGTACGCTACGTTTGGTACGTAACGTACGTTATGTCATCAGGCGAGTCAGTCGGCTGATCAGTGAGGTACTGACCGTGCATGGTTAGCGTACACTAGGCTGCGTATAATTGCATGCGCTAACGAAGTAGCATTAACGTACGCTACATAGGATACGTAGCGTGCGTTAAGCATGCCAGACAGATTATATTTTTAAGAACTTCCGACCGTAATTTTGGATTGTTAGATGTTCGTTCGACTTGAGATGAATTCTATATTATTTCTTTTGTTAAGGTTCGAGCCTAGCAACGTGATTGATCGAAGGGGACGACCTTCGAGTATTTTGATATTCGTGGAAGTTTTATTCTTGTCATCGAACCGAGGCAAGTACTCTAATTAGAATTGTTTATATTATGACAGTTATATTGTGATTGTATTGCGTATATGTGTTGTGATTAAATGTCCACCATGCGTTGATCCGACGGGAATCATCATGGGAATATATAGCTGTGTGCGCTGGATCGTTAGACAGGTAGTTCCACCATGCGTTGGTCCGACGGGATCATCATGGGAATCTATAGCTGTGTGCGCTGGATCGTTGGAATACCATCAGCACGTTGAGACTGTTGTGATGTGATAAGTGTTGTTATTTCTCATTGGAGAAAATTGTTATGATGATTGTTGATTACATCACCGTTGTATGATTATTGTACTTGTACTAGCATCGTTGTGCTAACCCCTTCGGGGGTGAACATTTCTTTATGTTCAGGATCCAGGAGAGCAGGAAAACAACCACTGGAGTTGCATGACGACGAGGGTGCAGAGTGATGTTCCAGCCGGTTTATTTGTCTGTTGTTTGTATCATTTTAATAAGTACTCGAGTACGTAGTTATTTACGATGATTTGGATTTGGTGATGTATTAATACTTTTCCGTTGAACATTCGTACTTTCAGTTTTGGTCAGAACTGTTGTACCTTATTCCGTTATTTCCATACGTTGGTATCTGTTAATGTCTTTTTAGTTCTTCAGCCTTGTAAATTCTTATGTAAAGGATTTACGGCGCTGTAATATTCCTGAATATATCGGGGGTGTTACAGTATTGTATGGCTCGTATTTTTGCACTTGTTCTTGCACTAGCAAAACAGTGGAGTTTTGCTAACCCCCGAGTAATCGGGGGTGGATGTTTGTTTTGCATTCAGGTTTTGAAGCATAACACAGGGTCGGCATGAAGGATGATGAAAGATGTACGATACTAATCACACGAGGATCCGTATGATGTCATTGTTTTAGTTGTATTTTATTTCCGCTGCAGTATTCTTTTCCCGTTGTACGGGAGTGTGTTGTATTCGACCCCTGCGTGGGCATGTAATGTGTTTGAGTTGTATGTATTTATTGAAAGACCAAATCGGTCTACTGAGTCATTTTAGCCTTAAAGGCATTGTTGAGATGTTCGATGTTGTTACCATCCTGGTAGATCCTTGAGGAAAGGTTCTATGGCGTGTAATATCTCTGAGCGGATTGGGGGTGTTACAACCAAAATAGTAGAAGAAATAGTGAACTTTAGTTTGTCACGAGTCTTGCGAGGGGCGGCTTTAATTTTTGAACGACAGAGACCAGTGGTATAGTGTGCCCCTGCTTCATCTCATTTCTTCCCTACTTTCTTCTCGATACAAATACAATAAACGTTATGCACATCCATTCATAATTTATCATTCTACCTCCATTTCAAAAGAGCATGTATAATATCTATTATCTAATGCTTAGTTGCTAAATAAGGAAAGAGACTCAAAGGACCAAAATTTATCATTCATATTTTTTTTCTTACTTTTCTTCATAAATTTTTCGTGCTATTTCTGCCTTCATATTCGTATTTTCTACTATTCCTTTCATTTCGCTTAAAATTTCACATTTACACTTTTTTTTTTACATTTTTAGAAATTTTACGTTTATATTCACATACACTCACATCAAACAATCATAATCATATTAGTTAAACTCCACGACACACTTACCATCAATACTTCTACTTTTTAATCTTCATCACACGCTTATCATCACCACTTACACTACGTATTAATTTATCACATTCTATGATTTTCTTAAAAAATTATGAAAACCCCCAAATCTAAAGTTTTTGATGGAACATAGGGAGTATCTATGACGGTATTTTTTTCCACACATCTTCTCTTCTCTTTTCAGTTACAATAATCATTTACTTTTTTATCTCTCTCCTCCACAATATTATTAACAATTAACATTAGCATCCCCATGGGAGATATTATAAAGGGGGTGTTTGGTTCGTTGAGTGTTATAGATTTGGAATCAAGATTAATACCAAGGTGGTACGTGATCGGGACTTAATGCCTAATATCATTTGTTTGGTTTAGTTTATGAATGAAATTTGCGATGATTTTTTTCATCGCTATTTTGCTTGACACTAACTGACAACGTCGGGATTTTATCCGTCACTATGTTTATAAGATAATTTCGCCTCCAGTTGTGGAACTTGTAGTCCAATACAAGTAAATATTCATAAATCCCACTTTTATTCCCAATGAGACTCGATCGGAGACCTTGATGTATAAGAGGTCCTTTGCCACCGAGCTATATATGATTTATATTGATTATTTTGCATTATTTATAGTTATTGAATATCACTGCAAAAATAAGATATATAAAATTATATTCTATTATATATTATATATTAAAAATTATGATATATATATATATATTAAAATAAATATTATTATATATATTACATATACTAAAGTTATTGTTTGAAATTAAATATATAAATTACTAGAATCTTATATACATATTATTATATGAATACAATAAAAAAGGTACATTACATATAGATTTAAGATACATGTTATGTATTTTTAGATGTTCTTATATGTATTATATATTTTAAAAGTACATTCCTAGATTATTAGTTTTTCCCAAAAACATGAAAATAGCTGAATTCTATTCTTTCAGTTTCCAGTTTATTTTATTTTTTTCAGTTTAAGGTTTTTGTACTTATTTTTAGAACTAGTGGTGGAATATTTAGTGACTGGTTTATCTATCACTAGATTATTTTTTTGTTTCTTTTAAATTAGCGATAGATTTGACGGATTTTTTAGTGGTGAAAATTTCCCATCCTAAATGAAGTTTTATTATTTTTTTTTAAATTAGTGATGGATTATAGATTATTTAGTGATGGAATTTTCTACGACTAAATCTATTTGTTTTCTTTTATCTTTCGAATAGTAAAGAAAAATTCTCTCGCTAAAATCTCCCGCAATGCAAAAATAGTCACGCATCAATATATATATATATATATATATATATATATATATATATATATATATATATTGTTGTGAATTTGAGAGGAAAAAAAGAGGAAATGAAAGGGAAGAAGAATGATGTGTGTATTCTTGTGTGGGCCAAAAGCCTTTATTTATAGTTACACATCTAGGGTTTAGGGGGTATAAAGGTCATTTATACATTAATTACAACACTCCCCCTTGAATGACCTTTAATATATGCTGCCTCATTAAAACCTTGTCGGGAAAACGCATTGGGGAAAAAACCCGATCGAAGGAAAAAGAGTAGAGCTACTCCTCCTCAAATCGATTACATAAGATCTTTGAGTTGACGCATTCCAATCTTGTGTGCTGTAACACCCCGAGATATTCGAAATAATTACAGCGCCGTAAACCCTTTAAGTAAGGATTTACAAGGCTAATTAGAAGAAATGTAAATATAATACAAGAGTACTATGAAAGTTCCAAATACAAAACCGGTTTCAAACAGATCAAATGAGTCATTATTACAACCATCTCGAATTATTAATAAGACACGCGTACTCGAGTACTGAAAATGAATCAAGAAGACAAATCACAATAACCATAAACATCACTGAGCTCCTTCGTTGTCACGTCGGTACTGTGGTTGTTTTCCCGCTCCTCGGCTACCTGAACATCAAAACAAATGTCCACCCCCGAAGGGATTAGCAAAACGATGCTAGTACAAGTATACACAACCCGGACTTCCGCTACGGAATCCAACAATGCGAATCCACAAGATTCCATTAACGCAGTATGGGTATTCCAATGATCCAGCGCCCTCAGCATAGATCCCAAGATGATCCCGTCGGACCAACACGAGGTGGAAATACCCATCTATTGATCCAGCGCCCTCAGCCTAGATCCCAAGATGATCCCGTCGGACCAACACGCGGTGGACATCCGATCCAGCGCCCTCAGCATAGATCGTACAACACAAACACAACTCATGCATACATATATGCAAAATCGCTATGTCCATCAACATGAACATACAAATACTAGATAACGAATACCATGACAATTCAACGAAATAAATCCCATGTTCAACAACATGAATAAACCACAAGCATGCTCAAAATACCAATATTAACAAATTACGATACTTGCCTCAAAGATGGCAAGAACTAATCACTCCAATGATCTCAACACACTCGAAGGCCGCCTCCTTCGATCAACGTATCAAGCTTGAACCTTAACAAAAGAAATAATATAGAATTCATCTCATGACATACGCATGTCTAGCAATCCGATCTACAGCCGAAAGCTCTTAAAATGTAATCTGCCTGAACTGCTTAGCGTACGCTACGTATTCTACATAACCTGCGTTAAGCCTGCTCGTTAGCGTACGTAAATGATGAAGTCTAGCGTACGCTAACTATGTACTGACAGTCCTCTCTGATCAGCCGACTGACTCGCCTGATGACATAACGTACATTACGTACCAAACGTAGCATACGTTAACTCATTCCCGATAGCGCACGTTGATATACATATCTTAGCGTGCACTAACCATGCATGGATGTTCACTACTGGGCAGCGAACTTGATCTAATGGTGATGAAACTCATGAAATCTTCAGTGTTAATACATGTCATCTCCATGCACATCATGCTCATACGGTTTATGAATGATCTTTACGGATTAAACGACTTCGAGATACAAGGATAGGTATAATCATCACAACACCATAATTCATCTTGATCTTCAAGAAAATATCCTATGTTCAATCCATTCTATGTCCCAAAACGTATAATTCCATTATGTAAAAACATAAGAACTTGATAATCTCCATAAACTGGTCATAATCGGTTTTGAAGCTTCATGAATGTGCTAGGAGTTCAAACACTAAAAGGTTCAATGGTTTATACGATGAAGAAGTACCGAAACATCGAAAATATCCTTCTAACAACATGATGTTCGACTACGTACAAATTTAACTGACTAGATAATCCCAAATCATGATCAAAACATCTTTAAGAATACTACTTAAATTGGTGAAGAATCACCTACCTCAAAGTAGTGAAGAACAAGGAGGAACTTGAAGAAAATCCAACACCGAGAGCTTGAACACCAATCTCTAAAATCTTCAAACTCGTGCTAGGATGATGATATGAGAGGTTTAGGATGGAGAGGGTAACTCTCTATGTCTCAGAAATCGAGTTTGGGGAGTGAAGAAATCTGAAAAAAATGAAAAGGGTGTTGTCCTATATATAGGAAATGGTTATTAGCGTGCGCTAGTCCATATCCATAGCGTGCGCTAACGGCCATACGAAGCTTACTGACCTCACTGTACTCAACATTTAGCATGCGCTATCCTCATACCAGTAGCGTGCGCTAAACAGCGTTGACTCGGCTTTTTCCAAAAACTGTCCAGGTTCATCCCGACATATCCCGACCAAGATCCGCGGCTGATCTCACCTACCGCCCTGTCTCAATCAAGTTGACCATGTATAGCGCGCGCTAATGTTCATGCACAGCGTGCGCTACGAACCCAAATTATCGTACGCTATGCTTAGTCGATAGCGTGCGCTACGTGTGCAAAAATCAGAATTTTGAATACATACATGAAATCATACGCTCAACAACACCGGATCATGAAATACGGAGAATAATACTCAGATCAAAATGCAACAAATACAATATCACAAGGTTCAAATACACATCAGAAATCTCGGGTATTACATCCTCTCTCCCTAAAAAGAAGTTTCATCCCGAAACTTAAGATGAAAACAACTCTGGATACCTAGACTTCATATTGTCCTCCGTTTCCCACGTGGCCTCTTCAACTCCGTGTCGTGACCATTGTACTTTAACCAAGGGTATTGGTTTATTCCTCAATTGTTTGATCCGACTCTCAAGTATCTTGATTGGTCTTTCTTCGAAGGTGCCGTCATTAGATATCTCGATCTCGTCGAAATTAATAATATGACTGGGATCTGGTATATACTTCCGCAATTGGGATATGTGAAACACATTGTGAACGTGACTCAGCGATGGCGGTAAGGCCACCCTGTATGCTAAATCCCCAACTCTTTTGAGGATCTCAAATGGTCTGATATATCTCGGACTTAGCTTACCTTTCCTCCCAAAACGGAAAATTCCTCGTGTAGGAGACACCTTCAATAGTACGTGGTCCCCAATGTCGAACTCTAGCGGGCGACGACGCACATCTGCATAAGACTTCTGTCGACTCTGGGCAGTCAACAGTCTTTCCCGAATCCGATCTATCTTCTCTTGAGTCTGAACTATCAATTCCGGTTCCATCCCGATCAAGTCCGAAGAATCATCCCAGCACAGGGGTGATCGGCATCTTCTCCCGTACAAAGCTTCAAATGGTGCCATCTTAACAGAAGCATGCCAACTATTGTTGTAGGTGAATTCAATCAACGGCAAGTGAACTTCCCAATCAGTTGACCAATCCAAAGCACAAGTTCTAAGCATCTCTTCTACTATTTGTATAGTCCTTTCGGACTGACCATCCATTTGAGGATGATAAGTCGTGCTAAAGTTCAGCTCGATCCCCAAAGCCCTGTGAACTGCCTTCCAGAAGTGCGACACGAAGCGACCATCTCGATCTGAAATAATGGTCTTCGGCGACCCATGCAATCTGACTATCTCTGCAATAAATACTCGTGCTAATTTTTCGGGTCCCCACGTGTCTTTAATTCCGAGGAAATGAGACAACTTGGTTAGTCGATCAACTACAACCCAAATCATGTTCATTCCCGTCTTGGTCCTTGGCATATTGGTGATGAAATCCATCGATACATCCTCCCACTTCCACTGAGGAATCAGAAGTGGCTTTAACATTCCAGCAGGTCGCTAATGTTCAATCTTAACCTGCTGGCAAGTCAAACACTTCGAAACATATTCTGCTACGTTCTTCTTCATATTTCCCCACCAGAAGTTTTGTTTTAGATCCTTATACATCTTACTGCTTCCCGGGTGAATAGAATAGGGAGCACTGTGAGCTTCCTTCAGAATTGTCTGTTTCAAAACATCATCATCGGGAACGCAAAGTCGACCCTGAAATCTCAAAACTCCATCATCTTGTATTACGAATCCTGGGGCCTTTCCTTTCTTTACTTCGCCACATAACCGAAGAATCAGAGAATCGTTCAACTACTTAGATTTGATTTCTTCCACTAACGACGAAGTTAGTTCCATCACATATAGTTGCCCCTAGACTCCCTGCGACCACACTTCGATTCCTTCACGGATCAGTTCTTGTTGAATGCTGGTTTGGGATGTAAGTGCTTCCAACACTTGAAGAGAAACAGGTTTATGGCTCAGTGCATCAGCTACTACGTTTGCTTTACCCGGATGATAGAGAATTTCCAAGTCGTAATCCTTGAGCAATTCCAGCCACCTTTTCTGCCTCATGTTTAATTCCTTCTGACTGAAAATGTACTTGAGGCTCTTATGATCTGTAAAGATCTGACAATAAGTGCCGTATAAATAATGTCGCCAAATTTTCAAGGCAAAGACCACAGCTGCTAACTCCAGATCATGAGTCGGGTAATTAACTTCGTACGGTTTCAACTGTCAAGAAGCATAGGTAATCACCTTATCCTTTTGCATCAACACACATCCCAGACCCTGATTTGAAGCATCGCTGTATACCATGAATCCATCAGTTCTATCTGGTAACGCTAATATAGGTGCTGTTGTTAGTCTCCTCTTAAGTTCATCAAAACTAGCCTGGCATTTCTCATCCCACGTGAACTTTTGAGTTTTCTGTAACAGCTGAGTGAGCGGACGAGCAATTTTGGAAAATTCCTCTACAAAACGGCGATAATATCCAGCAAGTCCTAATAAGCTTCGGACTTCTTTCACGTTATTAGGAGCTTCCCATTCCAAGATTGCTTCGACTTTCTTCAGGTCCACCTGAACTCCGTCAGCTGATATCACATGCCCAAGGAAGGTTACTTCCCTAAGCCAGAACTCGCATTTGGAAAGCTTTGCATAAAGCTATTCATTCCTCAAGGTGCTCAAAACAACACGCAAATGCTCGGCATGCTCCTCTGTGTCTCTCGAATAGATCAAGATGTCATCAATGAAAACGACCACAAACTTATCTAGGTATTATAAGAATACCCGATTCATCAATTGCATAAATACCGCAGGAGCATTGGTAAGTCCGAATGGCATCACCACGAATTCAGTGCCCATACCGGGATCTGAAAACAGATTTCGGTATATCTGATTCCTTAATTCTCAACTGATGGTATCCTGATCGCAAGTCAATCTTCGAGAATACCCTTGCCCCTGATCAAACAAGTCGTCGATCCGAGGTATAGGATATTTATTCTTGATCGTCACCTTGTTTAGCTCTGTGTAATCAATACATAATCGGAGGAATCCATCTTTCTTCCAGACAAAGAGAACGGGTGCTCCCCAAGGAGAAACGCTAGGTTGAATGTAACCATTTTGCAATAATTCCTCCAGTTGCTTCTTTAGTTCATACATCTCGGTTGGCGCCATACGGTATGGTGCTCTGGAAATAGGAGCGGCTCCAGGTTCTAATTCGATATTGAACTCCACTTCTCTCAGCGGAGGTAACCCAGGTAGTTCGTCAGGGAATACATCTGAGAATTCGTTCACAACTGGAATAGATGAGAGCTCTACTCCTTCTTCTTTCTTCATGGCATAGCACCAAAGCCCATGACATCCCTGCTTCAGTAATTTCACTGCTTTCATCGCTTTGGTCAATTTTCCCGAGCTTCCCGGTCTCCACCCTATGAATAAATGTTCAGATCCGTCATCGGCAATGATAGAAATGACTCTCTTTCGGTAATTCAAAATAGCTCCATAACGGTTGAGCCAATCGTCTCCGAGAATTAAATCATCACCATAGATGTCGACTACAATAAGATTCGATGGCCAATCTCTCCCTCCTATAGACACTGGAAAATTCTAGTTTCTAGGGTTCCCACAGTTCTCTCTCTACTCGGCTAACCCACAACATAAGGTTCACAATCAAATAAACACGAGATTTTCAAACGATTAACACAGTTCAATGATATGAAAGAATGTGTAGCTCTTGAATCGAATAAGACACTAAATGGTTGCAAAAGGATCTAAATCGTACCTAATGCAACAGTAGTGTTCTGATCGTCAGATTTCCTCATCTCGTACAGGCACGGAGGAACGGACCCAGCACTGGATGCCTCTCTCTTCCCGCCATTTTGCTGTTGAAACCCACTATGCTGCGTCTGGTTCGCACTTATCTCCTTTGGAACTGGCGCTGGAGTGCGAGTACCAAATGATCTAGTCGCAACTCCGCAGAAAGCCGCACGGTGCCCTTCTTGCCCACAATCGAAACAAGTCACAGAAGATGCGGGGCAATCACGTCGAATATGCCCTGCTCGACCACAATTATAGCACTTCTTTGATGCGTCCGAAACTGCTGATGTTGTCCGGAACTTCTTTCCACCTTGAGAAGGATGTGGAGGTTTCCTAGATGAATAAAATGAAGACTGACCCTTGCGGGGCCCACCACTCTTATTTTTCGAGAAGTTTCCGGACACTTTCTGCTTCTTTGCCTCCATCGATTTCTCCACCGCCGTCTCTTTCATGTCGTAGGCCAGCGCTTTGTCTTGATACTGTCGCAACGTAGCACTCGAATCCGGACATGTACTACTGAATCTCCGGCTTCATCTGCATATCGAAATGAAAAATATTTTCTGCCTCCGTTCTGACCAAGTGTCGCACACAAGTCAGCTGATGATTAAAAGTTTTGATTAAGTCTGTCACATATGCTTCCGAACTCTGCGGTGAGAAAAACTCTCAGATTTTTGCCTCTCTAACTGGACGAGGACAATATTGTGCTTCCCTCATTAGTTTGAATTCCATCCAGTCAGCATTATGATTCTCAGGTCGAATAGCTTTCCACCAGTCAAAAGCCTCCCCAGTCAGAAAATACTGGGCAATAGGAACTTTCCGGTCCTCGGGACAATTAATACCCGCAAATATCTTCTCTAACTCCTTTAGCCAATGATCCTAAGTAAGTGCCTCAGCAGATCCGTCAAATTTTGGCGGGTGCAATTTGACCACCTCAGTAAGCCGTCTATCTCCCCGATTATCCTCGTTATGCTGTTGTCCCATCGCCGTATGCATGCGGTCAACTACCTGAGCGAACTGATTTATCTGAGCCACCACCTATTGAAGCACTCCCGGCATGTTAGGATTCGCGTTGTCATTAGCTGATCCCTGCTGTCCTCCAGAATGGGAATCGGTTCGACTAGCTGATAATTTTGGGGTAGTTGCTGAATCCGCCTGTCTCATATTACCACGTCCGCGTCCACGACCGCGTCCGCGTCCACGTCCTCCCCTCAACATACTGTAAACACAATTACTCAATATCCCGGGCAAAATTTTCAAAAATAAAGCCCGTCAATATTCACAAAACAGAAATTAAGTAAAACAATCGTATAAGAGATTAGGAGACTTACAACCACGGTCCACATGACGACTTTGGCTAAACAATGATGTTACGAACGACCCGTAAATCAAATAACGAAAACAGGCCCAACTAAAACCCGACTGCCAAGATATCCATGAATCTTAGCTCTAATACCATATTCTGTAACACCCCGAGATATTCGGAATAATTACAGCACCGTAAACCCTTTAAGTAAGGATTTACAAGGCTAATTAGAAGAAATGTAAATATAATACAACAGTACTATGAAAGTTCCAAATATAAAACCGGTTTCAAACAGATCAAATGAGTCATTAATACAACCATCTCAAATTATTAATAAGACACGTGTACTCGAGTACTGAAAATGAATCAAGAAGACAAATCACAATAACCATAAACATCACTGAGCCCCTTCGTCATCACGTCGGTACTGTGATTGTTTTCCCGCTCCTCAGCTACCTGAACATCAAAACAAATGTCCACCCCCGAATGGGTTAGCAAAATGATGCTAGTACAAGTATCATATTTAAACAAATCGAATATGCAACAATAATGCATAACAAAATACACAACCCGGACTTCCGCTACCGGAATCCAACAATGCGAATCCACAAGATTCCATTAACGCAGTATGGGTATTCCAATGATCCAGCGCCCTCAGCATAGATCCCAAGATGATCCCGTCGGACCAACATGAGGTGGAAATACCCGTCCAATCGTCCAGCGCCCTCAGCCTAGATCCCAAGATGATCCCGTCGGACCAACACGGAGTGGACATCCGATCCAGCGCCCTCAGCATAGATCTTACAACACAAACACAACTCATGCATACATATATGCAAAATCGCTATGTCCATCAACATGAACATACAAACACTAGATAACGAATACCATGACAATTCAACGAAATAAATCCCATGTTCAACAACATGAATAAACCACATGCATGCTCAAAATACCAATATTAACAAATTACGATACTTGCCTCAAAGATGGCAAGAACTAATCACTCCAATGATCTCAACACACTCGAAGGCCGCCTCCTTCGATCAACGTATGAAGCTCGAACATTAACAAAAGAAATAATATAGAATTCATCTCATGTCGTACGAATGTCTAACAATCCGATCTACGGCCGAAAGCTCTTAAAATGTAATCTGCCTGAACTGCTTAGCGTATGCTACGTATTCTACATAACGTGCGTTAAGCCTGCTCGTTAGCGTACATAAATGATGAAGTCTAGCGTACGCTAACTATGTACTGACAGTCCTCTCTGATCAGCCGACTGACTCGCCTGATGACATAACGTACGTTACGTACCAAACGTAGCGTATGTTAACTCATTCCCGATAGCGCACGTTGATATACATATCTTAGCGTGCACTAACCGTGCATGGCTGTTCACTACTGGGCAGCGGACTTGATCTAATGGTGATGAAACTCATGAAATCTTCAGTATTAATACATGTCATCTCCATGCACATCATGCTCATACGGTTTATGAATGATCTTTACGGATTAAATGACTTTGAGATACAAGGATACGTATAATCATCACAACACCATAATTCATCTTGATCTTCAAGAAAATATCCTAAGTTCAATCCATTCTATGTCCCAAAACGTATAATTCCATTATGTAAAAACATAAGAACTTGATAATCTCCATAAACTGGTCATAATCGGTTTTGAAGCTTCATGAATGTGCTAGGAGTTCAAACACTAAAAGGTTCAATGGTTTATACGATGCAGAAGTACCGAAACATCGAAAATATCCTTCTAACAACATGATGTTCGACTACGTACGAATTTAACTGACTAGATAATCCCAAATCATGATCAAAACATCCTTAAGAATACTACTTAAATTGGTGAAGAATCACCTACCTCAAAGTAGTGAAGAACAAGGAGGAACTTGAAAAAAATCCAACATCGAGAGCTTGAATGTAATACCCGGTTGTAATTCAGTAATTATCATTCAGTATTTATCATTCAGTAATTTCACTCATTAATGATCATTTGTCACTCATATTCAATCATGGTATTCACCGTTCAGAGTAATTGTATCGTGTATCAATCGTCGTTCATCACTAATCTAATTGGAGTTCCGTGCCGTGTTTATCATCATTGTCATTTTCATTGTGGGCTGTGCGTGAGGAGTAGCGCACGCTACGTACTCTTTCTAGCGCGCTAATTGAGTACAGTAGCGCACGCTACCACTCGGCATTAGCGCACGCTAATGTTACCAGGCCGATCCCGTAAGGTACCGGATCGCAGTGAGTCATAAGTAGCGCACGCCACGAGTGGTAAGTAGCGCGCGCTAGTGGGTTGTAGTAGCGCACGCTAATAATTCTTTGTGCGCGCGCTAAGGACGGATCGGTTGAGTCCGGCTACCGGATCGCATCGATTAATTCATAGCGCACGCTATGAGTTGTTTTTAGCGTCGCAATCGATATTATAGCGCACGCTAAATATTGGTTGTAGCGCACGCTACCGAGGTCGATCGAGGACGACGGTTTATGGATTCCATCTCGGGCATCAAATAATTCGTTAGCGCACGCTAACCATGGGTATTAACGCACGCTAATGGTATGGTTGTAGCGCACGCTACAAAAGGTACGTAGCGCACGCTACCGTGTTCGGACAGTGGGTACTGGACTACCCAAAACACCCGTTAGCGCACGCTAAGAGCTGGGGCTAGCGCGCGCTAAACTGGGATTGCTATAAATAGGACAGTTCAGTCCTTACTCCGTCATTTATCATTTCTCTTCATTTCTTTCGGCGGTTTCGGGCGATTCCGGGCGATTTGGAGAGTGTTCTTCGAGGAGTAATCATCAATCATCATCTTCAAGCTTATCTTTTGGATTAATCATCATTTCAACATCCTCATCACATCAAATCTAAGGTATTAATCTCTTGGATCTAGAATTTTGGATTTTTGGGTTTTTCCTTCCGATTTCTTCATGTAAGCTTGTATTATCATTGGAATATGTTAGATATGGATTATCTACCTTGGATAAATATATTCCTACGGATTTAATGGCTATTTTCGGAATTATTTCAAGAAACATTGGGGTTGACTTCGGTTAATTGGGGATTTTTCGATTGATGTTGTTGTAATCTTGAATTATGGATTCCTATTGGATTATTGATATCATTGAAGTGTTTTGATAGTTCGAAATACTCATTTTGGTGTTGGTTTCGATATGTTTGGGATTGGATATTTTCGTAGTTGTGTGGTTGGTTACGTATTCGTTATAATGCCCCTATGAGTTTGATTATCGTTGTATCGACCTTCGGGTTAGTCGTGTTTTGTTGCTTGATGCGTGTATTGAACGGTTGTTGGTAATTATTGTTATTCAAGGTTGTTCGAGCGACCGGTATCTCGATTAGGACGTTGTTCGTGGAAGGACTTTGTCATCGGTATTGTGTAAGTTGATTCTTACTCGGTTAAAAGGATATTTATTCCTTTTGTTGTTGATCATTCATAATCATAACTCATTCATCATTGTATTAATCATATTGAGACTTGTAATTGTCGAATAATCACTTCATTAGCGAGGAACGGCAGTTCCAATCATTTCATTGAAACTATCAATCACTTCATTATCACTTTCATATCGGTGAGTCATTCTTGACTTTGTCAGATCATTATTATTCATTGATATCCATTATGGTCATTCTCGTTCATATGACCTTCTGGGTTCATATTGCGTGGCCGGGTGCGGATGTGTGGAATTTTTAGTCGGGTACATGATGGCCATGTATTGGGAGTGATACATTGGACTGTGCACACGGTAATGATTACCTCCGTGAGACTAATTAGGTACAAGGACGGGTGTGTCCGGTCATCCGTCTTGTACACATGCACAGAATACTACGGGCGTACTATCATACTCTTCTTCAGCGTAATTCATAACTAAGGATATTTCATAACTTCAGATATATCATGATTGTGTAATTTCAACCCTTGAGGATTGTTGTTCTGTGTAACTGACCCCGTTGGGGGATTTTGTTTTCAGGTCATGGCAAGGCAAAGGCACGGGAAGAGCATGTTGACGGCGAGGAGTCCCAGTGATACTAGTAGGGGGGCCCAGTCATTCCGTTTATTTCAGTCATGCTTATTTCTCTACAGTTGTAGTTCCGCTGCAAATTCCGTTTGAAATGTTTATTTGTTCAGGGTGGTGTATTTTATCTCCATATAAAATATACTAGTATTCGGTATTGTCCTGGTGTGGTGTACTTAAACTCCTCATCGGAGTACTTGGTAATATAATGTGGTTCGGTACTACAATTATATTATTTAATTCATCATTTTCATTTGCCTGGTGGGTCCCAGTCGGGGATTCATGGCACTGTAATATCCGCCTAGTTTGGGGGTGTTACAGAGTTGGTATCGAAGAGTGGTTTTGAATACTACCCTCCAAGTCATGTCTCATTTGAAATCATCGTCATCGGACTAGTATCATTGGACTTTCGCGTCACGTGTGACGTGTGCAAATGCCGAGCCAATCAGACCAAGAACTGTAAGATTTCTAACGCCATGGTATAATTTATGGCAAGAATCATTCATTCATAATTCATCAGTTAACAATCCTCAACCATCATTTTCATTTGACCAGGACGGTCATGCTAACTCGTTAATCACTCAATTCATTTCATTATTCAATTGTTGATCAGGAAGATCAAATCATTAATCATGTTAACTTGTTCAAGATAATCATTTCAATAATTTCATCAGATAATCATGTCACCTCAGTTAATCATTCATGTAATCTCTGTGTTAGAGCGCGTATGCTCATTTTCATCATCTCATGTCATAATCATAACATGATATTCATGCGGGAAATATAATCATCATGTGACTTTCCTACTTCAGTATGGAGAGGGCAAGCAGAGGACGTGGAGGACGAGGCCGTGGAGCGGGCCGAATCCCGAGAGCTCGTGTCAATACACGTGCAAACGCGAGAAATAATGCTAATTCATCGAGCAGCGACGCTGCCACTCATTCACCTGGACGCGATCATTCACTAACGGGGAGTCGTACCCGGGACACGGCTCAGTCAGAAGGTGTCCGGGTTGACCCACTCGCTTTTATGCAGGGCATGATGGCCCAAATGACCCAGATGGCACAACTTATGGAGACGATGCACAACTCAGTTAATCAAAATCAACAGGCTCCTCCGCCGCCACCTCATAGGCAAGAGAGGAATGTGAGCAATATCATCGGTGACATCTCTCGCCAGAGGCCACCTACTTTTGAGGGCTCGTCTGAGCCGGCGGATATTATTCATTGGCTCGAGCATTTCGAGAAGTTGTTTGCTATGGTAGAGTGTCCCGAAGGACACAAAGTTTCTGTTGCGGCTTACTACCTGGGTAAGAGCGCACATTCTTGGTGGTTGTCGTTGAAGCCCACCGAAGGATCATGTACTTGGGATCAGTTCAAAACTCTCATGATGGAGAGGTATTATCCGGACCCGCTCAGAGAGGCCAAACTGTCAGAATTACTCACACCCGACCCCTCAACAGACGAGGATGTTCTCGCCATTACCGAGAAATTTCAGGAACTTCTTCCGTTCGCCTCATCTATCATTCATTCCGAGGCAGACAAGATTAAGTATTTCAGCAAGAGGCTGAAACCCCGTATGAGACTACAGTTGCTTAATCATAATTGCACCATGTTGGCTGAATTCATTGAGAAATCTCTTACCTATGAGCTTACTGCTAAGGAGATTTCTAAGCAGCAACATTCATCTGCTAGCAAGAAGTCCAAGAACCGTAATCAGTCTGACGGCAGTCAGGCCACTTTCAAGAAACCTCGTGCGGGCTCTGCTTTTTCTGAGCGACCTCCTGTGAGGTCTAAACCCGCGGAATCTCGATCCACGAGCGCGCCGGCCATCACCTATTATAACTGTGGGGATCTTGGTCATGTCAGCACCAAGTGTCCGAGACAGTCTGTCACGTGTCATAACTGTGGAATTGTTGGGCATAAGGCCCGTTTTTGCCGTAGAGACTCCAAACCTACTCAGACGTCATCTCAGACCCCTAAGCAGTCAGCCATTCATAATCAGGCCACTCAATCAGCGTCGTTTAAAATGACAGGAGCGACTAAAGGTGGAGCCTATAGCCAGCAGACGGGAGCGTCCGGTGCCGGGACTAGCAAGCCCCGGATTTATGAGATGAAGAAGACCGATGATCCAGAGGCCCAAATGATCTCAGGTACACTCGATATTCTATCTCAACCTGTGTGTACCCTTTTTGATACTGGTGCATCGCATTCATTCATTTCCGAGTCATGTTTGAGTAGACTACGTCTGGGTAGTGCTACTAGTTGTGAGCCTTATGTTATTGGTCTACCTGATGGTAGACAAATTATCGGAAATCGTGAGATTCAGAACTGTCCGATTCAGCTTCATGGTCGTGTATGGCCAGCGGACCTAATCGTGGTAGATTTGCCGAGAGACGACATCATCTTGGGTATTGATTGGATGGATCGTCATGATGCCATCATTAGTGTCCGTAAGCGTATGATCACTATCATTTCAGACGATGGGGTTGAATGTGTGTTTCAGGGAGGTAATCCCGGCTGTTCTGGTAAAGTCATTAATTTGATAAAAGCAGTGAGATTACTCAATCAGAGGTGTGTTGGTTATTGGTGCTTTATGACCAAAACCGAGAAATCATCAGTAATGTTGACGGATATTCCGGTAGTGAAGGAATATGCCGATGTTTTTCCAGACGAGTTACCTGGTTTGCCTCCACAGAGAGATGTGGAATTCACAATTGAGTTGGAGCCCAGTACGTCCCCGATATCGAAGGCACCGTACCGGATGGCCCCGACCGAAATGCGGGAATTGAAGAATCAACTTGAGGAGTTATTCGAGAAAGGTTATATCCGACCGAAAAGGCCCCCCGTGGGGAGCACCAGCGTTGTTTGTCAAGAAGAAGGATGGTTCATTTCGCTTATGTATTGATTATCGGGAGTTAAACAGGGTGACGATCAAGAATAAGTATCCTTTACTCCGTATCGATGATCTTTTAGATCAACTTCAGGGAGCTTCAGTATTTTCCAAGATCGACTTAAGATCTGGATATCATCAGTTGCGGATCCGAGAGTCGGACATCGCGAGGACGGCGTTTCGAACACGCTATGGTCATTATGAGTTTGTGGTTATGCCGTTTGGATTGACTAATGCACCTGCGGTTTTCATGGAGTTAATGAATCGGGTTTTCATCGAATTTTTGGATCAGTTTGTTGTTGTCTTCATCGATGACATTTTGATTTATTCTCGTGACCGAGAGGAACACGAGTTTCACCTTCATCAAGTGCTCGACGTGTTGAGACGAGAACAACTTTATGGGAAGTTTTCCAAATGTGAGTTCTGGATGTCCGAAGTGACGTTTCTCGGACACGTAATTTCATCAGACGGAGTTCGTGTCGATCCTCAGAAGACGGAGGCTATTCGAGATTGGCTACCTCCGAAGAATGTTAAGGAAATCCGAAGTTTCCTCGGATTAGCGGGTTATTATCGGCGATTTGTGGAGGGATTTTCTAGAATCGCTCAACCCTTGACGAACCTTTTGCGAAAGGATAAGAAATACACGTGGTCCGACGCGTGTCAACGGAGTTTTGAGGAACTCAAGAGACGGTTAATGTCAGCACCTGTACTTTCCTTGCCGCAGGGGACGGAAGGATTTGTGGTTTATAGTGATGCGTCCGGACAGGGTCTCGGATGTGTGCTCATGCAGAATGGAAAGGTTATTGCCTATGCTTCACGGCAATTGAGACCTTACGAGGTTAATTATCCGACACACGACCTGGAGCTAGCAGCCGTGGTGTTCGCTTTGAAGATTTGGCGTCATTATCTTTATGGCGTTACCTGTCAGATATTCACCGATCATAAGAGTTTAAAGTATATATTTACTCAGAAGGAGTTAAATATGCGACAGAGACGGTGGTTGGAATTAATCAAAGATTATGATATTGAGATCTTTTACCACCCGGGCAAGGCAAACGTTGTCGCCGACGCCTTGAGTCGTAAGTCCGTTCAGGAGCAGATGCTTACTCGTTTAACAGTCCAGAAGGAGCTTCAGCAGGAATTCCTTAGACCCGAGATCAAGGTCTGGCTTTAGCGAGTTCAGGGACAGCTTTGTATGTTGGAGATCTCATCGTCGCTTGAGGAGGCAATCAGAGAGAATCAGGGTTCGGACCCATCATTGTTACGCATCCGTGAGGATGTGGTTCAGGGGAAAGCGCCTGTCTTCGTGGTCCACGAGGATGGACTTTTGAGATTTAAGAATCGATTGTGCATACCGGCGAATGATGAGTTGAAAAACTCGATTTTGAAAGAAGCTCATGCTACCCCTTATTCTGTTCATCCGGGGTCTAACAAGATGTACAAGGACTTGAAACAAAACTACTGGTGGAGTAATATGAAGCGAGAAGTCGCGGAATTTGTTTCGAGATGCTTAACCTGTCAACAAGTTAAGATTGAACATCGGCGACCGGCGGGTATACTGAAACCTCTTCCTATTCCCGAATGGAAGTGGGAAGACATTACTATGGATTTCATCACGAGTTTGCCGACGAGTCGTCGTGGCATGAATACGATCTGGGTGATCGTGGACCGCTTAACCAAATCAGCTCATTTCCTTGAGATCAAGGATACGTGGGGTCCCGAGAGACTTGCCCAGCTGTTCATCAAAGAGATAGTAAGACTACACGGTACTCCTAAAAGTATCGTTTCCGATCGTGACGGACGGTTTGTGTCTCATTTTTGGAAATCAGTTCATCGTGCTATGGGAACTCAGCTTAATCTCAGTACCGCCTTTCATCCTCAGTCCGACGGGCAATCAGAGAGGACTATTCAGACATTAGAGGACATGTTGAGGGCATGCGTCCTCGATTGGAAATACGATTGGGAAGCCCAACTACCATTGATCGAGTTCACGTATAATAATAGTTGGCATTCTTCAATTAAGATGGCACCTTACGAGGCCTTGTATGGTCGTCATTGTCGATCTCCTTTGTGTTGGGATGACCTATCAGAATCAATCGGCACCGAGCCCGATATGCGTATAGCCGCCCGTGAGAAGGTAACTTTGATCAGGAGTCGTTTGTTGACCGCCGAGTCGGCGAAATCATATGCGAGATAACCGCTGCCGACCTTTAGAGTTCGAATCAGGTGACCATGTTTTGGTCAAGGTATCCCCGAGTCGTGGTATCTTCCGTTTCGGGAAGAGGGGGAAGTTGAGTCCGAGATTCATTGGACCGTTTGAGATTTTGGATCGAGTAGGCGACTTAGCTTAGCGACTGGCTTTACCTCCGGCGTTGAGCCTAATTCATAATGTGTTTCATGTCTCTCAGTTGCGGAAGTATGTTTCCGACCCGAGTCACATACTTCAGTTCGATGAAATCGAGATCGCCGACGATCATTCATATGAGGAGCGTTCTATGCGAGTTTTAGAGCGGCGAATCAAACAGTTGAGGAATAAGATGATTCCTTTAGTTAAGATTCAGTGGTCTAGGCATGGAGTCGAAGAGGCTACTTGGGAAACCGAGGATAGTATGCGGGAGAGTTATCCCGAGTTGTTTGACCCTTAGTTTCGGGGACGAAACTCTTTTAAGGGGGGTGTATGTAATACCCGGTTGTAATTCAGTAATTATCATTCAGTATTTATCATTCAGTAATTTCACTCATTAATGATCATTTGTCACTCATATTCAATCATGGTATTCACCGTTCAGAGTAATTGTATCGTGTATCAATCGTCGTTCATCACTAATCTAATTGGAGTTCCGTGCTGTGTTTATCATCATTGTCATTTTCATTGTGGGCTGTGCGTGAGGAGTAGCGCACGCTACGTACTCTTTCTAGCGTGCGCTAATTGAGTACAGGTAGCGCACGCTACCACTCAGCATTAGCGCACGCTAATGTTACCCTGGCTGCAGTCCAGAAGGTACTGGACTGCATGTGAGTCATAAGTAGCGCACGCTACGAGTGGTAAGTAGCGCGCGCTAGTGGGTTGTAGTAGCGCATGCTAATAATTGCTGTAGCGCGCGCTAAGGACGGATCAGGTTGAGTCCAGTGGCTACCGGATCGCATCGATTAATTCATAGCGCACGCTATGAGTTGTTTTTAGCGTACGCAATCGATATTATAGCGCACGCTAAATATTGGTTGTAGCGCACGCTACCGAGGTCAGATCAGAGGACAGACGGTTTATGGATTCCAGTACTGGGCATCAAATAATTCGTTAGCGCACGCTAACCATGGGTATTAACGCACGCTAATGGTATGGTTGTAGCGCACGCTACAAAAGGTACGTAGCGGACGCTACCGTGTTCGGACAGTGGGTACTGGACTACCCAAAACACCCGTTAGCGCACGCTAAGAGCTGGGGCTAGCGCGCGCTAAACTTGGATTGCTATAAATAGGACAGTTCAGTCCTTACTCCGTCATTTATCATTTCTCTTCATTTCTTTCGGCGGTTTCGGGCGATTCCGGGCGATTTGGAGAGTGTTCTTCGAGGAGTAATCATCAATCATCATCTTCAAGCTTATCTTTTGGATTAATCATCATTTAAACATCCTCATCACATCAAATCTACGGTATTAATCTCTTGGATCTAGAATCTTGGATTTTTAGGTTTTTCCTTCCGATTTCTTCGTGTAAGCTTGTATTATCATTGGAATATGTTAGATATAGATTATCTACCTTGGATAAATATATTCCTACGGATTTAATGGCTATTTTCGGAATTATTTCAAGAAACATTGGGGTTGACTTCGGTTAATTGGGGATTTTTCGATTGATGTTGTTGTAATCTTGAATTATGGATTCCTATTGGATTATTGATATCATTGAAGTGTTTTGATAGTTCGAAATACTCATTTTGGTGTTGGTTTCGATATATTTGGGATTGGATATTTTCGTAGTTGTGTGGTTGGTTACATATTCGTTAGAATGCCCCTATGAGTTTGATTATCGTTGTATTGACCTTCGGGTTAGTCGTGTTTTGTTGCTTGATGCGTGTATTGAACGGTTGTTGGTAATTATTGTTATTCAAGGTTGTTCGAGCGACCGGTATCTCAATTAGGACGTTGTTCGTGGAAGGACTTTGTCATCGGTATTGTGTAAGTTGATTCTTACTCGGTTAAAAGGATATTCATTCCTTTTGTTGTTGATCATTCATAATCATAACTCATTCATCATTGTATTAATCATATTGAGACTTGTAATTGTCGAATAATCACTTCATTAGCGAGGAACGGCGGTTCCAATCATTTCATTGAAACTATCAATCACTTCATTATCACTTTCATATCGGTGAGTCATTCTTGACTTTGTCAGATCATTATTATTCATTGATATCCATTATGGTCATTCTCGTTCATATGACCTTCTGGGTTCATATTGCGTGGCCGGGTGCGGATGTGTGGAATTTTTAGTCGGGCACATGATGGCCATGTATTGGGAGTGATACATTGGACTGTGCACACGGTAACGTTTACCTCCGTGAGACTAATTAGGTACAAGGACGGGTGTGTCCGGTCATCCGTATTGTACACTTGCACAGAACACTACGGGCGTACTATGATACTCCTCTTCAGCGTAATTCATAACTAAGGATATTTCATAACTTCAGATATATCATGATTGTGTAATTTCAACCCTTGAGGATTGTTGTTCTGTGTAACTGACCACGTTGGGGGATTTTGTTTTCAGGTCACGGCAAGGCAAAGGCACGGGAAGAGCATGTTGACGGCGAGGAGTCCCAGTGATACTAGTAGGGGGGCCCAGTCATTCCGTTTATTTCAGTCATGCTTATTTCTCTACAGTTGTAGTTCCGCTGCAAATTCCGTTTGAAATGTTTATTTGTTCAGGGTGGTGTATTTTATCTCCATATAAAATATACTAGTATTCGGTATTGTCCTGGTGTGTTGTACTTAAACTCCTCATCGGAGTACTTGGTAATATAATATGGTTCGGTACTACAATTATATTATTTAATTCATCATTTTCATTTGCCTGGTGGGTCCCATTCGGGGATTCATGGCACTGTAATATCCGCCTAGTTTGGGGGTGTTACATTGAACACCAATATCCAATGATCTAAAATCTTCAAACTCGTGCTAGGATGATGATATGAGAGGTTTAGGATGGAGAGGGTGACTGTCTATGTCTTAGAAATCGAGTTTGGGGAGTGAAGAAATCTGAAAAAAAATGAAAAGGGTGTTGTCCCATATATAGGAAATGGTTATTAGCACGCGCTAGTCCATATCCATAGCGTGCGCTAACGGCCATACAAAGCTTACTGACCTCACTGTACTCAACATTTAGCATGCGCTATCCTCATACCAGTAGCGTGCGCTAAACAGCGTTGACTCGGCTTTTTCCAAAAACCGTCCAGGTTCATCCCGACATATCCCGACCAAGATCCGCGGCTGATCTCACCTACCGCCCTGTCTCAATCAAGTTGACCATGTATAGCACGCGCTAATATTCATGCACAGCGTGCACTACGAACCCAAATTAGTGTACGCTACGCTTAGTCGATAGCGTGCGCTACATGTGCAAAAATCACAATTTTGAATACATACATGAAATCATATGCTCAACAACACCAGATCATGAAATACGGAGAATAATACTCAGATCAAAATGCAACAAATACATTATCACAAGGTTCAAATACACATCAGAAATCTCGGGTATTACATGTGACAGTCTTCTGAATGTTGATGTCGGTGACGCCTTTGTGAATAAGTCCGGGACATTATCACTAGAGCGATCCTGTTGAACATCAATTTCCCCATCCTTTTGCAGATCATGCGTATAGAAAAGCTTGGGAGAAATGTGCTTTGTTCTATGACTTTTGATATAGCCTTCCTTGAGTTGTGTAATACAACTCACATTGTTTTCGTACAATACAGTTGGATTCTCCTTTGATGTACCACACGACTCTTCAATGTGATGTGCCAGATTTCTCAACCATACACATTCTCGACTTACTTCGTAGATTTCAATTATTTCTGAATGATTTGAAGATGTTGCTGTTAGGGTTTGCTTCACAGATTTACAAGATATAGCATTTCTCCACGTGTGAATACATAGCCTGTTTGTGATTTACCCTTATGCGGGTCCGAAAGATAGCCTGCATATGCATATGCCACTAGAGAACATCCAGAACTTTCCGAATAATATAACCCATGGTCGATGGTGCCCTTTAGATAACATAAAATATGTTTGACACCGTTCTAATGTCTTATAGTGGGTGCAGAGCTATATCTTGCCAGGAGATTTACAGAAAAAGCTATATATGGTCTAGTACAATTAGCAAGATAAGTTAATGCACCAATTGCACTGAGATATGGTATTTCAGGACCAAGTATCATTTCTTCATCCCCGAGTGGTTAAAAAGGATCTTTAGTTACATCAAGCATTCTAACGACCATGGGTGATGTAAGCGGATGCGCTTTATCCATGTAAAAACGCTTTAACACCTTTTCAGTATAAGAGGATTGATGAACAAATAGTCCTCCATCGACATGTTCAATTTGAAAACCCAAACAGAACGTCGTTTTTCCTAAATCTTTCATCTCAAATTCATTTTTCAAGTATTCAGCAGTTTTATTGAGCTCTTCAGGAGTCCCAATTAAGTTTAAGTCATCAACATAAATTGCTATAATTGCAAATCCACTGTCAGTTTTCTTTATGAAAACGCAAGGGCAGACAACATCATTTTTATACACTTCTTTCAACAGATATTCACTTAGTCTATTATACCACATTCGTCCAGATTGTTTTAGTCCATACAACGATCTTTGTAGCTTAATTGAGAACATGTTTTTGGGATATGAATTACTTGCTGCTGATAATATAAACCCTTCTGGGATTTTCATGTATATGTCACTAACAAGTGAACCATACAGATACGCTGTTACTATATCCATAAGGCGCATATCGAGCCTTTGTGACACAGCCAGACTAATCAAAAATCTAAAAGTAATTGTGTCCATTACTGGAGAGTACGTTTCCTCATAATCAATTCCTGGTCTTTGAGAGAAATCTTGTGCTACGAGTCTTGCTTTGTATCTCGTAACTTCATGATGTTCATTTTTCTTTCTAACAAAAACCCACTTGTATCCTACTGGGATAACATTTTTCTGAGTTTGAACTATAGGTCCAAACACCTTTCGTTTTTTCAAGGAATTTAATTCAGCCTCTATGACTTCTTTCCATTTTGGCCAATCATCTCTATTTCGACAGTCTTCAACAGATTTTGATTTAGGATCCTCATTTAAAACTTTTCGAGCCATATTAAAGGCAAAGATATCATCCATGATGACATTTTCTCTCCCCAATAATTTACTAGAAGATGAATAATTTATTGAGATCTCATTATTTTCAGACACTAACAGTTCTTCAGGAACTACATTAGTTTAATTTGATTGATCAATCATCATTCATGTTTGGTTCTTATCTTGCACCTTCCTTTTTATAGGTACAGAGTCCTTTGAACCAATTGGTCGACCACGCTTTTGACGTACTTTGGATTCGTTTGCTGCTATTACTTGTCCTTCAGGGACATCGATTCTAGCTGGTGCATTTGCATCATGTATATAGAATTTTGTCACTGTTCGTGTATCAGCGAAAGTATCAGGTAGTTGATTTGCAACCTTTTGTATGTGAATGATCTTTTCAACCTCTTGCTCACATTGACTATTCCGCGGATCAAAATTTGATAAGATTTTTTCATTCCAAGAGATATCCTTTTGCTTTTCTAGATGTAGTTTTGTCCCACCTAATGTTGGGTATGTCATTTCATCAAAATGACAGTCTGCAAAGCGTGCAGTAAATAGATCACCTGTTAAAGGTTCAAGATACCTTATAATGGAATGTGAATCAAACCCAACGTTTGGGGACCCATTTTGTGCGTTGTGGGGGTGCAATTGGGACTTGAACAGCACAACCAAAAGTTCGTAAATGAGAAACATCAGGTTCTCGACCATAGACAAGTTGCATGGTAGAATATTGGTGATAAGCCGTTGACCTAATACAAACTAATGTTGCTGCATGTAATATGGCATGAACCCAAGCAGAAGTTGGGAGTTTTGATTTCATAAGTAATGGTCTTGCAATCAGTTTAAGATGCTTAATAAGCGATTCCGCTAGACCATTTTGTGTATAGACATGAGCAACTGAATTTTCGACCTCAATTCCAATTGCCATGTAATAATCTTCGAATGCTTGGGATCTAAACTCACCAGCATTGTCAAGACGAATTGCCTTGATTGAATTATCAGGGAATTGAGCTCGTAACTTTATTATTTGAGCAAGTAGTCTAGCAAATGCCACATTTCTAGTTGAAAGTAAGCTCACATGGGACCATCTAGTAGACACATCAATTAATACCATAAAGTATCAAAATGGTCCACATGGTGGATCTATTGGTCCGCAAATATCTCCTTGAATTCTCTCTAGGAAAGATGGAGATCCAATGCTAACTTTTGTATTTGAAGGTCTAGTGATTAACTTTCCTTGTGCGCAAGCATCACAAGATATTTCATTTGCTAAAAGAATCTTCTGGTTCTTTATGTTATGCCCGTATGAAGTATTGAATATTCGACGCATCATAGTTGCTCCAGGATGTCCAAATATTTCATGCCAGAGCATAAACCTCTTTGGGTCATTGAACTTCAGGTTCATGACATGATTTGACTCAATTGCTTTTATGAATGTGTAATACATTCCAGACAATAATGTTGAGAATTTTTCTTTTGTTTGTTTCTCGCCAAACACAAATATACAAAGGTACTCATTATTACCTTCTTGCATTGTCTCAATGTGGTATCAATTGCAGCGGATATCCTTGAAACTTAGTAAATTCCTTCCCAATTTACTAGAGTACAGTGCATAATCTATAACTAATTTAGTATTATTTGGTAAAATAATACATGCTCTTCCGGAGCCTTCAATGATGTTTGATGCACCTGATATGGTATTAACATTATCTTCTGCTAATGTTAATTTGAGAAAGTATTTCTTATCCTGGAGAATGGTGTGCGTAGTTGCACTATCAGCTAGACAAATATCATAAGCATCCATTTGAATTTCTGTAGTAATTTAAAGGAACTTTTTAGAATTAAATTCATTTATTATGAAATAACCATTCCAAATATAACTAGTTCAAAAGCAAATCATCATACTAAAAGAAATAAAAATTCCCAAGCAAAGAAAATAACAAAGCAACAATTCTCAAACTAATCAATGTCGTCTAACACACCACCCCCAATCAAGTGATCAATATCTCCTTTTGGATGAGCAAAGAAATCAGAGACATCCAAGTGAGTCATATCAAGTGGACCGCCATAATTAAGGACATTAGTTTCAATATTTTCTTTTCCCTTGATTGATTTCTGATAAAGGTCCACGAGGTGTGTTGCCGTACGACAGGTATGTGACCAGTGCCCAGTCATGTCACATCTATGGCATTTTTCTTCCCTTTTGGATGGGTTACTATCATTGGATGCTTTGTGCCTTTTGTTGTTCGACATTTCGCTATGTGTTGTGCTACGTCCAAAACCACGTCCACGTCCATATCCGCGGCCACGTCCACGCTTGTATCCGCGGCCACGTCCATGCCCATTTCCATGATTGAATGTAGCATTGGCTTCAGGCAATGCTGCGGAACCAGTCGATCATAATTCGTGGTTTTGCATGAGCAACTCATTGTTTTGCTCAGCGACCAATAAACAAGATATGAGTTCAGAGTATTTTTTGGAACCACGCTCACGATATTGTTGTTGCAAGATCATATTTGAAGCATTGAACGTGGATAATATTTTCTCAAGTATATCTTCATCAGTTATTTTTTCACCACAAAGATTCAAAGTAGAGATGATTCTGAACAACTCTGAATTATAGGCACTCACGCTTTTAAAATCTTGCAAGCGAAGATGTATCCATTCGTGTCGGGCTCTATGGAGGACTACAGTGCTCTGATGGTCAAACCTCTTTTTTAAACTTTTCCATAACTCACTTGGATCTTTGACGGTGAGGTACTCAACTTTTAAATCATCATGTAGATGATGACGAAGGAATATTAGTGCCTTGGCATGATCCTACTGGGATTCTTTATTTCCTTCTTTTATTGTCTCACCCAGACCCTTTGAGATCAAGTGGATATCGGCATCAAGAGTCAATGATAAATAGTTCTTGCTAGATATATCAAGTGCAACAAACTCAAGCTTGGTGATATTGGCCATATGTAAATCTACATAGTAAAAATAAAACAAGTCATTTTTAATATAACATAAAATTAAAATTTTCTTGAGGGATAAATATTGTGCCATATATCACATTTGTATTTAAAATTTTATGCTACTTCAAGAGCATAATAATTTATGATATTATCTTGAATCAATATTCTTCAGGAATATTGTATTATCATGGGAGATTTAATACGAATATGACTTGTTCTTTTAGAACAAGTATATTTGTCAATAGTATTGCAATTAATTGTACTACTTCTAGAGCAATAATTCTAAGAAATAAAATTACACGATAATAAAATAGTACAAAATGGAATAAATTAAAAGAAAGTGCTTCTTCAAGAGCCCTTACAATATTCTTCAGGAATATTGTTCTGTGTTCTTCATCAGGAATTTACACGAAATGTTTTAGATCTCGTAGTATTCTTCAGGAACACATCATATTCAATTAGAATATGACGAGATAATATCGTATTTGTTGAAGAACTACAATATATATGTTATATTAATAATCTTCTGGATTATTAAGAATTGTCAGGTCATGTTTCTTCAAGAAACAACAATGAATCGATTTGATAATAGATTTCTGATCATCATATATATTTTTTATATGTGATGATGGTAAAAATCAAATAGTACACAATATTTGGTATGAATATATTATGCCTGCATTCAATATAATAATAAATAAATAAAATTCAAAAGACAATAGGAAAGAACAAAGAAGAATTACATACATCTTAAATTGGTATTGTTAGATGCGGATAAAGAAAACTTTTTTTTCAATGATAGTATCACCAGTTGAGGCGATGAAATATACTGCCCACACCTTTTTTTTCGCAGCAAGGTTTTTGGAATAAGCAGTAACACCAGTCGAAACAAAATTACAAAAACAACAGACTATTTGATTCAACTAAGCACAAGCAGGCGTGAGACTTGGTTGTTGGAATAAAAAAAAAAAGAAAAGAAAAGTACTACTACCTTGTGAGAGAAGCCTACGATTAATTTAATTGGTAGAAAAATCGTGCTGATAACGTGTTATGAACTTGAGAGAAAATGAGAGGAAATGAAAGGGAAGAAGAATGATGTGTGTATTCTTGTGAGGGTCAAAGACCTTTATTTATAGTTACACATCTAGGATTTAAGGGTATAAATGTCATTCATATATTAATTACAATATATATATATATATTAAATATAGATTCACTGACCTTCTCACCAAATGTAGAATACGTAATTCTATCCATAAAATAAGTAACTACATAAATCAATTGTCATATTTAATAAGGTTATTATTTATTTCTTATTAATTATTATAATACGTGCATATTTAATGTTATAATAATTGAATAATAGTTATTCATGAATAATAAGTTATTCGAATGTTAATCATTGGATGATTTGATGCAGGCCGAAACCATGGGAATTGATTGGAGAAAATAATACTGGATAGAGCCGCGTTGAGATCACTGCATGAAAATATCATAAGTGAAACTCAATACAACAGTATGTCAATAAACTTTTAAACCTGATCTTATATATGACAACCATTATGTCTTGACGTATTCCAGCTTCATCTAAAATATATTGATCATAAAAGTTAGCGATCGGGATTAGTGAGAGTCACATAAATAGCAATGAATAATCGAGATGGTGATTTTTCCCCGTATTTTGTGAGTGAGATATATGTTGGGGCATCAATAAGTAAGACTGAAAGAAATGCATGACCATGCACTAGTACAAAACGTGGATTTGGTCACACATGGTCGAAATTGAACAGCCACACATTCACCTATTTGTGTGGCTGAAGGTACAAAAATGGACAACATTTACTAATTAGCCACACATGAACATTTTGATTGTGTGACCATTAGGACTCTATTGCCACACAATCGATCGTTATGTGGCCAAAGGTATCTGGTAGTTTCGTTTCAGATCATATCATCACATATGAATTTGGAACGTGTGACAAATACAAGTAACCTTGATGCATTAGTCACATGACGTAATTTTTTGTGTGTCTAAATCATACAGTCAAGTTTGTCACACATTATTTAAGGGTGACTGATATGTTTTGCTAATTATTTAGCCACATATCAAATTGGAACGCGTGACTAATGAAAAGTAAGGTTGAAGCATTAGTCACGATATACATATAAAAAGTGACAAATATATGTCACACACTTGAACACTATGACCAAATGCCATATATGGTCACACTAAACGTTTTGTCACACATTGGTTAAGTATAGCCAAAATCAAGTACATATGGTCACGTAAGTTAATATGTGTGTTTAAAGTTTAGTTTGTGTTAGCTTGCCAAAAGCTAATGTACATAGTCACATTTACTTCAAATACTATGACCAAATGTCATATATGGTCACACTAAACGTTTTGTCACACATTACTTAAGTGTAGCCAAAATCAAGTACATATGGTCGCGTAACTTAATACACATTTCTTCATTTAAAACATATAAATTCATGTGGCCATTGGATGAACAATAGTCACACAAAATAAACATTTATTCACTTTAAACACCATATGGTCACACTTATTAACCATTTTGGTCACTTTATTCTTAATTGTATGTGATTAATTACCCAAAACAAACATAAAAGCCACAAAACAAAATTCATGTGGCCATTGGATGATCAATAGTCACACAAAATACACATTCCTTCATTTTAAACATCATATGGTCACACTTATTCACACTTTAGGTCACTTTATGTTTAATTGTATGTGACTAAATATACCCCCAAAAACATGCTTTGTGTGACTAAATGCTACCAAATGCCACACAAAAACAAAATTCATGTGGCCATTCGATAATCAATAGTCACACAAGATACATATTCCTTCACTTTAGACACCATATGGTCACACTTATTCACACTTTTGGCCACTTTATGCTTAATTGTATGTGACTAAATACACCCAAAAAGCATGTTTTGTGTGACTAATGTTACCAAAGGCCACACAAAAACAAAATTCATATGGCCATTCGATAATCAATAGTCACACAAGATACATATTCCTTCACTTTAGACACCATATGGTCACATTTATTCACACTTTTGACCACTTTATGCTTAATTGTATGTGACTAAATACACCCAAAAAGCATGCTTTGTGTGACTAAATGTTACCAAAGGCCACACAAAAACAAAATTCATATGGTCATTGGATGATCAATAGCCACACAAAATACACATTCCTTCACTTTAAACATCATATGGTTACACTTATTGATACTTTTGGTCACTTTATGCTTAGTTGTATATGACCAAATACACCCAAAAAGCATGCTTTGTGTGACTAAATGTTACCAAAGGCCACACAAAAACAAAATTCATATGGTCATTGGATGATCAATAGCCACACAAAATACACATTCCTTCACTTTAAACATCATATGGTCACACTTATTGACACTTTTGGTCACTTTATGCTTAGTTGTATGTGACCAAATACACCCAAAAAGCATGCTTTGTGTGACTAAATATTACCAAAGGCCACATAAAAACCAAATTCATGTGGCAATTGGACGATCAATAGTCACACAAAATACACATCCCATCACTTTAAACAGCATATGGTCACAATTATTCACACTTTTGGTCACTTTATGCTTAGTTGTATGTGACTAAATACACTCCAAAAACATGCTTTGTGTGACTAAATGTTACCAAAGGCCACACAAAAAAAATTCATGTGGCAATTGGATGATCAATAGTCACACAAAATACACATTCCTTAACTTTAAACATCATATGGTCATACTTATTCACACTTTTGGTCACTTTATGCTTAGTTGTATGTGACTAAATACACCCCAAAAACATGCTTTGTGTGACTAAATGTTACCAAAGGCCACACAAAAACAAAATTCATGTAGGAATTGGATGATCAATAGTCACACAAAATACACATTCCTTCACTTTAATCATCATATGGTCACACTTATTCACTTTTGGTCACTTAATGTTTAGTTGCATGTGACTAAATACACCCCCAAAACATGCTTTGTGTGACTAAATGTTACCAAAGGCCACACAAAAATAAAATTCATGTGTCAATTGGATGATCAATAGTCACACAAAATACACATTCCTTCTCTTTAAACAGCATATGGTCACACTTATGAACACTTTTGGTCACTTTATGGTTAGTTGTATGTGACTAAATACCCAAAACAAACATGCTTTGTGTGACTAAATATTACAAAAGGACACACAAACATAAAATTCATGGCCATTGGATGATGAATAGTCACACAAGCCTAGCTTGAAACGAGCCGAGCTTAAATGAACTCGAGCCTAAGTTGGAGTTCATTTAATAATTGAGCTCGAGCCGGGAATTTTATATGTATTAGGCACCCGGGGTCAGAGTGTTCCCGCTAATCTACACCTTTTGTGGAATATATGTATTAGGCCTGCGAGATTAAACGAGCATAAGAAATATATGCGTATCTATGTTATGTATACGCCTAATTATGTATAAACGAGCTCCCATTTAACAACCAAATACGAGCCTAGTGTGCTTAACAAAGCAAGTTTGATTTGAGCTTTATTTCATTTAACTTGTCACAAAAAATGAGTCAAGCTCGAGATTTATAGTTATAAACAAGCCGACTTGGAGCAACCCCAAGTCCCCAAATACCACTTTCAAATGAATTATTTCCTCAATGTACGCACTCAAGCTCAACACTACACCAATTTTGATGTAACAATAATATTTTCAAGAGATTTTTTTTCTTTACTAATTTTGACATAAATTTTGATGCACGGACCGAATGATTTGGGCAACCAATGCTCAGCTTTTCTTTCCAACCAATGTCCAATCCCTTTATCTTGTGGTATCATCATCATCGCCACTAACCAAAACAATACACATTAACGCCATTGATATCCCTTTACCCAAAAAAAAACGTCATTGATATGAAAGGCAAGTCCCTTTCGCAAATAGAGCACCACTCCTTGCGCTCGGAAATTGTAATTGGGAGTCACAAGGATGAGAATTTAACAATAAGATCATCATGTAACTGCAGAATGAACAAATATATTTCCCACAAGCAAACTGGCTGGTATCTTTTATAAAATATTTGTATACATTCAAAAGTAATATATGATCACAAAAATGTGCCTTGCTTCTCCACCCTAAAATACACACTTATACTTTAACCATGTTTCTTTTGGCTAGTTTTTTTTGCCTCGTCTTTTCAATTTCAACCCCTTCATTGACAACGCATTGGAGATGGTCTGCCCCTCGAGCCTCTTTTACAACTATAACACACTTGACATGCCCTTCCTTGCAGCTGCCCGATGCTCTGGCCTCCGGCTAACCATCTTGCGATCCACCAATAAGCATATGGCTCAAGCTTACCCTTCCTCTTCAAATCTCCACCTGCCTTCTTGCTTGAGTATTTAGAACCCCTGTAGGCCCAACCAGACTTGGTCGTTTTTCTACGCTTTCTGCTTTACATGAGTTAACTGATCGGTTACTGCCTGCTTGACTCATTAAATCCAAATCAGGTTCTGTAGGCATACTTCTTTTCAGTATTGTCCCATCCTCCCAAATTATAAGCCATCTATCAGCATCTATTTCTGGCTCTTCGTTTGACTATAGCTTCCTCTTTAGATGATCAGATGATCTAAGAGATAGTCGTGTATTTTTACGGTCAAGCAAGTCAAGTGGTTCATCATCTAACTGCTCATATGTATCTTCTGGCACTCTTCCCTGCTCGCTTGGATCTGCAAATAATCATTTATGTAGTTCAAAATAATTCACAACAAGAGCTTCAACAACAGCATGCATGTTTTAACTGACATTTTGGCATAAGCAAAACAAGCAGTGCTTTAAATACGGTTTTCTTTCTTTCTATCTTTTTCTTTTTTATTTGCAAAAAGAAATAGGATTTTTATTAACACAAAATCATCAACACTTGAATAGATAAAATGGCCAGTTTCACAGTGCTTTCATGATGATGGTAAAATGCCACATTTGAATACGTTCTCTAAGATTTAAAAAAAACAAAAAAAAAACAAATCAAAACAAAACAAAAACAAACCTGTGTAGAGATTTTTTTGGAATTCGGCAAGCTATGTCGACCAGAAAATGTCTTGGTATCCATATCATCAGAATTGCCATTGTCAGTTTCTTCATCGCCAAAATCAGAGAATATTTTTGTATGATTCCATCTGCTCATCCTATGAGAGAAAGACAACAAAACTATCAATCCTTAATACTACTTACTACAATGATATATTCTAAATAATATTCCCAATCACCATCAATGCCCATTTTACACTTGCTTTAGAACAATTGTCAAAATACTTGGTTCCTCGGATAACAAAAGTTACACAATTTCAGTAACTGGCATGAGGTCGAAAATATTTCTAAGATGTTTGGGGATCACATTATGTTTAATAGAAATATAGCAGAATGTACCTGGATGTGGTTGCTTTTGATAGACGAGATTTAGTTTCCTCGGTGTTAGCAGCATATTTTTGTTCTTTCGTCTGCATTTTAACAGTTATCAATAACAACACATATTGTTATGTTCAAGCTAACTGTACAAAAAAATGATCCACAACAAATCTTTCTTATATTCATGAGCAGCTTCATATGCTCTTCGGGCATAACTTCCTTAACATCCTCAAGAACACATTTCTTCACAAGCATTTCAAGGAGCAACTTCACCTGTAAGAATAACATACGATCATCTGAGAGCTATTCCAACAACAGTTTAGCAAATATGGTTTAGAGAATAAAACTTTTTTTTAATCAACTTTATACAAACTCAGAAGATGCAAACCTAGATTCTTATATCTTTGTAATTTGAAAATAAGCTTGGACTGTTTTTCACTTGCCTACCTATGTGGAATAAGGGTACCCCTGGTGTCGATACCATGGTTTCAAAAAAATGGTTGTATTTAGATTGGGTGGGTTTTCGGGTTAAACCGATTAGTGAACACACCTAGTGAGTATACATTAGGCAAATACCATGTCAAATATCGAATGCGCCATTCATTATAACTTAGAAGCTTCATAATAGAGTAGGCAATTTGCATTTAATCCACAAAAGCTAAGCCTTTAATACAGTAGGAAATTTACAATCAACAAGCTAAGCCTTTACCATCTTGAACTAGTCACATACATATAAACTTGCTAAAAAAATCAGCATGAAATGAGAACTATTTATAGCCATGAACAAACATAAAAACACCCAAAATTTCAGCATGTAATGAGAACTAAACGCAACCATCAATATGCATAAAACCAGCTAAAAGAACCCATATTCCAATAGCACCTTAGGTAAAATTGAGGTTTACAGCTTTTTGTACATATAAAAACCTATCCCCATGGTTAAGAACTTTAATCACTAAGAATGCTTTCAAGTAACTCAACAAAGTATAGGGTTGGCTCACGCTAGTGTTCAGTTTTTTTTGACAATTCACATCAATATGATCCCTAGTAAAGTTAATAATGTATCAGCAATAATATGCTAGTTCGGCATCTAAAACTTGTCAAGTATAAGATATTGAATAGGGTACACAATCACAAACCTCGTACGGGGCAATGGAATGGATTAAAACATTTTATAACACGGACCTCAACCCAAAGATCAATGTTTTAGCTTTTTCTATGCCTTTGTAAGTATATCATTCTTCTCAAGTATAGTGATCCAATACATGTTCTTTCGTTTTTTACTTTCATTTGCAATGTGGACAGATTTGAAAATGGTAATTTAACATATAGAAATAAATTGACTCACAATTCCCTTTGTTGCATGTTTTGTACTGTCACTCACATATATCTTTGCCAATGGTAAAACTTTCAAACTGCAGTTATTTTAACAAAAGAATACTCTGCAAGTTAGTAGATGAAACCAATCAAAGGTCAATTATGTGAGTCTTGAGAATTAGCAAACTGCAAATAAAACCTTACTGATCATGTTAACTTCATCGCCATGATATGTTACTTTAGAACATAGGTTATACTTAGTTCAGGACTTACAACAAACACATATTGGGCATGAAATATGCGAAATCCAACAAGCAGTAGAACAAATAATCTGTTCCTAAATTTTTAACCTCATAGACATGTAAACCATATAAACAAGATTCTAGGAATAAAAAAATTAATAAACAATCTATACTAGCAGATTACAATAAGTTCAAGTGTGCATAACAAAAACTAAACTAATGATTATATTTTTTAGAAAGGCAATGATTATATTAAATTTAAACAAGGTAGATTTAACAAAATAAGATATACCTGGCGAGAAACATGACTAGAGATGTTAACGGCTGGCTCAAGAGGCCCTATTAACCCGCCAAAAACCTGGGTTAGGGCCGATATTTCTAGCCCTTTAAATCCAGAACTTTTTGGCCGACCGCTTAACCCAAGCCCGTTAGGCTAGCCCGATATATATATATATATATATATATATATATATATATATATATATATATATATATATACTATATTAATATTATATATAATCTATATTATTACTGTATTTGTTAATATAGTGTGATTATATATATATATATATAAAAGTGTATTTTTGTTATATTTATTATAGTATAGTTATTCTATATATATAAAATATATTGTTATTTTTTTTTACTAATAAAAAATAAAAATAGATTTTTAAATATTTAGCGTTTAGCGAAACCCGTTAGGGTTAGGGTTAAGCCAATATTTCTAAATGGCTTAAATCCGCTTTTTAATGGGACCGTTTAGCCGGCCAGGCAAATTTCGAACCGCTAGGCTAATTTCGCTTAACATCTCTAAACATGACTGGAGGAAGATATCTTTTCGCGAACATGACATTGATATCAATATACAGTAGTAGTTTAGCGGAGATCAATGGTGGGATTGTTCTTTTTTCGACCGCAAAGAATTGACGAGAAGTAGTAGAACGAGATCTTTTGATCTCTTGAAATGAAAAGAGAACTAAAGAGGTTTATTTTTTGAGCAAGAGAAATAAAGAGGATGAGGGAATCCAAAATAAATGGGGAGGGAAATCAAATTTTTCAAGGGAGGGGGCGGGAACATGAAAATGATATGGAGGGAGAGTAAAAATATATTTTAGTAGTAAATGTTACCGTAATTATTTAAAAGACTACAAAAATTAACACATTAAAAGTATTCTCGTGAATAGCAAAAAAACTCAAAAAAATTGGTTTATGTTTTTTTATTTAATTTTTACCATGGTTTCTTAGGGTTATCACAGTGGTCAGTCTTGAAGGCTCGATCGAGCTATGTTGCAGTCGGTTGACCCCATTGTGGGGATTCAATCCCGATCGGTCGTCGAGTCCAAGAAACTCGAACTAGGTCGGATTTACGATCGAATTCTAATACACATAAACATCCAAAAATAAAATGTTACCGTTTGAAAAAAAAAATTAAACTTTACCACTTTTACATCCTTATAAATACTAACCTCAAACACACTTCTAAACACACAATTCTCTCAACACCTTCAAACACAATAACACAAAATTATGGCTTGTCGTCTCCTCCATACCGTCGAACAAATGCAAGCGTATATTAAAAAACAATGCGATCAAGACGATGCGGCTCGACAATAGGCTATTGTCGAAGTTATCAAGCAGTTTGAGCTCGCAAAGGCAAAGAAACAACGTTTGAGACAACGATACGCAGAGTGCAAAGACATTTCTGCGGAAAGACAAGCTGTGATTTACCAATTTTTGACCAATGAAGCCAAGAAAGACGCCGCCATTAGTGACACGTTGTAGGGGTGTGTTTCGCATATACAGGACCAAATCAGCAACAAAATCTGTTGGAGCTATCACGAAAACAAAATTGTTGGTTCTGTATCACAACAGAACCAACAATTTGGGCTAGGTGCATCAACTTCGTCCGATGCACTAGGATTTATTGAGCAACAACATTATCAACCTCAACTGACTCGAATTGGGCTAGGTTATGCAAATGAGGCAGTTGATGAGCATGGCTTAACTCCGATATAACACTATGAAATGATGCGTGACGAACATGTATTAAGAGAATTTGAAGCAGAGCAAGCAAGGAATCAACAAGAGTAGGAGGAGAAACTCAGTAAGGAAGAAGCAGAAGAGTTGCCGTTCATTGAGGAATTTCCTGGGTATAGGTCTCCTTCGTATGATTCTGCATGCGGGGAGCATTCATAATAGGATATGTTTATGTATTTCATATCGTAGTGTATTTGAGTTCTTATGTTTTTATTTCCGTGTCGTATTGTATGATTTATGTAATATTTTTATTATTAATTAAGTTTAAATTTGTTGTTTAAAAACATTGAATTTAAAAAAATAACTTTGTCGCCACTGTGGCAACTTAGCCGTCGCCAGGTCATCGGAGAGAGAAAGCTGATGTGGCATGGTCGTCGCAGGTTACCATTGTACCAAACCCATCGTAGCCGAAATCAAATCCAAAACGTAGCCGAAAGATTAGCGTGAATTTTTAGCGAGAAATTTTGGAGCCAAAGAGTAGCGGGAATTTTTAAATTGTTTATTTGCATTAAAAAAATTTTAAAAATGGCAAATAAACTTTAACCCTCTCTCACATTAAATTTATCCCGCCCAATACCTTTGGCGACAACCCCTTCACTTTGGGCAACCACTATGAGATTGTAGATTTCCCTGTATAGTTCAAAAGTAACAATATCATCTTGACTAATCTGTTTAACATCTCAGGTATAACGATATCATCTCGAATTGTCCGTTTAACATCTCATGTATAACGATATCATCTTGACTCATTCGTTTAACATATCATGTATAACGATATCATATCGACACATCCGTTTAACATCTCATGTATAATGATATCTCGACTCGTCCGTTTAACATCTCATGTACACCGATATTATATCGACTCATCCATTTAATATGTCTTGTATAACGATGTCATTTCGACTTGTCCGTTTAACATCTCATGTATAATGATATCATATCAACTCATACGTTTAACATCTTGTATAACGATATCTCGACTTATCCGTTTAACATCTAATGTATAACGATATCATATCGACTCATACATTTAACATCTTGTATAACGATATCTCGAATCATCCGTTTAACATCACATGTATAACGACATCATATCGACTCATCCGTTTAACATCTCATATATAACGATATTATCTCGACTCATCCGTTTAACATGTCTTGTATAACGATATCATCTCAACTTGTCCGTTTAGTATCTCATGTATAACGATATCATATCGAGTCACCCGTTTAACATCTTGTATAACGATATTATTGTAATATCCGCAATTTTCGATTTTCGGTAAATTTCTTTTTTCGGCGGAAATCCGTTTTGACAACTCGCTCATGACTGTTTCGTCATTCCGAGAATGATTAATTCTGCACTTTTTGTCATCCGAGCTCGTTTCGGTGTCGTTTTGTTGAGTTCCGTGCTTTTTAGCGGTTTTTCCGCACTTGAGTTCGATTCTTGCGAATCTCGTCCGAAACTGGTGTTTCGACTTTCTCGTAAGTTCATTTAATGTTATTATTCATGTTGCGAGCTTTGGATTGGTGTTTCGATCACGTATCGTGATTTTCGGGCGTTTTGGGCCATTTTCGTAATTTCCCAAAGTTTGGGGTAATTACTTTCCGTTGTCGAATTTCGAGCCTTTGGGTGGTCGGAATCGTGTGTTCTCTTAGTGCTCGGATTCGTCTTTGCGAGTACTTCGTAACCGTATCTTCGATTCATACTCAGGTTCGGGTTTCGGGGTCGTTCGGGCCGTCGGAGTTGGTCCCGGCCGAGTCATGGCCGGCATGCCGGGGCAGTGCCACCTCGCCGAGTAACGTGCGGTAGTGATCGGCGATTCGTACGTAAGGCCGGTTACGTACGTAAGGCCCTGGCCGGTAACGTACGTAACGCTTCTGGCATTTCCAGGCAGTGCGTTCGGCCATGGCCGGTTACGTACGTAAGCCATGGCCGGTTACGTACGTAACCCGGCCGGCAGTCGGCCTATTTAAGGCCTGACAGCGTATTTCTCAGCCATTTCTCACTCGTTCTTCTTTCCTTCCGAGGCTGAGGTTGTGCTAAGCATGGAGGAGTGTTGTTATACAATTAATCCATGAAGTTTTGAGGTTCATATCATCAATCATCCGTCCTATAACATCCTCCGATCTACCGAATCAGGTCAGATTTCCTAGAAATCTAGTTTTGGGGAATTTAGGTATTTTGGTCATTTTCGTCCGATTAATCCGATTTAACTTAGGATTATGATGGATTGATGATTATTTAGATGTTTTATATCTTTTCCCTTATTATTCCATGGTTGGATCGTATCGATTCGTTATTTGGGTCGAGTTCTTGACCGACGTCTTGAAGGTGTCCGGTAAAATGTCTTAGAGGGGTTTTCGGGCGTTCTACGATTATTCTTCATCATATGATCGTTGATTTATTGATTATATGTTGTTAGGGTGGAGTTTCTTGTGAAGAAACCGTGTTGAACGCTTCCGTTCGTTGTCATCTTCCTTTTCGTTAGCATCGGGCGTTCCGAAGCTTTCCGGTTGAGCCGTGTTCGTCGGAATACTTGCGTGCCGATTTCGAGGCAAGTACCTTGTCCATATAATTCTTGTTTTTTGGATACGATAATTAGTGATCGTCTCTATGTGTTTATTTGATCGTTTGATTTGAACTTTCAAAAGATTCGGTTTAGCCCTGTTAAAGGCTTGCTTTCAAAACGCGTGTGTTTTGTGAATGGTGTGGTTTGAGAATGACTATGTGAACTCTATGGATATGTTTGGTGTTGATGTTGCACTTGGTATTGCGTGTGGACGTATATTATTTCATTTCGGTGCGTTGTGGTTTGACGTGGTGTTTGGCTAAGTGTTGATGCCTCTAGATGAATTATTTGGATATCTTTGTTGCATTGTGATATGTGTGTGATTGTGTGAATGTGGGCGGGGCCTACGGTGGCACATGGCATGTGATCATGTGGCCAGGATGCAACAAGCGATTGATCCAACCGTGAGAGCCTAAGGAAAACTACGGTGGCACATGGCATGTGATCATGTGGCCAGGATGCAACAAGTGATTGATCCAACCGTGAGCGCCAAAGTTAATCTACGGTGGCACATGGCATGCGATCATGTGGCCAGGATGCAACAAGTGATTGATCCAACCGTGAGATGTTGTGATTTGTTTAGCTAGCCACTGCGGGAGGGTCCTTAGAGGCCTCGTGCGGGAATCTATGATATGACTCTGTTCCCAAGGCGATGCATGTGTTGTGATTTGTTTAGCTAGCCAGCTCGGTAGGGTCCTTCGAGGCCTCGGGTGGGATGTCTGTGGTAGCGTCCCGGTCCTAGGCGATGCGCGTGCGTGATTATGTTTCGTTGATTTTATGTCCGTTGAGGACACGTGATGTTGGGCTCTGGCCCTGTGAATTGTTGTTGGTTTTATATTTGCGAAAATAAAACCTTTGGGCTGTGACCCTGTTGATTTTGGAAAGATTAGGATTTGAAAATCCTAAATTGTTTTCTATTAAAACTCTCGATGGCATTTTAAACTGTTTTACAAATTGTTTCCCATTAATTGTGGTCTTTCGCTTTCGGAATGTTTTACCCAAACTCTTGCCTCGGGAAGTACTTTTCGTTACGTTTGAATCTTTGAGGATTTCCTGGTTATTGTTATTCGTGGAATGTGAATTATATGGCTCGTATTTTTGCACTTGTACTTGCACTAGCAAAACAGTGGAGTTTTGCTAACCCCCGAGTATTCGGGGGGTGGATGTCTATTTTTGCATTCAGGTTTTGGAGCAGAGCACAGGGTCGGCACGAAGGATGATGAAAGATGAACGATACTAATCACACGAGGATCTGTTGATGTCGTATTGGTCTAGTTGTATTTTCTTTTCCGCTGCAGTATCTTTTCCCCATTGTACGGGAGTTTATTGTATTTTGACCCATGCGTGGGTATGTGTTTGGAATTGAGTTGTATGTTATTATTGAAAGACCAAGTCGGTCTACTGAGTCATTTTAGCCTTAAAGGCGATGTTTAGATGTTTGATTTTAGTTATCAGCCTGGTAGATCCTCGAGGAGGGGGTCTACGGCGTGTAATATCCCTGAGTGGATTGGGGGTGTTACATAAATGGTATCGGAGCTTAGGTTGTGGAAACCTAGGCTGTCGGGTCAGTGGTGTCTATTGAGTTTTTGTCTCGTCGGATTTTATCTGACTGAGTCGTCTCGCGACGCGTCGTCTGAGTTGGTTTGTTGTGATTAGTATCGTGGGGCGATCATCATCTTCATGCGACCTGTGGATGTAAGTCTCCCTTCTTTGTGTTGTGCCTCGTGTGACACGAGCTATTTTTATGATTATGAGTTAATTGACGGAATCCTCTTATGGACTTTGATTTCGTGATATGTGATTATTTGACTCCCATTTTTCGTTCATATGAGGAGTAGTGTTGCTGTCTTGTGCATGTTTGACTTTATTTCTTTTATCCGCTGCGTGAGTTCTTTTGTAATGGCTTTCGGTATTTTACCGACTGAGTTTTATTTCGAAAACCAATTCCCTTAACCGAGTTTTTGGCATTATGGCCTTGATCGTTTTGGCGAAATTCTTATGACGGTATTTAGTATTTTCTAAATGACTTTTGTAAGTTTTTGAAATAATACCGTCATCAGCCTTTTTGGCATTTTTGTAAAAGGTTTTTAGCCTGGTGGGTTCCAGCGCGGGACCCACGGCGCTATATTGTTCCTTGTAATTACCTGAAATTTTTGGGCATTCTAGCCCATTGAATTATTTTTGAAAACCTTGAGTATCTTAGAAAATTAAAATTCGAGACGTACTTTTAAAACGAATTATTTTCTTGCGGTGTTTTCAATGTGTTTTCTAATGCCGCAATACATTTCAAAAATTTTCTGGTTGAGGACCAAAAATATTTTGAGATATTTTCAAATGCAGTTGCTTAGACCCAAGGGTCGAATATTTTTGAAAGTTTTTCACTAAGAGAAGGTGTCCTCATTTTTGTTCAAACACAAGATGATTTTCAAAGTCTCGAAAATGATGTTTGTTTAACTTTTTGTAAAATGATACTCAAGATCAACTGGTGTTTCCAAACTGTTTTCAAAAGGTGGTTTTCGTTTTTAAAGACCTATCATTCCTGTTTGCGGACCGGAAATGCATGTATGGTTTTCGAACTTCCGCTATGGTGTTAATCCCGATTTGTGATTGAATTGGTGGTGTGAGCGTTGAGTTGTTGCCACGCATATGTTTTGTTAACCCTTTGTGGGAGGTGTGATGACGATCTTTAATGTTGTCATTTCGTGGTGGCTTGCGTGTTATCGCACCTGTGTGAGCTGTTAAAGCTTAGGTTTGTACGTTGGTGTACATGCGTGATTGTTTCATGATGATTGTAATTATGTGCTGGTTATTGTTCGGGCCGTTAAGGTCGCCGAATGATACCGTCGTTGTAGTAGTGTTTGTGTGTATTACTCTACGATAGTAATCGTTGTATACGATATGTGTTATGATTCCTTGTTATGCTGAGTTGGCATCTCCGCTATGTTGTTTTGCGACGTTATGCCCCATTGTATCTAGCATTTGTATTTTCGGTATGCCGAGCCGAGGCGTTTCAATCGCGATGTGCCGGGGCATGCACGTGTAAATTGTCCTTCTCGTCGATAACACATTTCAAGTGTGGAGTCGAGGGACACCGAATTCAGTTTTGCGAATTGGCTACCGAGACTTTCGGAGTTCGCGCTCCAGCGCAGTTATCAGAATCGGCTTTGAGAGGCCTTTGAAGGATGTTTCTGTCGGTTGCTTGTTGTGTTGTCGCCTTGATTTCGTTGTTGTGAGTTTCGGGGACGACACTTCTCTTAGAAGAGGTCGAATATAATACCCGTATTATATTTGGCTCCTGCATTTTCTCTTTCTCAATTCTATCAGCTCGCTCGTGTTCGTTGATACTTTCTGAACTTGTCCTGTATTTCGGTTTCATCGTTCGAACGAGCTGTGATCTTGTTTTGGGTCGATCTGGTTATCGCTGTAACTTTTCCGAGTTCGGTTCGATTCTTGTGAACCTTGTTCGGAAGTAACATCCTTTGGTTCTACTAATTTCTTTTATTGGAAGTGGATCGGATTTGGAACACTTGTGTTTTCGACTCTGTCGACTCGTTTATGTTCGTTGACATTTCTGAGCTTGTCCTGCCCCTTGCTTTTGTTGATCGAACGAGTGTGGTATTATTTCGGAATAACTCGTTTGTCGTTGTGACTTTTCTATTGCTATTCCCTTTCCTGTGGATCTTATGTGAATCACATCTTGTTGCTTTTACCGGATCATATATTGTCTCGAGCCGAGACGTGAACCTGAGAGTTGTTGTTTGAATTTTATTGTTCTTCGTGATTCGAACATGATTGTTCGATTTTTGTTGTCTCGACCGTTGTGGTTCGATCGTTTGATTGTTCGGTTTTTGTTGATCTCGTTTCGTGATTGTTGAGCGTTCAGACTCCTTCCTAATTTCCTTATATTCGGGAAATTTGTCTCGTTTTCGATCTTCCAACCCTTGGGCGGTGGAATTCCGTATTTCTTCAGCGATTGGCTCGCGTTTTGATTGATGTACCGTTGGGGTGGTCAATCATATTGATTTTCGTTCGTTGTGTTTTGTGATTGTTCGGATAATCGACTTGGTTATATTATCTGTTTGATGACGCTTGTCACTTGTTGGTTTTATTATGTCTCTATCGGTGGCGTTGTGTTGGTCGTCGTGGAGCGTGTTTTCACGCCGTATGTTTCTTTGCGTTTCTTGCAGCGTTTCGCCGTCGGGCGCGAGTTTTCGGTTTTTGGGTATCTCGTCGAGTTTTCCTGACAGTGGATATTGCTTATCCCTACTTATTTTAAGTTTCGGGACGAAACTTCTTTTAAGGAGGGTAGAATGTAATATCCGCAATTTTCGATTTTCGGTAAATTTCTTTTTTCGGCGGAAGTCCGTTTTGACTGTAACATCCCCAAAACCGTATGGGAATATTACACGCCGTAAACCCTTTCCGCAAGGATCTACCAGGCTAAACGTACATAAAAAAAAACCAAATGCTTGCCCGGCCAGGGTCAAACAATATAATAATACGGACTGTTAAGGTCACTTACACATAAACACACAGACCGATGAGGTCACACAACTCTATCAACAAGACTGACTAACAACATTACCCACGCAGGGGTCGAAATACAATACATCGGAAGACTGAAATCAACTCTGACAACACAACGAAAATAAAACAACTCTCGACTCATGATTAGTATCGCAGCTCGTCATCCTCTTGTGCCAATCCTGTGATCGCTCCCGAACTGCATGTACCGGACGCAAAATGACATCCACCCCCGAATACTGGGGTTAGTAAACACTCCACTGTTTTACTAGTGCAAGTATCAAACCATACGAAATGTAACAAGCAAAAAGCAACTACGAATTTAATACGGAAATCCATTATCAAAATGTTCCCGATAAGTTTTAGAATTTCGAACTCAAGTAAGAGATATTTGAAAAGGAACACATCATCTCGGGGATTTTTAAAGCAGAAAATCTTTTGGACCTCGAGTCCCAATTTACAAAACCTTTTCGTAAACAATAGGGCCTTAGCCCGATTCTCGTTTCAAAGCATTCTAAATAATATATCGTTATGAGTCCGAGATCCATATTTAAAATGTTACCCGAACAATCACTGCTACACGATCATTGTTCGTACACATCATGTACCGAACTCTGGAGGCCTCGACGGACCTTACCCGGACCACACACACTGTTCGTACACATCATGTACCGAACTCCGGAGGCCTCAACGGACCCTACCCGGCCACAACATCGTTCGTACACATCATGTACCGAACTCCAGAGGCCTCGTCAGACCCTACCTGGATCACACACCTTGTCCGTACACGTCATGTACCGGACTCCAGAGGCCTCGTCAGACCCTACCTGGATCACACATTTTGTTCGTACACATCATGTACCGAACTGCAGAGGCCTCGTCAGACCCTACCTGGATTACACACTTTGTTCGTACACATCATGTACCGAACTCCAGAGGCCTCGTCAGACCCTACCTGGATCACACACTTTGTTCGTACACATCATGTACCGAACTCCAGAGGCCTCGTCAGACCCTACCTGGAACACACACACATCGACACGACACAATTCATAATCATTAAATGTCAAGCCATTCCACATTACACCGAAATGTACAATCAAGTATGTAAACCAAACAACACAAACATCATGATCATCACAACGACTCTTAACCAACACAACACACATTCGGTACACAATACATTGGACAAACACGTGTACAACCATCTCTTATGTACATCGCAATCCTGCACAAATGGCACACCGCCTAACACGTATACCAATATATCACTATTATCACAAAGCCTTTGAATTTCGGAAAACACAACCAACCCAAACGGAACATATTTACGGAGGCAAGCAAAATCGTCATACATGTCATACGTAATTACTATTCACATGATACAAGTCGTATAATAAGATACTTGCCTTGAATTATTGACGACGCAACGAACGGAAAGGAAAGTCACCGACGAACGCTAGGAACCAACGAAACCGAACCTAACGATTCTAAGAATAAAATCACAACCATTTCTAAATGAATACGGAATCGGAATACACCCGAAAACCCGCCTACGATTCATGTATATTCGCATATAAACAACAACGAGGGCGGACCACAACCAAACCCTCTCGATTCCGTAAAAATCACGAAATATACCATGAATCCGTAGGGAAACTAAGAATACCAACAAGATTAATCATATTCATCATTAATTAATCGACAAAACGGAACGAATCGGACTAAAACGCGAAAACCCCCAAATCTACCCAAAAGTAGGGTTCTAAAGATCTAACCTTGATTCGCTGGATCGAAGGATGTTATAGGATGATTGATCGGTGATATAAACTCAGAAACTTCATGGATTTGTTGTCCAACAACATGGTTTCGTCTCCTCCAAAACCCCAGCCTCGAACCGAAGGGAAATGAAATGAAAAATGACTGAAAAAGTCGCTGGTCTGTCATTTATATACTGGGCCAGAACTAGCGTGCTGTCACGACCCGATATGTCGTGTCTGTGTTGACCGTCCAAATGAGGCGTGCCTTCTGGTTAGCTTGCCACAAGTGGGGTAAAGGGGGCGACATTAGCGTTAAGGCGTTGTTTGCCCGGATACATCGGTCTGGCCGAGTCAGGCATGCCGACCCGGTTTAGTCCGGAGAGCTTGTCGCTAGTCGAGGACTTGACTATGAAGGGGATCGTTGCTGGTAGGGCACAACTGGTCGGGGACTAATGCCGTCTCCCTGATGAGCCCATGGCAGGGCGAAACTAGTTGGCATGCTATGTGGGATAGGCTGGTCCCGGGGTGTGAGGGCCCCTGGGACGCCGCACGGGCTTCGGAACTCCCGTCCCGTGACAAATGGTATCGGAGCCGAAACCTCTCTCAGTACGGCATGGTTCGGGTGTGGTCAAGTTCTGCCGAAACCGATGAGGGCGGGGAGTGAACGCCGGTGCAAAGAGGGCACGGACAAAGTGCGGCTCCTGACAAGGCTTCTAGGCGGAGAACATGAACCGATTCTATGCCGGAATGAGAGGTGGTCCTAGGCTTGTGAGATCAGACGGTCCGGAATGTGGACACACTTGTATTGCGCACTTTTGGTAGCTCCACCTTTCGGTGACCGGGGTGTAAGAGCGTGGATCATCGTGGGCCACTGTGGGAACCTCGACATGCGGGAAAAATGCAGCGGCGAGGGAATGCCGTTCAACCGAGGTACTAACGCCAGAAGCGCGTAGGGTGAAGGTTGATGTCGATTGGTGATGCGGTATGTGCGTGGCGCACTGCGGGCTAGCGCGAGGCGCGCGAGTGAAGAGCCTGTCCATCAAGGGTATGGTGCCGTATGTGAATGGCCACGATCGTTTTGTGTGCGTGGGACAATACAGTGTGCGGAAAGAAACATTCTTCCCCAGCACGAGGACGTCCGCGATTTGAGTGGGGGAGGATGTCACGACCCGATATGTCGTGTCTGTGTTGACCGTCCAAATGAGGCGTGCCTTCTGGTTAGCTTGCCACAAGTGGGGTAAAGGGGGCGACATTAGCGTTAAGACGTTGTTTGCCCGGATACATCGGTCTGGCCGAGTCAGGCATGCCGACCCGGTTTAGTCCGGAGAGCTTGTCGCTAGTCGAGGACTTGACTATGAAGGGGATCGTTCGGTAGGGCACAACCGGCCTGGGACTAGTGCCGTCTCCCGATGAGCCCATGGCGGCGAAACCATTGGCATGCTATGTGGGATAGGCCGGTCCCGGGTGTGAGGGCCCCAGGACGCCGCACGGCCGAACTCCCGTCCGTGACGGGCGCTAGCCTTTCCCGCCTAGCGTGCGCTTATCGCGATGTCGGCCGAGCACTCTCGGCCATGGCCCGCATGACCCGACACCACCGACAACCGCCGACCATGACTCGACCGCGACTCCGCTAGCGTGCGCTAAGGCCGGAAGCCTGGCGCGCTAGCTTGCCCGGTCCCAAAGAGCCACCGGACTAACAAACTCATCCCGTAACGTACGCTAGTCGGCCGACAACAGGCGCTACCCTCGCCGGTTAGCGTGTGCCACGACCGACAAGCAGCGTGCGCTACCCGCCGATCCCGACCGAGTCCGAACCTCGTAATCCTCTCGCCTGTGCCCGATAGCGTACGCTGTTGACTCGACAGCGTGCGCTACACTGCCGAGCTAGCACGCGCAGCGTCCCGGCCGTAGCGTGCGCTACGCCGGTTCCTTCCGTGCATGCTCAGCCAGTGCCCAGCACTTCCGACAGTGCCGCACCGGTCCGGCCAGCTGCTCAGCCGCCACGACCCGACGCCTCGATTTCCGAAAACGCACGGAACGGACACGACGAAAAGTTCGCGGACGACATCAACGACTCGAAATGAAAATGTAATACCTTAATTAATCATACGCGACCAAGAAACGGGTCGAGATAACAATTACAGATACGGATACCCGTAACTTTCAAGAAATTGCAAAATGGCCCAAAACGCCCGGAAATCACGATACGTGATCGAATAACCAAACCGAAGTTCACAACACGTCTAACAAAGTAAAACGGACTTGCGGGAAACTCAAACAAGATAGCTTTGACGAGATTCGCAAGAATCGAACTCAAGTGCGGAAAAGTCGCTAAAAAGCACGGAACTCAACAAAACAACACCGAAACGAACTCGGATGACAAAAAGTGTAGAATTAATCATTCTCAAAATGACGAAACGGTCATGAGCGAGTCGTCAAAACGGAGTCCGGCCGAAAAAAGAAATTTACCGAAAATCGAAAATTGCGGATATTACATTCTACCCTCCTTAAAAGAAGTTTCGTCCCGAAACTTAAAATAAGTAGGGAGAAGCAATATCCCCTGCCAGGAAAACTCGACGAGATACACAAAACCGAAGACTCGCGCCCAACGGCGAAACGCTGCAAGAAACGCGAAGAGACATACGACGTGAAAATACGCTCTAGGGCGACTAACACAACGTCACCGGTAGAGACATAATAAAATCAACGAGTGACAAGCGTCATTAAACGGATAATACAATCGAGTCAATTATCCGAACAATCATAGAACACAACGAACGAAAATCAATATGGTTCACCAACCCAACGGTTCATCAATCAAAATGCAAGCCAAACGCTGAACAAATATGAAATTCCACCGCCTAAAGATTGGAAGATCGGAAACGAGACTAATTTCGTGAACTTAAGGAAATTACGAAGGAGCCTGAACGCTCAACAATCACGAAACGAGAACAAAAACTGAACAAACAAACGATTGAGACAACAAAAATCGAACAATCATGTCCGAAACACGTAGGATAATAAAATTCAAACAACCACTCCCAGGATGACCTGGTGAGAACAGCAAGACGTGCATTCCCATAAGATCCACAGGAAAGGGAATAGCGATTGAAAAGCCACAACGACAAACGAGTTATTCCGAAACAATACCACCCTCGTTCGATCAACAAAAGCAAGGGATAGGGAAAGTTCAGAAATGTTAACGAGCATAAACGAGTTGATAGAGCCAAAAATACAGAAGTTCAAAATCCGATCCACTTTGAATAAAAGAACTATTAGAACCAAAAGATGTTACTTCCGAACAAGGTTCACAATAGTCGAACCGAATTCGGAAAAGTCACAGCGATAATCAGATCGACTCAAAAGCAGATTATTGCTCTTTAGAACGATGAAACCAAGGTACAGAACAAGTTCAGAAGGTATCAATGAACACGAGCGAATCGATAGACTGGAGAAAGAGAAGATATAGAAGTCAAAATAGTACGGGTATTACCTTTGACCTCGCCCCCGAAACTCACAACAACGGAACCAAGGTAACAATACAACAAGTAACCGACACAACGCGGAACAATCACCAATGCACACAATCATACCAACCCGATCTCTAACAGCTCGCATATATGCGATAACACATAAACCGCTACGAGGCGACAACATCCAATACCAATATCACACCCCTCACAGAGGCTACCACGACAACTGTGTGGCGAACGATTCAACGCTCACACCACCAATTCAGCAACAACTCGGGGGTTAACACTCTAACGAGAGCACGAACATCACACATATATTCCCGGACCACAAATAGGAATGATAGGTTTTGAAAACGAAAACCATCTTTTGAAAATAACTTGCAAGCACCAGTTGATCTTGAGTATCATATATCAAAAAGTAGTACAAACATCGTCATCGAGACTTTAAAAAAAATCATCTTGCGTTTAATAAAAAATGAAGACACCTTTCGTTAAATTAAAACTTTTCAGCTATATTCGACCTTCGGGTCTAAGCGAATGCGTTTCTAAATCATTAGAAATATCTCAAAATATTTTGATCCTCAAGGTAGAATAATTTTGAAACATAGCGTGGCACTAGTAGGCATCCTGAGAGCACTGTGAGAAAATAATTCATTTTAAAAGTACGTCTCGAGGTTTATTTTCTAAGATACTCAAGGTTTTTCAGAAGTACAATAGGCCAAAATGTCCAAAATTCGCACGTATCAACATTCACTTAAACACATCATATCACACGCATCACATCGCTCAAAATCACGACAGTGATATACAATCCTTAGGATATGTTTAACAACATCGTTAAAACAATAATCGGTTTATCAAAACTGGATGGAAAACGATATCAAGAACAAAACTCCAAAAAGTCAACTCTAGGGATTCAAGAAAATACCTAGATTCGGCGAAGAACAATGGATTAGATGATGTTAAAAATCATCTAGGATACTCCAAACACCTTTGGATGGAAGAAAAATCAGCCCAGATGCGAAACCGAGTCGCTACGTCTCAAACTCATGGAGGAAGAAGAAGAAATGAAGAAAAATGCAACTTCTAGACTGGTGTCCAGTATTTATACTGGACACAATTAGCGTGCGCTAATCATTAAGGTTAGCGTGCGCTATCGCGGCATCAAACAAAACTCCTGACCAAAAATACACCGTTAGCGTGCGCTAACCCCAAGTGTTAGCGTGCGTTAACGAGAACTTCAGACCCAGTCCAGTAGCTCCTGGACTGCCCTGAACTACCAGGTAGCGTGCGCTATCCTCCCCTTAGCGTGCTACCAACGCACTCTTGCGCGCGCTAGCCGCAAAGCGTAGCGTGCGCTAACGACCCACAGAGACAACAACAGAACATATCAGAAAAATTACAACATTCCAAAAACATTCAAATTAAAAACCACATACTCAAATGGCAACCAGGGTCGCCAATTCAATCAAATGCATCTCGTGGTATCAAGTTTAAGCACACAGCAAAATCATTCATCGGAGTTTCTCACAAACTCTACCGTCGGTACCTTTTCGAAACCCATCAAGGTTTACAACTTTTACAACATACCACCCCACCCGGTGGTTCAAAGATAAAACAATAACGTGTACAGTTCTATACACATACTATGTGCCACGAATATTAAACACAACTATATTACACAATATTAGGTAAATAAAATTATGCACCGTAATTAACTCACTAAGATAAAAATCGAGATACACAGGTATTACGCATAAAAGAGGAGACTTACATCCACAGGTCGCACGGAGGTGACGGTCGCCCACGATACTAATCTCGTCCGACTACATAACCGACACGTTGTGACTACGCACAACTCAACTTGTCACCTAACGACTCGAACGACAAGACAACACATTACTCGACAAATCACGACTTGACTCGACCCGACAGCCTAGGTTTCCACAACCTAAGCTCTGATACCATAATTGTAACATCCCCAAAACCGTATGGGAATATTACACGCCGTAAACCCTTTCCGCAAGGATCTACCAGGCTAAACGTCCATAAAAAAAACCAAATGCTTGCCCGGCCAGGGTCAAACAATATAATAATACGGACCGTTAAGGTCACTTACACATAAACACACAGACCGATGAGGTCACACAACTCTATCAACAAGACTGACTAACAACATTACCCACACAGGGGTCGAAATACAATACATCGGAAGACTGAAATCAACTCTGACAACACAACGAAAATAAAACAACTCTCGACTCATGATTAGTATCGCAGCTCGTCATCCTCTTATGCCAATCCTGTGACTGCTCCCGTGAATCTGCATGTATCTGGACGCAAAACAGACATCCACCCCCCGAATACTCAGGGGTTAGTAAAACTCCACTGTTTTACTAGTGCAAGTATCAAACTATACGAAATGTAACAAGCAAAAAGCAACTACGAATTTAATACGGAAATCCATTATCAAAATGTTCCCGAGAAGTTTTAGAATTTCGAACTCAAGTAAGATATATTTGAAAAGGAACACATCATCTCGGGGATTTTTAAAGCAGAAAATCTTTTGGACCTTGAGTCCCAATTTACAAAACCTTTTCGTAAACAATAGGGCCTTAGCCCGATTCTCGTTTCAAAGCATTCTAAATAATATATCGTTATGAGTCCGAGATCCATATTTAAAATGTTACCCGAACAATCACTGCTACACGATCATTGTTCGTACACATCATGTACCGAACTCCGGAGGCCTCGACGGACCTTACCCGGACCACACACACTGTTCGTCCACATCATGTACCGAACTCCGGAGGCCTCAACGGACCCTACCCGGCCACAACATCGTTCGTACACATCATGTACCGAACTCCAGAGGCCTCGTCGGACCCTACCTGGATCACACACCTTGTCCGTACACGTCATGTACCGGACTCCAGAGGCCTCGTCAGACCCTACCTGGATCACACACTTTGTTCGTACACATCATGTACCGAACTGCAGAGGCCTCGTCAGACCCTACCTGGATCACACACTTTGTTCGTACACATCATGTACCGAACTCCAGAGGCCTCGTCAGACCCTACCTGGATCACACACTTTGTTCGTACACATCATGTACCGAACTCCAGAGGCCTCGTCAGACCCTACCTGGAACACACACACATCGACACGACACAATTCATAATCATTAAATGTCAAGCCATTCCACATTACACCGAAATGTACAATCAAGTATGTAAACCAAACAACACAAACATCATGATCATCACAACGACTCTTAACCAACACAACACACATTCGGTACACAATACATTGGACAAACACGTGTACAACCATCTCATATGTACATCGCAATCCTGCACAAATGGCACAACGCCTAACACGTATACCAATATATCACTATTATCACAAAGCCTTTGAATTTCGGAAAACACAACCAACCCAAACGGAACATATTTACGGAGGCAAGCAAAATCGTCATACATGTCATACGTAATTACTATTCACAAGATACAAGTCGTATAATAAGATACTTGCCTTGAATTATTGACGACGCAACGAACGGAAAGGAAAGTCACCGACGAATGCTAGGAACCAACGAAACCGAACCTAACGATTCGAAGAATACAATCACAACCATTTCTAAATGAATACGGAATCGGAATACACCCGAAAACCCGCCTACGATTCATGTATATTCGCATATAAACAACAACGAGGGCGGACCACAACCAAACCCTCTCGATTCCGTAAAAATCACGAAATATACCATGAATCCGTAGGGAAACTAAGAATACCAACAATATTAATCATATTCATCATGAATTAATCGACAAAACGGAACGAATCGGACAAAAACGCGAAAACCCCCAAATCTACCCAAAAGTAGGGTTCTAAAGATCTAACCTTGATTCGCTGGATCGAAGGATGTTATAGGATGATTGATCGGTGATATAAACTCAGAAACTTCATGGATTTGTTGTCCAACAACATGGTTTCGTCTCCTCCAAAACCCCAGCCTCGGACCGAAGGGAAATGAAATGAAAAATGACTGAAAAAGTCGCTGGTCTGTCATTTATATACTGGGCCGGAACTAGCGTGCGCTAGCCTTCCCGGCCTAGCGTGTGCTATCGGCCAGTATCGGCCGAGCACTCTCGGCCATGGCCCACATGACCCGGCACCACCGACAAATCTGCCGACCATGACTCGACCGCCCGACTCCCGCTAGCGTGCGCTACGGCCGGAAGCCTGCGCGCGCTAGCCGGCCTGTCCAGTAGCCACTGGACTAACAAACTCATCCCGGTAACGTACGCTAGTCGGCCGACAGCGTGCGCTACCCCTGCCGGTTAGTGTGCGCCACGACCGACAGTAGCGTCCGATACCATTTATGTAACACCCCCAATCCGCTCAGGGATATTACACGCCGTAGAACCTTTCCTCAAGGATCTACCAGGCTGGTAACAACAAACGAACAACTCGACAATGCCTTTAAGGCTAAGAAGACTCAGTAGACCGATTTGGCCTTTCAATAAATACATATAACTCAATTACAATGCATGCCCACGCAGGGGTCGAATACAACACACTCCCGTACAACGGGGAAAGAATACTGCAGCGGAAATAAAATGCAACTTAACCTATAACCTCATTCTGATCCTCGTGTGATTAGTATCATTCATCTTTCATCATCCTTCGTGCCGACTCGTGCTATGCTCCAAAACCCGAATGCAAAACAGACATCCACCCCGAATACTGGGGTTAGCAAACTCCACCGTTTTGCTAGTGCAAATACAAAGTGCAAATACGAGCCATATAATTCAAGTTCCACGAATAACAATAACTGTGAATCCTTAAAGATTAAAATACCACGAAATGAATACTTCCCGAGGCAAGAATTTGAGTAAAACTTTCCCAATCCGAAAGATCACAAATAACGAGAATGGTTTGCAAAATGGTTTAAAATATCCTCGGGAGTTTTAATAGAAAATAAATTAGGATTATCAAATCCATATCTTTCCAAAAATCAATAGGGTCATAGCCCAAATGTTTTGTTTTCGCAAATAGAAAACCAACAACAATTCACAGGGCCAGAGCCCAACATCACGTGTCCTCAACGGACATAAAATCAACACAACGTAATCATGCACAAGCATCGCCTTGGGAACAGAGTAATATCATAGATTCCCGCACGAGGCCTCGAAGGACCCTCCCGCATGGCTAGCTAAACAAATCGCAACATAAGCATCGCCTTGGGAACAGAGTAATATCATAGATTCCCGCACGAGGCCTCGAAGGACCCTCCCGCATCGGCTAGCTAAACAAATCGCAACATAAGCATCGCCTTGGGAACAGAGTAATATCATAGATTCCCGCACGAGGCCTCGAAGGACCCTCCCGCACTGGCTAGCTAAACAAATCACAACATAAGCATCGCCTTGGGAACAGAGTAATATCATAGATTCCCGCACGAGGCCTCGAAGGACCCTCCCGCACTGGCTAGCTAAACAAATCGCAACATAAGCATCGCCTTGGGAACAGAGTAATATCATAGATTCCCGCACGAGGCCTCGAAGGACCCTCCCGCACTGGCTAGCTAAACAAACTCAAGCACGAGTAATATATCACACCGAGGATATCCAAACAATTCACCCAGAGGCATCAAACACTTAGTAAAACAACACGTCCACCACAATGCACCGAAATGAAACAATATACGTCCACACGCAATTACCAAGTGCATCATCAACACCAACATGTCCATAAGATTCACATACTCGTTTGAGAAACACACCGATCACAAAACACACACGATTTTGAAAGAGGGCCTTTAACAAGGCTAACCAAATCTTTTGAAAACTCGTTTTAAACAATCAAACAAATATATAAAGACGATCACCAATTATCACATTCACAAAACAAGAATAGTATGGGCAAGGTACTTGCCTCACAATCGGCACGCAAGTATCCCGACGAACACGGCTCAACCGGAAAGCTTCGAAACGCCCGATGTTTCCGAAAAGGAAAACGACAACGAACGGAAGGGTTCAACTTGGTTTCTTCGCAAGAAACTCGACCCTAACAACATATAATCCATAAATCAACAATCATACGAGGAAGGATAATCGTAGAACGCCCGAAAACCCCTCTAAGACATTTTACCGGACACCTTCAAGGCGTCGGTCAAGAACTCGACCCAAATAACGAATCGATACGATCCAACCATGGAATAACAAGGAAATGATATAAAACATCTAAATAATCATCAATCCATCATAATCCTAAGTTAAATCGGATTAATCGGACGAAAACAACCAAAATACCCAAATTCCCCAAAATTAGATTTCTAGGAAATCGGCTGGTCAGTAGATCGGAGGATGTTATAGGGCGGATGATTGATGATATGAACCTCAAAACTTCATGTATTCATCGTCCAACAACATCTCTAGATGATTCACACACCCACAGCCGCGTACGGGAAGAAAAAGAATGAGAAATGGCTGAAGAAAAGCGCCGCTGTGCCTTTTATAAGCCGATCGGCCGGGTTACGACGTAATCGGCCAAGGGTTACGACGTAACCGAAGCCATCGCTAAAATCGTACGTTACCGGCCAGGGCCTTACGTACGTAACCGGCCTTACGTACGTAACGGCCGAGCACTAACGTACGTTACTCGGCCAGGGCTGGCCTGGCCCGAGCACGCCCGGCCATGACTCGGCCGGGACCAATTCCGACGGCCCGAACGACCCCGAAACCCGAACCTGAGTACGAATCGAAGATACAGTTACGAAGTACTCGAAAAGACGAATCCGAGCACTAATAGAACACACGATTCCGACTACCCGAAGGCTCGAAATTCGACAACGGAAAGTAATTACCCCAAACTTTGGGAAATTACGAAAATGGCCCAAAACGCTCCAAAATCACGATACGTGATAGAATAACCAAACCGAAGCTTGCAAAATGAATAATAATATTAAATGAACTTTCAAGAAAGTCGAAACAACAGTTTCGGACGAGATTCGCAAGAATCGAACTCAAGTGCGGAAAAACCGCTAAAAAGCACGGAATTCAACAAAACGACACCGAAACGAGCTCGGATGACAAAAATTGCAGAATTAATCATTCTCGGAATGACGAAACGGTCATGATCGAGTCGTCAAAACGGACTTCCGCCGAAAAAAGAAATTTACCGAAAATCGAAAATTGCGGATATTACATTCTACCCTCCTTAAAAGAAGTTTCGTCCCGAAACTTAAAACAAGTAGGGAGAAGCAATATCCCGCCAGGAAAACTCAATGAGATACGCAAGAAACGCGTAACTAATGCCAAACGGCGAAATGTTACAAACAACGCAACGGAATATACGGTGTGAAAACACGCTCCACGACGACCAACACAACGTCGCCGTTAGGGATATAATAGAACCAACAAGTGACAAGCGTCATCAAATGGATAATACAATCAAGTCAATTATCCGAACAATCACAAAACACAACGAACGAAAATCAATACGATTGACCAACCCAACGGTACATCAATCAAAACGCGAGCCAATCGCTGAACAAATACGGAATTCCACCGCTCAAGGGTTGGAAGATCGAAAACGAGACTAATTTCCCGAACTTAAGGGAATTAGGAAGGAGCCTCAACGCTCAACAATCACGAAACGAGAACAAAACCGAACAAACAAATGATCGAGACAACAAAAATCGAACAATCATGTCCGAAATACGAAGGATAATAAAATTCAAACAACAACCCCAAGGTTCACATCTCGACTCGAGACAATATATGAACCGTAGAAAAAAACAGGATGTGCATTCATATAAGATCCACAGGAAAGGGAATAGCAATAGAAAAGTCACAACGACAAACGAGTTATTCCGAAATAATACCACACTCGTTCGATCAACAAAAGCAAGGGGCAGGACAAGCTCAGAAATGTCAACGAACATAAACGAGTCGACAGAGTCGAAAATACAAAAGTTCAAGATCCAGTCCACTTCGAATAAGAGAACTAGCAAAACTAGATGATGTCGCTTCGAACAAGGTTCACAAGAATCGAACCGAACTCGAAAAAGCCACATCGATAACAGTTGACCCAAAACAAGATCACACTGCTCGAACGACGAAACCGAAATGCGTAACAAGTCCTAAGGTATCAACGAACACGAGCGAGCCGATAGAATTGAGAAAGAGAAAATGCAGGAGCCAAATATAATACGGGTATTATATTCGACCTCTTATAAGAGAAGTGTCGTCCCCGAAACTCACAACAACGAAATCAAGGCGACAACACAACAAGCAACCGACAGAAACATCCTTCAAAGGCCTCTCAAAGCCGATTCTGATAACTGAGCTGAAGTGCGAATTCCGAAAGTCTCGGTAGCCAATCCGCAAAAATTAATTCGGTGTCCCTCGAGTCCACACTTGAAATGTGTTACTGACGAGAAAAACAATTTACACGTGCATGCCCCGGCACATCACGGTTGAAACGCTTCGGCTCGGCATACCGAAAATACAAATGCTAGATACAATGGGGCATAACGTCGCAAAACAACATAGCGGAGATGCCAACTCAGCACAACAAGGAATCATAATACATATCATATACAACGATTATCATCGTAAAATAATACACACAAACACTACAAAGAACGACGGTATCGTTCGGCGACCTCAACGGCCCGAACAATAACCAAAGACATAATTACAAACATTATGAAACAATCACATATGTACACAAACGTACAAACCCAAGCTTTAACAGCTCACACAGGTGCGATAACACGCAAGCCACCACGAAATGACAACATTAAGGATCGTCATCACACCTCCCACAAGGGCTAGCAAAATATATGCGTGGCGAACGACTCGACGCTCACGCCACCAATTCAATCACAATTCGGGGTTAAAACCGTAACGAAAGTTCGAAAACCATACACGCATTTCCGGTCCGCAAACAGGAATGATAGGTTTTAAAAACGAAAACCACCTTTTGAAAACAGTTTGGAAACAACAGTTGATCTTGAGTACCATTTTACAAAAAGTAGTACAAACACCATTATCGAGACTTTGAAAATCATCTTGCGTTTGAACAAAAATGAGGACACCTTTCTTTTAGTGAAAAACTTTCAAAAATATTCGACCCTTGGGTCTAAGCAACTGCATTTGAAAATATCTCAAAATATTTTTGGTCCTCAACCGGAAATTTTTTGAAATGTATTGCGGCATTAGAAAACACCTTGAAAACACCGCAAGAAAATAATTCGTTTTAAAAGTACGTCTCGAATTTTAATTTTCTAAGATACTCAAGGTTTTCAAAAATAATTCAATGGGCTAGAATGCCCAAAAAGTTTAGGTACTTACACGGAACATTATAGCGCCGTGTGTCCCGCACCGGAACCCACCAGTCTAAAAAACCATTCACAAAAACGCCAAAAAGGCCGATGACGGTAATATTTCAAAAACTCACAAAATCCATTTACAAAATACTAAATTCCGTCATAAGAATTTCGCCAAAATGATCAAGTCCATAATGCCAAAAACTCGGTTAAGGAATCGGTTTTCGAAATAAAACTCAGTCGGTAAAATACCGAAAGTCGTTACAAAAGAACTCACGCAGCGGATAAAAGAAATAAGGTCAAACATGCACAAGACAGCAACACTACTCCCCATATGAACGAAAAATGGGAGTCAAATAATCACGTATCACGAAATCAAAATCCATAAGAGGATTCCGTCAATTAACTCATAATAAAAAAAAATAGCTCGTGTCACACGAGGCACAACACAAAGAAGGGAGACTTACATCCACAGGTCGCACGAAGATGATGATCGCCCCACGATACTAATCACAACAAACCAACTCAGACGACGCGTCGCGACACGACTCAGTCAGATAAAATCCGACGAGATAAAAACTCAATAGACACCACTGACCCGACAGCCTAGGTTTCCACAACCTAAGCTCCGATACCATTTATGTAACACCCCCAATCCGCTCAGGGATATTACACGCCGTAGAACCTTTCCTCAAGGATCTACCAGGCTGGTAACAACAAACGAACAACTCGACAATGCCTTTAAGGCTAAGAAGACTCAGTAGACCGATTTGGCCTTTCAATAAATACATATAACTCAATTACAATGCATGCCCACGCAGGGGTCGAATACAACACACTCCCGTACAACGGGGAAAGAATACTGCAGCGGAAATAAAATGCAACTAAACCAATAACATCATACGGATCCTCGTGTGATTAGTATCATTCATCTTTCATCATCCTTCGTGCCGACCCTGTGCTATGCTCCAAAACCTGAATGCAAAAACAGACATCCACCCCCCGAATACTCGGGGGTTAGCAAAACTCCACTGTTTTGCTAGTGCAAATACAAAGTGCAAATACGAGCCATATAATTCAAGTTCCACGAATAACAATAACCAGGAATCCTTAAAGATTAAAATACCACGAAATGAATACTTCCCGAGGCAAGAATTTGAGTAAAACTTTCCCAATCCGAAAGATCACAAATAACGAGAATGGTTTGCAAAATGGTTTAAAATACCCTCGGGAGTTTTAATAGAAAATAAATTAGGATTATCAAATCCATATCTTTCCAAAAATCAATAGGGTCATAGCCCAAATGTTTTGTTTTCGCAAATAGAAAACCAACAACAATTCACAGGGCCAGAGCCCAACATCACGTGTCCTCAACGGACATAAAATCAACACAACGTAATCATGCACAAGCATCGCCTTGGGAACAGAGTAATATCATAGATTCCCGCACGAGGCCTCGAAGGACCCTCCCGCACTGGCTAGCTAAACAAATCGCAACATAAGCATCGCCTTGGGAACAGAGTAATATCATAGATTCCCGCACGAGGCCTCGAAGGACCCTCCCGCACTGGCTAGCTAAACAAATCGCAACATAAGCATCGCCTTGGGAACAGAGTAATATCATAGATTCCCGCACGAGGCCTCGAAGGACCCTCCCGCACTGGCTAGCTAAACAAATCACAACATAAGCATCGCCTTGGGAACAGAGTAATATCATAGATTCCCGCACGAGGCCTCGAAGGACCCTCCCGCACTGGCTAGCTAAACAAATCGCAACATAAGCATCGCCTTGGGAACAGAGTAATATCATAGATTCCCGCACGAGGCCTCGAAGGACCCTCCCGCACTGGCTAGCTAAACAAACTCAAGCACGAGTAATATATCACACCGAGGATATCCAAACAATTCACCCAGAGGCATCAAACACTTAGTAAAACAACACGTCCACCACAATGCACCGAAATGAAACAATATACGTCCACACGCAATTACCAAGTGCATCATCAACACCAACATGTCCATAAGATTCACATACTCGTTTGAGAAACACACCGATCACAAAACACACGATTTTGAAAGAGGGCCTTTAACAAGGCTAACCAAATCTTTTGAAAACTCGTTTTAAACAATCAAACAAATATATAAAGACGATCACCAATTATCACATTCACAAAACAAGAATAGTATGGGCAAGGTACTTGCCTCACAATCGGCACGCAAGTATCCCGACGAACACGGCTCAACCGGAAAGCTTCGAAACGCCCGATGTTTCCGAAAAGGAAAACGACAACGAACGGAAGGGTTCAACTTGGTTTCTTCGCAAGAAACTCGACCCTAACAACATATAATCCATAAATCAACAATCATACGAGGAAGGATAATCGTAGAACGCCCGAAAACCCCTCTAAGACATTTTACCGGACACCTTCAAGGCGTCGGTCAAGAACTCGACCCAAATAACGAATCGATACGATCCAACCATGGAATAACAAGGAAATGATATAAAACATCTAAATAATCATCAATCCATCATAATCCTAAGTTAAATCGGATTAATCGGACGAAAAACCAAAATACCCAAATTCCCCAAAATTAGATTTCTAGGAAATCGACTGGTCAGTAGATCGGAGGATGTTATAGGGCGGATGATTGATGATATGAACCTCAAAACTTCATGTATTCATCGTCCAACAACATCTCTAGATGATTCACACACCCACACCGCGTACGGGAAGAAAAAGAATGAGAAATGGTCAAGAAAAACGCCGCCGGGCCTTTTATAAGTGCCGATCACGGCCGTTACGACGAATCGCCAAGGGTTACGACGTAATCGAAGTCATCGCCCCAAATCGCCGGCCCGCTCGACGTTACGGCCGGGGCCTTACGTGCGTAACCGCCTTACGTGCGTAACGGCCGAGCACTAACGTCGTTACTCGGCCAGGGCGGCCTGCCCGAGCACGCCCGGCCATGACTCGGCCGGGACCAATTCCGACGGCCCGAACGACCCGAAACCCGAACCTGAGTACGAATCGAAGATACGATTCTGAAGTACTCGAAAAGACGAATCCGAGCACTAATAGAACACACGATTCCGACTACCCGAAGGCTCGAAATTCGACAACGGAAAGTAATTACCCCAAACTTTGGGAAATTACGAAAATGGCCCAAAACGCTCCAAAATCACGATACGTGATAGAATAACCAAACCGAAGCTTGCAACATGAATAATAATATTAAATGAACTTTCAAGAAAGTCGAAACAACAGCTTTGACGAGATTCGCAAGAATCGAACTCAAGTGCGGAAAAACCGCTAAAAAGCACTAATTCAACAAAACGACACCGAAACGAGCTCGGATGACAAAATTGCGTAATTAATCATTCTCGGAATGACGAAACGGTCATGATCGAGTCGTCAAAATGGACTTCCTTAAAAAAGAAATTTACCGAAAATCGAAAATCGGATATTACAACTCACTGATCTGACCGAGTCCGTAACCTCGTAATCCTCTGCCGTGCCCGAGAAGCGTCTGGCCGACTCGGCAGTGCGCTTACACCGCGAGCTAGCGCGCGCAGCGTCTCGGTCGTAGCGTGCGCTATGCCGGTTCCTGCCGTGCATCGGCCAGTGCCCAGCACTTTCGACAGTGCCGCACCGGTCCGGCCAGCTGCTCAGCCGCCACGACCCGACGCCTCGATTTCCGAAAACGCACGGAACGGACACGACGAAAAGTTCGCGGATGACATCAACGACTCGAAATGAAAACGTAATACCTTAATTAATCATACGCGACCAAGAAACGGGTCGAGATAACAATTACAGATACGGATACCCGTAACTTTTAAGAAATTGCAAAATGGCCCAAAACGCCCGGAAATCACGATACGTGATCGAATAACCAAACCGAAGTTCACAACACGTCTAACAAAGTTAAACGGACTTGCGGGAAACTCGAAACAGCAGTTTCGGACGAGATTCGCAAGAATCGAACTCAAGTGCGGAAAAGTCGCTAAAAAGCACGGAACTCAACAATACAACACCGAAACAAACTCGGATGACAAAAAGTGTAGAATTAATCATTCTCAAAATGACGAAACGGTCATGAGCGAGTCGTCAAAACGGACTCCGGCCGAAAAAAGAAATTTACCGAAAATCAAAAATTGCGGATATTACATTGACGACTCGCTCATGACCGTTTCGTCATTCCGAGAATGATTAATTCTGAACTTTTTGTCATCCGAGCTCGTTTCGGTGTCGTTTTGTTGAGTTCCGTGCTTTTTAGCGGTTTTTCCGCACTTGAGTTCGATTCTTGAGAATCTCGTCCGAAATTGGTGTTTCGACTTTCTCGTAAGTTCATTTAATGTTATTATTCATGTTGCGAGCTTTGGCTTGGTGTTTCGATCACGTATCATGATTTTCGGGCGTTTTGGGCCATTTTCGTAATTTCCCAAAGTTTGGGGTAATTACTTTCCGTTGTCGAATTTCGAGCCTTCGGGTGGTCGGAATCGTGTGTTCTCTTAGTGCTCGGATTCGTCTTTGCGAGTACTTCGTAACCGTATCTTCAATTCATAATCAGGTTCGGGTTTCGGGGTCGTTCGGGCCGTCGGAGTTGGTCCCGGCCGAGTCATGGCCGGGCATGCTGGGGCCAGGCCAGCCCTGGCCGAGTAACGTGCGGTAGTGATCGACAGTTACGTACGTAAGGCCGGTTACGTACGTAAGGCCCTGGCCGGTAACGTACGTAACGCTTCCGGCATTTCCAGGCAGTGCGTTCGGCCATGGCCGGTTACGTACGTATGCAATGGCCGGTTACGTACGTAACCCGGCCGGCAGTCGGCCTATTTAAGGCCTGGCAGCGTATTTCTCAGCCATTTCTCACTCGTTCTTCTTCCCTTCCGAGGCTGAGGTTGTGCTAAGCATGGAGGAGTGTTGTTATATAATTAATCCATGAAGTTTTGAGGTTCATATCATCAATCATCCGTCCTATAACATCCTCCGATCTACCGAATCAGGTCAGATTTCCTAGAAATCTAGTTTTGGGGAATTTGGGTATTTTGGTCATTTTCGTCCGATTAATCCGATTTAACATAGGATTATGATGGATTGATGATTATTTAGATGTTTTATATCTTTTCCCTTGTTATTCCATGGTTGGATCGTATCGATTCGTTATTTGGGTCGAGTTCTTGACCGACGCCTTGAAGGTGTCCGGTAAAATGTCTTAGAGGGGTTTTCGGGCGTTCTACGATTATTCTTCATCGTATGATCGTTGATTTATTGATTAGATGTTGTTAGGGTCGAGTTTATTGCGAAGAAACCGTGTTGAACCCTTCCGTTCGTTGTCATCTTCCTTTTCGTTAGCATCGGGCGTTCCGAAGCTTTCCGGTTGAGCCGTGTTCGTCGGAATACTTGCGTGCCGATTTCTAGGCAAGTACCTTGTCCATATAATTCTTGTTTTGTGGATACGATAATTAGTGATCGTCTCTATGTGTTTATTTGATCGTTTGATTTGAACTTTCAAAAGATTCGGTTTAGCCCTGTTAAAGGCTTGCTTTCAAAACGCGTGTGTTTTGTGAATGGTGTGGTTTGAGAATGACTATGTGAACTCTATGGATATGTTTGGTGTTGATGTTGCACTTGGTATTGCGTGTGGACGTATATTATTTCATTTCGGTGCGTTGTGGTTTGACGTGGTGTTTGGCTAAGTGTTGATGCCTCTAGATAAATTATTTGGATATCTTTGTTGCATTGTGATATGTGTGTGATTGTGTGAATGTGGGCGGGGCCTACGGTGGCACATGGCATGTGATCATGTGGCCAGGATGCAACAAGCGATTGATCCAACCGTGAGAGCCTAAGGAAAACTACGGTGGCACATGGCATGTGATCATGTGGCCAGGATGCAACAAGTGATTGATCCAACCGTGAGCGCCAAAGTTAATCTACGGTGGCACATGGCATGCGATCATGTGGCCAGGATGCAACAAGTGATTGATCCAACCGTGAGATGTTGTGATTTGTTTAGCTAGCCAGTGCGGGAGGGTCCTTAGAGGCCTCGTGCGGGAATCTATGATATGACTCTGTTCCCAAGGCGATGCATGTGTTGTGATTTGTTTAACTAGCCAGCTCGGGAGGGTCCTTCGAGGCCTCGGGTGGGATGTCTGTGGTAGCGTCCCGGTCCTAGGCGATGCGCGTGCGTGATTATGTTTCGTTGATTTTATGTCCGTTGAGGACACGTGATGTTGGGCTCTGGCCCTGTGAATTGTTGTTGGTTTTCTATTTGCGAAAATAAAACCTTTGGGCTGTGACCCTGTTGATTTTGGAAAGATTAGGATTTGAAGATCCTAAATTGTTTTCTATTAAAACTCTCGATGGCATTTTAAACTGTTTTACAAATTGTTTCCCCTTAATTGTGGTCTTTCGCTTTCGGAATGTTTTACCCAAACTCTTGCCTCGGGAAGTACTTTTCGTTACGTTTGAATCTTTGAGGATTTCCTGGTTATTGTTATTCGTGAAATGTGAATTATATGGCTCGTATTTTTGCACTTGTACTTGCACTAGCAAAACAGTGGAGTTTTGCTAACCCCCGAGTATTCGGGGGTGTATGTCTATTTTTGCATTCAGGTTTTGGAGCAGAGCACAGGGTCGGCACGAAGGATGATGAAAGATGAACGATACTAATCGCACGAGGATCTGTTGATGTCGTATTGGTCTAGTTGTATTTTCTTTTCCGCTGCAGTATCTTTTCCCCATTGTACGGGAGTTTATTGTATTTTGACCCCTGCATGGGTATGTGTTTGGAATTGAGTTGTATGTTGATATTGAAAGACCAAGTCGGTCTACTGAGTCATTTTAGCCTTAAAGGTGATGTTTAGATGTTTGATTTTAGTTATCAGCCTGGTAGATCCTCGAGGAGGGGGTCTACGACGTGTAATATCCCTGAGTGGATTGGGGGTGTTACAATTATCTCGACTCATTTTTAAATTAGTTTTATTTAGTTCAAATCATTTATAAATGATTTTTTTTTATTTAATTCTTTTTTGAAATTATTGTTAATTAATTTAAATCATTTTTACTTAAATGAAATTATTTATATTAAATCATTTATAAATTAAATATGTTAATCTAAAAAAAAATAGGATGAAGCGAAAATTTTATTTCCCTCCCCCCACATTTTCACTTTATCGCGCCCAAACACTACTACAAAAATGAGCAAAGAGACCCTTAATAAAAGACCCGTTGGTTGATATAACGGGTCTCTTTAATATCTCCCCTATATACTAATGCAGAATACGCTGATCCTAAGTGGTAGCTTCTCATGCTTCGGCTGCCACATGTCTTCTGCTGGTGCTTTGTGTGCTTATGTGTCAGCCTCTCATGCTTCAGCGGACACATAATCAATTACTGGCCTAATCATCATTGCATTAATTACATTATAATTATACCTCAAATAACTCATACCTACCTTATTAAATTTTACAAATTAAGGATTATGAATTATGATAAACAGGAATTGATTATATTTACTGAAATATTCACGTTCTCATTAATTAAAAATATAAATCTCAAACAAAGACAAATTTAATATAGTAGTGTGCATATTAAAAACTTATATTTAAAATTTCACGGAAATATTATATATTTCCAATAATTAATTAATTTATATTAGTTAGTCACTATAATTAGGTATATCAATAAAAAAATATCAACTGAAATAAATGATGCTTGTGAGTATTGCAAAAGAAATGTTGGGTATATATAATTAAAAGGTACTCGAAGTCCTAATTAATTAAATAAATCAAAATTATCTTATGAAAAAATATTATTGAAAGTGTAGAAATAATAAGTTTAATTATTATTTATAAATAAATCAAAGAAAATATGGAATAAGTCCATTAGTCTGTCTTAGTTTTAAATCTTATTTAATTAATATAAAATAACAAAACAAATAAAAAACTCATATGTACTAAATTATATAATTACCAATTTTGTGAATTTTCAAAGAGATATTTCTAAATACATAAGCAATTAAATTTAATAATAATAATAATATACTAATCCGTAGATTCATCTTTGTACAAAGCGAATTTCAGAAAATAAAAATCGATCATTTTTCATGTGATTTTTTATTTTTTATTCTTAAAAATTTTGTTAATTTATTTACTTTTGAAATCAACTATATATTTTTAAAAAGTTTTGGATTTACTTTTATATTTTAAATTGTATCCAAATAATTTATGTAATTTTTTTCAAATAGAAGGATTAAATTATCTCTTTTTTGGCCATTTAACAGAAACTGTTAAATACCTATTGGACCATTTTAGCAAAAAAATGATCAAAAAATGATGTGGAACCAAATCTATTTTTAAAAAATTTTCATAGGATCAAAGTGTATTTTTTTCTTCCTAAAATATGTAAGCAATTTTTTTATAACAATATATTTATCAATCAAATGATATCTAAATAAAAGAGGGTTATAGAGAATAAAAGCTGACTATATATCTTTTTAAAAATATATCTCGATAAGTATTTTAACTATTTTTAATTTCCAGTCACTCAAAAAATAAGAAATTCGTGTGAGAAAACAAGGAAATTATTGTGCTATTTCAAGATTAATTGATTATTGTGAGAGACTTTAGTTTTATTTATTTTATTTTCTAATATGATTTGAATGATGCATATTTGTAATATTTTGGTACAATTGCTTCCATAACATTTATTATGTTATACTACATATTTAGGAGTAAAGTATTTATTTCACAAATGATATTAAACTCATCAGATAGTAGATTGACATTTAAATTTCAAAGACGACAATTTCCACTAATTATGCTTTTCGCACTCTCTCATGTTGGCGTGCATCTGCCAAGATTTTTATTCATTTGTGGTCAGTTTATATAGCCGTATCAAAATGAAGAGCACGAAAGACTTCAATCTTTTTTATTGCGACAAGAATGTGTAATCGTAAATAGAATAACTAATGTAATTTACAAGGAAGTGCAACAAAATTTATGGTGAATGGTTGGATATTATGTGTTTCTATGTGGGTTTTTTCTTATATTTCCGTATTTTATACGGGTGATATACTAGTAAGAGATCTAATATTATAGATAACGGGTCTCTTATGAGTTATAGGCCCCACTTAAACTTAAAGAAAAAAATAAGAGACCCGTCATCTAATTTAACGGGTCTCTAATATATAAAACTTGTAGGGTATACAACCCCCAGATGTATCTCAGCCGACATCACTTCTATTTTCCCCATTTCTCGCCCCACTCTCTCTCTGTATCCTTCTCTCTCTCTTCCTCAGCCGTTCCCGAGTTATTTACAAAACAAGTGTATTTTGAAAACATATTTACCAAAATAGTGTGCTTTCAAACATAATTACCAAAAGGGTGTTGTTTTCTATTAAGTAGGTTTTAATTGATTTTTTTACTCTTTTTTTACTGACTTTTTTTACTGCTTTTTTTTACTGCCTTTTTATTTTATTTTTTGTAAAATATTTTTTTTTTTTACTATTTTTACTGTTTTTTTAAAACTTTTTTTCACTACATTTTTACTGATTTTACTGATTTTTTTTAGTACTATTTTTTATTATGTCTTATATGACAATCACAACAATTGTTTGAACAATGCTAACAATAAAAAATTAAAACCAACATCATCACAAAGTTTTTAGGTACTAAACAAACGAGTTATTTACCAAACGAAAAGACAAAAGTAACATTTCTATTTTCTTCCGAATATCTTGAGTCGATAACCGATCTTTATCTGTAAAAAAATAAAGAAATAAGAGATATAGTCATACCAATTAACCGAATAAATTTTCTAAAATTTGTCTTTATATACCGTGGCTTAGACAGACATCCCTTTCGGTTGTGACACTACAAAAAAAAAAACAGTTTTTACCGACGCCCGTACCCGCCGTTGTTAAACTTATAATTTACCAACGTCATTACTGACTCCCGTTATTTAATTGATTTACCGACGCCATTGCCGACGACCGGTTCACAGACTTATTTTTTTCTTTTTTTCATAATTAACGACGCCGTTTACCGACGCCCTTACCGACGCTATTTCGGCATTGGTAATTTTTTTTTCTTTTTTCACAATTAACGACACCATTTATCGATACCCTTACCGACGCCATTTTGACGATGGTGACTTTTTTTATTTTTTTCACAATTAACGATGCCGTTTACCGACGTCAGTATTCACGTCCGGGCTCAGGCGGGTTAGGTCCGGGCTCAAAGTGGTCAGTCCGGCTCCATTCAATTTCAAATGGCTGAGAAAGATTTTGGTATATAAACAACACAATACATTACTGTTTTTCCGATGTGGGATAGTGTAAAAAATTTAACGACGCCATTTCGGCGTCAGTAAACAGCGTCGTTAATTGTGAAAAAAGAAAAAAAATAATAATAAAAATTTACCAACGCCGAAATGACGTCGGTAAACAGCATCGTTAATTATGAAAAAAATAAAAAAAATCACCATCGCCAAAATGGCGTCGGTAAGGGTATCGATAAACGGTGTCGTTAATTATGAAACAAAGGAAAAAAAAATTACCAATGCCGAAATGGCGTCGGTAAACGGCGTCGTTAATTATGAAAAAAAAGAAAAAAATAAGTCTGTGAACCGGTCGTCGGCAATGGCGTCGGTAAATCAATTAAATAACGGGAGTTAGTAATGACGTTGGTAAATTATAAGTTTAACAACGACGGGTACGGGCGTCGGTAAAAACTATTTTTTTTTGTAGTGTCACAACCGAAAAGGATGTCTGTCTAAGCCACGGTATATAAAGACAAATTTTAGAAAATTTATTTGGTTAATTGGTATGACTATATCTCTCATTTCTTTATTTTTTTGTAGATAAAGATCAGTTATCGACTCAAGATATTCAGAAGAAAATAGAAATGTTACTTTTGTCTTTTCGTTTGGTAAATAACTCGTTGGTTTAGTACCTAAAAACTGTAACACCCCCAAGACGTTCAGGGCATATTACAGCGCCGTGGACCCCACACTGTGGAATCCACCAGGCTAACATACCAACAAGACATTCGACAACGAAAAGCTATCATTAATAAAACGACAATTCAAATAAAAGACTACAAACCGACAATTAAATTCTGACATCAAATCCATTTCCCAAAACGGGAACACAACATTAACAATTTCAAACAGGAAGTACTCGAGTACTTAAACCAATTTTATAATACATAAATCCCAAAATCAGACATCAATAGTAACCGACAGACATAACATCGAAAATCAAATACTGGACAATATCATGCTTGCCCATCATCCTCATACGTCCCGAGTGCTCGTTTATCCCCACGATCAATACCTGAAATACAAAAAGTATTTCCCCCATTTAAGGGGTTAGCGACAACTGCTAGTGCAAGTACAATCCATTTGAACTACATTCTAATCAGATGAATATATGCGCCAAAGTCATTTTAGAAAACATTTTATATTCCGGAATATTTACAATCACAAAACACATTATCTCCAACAAATCACAATTCAAAGTTAACCGTTGGTACGAGACTCACGGCCACCGTACCCCGCAGAGTCCCGTCGGACATCCCTGGGTGGCTAACCACAGTTCACGATACGCACACTCACGGCAATACGTATCCCTAGAGGCCCCGTCGGACCATCCCTAGGTGAACATACACATAACCATCCACAACAACCACGATACAGCCATAATTCAAATACTAGAACATGTAAACAAATGTAAAGTACTTGCCTTTGAGACATTCTTCGAAGAATCGGAAGTGAAAAATGACTACGGATGATCCGAATGGAAAACGACGGTTCCTAAACGAAGAATTAGCATAACTCAGTCCCAACGGACATCAATAATCGAAAGGAATACTCCCAAAACCCCGATTACAATTAACGACAAAAGACGTTCAATCAATACGGGTGAGGGTTTACGCAAAATCTCCCGTATTGATAATTCGTTGATTAAAATCAAGGAAACTGGATTTGGAATCATTCAATAATCACAATCGGTGAAGAATATCGTAATATAGATGAACAATTCGGAACTAAACCCTAAAATCCCGAAATCCCCCAAAAACGTCAAAATTAGGGTTCCTGAGGAATTACCTTGAATTCGGACGATGGAGATGGGTTTAGATGGTGGTGTGTTATGCTCGAGACACAAGAATTGGACTGGAAGGGAACTCCACCGATTACTCTCCACAATCTGCTCTGAATCGCCAAAATCGCCCGTAGGAAGGGAAGGAAAGGAAAAGAATGAAAAATAATGCTGAAACTAAACTGCCCCTAATCTTTAAAAATGTGAAGTTAGCGCACGCTAACTAGCATGTATAGCGCACGCTAACGGGGCTGAGACCGGTCCAGTAGCTACTGCTGCCAATCGCTAGCGCACGCTAACAATAACGAGTTAGCGCACGCTAACTGCACATTGGTAGCGCACGCAAGGCAACAGGGGTAGCGTGCGCTACCTACGCAGCAGTTCAATACTGCTGCTCATATCAGCAGTACGCTGCTGTCGAAGATACAAAACACGAAACGCACTTCGAAACCAGAATCCAGGAACATAGACGCGAAGCATACAAGACGACGGAGCTAAGCGCTGAAAGAGAAATACAATTCCGACCACCGAAGGGTCCGTAATGCGACAACGAAAACAAGATTCCCTAAACTATTAGGAAATTACAAAAATGGCCCAAGTGCCCGAAAATCACGAAACGACGTCGGATTTACAAACCGAAAGTATCCACATGACCAACTCAACCATACGAACTTGTACAAACCAAGAAACAACGGAAACGAACGAGTTTTACAAGAATCGAACGTTCATACGGCAAAACATGTCATAAAATGAAATTACTTGAAAACATCATCAAAACTCGTCCAAATGGAAAAACTCCAAGAACAAAATAGATTCAAAATGTCGAAACGGTTACAAGCGAGTCGATAAAAATAGACATACACCAAAAATGGAAACCGCTAAAAATGGAAAAGTTACGGATATTACAAAAACTTTGTGGTGATGTTGGTTTTAATTTTTTATTGTTAGCATTGTTCAAACAATTGTTGTGATTGTCATATAAGACATAATAAAAAATAGTACTAAAAAAAGCAGTAAAAACAGTAAAAATGTAGTGAAAAAAAGTTTAAAAAAAAAGAGTAAAAATAGTAAAAAAAAAACAGTTTAAAAAAATTAAATTAAAAAGGCAGTAAAAAAAGGCAGTAAAAAAAGTCAGTTAAAAAATCAATTAAAACCTACTTAATAGAAAACAACACCCTTTTGGTAATTATGTTTGAAAGCACACTATTTTGGTAAATATGTTTTCAAAATACACTTGTTTTGTAAATAACTCGCCGTTCCCCCCCTCCCCCTCAAGATTTCTTCGATCTATTTCTCGCCTCTTTCTTCTTCCCTCGGCGTACAAGGTATTGGCGAATTCACCGCCACCGGCGAACTGCCTCCTGGGATGGGAGAAGAGTTGTGAGTGAAGGCCATTCAGAGACCCATCCCGATCCCCATTCACGCCCTTCCTTCCTCCCAAATCCACAACCCTAATCCCAATCCCTTCTTCAAACTGAGACTACTTAAACGGTGCCCCAGAATACATTTTCGGGTCTGCAGTAATGGCGAAAGCAATAATCAGAAAACTAGAGCCGCCGCCGCTACTTGCCGCCTGCCACCGCCGACCACCACAGCCACCCCTACATTAATTTGTTTAAAGGTTTGTTTTAATTATTTAATGTTTTTTTTTGTTTAGTGTGTATTGTTTAATTTTGGTATAAGTTTGTTTTTGATTTTGTTAAATTATGTTTGTTTTTTATTTTTGTAGTACCGCCACCGCCTGCTGTCTAGCCGAACCACTGTAGCTGGAGCACCGCCACTGCCCCGCCTGCTGTCTCTCGCCATTTGATAAAGGTATAGTTCACGAGGTTAGGTTTATTTAGTTGAATGCTCGTTAAAGAGAGTTAGAAGCTGGAACGCTGCCAAGACCTATTGCTCAATCGACGGAGGAGCTGTATCAAAACTACAAAAATGTTGTAATTTTTTTTCTTTGTTTCTTTTTTAAGAATTCCTTTATTTTTAACGTGTGTGAAACACTGAGTAGCATAGACCATTTGAATGAGTAGGAAACTGATTTTAGCTTATTTATGTGTGTTTGTCATCTTATTCTTGAAAAAGGTCAATAGGAATAGGATATATGATTGCAAAATGAACCTAAACTATAATGTCACTAAAGAGTAGGTATATGCAGTTTTTGTTGCAGCTTTCCTCCTTGTGTCTTGTTACCGCATATCAAGCTTTGGATTTCATGTTTATAATTCTTGGCTTGTAGCCTGACATTTTCATGAGGCGTTAGGTTTAGTTTAGACGAGTAACAGTATTTAGCGAGTGTCACTATTGGGAGTGTTTCTCACTAATTTGTGTATAAGCTAGTACTTGGTTTCTGAAATATCACCTTCCTTATGTTAGTGCCAGTTACTGGTCAGGATTGTCAGTTTGTCACTGGCCACGATTGTCAATTTGTCACTTTAAGAGCTTATCAGTTGTGATCATTTGCCCTCCTGTCAAAGGTTTAAGCTTTTAGGTGAGTTGGTGAGTCAGAGATGGAGATAGAGATGATAAAGGTAAGTATGATCGTCATCCTTAATCGCAGTATTGTTTATTTTCAGGAATCATATTTTGGCAATGTATATTTTGGCAATGTATTCATCTGATGGAAGAAACGACTCAAGCGTGTACGGTTGTTACTGACTATTTCATATTATATGATTGTCTGAATCCAATTAGCGTCCTGCATCCGGTGTGCTTTTTATATGTTTACAGTAAGGTCTTCCTCTTTAGCATAACATGTCTTTGTTTTCTAATGTTTTAAAATGATGTTCTGTTACGAATTATTTTTTTGGCTTTTATTAGGAAGTCCTCTTTTGCATTGTTTTGCACTATTATGTAAATATGTTTTTTGTAATATCCGGTATTTTTCTTTCCCTTGTATTTCACTTTTGGTATATTTCTCGGTCATAGTGACCCTCATGTATCTTTCAGTATGTCCTTCCTGTCAATTGTTGAATTGTATTCTCGTTATTGTTCGTTGTTTCAATTTTCCTCACATGAGTTCGACTTTGTTAGATCACCATTAATTTTTGGTGACTCCAAAAATTATGAATCTTTGCAATATTTTAGAACATCGAGTTAGCTTTCCAATGGTTCAAACGGTGAGTCAATCGGAGTCCGGACGAGAGAGTTATGGTCGTTTCAGTTTTTGGCCGAGCACTTCCAGGAGCCTTTCGGCCGATAGGGGGGGTCGATAGACTCTACTGCCGGCATTCTGTATGGGTATCGGTTGGGCCTATCGGCCGATAGGCAGGCCGATATGTAAATTTCTTCACCTTCGAACTTCCAGTAGCCTTTCGGCCGATAAGGGGGGTCGATAGACCCTACTGCCGGCATTCCGTATGGCTATCGGTTGGGCCTATCGGCCGATAGGCCGGCCGATAGGTTCTGCTGCGTTACCCTATAAATGTGTTGTTTTGAGCGAACAGCTCATTTTCCTTCCCCATTTTACACGGCGTCGCGAGAGAGAGATATAGAGGGAGAGAGAGTTCTTCATCCGGGGGTCGATTTTCATCATTTCTTTTTGGTTGTGAGGCTCGGATAATCAATCTAACGCGTGTTCTACGGATCGTAATACTTGAATCACTCAAGGTAATATCTCTTGAAACCCTACCTTTTTGGATAATTGGGGATTTTGGGGTTTTGTCCGATTCTTTCCGTTTCGTTGATGGATTCATGATGAATATGATTATTCTTGTTGGTATTCTTAGTTTCCCTACGGATTCATGGTATATTTCGTGATTTTTACGGAATCGAGAGGGTTCGGTTGTGGTCCGCCCTCGTTGTTGTTTGTATACGAATATACATGAATCGTAGGCGGGTTTCCGGGAGTATTCCATTTCCATAATCGTTTAGAAGTGGTTGTGATTGTCTATTCAAATCGTTAGGTTCATTTCCGCCGGTCCCTTGCGGTCGTGTTCAACTCTTCCGTTCCGTTCGTGTTATCATCTATTTAATCGAGGCAAGTATTTTTGGAAACCTTTATGCTTAACGTGAAATAGTAATGTATATTGTGTGTGATTGCTCACCTCGGGAGGGTCCGACAGGATCACGGAGGGAATCGATGGTATAGCCACGGATTCACGAGTTTGTTTCGCTAGCCACTCGGGAGGGTCCTTAGGGATCTCGGAGCGGGATCAATGGTATAGCCTGTTCCCAAGGCGATGCGTGTGCGTGGTTTGTTTTATATTATGGCCACGGGAGGGTCCTTAGGGATCACGGAGCGGGATCAATGGTATAGCCACTGTTCCCACGGCAAATTGTTTGACTGTTTATTTCCTAAAGGACATGTCTAGTTTTGGTTTTAGAAAATGATATTGACGCATGTACTATGAAATGTGTAAGCGATTGGTTTGCCTTGATTACTTGTACTAGCGTAATTGCTAACCCCTCTGGGGACCCGTTTTGGGAAAATTCGTTTTATGAATTTCAGGTCAGGTTCATCGGGACGAGCGGGCTGGACCGATTACGGATGATGGCCATGCGTGATGATTGTGCATAAGAGAAGTCTTAATGTCTTTTTGTCTTTTCATCTTTTATGGCTTTTTAACTAATAGTCGTACTCGAGTACTTAAGAGTTCTTGTTCGTCCAGATTGTATTGTTGTGTTTATGTTGTGTTGGGTGATGATGTTATATTGACCGGTTGAACCGGGTGGATTGTTCTGTTTTGCGTCTTTATGACGTGGTGTTATTTTATCGTTTCTGTGAGTCGTTGTGTATGATCTTTGTTCACCTGGTGGGTCCCATATAGGGATTCACGGCGGCGTAATATACCTCGGATATCACCGGGGTGTTACGAGAAAATGGTATCGAGCTCTAGGTTTATGGATACCTAGGCTTGTTGGTTTATTGGGTCTTGTGGTGTTTGGTCTTGCACATCATCGTCACGCTGCCATGATTCCGGTACTACCGGTGTCAGTAAGTTTTCCTTCCTCTGCTCATTATTTCCTTGTATCGTACCTTTGATTCTCGACTTGTAATTGTTCTTCTCTCGTACTTACCCTCGTATGGCTTTTGCTACTTGTTTAACTCCGGCATGGATGCTTTGGAAGAGGTCGTGGTCGCGGTCGTGGTCGTGGACGCGGCCGGGGGCGTGGGCGGCCGGTGGGCGGCCACGTCACGATCTTGAGGCCGGCGATCGGCGGCCGTCATAGCCATGCTTCTTCTCGGGAGCGTGCCGATCTTGGTATCGCGGCCGTAATGCGGCAAATGGTAAACCGGATGGCGGCTATAGCTCGGGTGGTCGAACCCCAACCGTGCCCATGCTAATCGGGCGGAGCGGATCGGCGGCTTCAGGATGTCATCAAGATGCATCCTCCCGATTTCGGGAGCTTCGGACCCGATCGGGTGGGAAGGGTGGATCAAGGAGATATCAAGTATTCCTTTGCTACCAAGCTGTCCAGGGACCGTAAAGTCCCTATTGCTCAATATTTTCTCACTTTGGGGGCCTTCTGAGTGGTGGAGGCCGTTGGGCCCAAAGACCATCTTTGCTTCGTGGGTGAGTTTCAAGAGTTGATGGAGACCGAATATTGTCCGTGGCCGGTCGACGAGGCTCGAGTGCATGCTTTCTACGATGCTCAACCTCGGGATATTCCGTATCCCAAGCTATTGCTGATTTCAACAAAGAGTTGGGTTATGTGAAGACCCAAGTTGTCGCAGAGCCACAAAATTTACCATTATTCCAGGAGGATGAAGCCGCCCATTCGGGACTATATGTCCAGGCTCGTCGTACTACCACGAAGGATTATCGAGTCGAGCCCTTGCTTATGATATGTCGGTGGCCGAGTGATTTGGCTCGTGAGAGCAAGAAGCAGAAGTCGGTCGGAAACTTTTCTGGTCCCAAGAGTGGAGGCCAGCAGAAATCTCGAGCTGCGAATATTTCTACGGGCGGTTCGGCTCGTTTCTCTGGGAGCTTTAGGGGTGCCGCCGGAACCCCCGCTCGTGAGCTTACATGCTTTAACTGCGGCCTTTCGGGTCATAAGAATCGGGACTGTCCTCGTCCGCCTTTAACTTGTCATACTTGTGGTCAGTCGGGCCACAAGGCTTCTTTTTGTGATCAGCTCAGACAGCTTCGCGGTGCCTGTTCTTCTCACCCAGCACCTATGGATCCGAGTGTGAACCAGGGCTCATTTGCTCCGCCGCCTCCACCGAGTGCCGGCCGAGGTAGGGGTCGGGGTCAGCCCGCTAGGGGTGGAGCTTCGATGTCGGCTCTGCTCGCACGTATCTATGAGATGAGGAGAGGCGATGATCCAAAGGCTCTTTGTGGCGGCAGTGCGTTCATATCCATTCTCATCTGTCGGTGTGCTTTTTGATTCGGGTGCTACGCATTCATTCATTTCTCTAGAGTGTGTACGCGTTTGAGTCTCATTGCTTGTCACCTTGTGAGCCTTTCATCGTTAAACTTCTAGCGGTGATAGAATTGTCGGTGATCGAGAAGTCCGGACTGCTGTGATTATTTGTGAGAGGGCTTGGCTCTCTAATCTTATTGTTGTGGGTATCGAGGCGAGGATTTAATTCTCGGGAATGATTGGCTCGAGCGGCATGGTGCAATCATGAACTACCGCACGAGGATCATTACCATGTTAGCCGAGGACGGCCTTGAACACTCTTTCGCGGGCGAAAGAGAAACCAGTTTGTTATTAACGCCTTGAAGGCGGTGAAACTCTGCGAAAAGGATGTCTTGGTTATTGGTGCTACGCCTTGAAGGCGGAGAATGGTGGAGTCGAGTTTTCATCGATTCCGATCGTTAGTGAGTTCCCGATGTATTTCTGACGAGTTGCGGGATTGCCTACGGATCGTGAGGTTGGGTTTGTTATAGAGTTAGAGCCGGGCGCGGCTCCGATTTCGAAGGCGCCGTATCGCATGGCACCTTCAGTGATGGCCGAGTTGAAGAAGCAGTTGAGTGAGCTTCTTGAGTCGAGGTATGTTCGGCCGAGCGCCTCGCCTTGGGCGCACGGTCTTGTTTGTGCGTAAGAAGGATGGTTCACTACGTTTGTGTATCGACTATCGTGGTGAACAAGGTGACCATCAAGAACAAGTATCCTTTGCCGAGAATTGACGACTTGTTCGACCGATTGCGAGGAGGCTGCGGTATTCTCGAAGATTGATTTAAAATCGTGGTACTATCGGCTCCGAGTGAGAGAGTCCGACGTGCAGCGGCTTTTCGGACGAGATACGGACATTATGAGTTTGTAGTTATGCCTTTCGGGTTAACTAACGCGCGGCGGTGTTCATGCGATTGATGAACAAAGTCTTTATCGAGTATTTGGATAAGTGTGTCGTCGTCTTCATTGACGATATTCTTATTTATTCGAGGAACGAGGAAGAGCATGCCCATCATTTGCGGATAGTGTTAGACATTTTGAGGGCCGAGCAACTCTATGCGAAGTTCTCGAAATGTGAGTTATTTGAAGGAAGTGATGTTTTTGGGTCACGTGATTTCGGTAGGGGGTTCGTGTAGATACGCGAGAAAATTGAGGCGGTGTTGGATTGGGCATCGCCACAAATGTGAAGGAGGTCCGTAGTTTCTTGGGTTTGGTGGCTACTACCGTAGGTTCGTCGAGGTTTCTCAAAACTAGCTCGACCACTTACCTGATTGCTCCGTAATCCGAGAAGTTAAATGCTGGACCGATGAGAGGCGATCGAGTTTTGAGGAGGCTGAAGAAGCGTTTGACTTCAGCCCGGTTTTGGCATTGCCATGTGGCAACGAGGGTTTCGCCGTTTTTAGCGATGCTTGGTCGTGGTCTTGGGTGCGTATTGATGCGGCCACGGCAAGACCATTGCCTATGCGTCGAGACAGATTGAGGCCGTATGAGCTTAACTACCCTACTCACGATTTGGAGTTAGCGGCGGTGGTCTTTGCACTCAAGATTTGGCGTCACTATCTTTTCGGCTCTGCATGTCGATTTTTACCGATCATAAAAGTCGAAGTACATATTTACTCGGCGAGAGTTGAATATGAGGCAGAGGAGGTGGTTAGAGTTGATTAAGGATTATGACCTCGAAATCCTTTATCATCCGGTAAGGCGAATGTCGTGGCCGACGCCTTGAGTCGGAAACCGATTGCGTTGCGAACGCTTGAGGTCCTTACGCCTCGATCCGAGCTTCGGCGGGCCTTGATCGGGTTAGATGTTGAGGTTTTGCCGCTGGATCTGTCGGGCAACTTTGTGCCTTAGAAATTTCGTCGTCTTTGATCGATGAAATTAAATCAAGCAATTAGAGGATCCGATGATTACTCAAATCCGAGAGAACGTTCTTAAAGGAAAGTCTCCTGGGTTTGTGATTCACGAGGATGGCGTTTTGAGATTCCAGAGTCGGCTTTGTGTGCCGAGCGACTCGAGTTGAGGCGAGTATTTTACGGGAGGCCCATGCTACACCTTATTCCGTTCATCTGATACGAGTAAGATGTACAAGGACACGAGGAGGAACTTCGGTGGAATGATATGAAGGAGGAAGTCGCACGGTTGTGGCGAGATGTTTGACTTGCCGGCGAGTCAAAATCGAGCATCGGCTGACCTGGGTTATTGCGATCACTTCCGTTCGGAATGGAAGTGGGAAGATATATCGATGGATTTCGTTACGAGTTTGCCGAGATCGAGGTCGGGCATGAATATGGTATGGGTGATTGTTGATCGCCCGACCAAGTCGGCACATTTTCGGGCATCAAGGACACTTGGGGCCGGAGAAGTTAGCTCGTGTGTTTATTGCGCGGATCGTGAGACTTCACGGTACTCAAGTCTATTGTTTCGGATCGTGACGGCCGTTTTGTATCGCACTTCCGGGCGGTGCATAAGGCGTTAGGTACCGGTTGCGTTTGAGTACCTCTTTTCATCCCGATCGGATAGGCGGTCGGACGCACTATCCGGACATTCGAGGACATGTTGCGTGCTTGTGCCCTCGATTGGAGTAGTATTTGGGAGGAGCATTTGCCATTGATCGAATTCACGTACAACAATAGTTGCACGCGTCGATTCGGATGGCACCGTATGAGCACTTTATGGGCGGCGATGTCGATCGCCGATTTGTTGGAATGAGGCGTCCGATTTAGTCGGGACCGAGCCGGATGTCGTTTTAGAGACGAGGCGGAAGATAGAGTTAATTCGAGAACGGATGTTGGCGCCCGGAGTCGGCGAAGTCATATGCCGACGTCCGTCGTCGACCTTTGGAATTCGAGGTGGGAGACCACGTTTTGCTAAAGGTGTCGCCGGCGAAGGAGTTTTTCGTTTTGGGAAGAAAGGAAAGTGAGCGAGATTTATTGGACCCTTTGAGATTCTCGGCGAGTCGGTGAATTAGCGTACCGTTTGGCGTTACCTCGGCCTTGAGTCATGTTCATAGCATTTTTCATGTTTCCCGATTGAGGAAATATGTTCGGATCTAGTCACGTCATCGATTATGGCGAGGTTGATATTGCCGAAGATATTACTTTTGAGAACGTCCTTTGAAGATTTTGGAGCATCGTGAGAAAGCGGTGAGGCATAAGACCATCCCTTTGGTCAAAGTTCGGTGGTCGAGACACGGTGTCGAGGAGGCAACTTGGGAAACCGAGGATAGCATGCGTGCTAGGTACCCTGAGTTGTTTGTTTCTTAAGTTTCGGACGAAACTTATTTTTAGAGGGTAGAATGTAATATCCGGTATTTTTCTTTCCCTTGTATTTCACTTTTGGTATATTTCTCGGTCATAGTGACCCTCATGTATCTTTCAAGTATGTCCTTCTGTCAATTGTTGAATTGTATTCTCGTTATTGTTCGTTGTTTCAATTTTCCTCACATGAGTTCGACTTTGTTAGATCACCATTAATTTTTGGTGACTCCAAAAATTATAAATCTTTGCAATATTTTAGAACATCGAGTTAGCTTTCCAATGGTTCAAGCGGTGAGTCAATCGGTCCGGACGAGAGAGTTATGGTCGTTTCGATTTTGGCGAGCACTTCCGGGAGCCTTTCGGCCGATAGGGGGTCGATAGACTCTCTGCCCGGCATTACGTATGGGTATCGGTTGGGCCTATCGGCCGATAGGCTGGCCGATATGTAAATTTCTTCACCTTGAACTTCCGGTAGCCTTTCGGCCGATAAGGGGGTCGATAGACCCTCTGCCGGCATTCCGTATGGCTATCGGTTGGGCTATCGGCCGATAGGCGGCCGATAGGACCTGCTGCGTTACCACTATAAATGTGTTGTTTTGAGCGAAACGGCTCATTTTCCTTCCCCATTTTACACGGCGTCGCGAGAGAGATATAGAGGGAGAGAGAGTTCTTCATCCAGGGTCGATTTTCATCATTTCTTTTCGGTTGTGAGGCTCGGATAATCAATCTAACGCGTGTTCTACGGATCGTAATACTTGAATCACTCAAGGTAATATCTCTTGAAACCCTACCTTTTTGGATAATTGGGGATTTTGGGGTTTTGTCCGATTCTTTCCGTTTCGTTGATGGATTCATGATGAATATGATTATTCTTGTTGGTATTCTTAGTTTCCCTACGGATTCATGGTATATTTCGTGATTTTTACGGAATCGAGAGGGTTCGGTTGTGGTCCGCCCTCGTTGTTTGTATACGAATATACATGAATCGTAGGCGGGTTTCCGGGAGTATTCCATTTCCATAATCGTTTAGAAGTGGTTGTGATTGTGCTATTCAAATCGTTAGGTTCATTTCCGCGGTCCCTTGCGGTCGTGTTCAACTCTTCCGTTCCGTTCGTGTTATCATCTATTTAATCGAGGCAAGTATTTTTGGAAACCTTTATGCTTAACGTGAAATAGTAATGTATATTGTGTGTGATTGCTCACCTCGGGAGGGTCCGACGGGATCACGGAGGGAATCGATGGTATAGCCACGGATTCACGAGTTTGTTTCGCTAGCCCGGCTCGGGAGGGTCCTTAGGGATCACGGAGCGGGATCAATGGTATAGCCACATTCCCAAGGCGATGCGTGTGCGTGGTTTGTTTTATATTATGGCCGGCTCGGGAGGGTCCTTAGGGATCACGGAGCGGGATCAATGGTATAGCCACTGTTCCCACGGCAAATTGTTTGGACTGTTTATTTAGGAAAGGACATGTCTAGTTTTGGTTTTAGAAAATGATATTGACGCATGTACTATGAAATGTGTAAGCGATTGGTTTGCCTTGATTACTTGTACTAGCGTAATTGCTAACCCCTCTGGGGACCCGTTTTGGGGAAATTCGTTTTATGAATTTCAGGTCAGGTTCATCGGGACGAGCGGGCGCTGGGACAATACGAGGATGATGGCCATGCGTGATGATTGTGCATAAGAGAAGTCTTAATGTCTTTTTGTCTTTTCATCTTTTATGGCTTTTGAACTAATAGCTGTACTCGAGTACTTAAGAGTTCTTGTTCGTCCAGATTGTATTGTTGTGTTTATGTTGTGTTGGGTGATGATGTTATATTGACCGGTTGAACCGGGTGGATTGTTCTGTTTTGCGTCTTTATGACGTGGTGTTATTTTATCGTTCCTGTGAGTCGTTGTGTATGATGCTGTTCAGCCTGGTGGGTCCCATATAGGGATTCACGGCGCTGTAATATACCTCGGATATCCTGGGGGTGTTACATTTTTGGTACGAGAAGTACAATTTAATGAAGTGAAAACTTCACCCGCCTAGACATGGTTTCCATTGTGTATCTATGAATTTGTGAATTAATATTTGGAAGAAAGCTGACCTATGATTCGGGACTCTTTAAAATCCTTTTATTTTGTTTTTTTATCCTTATCAATCAAGGCTACTACATGTCATTTAACTTGTGTATACTTCTTTATTGCTCAACTACTGTTGGCATTGCACCTATTTTCCTTTTTGCAACTCTTTTGTATGAGATCTTGCTTTCTTAAGAGCCTAATGTTTACTTTTACAATTGAACCATCAGGGTGAAAATGTGATTTTCAATTCAAACCATCAATCAGAAGTGACAAATCCTTATATTTCTGAGAACATAGTAAGACCGTTAATTATATTTTAGAACCATGTATCATTAAAGTGCTTCCAGTAGTCTAATATTCGAATGTTGTTATGCATATCTATGTGGCAGGGGACAAAGTTATTATAGATCCTCTTTGCAAGCCGTTCAACAAGGAAAGGTTCCAATATACTTTCTATTTGGCATCACAAGTTTGCCTTTTCTTAACTAGGGTGTTGACTGATGGCCTACCATTTGATATTTGTGATTCTTGAGCAATTTTAGTGATTTTAGGTCTAAAAGAAATGTTTAATAACTTTACTATTTGAATTTTAGGGGTGGGTCAAAAATAATATGGATTGCACCAAGTGGTGGCAGGGACATGCCGGATCCGATCACAAACCAATGGTTTCAGGTAAGATGTATACTGCTAATCTGCTCCGACATGGAAACAGTAGGAAGACTTTAGGAATAAAAAATTATTGACTACTCGTCTCCAATTACAGTTATGTTTTTTTTTACTTGGCAACTTCCGTTCATAATATTATTGTAATGGTGCATATTTGTTTTGCAGTTGATATAAAATAAATAGAATTGTGTGCATATATGTTTGAAGGTTGACATAAAATCAATGGAATGGTACATATGTGTTTTGTTGTTGATATAAAATAAATAGAAGGGTGTGCATATGTGTTTTACGACTCATGTAAAATCAACAGAAGTATGTGCAATTTTGGTTATGAAGGTATGCTCATCTAGTTTTGTTATGTTGTATGCTTTGACATGTTCTGGTTCTCCTCTCATCCTGATGTGGTTATTGTTGATATCCAGCAGCCTACATTTTCAAGGCTTATATCCGGATGATGATATTAGACCAACGAAGCGCAAAAACGTTTACGTCTCTATTGATAGCATGTAAAGGGAAGCTAGAAGATCAAGACTCAAAAGTCGTTAAATTATTAAGAATTTTATTATGTTCGACATTACAATTTTATTGTATTTGAATTCGTTTTGATATTATATATATATATATATATATATTTGAATTTGTTCTGATATATATATTGATTTCTTATATGTGAATAAAAGATGCATATAGTCACAGTTATTATCACTTTTGGTCACTATTTGCTTAATTCGTTGTGTGACTAAATATTACAAAAGGCTACACAAACAAAAAATTCATGTGACAATTGGATGAATAATAGTCACACAAAACACACATTTCTTCACTTGAAACAGCATATGGTCACACTTATTAACACTTTTGGCCATTTTATGCTTAATTGTATGTGACTAAATACCCAAAAGCAAAATGCTTTGTGTGACTAAATGTTACAAAAGGCCACACAAACAAAAAATTCATGTGGCCATTGGATGATCAATAGTCACAAAAAATACACATTTCTTCACTTTAAACACTATATGATCACACTTATTCACACTTTTGGCCACTTTATGTTTAATTGTATGTGGCTAAATACCCAAAAGAAACATGCTTTGTGTGACTAAATGTTACAAAAGGCCACACAAACATACAATTCATGTGGCCATTGGATGATCAATAGTCACATAAAATACACATTTCTTCACTTTAAACACCATATGGTCACACTTATTCACACTTTTGGCCACTTTATGCTTAATTGTATGTGACTAAATACCCAAAAGCAAAATGCTTTGTGTGACTAAATGTTACAAAAGGCCACAAAAACAGACAATTCATGTGGCCATTGGATGATCAATAGTCACATAAAATACAAATTCTTCACTTTAAACACCATATGGTCACACTTATTATCACTTTTGGCCACTTTATGCTTAATTGTATGTGACTAAGGCCCTGTTCTTTTGGACTTATTTTGATTTTGATTCGATTCGATTCGATTCGATTCGAGTCCATTCGATTCGATTCGATTGATTCGATTCGATTCGATTATTTCGATTCTTCTTCTTCTTATTATTATTAATCTTAATTATTATTATTATTATTATTACTAATAATATTACTATTATTGTTGTTGTTGTTGTTAATTACTATTATTATTATTTACCATTATTATTATTACTATTTACCCTTAATATATATTTGATTCGATTCGATTCGAGTCCATTCGATTCGATTCGATTCGAATCCATTCGATTCGATTCGATTCGATTCGATTCGATTCAGATTCATTCGGTCGAAAAACGAGCCTAAATACCCAAAAGAAACATGCTTTGTGTGACTAAATGTTACAAAAGGCCACACAAACATAAGATTCATGTGGCCATTGGATGATCAATATTCACACAAAACACACATTTCTGCACTTGAAACATCATATGGTCACACTTATTCACACTTTTAGCCACTTTATGCTTAATTGTACGTGACTAAATGTAACACCCCCAGATCGAACCGGGAATATTACACGCCGTAGACCCTCTCCGTGAGGATCCACCAGGCTAGACATCAAAACAACACATTACATTACATACCGACGAATCAAAATAACGAACCAATAGACCGATTTGGTCTGTCATCACTGACTTACAAATAAAAATACATAAACTCATCCAGACTCATACCCATGCAAGGGTAAAATACTCGCAACAATGAATAATAAGACAGCGGAAAAGACAATACAATGGACTCCGACTAACTGAACCCAAAACTGGCCTTCGTGTGATTAGTATCATTCGTCTTTCATCATCCCTCGTACCGATCCTGTGTCTTGCTCCCGAAAACCTGCATGTACCTGGACACAATACAGATATCCACCCCCCGATTACTCGGGGGTTAGCAAAACTCCACTGTTTCGCTAGTGCAAGTATAAAGTGCAAATACGAGCCATACACAACACATTCCGAGAATACAACGAAAGACTTCCCGAGATATATTTAGTTAAAAATAGTTCAAGTCTTGAAAGTAGAAACGAAGCAAGTAAGCACTTTGAAAACATTTCCAAATCTCAGGAGTTTTGAAAACATTAGAAGTTGAAAAGTTCTTAATTCCTCGAAAGTCATTTAGGGTCACAACCCCAAAGTTCATTTTTCCAAAATGCAAATCGGTTAACAAATCGCGGGGTCCACGACCCAACCATTATGGTCACAAAACACAGGGTCCACGACCCGATCATCCACTTCAATTCACTTACCAGTGCACATTACACATAACACATTAATCTTATGCCATTCTATCCAAGCACCAAGACTCGATATATAATGTCTCTTGACCCCGAGCGTAGAGCATTGTGATACTCCGGACATATATCACAATTAATTATCAAAACATCAACATCAATATCACAGAAACCACACTTGGTAACCCATGGCCGTACCCATTAGTATCGGCTCCCAGAGGCCCCGTCGGACCGTCCCCAGGTGGGAAACCACTTCCGCGGCCGTACCCATTAGTATCGGTCCCCAGAGGTCCCGTCGAACCGTCCCCAGGTGGAAGAACATCAACACACGCACCCAAGTCCACTTCCGTGGCCGTACCCATTAGTATAGGCCCCCAGAGGCCACATGCCATCCCCAGGTGGAAGAGTAACAACTCACAGATTACAAAACCACGACTCTCAAAGGTTAAACACACAAAATATATATAGTCGAGGCACCTTGCTAGAATGGCCAAATTATCCAACACGTACTCACGAACCAGAACTATATCAATTCACAAGGGAGCACAAGATTTCAACAACACCGAACGACACAACCAATATCACCAAAAACTCACATATTCATCCATAGCCACAGGACTCCAAGCACATAATTTGATAAAAGAATTACACTTTACATTTACCAACGACATAATCATACGCAATGACATCACAAGAAAGTAAGGTGATTCTATACTCGACACTAGCACACATATTCAACTAAGCACATTAATTACCGACACACACGGGTCATTTTTACAAAAACCATGATGGTAAATATACCGATTCTTTTGAAAAATGGTTATTAATATTTATTTAGCACATATCGACGATTAACAACCATAATATCCACAAAACACGTAATGTATGGGCAAGATACTTGCCTCGATAATCGATACCGGACACTCCTACAATCACGGCTCAGTCGGGACACCTCAAACACCTACGATTCCCCGGCGAAGGAAAAGAATACACCCACGATCGAGAAGCTTGAAGAAAACGACGAACGGAAGGGTTCCGACTCGAGTTCTTCACAAGAATTCGACCCTAACAATATATAATCAATAAATCATCGATCATACGAGGAAGAATAATCGTAGAACGCCCGAAAACCCCTCTATGACATTTTACCGGACACCTTCAAGGCATCGATCAAGAACTCGACCAAAACAACGAATCGATACGATCCAACCATGGAATAACAAGGGAAATGATACAATACATCTAAGTAATCATCAATCCATCAAAATCCTAAGTTAAATCGGATTAAACGGACGAAAACGAACAAAATACCCAAAATCCCCAAAATTAGATTTCTAGAAAATCTGACCTGATTCGGTAGATCGGAGGATGTTATAGGATGGATGATTTATGATATGAACTCCAAAACTTCATGGATTGATTGTACAACAACATCTCTCCATGATTAACCATGCTCCAACCGCGGAAGGGAAGAAAACGAGTGAGAAAAATGGCCAAAAACCCGTCTGCAGGGCCATAAATAAGTGCCGCACGGTGTCTGCGGCCCGTGAGTGTGCCGCGGCACGAGCCCAAAAGTGGCTCCGGTGGTCGGAAGTGTGCCGCGGCTCGGCCGGAGTGTGCCGCGGCACCGTCTGATCAGTTTGGCCGAAAAAATGCCACGAGTGTCTGCGGCCCTGCCCGGCATGTGCCGCGGCCCACTTGCTCGGCGAGAAGGCTGCCGAAACGCTGCGGCCGTGACTCGGCGGAAGGCTGCCGAGCACTACCGGCCGTGACTCGGCGGTGCAGCGTGGGCCAGTTGCCGGCCATGACTCGGCCGGGGCGACTCGACGGCCCGAGCGACCCGAGCGAACACGAATACGAATCGATGATACGGTTACGACGTACTCGCAAAGACGAATCTAAGAGCTAAGAGAACACACAATTCCGACCACCCGAAGGCTCGGAGTTCAACAACGGAAGTAATTACCCAAAACTTTGGGAAATTACAAAAATGGCCCAAAACGTCCGAAAATCACGATACGCGATCAAAACACCAAACCAAAGCTCGCAACATGAATAATAACATTAAATGAACTTACGAGAAACTCGAAACGACAGTTTCGGACGAGATTCGCAAGAATCGCACTCAAGTGCGGAAAAGTCGCTAAAAAGCTCGGAACTCAACAAAACGATACCGAAACGAACTCGGATGACAAAAAGTGCAGAATTAATCATTCTCGAAATGACGAAACGGTCATGAGCGAGTCGTCAAAACGGAATCCGGCTGAAAAAGAAATTTACCAAAAAATCGAAAATTGCAGATATTACATTCTACCCTCCTTAAAAGAAGTTTCGTCCCGAAACTTAAAACAAGTAGGGAGAAGTAATATCCCGCCAAGAAAACTCAATGAGATACGCAAGGAAATGCATAACGTACGCCCATCGGCGAAACATTACAAGCAACACAAAGGAATATACGGCGTGAAAACACGCTCCACGACGACCAACACAACGCCGCCGTTAGGGATATAATAAAATCAACAAGTGACAAGCGTCATCAACTGGATAATACAATCAAGTCAATTATCCGAACAAACACAAAACACAACGGACGAAAATCAGTACGATTGACCAACCCAACGGTACATCAATCAAAACGCGAGCCAATCGCTGAACAAATATGGAATTCCACCGCCCAAGGGTTGGAAGATCGAAAACGAGACTAATTTTCCGAACTTGAAAAGGTCACAACGATATATAGATCAATTTGGGACAATATCAGAACTCGCTCGAATGACAAATGTGAGAAACAACAACAAGTCAGAAGCATTAACGAACACAGTCGATTCGATACGGTTGGACGAAACAGAAGAGAAAGAAAGAAAAATGTGGGTATTACATCATATCACCTTTAAAAGAGGTTTCGTCCCGAAACCTAAACAACGAGAACGAAGTGCTGGAATAGCAACCTTCCCGACTATACCCACTTGGTCCACATTCGATCTTCATGGCCATTAGTATCGTGGTCACGACTGCGTCCTCTGCCCATCGGCATACTAAGCGGATTCCCACTCAATACGATTGCACAACTCCGCAAAATATTATACTAAAGTACCAACTCAGCACGACATATCACATAAGGTAACCAATAACAACTCGAAAAGAAAATCCACGAGGTATCCTTTTAAAGGAAATCTTTTGAAAATCCTTGGATTTGTATATCTATTTAAAATAAACTTTAAAAGTACTTTTGGTACCTCGGGTTGTTTCATCAAAACTTGCAAACAACATACTTTAACCGTCTCATTTGAAATCATTTGAAGTCATCATGCCTCTACGTATCATCATCACCGTTAACAACTAACAAGTTAACCATGCAAGATCATCAAATCATTCTTACATACTCTAACATTTCCAATTCCGAGTTTGAACTTTACATCGAGTGAGATTTTTCATCTTTCACTATATATTTTTGAAAATAAAAATCGCATTGGTTTTTGAAATAAAATATTTTTATGGTGTGAAAGATTTTTGAAAATCATTCACTCGAATTATTTGAAAATGCAACAATACATTAAAATTATTTTCGAAAATTCTCCCAACACTTCACAAACATCAACGACGGTAATATTTTACAAAATGTTCAAGGTACTTTTAAGCAACTCTTTCAAATACCGTCGAGGTTTTATTTGAGAATCCTAGGTCGGCTCGCAAATTTCAAACAATTTCCAAAGTTCATACGAAGCCGCCGGCTAATCGCACTTGCACAAACTTATGAAAGTTTTAGAAAAGCGTGTTCGAACACACTCGCAGCAAACATAATTTATCAATTCATCAAACACAATCAAATATCACCTAGCAATACGAAACACACATTCATGCACAACAGTTGTTATCACTATACACCACGTAGAGAATACAACTACAGGTGATTGGCCGCAAAAGTTAGACCTAACGGCTATAATGTGGTTCCATAGCCTCTGCCCAGATTGACTAACCCTCGCTACAACACATATTTAGCGTGCACTACCCATGCTGCATTAGCGCGCGCTAGCCTTACACTTAGCGTGCGCTAACGGTTCTATTTTAGCAACATGATTGCGAACATATATACGACATTACTGGAATCGAAGGTCACAATTAAACAACAACAATATTCGAATCTCAAAGCCATCGATTCACATAATTAAAACACATCATGAGCAACCATCAAAAGGTAATTGTCATTCAAAACCGAAAAGTTAAAAGCAAGGGTCACGTCTTGAGTATATTTTGTAGAACTCATTTGAGTTCAAAACTCGTGTTTTGAAAACTTATAGTACACAGTGGAAAATAATTATCAATAATTCGAGTTTTCAGAACTTACAGCCTTGTGGTCAACATACGAAAATCAACTTTTTCCTCCCTTGGAGGGCATTTTAAAAATTTTACGTGACTCCCCGAAAGGATTCGAAAACTTAAAATTCCAAGGTTTATACTCTTGCAAGGAAAATGATTTATACAAAGATACATTCAGCAATATCATTCTACATTTTAGCGCAAGACGGGAATCAACAAATATATGTCACTTACTCACGATGCACCTTCAAATATTAACTACATAACACAAAATCACACAGGCTCGTATAGCTCGTGGCACAACCTGTAGTAGGGAGACTTACATCCAAAGATCGCACGAAGATGATGGCTGCACCCTGATACTAATCACGGCCGACATTCCGAACGACGCGTCGCGACACGACATCAGTCAGACTCAATCTGACAAGACAAGACCCAACAATACACGACTGGACCCGACAGCCTAGGTTTCCGCAACCTAAGCTCTGATACCAGAAATGTAACACCCCCAGATCGAACCGGGAATATTACACGCCGTAGACCCTCTCCGTGAGGATCCACCAGGCTAGACATCAAAACAACACATTACATTACATATCGACGAATCAAAATAACGAACCAATAGACCGATTTGGTCTGTCGTCACTGACTTACAAATAAAAATACATAAACTCATCCAGACTCATACCCATGCAAGGGTAAAATACTCGCAACAATGAACAATAAGACAGCGGAAAAGACAATACAATGGACTCCGACTAACTGAACCCAAAACTGGCCTTCGTGTGATTAGTATCATTCGTCTTTCATCATCCCTCGTACCGATCCTGTGTCTTGCTCCCGAAAACCTGCATGTACCTGGACACAATCTGAGATATCCACCCCCCGATTACTCGGGGGTTAGCAAAACTCCTTTGTTTCGCTAGTGCAAGTATAAAGTGCAAATACGAGCCATACACAACACATTCCGAGAATACAACGAAAGACTTCCCGAGATATATTTAGTTAAAAATAGTTCAAGTCTTGAAAGTAGAAACGAAGCAAGTAAGCACTTTGAAAACATTTCCAAATCTCAGGAGTTTTGAAAACATTAGAAGTTGAAAAGTTCTTAATTCCTCGAAAGTCATTTAGGGTCACAACCCCAAAGTTCATTTTTCCAAAATGCAAATCGGTTAACAAATCGCGGGGTCCACGACCCAACCATTACGGTCACAAAAAACAGGGTCCACGACCCGATCATCCACTTCAATTCACTTACCAGTGCACATTACACATAACACATTAATCTTATGCCATTCTAGCCAAGCACCAAGACTCGATATATAATGTCTCTTGACCCCGAGCGTAGAGCATTGTGATACTCCGGACATATATCACAATTAATTATCAAAACATCAACATCAATATCACAGAAACCACACTTGGTAACCCATGGCCGTACCCATTAGTATCGGCCCCCAGAGGCCCCGTCGGACCGTCCCCAGGTGGGAAACCACTTCCGCGGCCGTACCCATTAGTATCGGTCCCCAGAGGTCCCGTCGAACCGTCCCCAGGTGGAAGAACATCAACACACGCACCCAAGTCCACTTCCGTGGCCGTACCTATTAGTATCGGCCCCCAGAGGCCACATGTCATCCCCAGGTGGAAGATTAACAACTCACAGATTACAAAACCACGACTCTCAAAGGTTAAACACACAAAATATATATAGTCGAGGTACCTTGCTAGAATGGTCAAATTATCCAACACGTACTCACGAACCAGAACTATATCGATTCACAAGGGAGCACAAGATTTCAACAACACCGAACGACACAACCAATATCACCAAAAACTCACATATTCATCCATAGCCACGGGACTCCAAGCACATAATTTGACAAAAGAATTACACTTTACATTTACCAACGACATAATCATACGCAATGACATCACAAGAAAGTAAGGTGATTCTATACTCGACACTAGCACACATATTCAACTAAGCACATTAATTACCGACACACACGGGTCATTTTTACAAAAACCATGATGGTAAATATACCGATTCTTTTGAAAAATGGTTATTAATATTTATTTAGCACATATCGACGATTAACAACCATAATATCCACAAAACACGTAATGTATGGGCAAGATACTTGCCTCGATAATAGATACCGGACACTCCTACAATCACGGCTCAGTCGGGACGCCTCGAACACCTACGATTCCCCGGCGAAGGAAAAGAATACACCCACGATCGAGAAGCTTGAAGAAAACGACGAACGGAAGGGTTCCGACTCGAGTTCTTCACAAGAATTCGACCCTAACAACATATAATCAATAAATCATCGATCATACGAGGAAGAATAATCGTAGAACGCCCGAAAACCCCTCTATGACATTTCTAGGACACCTTCAAGGCATCGATCAAGAACTCGACCAAAACAACCAATCGATACGATCCAACCATGGAATAACAAGGAAACGATACAATACATCTAAGTAATCATCAATCCATCAAAATCCTAAGTTAAATCGGATTAAACGGGCCAACGAACAAAATACCCAAAATCCCCAAATTTAGATTTCTAGAAAATCGACTGATTCGGTAGATCGGAGGATGTTATAGGATGGATGATTGATGATATGAACTCCAAAACTTCATGGATTGATTGTACAACAACATCTCTCCATGATTAACCATGCTCCGGCCGCGGAAGGGAAGAAAGCGAGTGAGAAAAATGGCGAAAACCCATCTGCGGGGCCATAAATAGAGTACCACGGTGTGCATGCGGCCCGGGAGTGTGCCGCGGCACGAGCCCAAAATGGCTCCCGGTGGTCGGAAGTGTGCCGCGGCTCGGCGGAGTGTGCCGCGGCACTCAGTCTGATCAGTTTGGCCGAAAAAATGCCACAGAGTGTGCGGCCACTGCCCGGCATGTGCCGCGGCCACTGCTCGGCGAGAAGCCGCTGAAACCGCCGGCCGTGACTCGGCCAGAAGTTGCCGAGCACTACCGGCCGTGACTCGGCGATGCGGCTGAGCCCAGTTGCCGGCCATGACTCGGCCGGGGCCAACTCCGACGGCCCGAACGACCGAACCCGAACACGAATACGAATCGATGATACGGTTACGACGTACTCGCAAAGACGAATCTAAGAGCTAAGAGAACACACAATTCCGACCACCCGAAGGCTCGGAGTTCAACAACGGAAGTAATTACCCAAAACTTTGGGAAATTACAAAAATGGCCCAAAACGTCCGAAAATCACGATACGCGATCAAAACACCAAACCAAAGCTCGCAACATGAATAATAACATTAAATGAACTTACGAGAAACTCGAAACGACAGTTTCGGACGAGATTCGCAAGAATCGCACTCAAGTGCGGAAAAGTCGCTAAAAAGCTCGGAACTCAACAAAACGATACCGAAACGAACTCGGATGACAAAAAGTGCAGAATTAATCATTCTCGAAATGACGAAACGGTCATGAGCGAGTCGTCAAAACGGAATCCGGCTGAAAAAGAAATTTACCGAAAATCGAAAATTGCGGATATTACATTCTACCCTCCTTAAAAGAAGTTTCGTCCCGAAACTTAAAACAAGTAGGGAGAAGTAATATCCCGCCAAGAAAACTCAACGAGATACGCAAGGAAATGCATAACGTACGCCCATCGGCGAAATATTACAAGCAACACAAAGGAATATACGGCGTGAAAACACGCTCCACGACGACCAACACAACGCCGCCGTTAGGGATATAATAAAATCAACAAGTGACAAACGTCATCAACTGGATAATACAATCAAGTCAATTATCCGAACAAACACAAAACACAACGGACGAAAATTAGTACGATTGACCAACCCAATGGTACATCAATCAAAACGCGAGCCAATCGCTGAACAAATATGGAATTCCACCGCCCAAGGGTTGGAAGATCGAAAACGAGACTAATTTTCCGAACTTGAAAAGGTCACAACGATATATAGATCAATTTGGGACAATATCAGAACTCGCTCGAATGACAAATGTGAGAAACAACAACAGGTCAGAAGCATTAACGAACACAGTCGATTCGATACGGTTGGACGAAACAGAAGAGAAAGAAAGAAAAATGTGGGTATTACATCATATCACCTTTAAAAGAGGTTTCGTCCCGAAACCTAAACAACGAGAACGAAGTGCTGGAATAGCAACCTTCCCGACTATACCCACTTGGTCCACATCCGATCTTCATGGCCATTAGTATCGTGGTCACGACTGCATCCTCTACCCATCGGCATACTAAGCGGATTCCCACTCAATACGATTGCACAACTCCGCAAAATATTATACTAAAGTACCAACTCAGCACGACATATCACATAAGGTAACCAATAACAACTCGAAAAGAAAATCCACGAGGTATCCTTTTAAAGGAAATCTTTTGAAAATCCTTGGATTTGTATATCTATTTAAAATAAACTTTAAAAGTACTTTTGGTACCTCGGGTTGTTTCATCAAAACTTGCAAACAACATACTTTAACCGTCTCATTTGAAATCATTTGAAGTCATCATGCCTCTATGTATCATCATCACCATTAACAACTAACAAGTTAACCATGCAAGATCATCAAATCATTCTTACATACTCTAACATTTCCAATTCCGAGTTTGAACTTTACATCGAGTGAGATTTTTCATCTTTCACTATATATTTTTGAAAATAAAAATCGCATTGGTTTTTGAAATAAAATATTTTTGTGGTGTGAAAGATTTTTGAAAATCATTCACTCGAATTATTTGAAAATGCAACAATACATTAAAATTATTTTCGAAAATTCTCCCAACACTTCACAAACATCAACGACGGTAATATTTTACAAAATGTTCAAGGTACTTTAAAGCAACTCTTTCAAATACCGTCGAGGTTTTATTTGAGAATCCTAGGTCGGCTCGCAAATTTCAAACAATTTCCAAAGTTCATACGAAGCCGCCGGCTAATCGCACTTGCACAAACTTATGAAAGTTTTAGAAAAGCGTGTTCGAACACACTCGCAGCAAACATAATTTATCAATTCATCAAACACAATCAAATATCACCTAGCAATACGAAACACACATTCATGCACAACAGTTGTTATCACTAGACACCACGTAGAGAATACAACTACAGGTGATTGGCCGCAAAAGTTAGACCTAACGGCTATAATGCGGTTCCATAGCCTCTGCCCAGATTGACTAATGCTCGCTACAACACATATTTAGCGTGCGCTACCCATGCTGCATTAGCGCGCGCTAGCCTTACACTTAGCGTGCGCTAACGGTTCTATTTTAGCAACATGATTGCAAACATATATACGACATTACTGGAATCGAAGGTCACAATTAAACAACAACAATATTCGAATCTCAAAGCCATCGATTCACATAATTAAAACACATCATGAGCAACCATCAAAAGGCAATTGTCATTCAAAACCGAAAAGTTAAAAGCAAGGGTCACGTCTTGAGTATATTTTGTAGAACTCATTTGAGTTCAAAACTCGTGTTTTGAAAACTTATAGTACACAGTGGAAAAGAATTATCAATAATTCGAGTTTTGAACTTCTGACCTTGTGGTCAACATACGAAAATCAACTTTTTCCTCCCTTGGAGGGCATTTTAAAAATTTTACGTGACTCCCCGAAAGGATTCGAAAACTTAAAATTCCAAGGTTTATACTCTTGCAAGGAAAATGATTTATACAAAGATACATTCAGCAATATCATTCTACATTTTAGCGCAAGACGGGAATCAACAAATATATGTCACTTACTCACGATGCACCTTCAAATATTAACTACATAACACAAAATCACACAGGCTCGTATAGCTCGTGGCACAACCTGTAGTAGGGAGACTTACATCCACAGATCGCACGAAGATGATGGCTGCACCCTGATACTAATCACGGCCGAAATTCCGAACGACGTGTCGCGACACGACATCAGTCAGACTCAATCTGACAAGACAAGACCCAACAATACACGACTGGACCCGACAGCCTAGGCTTCCGCAACCTAAGCTCTGATACCATAAATGTAACACCCCCAGATCGAACCGGGAATATTACACGCCGTAGACCCTCTCCGTGAGGATCCACCAGGCTAGACATCAAAACAACACATTACATTACATACCGACGAATCAAAATAACGAACCAATAGACCGATTTGGTCTGTCGTCACTGACTTACAAATAAAAATACATAAACTCATCCAGACTCATACCCATGCAAGGGTAAAATACTCGCAACAATGAACAATAAGACAGCGGAAAAGACAATACAATGGACTCCGACTAACTGAACCCAAAACTGGCCTTCGTGTGATTAGTATCATTCGTCTTTCATCATCCCTCGTACCGATCCTGTGTCTTGCTCCCGAAAACCTGCATGTACCTGGACACAATACAGATATCCACCCCCCGATTACTCGGGGGTTAGCAAAACTCCACTGTTTCGCTAGTGCAAGTATAAAGTACAAATACGAGCCATACACAACACATTCCGAGAATACAATGAAAGACTTCCCGAGATATATTTAGTTAAAAATAGTTCAAGTCTTGAAAGTAGAAACGAAGCAAGTAAGCACTTTGAAAACATTTCCAAATCTCAGGAGTTTTGAAAACATTAGAAGTTGAAAAGTTCTTAATTCCTCGAAAGTCATTTAGGGTCACAACCCCAAAGTTCATTTTTCCAAAATGCAAATCGGTTAACAAATCGCGGGGTCCACGACCCAACCATTACGGTCACAAAACACAGGGTCCACGACCCGATCATCCACTTCAATTCACTTACCAGTGCACATTACACATAACACATTAATCTTATGCCATTCTAGCCAAGCACCAAGACTCGATATATAATGTCTCTTGACCCCGAGCGTAGAGCATTGTGATACTCCGGACATATATCACAATTAATTATCAAAACATCAACATCAATATCACAGAAACCACACTTGGTAACCCATGGCCGTACCCATTAGTATCGGCCCCCAGAGGCCCCGTCGGACCGTCCCTGTAATACCCGGTTGTAATTCAGTAATTATCATTCAGTATTTATCATTCAGTCATTATTACTCAGTAATTTCACTCATTATTGATCATTCGTCACTCATATTCAGTCATGGTATTCATCATTCAGAGTAATTGTATCGTGTATCAATCGTCATTCATCACTAATCGGATTGGAGTTTCGTGCCGCGTTTATCATCATTGTCATTTCGTTGCGAGCTGTGCGTGAGGAGTAGCGCACGCTACATACACCTTTTTAGCGTACGCTAATTGGGTATAGGTAGCGCACGCTACCACTCAGCTTTAGCGCACGCTAAGGTTGTCTGTTGCGATCCGTAAGGTACTTGGATGCGGTGAGATTATTAGTAGCGCACGCTACGATTGGTAAGTAGCGCGCGCTAGTGGGTTGAAGTAGCGCACGCTAATATGAGGTGTAGCGCGCGCTAAGGGCGGATCAGTTTGAGTCCAGTGGCTACTGGATTGCACTGAATTATTTCATAGCGCACACTATGTGTTGTTGTTAGCGTACGCAACCGATATATTAGCGCACGCTAAACTATGGTTGTAGCGCACGCTATCGAGTCGAATCGAGGCGGGCAGTTTGGACTCGATCGGGCATCAATATTTCGTTAGCGCACGCTAATAATGGATCTTAGCGCACGCTAGTAATATGGCCGTAGCGCACGCTACAAGAAGGTACGTAGCGCGCGCTATCGTGTTCGGACAGTGGGTACTGGACTACCCAAATTACTCGTTAGCGCACGCTACGCACAAGGGGTAGCGCACGCTAACCTGGACAGTTTAGTCAGAGTTCGTCATTATTCATCTCATTTCATTCCTTCGGTAGTTTTGGGCGATTTCGAGCGATTCAGAGAGAATTCTTCGAGGTGTAATCATCAATCATCATCTTCAAGCTCATCTTTCGGATTAATCATCATCTCATCATCTTCATCTCATCGAATCAAAGGTATTAATCTCTTGGATCTAGAATTTCGGATTTTTGGGTTTTCCTTCCGATTTCTTCGTGTAAGCTTGGATTATCATTGGAATATGTTAGATATGGATTATCTACCTTGGATAAGTATATTCTTACGGATTTAATGCTTATTTTCGGAATTATTTCAAGAACCCTTGGGGTTGACTTCGGTTATTTTGGGGATTTCCGATTGTCGTTATTATTAACTTGAATTGTGGACTTCTATGAGATTATTGATGTCATCGATAATGTTGTACTGGTTTGAATCAATCATTTGGGAGTTGGTTCGATAATTTGGGTTTGGTTTTAACCCACGGGTATCTCAATGTTTTCGTTAGAGTTCACCTACGAGTTCGGATATTGTGGTATCGACGTTTGGGTCGGTTATGATCGTATTTGATTCGTGTATGGATCGGTTGTTGGTAATTATTGTTATTCAAGGTTGTTCGAGCGACCGGCATTTCATTTAGGACGTTGTTCGTGGACGGACATTCTTCATCGGTATTGTGTAAGTTAATTCTTTCTCGGTTAAAAGGATATTCATTCCTTTTGTCGTTGTTCATTCATAATCGTAACTCATTCATCATTGTATTAACCGTATCAAAACTTGTCATTGTCTATTAATCACTTCAGTCATAAGGAACGACGGTTCCGATCATTTCATTGAGCTATCATTCATTTCACCATCATTTAAGCTTGGTGAGTCATTATTCATTTTCGTTGTCACTTTTGTCATATTGTGACATTCCGGGTCATACTGGCGTGCCGGTTGGTATGTGTAGGATTTTCATGTCGGGCACATTATAGTCGTGTGTTGGTTGGTGGCCTCACATTGGACTGTGCACACGAGTTGATGGCTTCGTGAGACTGATTAGGTACAAGACCACACGTGTATTCGATCAATACTCGTTGGTGGCTTGTGCACGGACACATTTCCATCCCGGACGTAGTGTGGCGCCATTCCTTTGAGCCGTACTAATAGTCGATTCATATAGCATGTTTGATTGCGTATGTTTCGACAGGATAAATTCATAATTTCAGATATATCATGATTGTGTATTTTTAACCCTTGAGGATTGTTGTTACGTATGGCCGGCCCGTTGGGGATCTTGTTTTCAGTCATGGCAAGGCTAAGGCACGGGGAGAGCACGGTGACGGCGAGGAGTCCCAGTGATACTAGTAGGGGGCCCCAGTCTTTTCAGTCATTATGTTTCTTGTATTTATTCCGCTGCAGATATTCCGTTGGAATATTCATTTCACTTATTGTTGTATATTTTATCTCCATATAAAATATACTTGTATTCAGTATCATCCTGGGTGTGTTGTATAAAACTCCTCATCGGAGTAATTGATGTTGTAATGTGGTTCGGTACTACATTTACCTGTGTAATTCATTCATTTTCATTCGCCTGGTGGGTCCCAGTCGGGGGTCCACGGCACTGTAATATCCGCCTAGTTTGGGGTGTTACAGTCCCCAGGTGGGAAACCACTTCCGCGGCCGTACCCATTAGTATCGGTCCCCAGAGGTCCCGTCGAACCGTCCCCAGGTGGAAGAACATCAACACACGCACCCAAGTCCACTTCCGTGGCCGTACCCATTATTATCGGCCCCCAGAGGCCACATGCCATCCCCAGGTGGAAGAGTAACAACTCACAGATTACAAAACCACGACTCTCAAAGGTTAAACACACAAAATATATATAGTCGAGGTACCTTGCTAGAATGGCCAAATTATCCAACACGTACTCACGAACCAGAACTATATCAATTCACAAGGGAGCACAAGATTTCAACAACACCGAACGACACAACCAATATCACCAAAAACTCACATATTCATCCATAGCCACGGGACTCCAAGCACATAATTTGACAAAAGAATTACACTTTACATTTACCAACGACATAATCATACGCAATGACATCACAAGAAAGTAAGGTGATTCTATACTCGACACTAGCACACATATTCAACTAAGCACATTAATTACCGACACACACGGGTCATTTTTACAAAAACCATGATGGTAAATATACCGATTCTTTTGAAAAATGGTTATTAATATTTATTTAGCACATATCGATGATTAACAACCATAATATCCACAAAACACGTAATGTATGGGCAAGATACTTGCCTCGATAATCGATACCGGACAATCCTACAATCACGGCTCAGTCGGGACACCTCGAACACCTACGATTTCCCGGCGAAGGAAAAGAATACACCCACGATCGAGAAGCTTGAAGAAAACGACGAACGAAAGGGTTCCGACTCGAGTTCTTCACAAGAATTCGACCCTAACAACATATAATCAATAAATCATCGATCATACGAGGAAGAATAATCGTAGAACGCCCGAAAACCCCTCTATGACATTTTACCGGACACCTTCAAGGCATCGATCAAGAACTCGACCAAAACAACGAATCGATACGATCCAACCATGGAATCACAAGGGAAACGATACAATACATCTAAGTAATCATCAATCCATCAAAATCCTAAGTTAAATCGGATTAAACGGACGAAAACGAACAAAATACCCAAAATCCCCAAAATTAGATTTCTAGAAAATCTGACCTGATTCGGTAGATCGGAGGATGTTATAGGATGGATGATTGATGATATGAACTCCAAAACTTTATGGATTGATTGTACAACAACATCTCTCCATGATTAACCATGCTCCAACCGCGGAAGGGAAGAAAACGAGTGAGAAAAATGGCCAAAAACCCGTCTGCAGGGCCATAAATAGGCTGCACAGTGTGCATGCCCGGCCGGGAGTGTGCCGCGGCACGAGCCCAAAAATGGCTCCCGGTGGTCGGAAGTGTGCCGCGGCTCGGTCGGAGTGTATCGCGGCACCCGTGCGATCGGTTTGGCCGAAAAATGCCACGAGTGTCTGCGGCCTGCCCGGCATGTGCCGCGGCCCGCTTGCTCGGCAGAAGGCTGAAACCGCCGGCCGTGACTCGGCGAAGCTGCCGAGCACTACGGCCGTGATGACTCGGCGATCGGCGTGGGCCAGTTGCCGGCCATGACTCGGCCGGGGCCAACTCCGACGGCCCGAACGACCCCGAAACCCGAACCTGAATACGAATCGATGATACGGTTACGACGTACTCGCAAAGACGAATCTAAGAGCTAAGAGAACACACAATTCCGACCACCCGAAGGCTCGGAGTTCAACAACGGAAGTAATTACCCAAAACTTTGGGAAATTACAAAAATGGCCCAAAACGTCCGCAAATCACGATACGCGATCAAAACACCAAACCAAAGCTCGCAACATGAATAATAATATTAAATGAACTTACGAGAAACTCGAAACGACAGTTTCGGACGAGATTCGCAAGAATCGCACTCAAGTGCGGAAAAGTCGCTAAAAAGCTCGGAACTCAACAAAACGATACCGAAACGAACTCGGATGACAAAAAGTGCAGAATTAATCATTCTCGAAATGACGAAACGGTCATGAGCGAGTCGTCAGAACGGAATCCGACTGAAAAAGAAATTTACCGAAAAATCGAAAATTGCGGATATTACACTAAATACCCAAAAGAAGCATGCTTTGTGTGACTAAGTGTTACAAAAGGCCACACAAACATACAATTCATGTGGCCATTGGATGATCAATAGTCACACAAAACACACATTTCTGCACTTTAAACACCATATGGTCACACTTATTCACGCTTTTGGCCACTTTATGCTTAATTGTATGTGACTAAATACCCAAAAGAAACATGGTTTTTGTGACTAAATGTTACAAAAGGCCACACAAACATACAATTCATGTGGCCATTGGATGATCAATAGTCACACAAAACACACATTTCTTCACTTTAAACACCATATGGTCACACTTATTCACACTTTTGGCCAATTTATGCTTAATTGTATGTGACTAAATACCCAAAAGAAACATGATTTGTGTGACTAAATGTTACAAAAGGCCACACAAGCATACAATTCATGTGGCCATTGGATGATCAATAGTCACACAAAACACATATTTCTTCACTTTAAGCACCATATGGTCACACTTATTCACACTTTTGGCCACTTTATGCTTAATTGTATGTGACTAAATACCCAAAAGAAACATGATTTGTGTGACTAAATGTTACAAAAGGCCACACAAACATACAATTCATGTGGCCATTGGATGACCAATAGTCACACAAAACACACATTTCTTCACTTTGAACACCATACAGTCACACTTATTCACATTTTTTGCCACTTTATGATTATTTGTATGTGACTAAATATATTAGAAAAAATATTTTGTGTGACTATACAGTGTTTACGGTCACTAATACTGATTAATCCAACAAAATTTGTACCTAATTAGTCACACATATTTTGGTTTTGGTTACTGTTTTGTAATAGAGACTAAAAAGAACTCGAACATGTGACCATAGGTACCCTATGGTCACGCGACCTTTAGTCGCACACACTCGAAAAATCATGTGTGACTATATGTATATCGTCACACATATTGAGTGTAGCCAAATCCAGTTTTTGTTCTAGTGATGATTCAATAAGCATACTTGAGATCGAGAAAATATTTGAATAAAAATAAGTACAAGTATGACTCTGTTCTTTTGGGCTTAATATTAGCACATTTAAGTTCATTTAGTTCAGTTTAATTCAGCAAACTCCAGTTCAATTTAGTTCAGCACAGTTCAGTTCAGTCCAGATTTGAAATCATTATTATTATTATATTATCAATAATATTATATATAATATTTATTATAATTATTTATTTTAGTATCCTTACTATTATGATTTTATTGTTGCAATATAATAAATAATTATTGTATAAATTATTCTTTAATACGATTAATTACTAGGAGTATTATTAATATTATTATTATTTATTTTATTATTCTTATTTTGTGTTTTAATATAATAATAATAATTACTTTTCTTGTATATATTGTTATCAGATTTTTATTATTAATTATCATTAATAATATCAATATTAACAATAGTATTATATATACTTTTTAGTATTATTAATAATTCTATCACTGTTATTATTATTATTGATGCCAATATTGTCGATAGTATTACATATAATTTGTAGTATTTTGAATAATTTATTATTATTATTATTATTATTTTTATTCTAATATAAATAATCATTTTGTTGTATTTTTTTTGATGTGATGTTTTTGTTATTTTTATATTAATATTATATATATAATATTATATATTATTATTATTACTATTATTATTGGTATTATTATTAATGTTATTATTATTACTATTTTAATTATTATTATTCAGTAACTTTAGTTCTGTTTCAGTTCTATCAAGTTCAGTTCAGCATAATTCAGTTCAGTTCAGTTTAGTTCAGTCTTGTTCACCAAATTCAGCTCAACAGAACATAACCTATTTAGATGACTTCCTCCAAATATGATATTGCATGATAAAGGGATTTGACATGTCAAATAATTTAATAGACTATATGTTACTATTATTCGGTAGTCATAATATCTTGCTAGTGATTGTTTATAATTTATTATTTAATAAGCTATTAAATAATTTTCAGAATATATATGCGCATTTTAGGTCACACATGCGACAATTACAGACATGCAAAAAAATAACAAATATATTTTTATATATTATATTTGTTATGAGATTATATATATATAGTATTTGATATTTTATATGTTGTATTTGTTAATACTAAACTTGGAATAATAATATCTGACATAAGATTTCTTCGATGAAAGTATTATATATCATATTATTTAATAGATGAATGATAACTAAGCAAGTATTATTGACAAAAAGAGACATCAAAAGAACCGTCACTTTTGTTTCAGTCGATCTCTCCTCTTTTTCTTCTTATCTTAATTGATCATGATCAACCGTACAATCCTTCTAATAAAAAATTATTGTGCACGATTTATTAATATTATTCGTAAGGATCTAGCAGATCAACTTGTCCAAATCTTTTGTGTGGATCACGAAAGAAGAATCTGATACTTATTACCTCTAGCCTGGATTTAGACAATTCATAAGATGAAAGTAATTCGATGAATTCTATTTAATTAAATAAATAAATTACTAAATAAGTGTAACACCCCAACTAGGCGGATATTACAGTGCCGTGGACCCCCGACTAGGACGCACCAGGCGAATGAAAATTAATGAATTTAATAATATAATTGTAGTATCGAACCACATTATATCATAAATTACTCCGATGAGGAGTTTCATTATAACACACCCAAGATAATACCGAATACATGTATATTTTATATGAAGATAAAATACACAATACTGAATGAAACGGAGTATCTAAATGGAAATCTGCAGCGGAAAAATAAATGACAACAACATGAATGACTGAAAGGATTGGGGCCCCCTACTAGTATCACTGGACTCCTTGCCATCAACGCTCTATTCTCGTGCTTTTGCCTTGCCATGACCTGAAAACAAAATCCCCCAACGGGGTCAGTTACACATAATAACAATCCTCAAGAGTTGAATAAACACAATCATATATGCTGTATAAACCACAAGTTCGATCAAAATTTCAAACCGTCGAACACATGTGATCAAAAGTGAATCGGTCAGATTATAACTCAATCCTGTTGAAAACATACGCAATCAAACATGCTGTATGAATCAACTAACGGTACGGCTCAAAGGGTGATACCACACTACGCCCGGGATGGATATGTGTCCGTGCACAAGCCACCAACGAGTATCGATCGAATACACGTGTGGTCTTGTACCTAATCAGTCTCACGAAGCAATCGACTCGTGTGCACACTCCAATATGAGGCCAACAACCAACACACGACTTAAATGTGCCTGACATGAAAATCCTACACATACCAACCGGCACGCCAGTATGACCCGGAATGCCACGAGATAACAAAGTGACATCGAAATCAATAATGATTGACCGAGATGAAATGATAGTGAAATGAATGATAGCTCAATGAAATGATTGGAACCGTCGTTCCTCGTGACTGAAGTGATTAATTGACAATTACAAGTCTCAATACGGTTAATACATTATGAATGAACTATAATTATGAATGAACAACAATGAAAGGAATGAATATCCTTTTAACCGAGTAAGAATTAACTTACTCAACACCGACGAAGAATGTCCGTCCACGAACAACGTCCTAAATGAGATGTCGGTCACTCGAACAACCTTTAATAACATAAATACCAACAATCCGTTCAACATAAGAATCAAACACGAATATAACGAACTCAAAACGTCGATACGACTAAACCAAGTTCATTGAGGCATTATATCGAACACGTTGTGACCAAACTTCGATTGTTTACAATCAACCCTCAATTATACCAACATCAAATTCCGAAGAAGTGTTTCAAACCAACAAAACATCTTCAATACGATCAATAATCCAATATGAATATCCAAATTCGTGATTTCAACAACAATTAATCGAAAACCCCCAAATCCAACTCAATATTCAAAGTGTTCTTGAATAACCTTTCAACAATCCGATGAATATTCATACATACTCATAATCATATGTATATCTCTTCACACAACATGATTATAACATCCAAAACATCATATCTCAACACAAAATCGAAATCCAAGAGGTTTGATGAATATTACCTTTGAAGATCCAAGTACTTTGATTCGACGAACACGCGTTAGATCGACAATCCGAGCTTCACAACCGAATGAAAATGATGAAAAATGAGTACTCAAGTGATTGATGATGAAAACTTCTCCCACAAACCCTCTCTCTCGGAAGTAGGATGAAGAAAAGGTGAAAAATGAGGAAATCCCGTCGGTCCACCTATATAAACCTCAAGGACGCACGACCAACCCGCACGACCAAGTGTCCGTGTGTCCGGTCGTGCGTGAGTCTTCTCGCATTCTTTGTTCTTAGCGCCTGGCGCGCGCCGCAGCGGCAACTCATGCGGCTTTGCTCGTGCGGCCACGGCACGGCCCGGGCCTCCCGCCCGATCTGGCCGCAACACACGAGCATCACGCCCGAGCAGTTGCTCGTGTGGCCTGCTCGTGCGGCCCTAACTCGACCACTGGGCCTCCTGCCCAGTCCAGCCGCAACTCACGAGCGCCGCGCACGACTAGATGCTCGTGCGGCCTGCTCGTGCGGCCCTGCTCGACAAGCAATTCTGCCCAAAACGATGCACCGAGTACAAAAATCACATAATTATAAATATTACGCCGAACGGTGAACACAATTGAATGAGTGTGAATGATGAGTGATCATTAATGAGTGAAAAATTACTGAGTGACAATTACTGAATGATAATTTCTGAATAAAAATGACTGAATTACAACCGGGTATTACATACTCCCCCCTTAAAAAGAGTTTCGTCCTCGAAACTAAGGGTCAAACAACTCGGGACAACTCTCCCACATACTATCTTCGTTTTCCCAAGTAGCCTCTTCGACTCCGTGTCTAGACCACTGGATCTTTGCCAAAGGAATCGTCTTGTTCCTCAACTGTTTGATTCGCCCCTATAAGACTCGTATAGATCGCTTCTCATATGAATGATCATCGGCGATCTCGATTTCGTCGAACTGAAGTATGTGGCTCGGGTCGGCAACATACTTCCGTAACTGAGATACGTGAAACACATTATGAATTTGGCTCAACGCCGTAGGTAGGGCCAATCGATAAGCTAACTCGCCTACACGATCCAAAATCTCAAACGGTCCAATGAATCTCGGACTCAACTTTCCCCTCTTCTCAAAACGGAAGATACCACGACTCGGGGATACTTTGACCAAAACATGGTCACCTGTCTCGAACTCTAATGGTCGACGACGATTATCTGCATAAGATTTCTGTCGACTTTGAGCGGTCACAAACGACTCCTGATCAAAGCTACCTTCTCACGGGCGGCTATAAGCATATCGGGCTCGGTGCCAATTGATTCAGATAAGTCATCCCAACACAAAGGAGATCGACAACGACGGCCGTACAAGGCCTCGTAAGGTGCCATCTTAACCGAAGCATGCCAACTATTATTGTACGTGAACTCAATCAACGGTAGTTGGGCTTCCCAATCATCTTTCCAATCGAGAACACATGCCCTCAACATGTCCTCCAAAGTCTGAATAGTCTTCTCCGATTGTCCATCGGACTGAGGATGAAAAGCTGTACTGAGATTAAGTTGAGTTCCCCTAGTACGATGAACTGATTTCAAAAAATGAGACACAAATCGTCCGTCACGATCGGAAACAATACTCTTAGGAGTACCAAGCAATCTCACTATCTCTTTGATGAACAACTGGGCAAGTCTCTCGGGACCCCACGTATCCTTAATCTCAAGGAAATGAGCTGATTTAGTTAAACAGTCCATAACTACTCAAATTGTATTCATGCCACGATGACTCGTCGGCAAAATCATGATGAAATCTATAGAAATATCTTCCCACTTCCACTCTGGAATAGAGAGCGGTCCCAGCATACCTGCCGGTTGCTGATGCTCTATCTTGACTTGCTGACAGGTTAAGCATCTCGAAACAAATTCTGCGACTTCTCGCTGCATACTACTCCACCAGTAATTTTGTTTTAAGTCTTGGTACATCTTGCTAGACCTCAGATGAATGGAGTAAGGGGTAGCATGAGCTTCTCTCAAAATCGAGTTTTTCAACTCGTCATTCACCGGTACGCCTACCGATTCTTGAATCACAATAGTCCATACTCGTGGACCACAAATTCAGGGGCTTCCCCTGAGCCACATCCTCACGGATGCACAACAATGATGGGTCTGAACCCTGATTTACTCTGATTGTCTCCTCAAGTGGCGATGAAATCTCTAACATGCAAAGTTACCCTTGCACTCGCTGAAGCCAGACCTCGATATCGGGTCTAAGAAATTCTTGTTGAAGTTCCTTCTGAATTGTTAATCAAGCAAGCATCTGCTCCTGAACGGACTTACGACTCAAGGCGTCGGCGACAACGTTCGCCTTGCCCGGGTGGTAAAGGATCTCGATATCATAATCTTTGATTAGTTCCAACCACCGACTCCATCGCATATTTAACTCCTTCTGAGTAAATATATACTTTAAACTCTTATGATCGGTGAATATCTGACAGGTAACGCCATAAAGATAATGACGCCAAATATTCAACGCGAACACCACGGCTGCTAGCTCCAGGTTGTGGGTCGGATAATTAACCTCGTAAGATTTCAATTGCCATGAAGTATAGGCAAAAACCCTCCCATTCTGCATGAGTACACATCCGAGACCCTGTCCGGACGCATCACTATAAACCACAAATCCTTCCATAAAAGGTTCGTCATTGGTTGAGCGATTTTAGAAAATCCTTCCACAAACCGCCGATAATAACCGGATAATCCGAGAAAGCTTCGGATTTCCTTAACATTCTTCGGAGGTAACCAATCTTGGATAGCCTCCGTCTTCTGAGGATCAACACGCACACCGTCTGATGAAATTACATGTCCGAGAAATGTCGCTTCGGACATCCAGAACTCACGCTTGGAAAACTTTCCATAGAGTTGTTCCCGTCTCAACACGTCGAGATCCTGATGAAGGTGAACCTCGTGCTACTCTGGGTCACGAGAATAATCAAAATGTCATCAATAAAGACAACCACAAACTGATCCAAAAAGTCGATGAAAACCCGATTCATCAACTCCATGAATACCGCAGGTGCATTAGTTAACCCAAACGGTATTACCACGAACTCATAATGACCATAGCGTGTACGAAACACTGTCCTTGCGATATCCGACTCTCAAATTCGCAACTGATGATATCCAGATCTCAAGTCGATCTTGGAAAATACTGAAGCTCCCTGAAGTTGATCTAAGAGATCATCGATACGGGGTAGAGGATACTTATTCTTGATCGTCACCCGGTTCAATTCCCGGTAATCAATACACAAGCGGAACGAACCATCCTTTCTCTTTGACAAATAACACTGGTGCTCCCCACGGGGACGCACTCGGCCAGATATAACTCTTCTCGGTCAATCCTCTAATTGATTCTTCAATTCCTACATTTCGATCGGGGCCATCCGGTACGGTGCCTTCGATATTGGGGACGTACCAGGCTCCAACTCTATCGTGAATTTCACATCCCTCGGTGGCGGTAAACCAGGTAGCTCGTCTGGGAGTACATCGTCAAGCGATAAGAATGATACCACGAATGGTTGAACACCTCGATTGCCTTAGAACGGCCAATCGATGACAATGATATAAGGAATGATGGAACATCTCGATTGCCTTAGAACGGTCAATCTATGACAATGATATAATGAATGATTGAATATCTCGATTGCCTAAGAACGGCCAATCGATGACAATGATATATAATGAATGATTGAATATCTCGATTGCCTAAGAACGGCCAAACGATGACAGTTCTACCAAAAATGATTGAACAACTCTGATTGAGTAATTTTACTGCTTCCATTATATTAATGATTCTTCCGGAACAACAGGGATCACCTCCCCGAAGTACACACTCGACTCCAATGACGGAAATGATAGTGACCATACGTTTACGAACATTGAGAGTGGTATCATGACGATCCATCCCACTAATACCCAATATTACATCGTCCTTAAGTAAATCCACCACGATTTGGTCCACTAACCAATCGCGGTCATTTAAGCTTAATTCAGTCAGCTCTTAACCTCGTGATTTCCGAAAATTCTTCTACTATCAGGTAGACCAATGATATAAGGTCCACAATTAATAGGACTATCTAAGTGAAGTCTATTCAAATATGATTCGGAAATGAATGAATGTGATGCACCAGTATCAAAAAGGGTACACACAGGTTGAGATAAAATTGCGAGTATACCTGAGATCATTCGGGCCACCGAATCGTCGGTCCTCTTCATTGCGTGAATTCGGGATTTGCCGGCCCCCGAACCGGATGCTTCCGTCTGATACATATGAGCTCCGCCTTTATTCACTCCTGTCATTTTAAACGACGCTGACTGAGTAGCTTGATTCTGAACGACTGACTGCTTCGGGGCCTGAAATGCCGCTGGAGTATTCTTGGAGTCTCTTCAGCAAAAACGGGCCTTATGCCCAGCAATTCCGCATTTATGGCACGTGATAGTCTGCTGATCGCTGGGATTCGCGTAGTAAGGTTTTCAAATCCGATCAATTTTAAAATTTGTAAAACCTCGGAGTATTTCCAAGGTGTCGAACCCAAGGGAATTGACGTGTCGAAAATAAAGGAAGTAACTCTACTCAAAAATTTGACTGCTATTTAGGAATCCGAAAATTTTGTTTGTTACTAATTATCTAACTTTAAAAATCGAAAAACAAAAATTAAATAAAAGATGAAATATCTAAATTAAGCAAATTAAGCAAATTAGCAAGATAAAATCACAAGTCGAAAGGTAATTGATCCTAGGGTAGTATCATCTAATTGAGTTCACACAATCCATTCACTTGATTCCTTTTCCCCAAATTTCAATTCAATCCTAGAAATAATCACTCAGTCAATCTAGAATTCCGATCAAGGCAACCTAGAAAGATAGTTAATCTAAACCCTTTTCCCCGCCAGGGCTCAAAGAATTTTGTTGCTACCCAAAATATTATCCGGAGATAGATATTGCTGGAATGGATGGGATAGCAAACAAATGCAAGAGCACTTCCGTGAGAAAGATAAATAACACAAGATTTGCCGGGGTTGTTAGTCCCGGGCTTGAATGCTCTTGCGAGATATTATTAATACCAATATTCGGGGATACAAGTACTAATGTAAGAATACAATTACAATGAGTGTAAAGATTCTTGTTATCTTAGCTAGTAAGCGTGTAGATTGCCGGAAGAACCAAATTTGATGCTCTGTGAGTTCTTGTAACAAAGGAGATGAACAGTCGCGGCGGTGAGAGATCGACCGTCTCTCACGGCGAGTATTTAGCTGGATGCTTGGGCTCCTGGGCTTATGAATCCCTTGGAATCTGTCTAGTGGAGACTTGCTGCTTCTGTCGATCGTCTTCTGGACTAGAGATTTAGAGAGAGAAGTCCTGAGATGGATTCCGGTGAGATAGCCGGGAGCTTGATGATATGTATGTTCTTTGGTATTTCCGTGAATGTATCGGAATGTGAGAGAATGAGTTCTGAGCGTAAGTCAGAATGAATTCGGAACCGTTGGTGGAATGAAAATCGAACCGTAGGTTGAGTGAATTGGGAACCGTAGGTTGAGTCAATTCTGAACTGTAAGTTGTGCGAAGTCGGAACCTTTTTCCTGTAGGAGGAGGTTCTCTATTTATAGAGCTTGGATACGTCGGGCGATCGCCTTTTCTGCATTACAATAATCGGGCGATCGTCTTTTAGCACATGGGCCTGTCCCCTCAAAGCCTGCAGGAGTTGCTGGCAGTCAACTATGCGGTCCAATGGGGAGCTTACACGCGTCCTGAGTTGCTGACACGGGTGGTCCTACTGACAACTTTCGGCGCGCATGCTGGTAGGTGAGGTAGGTGGCAGGCTGTGGTCAAATGTCTTGTCTGTCAGCTAAAGATCTTGTCTGCTACGAAGATCTTGTCAGCGCCTTTGGTGGATCTGCACGTGGGTGCTTTTTTGAGACCCAGTCCTTGATTACTTTTGACGGGCGATCGTCTCTGCTCGGGGCGTAGGTCGATTGCCCTTAGCCGGTCACTAGAGTAGATCGCCAGCTGCCAAAGGGCGATCGCCTTGGGAGTCGATCGCCAGGTACCTGATGGTGGTCTGATATCTTCGACTTGGCGAGCTAGCCATAGTTTGACTGGAGTTGACTTGGTCGCTCGGCCTTATAGTCGATCGCACTGTCGGGATGAATAAATCGTGACACAACAATTGCCCCCCAGCTCGCTCATACGTTGGAAATGTGGGGTGAGGTGGCTCTCTTGGCGATCGCTGAACTTTTGACGAGCGACTTCGTGTTTTATTGAACTGGCGATCGTCGTTGAGCTGATATATCCTGAGTTCGGACGACCTGGTTGGCCGCTGAACTGCGCGGGAAAAAGCAACGGGCGTTGAAAAGTCTCCGCGCACGTGTCGGGCTTCTATTGGAGGACACCAACGGTCATTAATGACTCCTCGGCTGACGCGTCCTCGAAAAGACGCGTACGCGGGTCTCGAGGGGGTCAACTAATGTGTCGTTTGAGATCCGACCCCTGGGGTTTTCCCTTATTGCAATCGGGTCCCTGCCTTCTCCTATAAAAGGGGGCGCGGTGCTGCAGTTTCACTCACGCGTACTTATCTGGAGAAAGAAGGACTTGCTGCCGAATTTTCTGAAGATCTTAGTGCCGATCGTCGTTCGACTTCACCTTAGGGTAAGAAAAATTCTTTTCTCCTTTTCTGCTTCTGAAAATGGCCGGAAACTCATCATCATTTGGAGCGGGTACCAGCTCTGCCGCCGGGACATCGGCTGCCCGGGGAGAAACTTCTCCCGTCTTCCACCTGGAGGCAATGGTGAAGCTATTCGGGCGGAATCGACCAGTGAAGTCGAGGCTTTATTCAATGAGGCCGATATTGCTAAGGAGTCGGCTGCTGAGGAGAGACGATCGCAGATCGAGAGAGATCTGGCGATCAGGGCTTACTGGGAGCAACACAGCGTTTTCGGTCGGGCCTATAGGGCCTTTGCTGAAATAATGGAGAGGTTAGCCGGTCCTACTCCGAGATTCGATTTCCGGGGATACTCGGTCGCTTATCCATATGTGCTTCCCAAGCGGTCGCAGTATCGTGCCAGCGATCGTTGTGGTCGCTCGGCCAAATACGGAGCTCGACGACCAGGAGAGATCTGGCCGTCTGGAGGACAAGATTCCATGTTCTTTCAGATGTGGACATGTTCGCGCCGGCTGAGAATGAATGAGCCGACCATCCTCCGATGGGTATGGTCGCAGTGAGTGAGGCCGTTATGGAGGCCGGGCTACGCTTCCCTCTGTCCTTTGCGGTCTCCCATCTGTTGGCCGCTTGGAATGTGGCGCCTTCGGTGGCCGAACGCCTGGCTCCAAATTATTTGCACCCTCACCCTTTTCGGCGGTCACCGCCTGTACCGCCTCCCATCGCCGTTGGAGATGAATCATTTGTTTAAACTGACGGCTCATAGAGGGTTGGTCGGCGGTTACCATATTCAAGGCCGATCTGGCCGGGTGATTCATGGAGTCCCGAATAAGATACGGGGCGATCAGACGAAGTGGTTATGGGTCTCTGGCAAGTGGAGAGCTTCGGCGAGCGACAATCCCACGGGCGAGCTGGAGATCCCCACTGAATTTCGGGAGAGGAATCCCGGTAAGGGTTTAGACTCTCCCTTCGTTTGGATGCATTTTGGACTGATCTAATTTGATTTCTGTTTTGCAGGCTTTCATATTCCGGCGATCGAGGAGCTGCCTTTCGACTTTCTTGTCGTTTGGGAGCGAATTAGGAGCTTGTCGGACGACGACCTTGACGCCACTCGGATCAACAAGGAGAGTCGCTGGTTGTCGGCTCGACTATTCCGTTTTCCGAGACATCTCGCGGTGCCAGGTATGAGTTCCTGCGACCTTCAATTTCTAGGCGATCGCCTTACTTGAGGAAAGTGTCTGACCGTTAGTCGATCGTCTTTAACTGCAGAGGTTCGTTTCCCTCGCTTTTTGGAGCCTCCGGCGGAGATCGCTATGTCGAACCCAGGAGTCCTAGGCCGTCTTCGCCATAAGAGGTCGACTCGGGTCCCACCCGTTGCGTTGCCTATAGTTCCGGAGGCGGAGCCTCGCGTGGAGCCGGAGCCTCGCGTGGAGCCGGTCGTGGTGGAGGAGGAAATTCCGGAGGAGGGGCTTCGAGCTAATCGCAAGAGGCCGAGGCCGGAAGGAACTTCGATTCCTGCCCCGGGCGATGAAGTGCCGATCGCCGCGCCTCCGATCACCATCGTTGCTCCGGAGAGCGAGCCGCCCTCTGCGGCTTTTCTGCGGGAGACGGCGATCGCGGATGCTGAGACCCCTCGAGGGAAACCGTTTTTCGGTCGGGATCCCGAGAAGGCTGAGAGGTAGATAGCATTTCTGTGTTGAAAATTGCATCTGCATAGGAGTTGTATTAACTTTAGTTGTTTTGATGCAGGATCCGTCGCGCAGATCCGTCTTGTCCACCGATGGTCGTGGATTTCCTGGCGAGCCGATCTCCTCGCCATTCCTGCGACATTCCTCCATATGTTAGCAAAGCTGCGTCTGCTCTGCCGAAGGCATGGACGACTGATCTGGATGCGATCGCTCGGCAGCGATCGTCGAGTTCGATGCATGCTGTTCTCGCCCTTTCTCTTCAGACGGCGACCATGGCCGTCAGTGCCGTCAGAGTTTGAGGCGGCCCTCCACTATTCGCCTTCAGAGGATCTCGAGGCGGCTCGGAAAGAGAACGCCGAGTTTGCCGACAAGATCGCGGCGATGGAGAAGGACTCCTTGGTGGCGGCCAAGGGGGTGAGCCATGAGCTTGAGCCGGAGAAGAAAGAGACCGAGAAATATCGAATGGCGGTCGACCGATTTCGAACCAGATGCAGAGTGCCATCCAGCGCGGAATGTTCTTGAAGAGGAGGCCGATCGCTGAAGGTGACGATCGCTCGGTGACAGTATGGCAGAGGCAAAAGAGAAGGTTCTTTGCGAGGAGGCCGAGCTCCGGGGATCGCAATGTGCGATGGCCGAGCCGAGAGGAGAGGTTGAGGCGACCAAGGCCGATCCCTTCCAAAACTTGGAGTATGTCGAGTTCGCCTATTATTTGGCGTTCGCCGACTCGATCCGAGCGGCTAAGAAGGGAGGCTTGGAGGTCGGTCCTCTAGCTGAGAAGTTCAAGTCATATGCATTGGAGCATCCTCTTCATTCAGCTTTCTCCTTGCCGATCCTGGATCTTGCGGACATCGGCGTGGATTTGAACTGGTATCCGTCTCCGGCCCAATCTTGCTCATCCGGCTCCGGAAGATGAGGACCGCGCGAATGTTGATGGCGAAGGCCGAGCGGGGCCTGAGGCGCTTCATTTTTGACGTTCTTAGCTTACTTTCTTAGTAGTTTGGTAGCTTTCTTTTGTAGCACTTAGGCCTTCGGGCGACCGTGTACTTTGATCTTCTCAAGCAATGAACTGAATGTTTGATTATCTTCGATTACTTGAATGAATGGTTATTTTTGAGTCTTTGTTTGACTTTGTACAAATGTGTGAGGAGAGATCGTTGCGAGGGTGGTTCCAAATGAATTGATAAACTCATAAAGACAACTTTTTACAACAAATTCGATCGCTGCACTACATCTGAAAAAATGACGATCTCCGTGTGTGGTTGAATAGCGACGATCGTCGTGTAGGTAGTCCGCACTCTTATTGCCCCTTGTTTTTATTCACTTAGTGGAAGTAAGGGGATGAAAATAATTCCTTGAGTGAGCGGTCTTCAACTTTGTTGAATCCTCGGGGACGGTCGTCCATCTTGAGGAACCGTGCACGATCGCGGAGTTCGATGGACCGACTCCTTGATCATGTCTTGATGCGCGAAGACATTGAGTGTCTCGTGACTCACTTTATTATGAGGGTCCTCTGTTAGGCTGCGCCTCGCCTCGTATTTAAACGAAGGGCGTGCAGTCTCGGTCTAGAGGAGTCCTTGCGCGTGGCAGCGTCGGATGAATCAACTCCACGCCCGCGGCTTGTTAGCTCTGCTTCCACCTCGGCCAGCCATGGAGATGGCCGACCTCGACGGTGTACGTTGAGACGGGGGTTGTGGCACGTCGCATTATCCGGGTTCACCATGTTAAATGATGAACCTTTGAGGGCGAGCGATCGTGTCCACTGATTTATTTTGGAGGGCCCTCAGACTACGCCGGCCTCGTATTTAAACGAAGGGCGGGCGATCTTGGCCTAAAGGGACCTTGCATGGCCTAAGCAGTCGGTTCCATCGACCACCAGGACCATGGCTGCACTCTTCCACCTTGGATCGTCATGCAGATGCCGACCTTCGACGGTGTACGTTGTGCGGGGGAGGTGATCTCGTGCCTTAGTCCATCATGTTAGATGGTGAACTGTAGACGGCGATCGAGTCCTCCGGTTTCTAAATAAGAAGGGAGATCGGGGTGACTTCCGTTGTCTCCTTCTCTTGATTGAAGCATGCAGGGACGGTCGCCGAGGTTGGTCCAGGGGTCGGCTCATATGAGCTTTCCAGCCTGTTTTGTGTTCGATTCGGACGAGCGTCCATAGAGATAGGTAGGGGCTTCGGCTAAACCAATAAGCTGTCCAACTTGCCCTCCTCGAACAATCTCCAGAGCTGTTTGAGGAGGTCGCGACATTTGTTGGTGCTGTGGCCGGGACTCTTGTGGTAGGCACAATATTGATTGTTGTCCAGGTGACCGTGGTCCCTTATCGCCTTTGGCTTTTTGAGCTCTTCGTGCCCCTTGATGGCATAGAAAATATGCGCTGGAGTTCTGTTGAACGTATGGAGGAGATGGGCTTCCATGTCCTCGAAAGCCTTGAGATCTCCGGGTGATTTGGCGATCGCCTTCTTTGCTTTGGCGATCGCTGTCTTCTGGACAAGAGGTGGCGTTTCCTCGCCTAAGCGGAGGGTGAGTAGCCTTTGCCTGGCCAGGAAGTTGGCAGCTTTAGCGCGGAAGATCGCGTAAGTTGGGGGAATATCCTTGGAGAGATGTCTAAACATGGGAGAGTGACCGCGGAATCCCCCCATGGCCGAATAGAGAGCGAGCTCGTCACTGACGGGTTCGCCGGTGAGGACGATTTCGTCCACTCGGTCAATGTAATTTGCGTCTGATTCGTCTTTCCCCTGCTTGATTTTTATCATGCGGTGGGGGCCTTCTGGTCTGGCGACCTTGCTGGCGAAGTATGACGTGAAGTCATTCGCCAGTTTCTTAAAAGATGTGATAGATCGCGGTGGTAGTGAGACGTACCATCTATGGGCCAGCTCGCCCAATGTCAACGGGAAGATCCGGCACTTGGTAGCATCAGATGCCCCACACCCAGTCATGTAAATTCGGAATTTACTCAGGTGGGTTTCGGGGTTTGATCTCCCCTCATACAGAGGTGTTTTGGGAGGAGCGATCGTTGTTTGTATGGGGGCAAGCTCGATGTGGACCGCGAGTGGCTCGGTCGGCCCGGCGATCTTCTTGCTGGTGCTTGCCCCAGTGTCCAAGAGTGCTCTCATCTCGTCGAGCTGGCGTTGTATGGCGGCCATTGCCGTGGCCTGGCTGCTCGCGGCTCGGCGCTCGGAGCGGTGAGGCGATTGAGTACCGATCCACAGCGATCGGGCGGGAGTCGGATGGGCGACTGCGTTGGGTGTGAGGTGGGTAGGCCGAACTTCTGGTGACGGATTCGGGTTCCGTCTTTTCGAGGTTGGAAACAGAGTGCCCCGGTCGCCAGGATGGGTCGCGCCCCAAGCGATCGAATATGGATCCGTCCGGTCGTGCGAGAGCCTTTCCTCGTGAATTCGGGCTTTCTGACGATCGCTCGTTCAGTAGCCCGTTGAATTTCCATTTTCCCATGCGGCGGATGATCGAGGGAGTTATCGCGGGCGACGCGCATGCTCTCCGTCGCTCCTCCAGGATGGCCATAGCCTCCTCGATCTGTTCTTTGGTTTGGAACTGATCGAGTGAGTGGTTGGGGCCATCTCTTGGATGCGGGATCGAGAGTCTCGCGTTGCTGCGGCTTCCCCCCGTCGTTGGCTGGGGTTCGACCGGCCGATATGGTGTCCGGCGATTCGGAGAGCGGCTTTCTTCGACGTGCGGCGGATGTCATGATTACGAAGGTTTTCTTTGAAGTGCGGTGAGTGTCACTTCAAGTATATGCCCCGAGAACAGTGAGTGTTCTTGGGACGGTAGAAATAAAAGTTTGAGGTTAGATCCCCTTCCTCTAGCGCCAATTGTTGCTACCCAAAATATTATCCTGAGATAGATATTCTTTGGAATGGATGGGATAGCAAACAAATGCAAGAGCACTTCCGTGAGAAAGATAAATAACACAACATTTTCCGGTTGTTAGTCCGGGCTTGAATGCTCTCGCGAGATATTATTAATACCAATATTCGGGGATACAAGTACTAATGTAAGAATACAATTACAATGAGTGTAAAGATTCTTGTTATCTTAGCTAGTGAGCGTGTAGATTGCCGGAAGAACCCAGATTTGATGCTCTGTGAGTTCTTGTAACAAAGGAGATGAAGCGATCGCGGCGGTGAGAGATCGACCGTCTCTCACGGCGAGTATTTAGGCTGGATGCTTGGGCTCTGGGCTTATGAATCCCTTGGAATCTGTCTAGTGGAGACTTGCTTACATCGATCGTCTTACGGGACGAGAGATTTAGAGAGAGAAGTCCTGAGATGGATTAGGTGAGATAGCCGGGAGCTTAATGATATGTATGTTCTTCGGTATTTCCGTGAATGTATCGGAATGTGAGAGAATGAGTTCTGAGCGTAAGTCAGAATGAATTCGGAACCGTTGGTGGAATGAAAATCGAACCGTAGGTTGAGTGAATTGGGAACCATAGGTTGAGTCAATTCCGAACCGTAAGTTGTGCGAAGTCGGAACCTTTTTCCTGTAGGAGGAGGTTCTCTATTTATAGAGCTTGGATACGCCGGGCGATCGCCTTTTCTGCATTACAATAATCGGGCGATCGTCTTTTAGCACATGGGCCTGTCCCCTCAAAGCTGCGGGGAGTTCTTTGGCGATCAACTATGCGGTCGATGGGGAGCTTACACGCGTCTGAGTTCTTGACACGGGTTGTCCTACGACAACTTTCGGCGCGCATCTTTGGTAGGTGAGGTAGGTGGCAGGCTGTGGTCAAAGGTCTTGTCTGTCAGCTAAAGATCTTGTCTGCTACGAAGATCTTGTCAGCGCCTTTGGTGGATCTGCACGTGGGTGCTTTTCTGAGACCCAGTCCTTGATGACTTTTGATGGGCGATTGTCTCTGCTCGGGGCGTAGGTCGATTGCCCTTAGCCGGTCACTAGAGTAGATCGCCAGCTGCCAAAGGGCGATCGCCTTGGGAGTCGATCGCCAGGTACCTGATGGTGGTCTGATATCTTCAACTTGGCGAGCTAGCCATAGTTTGACTGGAGTTGACTTGGTCGCTCGGCCTTATAGTCGATCGCACTGTCGGTATGAATAAATCGTGACACAACAAATTTAAATCACTTAAAAAGCGCCAACTTATTTATCTATGGTTTATCTTTCTCCGTCAGGTCTCAAGATAAAATCATATTGTGCATCAAGTATTTCCACTAATTAATTACTCCTTCCGGACAAAATCAATTAGCTAACATGCATCGATTAAGGGCCCTTTAATCTAGCATGAGATTTAACACATCTTGATCACAAGCCTAGGATGAAAGGTCAAAAGGTAATCAAAGGAACATCATGTGAACATCAATTAAATTTACTAACCCTAGAATCAATCAATGAATTTAGCCAGACATAATTGAAATTAAACAAGAAATAGATGAAGAATGCATATTATTAATATGAAAAGAGAGATTACAACCCTTACGGATGAACTCCGATTCTTCAATCTCTGAAACACAATAATAATTCTCCTCCAAAAAGTTCTTGCATCAAAGGATTAATCTTGCCAAAAAAATGTAAAAGATTGCAAAAGATGAAAAAGAATGAAAAGGGCTGATGAAAGATTGATAAAAGATGATAGATGATCCTAAAACTAGGTCTACAAGGAGGTTTATATAGCCTAAGGGGGTTACAATCCCGATTAGCCCTAATCTAGGAAACAAAAACTATCCAAAAGAGTCATAATTCGTCAAAACACGAGAGTCCGCTGGGCAGCATATCGGCCTGGCCTATCGGCCGATAGGCTGGCCGATTGTTGGTTCGTCGATCTCTTCACTCGATAGGGCAGGAGCTCCTTTCGGACGGGCCTATCGGCCGATAAGTGGCCCGATAGGTTAAATGCCTCTTCGCAAAAATCCGTTTCTTCGTCCGTTTGACTCGACTCTTGGTCCTTTGTCTCGTTTTAGGTCCTTTTGGCTCTAAAAACCTGCAAACACACTAAAACCAACCCAAACGCGTAATACGGCTCGACTAATCATAAATAAGCCAAATACGAGCACATTAATCACGACACGAGATAAAAACCTAGTATAAAATCCTAGAAAAATGTGGTAAAATTACCACTTATCAGACCCCCCCAAACTTAAGCCTTGTTCGTCCCGAACAACAAAAAGAAAAGAAAAAGAAAGTCGTGAATCATCGTGCAACTCATAGTGTTCAACCTAATCAATACTATCCTGTAATTCTCTCTAAATAATCCGAGTGTCGTAAAAGCGAGCTGCACTCAGAATAATGATTCCGCAAAGTAATCAAGTTCAGTCCTAATCATTCGTTCATGAAGAAAATCCAGCTCAAAGATTAACAAAACGTGAGTCAAATCGACCGTCAATATGAAAGGCTAAAATAAACAAGCTAGTTCGTCCCGTTACACAGTCTAGTGGCACATTTTTCACGAGTTTCATAACAAATAAACCTCGGTCAGTATTCCCTTATATATATGTTCAAGAATTTGATTCGAGTTGACCACTAGGTTAGGATCTCGGGATGTTTCATCGGGGTAATCCTAGGGTGGAACTTCCATTCTCATGTATTAGGAAACCGTTTGACGTAAAAGACACTCATGGGGCACATGGATGCTTCTAGTTACTAAGTTCCCGTCTACAGCGGAGAAACAACTCGAATATATAATTTCCGCATGTCCGAATCAAGGTTGCCGTTTTACGAGAGAGTAAACAGCGGGTCACGCGAATACCCCCAGTTACTAGGTTCCCTATCATTGACACATGTGAAATATCTAAATCACTAGTCTAATCAGAGTCGTTGTTTTACGCGAGGGCAAACAACGGGTCACGCGAATACCCCCGGTTACTAGACTTCCCTTCATAGAACAACATTATCTCAACTTTTGGGAAGAACTGACCGCCTCTAAACTCAATCTAAGTGCCAACACGACTAACGAAACAGTACGACTCACTATCCGGAAGATGTAACCAAACGTATTGATGGTGATTTTAAAACAAGTATGTATCGTCTCTTCCTGCCAAGACCTCTACAATCACGAAAAATTTTGGACCTAAATGAATACTATGCAAAACAGAAATAACTGACTACAACTCGACTAAACTCGACCGTTTTTTCAGAGAGAAAAACAGTGTCGTAACATCGGTATCACACCAATAGAAGCATGAAAAATTCACGAATAAAGAAAAACTAAGACAAGCAAGGCTATCTAAAACAAACAACGAAAAGCAAATAAAAGCAAACACGAAATCTAAAAAAAAACTACTACGACCTAAAAAAAATAGAAACTAGCAAACACACCAAACGAAAATGAACATAAAAATCTAAAAAAAACTAAGCCACAAAAAAATCTAAAAAAAAAACTAAGCCATAAAAAGCTAAATCAACGCAACACCAATATGATAAACACAAATAAAAACAACGGGCACCAACACAAGCAAATAATGATACAAGGCAAACAAGGTACTCACACGTAAAGAAATTAACAAAGCCGCACTTCTTCCCCCCCAAACTTATTTCGCATCCCAGAGGAATAAGTTTGAAAAGAGAAAGGAGTGGCTTTGTTAATGGAGTACCTGATCACTGTGGCGGAAATGGCGGGTTTGTCGGCGAGCTCGGATCATAGCGGGCATGTGTATCGGGGAAAGGAGCAAAGTGGTACATCTCATGTAGCATTCGGTGGTAGTGGTCCTCCTGGGCCCACCTATCTTCCTGCCTCTTCCTCTCTTGCTCCCTCCAAGCAATCTCCTCTTGTCGCCACACTCTGTCCTCCTCGGCTCGTTTCTCCACGAGCTCGTACAACTCATTGACCCGAGTGGCAACAGCACCCACCCGAGTCTCAACCTCACCCAACCGAGTTCCCAAAGAACCAAACTCGGTTGTCAAAGAACGCATACTCGCCAAATGATAGTTGTCTTGCGCCTGCATACTCTCTTCGTGCATCTCTCTCTCTCTCAAAAAATCTCGTCTCAAAAGCCTCAAAATCCGGAGCTCTCATCTGAAAACTACTACCTCCACCGGTGGGAATCTCGTCACGGCTACCCCCCTCGGGTATATCATCCATCTCCTCCTCGGCTCCCTCCAAGAACGGCTCATCAATGGTCACCTCCCGGCGTTGCCTCTTACGAGACGCATCCAACGGTCGGATAAGTGCCACATGAGCCGCGGAGCTCATACTCCACCTCGCATATACATCGGGCGCGTCGCCCATCACAGAAGTCAAGGTCGGAGAGGGGAGTCAGAAGAGGGACACGGTTTTGTTCCGACCGTGCAATTTCCAGTCGAACCCCTCGGTGAAGGCAAGCATCTCTTGCCTCTGTAGTGTCGGTCTATCCAAAAAGATTGTTGGGATTCGGTGCCTAAAACGAAGGCCCAGCGGAAGCGGTAAAACGAAAATTAATTCGATCCGAATCCCTACGAGGATCGATCGAGCTACGTATATACGAATATCAAAAACGAAAAGCAAGAGTCGTAAGAAACTAACCCTCGAAGTCCGTTGATTAAATGGTAACCTTCTCTTGAGCTATTCCCCAAGCTTTAGTTTGATCTCTACGAGTTCAATCCGCTCCAAGCCCTTGAACGATCCAACGCCGAAAGCACCGCGTCTCTACTTGCCACGTGCCGGAAAAACGAACGGAATGACAACACCTTGCTATCCTCCGAGGATACGGCTAGAGCTAGGTTATGAAGCTTGTTATAGATATTAATATCACTCTAAGTGTATGAATATCTATCTCTCTCAATATTTCCTCACAAAATATCTCTAAGAAGTTGTGAAGAAGATTAATGAAGAAGATGAATAATGAAGATGATGAAGAAGACTTCTATCTCTCTCTCCTCTTCAACCTCACGTTGGAAATGGAATCAAGTAAGTGGGAGAGTTTGTCAAAGACATCATCTTATATTATTTCCACCCTCATGTTTACAACTCATGTAACATGAAGTCTTGTCCCACCAAGTCATTATCATCACTTAATAAATGGAAGAAAAGACAATGGGAAAGTGGGTGGAAGCAAAATGGGGCGGCTATCATGAAAAACGAATGAGTTCGGTTCGTTTCGGACTCCCGTGAGTCCAAACAGATAAACTCCGATTCTGTTCCGATGTATTTGTGTCGATTAATTAATCCAATTAATTAAACATATCAAACACAAAATAACATAATTAATATATCCAACAAATAATTATATTCATGAAATAAATCAAACACCACGTGATTTATATAATACATTAAGCCGTAAATCAATTTATCCGATAAATCGATTTAAACATCCAATGTCCCAAATTTAGATATCCAATATCCAATATTCATAATGAGAGAATTAGCTCAATTCATTCCGTCGTCAATCCTAATGCGCGACTCGGTAGGTCCGTCTCGATCGGCAATGGGAGGAACCAAAGAGTAGTAGCACCACCTAGCCGGCTGGTGGCCTACACTGTACCCGACTAAGAACGAATGATTGGGATCATTCAAGAACCATTCTGTCGTGAATACCGGTATACGTATAAACCCTTCTTTCAAATGTCCCGATCAAGTTATAGGGTCACGGTCGATCAAACCCTATCTGCTTGACGCTATGCATGCGTTAATGCAAATCGAGATCATCGAAATGCCGTGTATCTAATACAACTAGCTCCAATGCTTTGGCCAAAGACTTATGATCTCATCGCCAATAACCGCATAGGACATATAACCCGCTCACTAACGGGAGAAAGAATTCTATCTTGGTATTCGATAGGACTGCTACTTGCCGTTAAGATGCATGTCGAGGTTGACCCCGTCTTAGGTTTACGGTCGAACTACTCTAATGAAAATCTTGACGTCACAAGCACATCCCTACTAAATCCTCAAGTCGAAGGTTCACGAATACCTATCACAACCTTTCGATTCCGTCATTGGTGTCCGGAGTGAAATCCATGTGACGAATCGAGGGTGAGTCGGTTCGAGTACACTAATCCAATTAGCATACCTATAACGTGTGCTCCCACTAACCATTAGTGTTCGATGGCACTCTCCATGTCAAAGAACACGTCATACAAGTCTTCACATAAACTTAACGCCTACAGTCAAGTTTCATCGACTTGCGACGATTAAGTATTTGAGCTATAACCTTTCCGATTGCGACCCCTTATCCAATAAGGAGTGGAACGTTTTGCTCTCAAATACACGGACTAGTTTCTATATGTTTATTTACGAGTTAGGAATGCCGGTAACTACCGGTAAATAAAGAAACATTCATTTGCCTTATATAAATGGTTTACATAATTACAAGTACAATGCCCTCTCTCAACAACCTCTGAGTGGCATTCGAGGGCATACTCCTAACAATCTCCCACTTGCACTCAATGCCACACACTATGGTATCTAATACCCATGTTCTCTAGATGACGCTCCAAGCTAGTCTGAGAAAGTGGCTTGGTCTGTGGATCGCGACGTTGTCGGCCGAGTCTACTCTGTGCGGTCTGATGTATCCCTTGCGAACAAATTCTCTTTCGAGATGATACTTCCTCTCAATATGTTTGGTCTTTGTTGTGAAACCTCGGCTCCTTGGCTGCGCTACTGACTCCGTCGTTGTCGCGATGCAATGGAATAGCGGCTCGGCACATGGTATCATTTGAAGTTCTCCCGAAACTTCTTAATCCGAACCCTTCCTTGGAAGCCTCCGAGTGCTTGATACTCGGCTGACAGTGGAATCGGCGGTCGCGCTTTGCTTGGCACTACGCCAAGATATCGCTCCTCCATTAAGAGTAAATATGTAGCCGAGTGGACATCGAGTCGTCCTTCGGTCCTTGGAAGTCCGAATCGGTGAATCCCACCACATCCAAATCTCCACCGCCATACATAAGAACCATATCTCTCGTTCTTCTCAAGTACTTGAGAACGTTCTTTCTGACAGTCCAATGTTCCCTACCAGGTTTGCCTGAAACCTACGCTTACAGCATGCGCGATGTTCGGTCTTGTACACAACATAGCATACATAAGGCTACCCACGGCCGAAGCATATGGTATATTACTCATTTCCTTGCGTTGTTCCTCACTTTGAGGACACATCTTCAAGGTGAGTTTTATTCCATGTTGCATCGGTAGGAACCCTCTTTTAGAATCATCCATCTTAAATCGCTTTAAGATCTTATCTATATAGAGGGCTTGGGAAAGGCCTATTGTTCTCTTCGCTCTATCCCGGTAGAGCCGAATACCAAGAATATAGGTTGCTTCTCCCAAGTCTTTCATGGAGAAATTACTCGAAAGCTAAGCTTTCACAGAACTGAGCATTCCCACATCATTTCCTATTAGTAGAATGTCATCTACATATAGTACTAAAAATGCGATCTTGCTCCCACTAACCTTCTTATATACACAAGGTTCCTCTTCATTTTGCACGAAGTCAAACTCTTTGACCGCCTCGTCAAAACGAAGGTTCCAACTACGCGACGCTTGCTTCAGTCCATAAATGGAACGCTGAAGCTTGCACACTTTCTGAATATCGACTTCAGACACAAAGCCTTTAGGCTGCTCCATATAGATTTCCTCCTCGAGGAATCCATTAAGGAAAGCCGTCTGTACGTCCATTTGCCATATCTCATAATCGTGGTAGGCAGCTATAGCAAGCATCATGCGAATAGACTTGATCATGGCTACGGGCGAGAAGGTATCGTGGTAATCGATCCCTTCCTTCTGGGTATAACCCTTTGCCACAAGCCTGGCCTTATAGGCGTCAACCTTGCCATCACCATCAGTCTTTCTCTTGTAGATCCACTTGTTCCCAATAGGCACTATGCCCTTGGGGCGGTCTACTAGAGTCCAGACCTGATTGACATGCATCGAGTCTATCTCAGCTTCCATAGCTTCACGCCATTTCGCGGAGTCTACATCTGTAACACCCCCAGAATATGACCGGGAATGTCACACGCCGTAGACCCTTATCGTAAGGATCTACCAGGCTAAACTCCAAAAGACTACTCGATGATTGACCGACCGGGGTCAAAATTAAATAGAAAACAGACCGACAAGGTCATAAACCAATTCAGAAACTAACGACATTCATATTACAATGACCACAATAAACTTGAACATAGAAAAGAATGACAACTCAATTTAATAAATGATAACTACACCCATGCAAGGGTGAATACTCGAACGACAAAGAAATACCGACCAAAATGATACAAAAGAAAAGACTCTGACTCTGGTGTGATTAGCATCGTCGTCTTCCATCTCCTTCCAAGCCAATCCAGTGTTGCTCCCGAGCCGCCAAAACTCGAGCGCATAATGCACCCACCCCCCGAAAACTCGGGGGTTAGCAAACTGGAATTTTACTAGTGCAAGTACATAATATACAAGATATACGAACAGTAACAACACAAAATTCAACCGCCGTGAAGCCTTAACACAAACCATACATTCCCACAGTCAGCACAGAATAACACTCGCATACACGAGGTGAAAGGTAATCACATAGTCATATTCTCCTTACGGAAAATAACATTCATGAAACTTTAAACGAGCCCAAGGAGTCAGGAAGATCCCTTTTGTAAAAGGAAAAGTATTTTGATAAGATAGTTTGCAATCATTATTATTGACTCGGGCCGTTTAGGGGTTTTAAAAATCGAATGGGAATACTTTTGGAAATAATTTCAAAAACTCTCGGGTCCTTGACCCAACGTATGGAAAACGATTACACAAAAACCAAGTCAACTTATTTGGGGTTCTCGACCCAATTTATAGAACACCGTCACAAACGAAATCATTACAACATCTCACAGGGTTCTCAACCCATTCCAAATAACATCATCACGAAACCAATCATCTCAACATTCCACAGGTCCTCGACCCAAAACACGAGAATAGCACCACAATACAATCAAAGGTACAAAACTCTCATTCGACATATCACCTTAAGACCCCGATTAATTAACCCTCGGAGATTTCGTCAAACCTCCGTGGTTAACTAACCCTGATACCAACGCTTTAAAAACAATTTGAAACAAGCTTTCAAAAACACGGATTGCGGTCTGTATCAAGACAAACATTAAAAGTGAGTTGAAAGAAGTTGAGATACGAACATCGTTCGGTAACGGGGTCTTAGCTATCACTCAAATACCCGTAACCAATAAGCCTGCCAGGCGCCTCCACTGCACACCTGTGCACCAGCGTTCACCACCCATATGGAGCCGCACATTGCAGCGTACACCAGGCCGGAGTACACCGCCCCGCCCTCAGAGGTTCCCGGATATGACGTTTCTCACAACAAGTATCCACATTGTTCAAATATCAAGCACACGGACAATTGTCACAACAATTTTCAACTAGGTACATCAAGTCACACAATTTCTCCGCCAGTCCATATCCACACAAATAAACAATAACACGCACGTTATCAATCAAACTCAATCAACACCGCACATATATCTCTATGTTGCGACTCAACCGAATATATACACATTTATATATATATATATATATATATATAAATATATAACCTCACTATATTATAAGAATAACTATAGTTCGCCCATCAATCCAAGTTGAGTACGTCAACTAATGGTAGAATTCAACACTCGTCGATCACCGACATAAACATATATATTAATATACGTATATACATACATATATTTAACATGTAACTATATATATAAACACATATATATATATATACACATACATATATATATCTCCATATAAACTCATACACTTCGACAACAATGATTTCACGCAGTTACAATTCGTATATCGAGGTACTTGCCTTGGTAATACGACGCGAAGGAATAGGTTCCGGTCCGAACAATCCTCTCAAATCCGACCCTAACACAATAATGATATACAATCAATCTCACATCATGAATACGAAGAAATCCCTCCTAGTTCTACCCGTTGGGACAATTTATCGAACACCAAGAGTGCGTAGGGAATTGAAATCGGTTAACGGTGAACTAACGGGATTTCATCCCAACCAAGAACAAGAAAACCAAGGGTCACGAGAGTACTATCAAAATCTAACAACAACATCGGTTAATTCGGATTAAAACACAAGATCACCATCAAACCCTCCCCAAAAATTATACTAGGGTATAAGAGATCTTACCTCTTGAAGATACAAACCCTATAATCCGAAGAACACGTGCTAGATCCACAATCCGAGCTACACGATCGAAGGAAGATGAAGAAAAACACACAATCAAAAGGGTGGATGGAGAAGAAATCCCCCTCTCAACCCTCTCTCTCTCGCGCACGGTGGAAGAAAAGGAGGAAATGAGCGAAACTCGCTGAAAACACCGATTATAGCGCCACCGCATCGTGTGCAGCTCGGCTAATCATGCGCGCACGGCAGGCCAAAATTGCGCCCTGGTGGTGGCCGCTCGTTGTGCCGCGGCTCATTCGGAGTGTGCCGCGGCCCGGACAAGTGTGCCGCGGCACTGACTCGGCTGTGTGCCGCGGCGAACAATCCTTGTGCCGCGGCACACGGTACAGCCTGCTCGGCCAACAACTGGGTAGTATGTGTGCCGCGGCGCACAATCCTTGTGCCGCGGCTCACACCCCCCCTCGGGTCCCAAAATGATGAAAAAAGATCCGGAAAGAGAATAAAAGCAATAAGAATCGATATTTGGGCAACAATAACACGAAATGGAAGTACGGAACCCCAAAACGATCTGAGGTACACAACCAAGGTCGAACAAGGAACAAATTCCCTAAATTTCTAGGAAGTTACAAAAACGGCCCAAACATCCGAAAATCACGATACAACGTCGGATTAACAATCCGAAACTCACAACATGTTTTACTCAATCATACGAACTCATGGAAGTAAGAAAATGACGAAATCGAACGAGTTTAACGAGAATCAAATGCACATGAGACAAAATATAACACAAGATGAAATTACGTAAAAACATCATCGAGACCCGTCTAAGCGGAGAAACTCCAAGAACAAAATAGGTTCAGAATTCCAAAACAGTGTCAAGCGAGTTGTCGAAACGGACCTCCGCCGGAAAATGAAAATTACCGGAAATCGAATTTGCGGGTATTACATTCTACCCTCCTTAAAAGAAGTTTCGTCCCGAAACTTAAAATAGAGAGCGGCGGAACAATCAAGGAAATAACTACTTGCTCAGCCCCAAATCATCACGAGAAAAGCGCGAATGCAAGGTTCCAGAAATACGATGAGTTGAGGTGAAGGGGTATGAATTTGGATACCAAAACTCCCAGAGGGAAGAAAATCACAAAATAGTTCAGACGTCCTGAAAATCATGTTTCGAGCTCAACCAACCGCATCCAAGTTCATAATACATTCGGAAATGTTAATTGCACGCGAGGGAATATTAGCTTCGAACAAAATTTCTGCAAGAATCAAGCTCAGATGTGGAAAGACCACAATAATTCACGGAGTCTAACAACACGGTTCTGAAATTCGTTCGGAGAACGGTAGGCTAAGTACAACAGGGTAGTAAAAAAAAATTATCGAGAGGGTCATAGATGAAGTACCAGCAATGGAAGTCACCCAACACTGAAAATACTATGAAGAGTACGGGTAGTACATTTCCCCATACTAAGAAAACATTTCGATCCCGAACTTAGAACAACAAGAGTTGGAAATATAGAGCAATGAAATGAAGAACGATCAAAGTCACGATTGTTCAAAACAGCAACAATTAGGGCATATTACAAAATATTCATCCTCCCATGTTAGGTTCTTCAGAAGGAGACATAGGGTTTCGGGACATTCTCCAGTCACTTGCTCTGTTCGCCAACAGGGTAGCATTCTTTGCCAGTTCGGAAATTATCTCACAATGCTTCTCCCGATGACCTTCACACCCGCACCGGTAACAAGTCAAGAGTGGAAAGGGACAATTTGCACGAACATGTCCCTGACGATTGCAGTTGAAGCACCCTCCCTTCTTACCGAGAGTCACCGATCTTTGGCTTGGGATTCCAAGCTCACTCGATCGCGAAGACGACGCGTTCGAACGACGTTGGGGTTTGGGAGCCTTAGGCTCTTCACCGCCCAAAAACTTCCCAGATATCCTCGGTCTCTTGGCTTCGCTCGTGGGCTCGACCACTGAGGAGATTTCATAGGATATCGATTGATCTAGATACTCCTTCACCGTAGCATAGATCGTGGTCGTACGAACCACCTTGCCGCTTCCATTTCCATCATCACGTCCACGTCCGCCGAGGCTTGACATACTAATACGGATAACACCGATCAACAGTATTAGTTTATCAGTCGTACAATATACCACAATTATCAACCCGAGTTTTAGTTAGCATCCTTAGAATAACGGTACTATCGTAAAGCATAAAGTTTTATGAAGTCAATTTCGAGTTCCTCGATGAGGACGGTCATTATATGTATGCACTTAATGAAAACAAATTTTTGAAAAAGAGGGCTAGTCACATTGCGCCCAAGACTTGTAAACACTGTCTTTTATTTCGGAAGAGGAAGTTTACATAATGACTCTAAAAATTATTTTCGAGTGATGAATAAAAGAAAAAAAAAGAAATCGAAAATTAATTCGTAACTAATTTGAAATATTTCGAAAATGAAGAGACCCAAATATCAAAATTTTGAAAAACTTTCCTATTCTTCAAAAATGTTTATTCGAAAGTCTTCTCCACCGAGATACGTGACCATTTAACATGACGGTATTAAATCATGGCTTTACATTAATGTTAGAAAATTTCAAAGCATTGCTTTAAAATATTCGAGATACTATAGCCGTGGGCCTCTGCATCGAACCCACTGTGCAAAAATTCCTTAAAAAAATGATCTAAATGCCAAAAGGCCGAAGTCGGTAACATTCTCAAATACTCACAAAAGTCATTTATGAAATATCAAATACCGTCATAAGAATACTATCAAAATATGCAAGACCAAAATATCAAAACTCGGTTTGCAAGATAACAAAAACCATCTTAAAATACTCATGCGGTGGATAACATTATCATTCGTAAATTCATTCTAATAAAGTACCGAAACAGATAAACATGCTCGACTTCCGAAGCATACTACGTAACTATTTATGCTCGGACCGCATGCGCATGTTATATCCTAAAACGATAATATCACCAACAAGTTCCAATCCCTAGCTCACATTAAGCATATTAGCACAATGTAATCAAATACGTATATAAGGGGACTTACAATCGGGAGGCTTACCATCACGGATTGCCGGAAGATGATGTCGGAACCACGATACTAATCACGACTCTGATGCGCGCGACTTACACAAGACATGGACTTGACCCAACGGCCTAGGTTTTTCGCAAACCTAAGCTCTGATACCATAAATGTAACACCCCCAGAATATGACCGGGAATGTCACACGCCGTAGACCCTTATCACAAGGATCTACCAGGCTAAACTCCAAAAGACTACTCGATGATTGACCGACCGGGGTCAAAATTAAATAGAAAACAGACCGACAAGGTCATAAACCAATTCAGAAACTAACGACATTCATATTACAATGACCACAATAAACTTGAACATAGAAAAGAATGACAACTCAATTTAATAAATGATAACTACACCCATGCAAGGGTGAATACTCGAACGACAAAGAAATACCGACCAAAATGATACAAAAGAAACGACTCGACTCTGGTGTGATTAGCATCGTCGTCTTCCATCTCCTTCCAAGCCAATCCCGTGATCGCTCCCGAGCCGCCAAAACCTGAGCGCATAACAGGCACCCACCCCGAAAACTCGGGGTTAGCAAACTGGAATTTTACTAGTGCAAGTACATAATATACAAGATATACGAACAAGAATAACACAAAATTCAACCGCCGTGAAGCCTTAACACAAACCATACATTCCCACAGTCAGCACAGAATAACACTCGCATACACGAGGTGAAAGGTAATCACATAGTCATATTCTCCTTACGGAAAATAACATTCATGAAACTTTAAACGAGCCCAAGGAGTCAGTAAGATCCCTTTTGTAAAAGGAAAAGTATTTTGATAAGATAGTTTGCAATCATTATTATTGACTCGGGCCGTTTAGCGGTTTTTAAAATCGAATGGGAATAATTTTGGAAATAATTTCAAAAACTCTAGTGTCCTTGACCCAACGTATGGAAAACGATTACACAAAAACCAAGTCAACTTATTTGGGGTTCTCGACCCAATTTATAGAACACCGTCACAAACGAAATCATTACAACATCTCACAGGGTTCTCAACCCATTCCAAATAACATCATCACGAAACCAATCATCTCAACATTCCACGGGGTCCTCGACCCAAAACACAGAATAGCACCACAATACAATCAAAGGTACAAAACTCTCATTCGACATATCTCGCTTAAGACCCCGATTAATTAACCCTGAGATTTCGTCAAACCTCCGTGGTTAACTAACCCCGATACCAACGCTTTAAAAACAATTTGAAACAAGCTTTCAAAAACACGGATTGCGGTCTCAGATCAAGACAAACATTAAAAGTGAGTTGAAAGAAGTTGAGATACGAACATCGCTCGAACGGGTCTTAGCTATCACTCAAATACCCGTAACCAATAAGCTCGCCAGCGCCCATCGCACACTGCACCGGCGTTCACTCCACTATGTCGGCCGCTCCTTGAACATGTCACCGCACCGCGTCACTCCCGCAAGAGCCGCCTTGCACGCGCATTAGGTGACACCGGCGTTCACCACCCATATGGAGCCGCACATTGCAACAGACACCGTGCCGAGTACACCGCCCCGCCTCGAGGTTCCGGATATGACGTTTCTCACAACAAGTATCCACATTGTTCAAATATCAAGCACACGGACAATTGTCACAACAATTTTCAACTCGGTACATCAAGTCACACAATTTCTCCGCCAGTCCATATCCACACAAATAAACAATAACACGCACGTTATCAATCAAACTCAATCAACACCGCACATATATCTCTATGTTGCGACTCAACCGAATATATACACATTTATATATATAGATATATATATATATATATATATATATATATATATAAATATATAACCTCACTATATTATAAGAATAACTATAGTTCGCCCATCAATCCAAGTTGAGTACGTCAACTAATGGTAGAATTCAACACTCGTCGATCACCGACATAAACATATATATTAATATACGTATATACATACATATATTTAACATGTAACTATATATATAAACACACACATATATATATATATACACATACATATATATATCTCCATATAAACTCATACACTTCGACAACAATGATTTCACGCAGTTACAATTCGTATATCGAGGTACTTGCCTTGGTAATACGACGCGAAGGAATAGGTTCCGGTCCGAACAATCCTCTCAAATCCGACCCTAACACAATAATGATATACAATCAATCTCACATCATGAATACGAAGAAATCCCTCCTAGTTCTACCCGTTGGGACAATTTATCGAACACCAAGAGTGCGTAGGGAATTGAAATCGGTTAACGGTGAACTAACGGGATTTCATTCCAACCAAGAACAAGAAAACCAAGGGTCACGAGAGTACTATCAAAATCTAACAACAACATCGGTTAATTCGGATTAAAACACAAGATCACCATCAAACCCTCCCCAAAAATTATACTAGGGTATAAGAGATCTTACCTCTTGAAGATACAAACCCTATAATCCGAAGAACACGTGCTAGATCCACAATCCGAGCTACACGATCGAAGGAAGATGAAGAAAAACACACAATCAAAAGGGTGGATGGAGAAGAAATCCCCCTCTCAACCCTCTCTCTCTCGCGCACGGTGGAAGAAAAGGAGGAAATGAGCGAAACTCGCTGAAAACACCCAGTTATAGCGCTGACCGCATCGTGTGCCGCGGCTCAGCTAATCTGTGCCGCGGCACAGGGCCAAAAATTGCGCCCAGTGGTCGGCTGACCGCTCGTTGTGCCGCGGCTCATTCGGAGTGTGCCGCGGCTCAGACTCGGCATGTGCCGCGCATCACGGATCAGGCCGGGCACGCGGCAGAGGTTTTAGCCGGCAGTGCCACACGGGTGTGCCGCCGGACAAGTGTGCCGCGGCACCGACTTACTGTGCCGCGGCGCACAATCCTTGTGCCGCGGCACACGGTGACACCGCTCGCCAACAATCGGGTAGTATGTGTGCCGCGGCGCACAATCCTTGTGCCGCGGCTCACACCCCCTCGGGTCCCAAAATGATGAAAAAAGATCCGGAAAGAGAATAAAAGCAATAGGAATCGATATTTGGGCAACAATAACACGAAATGGAAGTACGGAACCCCAAAACGATCTGAGGTACATAACCAAGGTCGAACAAGGAACAAATTCCCTAAATTTCTAGGAAGTTACAAAAACGGCCCAAACATTCGAAAATCACGATACAACGTCGGATTAACAATCCGAAACTCACAACATGTTCTACTCAATCATACGAACTCATGGAAGTAAGAAAATGACGAAATCGAACGAGTTTAACGAGAATCAAATGCACATGAGACAAAATATAACACAAGATGAAATTACGTAAAAACATCATCGAGACCCGTCTAAGCGGAGAAACTCCAAGAACAAAATAGGTTCAGAATTCCAAAACAGTGTCAAGCGAGTTGTCGAAACGGACCTCCGCCGGAAAATGAAAATTACCGGAAATCGAATTTGCGGGTATTACAACATCCACCATCGCTTGGTCATAGGTTGTTGGGTCGGTCTCTTGGCTATCACTTGGAACCTCATGGAGACCCAGCTCCTCCAAGTGCACAAGCCCATACCTCTCAGGTAAATGAGACACCCTACTAGACCTACGAGGTGGTTGTACTTGTGTTTCAGAAAGTTCGGTTCCAGTTTCTTGCACAGGTGTCTCTCGAGGAGTTTCATTGTATTCTTCTAAAGAAATACTTCTACGCTCCGCCTTCTGAATGAACTCATCTTCCAGAAGTGTGCTTGTAAAGCAACAACGATCCTTCGATCTTCGGGCATGTAGAATAGATATCCCATCGTCCTGCACGGAATCCTATGAAACGTCCCTTCGCAGACCTAGCTTCCAACTTTTCCACCTTAGTCTTCTTGACATAGGCGGGACATCCCCAAATCCTAATGTGATTAAGACTTGGTTTCCTTCCTTCCCACATCTCATGTGGAGTTTTAGGAACGGATTTGGAAGGACATCTGCTCAAGATATACGCGGCAAGAGTGCATACCCCCTGGGTAAATCGGCAAGTCAAGATAGCCCGGATGGAACGGACCATGTTCAACAGGTCCGGTTCCTTCTTTCGACACACCATTTAACCGAGGAGTACCTGGAGGTGTTAGTTGTGAAACTATTCCATGTTCCTTAAGGAACTCGTCAAACTCCGTACTCATATACTCGCCACCTCGGTCCGACCAAGTGCTTTGATATGATTACCGGTTTGTTTCACCGTGGCCTTGAATTCCTGGAATTTCTCAAAGGCCTCGGATTTATGTTTCATTAAGTATACATAACCATACCTAGTATGATCATCTCAGAACGTAATGAAATATTTATATCCGTCACGTCTCGCTTCTAAAGCACCACATACGTCGGTATGGATTAATCCCGATTTATTAGCGGCTCTTTCAAAAGTCCTGTGAAGGGGACTTAGTCATTTTGCCTTTAAGGCAAGATTCACAAGTAGGAAAGGGATCCGATCCCAATGGACCCATAAGTCCATCTTTTTCCATCTTGTAAACCTTGGTCTCGACCAATATGACCAAGTCTAAGATGCCATTTCAAAACTTGATTGGTTTCATCCCTACCACGTTTTCTAGTCATAGTATTCACAACTACTTTGTTGCCGAGATTTAGATGATACAATCCATTCAACAATGTAGCAGACCCACTAGTTTATTTCTAAAATAAATTTTGCAGAACCATCACCAATGAAAAATGAAAAGCCTTTTCGGTCCATGACCGAATGGATACAATGTTTTGTGCCCCTTGGGCAAAACAAGTACATCTTCTAAAGTCAAAACAAAGCCGGATTCTAAACCCAAAAGAAGTGATCCTATGTCGGTCGCCTCGACACTATGCCCGCTCCGATTGTGATCATAACTTCTCCACTCAAGCTTCCTACTTTGTTCCAGATCCCGATTCACGGTACAAATATGAGAACTAGCACCGTAATCCAAGATCAGAAGTAGAAAATACAAGAGAGAACAATTTGTTTCCAAAACTAAAAGTTCACGTACGAAGTGCCATGAAGAATCGGACAGTCTCTAGCCCGGTGGCCCACTCACCGCACTTGAGACAAGCATCCTTCTTCTTCTTGTTCTTTGGAACCATCGGGGCCTTGCCCTTTCCCTTAAGGTCCTTAGCTTGTGGTCCACCGCTTCTTGGTCTTTTTCTTCTTATTCTTAGACTTCCGAAATCCGTAAGAAATCACAAGTGCACTCCTTCATCCGCGGGTCTTCATCCGAGACCGAGCGGTCACCGGTTGTTCATTAGCCCACTAAATTACATGCAATCTCATTGCGGTTGAAGTTCATAACAAAGCGTGAGAAGGAATCGGGAGAGACCGTAGGATAAGGTCGGTTTGGAGAGAAGTATCCATTTTAAAATCAAGAGCCTCCAATCTCTCGATCATGGATATCATTTTGAGGACGTGTTCCCCAACTTTCTCACCTTCCTTCATCCTTGCACCGAGCAGCTTGCTTGGATATCTCATATCTAGCGATTCACTGTGCTCACCATAAAGCTCGGTTAAGTGAGATAGAATGCGCCAGCAGAAGTCATTTTCTCATGAGCTCTCTGAAGCTCATTAGACATGGAAGCCATCATATAAGCACGAACTTTCACGTCATCCTTAACCCACTTTTCGTGGTTTTCAATCTCTTCCTGATTGGCTCGAGTCCGCATAGGAGGCGCCGGAATGTCCGTCTCCAAGACGTATCCCAGTGCCTCTATACTGAGGACAATCATCAGATTGCGGAGCCAATCCACAAAGTTAGGTCCCATTAAGGTGTTCTTTTCGAGTAGAATTGCGAGTGGATTCATTGTCATATTGAGATTTGTCTGCATTAAGTATAACAGATTAATTAGTGACTCATTCAATTATGTTCTGAGTATAGAATTTAAGTTCTTTTCTATTCTTGTTACCCAGCTCCCACTATTTGTATCTGAATAACACACTCACATGTGATATCCTAAGTATCGTCGCTCTACTTCATAGTGGTGATCGAGTTCTTTATAAATCTTAATAGAGGGCAACCGAACAGGTTTCTAGTCTATTAATTTTCATAAAGTGGTGTCCAACACCAACCCATCTAATGGATGATTCGATCTTCTTTTTCCCCTTGTTCACTCCCCTCAACCTATACGATTTCTATGGTTCGTGAACAAGTTAAGTTTATACCATCGACGCAATCAGTTTCACAATTGAATCTTATCCGGCAACCTATCAGGTTTCTAGGGATAAAATTTGCTCCAACCGAAGGCATCCAATGCGCTCGGTAATTTATCCGTCCTCCCGAACGACTACCCCGATAACTCGGAAGCATAGCACATCCGGTTTGGATTTCAATTTCCCGAAAACTCGATGGAGGGAAGGAAAACCTTGAAACCTTATAAACTTAATTATTTATAGTGGGAGAATTTTCACGATTAACGTTACACTTTGCACATTAATCATATTAGCGCGTTTGAGGCATTCATACAATATGAAAAAACCATTCAAAACCTAGTTGCTACCAACATGTGGTTCATGGACCGTTCCTAGAAAACAAAAACTTCGCAATCTAATTACAAGTCTTCGTCTTGAATCTTCGTCTTCTCGAAATGGATCTTCCTCCGGTCTTCGTCATTACATATAAATTTTACATCGAAAATTGCATCCTAGATACAAACATTTCTAGTAAAATAAATAGGCTCAAAACGGCCTTTACAACCCAATCGAATAAAACGAACGATTCAAATCTAAGTCCACGAACCACATCCCCATTCAAAAAGCATTCATCCAATAAATACTATATAAATGGAAAGCGTAGAGATACATTGATCCAATCAACAATATGAACCGATCCAATCGATTCACACAATCGGTAATTTGATAACGTTCAAAATAATTCGGTCGACCATAAATATTCCAATTAATCAAATTTCCCTTATAAAATGAAATACCATAAATCATTTTAATCATATTAAATCCAATTTAACATGCGGGAGATTAATTTTCAAGAATACACGAAAAAATCGAGCCGGGGTGAAAACGGGCCAGCATGACCGAGTCACCTCGCACTCTACCGCGATCACGCCGCTTGGCCGAGTCACGCTCGGAAGAATATGGCCAGGACACGACCGAGTCCTAGGACACGGTCGGGTCGCCTGGCAGTGACTTGGTAGACTGCCGGACACGACCGTGTCATCCAGGACACGGTCGAGTCACTCTCGGCCAAAATACCCTTTTTGTCCAAAAAGTCGTCCGACGACGATTCGGGGCTAGATTTTCGACCGGATATCCAATATCAATATTTTACGACTTTCATATCTTCAATATAAATCATATTTTCCAGAAATTTAAGATTTATATTTAGACATAAACTTACGAAAAATACAATTATTACGAACGAAAAACATATACCACGATTATGACTAAAATGATTCCAAATCATTCACCATCTAATCGAGCATTCCAAATGCCAATATCGTATATACGATTGCAAGACCTACTCTCTGATACCACTGTTGGGATTCGGTGCCTAAAACGAAGGCCCAGCGGAAGCGGTAAAACGAAAATTAATTCGATCTGAATCCCTACGAGGATCGATCGAGCTACGTATATACGAATATCAAAAACGAAAAGCAAGAGTCGTAAGAAACTAACCCTCGAAGTCCGTTGATTAAATGGTAACCTTCTCTTGAGCTATTCCCCAAGCTTTAGTTTGATCTCTACGAGTTCAATCCGCTCCAAGCCCTTGAACGATCCAACGCCGAAAGCACCGCGTCTCTACTTGCCACGCGCCGGAAAAACGAACGGAATGACAACACCTTGCTATCCTCCGAGGATACGGCTAGAGCTAGGTGATGAAGCTTGTTATAGATATTAATATCACTCTAAGTGTATGAATATCTATCTCTCTCAATATTTCCTCACAAAATATCTCTAAGAAGTTGTGAAGAAGATGAATGAAGAAGATGAATAATGAAGATGATGAAGAAGACTTCTATCTCTCTCTCCTCTTCAACCTCACGTTGGAAATGGAATCAAGTAAGTGGGAGAGTTTGTCAAAGACATCATCTTATATTATTTCCACCCTCATGTTTACAACTCATGTAACATGAAGTCTTGTCCCACCAAGTCATTATCATCACTTAATAAATGGAAGAAAAGACAATGGGAAAGTGGGTGGAAGCAAAACGGGGCGGCTATCATGAAAAACGAATGAGTTCGGTTCGTTTCGGACTCCCGTGAGTCCAAACAAATAAACTCCGATTCTGTTCCGATGTATTTGTGTCGATTAATTAATCCAATTAATTAAACATATCAAACACAAAATAACATAATTAATTTCTCCAAGAAATAATTATATTCATGAATTAAATTAATCACCCAGTGATATATTTAATCCATTAAGTCGTAAATCAATTTATCCGATAAATCGATTTAAACATCCAATGTCCCAAATTTAGATATCCAATATCCAATATTCATAATGAGAGAATTAGCTCAATTCATTCCGTCGTCAATCCTAATGCGCGACTCGGTAGGTCCGTCTCGATCGAGAATGGGAGGAACCAAAGAGTAGTAGCACCACCTAGCCAGCCTGGTGGCCTACACTGGACCCCGACTAAGAACGATTGATTGGGATCATTCAAGAACCATTCTGTCGTGAATTCCAGTATACGTATATACCCTTCTTTCAAATGTCCCGATCTAGTTATAGGTCACGGTCGACCAAACCCTATCTCGTACTTGACGCTATGCATGCGTTAATGCAAATCGAGATCATCGAGCCGCCGTGTATCTAATACAACTAGCTCCAATGCTTTGCCAAAGACTTATGATCTCATCTCGCCAATAACCGCATAGGACATATAACCCGCTCACTAACGGAGAAAGAATTCTATCTTGGTATTCGATAGGACTCGCTACTTGCCCGTTAAGATGCACGTCGAGGTTGACCCCGCCTTCCGGTTTACGTGGTCGAACTACTCTAATGAAAATCTTGACGTCACAAGCACATCCCTACTAAATCCTCAAGTCGAAGGTTCACGAATACCTATCACAACCTTTCGATTCCGTCATTGATCGTCCCGAGTGAAATCCATGTGACGAATCGAGGGTGAGTCGGTTCGAGTACACTAATCCAATTAGCATACCTATAACGTGTGCTCCCACTAACCATTAGTGTTCGACAGCACTCTCCATGTCAAAGAACACGTCATACAAGTCTTCACATAAACTTAACGCCTACCAAGTTTCATCGACTTGCGAACGATTAAGTATTTGAGCTATAACCTTTCCAGTGCCGACCCCCTTATCCAATAAGGAGTGGAACGTTTTGCTCTCAAATACACGGACTAGTTTCTATATGTTTATTTACGAGTTAGGAATGCCAGTAACTACCAGTAAATAAAGAAACATTCATTTGCCTTATATAAATGGTTTACATAATTACAAGTACAATGCCCTCTCTCAACAACCTCTGAGTGGCATTCGAGGGCATACTCCTAACAAAGATGTCTCGGGACACCGGCTCTCCTATAATGTGCACCCCAAGATGCTCCGCGATAGGGGTCACGAACGCCCCAATCCCAATCCTCTGCTTCCCGGTCAGCCGGGCTTGTTTCTCCATGTGCTCAATCAGAAAACATCCGGCATGCTTCCGTGTACCGTTCAAGGCCGACCATAAAAGGTGAAGATCAGTGGACAAGCACGTCCCCGAGTCGGTACGGCTCAAAATCGTCGAGGTGAAAAGACGGTGGATATAACGGAGAACTGGGTTCCTGATCGAGGAGGCCTTGGCATATGTCGGATTATAGATGAGAAGTGTCTCCTCCCTGCGGTAAATCATCTTGGACCACAGCTCTAAGTTTTCTTTGGCATGATCGCCCTGCTGGAATGACCCGTCCTCGGCCCCGTTGATAATGGCATTAACTTCGTTGGCCGAGAGCTCCCTTTCTATGTTGTCGAGGTTGAAGCGAATAGATGCCGGAGTCCCGTTCTCCCTAAAAACCTCAAGTGTGGACAGAAACTCCACGGTGAGCACGTGGTATGCGAGATAGTTTGCCCGAAAAATTTGCTCAAACCCGCACTGCCTCGCTAGTAGCACAATATCATCGTATACACCCATACCCCGAGCCGTCTCCTCATGCAAAAATCGGCAATGCTTGTGTGACATTCCGATAAGGTGCGACCACCTTTTTTTAGACTCTGGCCCGGTCAATCTTAGCTTGAATTTCTTCGGTCGAGCGCAATGGATCTAATAGCCGGCACTACCTTTGTCGGAGCCTTTTCCTTCTCTGTGGTCGCCTTAGACTTTCCGGCTGTACTCGGATTCGACTTCTTGCTTTGCTTTCCCATTTCAAAGTTCCTACAAAACAACCATCCAATCAAAATCCAATAAGCAACTCATAATATAAACATTCAACGAGCATCGACATAATCCAATAATCCCACAATAACATCTAAAACCCCTATAAATCACACCATCTCCCCCAAACTTAGACTCCCCCATTTCATATTCAAAGGATCAAAATCACCACCCACAATAACAAAACAACACACTACGATCATATTAGGGCAAATTCTCTCCAATCCAATCTAATTATCAACAATTCAACTCATATCAATCCCAATTAACAATTCAACAAAGTTACCCAATTTCAACAATTTGCGAAATTAGGGTTCTTCCAATTTGGGGGTTTTTTAAAAATTCGTTCAATTTCATCAATTAATCCCCCAATTCGAAGTACCCATGAACAATCAAGCATAGATAACATGTTTCCCTCAAGATTCTATCAACAATCGGGCATAAAATTCAAAGAACATCAAAGTTTAGCAAAAGCCCCAAAAAGTGGATCCCCAATTCGATTTTCATCAAAACTCCAAAAGGAATCCGTCAAAGTGCTTCAAAACATGTATAGAATTGAAAAACAAGAGGATTAAGCGTCGAAATTACGTACCTTGATCGAGTTTGAAGGAAGAAAAGTAGAAAAAATTCGCTCCTTTCGTTATATCGGCCGATAAGTGTGTAAGTGTGTGAGAAAATCGGGTGTGGGGGTGTTTAAAAGGGGTATTAATCAACCGGGTCGAAGTGGATACTGGGCCGGGTATGTCCTATCGGCCAGGCCTATCGGCCGATAGGCTGGACCGATAGGAACTTCTGTCTCTTACGCACTCATATCGGGTGGGACTATCGGTCGTTAGGCACTTATCGACCACTGCTTTCAACATGTAAAAATTTTTTATTTTCCTCACCTATCGGTAGGGCCTATCGGCCGGCCGACAGCTCGCCTAGATAGGATCTTCTCGTCTCAAAAAATTTTCCACCTTTTCTCTTTCACATAATTGGTCCCGTTTTTGCTTGGATATGGCGATTAAAGACCTGCAAGTATCCAAAACTCGGCGTGCATGGATTAGAACTTAACAAAACAAACAAAGCTACTACGAAACTAGAAACTACAAAAATCACGCAAACGAAAAATCGAAAATAAAAGAATAAAACGAACTAATATACATACGTTGGGTTACCTCCCAACAAGTGCTACGTTTAACGTCTTTAGCTAGACGATACCTCATTTATTCAGGGTCTTCAGCGATAACTCCCCCTTGAACGGGTTTGTTGATATCCAGATAGCATACGTCCTTCTCATTAGATCGACTCTCGTTCGCCTCCAACATTCGAACATACTCTGGCAATTCCTCGTAAATTTCTTCAACATCGGAATGTGAGTAAATGGAGTGTGAAATGCAATGCTCCAACAAGTCGGTCGGGGGCGGCATAATAGACTCAATTTCATAACATTCCTCAGGCGCATCCTCGGGCTTCTTCATAGCGTCATAGATGGAAATTTTCAGATTTTGATCATTAACCCGGAAAGTAAGATCACCCTCTTGGACATCGATAAGTGCTCTCCCCGTCGCTAGAAACGGTCTCCCAAAGATCAGTGGTTGATTCTCGTCCTCGGGCATATCAAGAACTACGAAATCGGCCGGGAAGACTAAGTGTTGGACTCTAGCGAACACATCCTCCACAATTCCCCTTGGATAAGCGATCGACCGGTCCGCCATGAGTAGAGAAATGGTAGTCGGCTTCATCTCCCCAATCTTCAACTTCTTAAAGATGGATAGAGGCATAAGATTGATGCTTGCCCCGAGATCACACAACCCATTACGGAACGTTTGGTCGCCAATCATGCATGTCAAAGTAAAACGTCCCGGATCCTTCTGCTTGAGCGGTAGCTTGTTTTGAATGATAGCGCTGCACTCCTCTGTCAAATTTATTGTTTCAAACTTCCCCAACTTCCTCTTGCTTGCCACAGCGTCTTTCAAGAATTTGACGTACCCCGGCATGTCTCTCAAAGCGTCTAGAAGTGGAATGTTGATATTCACCTTTTGAAACATGTCGATAAATCGTTGAAGCTTTTCATCATGTCTCGACTTGGCCAATCGCTGTGGAAATGGAGCTTTTACCTCAAAATCCTGCACATTCGAACTTCCAGGAGCCTTTCGGCCGATAGGGGGGTCGATAGGATCCACTGTCGACATTCTGTCTGGGTATCGGGTGGGACTATCGGCCGATAGTCTTGGCCGATAGGCCTGCTGCATTTCATCTTCTTCCTCGTTCTCGGCTCCCGTTTCTAGTACATTCTCGTTTCCAGATTTCTTAACTTCAGCCCCATGATTACTGTACTTTGTCCCACTCCGAAGCTCGATTGCGTTGCATTGTTGCATCTTCGGGTTGGTCTCGGTGCTACTCGGAAAATGGCCCGGCTTATGAAATCCGGCTTGGGCGTTCGCCATTTGACTCATTTGGGTCTCCACCATCGACATCTGCTTTGTCAAGGCTATCACTGAGTTTCCAATTGATGTCACACTATGCTCGAGAGCCCCGAACCTCTTGTCTACTTTATAAATAAAATCTTTTTGACTCGCCTCCAACCGTTCTAACATCTCTTCCATCGGTGTCTTAGCAATCGGCTCTTGAATAACCCCGTTTTTCACGTTAAATCCCGGTGGTGGCTGGAGAGCATTGTTCGGGTTGGCATAGGAGAAATTAGGGTGGTTTCGATTGTTCGGATAATAGTTCCCCATATTTCCCCCTTGCCGGAAGTTTCCTCCTTGCATGTAATTTACATCCTCCTTAACTGCAATAGGCTCGTTTAGCTCTTCAAAAACTGAATTGACTCCCAAAGTATTCTTCTTTAGCATCTCAAGTTCTTTTTGTTGTCTTTCAAATTTTGCCTTCAAATCACCGTAGGCGTCCTCGTCACCGGATGGGACCTTTCTTCTCGTCATCTTCCTATCGGTCACCTCCTCGTAATCATTGTTGACTGCTAGCTCAATGAGATTCTTGGCCTCTTCATAATCGTTAGCAAGAAATCCCCCTTTCGATGAATAGTCCAACTCTCTTCTAGCCTTCCTCGTCAAACCCCGATAAAACCGAATGTAGATCTCCTCCTTATCAATTCCATGCTGTGGGCATTTGCGAAGTAGCTTCTTAAATCGGATCCATGCCTCGTATAAGTATTCATCCTCATATTGCTCGAATTGCAAGATATCGTTGATTTGTTTTTGCACCTTCGAGGGAGGATAGAACTGTGCTAAGAATAACCGGGTCATCTCTCTCCAAGTACCAATTTCCTTCCGATCTAGGCTCTTGTACCAATCTAGTGCATCGTCTTCTAAGGAGAATCGGAATAGGCGGAGCTTAATGACATCCGGAGGCACTCCGTTTTGCTTGATGGTGGCACATATGTCCAAAAACGACTCAAGATGAGCGTTTGGATCTTCATTAACTCCTTCTCCGTATGTTTGAGATTTCACCGTAGCGATGAGGGACGGCTTGAGCTCGAAGTTGTTGGCATCAATCTTTCCCCAACCTCCTTCTTGATAATCGTCCAGCTTCGGTCGAAAACGGGCATTCAAAGGGATCTTCTCGGGACGAGCGAGTTCTCGTGGTGGGTCAACAATGCTGGCCATGGTATTAATGAAAGGTATAGAAATAGTCTCGGTTCTCGCTTCTTGCTTCTTCCTCCTCAAAGACTTCTCGATTTCCGGATCCAAAGGAAATAAGTCCTTTCCTTGGGATCTTGTGATCATGCACCGCCTACAAAGAAGAGAAAACAAGATGTGAGGAAACGAGATCGAAAATTAATAATACTAGTAAACAACCTAAAGTAACAATCTCTTCTTTTTCGAATTATCCCTTTAAGTTTTCTATCAATTCCCCGGCAACGGCGCCAAAAATTGATCGCTGGGATTCGCGTAGTAAGGTTTTCAAATCCGATCAATTTTAAAATTTGTAAAACCTCGGAGTATTTCCAAGGTGTCGAACCCAAGGGAATTGATGTGTCGAAAATAAAGGAAGTAACTCTACTAAAAAATTTGACTGCTATTTAGGAATCCGAAAATTTTGTTTGTTACTAATTATCTAACTTTAAAAATCGAAAAACAAAAATTAAATAAAAGATGAAATATCTAAATTAAGCAAATTAAGCAAATTAGCAAGATAAAATCACAAGTCGAAAGGTAATTGATCCTAGGGTAGTATCATCTAATTGAGTTCACACAATCCATTCACTTGATTCCTTTTCCCCAAATTTTAATTCAATCCTAGAAATAATCACTCAGTCAATCTAGAATTCCGATCAAGGCAACCTAGAAAGATAGTTAATCTAAACCCTTTTCCCCGCCAGGGCTCAAAGAATTTAAATCACTTAAAAAGCGCCAACTTATTTATCTATGGTTTATCTTTCTCCGTCAGGTCTCAAGATAAAATCATATTGTGCATCAAGTATTTCCACTGATTAATTACTCCTTCCGGACAAAATCAATTAGCTAACATGCATCGATTAAGGGCCCTTTAATCTAGCATGAGATTTAACACATCTTGATCACAAGCCTAGGATGAAAGGTCAAAAGGTAATCAAAGGAACATCATGTGAACATCAATTAAATTTACTAACCCTAGAATCAATCAATGAATTTAGCCAGACATAATTGAAATTAAACAAGAAATAGATGAAGAATGCATATTATTAATATGAAAAGAGAGATTACAACCCTTACGGATGAACTCCGAGTCTTCAATCTCTGAAACACAATAATAATTCTCCTCCAAAAAGTTCTTGCATCAAAGGATTAATCTTGCCAAAAAAATGTAAAAGATTGCAAAAGATGAAAAAGAATGAAAAGGGCTGATGAAAGATTGATAAAAGATGATAGATGATCCTAACACTAGGTCTACAAGGAGGTTTATATAGCCTAAGGGGGTTACAATCCCGATTAGCCCTAATCTAGGAAACAAAAACTATCCAAAAGAGTCATAATTCGTCAAAACACGAGAGTCCGCTGGGCAGCATATCGGCCTGGCCTATCGGCCGATAGGCTGGCCGATAGTTGGTTCGTTGATCTCTTCACTCGATAGGGCAGGAACTCCTTTCGGACGGGCCTATCGGCCGATAGGTTCGTCTGTCTTTCGCAAAAATCCGTTTCTTCGTCAGTTTGACTCGACTCTTGGTCCTTTGTCTCGTTTTGGGTCCTTTTGGCTCTAAAAACCTGCAAACACACTAAAACCAACCCAAACGCGTGATACGGCTCGACTAATCATAAATAAGCCAAATACGAGCACATTAATCACGACACGAGATAAAAACCTAGTATAAAATCCTAGAAAAATGTGGTAAAATTACCACTTATCATCTGCCTAGGGCACTTGGTGCTGACATGACTCGGTTCTCCACAATTGAAACAGGTGATGGCTGAGCTGGCCACTCGGGACTGAGATCCCGTAGGATTAGGCGCCGTAGTGTAACACCCCCAAATCCTATTGGGTTATTACAGTGCCGTGGACCCCACGCCAGGAGATCCACCAGGCGAACATGACTAAAATACATTAAATTAAATAACAAGGGAAAATCATAGTCCCTACCATGATATCCGACACAATATTCCGATAAGGAATTTCAACGACAACGATGGGCCTACATGGCCAAAAATAAAATACAACCACACCCACGAGCCTTGCTCGGGTAATACATAATGACAATGACTGACAAACTGGAGAACACTCCAACTGACTGACAAACATGAACAACTCTGACTAGTATCGCTCGAATGCCTCGTCGCCATCATTATGCCCCTGTGTCTCAACTCTCTCCTAGCAAGCACCTAAAACATGAAAACATGTTCCGCCCCCACGGGGTCAGTCATCCAGATAATGAACATCAAATACATGTATAACATGATATGCATCCAAGGCAGAATGAAACGGTACAATGATAATAGTAATACGAGATGCTCACAAACCAATATAAGAACCGAGCATTCGTGAAACACTATGCCCACGGCATACTATTAATACCTATTCGACAGGTTAGAACATAAGTGCCCAACGGCGAATCAAAATCACAGAATACCACAATGAATTACACGACATGAACCAAACCAGAACATGATTAAATATGAATCACAATGCCCGGAGGCTCCAATGAAATTAACAAGACAATCACAAGGCCTAAAAACCACTCAGCCGAAATCACAAATATCTCAATCACTTGAAGCCGAAACAGCCCAAGTCAGTATTGATTAGGGCCGAAGCCACGGCATGAAAGCCGTATCACAATTAGGGCCGAAGCCACGGCATGAAAGCCGTATCACAATTAGGGCCGAAGCCATGGCATGAAAGCCGTATCAAAATTAGGGCCGAAGCCACGGCATGAAAGCCGTATCACAATTAGTGATAGTGTGCTGCCTTGAGTCGGCCAATACGATAAGAATGATGCAGCGGATGATTCCATGAATGATTAAGCACTTCGATTGGCTTAGAATGGCCAATCGTTACGAATGATACGATGAATGATTAAAATACCTCGATTGCCTTAGAACGGTCAATCGATAATAATGAGATGGTGAATAATTGAACATTTCAATTTGCCTGAGAATGGCCAATCGATGACAATGATACGAAGGATGCCTCGGCACCTCTAATCGGTTACCGACGGCGAAGGTGAGAAATGAATAAGCCAATGCCTTTAATCGGCCTGTACAGTTTTAATGACAATCCAAACAGGAATAACAATGATCTCAACGATGTCTTAAATTGACATCTATAATAACAACAATCGATACATCGATACCGCGAACCGGCTATCGACAATAACATTAATTATGAGTATTACAATGCCTTGAATCGGCCGTTAACGAACAACTATAAACACTTGGCAAAATTGCCGGAAGGTATCGTATCGAACGATCTCTTGATATCAATGAATTCATGAAGAGACTAAGTCTCGTAATGATACAACACATCCATACACATACATGATGACATTAGCTCATTGACTAGTACAAGTATAAAACTTGCCTCAAACCGAAGGCGAGAAGGTACTTCCACGATCAACGTCCTTAATGAAATTATCGGCCACTCGAACAACCTTGAACAACACAAATACCAACAATTCTCTTAATACACGAATCAAGCATGATCACAACCAACTCAAAAGTCGATACAACAATACCTGAAACTCATTGGGGCATTAAAACAAACGCGTTGTAAACAATCTCCAATTGTTTACAACCAAAACTCAATTACATCCGAAACCAACTTCCAATGAATGATTCAAACCCACAAAACCTCATGAATACTATCAATAATCCAAAATGAATATCCGAAAACGTGATTATAACGACAATTAATCGAAAACCCCCAATTCCAACTCGATTTTCAAGGTGTTCTTGAATAATTCCTCAATAATCCAATGAATCCTTATACAAACTCATAATCATATACATATCCCTTCATATATCATGATTATAACGTCCAAAACATCGTATCTCAACACAAAAATCGAAATCCAAGGTGTTGAAGAATATTACCTTTGAAGATCCAAGTACTTTAATCCGAAGAACACGCGTTAGATTGATTATCCGGGCTTCACGATCGAAAGGAGATGAAGAAAATCAAACACCCAAATGATTTGTGAAGGAAAAACCCTCCCTCAAGTTTTCTCTCTCGGTTGAAGGTGAAGAAAAGGGAGAGAAATGGTGAAATCTTTGAAAAACGAATTTAAAGGAGTTGATCGCCTGCCGACACGGCCCGTGCCGATCGGCACGGCCGTGTCGCATACCTGGCCGACAGAGACTCGACCGTGTCCTCGCTTGACACGGTCGCGCGCGCGAGGGCCTTCCGACAATGACCCGTCCGACAGCCTACTCGGCATGACTCGACCGTGTCACCGAACACGGTCGGGCGTGTCGGCGATGATTCCGCTTATCCGAAGAGTTCGACTGGCCGTGCTGCACGACACGGCCGGGTCCTGAGGCAGAGACTTCGCATTTCCGGACGAGTACGGCACGGGCCGTGTCGGACGACACGGCCGAGTTCGTTCGGCGGTGATCGCCAATAATCGAAAAATGAGCGGTTGAGCTAAACGACCATAACTCTCTCGTCCGACTCCGATTGACTCACCGTTTGAACCACTGGAAAGCTAACTCGATGCTCTATAATATTGCAAGATTTAGAATTTTTGGAGTTACCAAAAATTAATGGTGATCTAACAAAGTCGAACTCATATGAGGAAAGTTGAAACAATGAACAATAACGATACACAACTCGAAGTTTTTCCGAACGGTGAACACGGTGAATGAACATGATTGATGAATGATTATAATCGGGTGAAAATACACTGAGTGATAATTACTGATCGATAAGTCTTGAATGAAAATGAATGAATTACAACCGGTATTACATACACCCCCTTAAAAGGAGTTTCGTCCTCGAAACTCGTGGTAAACAACTCGGGATATGAACTATCCATCAAGATCTGAAAACAATAATGCACATCTAGTCCTCGGGACCAAATCAATCGCACGCCCAAGTCCCCAAGACTTGACGTCTCGAATCTCGATGAATGATTTCCCAAATTATCAAGAAATCTTGAGCACAACGCCGAAGGGGTGAACTCCCCAGCTTGACCCAAATCTCAAGATTCTCAAATATGATCATAATAAAATAGATCAAGAATAAATGATCTACAATACGATACATTACTACGGATTGAGTTACACATCATCCAAAAACAAGGTTACATCTCAAATGTAGTCAACATCGTTATCCTTCCATGTCATCGATCTCCTCTATCTCAACGATTTAAGGTATATCCGCAGATGAACTCGCCGCTAAATATGATCTCGGAAGGTCATGAGAATGAAAGTGACTAAAATGAATGATGAATGATAAATGACTACAAATCCGACAAGGATTTGGAATGACTCACCAAGGTGAATTAATAACGTCATGAGTGATAGCATCTCTGAAGTGATTGGAACCGCCGTTCCTCGTGAATTGAATGATTAATCGATAATTATGAGTCCCAACATGATTGATATATATGATGAATGAATTAGATGAATGAGCGAACGACAATGAAATGAATGATTGTCCTACTACCGAGCAAGAATTAACTTGTTCAAAACCGGTGATGAATGTCCTTACCTCGGGTTCTCGAAGCCTGATAGGACCCCTTGGATGAAGTACGGATCGAGTAACAAAATCCCTCGAGGCTTGTGAGCCCTCTCGAGATCTAGCGGCACCGTAACTCCTGCAGATTTCAAGGTGTCCCGGGTTCCCTACACGTAAAACAAACAATAGCCGGCACCGTACACCGAGTATTAACGTGTCCTGCCGATTCACGCTAAAGCAAACAACGGTCGAACTCGCTGCCCGAGAGGAAGAAGCCTTCCCGGACGAAGGCGACTAGAAAACGATCTCTTGGACGCCGGAGTCCGATGTCCTCTCGATGCCTCTTTCCATACCGAGGCAGAAAGTCACGTGATAATTACATCTCGTATGAAGATCGCATTATGATTATGAGACGGAATGATAAGAATGAGCATACACGCTCTAACACAATGAATGCATTAATAATGCAATGAAATGATCGTCGACATGACGCCAGAATATGATAAGATCGCATGAAAGATCAAGTGAGGTAACATGATTATCTGATGAAATTCCTGAAATGATTACCTTGAACAAGTTAACAAGGTTGAAAATTCGATCCACAAGATCAACAATCGAACCGTGAGATGGACTGGATGATTAATGAATTAACTGAACAATGAGATAGACTGGGTGATGAATGAATTAACTGAGCAATGAGATTGACTGAGTGACGAATGAATTAACTGAACAATGAGATTGACTGAGTGATGAATGAATTAACTGAACGATGAGATTGACTGAGTGATGAATGAATTAACTGAACGATGAGATTAACTGAGTGATGAATGAATTACTGAACGATGAGATTGACTGAGTGATGAATGAATTAACTGAACGATGAGATTGACTGAGTGATGAATGAATTAACTGAACGATGAGATTAACTGAGTGATGAATGAATTAACTGAGTGATGAATGAATTAACTGAGTAACGAAATTGACTGAGTGATGAATGAATTATCTAAGTGATGAATGAATTAACTGAGTAATGATATTGACTGAGTGATGAATGAATTAACTGAGTGGTGAATGAATTAACTGAGTGATGAATGATATTGACTGAGTGATGAATGAATTAACTGAGTAACGAAATTGACTGAGTGATGAATGAATTAACATGATCGACAAGATCAAAATGATGATTGGGGATTATTAACTGGTGAATGAGTTGATCCTTAGCACTTACACAGGTCACACGTGCTCCAAAACAATTAGTCATGAATCAATCATAACAATAATATCACATATATGTTTCAACAAAGCATGAATAATTAATGACATGATGAATGTATGAACATAAAGAGAATCGAGTCCTTACACAGGTCATACGAAGCTTCGAGGTCTCACGATACTAGTCCCAACTGACGACGACTCGATGAATGAATGACTCGTGCAGTCGTACTAATATTACGACTCACAAAACCCGATCGTCCAGTTGTCATAACCTGACGGTCCCACTACTACCGCATCGGTAGAGCCACATAACTCACATATCAGGGTATCTCACAACCCAAAATCTCTGATACCATCTTCTGTAACACCCCAAATCCTATTGGGTTATTACAAGGTGGACCCCACGCCAGAGATCCACCAAAGTAACATGACTAAAATACATTAAATTAAATAACAAGGGAAAATCATAGTCCCTACCATGATATCCGACACAATATTCCGATAAGGAATTTCAACGACAACGATGGGCCTACATGGCCAAAAATAAAATACAACCACACCCACGAGCCTTGCTCGGGTAATACATAATGACAATGACTGACAAACTGGAGAACACTCCAACTGACTGACAAACATGAACAACTCTGACTAGTATCGCTCGAATGCCTCGTCGCCATCATTATGCCCCTGTGTCTCAACTCTCTCCTCGCAAGCACCTAAAACATGAAAACATGTTCCGCCCCCACGGGGTCAGTCATCCAGATAATGAACATCAAATACATGTATAACATGATATGCATCCAAGGCAGAATGAAACGGTACAATGATAATAGTAATACGAGATGCTCACAAACCAATATAAGAACCGAGCATTCGTGAAACACTATGCTCACGGCATACTATTAATACCTGTTCGACAGGTTAGAACATAAGTGCCCAACGGCGAATCAAAATCACAGAATACCACAATGAATTACACGACATGAACCAAACCAGAACAGGATTAAATATGAATCACAATGCCCGGAGGCTCCAATGAAATTAACAAGACAATCATAAGGCCTAAAAACCACTCAGCCGAAACTGTCAAATATCACAATCACATGAAGCCGAAACAGCCCGAAGCTGTTATTGATTAGAGCCGAAGCCACGGCATGAAAGCCGTATCACAATTAGGGCCGAAGCCACGACATGAAAGCCGTATCACAATTAGGGCCGAAGCCACGGCATGAAAGCCGTATCACAATTAGGGCCGAAGCCATGGCATGAAAGCCGTATCAAAATTAGGGCCGAAGCCACGGCATGAAAGCCGTATCACAATTAGTGATAGTGTGCTGCCTTGAGTCGGCCAACACGATAAGAATGATGCAGCGGATGATTCCATGAATGATTAAGCACTTCGATTGGCTTAGAATGGCCAATCGTTACGAATGATACGATGAATGATTAAAATACCTCGATTGCCTTAGAACAGTCAATCGATAACAATGAGATGGTGAATAATTGAACATTTCGATTTGCCTGAGAACGGCCAATCGATGACAATGATACGAAGGATGCCTCGGCACCTTTAATCGTTTACCGACGGCGAAAGTGAGAAATGAATAAGCCAATGCCTTTAATCGGCCTGTACAGTTTTAATGACAATCCAAACAGGAATAACAATGATCTCAACGATGTCTTAAATTGACATCTATATTAACAACAATCGATACATCGATACCGCGAACCGGCTATCGACAATAACATTAATTATGAGTATTACAATGCCTTGAATCGGCCGTTAACGAACAACTATAAACACTTGGCAAAATTGCCGGAAGGTATCGTATCGAACGATCTCTTGATATCAATGAATTCATGAAGAGACTAAGTCTCGGAATGATACAACACATCCATACACATACATGATGACATTAGCTCATTGACTAGTACAAGTATAAAACTTGCCTCAAACCGAAGGCGAGAAGGTACTTCCACGATCAACGTCCTTAATGAAATTATCGGCCGCTCGAACAACCTTGAACAACACAAATACCAACAATTCTCTTAATACACGAATCAAGCATGATCACAACCAACTAAAAAGTCGATACAACAATACCCGAAACTCATTGGGGCATTAAAACAAATGCGTTGTAAACAATCTCCAATTGTTTACAACCAAAACTCAATTACATCCGAAACCAACTTCCAATGAATGATTCAAACCCACAAAACCTCATGAATACTATCAATAATCCAAAATGAATATCCGAAAACGTGATTATAACGACAATTAATCGAAAACCCCCAATTCCAACTCGATTTTCAAGGTGTTCTTGAATAATTCCTCAATAATCCAATGAATCCTTATACAAACTCATAATCATATACATATCCCTTCATATATCATGATTATAACGTCCAAAACATCGTATCTCAACACAAAAATCAAAATCCAAGGTGTTGAAGAATATTACCTTTGAAGATCCAAGTACTTTAATCCGAAGAACACGCGTTAGATTGATTATCCGGGCTTCACGATCGAAAGGAGATGAAGAAAATCAAACACCCAAATGATTTGTGAAGGAAAAACCCTCCCTCAAGTTTTCTCTCTCGGTTGAAGGTGAAGAAAAGGGAGAGAAATGGGTGAAATGAAAAAATGAATTTAAATGAGTTGACTTCCTGACGGACACGGCCCGTGCCGATAGGAAAGGTCGTGTCGCACACCTGGCCGACAGGACTCGACCGTGTCCTGCTGACACGGTCGCGCGCGAGGGCCTTCCGACGATGACTCCGTCCGAAGCCTACTCGGCATGACTCGACCGTGTCCTGGAACACGGTCGGGCGTGTCGGCAGTCGATTCTGGCTTATCCGGAAGAGTTCGACTCGGCCGTGCCAGACGACACGGTCGGGTCCTGAGGCAGAGACTTCGGCATTTCCGGACGAGTACGGCACGGGCCGTGTCGGACGACACGGCCGAGTTCGTTCGGCAGTGATCGGCCAATAACTGAAAAATGAGCGGTTGAGCTAAAACGACCATAACTCTCTCGTCCGGACTCCGATTGACTCACCGTTTGAACCATTGGAAAGCTAACTCAATGCTCTATAATATTGCAAAGATTTATTATTTTTGGAGTTACCAAAAATTAATGGTGATCTAACAAAGTCGAACTCATATGAGGAAAGTTGAAACAATGAACAATAACGATACACAACTCGAAGTTTTTCCGAACGGTGAACACGGTGAATGAAAATGATTGATGAATGATTATAATCGGGTGAAAATACACTGAGTGATAATTACAGACTGATAATTACTGAATGAAAATGAATGAATTACAACCGGGTATTACACGTAGGAGGTCGCTCAAAAACGTTAGGGCTCGCACGAGGCTTCTTGAAGGTTGACTGACCGCCTTCGGACTGATTACGCTTCGTTGATTTCTTTTTGCCAGATGAAGGTTGTTGCTCAGCAATTTCCTTAGCAGCAGGCCCACACGTGAGAGTCCTCTCGATTAATTCAGCCAGAGTGGCGCAATGATGATTAAGCAATTGCATATAGGTCATCATGACCTGCATAAAAGTGAGTGGATCAACCCGAACATCTTCCGATCGAGCTGAGTCCTGGGTACGACTTCCCAACAGTGAGTGATTATTTCCTGGGTTTCGGCCCGCACCGCGGCCTCTCCCCGTGCATCCCCTGACAGCTCTCTCCATACTGAAGTAGGAAGGTTGCATGATAATCATAGATCTCGTACGAGTACCGCATTATGATTTACGTCATCAAATGATGAAAATGAGCATACGTGCTCTAACACAGTGATTACATGAATGATTAACTGAGGTGACATGATTATATGATGATATTCTTGAAATGATTATCTTGAACAAGTTAACAAAATTAATGATATGATCCTCAAGATTAACAACTGAGTGATAAAATGAATTGAGTGATTAATGAGTTAACATGATCAACATGATTAAAATGAAAATGATGTTTTAGGATTGTTAACTAATGACTTATGAATGAATGATTCTCATTGCCAGAAATTATACCATGGCGTTAGAAGTCTTACAGTTCTTTCGGTCTGATGGGCTCGGCATTTGCACAGGTTACACGTGACGCGAAAGTCCAATGATACAAGTCCGATGATTATGATTTCAAATGAGACATGACTCGAAAGGTAGTATTCAAAACCACGCTCCGATACCAACTCTGTAACACCCCAACTAGGCGGATATTACAGTGCCGTGGACCCCCGACTGGGACCCACCAGGCGAATGAAAATTAATAAATTGAATAATATAATTATAGTACCGAACCATATTATATCATAAATTACTCCGATGAGGAGTTTCATTATAACACACCCAAGATAATACCGAATACATGTATAATTTATATGAAGATAAAATACACAACACTGAATGAAACTGAGTATCTAAATGGAAATCTGCAGCGGAAAAATAAATGACGACAACATGAATGACTGAAAGGATTGTGGCCCCCTACTAGTATCACTGGGACTCCTTGTCATCAACGTTCTATTCCCGTGCTTTTACCTTGCCATGACCTGAAAACAAAATCCCCCAACGGGGTCAGTTACACAGAACAACAATCCTCAAGAGTTGAATAAACACAATCATATATGCTGTATAAACCACAAGTTCGATTAAAATTTCAATCCGTCGAACACATGTGATAAAAAGTGAATCGGTCAGATTATAACTCAATCCTGTTGAAAACATACGCAATCAAACATGCTGTATGAATCAAATAACCGTACGGCTCAAAGGGTGGCGCCACACTACGCCCGGGATGGATATGTGTCCGTGCACAAGCCACCAACGAGTATCGATTGAATACACGTGTGGTCTTGTACCTAATCAGTCAAGCAATCGACTCGTGTGCACAGTCCAATGTGAGTCCAACAACCAACACACGACTTAAATGTGCCCGACATGAAAATCCTACACATACCAACTGGCACGTCAGTATGACCCGGAATGCCACGAGATAACAAAGTGACATCGAAATTAATAATGACTCACCGAGATGAAATGATAGTGAAATGAATGATAGCTCAATGAAATGATTGGAACCGTCGTTCCTCGTGACTGAAGTGATTAATTGACAATTACAAGTCTCAATACGGTTAATACATTATGAATGAACTATAATTATGAATGAACAACAACGAAAGGAATGAATATCCTTTTAACCGAGTAAGAATTAACTTACTCAACACCGACGAAGAATGTCCGTCCACGAACAACGTCCTAAATGAGATGTTGGTCGCTCTAACAACCTTGAATAACACAATTACCAACAATCCGTTCAACATACAAATCAAACACGAATATAACGAACTCAAACGTCGATACGACTAAACTAAGTTCATTGAGGCATTATATCTAACACGTTGTGACCAAACTTCGATTGTTTACAATCAACCCTCAATTATACCAACATCAAATTCCCAAGAAGTGTTTCAAACCAACAAAACATCTTCAATACGATCAATAATCCAATATGAATATCCAAATTCGTGATTTCAACAACAATTAATCGAAAACCCCCAAATCCAACTCAATATTCAAAGTGTTCTTGAATAACCTTTCAACAATCCGATGAATATTCATACATACTCATAATCATATGTATATCTCTTCATACAACATGATTATAACGTCCAAAACATCATATCTCAACACAAAATCGAAATCCAAGAGGTTTGATGAATATTACCTTTGAAGATCCAAGTACTTTGATTCGACGAACACGCGTTAGATCGACAATCCGAGCTTCACAACCGAATGAAAATGATGAAAAACGAGTACTCAAGTGATTGATGATGAAAACTTCTCCTACAAACCCTCTCTCTCGGAAGTAGGATGAAGAAAAGGTGAAAAATGAGGAAATCCCGTCGGTCCACCTATATAAACCTCAAGGACGCACGACCAACCCGCACGACCAAGTGTCCGTGCGTCCGGTCGTGCATGAGTCTTCTGCTAGCTGCTGTTCTTAGCGCACGAGCGCCGCGCACGAGCAGCAACTCGTGAGGCCTGCTCGTGCAGTCCTGACTCGAACGCTGGTCCTCCTGCCCAGTACAGCCGCAACACACGAGCACAATGCCCGACCTGTTGCTCGTGTGGCCTGCTCGTGCGGCACTAACTCGACCACTGGGCCTCCTGCCCAGTCCAGCCGCAACGCACGAGCGCCGCGCACGACTAGATGCTCGTGCGGCCTACTCGTGCGGCCCTGCTCGACAAGCAGTTCTGCCCAAAACGATGCACCGAGTATAAAAATCACAGAATTACAAATATTACGCCGAACGGTGAACACAATTGAATGAGTGTGAATGATGAGTGATCATTAATGAGTGAAAAATTACTGAGTGATAATTACTGACTGATAATTACTGAATAAAAATGACTGAATTACAACCGGGTATTACAATAAGATCCTTAATTGTTTACTTCTAATTCTTCCTCTGTATTTTTAGTCATATTTATGTGTTCAATACATGAAAACCCCACCAATAATTTGACATGCAAAATGTAAAAATCCAAAATATTCCAGTTTGAGAAAAAAAGAAAGATTCTACTCTTTCCGTCCAAGGAAGGAGGAGCACGTGTTTTAGAAAAAGAGGTTGAAGGCATTTTGAGTGCAGAACCACACTTTGAGTGTGGAAGATTCAAACCTCATTAGTTCATTAACAATTTAAGAAATTAAAATTAAATTAACAAACTAAAATCTCAAATAAAAATAAACATTTCAAAAAAGTACGAAAAGTAATGCTACACATTAATTAAAGAAATGTGGCACTTTGGCTTCCAAAATAAAAATAAAAATGTGGCACTGTGGTTGAATACTCGTTTGAGTCATCTTCGACCGTTGCTATCTCCATCAGATAATTGAGTCATATCAGCCTGAGATGCCCAAGGGCCTCGTATAATGTAGAAATCCTGCTTCAAATCTAAACCACAATGATTGTGGATGGTCACACGAAAGCAGATCGTTGATTTCAAGGCAAGGGGGAGGTAGAGGGCTGAAGAATAGATGGATATGAAGGCTCGACCGACCGTTGTGCCTCCACAGCATCATCGGTGGTTGCGCCAACTCCGTTCAAATATGGAGCGAGTCCAGTTAGATCTTCAGATTCCCGCACCACAGTTTCAGGGCAAGGGAGAGGAGATTCGGACATCGTCACAGCCTCGCAGGCTAGGTCTTGGAGAGTTTGCCGATGAAATGAACAAAAATAGGGTGGGGTTTGAGTATATTTCGATTTAGGAATTTATAGTGGAATGTTGTTTCATTTTGGTTAGGTAGGATTGTATACACTAAATTATCACCTCGCGTAACTCCCACCAAGGGCGATGATCGTTCCAAAATGATCTCAAGCCGTGAACGTGGCTACTAAGAAAGCTATATCCTCATGATCAATCTTCCATACACTTGTCATATTTATTTAATCTATATATTCATACACGCAGCCTAATATAAAATAATTTTGTCAGTAACAAAACATGCAATTCATATCAAAGAAATTGACAAATTAATATTTTTGCATTACCAAGAAGCTCGTATAGACCATAATCGTCTAGGCAGCCCAATCATTGATCCATCGCATGCCAACAAGTCATGGGTCAAACTGTAGGATCCCCATATATGTATCCAAATGATGGATATCACTGAAATTTCAAAAAAAAAAATGGAATATTTTCAGTAACTATAAATTTCAATAGTAAAGTATATACATATAAAATGAAAGACTTACTTCTGTATCTATCAATTTGGATCCATCCCGCAGCATCAAAAACCATGAGGCACCAGCTCTGCATGCAGCACCCACATAGACACCATAATTTACTTTTTGTTTAGACATGTATAATGTTTAGTAAATAATATTGAATCTATAATTTAACTCACCCCTCGTCGCTGGACAATGACCTCCTATATGCCTTCTCATCCACATCCTTCCTCTTCCGAACCACAGTGGTCGAGAAAGGGGAATCCAGTCTGTATGACCTATACTGCGGTCTAGGAAGATCAAACATCTCTGCTATAATAGGAAATAAAGAATAATCAAACGGGACAGCGCTCACATGTTAGGAATGTAACACCCCAAACTAGGCGGATATTACAGTGCCGTGGACCCCCGACTGGGACCCACCAGGCGAGTGAAAATGAATGAAATACACAGGGTAAATGTAGTACCGAACCACATTACATTATTAATTACTCCGATGAGGAGTTTTATTACAACACACCCAAGGAAATAACCGAATACAAGTATATTTTATATGGAGATAAAATATACAACACTGAATGAACTCAAAATCCAAACGGAAATCTGCAGCGGAAATGAAATAAGGAAACACGGTGAATGAAAGGACTGGGGCCCTCCTACTAGTATCACTGGGACTCCTCGCCGTCAACATGCTATTCCCGTGCTTTTGCCTTGCCATGACCTGAAAACAAAATCCCCAAATGGGGTCGATACGTAACAACAATCCTCAAGAGTTGAATAAACACAATCATATATATGCTGTATAAACCACAAGTTCGATCAAAAATGAATCGGTTAGATTATAACCCAAACTTGTTGAAAACATACGCAATCAAACATGCTGTATGAATCAACTAACAGTACGGCTCAAAGGGTGGCGCTACACTACGCCCGGGATGGAAATGTGTCCGTGCACAAGCCACCAACGAGTATCGATCGAATACACGAGTGGTCTTGTACCTGATCAGTCTCACGAAGCAATCGACTCGTGTGCACAGTCCAATGTGAGGCCAACAACCAACACACGACTTAAATGTGACCGACATGAAAATCCTACACATACCAACCGGCACGCCAGTATGACCCGGAATGCCACGAGATAACAAAGTGACATCAAAATCAATAATGACTCACCGAGATGAAATGATAGTGAAATGAATGACAACTCAATGAAATAATTGGAACCGTCGTTCCTTGTGACTGAAGTGATTAATTGACAATGACAAGTATTGATACGGTTAATACAATGATGAATGAGTTATGATTATGAATGAACAACAACAAAAGGAATGAATATCCTTTTAACCGAGTAAGAATTAACTTACACAACACCGGTGGCAATTATCCTTCCACGCACAACGTCCTAATTGAGATATCGGTCGCTCGAACAACCTTGAATAACACAATTACCAACAATCCGTTTAACATACGAATCAAAAACGAATATAACGAACTCAAAACGTCGATACGACTAAACCAAGTTCATTGGGGCATTATATCGAACACTTTGTGGCCAAACTTCGATTGTTTACAATCAAACTTCAATAATACCAACATCAAATCCCCAAGAAGTGTTTCAAACCAACAAAACATCTTCAGTACGATCAATAATCCAATATGAATATTCAAATTCGTGATTACAACGATTAATCGAAAACCCCCAAATCCAACTCAATATTCAAAGTGTTCTTGAATAATCCTTCAATAATCCAATGAATAATCAAACATATCCATAATCATGCGTATATCACTTCATACAACATGATCTTAACATCCAAAACATCATATCTCAATACAAAATCGAAATCCAAGATGTTGAAGAAATTACCTCTTGAAGATCCAAGCACTTTGATCCGAAGAATACGCGTTAGATCGATTATCCGGGCTTCACGATCGAAAGGAGATGAAGAAAAACCATGTATTCAAGTGATAGATGAAGGAAAGTCTCCCCCTCAAGCCCTCTCTCTCAGATATAGGTGGAAGAATGGTAAAAATGGGTTGATTCTCACAAAAACCCGCAATTATAGTGCAGACTGCACTGTGTGCCGCGGCCCGGTCGAAGTGTGCCGCGGCACAGGGCCAAAACTGCCCCCAGTGATTGGCAGTGTGCCGATGCCCGGACGAATGTGCCGTGGCAGTGACTCGGCAGTGTGTTGTGGCCCTGTCGGCATGAGTCGCGGCCCCCGGTACAGACGGGTTGTCCGAAAATTGAAAAATGTGAGTGTCTTAGCTATTTTGACCATAACTCCCTCGTCCGAACTCCGATTGACTCACGTTTGAACCATTGGAAAGCTAACTTGATGCTCTATAATATTGAAAAGATTCAGAATTTTTGGATTTTCCAAAAATTAATGGTGATTTTACAAAGTCGAACTCATACGTGGAAAAGTCGCTTAAGAACACGGAACTCAACAGAACGACACCGAGGCGAACTCGGATGACAAAAAGTGTAGAATTAATCATCCTCGGAATGATGAAACGGTAACAATAGAGTATCTAAGATGGACTTCCGCCAAAAAATAAAATTACCGGAAATCCAAATTGCGGATATTACATACTACCCTCCTTAATAGAAGTTTCGTCCTGAAACTTAAAACAAGTAGGGAGAAGCAATATCCCGCTAGAAAAACTCAACGAGATACACAAGAACCGCAAATGTACCCAACAATAGCATGATTCGAACAAGAAGGAAATTTGAAATGGCATGAACTCCAATATCAAAATCGATTAATGAAGTAATTATAATGATCAAGATAATATTCTCATCTCGATTCTCAAGCAAGGTTGAAACAATGAACGATATCAATACACGACTCAACATTAGTCCGAACGGTGAACACGAATGAATTAACATGAATGGTGAATGATTATTAATGAATGAAAATATACTGAGTGGCAATTACTGAATGAAAAATGAATGAATTTACAAGCGGGTATTACATACACCCCCCCTTAAAAGAGTTTCGTCCCCGAAACTAAGGGTCAAACAACTCGGGATAACTCTCCCGCATACTATCCTCGGTTTCCCAATCGTCTTTCTAATCGAGGACGCATGCCCTCAACATGTCCTTCAATGTCTGAATAGTCCTCTCTGATTGTCCGTCGGACTGAGGATGAAAAGCTGTGCTGAAATTAAGCTGAGTTCCCATGGCACGATGAACCGATTTCCAAAAATGAGACACGAATCGTCCATCACGATCGGAAACGATACTTTTAGGAGTACCGTGCAGTCTCACTATCTCTTTGATGAACAGCTGGGCAAGTCTCTCGGGACCCCACGTATCCTTAATCTCAAGGAAATGAGCTGATTTAGTTAAACGGTCCACAATCACCCAGATCGTATTCATGCCACGACGACTCGTCGGCAAACTCGTGATGAAATCCATAGAAATGTCTTCCCACTTCCATTCTGGAATAGGGAGAGGTTTCAGCATACCCGCTGGTCGCTGATGTTCAATCTTGATTTGTTGACAGGTTAAGCATCTCGAAACAAATTCTGCGACTTCTTGCTTCATATTACTCCACCAGTAATTTTGTTTCATGTCCTTGTACATCTTGCTAGACCCTGGATGAACAGAATAAGGGGTAGCATGAGCTTCTCTCAAAATCGATTTTTTCAACTCGTCATTCGCCGGTACGCACAACCGATTCTTAAATCTCAAAAGTCCATCCTCGTGGACCACAAATCCAGGGGCTTTCCCCTCAGCCACATCCTCACGGATGCGCAACAATGATGGGTCTGAGCTCTGATTCTCTCTGATTGCCTCCTCAAGTGGCGATGAAATCTCTAACATGCAAAGTTGTCCTTGAACTCGCTGAAGCCAGACCTCGATCTTGGGTCTCAGAAATTCCTGTTGAAGTTCCTTCTGAACTGTTAATCGAGCAAGTATCTGCTCCTGAACGGACTTACGACTCAAGGCGTCGGCGACAACGTTCGCCTTGCCCGGGTGGTAAAGTATCTCAATATCATAATCTTTGATTAGTTCCAACCACCGTCTCTGTCGCATATTTAACTCCTTCTGAGTAAATATATATATTAAACTCTTATGATCGGTGAATATCTGACAGGTAACGCCATAAAGATAATGACGCCAAATCTTCGATGCGAACACCATGGCTGCTAGCTCCAGGTCGTGGGTCAGATAATTAACCTCGTAAGGTCTCAATTTCCGTGAAGAAAAAGCAATAATTTTCCCGTTCTGCATGAGTACACATCCGAGACCCTGTCCGGACGCATCACTATAAACCAAAAATTCTTCCGTCCCTTGCAGTAGAGAAAGGACATGTGCTGAAATTAACCGGCTCTTAAGTTCCTCAAAACTCTGCTGACACGCGTCGGACCATGTGTATTTCTTATCCTTCTTTAAAAGGTTCATCATGGGTTGAGCGATTTTAGAAAATCCTTCCACAAACCGCCGATAATAACCGGCTAATCCGAGAAAGCTTCGTATTTCCTTAACATTCTTCGGAGATAACTAATCTTGGATAGCCTCCGTCTTCTGAGGATCAACACGCACTCCATCTGATGAAATTACATGCCCGAGAAATGTCACTTCGGACATCCAGAACTCACATTTGGGAAACTTCCCAAAAAGTTGCTCTCGTCTCAACACGTCGAGTACCTGATGAAGGTGAAACTCGTGCTCCTCCCGGTCACGAGAATAAATTAAAATGTCATCAATAAAAACAACCACGAACTGATCCAAACAGTCGATGAAATCTCGATTCATTGATTCCATGAATACCGCAGATGCATTAGTTTGCCCGAACGGCATAACTACGAACTCATAATGACCATAGCGTGTACGAAACGCTGTCCTTGCGATATCCGACTCTCGAATTCGCAACTGATGATATCCAGATCTTAGGTCGATCTTGGAAAATACTGAAGCTCCCTGAAGTTGATCTAAAAGATCATCAATACGGGGTAGGGGATATTTATTCTTGATTGTCACCCTATCCAACTCCCAATAGTTAATACACACACGAAACGAACCATCCTTCTTCTTGACAAACAACACTGGTGCTCCCCACGGGGACGCACCCGGTCGGATATAACCCTTCTCGGTCAAATCCTCTAATTGATCCTTCAATTCCTGCATTTCGGGGGGGCCATCCGGTATGGTGCCTTCGATAATGGGGATGTACCAGGCTCCAACTCTATCGTTAATTCCATATCCCTCGGTAGAGGTAAAATAGGTAGCTCGTCTGGGAGTACATCGTCAAACGATAATAATGATACCAATCTGGTTGAACACCTCGATTGCCTGAGAATGGCCAATCGACGACAATGATACGATGAATGGATGAACACCTCGATTGCCTTAGAACGGCCAATCGATGACAATGATATAAGGAATGATTGAATACCTCGATTGCCTAAGAACGGCTAATCGGTAACAATGATATAATAAATGATTGAATATCTCGATTACCTATGAACAGCCAATCGATGACAATGATATAATGAATGATTGAATACCTCGATTACCTATGAACGGCCAATCGATGACAATGATATAATGAATGATTGAATACCTCGATTACCTATGAACGGCCAATCGATGACAATGATATAATGAATGATTGAATATCTCGATTGCCTATGAACGGCCAATCGATGACAATGATATAATGAATGATTGGACAACTCTGATTGAGTAATTTTACTGCTTTCATCATAATAATGATTCTTCCAGAACAACGGGGATCCCCTCCCTAAATTACGCACTTAACTCCAACGACGGAAATGATGGTGACCATACGCTTACGAACATTGAGAATCGTATCATGATGATCCATCCCACTAATACCCAATATTACATCGTCCTTAGGTAAATCCACCACGATTAGGTCCACCAAACACTCGCGGTCATTAAGTTTAATTCGGCCAGTTCTTAACCTCATGATTTCCGGAAATTCTTCCATCATCAGGTAGACCGATGATATGAGGTCCACAAGCAATAGGACTATCTAAATTAAGTCTATTCAAACATGATTCGAAAATGAATGAATGCGGTGCACCAGTATCAAAAGGTACACACAGGTTGAGGTAAAATTACGAGTATACCTGAGATCATTCGGGCCACCGGATCGTCGATCCTCTTCATCACATGAATCCGGGACTTGCCGGCCCCCGAACCGGACGCTCTCGTCTGATGAATATGAGCTCCACCTTTATTTGCTTCCATTGTCTTAAACGACGCTGATAGAGTAGTCTCATTCTGAATCGCTGATTGCTTCGGGGCCTGAGATGCCGCCGGAGCCGACTTGGAGTCCTTTCGGCAAAAACGGGCCTTATGCCCAAAAATCCCATAATTATGGCACGTGATAGACGGTTTCAGACACTTAGTGCTGTAATGACCCGACGCTCCACAGTTGAAATAGGTGATGGCCGAACTGGCCGCTCGGGACTGAGATCCCGCACGATTATGCGCCGTAGGAGGTCGCTCAGAAACGATAGGGCCCGCACGAGGCTTCTTGAAGGTTGACTGACCGCCTTCGGATTGATTACGCTTCATTGATTTCTTGCTGACAGATGAAGGTTGTTGCTCAGCAATTTCCTTAGCAGCAAGCTCATACGGGAGAGTTCTCTCGATTAATTCGGCCAGAGTGGCGCAATGATGATTGAGCAATTGCATATGGGTCATCATGACCTGCATAAAAGTGAGTGGATCAACCCGAACATCTTCCGATCGAGCTGAGTCCTGGGTACGATTTCCCGACAGCGAGTGATTATTTCCCGGGTTTCGGCCCGCACCGCGGCCTCTCCCCGTGCATCCCCTGATAGCTCTCTCCATACTGAAGTAGGAAGGTCGCATGATAATCATAGATCTCGTATGAGTACCGCATTATGATTTACGTCATGAAATGATGAAAATGAGCATATGCACTCTAACACAGTGATTACATGAATGATTAACAGAGGTGACATGATTATCTGATGATATTCTTGAAATGATTATCTTGAACAAGTTAGCAAGATTAATGATATGATCATCAAGATCAACAACTGAGTAATATAATGAATTGAGTGATTAATGAGTTAACATGATCAACATGATTGAAATGAAAATGATGTTTGAGGATTGTTAACTAGTGAACTATGAATGAATGATTATTGCCAGAAATTATACCATGGCGTTAGAAGTCTTACAGTTCTTTCGGTCTGATTGGCTCGGCATCTGCGCAGGTCACACGTGACGCGAAAGTCCAATGATACTAGTCCGATGACGATGATTTCAAATGAGACATGACTCGGAAGGTAGTATTCAAAACCACGCTCCGATACCAACTCTGTAACACCCCAAACTAGGCAGATATTACAGTGCCGTGGACCCCTGACTGGGACCCACCAGGCAAGTGAAAATGAATGAAATACACAGGGTAAATGTAGTACCGAACCACATTACATCATTAATTACTCCGATGAGGAGTTTTATCACAACACACCCAAGGAAATAATCGAATACAAGTATATTTTATATGGAGATAAAATATACAATACTGAATGAACTCAAAATCCAAACGGAAATCTGCAGCGGAAATGAAATAATGAAACACGGTGAATGAAAGGACTGGGGCCCTCCTACTAGTATCACTGGGACTCCTTGCCGTCAACATGCTATTCCCGTGCTTTTGCCTTGCCATGACCTGAAAACAAAATCCCCAAACGGGGTCAGTTACAGAGAACAACAATCCTCAAGAGTTGAATAAACACAATCATATATATGCTGTATAAGCCACAAGTTCGATCAAAAATGAATTGGTTAGATTATAACCCAAACTTGTTGAAAACATACACAATAAAACATGCTGTATAAATCAGCTAACAGTACGGCTCAAAGGGTGGCGCCACACTACGCCCGGGATGGAAATGTGTCCGTGCACAAGCCACCAACGAGTATCGATCGAATACACGTGTGGTCTTGTACCTAATCAGTTTCACGAAGCAATCGACTCGTGTGCACAGTCCAATGTGAGGCCAGCAACCAACACACGACTTAAATGTGCCCGACATGAAAATCCTACACATACCAACCGGCACGCCAGTATGACCCGGAATGCCACGAGATAACAAAGTGACATCGAAATCAATAATGACTTACCGAGATGAAATGATAGTGAAATGAATGACAGCTCAATGAAATGATTGGAACCGTCGTTCCTTGTGACTGAAGTGATTAATTGACAATGACAAGTATTGATACGGTTAATACAATGATGAATAAGTTATGATTATGAATGAACAACAACAAAAGGAATGAATATCCTTTTAACCGAGTAAGAATTAACTTACACAACACCGGTGACAATTATCCTTCCACGAACAACGTCCTAATTGAGATATCGGTCGCTCGAACAACCTTGAATAACACAATCACCAACAATCCGTTCAACATACGAATCAAACACGAATATAATGAACTCAAAACGTCGATACGACTAAACCAAGTTCATTAGGGCATTATATCGAACACTTTGTGGCCAAACTTCGATTGTTTACAATCAAACTTCAATAATACCAACATCAAATCCCCAAGAAGTGTTTCAAACCAACAAAACATCTTCAATACGATCAATAATCCAATATGAATATTCAAATTCGTGATTACAACAACGATTAATCGAAAACCCGCAAATCCAACTCAATATTCAAAGTGTTCTTGAATAATCCTTCAATAATCCAATGAATAATCAAACATATCCATAATCATGCGTATATCACTTCATACAATATGATCTTAACCTACAAAACATCATATCTCAATACAAAATCGAAATCCAAGATGTTGAAGAAATTACCTCTTGAAGATCCAAGCACTTTGATCCGAAGAACACGCGTTAGATCGACTATCCGGGCTTCACGATCGAAAGGAGATGAAGAAAAACCAAGTATTCAAGTGATAGATGAAGGAAAGTCTCCCCCTCAAGTCCTCTGTCTCACATATAGGTGGAAGAATGGGAAAAATGGGTTGATTCTCACAAAAACCCGCAATTATAGTGCAGATGCCTTTGTGTGCAGGCCGAAGTGTGCCGCGGCACGAAATCGCCCGGTGATCGGCAGCGTGCCGCGGCCTGGACGAATGTGCCGCGTCAGTGACTCGGCAGTGTGCCGCGGCCCCCGGTACAGACGGGTTGGCCGAAAATTGAAAAATGTGAGTGTCTTAGCTATTTCGACCATAACTCCCTCGTCCGGACTCCGATTGACTCACCGTTTGAATCATTGGAAATCTAACTTGATGCTCTATAATATTGAAAAGATTCAGAATTTTTGAAGTTTCCAAAAATTAATGGTGATTTTACAAAGTCGAACTCATATGTGGAAAAGTCGCTTAAGAACACGGAACTCAACAGAACGACACCGAGACGAACTCGGATGACAAAAAGTGTAGAATTAATCATCCTCGGAATGATGAAACGGTAACAATAGAGTCGCTAAGATGGACTTCCGCCAAAAAATAAAATTACCGGAAATCCAAATTGCGGATATTACAAGGAATGTAACACCCAAAGATATTCAGTGTATATTACAGCGCCGTGGACCCCTACATGGGACCCACCAGACTAGATGACCAACTACACTCATTAAATCGTAGATTTAATGCAATAATACCACATCATAAAGACCCAAAATGATAATAATCCACCCGATTCAACCGGTCAAGCAATATCACAACAAACCCACGAGAAATACAATGGACGAAGCAGTTCAATCCTCAAAATCGAAAGCCCCTAAGTACTCGAGTACTTCTATTAGTTTACAAGTTTTCAAAACGATTAAAAGACAAAAAACAGATAAAACACTACTTTTGCACAATCATCACGCACGACCGTCATCCTCGTACTGATCCAGTGTATGCTCGTTCCGCTGATCGTGACCTGAAATTCATAAAATAAATTTCCCCAAAAGGGTCCCCCAAAGGGGTTAGCAATTACGCTAATACAAGTAGGCCAAATGAACAACTTACATCTTACACATTTAGTCAATGCATGCAATTATGAAAACACATTTCAAAAGCACTCATATCCGGAAATGCCATAATCAAATCACATTTATAAAATGCACCACAATTAACCGTCGATCCACGCCTCTGTGGACCCTTATCGAGACCCCGTCGGATCTAACCCGTAGTGGTTAAAAGCAAAGCTCGTCGATCCACGCCTCTGTGGACCCTTACCGAGAACCCATCGGATCTAACCCGTAGTGAGCATACACACACACCCATCACTCATGCAATGCCATCATGTTAAGAGTGTAAGTTCATTAAGAATACTTGCCTAGATTATCACGACGAAAAGATGAAATGGACAATCATGGTTGCGAGAAACTGGACACACCGAACCTATACGATTTATAAAATGTCATTACAACCAATTCGACGAGAATAACAATAACGGAACACACCCGAAACCCCACATACGATTCATGTAAGTTCGTACAAAACAATGACGAGAACGGATCACAACCGAACCTTCTTGATTTCACGAATACCACGAAACTTACCATGAACTCGTAGGTAAAATGAGAATACCACCAAGATAAATCATATACATCATGGATTAATCAATAATACGGAATGAATCGGATAAGAATTCAAAACCCCCCAAATTTCCCAAAATAGGGTTCTAGAATATTACATTGGATTAAGGGCGAAGAAAGAGGATTAAGATGATGATAAACTTCACTTGGGACACAATAATTGATCCATCAACAAATTCCACAGGCAAAACTTCGAAAATCTCTCAAACCTCTCCTCGGAACACTACTCTCGGACGAAGTGAGAAAAAGATGAAGAATGACGAAATGAAAGTCAACTCAGGTTTATAAAACCTGCTCACGCGTTACGTACATTAACATACTGATGTTAACGTACGCTATGATCATTACGTACGTAATACTTGGGTGATAACGTACGTAATTGCCCGGCAGAACAATCTGCCCAATCTGCTGAGGCCGATAGCGTACGCTACACTATCCAGTTTAGTGTACGCTATAAGGGACTTACGTACGTAACAACCCCGTGTTAACGTACGTAAGGGCTTGGCCAAAACTGGACAGAAGCCACTGCCCAACATGCTGAAGGCCATAACGTACATTAACACTAAGGTATAACGTACGTTATGAAGGTTCCGATAGCGCACACAATAAAGCATGCATAACATACGTTATGCATGCAGTAGTTCAACACTGCTGAATGCAATTAACTGCACCGGGCGGTCCGAAGTCGAGACGCAACACAAGGACAGAACCTAAAGCGCAAATATGAAATATTCACGACGGCGAAGCTGAGTGCTGAAGGAAAATACAATTCCGACTACCGGGGAATCCGAAATACGACAAAGAAAGTAAAATTTCCTAAGCTTATAGGAAATTACAAAACGGCCCAAACGTCCCAAATCGTCGGATTAACAAACCGAAACTCACAACACGAAAAACTCGGCCATACGAACTCGCGTAACCAAAGAAAGTACGAAATCGAACGAGTTTACGAGAATCGAACGTACATGCAACAACACATAACACAAAATGGAATTACATCAAAACATCTCCGAAACTCGTCCAAATGGAAAAACTCCAAGAATAAAATAGATTCAAAATGTCGAAACGGTTAGAAGCGAGTCGTTAAAGACGAAAAATACACAAAAATGAAAATACCGGAAAAAGGAAAAATGCGGATATTACATTCTACCCCTCTAAAAATAAGTTTCGCCCCGAAACTTAAGAAACAAACAACTCGGGGTATCTAGCACGCATGCTATCCTCGGTTTCCCAAGTTGCCTCATGGACACCATGCCTCGACCACTGCACCTTGACCAAAGGAATGGTCTTATGCCTCAGTCGCTTCTCACGGTGTTCTAAAATCTTCAAGGGACGCTCCCCGAAGGTAATATCCTCGGCGATATCATTCTCACCATAGTCGATGACGTGACTAGGATCGGAAACATATTTCCTTAGCTGGGAAACATGGAAGATGCTATGAACATGGCTCAAAGCCGGAGGCAACGCGAACCGGTACGCCAACTCGCCGATTCTCTCGAGAATCTCAAAGTGCCCAATAAATATCGGACTCAACTTTCCCTTCTTCCCGAAGCGAAAAACCCCCTTCATCGGTGACACCTTTAGCAAAACGTGGTCTCCCACATCGAATTCTAAAGGTCGACGACGAACATCAGCATATGATTTCTGTCGACTCTGAGCAGTCAACATCCTTTCTCGAATCAATTCCATATTCCGCCTCTTCTCTAAAGTGATATCCGGTTCAGTCCCGACCAAATCGGATGCCTCGTTCTAGCAAATCAGCGATCGGCAATTCCGCACATAAAGCGCCTCATACGGTGCCATCTTGATCAACGCGTGCCAACTATTGTTGTACGAGAACTCAATCAATGGTAAATGCTCCTCCCAGTCGCTGCTCCAATCGAGAGCACAAGCACGCAACATATCCTCAAAGGTCTGGATAATGTGTTCCGACTGCCCATCCGACTGGGGATGAAAAGAAGTACTCATACGCAACCTAGTACCCAACGCCTTATGTACCGCCTGCCAAAAATGCGATACAAAACGGCCATCACGATCCAAAATAATAGACTTCGGAGTACCGTGAAGTCTCACAATATGCGTAATAAACACACGAGCCAACCTCTCCGGACCCCAAGTATCCTTGATGCCCAAAAAGTGTGCCGACTTGGTCAGATAATCCACAATCACCCAAACCATATTCATACCAGACTTTGATCTCGGTAAGCTCGTGACGAAGTCCATCTAAATATCTTCCCATTTCCATTCCGGAACGGGAAGCGACTGCAATAACCCGACCGGTCGCTGATGATCGATTTTGACCTGCTAACAAGTCAAACACCTCGCTACAAACAGTGCGACCTCCTCCTTCATGTCATTCCACCAAAAGTTCCTCCTTAGGTCCTTGTACATCTTACTCTAACCAGGATGAACTGAGTAAGGCGTAGCATGGGAATCACGCAAAACACTCTGCCTTAATTCCAAGTTGTTCGGTACACAAAGCCAACTCTGGAATCTCAACATACCATCCTCATGAATCACAAACCCAGGAGACTTTCCCTTTAGAACATTCTCTCGGATTTGAGTAATCATCGGATTATCCAACTGCTTTAGTTTAATTTTATCGATCAACGACGACGAAATCTCCAAAGCCCAAAGTTGATCGGCAGCTCCTGGAAACAAAATCTCAACACTCCACTCAATCAAATCCCTCTGAAGCTCAGATCGAAATGTAAGGATCTCAAGCGTCCGCAAAACAATTGGTTTCCGACTCAAGGCATCGGCCACGACGTTTGCCTTGCCCGGATGATAAAGGATTTCGAGGTCATAATCTTTAATCAACTCTAACCACCTCATCTGCCTCATATTCAACTCCCGCTGAGTAAATATATACTTCAGACTTTTATGATCGGTAAAAATCTGACATGTAGAGCCAAAAAGATAGTGACGCCAAATCTTTAGCGCAAAAACAACTGCTGCTAACTCTAAATCGTGAGTAGGGTAGTTAAGCTCATACGGACTCAACTGTCTACGTATATACGAATATTAAAACGAAACAAAGGAAGATTCAAAATCATACCCTTGTAGTCCGTTGATTAAAGTTGACATAAGTCACCTACAGTCGACATAGTCATCTGCATTGTCATCAACTGTGCTTCCGCATTACTTACCTGCAGCTAAGGTTTTGTTAGCTGCATATTTAACAGATGAGTTTACTCACCTGAGATTCAGGAAAAAAGTTTAATAAGTCTATTCACCCCCCTCTAGACTTATTCCTGACGACTTGTGACCTACACCCTACCCCTGAGGAGCCCCTCTCCTACAGGGCATCTCACCATGTCAGGGATCAATATCCTAAACAAGCTCTATTACCTATAGAGGACCCCAACTGGGCATTAGAACCCTCTAATAATCGGAGTCCCTCCCCCTCCGCAATCATCAACCAAACAGTCCTCCAAGTCCAGATCGATGAAGCAGTCAAATGCTTCAGAATATGGAAGAACTATAGGGTCGCCCCTACGACTCCCTATACAATTGGGAAGAATAGAAGGACGATGAGGTGCTTGTGTTGGAGGTTACTGATGTAATACCCGAATTTTCAGTATAAATCTTTTGCGTTATTTTATCTGAGATATACTGTATAGTTTGGTATCTATACAGTATGGATAAAATAAATTAAGGACCGAGACTGTTATACTTGTGTAATTGACGTTTTGATTGACAGTTATATTGATGATTTTTTGTATCAGGTTGAACTGATTTGGACGTATGAGAATATTTTTGGATTGAGTATATGTGTATTCAGTATGCCGTATGTTCGTATCCAGTATGTCGAGTCGTCGGACAGGAACAATTGGATTTTTGGCTAAGTACAGAGGCCATTACGTACGCTAAACTTCAGAGCTAACGTACGTTAAATTTATAGTGTTACGTACGTTATGGCTAATGTATTACGTACGTAACAAAGGGAATCAGACTTGTGGCCGACAGGTGGGACCCTTGGTCGGCATATTTCGGCGAAGAACGTGCATGGGCAAGTCAACTACGTATTACGTACGCTATACATGATGTATTACGTACGTAATATGAGGTTTTACTATAGCAAGTCAACGTACGAATTACGTACGTTATGGATGAAATATTACGTACGTAAAGCAGTGAACGAAATGAGTCAGTTAACTCTGGACTGTCGTTACGTACGCTACCAAGGTCAGATAACGTACGTAAGGGTGTGTTACGTACATTAACCAAGGAAGGTTACGTACGTAACGAGCTGGATTGTTTTATAAGGGGACGCCCGTCTTTCATTTCTCTTCAGCTTTTCACTTTGTTTTTCGTCTCCAACTCTGAGAGAGGGAGATTTTGACTTTCCTAAGTCGATTATGAGCTTGGAAACATGGTATTGGAGCTTGGATATGGAGCTATTGTTGATTCTTGAAGTGATTTCTTGTGTAATCCATCTTTTAAGAGGTATGTTAGATAATCCCTTCTTGAATTTCAGATTTTTGATGTTGTTATTGATGAATGATTCGTATGAAGATGATTATGGTACTGTTGTTATGCTTCTTGAGGATATATGAATTATATGTAGAAGGAAGATGATGATATGATGGTTTGTGTCTTGATTATGTTGGTTATGATTATGGAATCATAGAGTTCTTGATGTTCTTGGTAGTGTTGTTGCGATTTTTGATGTTAGGACGATCGTATGTTGAAGAACATGATGATTTACACCTTGACTTATGAATCAAGATTGTTTAGATGTTAGAAAACATCGGATTATGTTGTTTTATGGATTATGAACGTGAATTCGGATAATTCGTGTTCTTGAAGAACCCTTGAGTTATACATATCATGATTTTTGGAAGGATTTCGGATAATTTTGGAATGTGATTATTCATGATAATAATCGGTAAATTGTTTCCTACCAATTTACAAGTATGAACAAAAAGGAGTCTTGTTGATTCATATTTGGAATTGAAGTTAGAATCGAGTATGTTATGAAATCCTTAATGTCGAGATGAATTGACATGATTTGATGAATGTATTTAAGAGATGTTGGTGTTTTGGATATGAATATGGAACATTCATATCTAAAACTAAGTTATGTATTTTGGTACAATATTCGTATAGGAATACGAATATGGTTTCGGGTTTGATAAGATTATGACTCACTTTTGAGTTTGAGAATTCATACGTATTGAATAAGTGTTCAATTCGGATAATGGAATTATTTGAAACTCTTGGAGTATGATTATCTATAATGTTGAATTAATCGGATCGTCCGGATTGATGATGATAATCGGTAATTGGTTTAATTATGATTATACAAGGAGGAAACTTGTAATCGTATTTAAGATTGAATTTGGAATCGGTAATGTTAGACCCTTGTTGGTTTAAATTGATTATTGATATGATCTTCGGATTGTGGAATCGTATTGTGGTTTTGAATTCGTGTTTGATTGGTTCAGATTGTTAAGATTTGTATTTAATCGGGATATGGTGGAACCGTTGGGTTTATTGATCGGTTATATTGATTATCGAGTTGCGACTTGTATCATGGATATGGGTTCGTATTTGTTTGAGTTGTATTGTTCGGTTTTGTTTATGATCGAGGTTTCGTTGAACTGTTGAGTTTGTTGGTTGGCTATGTCGGTTATTGATTGTTATCGGATTGTTGTTGATTGATTACTTTAATAGGTTGATATGTTTTGATCGTGGATTATGACCGTTGTGTTGCTGTTGAGGCTAAAGAGTTCGTAGATTGATTTTGGTCGGGGCTGAGGAGCTCGTATACTAAGGCAATGGATTTTGGTAACGGCTTCGTGGTATCGGTATTGAGGCAAGTTTCTACTTGTTCAGTTTATAATATTTGATGAATGGTTTCGTTTCCATTTCATTTATAATTCGTATAGCAATGTTGTTAGAAATGTAAGTTCTCGGGATAATGGTTCGTATATCGTACTCTGGTTGTAATAAATCATAAGGTATATGATTTAATTGTGTTCAGGGAAGACGTGAGTTATCTTTGGTCAAGGATATAGAATATCGGATATCGAGGATAGTTATCGTGATGACATAAGTATCGGGATAAAGGTTTTTTGGTATTGAAGGATGGTACTTTATTTGAGATTATTTGTATAACTGTGTATTCGTTCAGGGATGTTGTTCGTGGAAAGGATGTTGTCTTCGGCTTTGAGGTAATTTATGTATTGTTCAGCTATGAGATAATTATGTTGAGTTGTTGTATATGTTGTATGTTGAGGCTTCGTATATTGAGATTCGTACTGGTTGTTCGTTGAGGGATGTTGATCCCAGGATTATTGTTGGTATTAATGGTTGTGTTGATCGTCTCATTGGGGGATGTTTATGGATATGGTCCTCGGCTTTGAGGTAATCTAAGTATTTGTTAAGTCATGTGGATAATTAGTATGTTGAGTTGTTGTATGTGTTGAGGTTTTGTGTAATGAGTTTCGTATCAGTTATTCGTTGAGGGATGTTGATCCCAGGACTGTTGTATTGAGATCGTAGATTGTGTTGGTCACTCATTTGGGGATGATGATCCCAGGATTGATGCTTTGGATATTGATTAGTCGTGTCAACTTTTCATTGTCAGTCTGTTGTTATTCACTTCGGTGAGTCTTTTGATCCTTATTGGATATGTGTTTCTTTGAGTTTCGTTGTCATGTTGCATCGTGACATATCTGGAGTCATATCTGCGTGCCGATTGGTTATTGTGTAGGATTTTTAGCCGGGCACATGATGGTTATGTGTTGATATTTCCACATTGAACCGTGCACACGAGACGTAGTTCGTTAGGCTAATTAGGTACAAGACCACACGTGTATTTGATTGATACCCGGGGTGGCTTGTGCACAGAAACATTTACGGATCGGGCGTACTATGACTTCCATCTTTGAGCCATATTGTTTGGTCGTTCATCCTCCATTTATGGTTGGGTATGTTCGATGGTTTGTGACTGGTTGTTCATACGCCCGAGGGGTATGTTCGACAGTCAGAGTTATTTCTTTGAGATCCATTATTGTTGATCATTTGGAGTTTACCTTGTTGATGGTATTCTCGGTTATTGTTGGTCCCTTTGTCGATCATTTGGAGTCTACCTTGTTGAGGGTATTCTTGGTTATTGTTGATCCTTTGTTGATCGTGTTGGGAGTTTACCATGTTGAGGGTACTCTCGATTATCGTTGATCCTTTATTGGTCGTATTGGAGTTATCATGTCGATGATATTCTCAGTGATGTATTGGTTGATCAGTGTTATTGATCGTATGAGCATTCGGGATGTACGTCTTTGTTTTGGGATTTGTATTCATTGTTTTGTGGTAGTTGATCTACAGATATGTTGTGTATTATTGGTTTATCCAGGTTGAGTTTTGATTGTGTAATCCGATGGACAGGATTTGGCACGGATGAATTATTTCATGATTATGAGTTATGATGATGTTTTGAGGATTTTTGATATTATTTGAATACAGTACAGTTGGTTGTGGTTGAGTTCATTTCGTCATTCGAGAATGCGAAATGTGGATTATGGTAAGGAATGGATTGCTATGAATTGGTAATTTATGACGGTAAGATTACTTTGGTAGTATTCTTACTATATTATTACATTGGTATGTAATTATTTATGATGATGTGATCGGTATCATTATTGAGTATTGTGGTTGACCCCGTCGTGGGCTTTATGTTTAGGTACTCGGAGATCGAGCTAGTAGCGGTCGTGAAGGGGTGAGCTTCCCGGGTGATACTGGCTGTGGCATGTTTTTGAGTATTGAGTATTTATTTCTGGTTGTTTTATTTCCGCTGCAAATGTGTATTTTGAACTGCATTTATCCGCTGCGTGTGTATATTTCAAAATGGCTTTTCGGTATCTTTATCCGCTGTGTGTGTGTATTTTAAATGGCCTTTTTGGCATTTTACGAACTTGGGTTATTTTCGTCAAGCTCTTTTTCCCAAATTATTTTATCGGTACGTTTAAGGGGTGGCTTAACGTACATTTTCAACTGTCGAGAATTGGCACTTCGCCATGTATTTTCAAATGGTATTTCATGACGGTATTTGAGAACTATGCTTTTGAAAATATTTGAGTATTTAAAATACTACCGTCATCGGCCTTTTGGCGTTTTTAAACGTTTTTGAAATGGTTTTTAGCCTGGTGGGTTCCGGCGCGGGACCCACGGCGCTGTAATATCCCGGATGGTTTTGGGGGTGTTACAACTGACACCCAGAACGTTGAAGTCCTGATCCGATAGGATGATCCCCTTTGCCATGAAATAATCACCAAATATTACGTGGATATCGTTTTGCACTGCCGCTATAGCTTAGTCATGTGCATAACGTACTTCCCAATTTCCAGCTTAGGAAGTATACTCCAGATCCCAGTCACATCATTAACTTTCGGAAAATCGAGTGGTAAGTGATGTTACATTTAAAGTGAGGCCATTGGTGATTTGGAATGAAGAGTTTACAATTCCATAATAAGGCGATTCCATTGGTTAAAGTCCAGTGGTCCGGGCATGGAGTTGAATAAGTGGCATGGGAGACCGAAAAGAATGATAGGGATGTTTTGAAAGGAGATACAGACATTCGAGAGTATGTTCTTGGGTATTTGATGTGTTTGAACACACCCTGGGTGGAAGTTGAGTATGTTTTTATTTCCTACAAACATCGATAATCCTGGGCATTGGTTTCTATTGGTGTTTGATGTACATCGTCGGTGTTTGGTGGTATACAATACTCTTGAACAAGGTCGTAAGGCTATGGAGGATAGAATATTGAGTGTGTGTCAACCGTATGTTGTGGCTTTGCCTATTATATTGGCAGGTTGTCATTTTTGGGAAACAAGAAGTGATCTTGACCATGGTAGTGATTTATTTAGCAAATATGGGCTAGATGATCAGTTTTTACTTCTTTTTGCAAAGTCGGTACCTGAGCAGATTGAGTGGTGAGTAAATATTCAAAATAATTGTTTGTTGTGTATGTTTATGTGTTCATATTTACAACTTTATTTCTTTTTGTAGTGATTGCGGTGTTTTCACAATTGGTTTGGTTAAACATTTTATGTTTGAAAAAATAGAGGACATGTTGGGGCGATTCTCTGTGAAAGCGTATCGGAAGAAATCTGGTTATGCGAGTGATATTGAACATCCTGGTAGATATATTTGTGATAGTTAAGTTTGTTCTTGCAATGGTTGCTATTTAATTTGTAGGGTATCTTGTTGGAATTGAATTTCTAGTTGTTGGAATGAAAATTTTAATTATGGTGATTTTCAGTATTCATTTGATTATGTCTATTATTTGAATTTATATTATTTATTCTATTAGAAATTTGTTGTATGTTTGATACTCAATATTATATGGGAGATGCTTGAATGTACTTATTTGTTCACTTTGGTTCTATCATAATTTGATGATATCACTTATGTTAGAAATTTAATTATATTAGTTATTCCTTTGTGATGTTTTTGTTCTTTTGGTTCGGTTACCAGAATTATGATAAGAATATACCAGAAATCTGCGTTAGTGGATACCAAATATTAGGTATCCTAATATGGTATATCAGGTTACCATAGTACGAGTTGTGGTATATTTGTATGATTAATTTTTTAATGTTGTATAATCATTCTGTATCTCAGATTGGTGTGCATCTCAAAGGCACCAGTGTGGTTTTCAATCACCCTGCGGCAGAAATCGTGAAGATAAACGTAGGGGAGTGTGAAGTTCTTCTTGTGGCAAGAAGGGTGGACATTTGTGGCCATGGTAGTGCCAGTGAATAGCTTCGAGTAGGCCAACAACAAACTTTCAGACCCGAAAGTCTCCAGTTCCTCCATTTTCAGTCTGTCAGAAGGCAACTTGTAGATCTTTTCCAGGAGTTCCTTGTTCTCAAGATTCCCTTACACGGTTCCAATGATGTTAGTGATTTCCGAGCCTTTCCTTTGTGATGCATATTTGAACGTTGCATCCAGATAAAATTCCTCAACAATATATTTTGTCGTAGTTGTCAGAGTGATGACTTCCTAGACGGTACAGGCCCTGTTGCTTCACACAACAACAACCAAGTTCATCTCGATATCATCTTTATCTTCATAAGCAATCCTCTCCAAAAGTGCATATTTAGCAAAGATGCGACCATCGATGATGGTTTCTTTCTTCTTCAAAGAGATCGATGAAGTTTGGGAAGAAATTTTCAACAAAAGTTTTGAAGAACAAGAATTTAAGTGAAAGTGGTGAGGAAGTATGTAGACAGATTGTTGTAGACTTTTTTATTTGCAGAGAGCGTAAAGAGTGTGTAAGAGCAATGTGCTGTCCCTTTATATGGTGCAGGGAAGATTAGGTTAACAGTGAACGGTCAAATTTAAGGAATGGGAACCGTCTTTAAAAGAACGTACATGATGGATTTAGATGTAACTTGTACGTCTAATCCATCAGTTTTGAATTAATGAGCAGTCCCACTTCTGACACAGTTCTTTTCCATTATTGCACGAATGGCAGTTTGAATTTTGAAATCACGGTGTTTGAGGCAATAAAGTCCAGGTGCTTTTAAAGTAATTGAATGATAACTCGTTTTAAATTCATACAGTGCACGTGGACTTAAAACAGTTTGTTGCATTTACATGTATGAATTTGGATACGATTTAAAATATTAATTGGTATCATATAGTGTATGTGCTGTATCGGCAAAAATACAGCATTTTCTCTTAAAAGGTACATACAGGAACAATTCTTATAGCAATATTATATTAATACTGTATTCTTGGGTCATACTGTATTGCCCCTTAATTAATGCACACGTCATATGTAGGAAGGTTATATGCGTTCGTCTTCCTACAGTAAAGATATGACTTGAAGTTTTGAGTGTACAGTTAATTCAAGTGGATACTGTGTTCTTGGATTTTACAGTATTCCCCCTCAATTGATGAGTAAAATGTAAAAACTTACAGGGAATCTGGCTGTAGCATTCCCAATTCCTGATGAAGCATGCAAAATCTGGTGGTGCTGGGAGATTTTGTAAAAATTTGATTCTAACTGGATGTTTGTATAAATCTTCTCGATCCGAATGTCTTTATTCTCAACATGATTCCTGATGAAATTATGCTTCATATCAATATGCTTAGTTCGCGAGTGCAATATAGGGTTGTGCGTGATTGTAGTTGCACTCGTGCTATTGTACATGACTGGTGTCTCTCTGGCATGGATTCCATAATCTTGCAACTGTTGTTGCATCCAGAGAATCTGCATACAACAACTTCTAGCGGCATAATATTCTGACTCAGGTGTAGAAAGCGAGTCGTCCAATTACTTCTTACTGAACCATGACAAAAGTCTAGGTCCAAGGAAGTGACAAGTTCCGCTTGTACTCTTCCTATCTAACTTACAGCCTCCAAGATCCGAGTCGCCGTATGCTACCAAATCGAATCCTCATTTCTTAGGATACCCCAATCCCACAACAATTGTTCCTTTTACGTACTCAAAGATTCTTTTGGCTGTAGCGAAGTGTGACTCGTTAGGTGCTACCTGATACCGAGTACACTAAACATTCAATCATTATTGAAATAGGTAAGTCTCGAATGGATTTGATTGCATTATTCAAAGACTCTGCTATGTTTGATGTCGTTGTTAAGAATCTGCTTGCTTCTCCATGCAGGCGCGTGCATTTGCTGAGTTTCACTTCATTTTCGAGGAAGGGTCTGATTTGGTAATCAATTGCATCTAGATCAGACATATGCCTATCTAATTCTTGCAAGGTATATGCTCTACAAGCACCATTGTAAGCATTATTCACATCAACACCTCCTTTTTTAAACCTTTTTTGATATTTTTCAAGACATGATATGTGCACGCCCCATGCATGACATCTGGAAATATAATTTCCAAACCTTTGACTATTGATGTAACACCCCCAATCCACTCAGGGATATTACATGCCGTAGACCCCTTTCCTCAAGGATCTATCAGGCAGGAGATTACAAAACAAAACCAACACGTGGTCAATTCGACCAAAACATAAACCATAGACCGACTAGGTCTCTCAAAACACAACATAGCAGTACAACTGATAAACCAAAATACAACTCGATCACAATATACACAACATGTCCATCCTCTTAAGGATGACAAAGAAACTAGAAATAAACACTCGGACCGACAGATCACTGACCGACTACAACTGTGACTAGTATCGCTGCTTTACATCATCCTCCAAGTTGGTCCTGTGGTTTCTCATCCTCGTAGGGATTCGGATCGAATTAGATTCGTATTATTGCTTCTGCTGCACCTTCGTTTTAGGCACCAAATCCCAACAGGTACCGGGTCGGCATGAAGATGATGGAAAAGAGTGATGTTGTGTCTTATCTTGTCTCTGTCTGTATTTTGTACTTTATCCATTCGGTATTGTTGTACTTGGAATGATTATGAACACTCGAATAGTGCTTAAGATACTCTTGATGTTTTGGCCTGTTTTGCCCTGGGTTTTAATTCCCGATGTACTATATTTATGTCGAATTGATTATTACCTTGGCGTCATTTTTATTGCCTCCTACTGGATTATGTTTAGACCTTATCAGTCGAAATTCATGGTTCCGCATAAGTATAGCCCTGTGGGTTCCACGGAGGGGCTCACGGCGCTGTAATATAGCCTGAATAACTTGGGGGTGTTACAGAATATGGTATCAGAGCTTAGGTTTATGGATACCTAGGCTGTCGGTCTTTTTGGGTCGAATCGAGTTATCGTTCGAATATCGTATCACTATATTGTCATCATATCGGTGCGACCGGTACTAGTAAGCCCTTTTAATCTTCTTGTTTTTTCACTCTATTTTTGATTTGGTATTCTTGGGAATCAGTCACCTCGATGGCGGACGATTTGAATTGTACTTATGTACTTTGTGTGTCCTTCAGAATGTCTGCTGATAGGGGACGAGGACGAGGCCGTGGTCGTGGACACAGGAGAGGACGTGGCGCAGCTGCTTCCCTCAGTTCCGTTGCGGGGTCGGCTACCCCTAGTTTATCTAATTCAGTGCATCCCGATACCGAAAGTCAACATGACCAGTCGACCGATCAAGGGAATAATGCAGATGTCGGGGTTACGAATGTTCTTCAACAATTGGCAAATCAGATGACTATCCTGGCACAAGATGTTCAACTGAATAATCCTAATTTGAAAGCGGATGCTTTGCTCCAGAATATGGTCCATATGCATCATCCGCAGTTACTGACCCAGCGGGTTGGGAAAGTTGGCTATTTGAACTGGAGAAAGTGTTTGAAGCGGTTGACTGTCCGGAAACGAGGAAGGTACCTATTGCTTAGTACTTCCTTGCTAAGGAAGCCGCGACTTGGTGGAAATCTATTAAACCGCAAGATCATGCTGTTACATGGGAGGAATTTAAAGGTCTGCTGGAGGCTGAGTATTGTCCTTGTCCAGTGCAAGAAAGCAAGATTCGAGCCTTTTTCGAAGCTAAGCTGCAGAACACTACAGTCTCACAGGCAATAGTGGAATACAACCAACAACTGATTCATGTGAAGAATCAGGTGCGTGATGAGCGTGACACGATTCGCCACTTCGACATGCGAATGAATATGGATTTACGGTGTTATATGGCCGGGCTTGCTTGCACTACTCTGAAAGAATACCAAGATAGTATTGTGTTCCCACAATGACACCATCGACGAGCGGAAGAAGCAAAAGACCACCGGTAATTTTTCTGGCTCTAAGGGCGGCAACTTTTAGAGACCTCCGTCAGCTAACTGTCCTATCGGGCAGTTATCGCGTTCTTTTAAAGGGAAGAAGAGTTTTCGTTCTACTTCGGGCACCTCAACTCGTACGGTGACCTGTTTTAGTTGTGGTCATCCAGGCCACATCAATCTTGAGTGCAACTTCCCACCTATGAAGTGTCACACTTGTGGTCAGATGGGACACAAGGCAGTTTATTGCCCTGAACAAGATCAGACTTTGGATACTCGGGCTTCTGCCCCAGCACATAGAGATTATAGTATGAATCAGTGACAATCAGTTAGCCAATCACAGCAGGGTTATGGCAGAGGCCGGGAACGGGGTCAGACCATTAGAGAGGGCGTTTCTAGCATCGGTTCGGCACACCCACGAGTTTATGAGATGTGTCAAGCAGATGAACCCGACGCGGCGGTGGCCTCAGGTACCATTCATATTCTATCTCATCCAGTTCGAGTACTCTTTGATTCCGGTGCTACACATTCTTTCATCTCCTTGGATTGTGTACGCCGTTTGAATATAAATGTACGACTGCTTGTGATCCTTTCATTGTGAAACTGCCTAGCGGGGATAGAATCATGGGGAATAAGGAGATTAGAAGTTATCTGGTGAGCATAGCAGGTGTTGATTGGTTATCGAATTTGACTGTGGTTGATATCGAGGGCGAGGATTTGATACTCGGTGAGGACTCGCTTGAGAGTCACCAAGCAATTATGAATTACCGCACCAAGGTTACCACTATGATGACCAAATATGGTTCCGAGTACTCGTTTATACGATGTAAATCAGGCTAACCTAAGTTGCTTATCAGCGCTATGAAGACTGTAAAACTCTTGAATAAAGGTTGCACGGGCTATTGGTGTTATGCTTTGAAGTCGGAAGGGAATGGAGTCGATTTCTCCTCGATTCCAGTTGTTAATGAGTATCCAGAAGTTTTTCTAGATGATCTTCTGGGATTACCACCAGATCGAGAGATAGAATTTTCGGTTGATTTAGAGCCTGACGCGGCTTCGATTTCTAAGGCACCTTATCTTATAGCACCTTCAGAAATGCGAGAATTGAAGATCAGTTGGGAGAACTGTTGGAGAAAGGGTACATTAGACTAAGCGCTTCGTCTTGGGGCGCACCTGTTCTTTTTGTGAGAAATAATGATGGTTCACTACGTCTGTGCATCGATTACCGTGAACTAAATAAAGTGACCATCAATAACAAGTATTCATTGCCTCGTATAGAGGATTTATTTGATCAGTTATAGGGAGCCGCGATATTCTCAAAAATTGATTTGAGGTCAGGGTATTACCAGCTCCGAGTGAAAGAGTCCGACATCCCGAAAACTATTTTTTGAACGAGATAAGGACATTATGAATTTGTGGTAATGCCTTTTGGACTGAATAATGCACCAGCGGTTGATAACTATTCGGCCTGTGGCCTGAGTCGGCAGAAGGCTGTTGCAGATAATGTGGTATAGCATTTTGGCTTCGGTAGAGAGGATTTGAGTGTGCTGGATTGCTCGATGTAACGTAACTCCCGGCTGGACAAACCAGTTTTGTAAAGTTTGCAAGAGGTCGGGCTGGGCAGCGAATTCTGAGTATTCATCAACGAAGTCCTCGCTATGGCGAGGTGGTGCCTGGAACCCTAGCGTTTCATTAAGCGTCTTCGGCGAGATAAGCACTTGTTTTCCCTGCCTTTTTCCCTCCGGACTCCCATCGGGTGTCGGAGCCATGGTTGCGTAAAATTCGCGAACCACTGATAAGTCACATTCCCGATCGCCTTTGAAAAATTCCTCCCAATTTGCGCATTTTAGCAAGTGCTGGACTACGGGAAATTCTCCGCAACAGCACTCCGCACACCCTTTTCCGGGAAGGCTCTTAGCTTGCTCAATTCAAGGAAATATTTTCAGTCCACCACATTCAATCGAGCAAGAATAGCATCGTGTTCTTATTGCTCCGATCCATGGATCGACCCTTGGCCTTGTTCGTCATTGCCTCTAGTCCGAGGGAGTTTCGTGGTTCCCTTTTGTTTAGTCATGTTTCCTGCAAAATTATAATTGTTAAGCCACAACTTGATGAAGTTCAAAACACCCCCCCCCCCCCCAACTGAAGGTTTGACGTAAATGAAGAAATCTAATCAATTAGTAAAGCTCGTGAATTCAGCGCAAAAGATTGACAACGTACCACTAACGAATTCTAAGAACTAGCAAAAGTAGCCCCAAGCAAGAGATTTGAAAGGCTAGTTCATAGAAGCATTTCATCGAACACCTTACGTGCACAAAAGTTTTAAGCTTGTGGAAAGACAATTAGGATTACAACACCTCTCAAAAACAAATCACAACTCATAATCCTAACATAATCAAACACTTCTAAACCATTCTCAAGTATGAATTCGAAGATGTAAGCACAAAATTTCAAAATCACATAAATTCCCCAAATTTAAGAAAAACTAGAGTTTTGAATTCATACCTGTGATTTGTTCCAATTAAATGATGAAATGGATATGAGTTTCTAACTGAAATTAACAAGAAGAAATGATGAAATGTTGATTTGGATCGGATTATTTGAAAGGGGGAATGAGGGAATGAGAAATGCGGTATGGGAAATGAAGGGGGAAGGTCCGCGGTCCTTTTTTTAGCAGCAGTTTTTTTTTTTAAAAAAAACTGGGGGTGGGTCGCGATCCACCTGATTGGGATTGCGATCTGGGGAATATCGCTGGGCGCCTTCAGAGTGCAGGATCGCAGTCCTTGAAAAATGCTCATTCTTCCGTGGATCAAGGAGTTCTACCGCTCCGTGTGTCCATACTTGAACGACTTTGAAAGGTCCGCCCCATCGCGACACCAATTTTCCCGGCATGAGCTTAAGACGAGAGTTATGTAGCAAAATGTCTATCCCAGGTTTGAGAGATTTGCGAATGATAGGCTTGTCGTGATACTGTTTCGTCCGTTCTTTGTAGAGCTTAGCATTTTCGTACGCCTCATATCGCATCTCATCTAGCGCATTTAAATGTAGAAGTCGTTCTTCACCTGCTTTTTCTTGATCTAAATTTAGCGCTTTGATCGCCCAGTACGCCTTGTGTTCCAACTCAACAGGTATGTGGCATGCCTTCCCAAAAACGAGGAGATATGGGCTCATTCCAATCGGAGTTTTGTAGGTCGTGTGATATGCCCATAAAGCGTCATTCAACTTCAATGCCCAATCTTTTCTTGTCGGTTTCACCGTCTTTGCGAGTATTGCCTTTGTCTATCTATTACTCACTTCGACTTGCCCGAAATTTTGTGGATGGTATGCTGTTGCAACCTTATGCGTTATGCTATACTTCTTAAGCAAACCTCGAAGTTGTGTATTGCAAAAATGCGTGCCTCTATCGCTAATCACAGCTCTAGGCAACCCAAACCTGCAGAAAATCACATCCTTAAAAAAATTGCAAACCACGTTAGCATCGATAGTTCGGGTTGGAATTGCTTCCACCCACTTAGAAACGTAATCCACAGCAATTCAAATATATTCAAAACTGAGGGAAGGTGGAAAAGGACCCATAAAATCGACTCCCCAAACATCAAAAACTTCCACTACTAGGTTGTTCGTCAACGACATATCATTTCTTTTGCTTATGTTCCCCATTCGTTGACAACGATCGCAACTCTTGCAGTAGGAATAAGCATCCTTAAATAATGTCGGCCAGTAGAATCCCGATTGAAGGACCTTGTGTGCCGTTTTCTTCATGCTAAAATGTCCCCCACAGTGTAAGTCATGGCAAAATGACAAGATGCTCTCGTGCTCTTCCTCCGGGACGCAACGTCGGAATACTTGATCAGGCCCCAACTTGAATAAGTAGGGCTCGTCCCAATAGTAATGCCTGCACATGGAAATAAACCTCTTCTTCCCTTGAAAGGTCAAGTCAGGCTGCAAAACACCACTAACAACATAACTAACAATATCAGCATACCAAGATGTCTTAGTCACATCGAATAATTGTTCGTCAGGGAAAGTCTCAACAATAGGCAAAGAGCTATCGAGCTTAAAATTATCTCCCTCGGTCAATCTAGATAAATGATCGGCAACTGCGTTTTCATAACCCTTTTTATCTTTAAACTCTAAATCAAATTCTTGCAACAAAAGAACCCACCGAATCAATCTTGGCTTGGCATCGGATTTTTCTAACAAATATTTCAATGCAGCGTGATCCGTATGCACAATTACTTTCAAACCAACCAAATAGGACCGAAACTTGTCCAAAGAAAATACAATAGCTAGAAACTCTTTTTTGGTGGTGGTATAATTTGCCTGAGCTTCATCGAGTGTTTTGTTAGCATAATAAATTACATGGAAAAATTTGTTCACTGTCTGCCCCAAAATGGCACCAATAGCCAAGTCAGACACGTCGCACATAATTTCAAATGGTAAATACCAATCGGGTGCAACAACAATAGGTGCGGAAGTCAATTTTTCTTTCAAAGTATTAAAGCCAACCAAACATTCCTCGGTAAAATCGAACTTAGCATCCTTACACAAAAGATTACTTAAGGGGCGGACAATTTTTGAAAAATCTTTAATGAAACGCCTATAAAACCCGGCATGCCCCAAAAAGCTTTGAACTTCTTTTACACACGAAGGCGGACGTAATTTAACAATTAAATCAACTTTAGCCTTATAAACCTCCATTCCCTTATTAGAAACCACATGACCCAAAACAAGCCCTTGTTTCACCATAAAATGACTCTTTTCCCAACTAATTGTAAGATTACACTCAATGCATCGTTCGAACACAACAGTCAGATTATGTAAACAATCATCAAAAGTAGTTCCAAACACAGAAAAATCGTCCATGAATACCTCAATGGACTTTTTCAACAAGTCAGAGAATATGGAAAGCATGCACCTTTGGAAAGTAGCGGGAGCATTGGAAAGACCAAATGGCATCCTCCTAAAGGCGAAAGTGCCAAAAGGGCAAGTAAGAGTGGTCTTCTCTTGATCCTCCGGAGCAATGGGAATCTGATAGAAACGTGAAAGACTATATAGAAAACAGTAATAATCATGCCCAACTAAACGTTCCAACATCTGATCAATGAAAGGGAGGGGAAAATGATCTTTTTTCGTCACGTCATTTAATTTCCGATAATCAATGCACATTTTCCAATCGGTCACTGTTCTAGTGGGCACTAATTCATTTTTCTCATTACAAACCACCTTATCCCAGATTTCTTAGGCACTACATGCACAGGACTAACCCACTTTCCATCGGATATCGGGTAGATGACTCCGACATCTAACAACTTCAAAACCTCATTTTTTTACTACTTCATGCATGTTCGGATTCAAATGCCTTTGAGCTTGCCTAACAGGTTTAACATTATCCTCAAGAATTATCTTATGCGTGCACCTAACAGGACTTATCCCCTTGATATCAGAAATACTGCACCCAATTGCTTCTTTTAATTTAGTCAAAACTTCTAATAATTTATTTTCTTGCAAAGGAGTTAATTCAGAAGAGACAATTATAGGTAAGTGTCACTTTTGCTTAAGAAAACATATTTAAGATGTGCCGGAAGTTCTTTCAATTCAAGTTGGGGTGGGGTAATTTCAACAGGCTCCTCAGGATTTAATTCTAAAGGCACATTAAGATCATCATCTTCATCAATGGGTTCAGAATTATCTAGCAATGCAACATATTCTGCAATTTCTAGATTATTCAACCCCATATCATGCTCAACGGTTAGAGCATCATGCAACGTGTCCCCTACGCTGTCATGCAAATATGTATCATCAACCAAAGAATCAATGCAATCAATAAAATTACAATCATGGGTATCATAAATATGAGAAGGGATATGAGATAAACCGAACACGTCGATTTCCACAGTTTAACCCAAGACGGTCATGGTGACCTTTCCTTCATCAACATCGACGATTTTTTTTTGTTGTGCGCATGAATGGTCGCCCTAGAAGTATCGTCCCTTCCTTTTCACTTGTCGCGAAATCGCTCATCTCCAAGATAACAAAATCAGCCGGAATCACCAACTTGTCCACTTGCACTAATAGGTCTTCAATGATTCCCTTGGGGTATTTCACCGACCTGTCCGCCATTTGAAGAGTCATTCTTATTGGTTTGATTCCTCCCAGTCCAAGCCTCAAACAGGACCCTTTCCCTTCGGAGGCATCGTTCCAAGAGTGTAAACAAGACTCCGAATACCAACTGACACAGCGAATACGTATGAACAACAAGAAATTACGGATCAAACTATGAAGAAGATAAACAAACCATGTTCTTCATCATATAAAAACCGTACGGAAGTTTGCAAATTCATTCAACCGTCTAATACCTAATAATCTCAAGTCGAGTATGGCATGAGATTCACACTTGCTCCCAAATCGAGCATACCACGAGTAACCTTCTTATCTCCCATAGATATGTCAATCATAAAACTTCCGGGATTGCCCTTTTTTGACTCCTTGCTTCTACCTCGTCGAGCACTACTTTCTCGTTCCCAAAATATCATTGGAGGTCAACTCCTTGAAAAATTTCGTGTAAGCAGGAATATTTTTCACAACATCCAAGAGAGGTAAGTTGACATGAACTTTTGAAAGCATGTCGTAGATTTCCGAAAATTGCTCATCTTGCTTTGATTTTCTAAGTCGGCTCGGATAAGGGACCGGTGGTTTATATGGTTGAGCAGATTTGTGAAGCTTGGAAGTCGAAGTTGTTTCATCTGCTTTCTCTTCTTGATTTCCCGACTCGTCTTCTTTCTCACCGCCCATGTCTCTCGCTTTGGAAATCGTCTCTTTATTTATCACTTTACCACTTCGGGGGGTGGTAATAGCTTGAGCTTGCTCGGGCTGACTTCGTAGTTTACGCTTTTTTTGTCTGTGTGCCTCGGTAGTAAGTTGCCCAATTTGAATCTCCATTTTCTTCACCAAAGCTTCTAAAGATTCGAACCTTTTATTGTTCTCAGCTCGATTTTCCCTACTTTCCTTAATGAATGTCGCAATACTCTCCTCAAGAGAGTTCCTTTGTTGTGAAGGTGGTTCACTTTGCGTTGTTTGCTGGGCTCGATTTCCCATCCTTGTATTGAGCTTGGGTGCTTGTATCGTATGGCATCGGGTTGTTGTTTCTCCATGAGAAATTCGGATGGTTTCTTAGCCCAGGATGATAAGTGTTCGGGGGAGGTGCATTTCATGCATTTCCGCCATAATTATTTCTCCTCTCCTCCCACTCGGGCCTTCCCGTGCTTTGTCCCATAGCCCAATTCACTTGTTCAATTTGTTCTTCTGGAAAAGTATGTGGGCAAGAATTAGCATCATGTACGGATCCCCCACAAAGTTTGCAAACTCGTGAGCTCGGAGATTTATTTTGAGTCTTGAGTTGTCTTAGTTCCATCGTTATTAGATTGCATCCCGTCCTTCTCGCTTACTTGGTTCACAACTCCCCAACAAACATGCACACTTTTTTGTTGAGAATTAGCTCCCAATGTTTCATATACATCATAAGCTTGTCTCTCCGTTAACCCCCAAAACGAACCACCAACTGCGTTATCCACTGCATCTTGGCAATATTGAGTCAACCCATCGTAAAAGAATTTATTAAGTAGTTGAAGCGGATAGTGATGGTGTGGACATTGAATGAGGAGCATCTTGAATCGTCCCATGCTTCGTGAAATGCCTCTCCATCTTGTTGTCCGAATGTTGAGATTTGGGTTCTCAACTGTGTAGTCTTCGAATGAGAGAAATACTTGGTAATGAATTTGTCGTAAACTTCATCCCACGTTCATAGTGAGCCCGGTGCTAAAGTCATCAACCACTGTTTCGGCCCATCCTTGAGTGTATACGGGAAGAACTTCATTCTTAGTTGATCCTCGCTCAACCCATTTATTGGGAAGTTGTCAACCGTCACATAGAAGTCCCGGATGAACGACAATGGGTCCTCACGTGCTAATCCGTGGAATTAGAGCAATTGCTCGATGTGAAATCCGCTAATGTGGTAGTTCCTGTAACACCCCCGAGATATTCGAAGTATATTACAGCGCCGTGGACCCCTACATGGGACCCACCAGGCTAAAACAAGGAAAACACTACTCGACTAACCATCTCAGTTAGCGAGGACACACATTTAAATAATACAACATATAAAGATATGCCCGGAGCAACCGGCGTAATAAACATCAACCGACAATATAGCAATTTGAGTTAATACAAAATGAAGTTCGGAGTGAAAAGCCTAAGTACTCGCGAGTACCATCTATAAGTTTATAAATGTGGGAAACAACCATATCGAAATAGACAAGAGAAATAAGAAGACTCAAATGCACATGTCAACGACCCTGGCCAACATCCTCGTACTCTCCCAGCGCCCGCTCGTCTGGCAGAACATAACCTGAAATCCATAACAATAATTTCCCCAAAACGGGTCCCCAAAGAGGTTAGCAATTACGCTAGTACAAGTAATCAAGGCAAACCATTTGCTTACACGTTTCATAGTACAATGCACCAAATCATTTCAAAAACCAAAACCAGACATGTCTTTTCCGGAAACAAACAGTCAAACACATTTGCCTAGGACCGGGACGAAGCTACAAATCCCAGTCGAGGCCTCTAAGTACCCTCTCGAGCTGGCCATATCATAAAACAAACCACGCACGTGCATCGCCTAGGACCGAGACGAAGCCACAAATCCCACTCGAGGCCTTGAAGGACCCTCCTGAGCTGGCTAGCTAAACAAACTCATGAATCCAGGGCTCAAACCATTGGACTCCATCCGTGATCCCGTTAGACCCTCCCGAGGTGAGCAAATCACACACAATATACATTACCATTTCACGTTAAGCATAAAGGTTTCCAAAAATACTTGCCTTGAATAATTGATGACACAACGAACGAAAAGGAAAATCATCGACGAACTCTAGGAACCAACGGAACCGGACCTAACGATTCGAAGAACATAATCACAACCAACTCTAAACGAATACGGAAATGGAATACACCCGAAAACCCGCCTACGATTAATGTATATTCGTATAAAAATAACGAGGTCGGACTGCAACCAAACCCTCTCGAATACGCAACAACCACGAAATATACCATGAATTCGTAGGGAAAATAAGAATACTATCAAGATTAATCATATTCAACATGAATTAATCAACCGTATGGAACAAATCGAAGAAAAACCCGAAAACCCCCAATTTACTCAAAAGTAGGGTTCTAAGAAGATTTACCTTGGATTAGGATGAAAGATTCGTGTTGATGTTGTTATTATACACCAAGAACTCAAGGAAGATGATGGTTGAGATGATTGGAGGAAGAAATCGCCAAGAAATCGCCCAAAATTGCCAAAGCCGCAGAGGAAGGAGGTGAAATGAGAATTAGATCTGTCCAAGGTCAACTCCTGGGTATATATAGCCGCACGGCTTAGCGGGCGCTAATGGCTAAGTGTTAGCGTGCGCTACCCAGTTATATTACAGTCCAGAACTCACTGTCCTGGACCGTTAGCGTGCGCTACTACTATCTAGCGTGCGCTAACAACGACTCGGTAGCGTGCGCTATCAAGCTATAGCGTGCATTACCTGGGCACCTGAACAAGTCCAGAACAAACTGTCCAGTACTGGACAGTCACGCTAGCACACGCTACCGGACACCTAGCGTGCGCTAGTCCCCCGACATTAGCGTGAGATAGACAACGTAGTGTATGCTAATCCGCTAGTCCAGAGGACTGAAATCAGAACTGCCACTCCCAGGGCTCAGCTCGCTAGCGCGCGCTACGAAGCAGACGTAGCGTGCGCTACTAAGGGATACCTAGCGTTCGCTATGCAGAAATATTAGCGCGCGCTAGGCACGGAATATGAACGGCCCAAAACACGAGAACATGAACGAAACATCAAACAGAACATCTCAAAACGCATAATAACATAGAATGGATCCACGGCAACCCCGAAACGGCGATTATGAACGACAATTACTAGAATCAGATCAATAGATGACGGAAGAATCAATAAACGTAGAACTGGATGACAAAGAGTCTCGAAACAATTATTCCCAAAAATTAATACGGTTACACGAGGGTCGCTAAAAACGAGAAATACACCGAAAAATAAAAATACCGGGAAAAGAAAATGCGGATATTACATTCTACCCCTCTAAAAATAAGTTTCGTGCCGAAACTTAAGAAACAAACAACTCGGGGTACCTAGCACATATGCTATCCTCGGTTTCCCAGGTTGCCTCCTCGACACCATGTCTCGACCACTGCACCTTGACCAAAGGGATGGTCTTATGCCTTAGTCGTTTCTCACGATGCTCCAAAATCTTCAAAGGACACTCCTCAAAATTAATATCCTTGGCGACATTAATTTCACCATAATCGATGACGTGACTAGGATCCATGACATATTTTCTTAGTTGGGAAACATGAAAAACGCTATGAACATGACTCAGGGCCGGGGGTAATTCCAAACAGTATGCCAACCCACCGACTCCTTCGAGAATCTCGAAGGGCCCAATAAATCTCGGACTCAACTTCCCTTTCTTCCCGAAATGGAAAACTCCTCTCATCGGCGACACCTTTAGCAAAACATTGTCTCCCACCTCGAATTCTAAAGGTCAACGACGGACATCAGAATATGACTTTTGTCGACTCTGGGCAGTCAACATCCGTTCCCAAATTAATTATATCTTACGCCTCATCTCTAGAATGATATCCGGCTCGGTCCCGACCATATCGGACGCCTCATTCCAACAAATCAGTAATCGACAATGCCGCCCATAAAGTGCCTCATACGGTGCCATCCGAATCGAAGCGTGCCAACTATTGTTGTACATGAATTCGATCTGTGGCAAATGCTCCTCCCAGTCATTGCTCCAATCGAGAGCACAAGCACGCAACATATCCTCAAATGTCTGGATAGTGCGTTCCGACTGTCCATCTGAGTGAGGATGAAAAGAGGTACTCAAACGCAAACGAGTACCCAACGCCTTATGCACTGCTTGCCAAAAATGCGATACAAAACGGCCATCACGATCCGAAACAATAGACTTCGGAGTACCGTGAAGCCTCACAATCTGCGCGATAAACACACGAGCCAACTTCTCCGGGCCCCAAGTGTTCTTGATGCCCAGAAAATGTGCCGACTTGGTCAGACGATCAACAACCACCCAGACCATATTCATGCCCGACCTCGATCTCGGCAAACTCGTAATGAAATCCATCGATATATCTTCCCATTTCTATTCCGGAATAGGAAGTGACTGCAATAACCCAGCAGGTCGCTGATGATCGATTTTGACCTGCTGACAAGTCAAACATATCGCTACAAATTGTGCGACCTCCTCCTTCATATCATTCCACTAGAAATTCCTTCTCAGGTCCTTGTACATCTTACTCGAACAAGGATGAACGGAGTAAGCTGTAGCATGGGCCTCACGCAAAATACTCTGTCTCAACTCTGAGTCGTTCGGTACACAAAGCCGACTCTGGAATCTCAAAACACCATCCTCGTGGATTACAATCCCAGGAGACTTTCCCTTAAGAACATTCTCTCGGATTTGAGTAATCATCGGATCCTCCAACTGCTTCAGCTTAATTTCATCAATCAAAGACGACGAAATCTCTAAAGCACAAAGTTTCCCGACAGCTCCAGGCAACAAAACCTCAACATCCAACTCGTTCAAAACCCACCGAAGCTCAGACTGAGACGTAAGGATCTCAAGCGTTCGCAACGCAACCGGTTTCCGACTCAAGGGGTCGGCCACGACGTTCGCCTTGCCCGGATGATAAAGGATTTCGAGGTCATAATCCATAATCAACTCTAACCACCTCCTTTGCCTCATATTCAACTCCATCTGAGTAAATATGTATTTCAGACTTTTATGATCGGTAAAAATCTGACATGCAGAGCCGAAAAGATAGTGACGCCAAATCTTGAGCGCAAAAACAACTGCCGCTAACTCCAAATCGTGAGTAGGGTAGTTAAGCTCATACGACCTCAACTGTCTCGACGCATATGGGATGGTTTTGCCATGCTGCATCAATACGCACCCAAGACCCTGACCCGAAGCATCACTGTAAACAGCAAAACCCCCGTTGCCACACGGCAACGCTAAAATCGGGCCTGAAGTCAAACGCCTCTTCAGCTACTCAAAACTCGACTGTCTTTCGTCATTCTAGACGAACTTCTCGGATTTCTGGAGTAACTGTGTAAGCGGCCGAGCCAGTTTCGAGAAACCCTCGACGAACCTACGGTAGTAGCCGGCCAAACCCAAGAAACTACGGATCTCCTTCACATTCTTGGGCGGTGCCCAATCCAACACTGCCTAAATCTTCTGTGGATCCACACGAACCCCCTCGGCTGAAATCATGTGACCTAAAAACATCACTTCCTTCAGCCAGAACTCACATTTCGAGAACTTCGCATAGAGTTGCTCGGTCCTCAAAATGTCTAACACTACCCGCAAATGATGGGCATGCTCTTCCTCGTTCCTCGAATAAATAAGAATATCGTCAATGAAGACGACGACACACTTATCCAAATACTCGATAAAGACTTTGTTCATTAACTGCATGAAAACCGTCGGCGCATTAGTTAACCCGAAAGGCATAACTACAAACTCATAATGTCCGCATCTCGTCCGAAAAGCTGTTTTCGGCACATCGGACTCCCTCACCCGGAGGTGATAGTACCCCGATCTAAAATCAATCTTCGAGAATACCGCAGCCCCCTGAAACTGATCGAACAAATCATCAATCCTCGGCAAACGATACTTGTTCTTGATGGTCACCTTGTTTAGTTCGCGGTAGTCGATACACAAACGCAGTGAACCATCCTTCTTCCGCACAAACAGGACCGGTGCACCCCAAGGCGAGGCGCTCGGTCGAACATACCCCGACTCAAAAAGCTCACTCAACTGCTTCTTCAACTCGGCCATCTCTGAAGGTGCCATGCGATACGGCGCCTTCGAAATCGGAGCCGCGCTCGGCTCTAATTCTATAGCAAACTCGACCTCACGATCTGATGGCAATCCCGGTAACTCGTCAGGAAATACATCAGGAAACTCACTAATGACTGGAATCGACGAAAACTCGACTCCACCATCCTCCGCCTTCAAGGCATAGCACCAATAACCAGTACACCCTTTTCGCAGGAGCCTCATCGCCTTCAAGGCGTTAATAACGAACTTCTGGTTTCCCCTCTTTCGTCCCGCGAAAGAGTGCTCGGTGCCGTCCTCGGCTAACATAGTGATGATTCTCGTGCGGTAGTTCATGATTGCGCCATGCCGCTTGAGCCAATCATCCCCGAGAATCAAATCCTCACCCTCAATATTAACGACAATAAGATTAGAGAGCCAAGCTCTCTCACAAATAAACATAGAGCAGTATCGGACCTCTCGATCGCCAACGATCCTATCACTGCTAGGAAGTTTAACGATGAAAGACTCACAAGGCGACAAACAGTCGAGACTCAAACGGCGCACACACCCCAGCGATATGAATGAATGTGTAGCACCAGAATCGAAAAGCACAGTGACAGGATGAGAATGGATATGAACGGTACCTGTCGCCGCAGTGGCTGCTGGATCATCGGCCCTCCTCATCTCATAGATACATGGCTGGGCAGAGCCGACACTGGAAGCACCTCCTCTAGTGGGCTGACCCCGACCTCTACCTCGGTCGGCACTCGGTGGAGGCTGCGAAGCAAACGAGCCCTGGTTCACACTCGGCTCTCTAAGTGCTGGAAAAGGATCACGGGACTCGCGAATCTGTCTGACCTGTTCACAAAAGAGGGCCTTGTGGCCCGACTGACCACAAGTATGACAAGTCAAATTCTGACGAGGACACTGCCGGTTCCTCTGGCCCGACTGGCCACAGTTAAAGCATGTGGGATCACAAACGGAGGTTCCGGCAACACCTCGAAAACTCCCAGAGAAACGAGCCGAACCGCCCGTAGAAATATTCGCAGCCTGAGATTTCTGCTGGCCTCCACCCTTGGGACCAGAAAAATTTCCGACTGACTTCTGCTTCTTGCTCTCACGAGCCACATCACTAGCCGTCACCGACATATCGTAAGCAAGAGCCCTACTCTGATAATCCTTCAAAGTAGTGCAAACGAGTCCATACATATAGTCCCGAATTGACAGTTTCATCCGCCTGGAAAAATGGAAAAATTTTCCGCACTCCTCGACAACTTGGGTCTTCACATAGCCCAACTCTTTGTTAAAATCGGCATTAGCTTGGGATACGGGAATATCCCATGGTTGAGCATCATAGAAAGCATGGACTCGAGCCTGTCTAACCGGCCACTGGCAATATTCCGTCTCCATCAATTTCTGAAATTCGGCCCATGAAGCAACATGGTCTTTGGGCCCAACGGCCTCCCACCAATCCGTAGCGTCCCCAGTGAGAAAGTACTGGGCAATAGGGACCTTACGGTCCTCGGGACAGTTGGTGGCAACGAAGACTTTAGATATCTCCTTGATCCACCCCTCCCAGCCGATCGGGTCTGATGCTCCCGAAAATTAAGGAGGATGCATCTTGATGACATCTTGGAGCCAACGGTCTGCTCCGCCCCGATTAGCATGGGTCGGATCCAGGTTCTGAACCACCTGCGCTATCGCCGCCATTTGGTTTACCATTTACTGCATAACGGACGCAATACCAAGGTCAGCGTGCTCCTGAGAAGAAACATGACTGTGACGGTCACCGGTACTGTCGGCTCTCGAAGAATGTGATGTGGCCGCCCCACCGGCTGCCCCACGTCCCTGGCCGCGTCCACGACCACAACCACGACCACGGCCCCTTCCAGCATCCTTGCTGGTGATAAGAGGTGGCAAAAAGCAACTCGATGATAAGTAAAAGAGGGAAAATAACCACAGTTCAAGAAACGGAAATACGGTACGAGAAAATAAAGAATTGAGTAAGAAAAACTTACGAACACTGGAAGTACTGAGATGCTGGCAGCGGTGTGACAATGTGCAAAACAAAACACAACTAGACCCAAATAACCGACAAGCCTAGGTATCCATAAACCTAGTGCTCCGATACCATTTTGTGTAACACCCCCGAGATATTCGAAGTATATTACAACGTCGGGACCCCTACATGGGACCCACCAGGCTAAAACAAGGAAAACACTACTCGACTAACCATCTCAGTTAGCGAGGACACAAATTTAAATAATACAACATATAAAGATACGTCCGGAGCAACCGGCGTAATAAACATCAACCGACAATATAGCAATTTGAGTCAATACAAAACGAAGTTCGGAGTGAAAAGCCTAAGTACTCGCGAGTACCATCTATAAGTTTATAAATGTGGGAAACAACCATATCAAAATAGACAAGAGAAATAAGAAGACTCAAATGCACATGTCAACGACCCTGGCCAACATCCTCGTACTGTCCCAGCGCCCGCTCGTCCGGCAGAACATAACTTGAAATCCATAACAAGAATTTCCCCAAAACGGGTCCCCAAAGGGGTTAGCAATTACGCTAGTACAAGCAATCAAGGCAAACCATTCTCTTACACGTTTCATAGTACAATGCACCAAATCATTTCAAAAACCAAAACTAGATATGTCTTTTCCGGAAACAAACAGTCAAACACATTTGCCTAGGGCCGGGACGAAGCCACAAATCCCACTCGAGGCCTTTAAGGACCCTCCCGAGCTGGCCATATCATAAAACAAATCACGCACGTGCATCGTCTAGGACCGGGACGAAGCCACAAATCCCACTCGAGGCCTCTAAGGACCCTCCCGAGCTGGCTAGCTAAACAAATTCATGAATCCAGGGCTCAAACCATTGGACTCCCTCCGTGATCCCGTCGGACCCTCCCGAGGTGAGCAAATCACAAACAATATACATTACCATTTCACGTTAAGCATAAAGGTTTCCAAAAATACTTGCCTTGAATAATTGATGATGCAACGAATGGAAAGGAAAATCACCGACGAACACTAGGAACCAACGGAACCGGACCTAACGATTCGAAGAACATAATCACAACCAACTCTAAACGAATACGGAAATGGAATACACCCGAAAACCCGCCTACGATTCATGTATATTCGTATAAAAATAACAACGAGGGCATACCGCAACCAAACCCTCTCGAATATGCAACAATCACGAAATATACCATGAATCCGTAGGGAAAACAAGAATACTAGCAAGATTAATCATATTCAACATGAATTAATCAACCGTATGGAACGAATCGAAGAAAAACCCGAAAACCCCCAATTTACTCAAAAGTAGGGTTCTAAGAAGATTTACCTTGGATTAGGATGAAAGATTCGTGTTTATGTTGTTATTATACACCAAGAACTCAAGGAATATGATGGTTGAGATGATTGGAGGAAGAAATCGCCAAGAAATCGCCCAAAATCGCCAAAGCCGCGGAGGAAGGAGGTGAAATGAGAATTAGATCCATCCAAGGTCAACTCCTGGGTATATATAGCCGTCCGGCTTAGCGCGCGCTAACGGCTAAGTGTTAGCGTGCGCTACCCAGTTATATTACAGTCCAGAACTCACTGTCTTGGACCGTTAGCGTGCGCTACTGCTATCTAGCGTGCGCTAACAACGACTCGGTAGCGCGCGCTATCAACCTATAGCGTGCGCTACCTGGGCACCTGAACGAGTCCATAACAAACTGTCCAGTACTGGACAGTCACGCTAGCGCACGCTACCGGACACCTAGCGTGCGCTAGTCCCCCGACATTAGCGTGCGCTAGACAACATAGCGTACGCTAATCCGCTAGTCCGAATCGTCAAATCGGGATCGCCACTCCTAGGGCTCGGCTCTCGCTAGCGCTTCTGGCGAGACGTAGCGTGCGCTACTAAGGGATCCCTAGCATGCGCTATGCAGAAAGATTAGCGCGCGCTAGACACGGAATATGAACAGCCCAAAACACCGGAACATGAATGAAACATCAAACGGAACATCTCAAAACGCATAATAACATAGAATGGATCCACGGCAACTCCTAAACGGCGGTTCCGAACGACAATTACTAGAATCAGATCAATAGATGACGGAAGAATCAATAAACGTAGAACTGGATGACAAAGATTCTCGAGACAATTATTCCCAAAAATTAATACGGTTACACGAGGGTCGCTAAAAACGAGAAATACACTGAAAAATGAAAATACTGGGAAAAGAAAATGCGGATATTATAGTTCCTTGCTTCCGGTACTAAATGGATGCACGAGATGACGGTGCTAACCATGTGCTTTGCATACTCCCGCATTAGATGCTCAACCGGAGGTTGTTGCGGCATATTGTAGTTTTCTCCCATCCCATATTGAGGCCCTGGATAATAGTTCGCTCCATATTGTACTCCAATGGGTGATTGTCTCGGATAAAAGTACTTCCCTTATTGAGCTTCGGGTATCTCTTGATTGCGCCCAAAATTCTCATATCTCAGAAATCTCGGTTGACGAATATTTTCTTCATATAATTTTTTCGCAACATTCTCATGTCTCGGTTGATGAGTGTTTTCCTCCTGGAGGGAAAGTCGCTCTTCAAGATCAGGATTCTCCTCGTCGTTTGCCATTGATGATGTGGCTATTGTTTTTGGTGCTCTAATTCTTTGGACCTCTTCTATGTGTGGAAGAACTGGGTTTCCCAATGATCTCCTAACAAGCATAAACAAGAGAAGTTAGAGTGACTTTTATAGTTTGTCGAAAACAATGAAAATAGAAAAATGATTAAGAAAAATGATTCAACTATTATTAAAACAAGATCAAAAATTAAAACGCCAACTCCCCGACAACGGCGCCAAAAACTTGATGAACAAATTAAAAACTCGCAAGTGCGAATCACTTTTGTAGGTAGCGACAGTAACTCCGAGGCCGATCTCACAAGAAGTTGGAAATGGTTTGAAGTTCGATTATGTTTGGCAAATAGTCGAATTAACAAAAGTAAAGTAAATTAAAACATGTTGAATGATTCGATTGAGATGTAAAACCATAAACACAAGTGCGGAAAATTAAATTAATAGCTAAGTGTTAAAAACACCGAATTTAAGGTTGGATTTTCTAGAGATTACAATTATGAGAAAGATATGGGAGTTTAGAATCACCGACACACACGTTATCAATCATTAATTTCGATACTCGAAGAATTTAAGGTTTGAAATTACCGATTGCTCACAATTAATAGAAATCCGTTTGATGGTGGAAAATTCTAAAAATCGTGATTGTTCTTTTCGAAAACAAGAGAAACTCCGTTGATGGGGATGAATCCCTACTAACAATCGACTAGCTAAATACCTTTGATGGGGTAATTCTCTAAAAGATCGTGGAAAAAGGTTTAGAATATTCACATTCACTTCTATCGGGTCATTTGATGGCGAACACCGACAAAAACCCTCGATTTTGACAATAATAACTATGAAATAGGTTTGATGATCTAAATCATAAGTTCTTTTGCGTCGAAACAATATTCGTGAACAATATCATCAAGAAGACCGAGCAAAATGATAGAACAACGAAAGAGGAACAATCCCAAACTCATACCCGGAAAATCAATCAAAACTAACAACCAAGAACATGTGTGTGGTTCAATTTAAAAACCCATATGATAAGATTAGCTACTCATGATCATTTCAACAATAATAGAAAAATCATAGAATAAAACATGGTAGAAATCTTCCCTTGCAAAAACGAAATCGAAGCCCGAGGAAGGTTTGATGTTCTTCCTTCAAAAATGAACAAAATCTCCTTACAAATGATGAAAATCCCTCACAAATTGTATCTCTAGATGTTTAGAACACTCAAAATTGATACAAACTGAGTTTTGGATCGAGTTGTGCGGCTTAGGAGAAGTTGTGTATAGGGTTTTCCCTTATATACCCGTCAAAAATTGCAAAAAGTGCAGAAAATCGCATTTTCTGCACAAACAGGGGTGGATCGCGATCCGGGCATTTGGGGTCGCGATCCGGGTATCCATGCAAAGATCTTCCGTGCGGTCTGAATTCTGGATCGCGATCCGGGCGCGGTCTGAATTTGGATCGCGATCCGGGCGCGGTTCGGACCGTGCGGCCGTGGTCTAGAAGCCATAGCTCACTCAATACACCTCGGAATTTTGCGTATAATATACCATTGCGAAGCTGATTTCACGAGGAATCTATACATATAGAGAACATATCCTATTTAAAATTAAGGAATCTGGAAATTAGAAAATACGGCAGATATTACTTCAATTTTCATCGTTTAAGCCCGTTCTTGCTCTTGATTGTCATAAACTCCAATATTGGTAATAAAAGCACATATTTCACCACAATCTTCGTCCGGATACCTACAAAACATAAACACGACATACTACATGTAAAAAGAGCAAAAGCACTTAAAAAAATGAAAGCACGACTCAATCAAATAGAATGAGACAATCAAAAATCGACTCATCACCCATCTCATCCAACTCAATCTGGGAGTCGTCATGCTGATCCTGAACAGGATCTAGGTCCACCCCCCATCTCATCAATCGAACCTGAGAATCACTCTCTCCTCCACTAGTTGAAGCAGGCATCCCACCATCATTATTCATCCCCCTGGAAGGATATCCACGCATCGAACCATTCACTTTGGAAGTTCTAAGCTAAGCCCTTGGACGTACCATCGTAGACACATTTGCTGTGGCTGAATTACTGGTGCCTTTCTCAAACACATTCTCCTTATCCATCATGTTGAGAGATTCATATTGGTTGGATGTAGCAAAGCGCCCTACATCTTTACGTGGTCGCGGTTCAGTCTGTCGATTCTGGACATCCTGTAGAGGCGCCCTATCTCTTTGGGTGTGTTCAACAGGTCGACTAGGTGGCATTCGTTGTTTACTTGGCTGCTTCTGCTTAGGCTTTCGTTGCATAACCAACCATGGACCATAAACATCCTCCTCTTTATACTGATTATCTGTCGCTATAGGGGTTCCCTGAGCCGCAGGTGCCTCTTCACCCTTGTTCACACTTTCTGTTGGCAGAACAGTATCAGCCGTTGGCAAGTTGGGGCACTTCGCCAAAGTATGATCCGCCCTTCAACACGAATAACAAAGAGTAGGAAGATTTTCATACACCACCCCATACTGACGTCTATTAATCGTAATTCCACGTTCCATAGGTTTTCCAAATCCACCTGAATGCAAAGCCTTGCACACCGCCCCTTTTCTCTCCAAAAAGTGCTTGCATCCATTTTAATAGGCTCACCCAGACCACGAGCAATCTGTAGTAAAATTGTGGTGAGAGTTGGTTTACACTAACCCACGTAATGACATAAGTCATTTTAAAAGTTACCGGATCAAAATCCGGGAACCATTTTTGAATCGCCAAGAACTGCCCTGCTAACTTCCACGGGCCCTTTGTCAAGATTTTCTCCCTCACTGCAGGATCAATCTTCCTGAGAATGAAAAGGTTGGATACAACATCGAATAGGTCAAACTGCTGTCGCAAACCCCACAGATTCGCAAACCTTGCACGCAAGATTTCCACATCCCAGATACGGCCTTGCAGTTTAATAAATAATTACCCCACTCCATTCGTCATTGATAGTTTTAAGCAAATCCTCGTCAATGATAATTTTCAAGAAGTGTAAACATCCCCATACGGCTTCAACCGGATCTTCTCGAGTTCCTCAGAGGCCACCGATTTCAATGAAACATCTTCTCTAGGGTTTCTTCCCACAACTGTATTAGCCCATGAATTTCCAGCAGTGAAGACCATATTTTCCGACGGGTAGAAAGCAGCACCCGATGGGCGTCATTTACGGGGCTGTTCACTGCCATTGTTCGTTGCCGCAGTGAACTAATGAACTACTTAATTAGGCCACTAAAATCCTAACCAACCAAAATGAAACAACATTTCACTGTAAATTTCTAAATCGAAAGATACTCAAACCCCACCCTATTTTTGTTCATTTCATCAGCAAACTCTCCAAAACCTAGCCTGCGAGGCTGCAACGATGTCCGAATCTCCTCTCCCTTGCCCTGAAACTGTGGTGCCAGAAGCTGAAGATCTAACTGGCCTCGCTCCATATTTGGACGGAGTTGGCGCAACCACCGACGATGCTGTGGAGGCACCACGGTCGGTCGAGCCTTCATATCCATCCATTCTTCAGCCCTCTACCTCCCCCTTGCCCTGAAATCAAGTGGATCTGCTGCGAAATGATGGGACCCTTTCGTTTGATCATCCACGATCATTATGGTTTAGATTTGAAGCAAGATTTCCACATTATACGAGGCCCTTGGGCATCTCAGGCTGATATGACTCAATTATCTGATGGAGATAGCAGCGGTCGAAGATGACTCAAACGAGTATTCAACCACAGTGCCACATTTTTCTTTTTTTTTTTTTGGAAGCAAAAGTGCCACATTTCTTTAATTAATGTGTACCATTACTTTTCGTACTTTTTAGAAATGTTTATTTTTATTAGAGATTTTAATTTGTTAATTTAATTTTAATTTCTTAACTTGTTAATGAACTAATGAGGTTTGAATCTTCCACACTTTCAGTGTGCCCTTCCAGTCCCAGCGTCTGGAAGGGTGTTATTATACCAGCGCTGATGTGGCGCTTAGTAGGCGCTGATGTGGTATATTTTAATATAAAAAAATAGTAGGGGTGATACAAAAACACCCCTACTATCTACACCATGCTTTGTAGGGATTGTACCGGATGCTGTATATGTAGTAATGTTTTGATAGTAGGGGTGTTTTTGTATCACCCCTACTATTTTTTTATATTAAAATATACATGGCCTTCAGCCGCCTACATCGCCACGTATGCAGATATACCACCCTTCCGCACGCCAGACCGGAAGGTGCCCTGTGGTTCTGCACTCAAAATACCTTCAACCTCTTTTTCTAAAACACGTGCTCCTCCTTCCTTGGACGGAAAGAGTAGTATCTTTCTTTTTTCTCAAACTGAAATATTTTGGATTTTTACATTTTGCATGTCAAATTATTGGGGTTTTCATGTATTGAACACATAAATATGACTAAAAATACAAAGGAAGAATTAGAAGAAAACAATTAAGAATCTTATTTAGTAATTTAATTGTTTAATTAAATAAAATCATCGAATTACTTTCATCTTATGAATTGTCTAAATCCAGGCTAGAGGTAATAAGTATCAGATTCTTCTTTCGTGATCCACACAAAAGATTTGCACAAGTTGATCTGCTAGATCCTTACGAATAATATTAATAAATCGTGCACAATAATTTCTGATTAGAAGGATTGCACGGTTGATCAAGATCAATTAAGATAAGAAGAAAGAGAGGAGAGATCGACTGAAACAAAAGTGACGGTTCTTTTGGTGTCTCTTTTTGTTAATACTACTTGCTTAGTTATCCTTCATCTGTTAAATAATATGATATATAATACTTTCATCGAATAAATCTTATGTCAGATATTATTATTCCAAGTTTAGTATTAACTAATACAACATATAAAATATCAAATACTATATATATATATATATATTATTTAATCTCATAACAAATATAATATATAAAAATATATTTGTTATTTTTTTGCATGTCTGTAATTGTCGCATGTGTGACCTAAAATGTGCATATATATTCTGAAAATTATTTAATAGCTTATTAAATAATAAATCATAAACGATCTCTAGCAAGATATTATTCAATCCCTTTATCATGCAATATCATATTTGGAGGAAGTCATCTAAATAGGTTATGTTCTGTTGAGCTGAATTTGGTGAATGTTGTGCGGCGATTAATACGCCTCAATGGCGATCGGCCTAAACGATCAGAGAGCCGACCATAGAAGACATACTCTGGGCAAACGCCCAGCGATCGGCACATACGACGATCGTCTTTTGGTACGCAGTGATCGTCTTTTGATATCTGGCGATCGTCTTTGATGTCCGAACCAGAGACGATGGTCTCGTGCCACGTATGGATCCAACATCCGTCAAAGTCGTCGAAGACCGAATCCTGGATGGTGGCCCACGCGCAGATCCACAAAGGGCGCCGACAGATAGGACCTTTGACCCCAGCCTGTCACCTACCTTACCTACCGATAGGGCCACCGAAAGGTACAAAGTGGGTCCTCCCCGGACAGCGACCCAGGACGCGTGCTGGCTTCCCATTGGCACAGCTGGCCACCAGCAGCAGCCCCAGACTTTAAGGGAACAGCCCCACGTGACGGGGCGATCGGCCATCTTATTATAATATAGAAAACGGCGGTCGCCCGCGATCGCCGGAGAGGACCCAGCAACCTTGTCTCCTATAAATAAGAGACTCACAACAGTGACCAAGGGACGCGATTATTATCGTGAATACAGTGCAAAATACACACAGAAAGAGAATCAAAGACTCATCTGGCAATCACTTATACATTCATAGTGATATTCATATACACTTATCATACGTCCCAAGCAAGAACTCACAGATCTACATATCTGGTTCTTCCGGCAATCTACACGCTCTACAGCTTAGATAACTAGAAGTCATTACACTCATTGTAATAGATTCTATCATTAATATTTGTACTCTACAGTATATATTTATTAATAACATCTCGTGAGAGCATTAAAGCTCGGGATTAACAACCCCGACAAATCTTGTGTTATCTATTTTCTCACGGAAGTGTTCTCGCATTTGTTTGTTACTCAATCATTCCAGCAATACTATCTTCGGATAATATTTTGGGTAACAACAATTGGCGCTAAAAGAAGGGGGCATCTAAACCTTCATTTTTATTCCTACCGTCTCGAAGAACACTCACTGTTCTCCGGACATATACTTGAAGAAACACTCACTGTTCTTCAACAGAAAAGCCTTCAGAAAATGATGTCTGCTACGACTTCCAAGAGAGCCACCCTAAGATCCGCCGGAATCTCATTCCGGCCCGGACCGAATCCCAGCCCACGGCGGAAGGCGACCGTGGCGACACTAGGCTCTCACTCCCGCCCCCGAGGGACGGTTCTAGCCTCTCACTTGATCAGTTCCAGACCGCAGAACAGATTGAGGAGGCTATAGCCATCCTCAGGGAGCGACGGAGGGCATGCGACTCGCCCACCATCACTCCGTCGGCCATCCGCCGGGCAGGCAAGCGAAAGCTTAAGGGGATCTATGTTACGAAATCGACAGAAAGCCCCAAGCCGTAGGAGAAGGCTCTCGTGAGGCGGGACGATTCCGTCTTCAGCCGCCTAGGGAGCGATCCCTCATGGTGACCCGGGCACTCAGGCCCCAGCCGGGAGACATCGGAGTCCGAATCCTTTACCAGGAGTTCGGCATATCCGACTCCCAGGAGACAAGCCGGTCAGCGAGCCCCCGCTCGCCCAAGAAATGAACCCACTGGTAGGGAACTCCCCATTCACCACAGGGCCAGGGTATCAATACATGATCGCCTTGGCTCGCGCTATGGGGGTCAATCGGCGAGCAGTCAGGCGACGGCGATGGCCGCCATACAGCGCCAGCTCGACGAGATGAAGGCGCTCCTGGAAAATGGGGCAGGTGCCAGGAGATCGATCGTTGGGCCAAGTGAACCGTTCGCGGTTCAGATCGAGCTCGCCCCAGTCCAAGCAAAGATCGCTCCCCCACAAACACCTCTATATGAGGGGAGATCGGATCCGGAAACCCACTTGAGCAAGTTCCGTATCTACATGACCGGATGCGGAGCATCGGATGCGACGAAATGTCGTATATTCCCATTAACTCTGGGCGACCTCGCCCACAGGTGGTACATCTCACTACCGCCCCGCTCAATCAATTGCTTTGAAAAGCTGGCGAACGACTTCACGTCGTACTTCGCTGCCAAAGTCGCTCGCCCGGAAGGCCCCCACCGCATGATGAAAATCAGGCACGGGAAGGACGAATCAGATGAGGATTACATCGACCGGGTAGACGAGATAGTCCTCACCGGCGAGCCCATCAGCGACGAGCTCGCTCTCTATTCAGTCCTGGGGGGATTCTGCGGCCACTCACCCATGTTCAAGCACCTCACCAAGGACATCCCCCCGACCTACTCGGTCTTCCGCGTCAGAGCCGCCGACTTCTTGGCCAGGCAGAGGATGCTCTCCCTCCGCTTAGGCGAGGGACCGTCCGAAGAAGGAAAGGCGCCATCCCATGTCCAGAAGAAGGCGGTCGCCAAGCCGCCTGGCGAATTCAAAGCCTTCGAGGATGTGGAGGTCCAACTTCTCCACAACCTCAACTTATCTCCGGCCCACATCTTCAACGCAATCAAGGGGCGCGAGTCGCTTTCCAAACCAAATCCGATAAGGGACCACGGTCATCTAGACCGTAGCAAATTCTGTGCCTACCACAAGAGTCCCGGCCACAACACCAGCCAATGCCGCGACCTCCTCAGACAGCTCTGGCGACTATTTGAGGAAGGCAAACTGGACAACTTGGTCACCAAGCCAGAACCTAAGACGGAAAGGACCGGAGGGCGCGAGCGCCTGCAAAATGAGAGAACTCCTCCCAATCCGGTCGCCAGAATCGAGCATGAGCCGGAGTACTCTGATGAGTCGATCCCTCCGATCAACCCTGGCGGTCGGATCAACATGCTTCAAGCAGGAGGTGGAAACCTCGGGGGCCTTTCCCCGGTTTCCACCATGTCAAACAGGAAGCGAAAGGCCGAGATGAGGGCATTCGCAGGGATCCATGTCGTGGTACCTCCGGAGCCGACCATTTCTAAAGACGCGCTCATCACCTTCTCCAACAAGGACAGGGAGGGAGTGCAATGCCCCAAAGAGGACGCACTGGTGATCTCTGCTTGTATCCTTAGGAAGATGGTCGATCGCGTGCTGGTCGATAATGGAAGTTTCTGCAACATCATATTCAAATCCGCCCTGGACCAGCTCGGCAACTTGACCAAATTCATCAAGCCATTCGACACCGTGCTCCAAGGGTTCGGCGACAACACAGTCCAAGCCTACGGAAGGATCAAGCTCTCTGTCGAGCTAATATGCTTTTACGATCCTAAGGTTAGGATTACTAGGAACCTAAATTTTGTAATCATAGATAGGCCCAGCATCTATAATGGGTTCCTAGGTCTCCCCTTTCTGGAAACCTTTGAGGCGGTCGCCTCGTCTTTCTTTTACTGTATCAAATTTCCCACTGCCGATGGGACGGTCGGTACTGTAAAAGGAGATCAGCTAATGGCAAAAAGATGTTTGAATTACTCCTATGTCGTTACTTCTTTCAATACTTCCCATGCTATGTGTAACATTGAAACGATCAACGATCAACCCATGGAGATCGACGAGCCAAGCACATCGTACCAACCCGACTCAGAGGACACCATCTTGGTTCGATTAACGGACGATATCGAGCCAAGGATCGGTTTCGAGCCAAGTCTCGACATCGATCCAAGGATCGAGTCCGAAAATCGTTCCAAACGAGAGGCGACCGTCCCCGTCGAAGAGTTGGAGAGTATAACGATAGATCCAGCTCATGCAAAACGGGAAGTACAGATCGGCGCAAGCAACAACCACGAATTAAAAGGGGATCTGATCAAATTGCTACGTAAGAACATCAGAGTCTTTGCCTGGTCGCATCAAGATATGGTTGGCATAAGTCCTTAGCACGCTTGCCACTATCTGAAGATCGACCCGGCAATGAAGCCTATTCACCAAAAACATAGGAAATTCGGTCCCGAGAAATACGCGGCGCTCGACATAGAAGTCCAAAAGTTACTCAACAACAAGTTAATCGGGGTAGCTACAGACGAACCACAATGGGTCGCCAACGCGGTACTCGTCAAAAAGCCAACTGGTTCCTGGAGGTTATGCATCGACTTCACCGACCTCAACGCGGCATGTCCAAAAGATCACTTTCCGATGCCTCATATTGATCACTTGGTCGATAGTACAACATGTTGCGAAATGATGTCATTTATGGATGCCTTCGCCGGATATCATCAAATCCCAATGGCGGAGAAAGACATAAAACACACATCTTTCCACACGGAAAAAGACATATACTTTTGGGTCCGAATGACGTTCGTCTTGAAAAACGCAGGGGCAACCTACCAGCGACTAGTCAACAGAATGTTCGCCAATCAGATCGGCAAGACCATGGAGGTCTACATTGACGACATCGTGGTCAAAAGCCTCAAGAAGGAAGACCACCTCAATGATCTCGCCGAGACGTTCGCCATCCTCGAGAAGTTCAACATGAAACTGAACTCCAAGAAATGCAACTTCGGGGTGGGCTCCGGAAAATTCCTGGGGCACATCGTGAGCCAAAGGGGGATCGAGGCGAACCCCACCAAGATTCAGGCAATCCTTGACATGCAAGAGCCGCGGAACTTCAAGCAGGTGCAACGCCTCACAGGTTGTCTAGCCGCCCTCAACCGTTTCATATCCCAGCTTAGCGATAAAAGTAAGCCATTCTTCGCGACCATAAAGAACAAGAAGTTCGCATGGACGAAGGAGAGTCAGGTAGCGTTCGCCAAAATAAAGGAATATCTATCTAACCCCCAGATCCTGGCAAAGCCGATCCCCGGTGAAAAACTATTCCTTTAACTGGCAGCCTCGGAGGTCGCACTGAGTGCCGTTTTGGTGCGAGCGGAGGGACAAGTCCACTTGCCGATCTACTATGTTAGTCAAGCGCTCCATGACGCTGAAACACGTTATACACCATTGGAGAGATCGCCTATGCCCTTGTCATGAGTGTTCGTAAGCTAAGGGCTTATTTCTTCGAACATCAAGTGGAAGTCCTGACAACTCTACCTCTAAGGCAAGTTCTACACCGACCAGACAGCAACGGGCGACTCCTCAAGTGGTCACTGGAGATCGCCCAATACGGTATCACGTATGCCCCCCGCACAGCGATCAAAGGCCAAGCTCTGGCAGACTTCGTGGTGGAATTAACATTCCCTCACAGTCCAACCCAGATCGGCCGACCTGCCTGGAAGCTATATGTGGATGGCTCGGCGACCAACTTGCGAGCAGGGGCAGGGATTGTCCTCATCAGTCCCGATGGGCAAAGTTTCACGAATGCTGTGCATTTCGGTTTTCGTGCGACCAACAATGAAGCCTGTTGGTCCCAAGAATGATGAAGACTATCCTCACTGTACCAACACGAGTCTTTTCTAGCGCGCTTTGTCCTCACTCACGCGCACCTGAGAAACTTCCCAGGGGGTCACCCATCCCATATCTACTCCAGGCCAAGCACGCTTAACTTTGGAGTTTCTATGAGATGGCTACCAGAAAAGAAGATGCATCTTGTTGGTATGAGTAGTCCAAATCAATTCATTTAACCACTTTCTAATGCAGATCTCACAGGTCGAATCGCAAGCCCGCGCCTCGCGCATTTTTAAACCCATGCAGGCAGGATGCTGGACCTAAGCCCAACAATCCCCCTCCCAGTACCTGCCAGCATCTCAGCTCCATAGTCTGGAAACCTCCGCGAACTAGATTTGATCACACAGCCCTCTAGCGGCTGGATTCATTCACACAGTCCTCCAACACTTGACATCAGCATTTGTTCCAGATCCGTTTACTTCTACTGCGCCAGCATCTCCGCCAACCCCCATGAGCACTTCCGTGCAAATTAGTGCTGATGAAGCCGGAAAGCCATTTGACCAATCACTCTACAGGAAGCTCATTGGTTCGCTCCTGTACCTAACGGCTAGCAGGCCCGATATCCGATTCTTTGTTGGAGTGTGTGCGAGATACCAAGTTGCACCTAAGGAATCACACTTCAATACAGCTAAACGAATCCTGAAGTACATTAAAGGAACAGTCGATGCAGGACTATGGTATCCTAAGGAAGGCGGATTCGATTTAGTTGGATACAGCGACTCGGATCTCGGAGGTTTCAAGCTAGATAGGAAGAGTACAAGTGGAACTTGTCACTTTCTTGGACCTAGACTCGTTTCTTGGTTCAGTAAGAAGCAATTGGCTAACACTCTTTCCACGGCTGAATCAGTACTATGTCATTGGTAGGCCGTATGCGAATCCTTTGGATGCAGCAACAACTGTCAGACTATGGAATCGATGCTAGAGAGACTCCAATCATGTGTGATAGCACGAGTGCAATTGCAATCACGCACAATCCTGTTCTGCACTCGCGCACTAAGCATATCAACATGAAGCATCATTTTATAAGGAATCACGTCGAGAACAAGGATGTTCGCCTGGAAAAAGTTCATACAGACGTTCAGCTGGCCGACATCTTCACCAAGTCTCTCGACACAGCAAGATTCAACATGCTCAGACAAGAATTGGGAATGCTACAGCCAGACTCCCTGTAAGTAATTTACTGTTTTTACTCAACAATTGAGGGGGAATGTTGTAAGACCCAAGAATACAGTATCCAATGTTAATTATTTGTACACTCAGAATCGTCAATACAGCACTATAGCGAGCGAAGACATATGAATCCTACAGCTGGCGTGTGCAATAATTAAGGGGGAATACCGTAGGACCCATGAATACAGCATTAATCCAAATATTGCTGTATGGAATTCAAAATCTATAAGCACCTTTTTAAGGGGGAACGCTGTATCGACGCAGAAACAGCACATGCTATAGGATTTTGATTCAGTATATAATATAATATTATTTCCTTTCAAAATAATTTTTGTCCACGTGCCCTGTTTTTATGTCAAACGTCATGTACATTAAATGCCTTACACGACATCTGGACAACTGAATCTCAAAAGCCGCGATGTTTTAAATTGTTTATTGTTTCAAAACCACCATTTTAGGCATTTAGGGTGACACAAATGTCAGAAGTGGGACCCGCTCAATTTTTAAATATTTCAATGGATTAGCGTACCAGTTACACTCAGTCCATCTTAACCATTGATTTAAAAACCGGTTCCCATCCCTTAAAATCTGACCATTCGTACTCTGCAAAACCCTATTTCGTCGCCCAACTATAAAAGGACTGAATCTGCCATTAGAGACTCTTTAAGCTTTCTGCAAATTCAAGAGTTCTCAAGCAAAAATAGCCTACATACTTTTCTGCATTTTACTGCATATTTCGATTATTTTCTTGCACTTTTTTCTTAAGAAATCATCAATGGCTGGACAATCTTCTTCTCCTGCTCTGAAGAAATCTGCTAACATCATTGATGGCCGGATCTTCTCCAAACCTGTCATCATTGAGCGTATTCTGTCAGAAACCAACGACGCAGAACCCATGGAGTATATCATAACTCGTATTCAACAACAAGGCCTCTATCGCCTTGGAAGCAAGACTACTGACAAATACGACACCCATCTGGTTGAGGAATTCTACCTCAACGCCGCCGTACGTTTTCTGTCATTGGCCCAAGGAGGTCATGTTGCTGACATCATCACTTTCTGATCCGGGGAGTTGAGATCTGTATCAATAACGATCTGCTCCAGAACATCTACAGGCTACCCGCTGATGGCCTGACCATGGATCAACTTGAGACATTCGGGTCTCAAGAGCTCATTACTAAGTTTTATGGACTGTTCACAGGGTCTAAAGTTGTTGACATGGTGCAAACTACATGTCACAAGAAAAACTTTTGTCTTCCTTATGTGTATCTTCATGATTTTTGCTCCAGGATAATTGAAAATCGAACCGGTGCGTTCGAAATGTGTACCAACTTGAGGTTCAGGATGATGGTGGCTATTCTGACCTGTGAAAAGGTCAATTGGTGACAAATAATCCTGAAGCGCCTACAAGAGGAGGTGTGCAAACCTGCCACCCAGAAGAAATCTTTTGGTTTAATGTTGAACTATATCCTGACGAAGTGCGGACTGACGCAATCCGCCGATGCGAAGAAGAATAGCTTGAGGATATGCTTAGAAGGCGTCAAGCCTACTGCATATAACCAGAGCACCTTGTCTTTCAACCACCCGAGAACCAGACATATGCCAATTTCTGATAATCCAAGAGATGAATCCTTGAAGTTCCAAGAAGTGGAATCTTCAAGGAAGCGCAAGAGATCTCACAGCAAGAAACGCACTGCTGGTGAGAAGCCCAAGAAGAGACTTAGGAGGCTTTCGAAAATCAAATCTGCCAAGCCCTCTGAAGAAGTCTCCCCCGTGGCTCAACCCACTGACGAAGAACCCCAGGGCCCAACCCCTGTGGAAGAGGTGTCTCCTACTGTATCGACAGTAGATCCCGAGCCTTTGGCGGCTAGGACGGATAATGAGACATCTGCCAACGATCAAGACTTTAGCGAGTCGGCTGCCCATTTGGAGCCAAAATCTACTTCTCCTCTGCGGGATCCCACACCCGTACAGGATCCATCTTCCTTCAGGGCACCATCCCCTGTAAGGAGTCCCACTTCCGTCTGTGATCCCATACATGCACAGAATCCCTCGCTCTGGCGTCTCCAGGACGTTATGCGCGATCCCTCCCCTGACTCGATTATTAATCAGACCCTTATTTCTATTCAAATTGAACACGCCTACGAAAGATTTTTGCAATGGAAAGGCTACAGGCTAGCTCCGTACGAAACATTGTACAACTGGAGCGATTGGAGCCACGAAGAGAGATTCGTCTCAGAAGTGACAGACTCAACAGAAATTGAGGCCCTAATTCGATGGGACAATCCCTCCTGCAAGGAACTAATTGAAAGCCATCTTCTGCACAAATCTGACGCTCGGAGGAAAGGAAAGAACAAGTCAGAGGACTCTCCCACTAATCCAAAAGACGATGAAGATCATGACTCAGACGACGACGACGATGCTTTTCAAGCAGGTCTGAGGATGATTCGTGAAGAGGCTGAAGCTAGAGACGCCTCTCCACCCAGAGACGACGAATGGCCTTCTACTCAAAACAATCCCCCTTCGCCACAACATGAGAACATTCCCGACGAAGAGGAATCAGTCCCTCCAGTCGAGGAAGTAGAAGAAATTCTGGAACAGGCACCTGAGCCTGCTGCGACCGAAGGAGATGTTCCTGAAAGACAACAGGAGGATTCAGTCTCTCCTGTATCCATGTATACTGAAGAATCTTTGCAACAGGAAGCTTCTCAACCCCCTGTCGCCGAACCAGAGCAAGCTGCTCCCGCCCCTTCAACCGTGGAATCCGAGGACGGTATCGAACCTGAGGATGTCCAACTTACTTCACGCCCATCCGTGAATGTAAGAAGGTTGAACAGCTCTGGAGACCTTGCCCAACCAGATTCTACGATTTCTGCTGCAAGGAAAGAACGCCTGCGTGCACTTGGTCTTCAAACTGTATTCATCCAGGATGCAGTAAATGCTCTATCTTCCGTTGAGAAAGCATTAAATTAGATGCATACTTCTGCAGCGGAAGAAATGACCACTCTTCAACATGAAGTCTCTCGTGTTGTCGAAGCATTCACTATTTTGCCAGAAGTTTTCAAACAAGCTTTGAAAATCATGGAAGATAAGCAGGAGAAACTGCTAAAGGAAGAAGCAACAAAAACGAGAATAGCTGAAGCCAAGACCGCTTGTGCTATGATTGAAAACAGCTCTCAACTGCGCGCTCATGACAAATGCATTAAGAATATGTCGCAGACGCTTTCCTCCCATGTAGAGAGAATGACTAACATCGAGACAAAATAGGATGCTGCACTAGAAATCCTAAAAAGTCTTGATGAAGCCAAAAAGGGGGAAGAGGCGAGAGAAGTTGCTAGGAGAATCAGGCTACAACAAGAAAGGGAATTTGAGGCTGCTCAAAACAGCATCACTGCCGAGTTGAACAAACTAGCACCTCCCTCCCAAAGTTTTAAGATTTCAGGCTCCCGACTGGAATTTCATGATCCCAATGTCCCTTGGCAAACTCTTATTCAGAGACCTTCCAAAATTCGTCTGCCGACCAACCGCAATCCTACTGCCGACGAAGTGAAGCATTGGAGGAAGAACGAACTGATGAGATACTTTGTCAAACTCATCAGGGAATCCACCATCTTCAAGAACTATAAAATGTTAGCGGAGGCCGCAGAAAAATTTACGAAGATGCTAGAAGACGGAAAACTCCCTCTCCAAATCGAGATGAAATCCAAACACAGAAGAGGAGATCGGATCACCCATCCAGAAGACTGGATTCTTGCCTTTGATCGATCCTATGAAGGAAGAGCTATATACCAGGATCGAGGCAATGATTCTCTTCAGAACTGGTGGCGTGGTACCGAGAATGACCCAGGGAAAAGGCCATGGAGGCATGCGGACTATAGATAGGAGCTGAAATCTCTGTATATTATTTTTTTTGTAATTGCTCTTCGAAACAGCAAACTTTGTACTCAATTCATTTTGAATATCAATAAAAACGTTTGTTTGTCTTGAAAGATTACAACTCGTAATCTACTGTGTTGATGTATGATTACTTAAATTGTTAGATAACTTGATTGAAATTAAGTTGTACGAACTAGTCTACGAACAGTTCATAAATTCAGTTGTAAGCTTAGAATACATTGTAAGATTGTGCCTGCGCACCAATCATAAGCTTAAGTTGTAATAATCCTTAAACTGTATCGAACTTGCCTGCGAGCAGTTCAATATTTTACTGAAAGACAGACCCTTTGACGAAAGACCAAGAAATCTGCCAGAAGACATCAAAGAAGATCGCTTCATGAAGAAGGTTTTGGCATCATCAAGAAGACTTGAAAAGTTAAGAAAGTAAGTCTTGGCAAATTGTCAAAAAGGGGGAAATTGTTGGGAAAACAAAGACCCTGTATCGAAACAGCCGGGATATCTGATCCCTGTATCGAATGGTATTTGATAAAGAGGTTTTGACATATATGCCAATCCGAATACAGTAAAGGAAACTGTATCGAAGCTTTGAGGCTTTATCCTGTATCGAAGACCTGCCTCGAATCAGCATATAGTGAAGCCCTTCAGTATAGCAAGAAGTCTTGTAAAAGACCAGAGTATGGAAACTATCTCGAAACTCAAAATACAGTTGTCTTCCATACAGCTCACAACAGGACAAAGAAGGAATATCCAGAAGTCAAGTCCCGTTGAATAAAAAAGTATTTAAATACTCAAGGATAAAGTATTTAAATAGTGCCAGTCAACAGATCTTCAGAATCCCGCTAAATCCGGATCGTGTCATAATCCCGTTGGAACGAAATCTCATTCAAACAGATACATCTCAACGGATATATATTTCAGAGACTATATATATATCTTATGAAGGTATTGAAGATCAGTCACCAGTCGCCTAACACTCAAGCTATCAAAAGTTATCATCAGAGCAAAACATATCTCCAAAGCTTACTGCAATTAAGATCTAAAGAGATATATAGTGCTCATCATCCTGAACAACACTTCATCAGCTGAAAGCTCTTAAAGTCAAAGTTGTTGTTCACCATCTGTTCTATACGTTGAACAAACTCAAGATCAGCCCTGTGTAGACTGAACAATCCGTGCTTCTCCGGAACTGTGTGTGAAGGATTTGCATTGAAGAAGACGAAGCTTCAGAACTGTGTGTGAAGAAGCAAGTCAAAGCATTAGCTCAAAACCAATCTGTGTGAACGGTTTAAGCTAAGATCTTTATATCAATTTGTGTGAACGATATATTGATTGTGTGTGTTGTTATAATTACGTAGTTGTGTACGTAGTAATTATAATACACTTTTTACTCCTGTGTGGAGGACCAGTGGACGTAGAGGGGTTTACCTCGAACCACTTTAATTACTGTGTTATTTACCTTCAGCTTTTACTGTTTTAAATTACTGTGATAAATTAAGTATACACTATACACTTAGTTGCTGTATCCACAGCAACCTACTGTATCCAAGACTTCCGCTACGCACTCAGATTTAAAATCCATACAGTTTGTTGTTTAAACTATTTTCCAAAATGTATCCAGTATACTTAGTGGCCAACAAAGCCTAATACGAAGCCTTGGTAGGCGGGCTCGATCTAGCCCTCGCCCTGGATGTTCGTCGCCTCCATATCTTCATGGACTCCCTCTTGGTCGTGAACCAAGTCAAGGGAGAATATGAGGCGCGCGACGAACAGGTGATCAAATACCAAGAGCTGGTCGCCGAAATGTGCACAAAATTTGAGGAAGTGCTAATCGAACAGGTCCCGAGAGAGCACAACTCCCAGGCTGATGCCCTATCCAAGCTAGCGTCATCAGATGGGGCAGCCGATTTCTCTAATATCCAAATTACCAAATCAGCAAGGCTAGCGATCGACAGAAGCCTGGTTACCACGGTTGCTGTTGCCAAGGAAAACTGGATGACTCTGTTCATCAAATACTTAAAGGACGGAACGGTCCCTGACGACCGTGTTAAAGCTCGCCAACTCCAGCTCCGTGCGACCAGATATACCCTATTGGACGACCGGCTTTACAAGCGAGCTTTCAGCCTTCCCCTCCTCAAGTGTATTACACCGGAGGAAGGTCGGCTCGTCTTAGCCAAAATCCATGATGGGATCTGCAGAAACCATACTGGAGGACGAGCTCTCATCCATAAAACAACCAGGCAAGGTTTTTTCTGGCCATCACTTAAGAAGGATGCGATCGCCTATGCCAGATCGTGTCACAGGTGTCAAGTAATGGGACCAAACATTAAACTCTCCCCCCAGCAGCTCACCTCAATGTACAACCCATGGCCATTCGCGCAATGGGGCATCGACCTTATAGGTTCCTTACCGATGGCTCCAGGAGGCTGTAAGTTCGCCATCGTAGGGGTCGACTATTTCACCAAATGGGCTGAGGCCGAACCGCTCAACAAGATCGGCCAAGAGCAAGTGATAAAGTTTATCTGGAGAAACATCATATGCCGATTCGGTCTTCCCCAGGCCACCATCTCCGACAACGGAAAGCAATTCGACGGCTTAGAAGTCATGCATTTCTGTGAGAAGTGGGGAATCAAAAGGTTGTTCTCGGATCCCTATCACCCTCAGACGAACGGGCAGGTAGAGGCTGTGAACAAGATCCTCAAACACACAATTAAAGCGCGACTCGAATCCAGGCTAGGACGATGGGAAAGCGAGCTCCCAGACGTTTTGTGGTCTTATCGAACGACGACCTGTAATTCAACCAGCGAAACCCCATTCGCCCTTGCCTTCGGAACAGAAGCGGTGATTCCCTCGGAGATCGCCATCCTCAGCCATCGAACCGAACAAGAGATGACGACCGACAACGACGTGGCCCGACGGATCGACCTCGACATGCTCGAAGAACGACGACTGACCTCAGAAATGAAGAACGCAATCCACAAAAGGCGATCCGAGAAGTTCTTCAATTCAAAGGTCAAGGAAAGAAGGTTTCAGGTGGGCGATCTCGTCCTCAAAAAGATCCAGACCCACACATGTGTCTTTGGTCCGAACTGGGAAGGCCCCTTCAGGATATCTAAGTGGCTAACTAAGGGAGCCTACGAACTTGAACATCCTGACAGTACTCCGGATCAATATCCCTGGAACGCCGTGCATCTGAAGAAATACTACCAGTGAAAACTTTGTAGTCAGTTTCTACTATCCTATGTACAAGGAATATAATGAGATTTTTTCCTATCCCATCTATTCTGGTGATCGCCCCACCAGGCATATCGCATACCGCAGACGATCGTCGTTCATGGCGATCCGAGGTAGAATCAATGCAGCTATGGTCCTGGAGGTCGATGGAACCGACAACTTCGCCTATGCAAGCTTCCTTTGGGCTGAGATCGCCCGCCCTTCGTTTAAATACGAGGCCGGCGTAGCCGAATGACCCTCCAAAACTAATCAGTGGACGCGATCGCCCGCCCTCAAAGGATCATCATCTAACATGGTGAACCCGGACAATGCGGCGTGCCACTACCCCCGTCTCAACGTACATCGTCGAGGGTCGCCATCTTCATGGCGGGCCGAGGTGGAAGCAGAGCTAACAAGCAACAGACGTGGAGTCGAATAAACCGACGATGCCCCGTGCAAGGACTCCTCCAGACCAAGACCGCCCTCCTTTCGTTTAAATACAAGGCAGGCGCAGCCTAACGGAGGACCCTCACAATAAAGTGAGTCGCGGGATAGGCAATGTCCCTCGCACAAAAAGACACGGTTGTGGAGGTCGGTCCATCGAACTCCGCGACCGTGCACGATTCCTCAGAATCGGCAAAAACTGAAGATAGCTCACCAAACACACTATTTTTGTTCCCTTACTTACAATAAGTAAACAAAAACACGGGGGGCAGAGAAGGGGAGCTAATCCTAAATGCGATCGGATAGAAGGAACCGTACTCGATCGGCTTCGTTCAAACACAAGCTGGACGATCAATATTGTTCATCGATATTTACAAGTAAGAATTTCCAAACATGTCAATACATTCAAACATTCAGACAATCGGTCGGATAAACAAGACTTCAGAAGTAATCATACACATACTTGTAAAAATTCGCATGCAAACATTCAAAGGCGATCATACATCAAAAGACACAAAGTGCGAAAAAATAGCATTTTATTCGTAACAAAGGGTTCATACAATACGAAGCCCGAAGGCAATATAAAGAGAAAGCAAAAATTACAAGTGAAAGAAAACAAAGAGATCTCTCAGGGCCCCGCCGGCTGGTCTTCACCCTCAGGTGGCGGATCGGCACGAGCTCCCCCATCGGCCTCAGGATAAATGAGTTTGTCCGGGAAAGAATACCAACTCAAGTCGATCCCCAAGTCGACGAGGTCAAGGATCGGCAGGGAGAACTCCGGGTGCAGAGGGTGCTCGAGTGCATAGACTTTAAAGCTCTCCATCAAAGGACCGATTTCGATCCCCACCTTTTTGGCGGCTCGGACGGCGTCGGCGTAGGCCACGTAATAGGCGAACTCGCCGACGAGTGCCACATTGAGGTAGGGATCGGTCTCAATTGCCTTTAGCTGCCCTCTCAGCTCAGCGGTGGTCTTCTCAGCTTCTGCCAGTTTGATCACCTTAGCGGCCGTTTCCCCCTTGGCTTTCTCCAGCTCTCCTTTCGCCGCCTCCAGCTCACGGTTGAGCCGATCCACCGTCGCCTTCAGTCCGGCTGCCTCCTCCTGCGAAGCCGCATGCTTCCGGCGAGCATCTTTCTCCTGATCACGGAACCGATCGGCCGCTTCCTTGGAGCGGCTCAGCTCTTGCTTCAGTCGGTCGACGTCCTGTTTAGCTCGTTTGGCCATCTCTATGTACTCCTTCTCCATAGACTGGATCCGGTTGGCGTATTCTATGTTTGTGTTCCGGGCGGCCTCGAGGTCGCTATGGAGGCGAGCAGAAGAAGGTCGCCCCTCAAAATCCTTGGCAGCTTGGACGGCCATCGTCGCCATTTGGAGAGCCAAGGCAATGGTCGCCTGCATGGTATCTCCAGATCGCCGACGAGCGATCGCATCGAGATCGGTCGTCCAAGCCTTGGGCAGTGAGGTGATGGCCTTCTGGACGTAAGTAGGGACGTCGAGGGACTTTTGCGGAGCCTTACTCGACAAGAAATCCAGCACCATAGGAGCGACGTCCGGGTCAGCAAGACGGACCCTGCAGCACAAACAAAAGAGACCAAAGAGTTAGCCTATACCTTATTCAAAATGCCTAACTCGGAAAGTTCAATCCAACCTTACCTGTTGACCATCTCGGGATCGCGGCCAAAATAAGGCTTGCCCCGAGGAGTTTCAACCTCGGCGATCGCCACCTTTTTCGAGAAGCCGCCCAATGACCTGGAGCCGGACGCCGAGTGCCTAGAGCCTGATCCCTCCGTCATCAGAACGACGGAGATAGGAGCCGCGGCAACCGGAGGCTCCAGAATAGACACGTCCGCCTCAGTAGTCGGCAGGGACTCCTCCGTCCTCTGTCTCTTGCGGCGCTGGAGTTGTTCCTCTTCTTGAATTTCCGGCTCGGTGACCGGCACCACAGCAGGCCTCACCACCGGAACAGGGCGAGACGTCGTCGCAGGAACACGACCAGTCTTCTTACCCTGGTGAAGGTGACCGATGAGTCCTGGGTTAGACATGGCGATCTCTGGTGGTGGCTCGGCAAAAAGGGGAAAGTGAATTTCTGTCAAAGAAGAAGTACAAACAAGTTAGACAACTACTTAGACATTGCGACCTCCTGGAGACGATCGTCAAGCAAGGAAGAAGAAATAAAATTTATACCTGGAACTCTCAGATGACGAGGTAAGCGAAACAATCGAGCTCCCAACTGATGAAGTTCGCCACCGAGCGAGTGAACGTCTATGAAGGAATCCGGCAAGGCACGAATCCGCTCCCAAATGACCAGGAAATCGAAAGGGAGATCGCCGATCGCTGGAACAAGAGGTCCTGCAAAAAGGAAACGAACTTAGATCAGTTCAAGACAAGTCCGATCAAAGGGAGAGTTAAAACCCTTACTCGGATTCCTCTCCTGAAAATTGGTGGGGATCTCCAACTCATCCTCCGGCCTATCACTCGATGCCGATCGCCACGCTCCGCCGACCCAGCACCATTTTGCCAGGTCGCCCCGGGTCTTGTTCGGAACACCGAGGACCACTCTTCCCATTCGGCCTTGGATATGATTACCGCCGATCGACCCTTTCTGCGCAGCCAGTTTGAAGAGATAATTCATCTCCATCGCAGAAAGGAGGCGGAACAACCGGTGACCACCGAAGAGTGTCAAAGTGCAGATGACCTGTAGCCAGGCGTTCGGCGTCAGTTGGAGCGGCGCCAAATTCCAGGCGATCAATAAGTAGGAGACGGCGAACGGCAAAGGAAATCGCAGACCGGCCTCCATGATCATCTTACTAACGTCGACCAAACCCTCGGGCGGTTGATCGGCACGTTCATTTTCCGAGGGCACGTGCAGGTAAACGTCAGAGGGAATATGATATTTTGCCCTCCAGCGGCTCAAGTCTTTCCGGGTCGCCGAACTCCGGATCTTACCAAGGGTCCACTAAGACAGGTCAGCGGCCCAAAACGCCGTCCTCTTCACATGTTCGTAAGGATGAGCGGCGGAGTAAGCTTCAAAGTCAAATTCCGGACAGGGTCCGGTGATCCCCTCCATAATCTTGGCGAAAGCCATATAGGCGGGGCCGAATACACTTTCCCGTTCCCAAGTCATCCACACCAGTTCATCTCCATCCACCGGCGAGCCCCCCTGCTCCGCCGTCGCCGCCGTTCTTGCCACTTAGGCCTCGTTGAAGAGCTCTTCGAGTTCTGCGGTTGCAATCCCCACACGAATGGCCTCAACAACCGTTTCCATATTCAGTCCCACGGGAATCTCCTCCCGGTCAGGCGAAGCCGCGGCGGCGGAAGTGCTTCCGGTCTCAAAGGTCTTAGATTCTCCCGACATATTCTTAAAAAGTAAAGGGAGAAAGAAGATTGGTTTTCTTACCTAAAACCGAGGAAGACGATCGACACAAGAAGCTTCGGAAATTTCTGTAGAGTTTCGGCTAGAATGCAAGGGTGCGTGAAGAATGAAAATGAAGAAGCCCTAGCCCCTTTTATAGGCGGGAGCAGGGGTCTCTGTGCAAATAGGCGAAATTCCGAGGTCTGGAGTACAACCGTCGGGAGGGGACACAATAAATGCTGCCCTCGAATCCCGCGTACGCGTCTTTTCGAGGGCACGCCAGGCGACAAGTCTGACAGACCGTTGGACTCTCCCAATGGTAGCGCGACGCGTGTCTTTGCAACGTTTCGAGAACCCGCCTTCGTTTCCCGCTGCTCCCAACGTAAAAGGAGATCGTCCAAATTTGAAATCAGATCGCCTGATCGTCTAAACATTGGCGATCGCCAACAGTACCACCTCACCCCGTGTTTTCAACATCGAAGCGAGTTGGGGGGCAATTGTTGTGCGGCGATTAATGCGCCTCAATGGCGATCGGCATAAACGATCAGAGAGCCGACCATAGAAGACATACTCTGGGCAAACGCCCAGCGATCGACACATACGGCGATCGTCTTTTGGTACGCAGCGATCGTCTTTTGATATCTGGCGATCATCTTTGATGTCCGAACCAGAGACGATCATCTCGTGCCACGTATGGATGCAACATCCATCAAAGTCGTCGAAGACCAAATCTTGGACGATGGCCCACGCGCAGATCCACAAAGGACGCCGACAGATAGGACCTTTGACCCCAACCTATCACCTACCTCACCTACCGAGAGGGCCGCCGAAAGGTACAAAGTGGGTCCTCCCCGGACAGCGACCCAGTATGCGTGCTGGCTTCCCATTGGCTCGCACAGCTGGCCACCAGCAGCAGCCCCAGACTTTAAGGGAACAGCCCCACGTGACGGGACGATCGGACATCTTATTATAATATAGAAAACAGCGGTCGCCCGCGATCGCCGGAGAGGATCCAGCAACCTTGTCTCCTATAAATAAGAGACTCACAACAGTGACCAAGGGACGCGATTATTACCGTGAATACAGTGCAAAATACACACAAAAAGAGAATCAAAGACTCATCTGGCAATCACTTATACATTCATAGTGATATTCATATACACTTATCATACGTCCCAAGCAAGAACTCACAGATCTACATATCTAGTTCTTCCGGCAATCTACACGCTCTACAGCTTAGATAACTAGAAGTCTTTACACTCATTGTAATATATTCTAACATTAATATTTGTACTCGACAGTATATTTATTAATAACATCTCGCGAGAGCATTCAAGCCCGGGATTAACAACCCCGGAAAAATATTGTGTTATCTATTATCTCACGGAAGTGTTCTCGCATTTGTTTGTTACTCAATCATTCCAGCAATACTATCTTCACATAATATTTTGGGTAACAACAGTGAACAAGCCTGAACTAAACTGAACTGAACTGAACTGAATTATGCTGAACTAAACTGGATAGAACTGAAACAGAACTAAAGTTACTAAATAATAATTAAAATAGTAATAATAATAACAATAATAATACCAATAATAATAATAATAATAGTAATAATAATAATTATATATAATATAATATTATATATAATATTAATATAAAAATAACAAAAACATCACATCGAAAAAATACAACAAAACGATTATTTATATTAGAACAATAATAATAATATTCAAAATACTACAAATTATATGTAATATTATCGACAATATTGGCATCAATTATAATAATAACACTGAGAGAATTATTAATAATACTAAAAAGTATATATAATACTATTGTTAATATTGATATTATTAATTATAATTAATAATAAAAATCTGATAACAATATATACAAGAAAAGTAATTATTATTATATTAAAAAACAAAATAATAATAATAAAATAAATAATAATAATATTAATAATACTCCTGGTAATTAATCGTATTAAATAATAATTTATACAATAATTATTTATTATATTACAACAATAAAATCATAATAGTAAGGATACTAAAATAAATAATTATAATAAATATTATATATAATATTATTGATAATATAACAATAATAATAATAATAATAATAATAATAATAATGATGATGATGATGATTCCAAATCTGGACTGAACTGAACTGTGCTGAACTAAACCGAACTAGAGTTTGCTGAATTAAACTGAATGAACTTAAATGTGCTAATATTAAGCCCAAAAGAACAGAGCCATACTTGTACTTATTTTTGTTCAAATATTTTCTTGATCTCAAGTATGCTTATTGAATCATGGTCATGCATTTCTTTCAGTCTTACTTATTGATGCCCCAACATATATCTCACTCCCAAAATACAGGGAAAAATCACCATCTCGATTATTCATTGCTATTTATGTTGTAATATCCGCAGTTTTCGATTTTCGGTAATTTTATTTTTTCAGTGGGAGTCCATTTTGACGACTCACTTGTGACCGTTTCGTCATTCTGAGAATGTTTAATTCTGCACTTTTCGACATCCGAGTTCATTTTGGTGTTATTTTGCCGAGTTCCGTGCTTTTTAGCGACTTTTCCGCACTTGAGTTCGATTTTTACGAATCTCGTCCGAAACTATTGTTATGAGTTTCCCGTAAGTCCGTTTAACTTGGTTAGACGTGTTGTGAACTTCGGTTTGGTTATTTGATCACGTATCATGATTTTCGGGTGTTTTGGGCCATTTTGTAATTTCCCAAAGTGGTGGGTATCCGTATACGTATTTGTTGTCTCGACCCTTTTTATGGTCGCGTGTGAGTTTGATTGTAACTCAAGCTCTTAGTATGATCTTATTCTGGAGCTTTCTGTGCGTATCTTGAACTTGGTGTTCCGATCGGAGGAATCCGTTGTCATAATTGGCTTTGAGAGCACTGTTGCTGTCCTTTTGAGTTGTTAGCGCACACTACACCTATTGGTTAGCGCGCGTTATGGTGAGGTTGTTAGCGCACGCTACATGTTTGGTAGCGCACGCTAACGGGTGGTGCAGAAACAGTCCAGAGGCTACTGGACTGGGTTACAACGTTGGTTAGCGCATGCTATTTGGTAACATAGTGCGCGCTAGGGTGCATTGGTAGCGCACGCTGGGGGGAGGATAGCGCACGCTACCCGGTAGTTCGGGGCAGATCCAGAGCTCTTGGGTAGTGCGACACCGTTAGCGCACGCTAATTTTTGTAGCTAGTGCGCGCTAACTGTACATTTTGGCAGAACGTTTTGTTCTGATGCTTCGATAGCGCACGCTAATCAGGTAGGATTAGCGCACGCTAAGATGTCCAGTGTATAAACTAGACAACAGTCATTAATCTGCATTTTCTTCATTTTCTTCTTCTTCCTCCGTGGGTTCGAGACGTGGCGACTAGGGTTCGCTACCTGGGTTAATTTTCTTCCATTCCAAGGTGTTTTGGAGTATCCTAAGTGATTATAACATCATCTAATCCATTGTTCTTCACCGAATCAAGGTATTTTTCTTGAATCCCTAGAGTTGACTTTTAGGGGATTTGTTCTTGATTTCGTTTTCCTTTCGGTTTTGATAGACCGATTGTTGTTTAATGATATTGTTAAACATATCCTATGGATTGTATATCCATATTTCATTTTGGGATTCCGTCTTCATGTTTTGGTCGGGCAATTCGCGTTCTTGGCCATTTTGGGGGAAACCCTTGAACTTTCTTCGTTTGTTCTTTGAATTCAGCGGCTTTGGGTCGTGCTCTAGAATTCATTTTCATTGTTGTTATTGTTGTTCGTAGTTTATTGTCGCGGGTTAGCGCTCGGTGGAGTCGGCGGGTTCGTAGTCGGTTCGTGCCAACCTACTTCGATCGGTTCTTCGCGTTGGTGGTTGTTCGAGGCAAGTACCTTTTCCATACAATTCTTGTTTTATGGATATGATAATTAGTGATCGTCTCCTTGTGTTTATTTGATCGTTTGAATTTCACTTTCAAAGATTCGGTTAGCCTTGTTAAAGACCCTCTTTCAAAACGCGTGTGTTTTGTGGACATTGTGTTCGTGGATGGTTACGTGAATTACTATGAATACACTTGGTGTTTTCGTTATGATTTGATAAAATATATACATTATTTCATATCGGTGCATTCTGATTTGACCATTGCGTCGTGCATTGTGTTTGTTGCCATTGAGTGAATTACTTGGATATTATTGATGTGATATGTTATTTGTGTGAATGTGTGGATATGGTTGAAGGTATACAGTGACACATGGTATGTGATCATGTGGTCAGGATGCAACAAGTGATTGATCTAACCGTGAGAGCCTGAGATAATCTACGGTGACACATGGCTTGTGATCATGGGGTCAGGATGCAACAAGTGATTGATCCAACCGTGAGATATGGTGTGTGATTTGTTTAGCTAGCCAGCTCGGGAGGGTCCTTAGAGGCCTCAAGTGGGATTTGTGGCTTCGTCCCGGTCCTAGGCGATGCTTGTACGTGATTATGTTGTGTTGATTTTATGTCCGTTGAGGACACTTGATGCGGGCTCTGGCCCTGTGAATTGTTGTTGGATTTATTTGTGAAAATGAAACCTTTGGGCTTTGACCCCTGTTGATTTTGGAAAGAGAAGGATTCTGAAATCCTAAATTGTTTTCTATTAAAACTCCCGATGGCATTTTAAACTGTTTTATAAATTGTTTCCCCTGATTGGTGATCTTTCGGTTTTGGAATGTTTTTCCCAAACTCTTACCTCGGGAAGTATTTTCGTTTTGTTTAAATCTTTGAGGATTCCTGATTATTATTGTTCTTGGAACTTGTATTGTATCGCTCGTATTTTGCACTTGTTCTTGCACTAGCAAAACAGTGGAGTTTTGCTAACCCCCGAGTATTCGGGGGGTGGATGTCTGTATTGCATTCAGGTTTTGGAGCATAGCACAGGGTCGGCATGAAGGATGATGAAAGATGAACGATACTAATCACACGAGGACCCGTTGATGTCGTATTGGTTTAGTTGTAGTTTATTTTCCGTTGCAGTATTCTTTCCCCGTTGTACGGGAGTGTGTTGTATTCGACCCCCCCTGCGTGGGCATGTAATGTGTTTGAGTTGTATGTATTTATTGAAAGACCAAATCGGTCTACTGAGTCATTTTAGCCTTAAAGGCATTGTCGAGATGTTTAACGTTGTTACCAGCCTGGTAGATCCTTGAGGAAAGGTTCTACGGCGTGTAATATCCCTGAGTGGATTGGGGGTGTTACATATGTGACTCTCACTAATCTCGATCGCTAACTTTTATGATCAACATATTTTAGATGAAGTTGGAATACGTAAGGGCATAATGGTTGTCATATATAACATCAGGTTCAAAAGTTTATTGACATACTATTGTATTGAGTTTCACTTATGATCTTTCCATGCAGTGATCTCAATGCGGCTCTATCCAGTATTATTTTCTCCAATCAATTCCCATGGTTTCGGCCTGCATCAAATCATCCAATGATTAACATTCTAATAACTTATTATTCATGAATAACTATTATTCAATTATTATAACATTAAATATGCACGTATTATAATAATTAATAAGAAATAAATAATAACCTTATTAAATATGACAATTGATTTATGTAGTTACTTATTTTATGGATAGAATTACGTATTCTACATTTGATGAGAAGGTCAGTGAATCTACATTTAATATATATATATATATAATTTTTATATATATATATATTGTAATTAATGTATGAATGACATTTATACCCCCTAAACCCTAGATGTGTAACTATAAATAAAGGTCTTTGACCCTCACAACAATACACGCATCATTCTTCTTCCCTTTCATTTCCTCTCCTTTTCTCTCAAGTTCATAACACGTTATCAGCACGATTTTTCTACGAATTAAATTAATCGTAGGTTTCTCTCACAAGGTTTGCATCTCGTCCTTCTCGCTTACTTGGTTCACAACTCCCCTACGAACACGCACACTTTTTTGTTGAGAATTAGCTCCGAATGTTTCATATACATCATAAGCTTGTCTCTCCGTTAACCCCCAAAACGAACCACCGGCTGCGTTATCCACAACACCTTGGCAATATTGAGTCAATCCATCGTAGAAGAATTTATTAAGTAGTTGAAGCGAATAGTGATGGTGTGGACATTGAATGAGGAGCATCTTGAATCGGTCCCATGCTTCGTGAAATGCCTCTCTATCTTGTTGTCCGAATGTTGAGATTTGGGTTCTCAACTGTGTAGTCTTCGAATGAGAGAAATACTTGGTAATGAATTTATCGTAAACTTCATCCCACGTTCTTAATGAGACCGGTGCTAAAGTCATCAACCACTGTTTCGCCCCATCTTTGAGTGTATACGGGAAGAACTTCATTCTTAGTTGATCCTCGCTCAACCCATTTAATGGGAAGTTGTCAATCGCCACATAGAAGACTCGGATGAACGACAATGGGTCCTCATGTGCTAATCCATGGAATGAGAGCAATTGCTCGATGTGAAATCCGCTGATGTGGTAGTTCCTTGCTTCCGGTGCTAATTGGATGCACGAGATGGCGGTGTTAACCACGGGCTTTGGATAGTCCCGCATTAGATGCTCAACCGGAGGATGTTGCAGCATATTGTAGTTTGCTCTCATCCCATATTAAGGCCCTGGATAATAGTTCGCGCCATATTGTACTCCAATGGGCGGTTGTCTCGGATAAAAGTACCTCCCTTGTTGAGCTTCGGGTATCTCTTGATTGCGCCCAACATTCTCATATCTCGAAAATCTCGGTTGATGAATGTTTTCTTCATATAAATTTTGCGCAACATTCTCATGTCTCGGTTGACGAGTGTTTTCTTCCTGGAGCAAAACTCGCTCTTCAAGATCAGGATTCTCCTCGTCGTTTGCCATTGATGATGTGGATATTGTTTTTGGTGCTCTAATTCTTTGGACCTCGTCTATGTGTGGAAGAACCAGGTTTCCCAACGCTCTCCTACCAAGCATAAACAAGAGAAGTTAGAGTGACTTTTATAGTTAGTCGAAAACAATGAAAATAGAAAAATGATTGAGAAAAATGATTCAACTATTATTAAAACAAGATCAAAAATTAAACGCCAACTCCCCGGAAACGGCGCCAAAAACTTGGTGAACAAATTAAAAACTCGCAAGTGTACGAATCGCTTTTGTAGGTAGCGACAAGTAACTCCGAGGTCGATCCCACAAGAAGTTGGAAACAGTTTGAAGTTCGATTATGTTTAGCAAATAGTCGAATTAACAAAAGTAAAGTAAATTAAAACACGGTGAATGATTCGATTGAGATGTAAAACCATAAACACAAGTGCGGAAAATTAAATTAATAGCTAAGCATTAAAAATACCGAATTTAAGGTTGGATTTTATAGAGATTACAATTATGAGAAAGATATGGGAGTTTAGAATCACTGACACATACGTTATCAATCATTAGTTTCGATACTCCAGGAATTTAAGGTTTGGAATTACCGATTGCTCACAATTAAAAGAAATCCGTTTGATGGCGGCAAATTATAAAAATCGCGATTGTTCTTTTCGAAAACAAGAGAAACTCCTTGGATGGGTATGAATCCCTACTAACAATCGACTAGCTAAATACCTTTGATGGGGTAATTCTCTAAAAGATCGTGGAAAAAGGTTTAGAATATTCACAAACACTTTTATCGGGTCGTTTGATGGCAAATACCGACAAAAGCCCTCGATTTTGATAATAATAACAACTATGAAATAGATTTGATGATCTAAATCATAAGTTCTTTTGCGTCGAAACAATATTCGTGCACAATATCATCAAGAACACCGAGCAAAATGATAGAACAACGAAAGAGGAACAATCCCAAACTCATACTCGGAAAATCAATCAAAACTAACAACCAAGAATATGTGTGGTTCAATCTAAAAACCCATATGATAAGATTAGCTACTCATGATCATTTAAACAATAATAGCAAAAATCATAGAAAAAAACATGGTAGAAATCTTCCCTTACAAAAACGAAATCGAAGCCCGAGGAAGGTTTGATGTTCTTCCTTCAAAAACGAACAAAATCTCCTTACAAATTGTAATACCACCGGTATTTCATGCTTAATTACCTTGTACTGTATGATTTCTTGTAATGTGATGATGTTTTTTCTTATTTAAGATTACATTAAATGTTATGCAACTGTACAATGTAGATGAAACGGAGGTGACACGCCTTAACGCCGTTGGACGATCGTCGGTGCGAATATGACGGTGGCCAACGTCTTGTTCCCCGACAATTGTTGACGAGTGGAAAGGACGGTCACCCCGAGATGGTTAAAATGTGATACGTGGCTAAAGGATTGAATGTCTAACGCACGCTATAGTATATGCCTAACATATGCTAAATTTTTAGTATTACGTAAGTTAAGGTAAATAGCTTACGTACGTAATGGGTGAGCTGGTCTCCCGATCAGAATCTTCCTTTTGACGTGGATGAAGCTACTTTCAGTGGGCTAGAGGACAAACGAGTCAACTCTTCATAGCGTACACTATCCTCCAAGCTTAACATACGCTACGGACTGGAGCCTTACGTACGTAAAGACGACTTACGTACGTAACACATGGGCACATTTCAGTCAGTGGCCTCTGTACGTCCTTTACGTACGTCAACGATTATACATAGCGTATGTAAAACACATTACGTACGTAAATCCTAGAACGTTAACGTACGTTAACGAAATCGAGTGTTATAAAATAACACCCCCACCTTCATTTCTCCCGTCCCAAAACTTGAAGTGAAGAACTCTTGAAGCTTTTACACAGCATTATACTCAATTGTTGGCCTCTCATACACTTGAATTAACATAGAGAAGGTGATTTCGTAGCTCCGGTGAAGATTATCCAAGTCATTTAAACCATTCCTCGTTTCTCCTCGTGGCTCTTGTTGATTTGTCATCTCTCCTCATTGTTCTTCATCTTTTAAGGTAAGTCTATCAATACTTGGAGTAATCTCTTCAATGTTGTTGATTATTACTCGTTAGATTACGGGTACTTGGGTAGATTTTGCGAAAACCTCGTAGATGATCTAAACGGACGAACTTGTAGTAATCGGAGTTATCATTGTTCGTATATTTCATTTTCATACAACTCGTTGTAACAATCACATGCGAGAAATTCCATCTCAATTTACATTTGGATCATATATAATCGATGAATCAATTGTAGAAGAATTTTGTAGGAATTCATCACCGTTTGATAAACTAGTCATAACTTACTCTTGCAATATGGTGATCAACATTAACATTAATAGGGGAATTAATTCGAGATAGTCTATCGTACTCGTAATAGAGAATTGGATTAGGAGTATGGGATTTGATTATGCTATGGTTGTTTGTTGCCAACCGAATGATGATAGGGATAATCTTGTTGAGCAAATCGATGTATCTAACGTTAACCGTAGAATTGAACGGTATAATGGTACGTAATGCTTATGAACTTAGAAAAACGATACTAATGTTGGTAATTAAGACTACGCTAGGAATCCGGTTAGGGAAGGGAGACTAGTTTTATTCATCATGATCCGTACGAGGTGTTAATCGGATATTACGTGACTAGGTTAAGCTCGAGCGTGCGTGGAGATCCCGGTTATCATAAAGCACCTACCGTCGGATCACAGGCAAGTGAAATATTGCTAGAGAAATGCTAATATTATTGTAATGTTCATATTTATGAATGTGCCATTGTTGATGAATGCCGACGGTTGTCTTTCTCTAAAATGTGTTATAAATGGGCCGATGTGTTGGGGATAAAACATGTATGGTACCCGTATGAAAATGTGTTAGGGGATAAGACCCGAATTTGGCACCTATGTTCCGGGGTATTCCCGTGTGGATACTTTCGTGACCCTTGGTTGCGACCTTGGGGTTTATGTGATAAAAAGAGAAAGACAACGTCGGTCGCGTAGTGAAATATTTTCTGTTGGTTATATGGCATTATGTTCGGTAAAATTGTGTATATCATTTCTAATGATTGTTATTGGTATGCATTCTCTGACCCTGGTTACCTGGCATGAATTGTTGTGCCAGGTAAATTTGTTGATAATGTGCAGGACATTTCTGAGGGATCCAGTCAGACTTGAACGGTGTTGGAATAAACTTTCGCCGCTGCTTACATTAAATTTGGTCTGTAAAACCTTTGTTATATAACAATTGAACTTTGAACTATGTTTCTCCTTAAAACCTTTCGGCTCATGTTATGTAACCGTGAACTTATTGTTTTATTGCAATTTCTTTAAAATATTTATTTTCTAAGCTAGCCTTGTGGGTCCCACGTGGGATTCACGACACTGTAATACCTCGGGAGATTTAGGGGGTGTTACAGAAAATGGTATCAGAGCATCGGCTCCTGGCTTAATAAAATTTCTTCTAATTTTCAAAGTTATTCCAGTCCAACACCCCAAGCGGCCGTAACTCCTCGTGGAAATGCAAAGTAAGTGATATGTGTGTTTTCTGTCTGGAAACTACATTTAATTGTAAACTGTGTGTGAAACTGACTTTAGATTAATACTGCCAGTAATGGCGAGGAGCTAAGAGAGTGGCGAATGATGCTCAGGGTTCCGCCGCAAACCACGATGGGGACAGGAATACTGCCGAGACCCATCCTGCTTGGGACCAGCCGCCACCAATTAATCAAAACAATCAGGAGGCGGAACGCCAGAATAACAACCCGGGAGGCATGGACCCGAATTTTGTTCAGGCCCTTGCCCAAGATATCGCCATGGGAATTGATCAGGTCAACCAGGTGGAACGGATACCGATCATCAATGTGGAAGAAAATGCAGGAAGGGACCGATGGTAGGGAGAGATGCTGAAGGCTAGGCCTCCGTTGTTTGATGGGTAGGGGAGAAACACGTGGACGACTAGATTTCTGAAATGGAGACTGCTTTCGAGGTGATTGGATGCCCAGAGAACCGAAAGGTACCACTCGGGGTTAATCAACTCTGTGACACCGCTGCCCGCTGGTGGAGAACTTACAGGCCAGAGGACCGAGTGGTCGGATGGACCGAATTTGCCCGACTACTGCGGAGCGAGTACTGTCCCAGATCAGCCCAATCCGCTCGCGCGCGAGACTTTTTCAGTGCTGGACCACAAATATGCCAGTACCAGAAATCATTCGGGCCTACCGAACCAAGCTAAGTTACATCTCGCAGATGGTTCCATCAGAAGATCAACGAATATGCCACCTTGCACATAGGTTGCTGGAGGATGTACAACGCTATGCCGCCGGATTCCACTGCACGACTCTGAGAGTGTACGAAGACGTGGTCACAGCTTTTGCCAGTACTTTTGTTAATACCGACACCGGACATAACTCGAAGAAGCAAAAGACATCGGTTCAGTCAAGGAGCAACAAAAAAAGAACTCGGGGCCTGCATCTTCTTTCAAGTCAGCGGTTTCGTACCAACAGAAGGGTGTATCTAATCGGCCTTACCGTAGGGACTATTTCAATTGTGGCGTGTCCGGATATACTAAGGATCGGTGCCAGAAGTCATCTACCAAATGTTTCACTTGTGGAAAGAGTGGACACATGTCTCGTTACTCCTGGCAGGCCAATCCCACTCAGAACTCAACTTCCCAACCAAGTCAACAAGGCTCTGTGTAATCCCCCAGGACGCCTGTTGTTTCCAACTACCGAGCTCCATCCCACCAGACTCAACCACCGCCACACGGTGCCGGACGAGGCCGTGGGCACGACGATGGTACTTCATCCTTTTCGGAGTCAGTGCCGTCCCGTGTATTTGAGCTGAGGGCTACGGATGGTCAGTCCTCGCTGGCTATTTCAGGTACTCTTCCTGTTAACTCTCAGCCAGTGCATGTACTATTCGATACCGGAGCCACACATTCATTTATATATGTGGAATGTGTTGAATGTTTAAATCTTGCTTGTGTACCTTGTGAGTCCTTTACTGTTAAATTACCCGAGGGTATTAGAATAGGCGGCAATCTAAAGGTTCGAGACTGTCAGATCTGCATCGATGATCATAGTTAGACCACTAATCTTATGGTCTTCCCGCTTCAGAATGAAGATATCATATTAGGTATGGACTGGATGCCATTGCACAGGACTGTCTTGGATACCTACCACTTGACTATTCCCATTACGGCTCATGACGGTACCACACATGTTATCAGAGGATGAGAACACTTCAGTACGAAAGGGTCTCTCAGCCTCCTCGCATCGGAAGTCTCCTGCGACTCTCGAAGTAAGTACTATTGGTGTTATGTTCTTCAGGAGGATACTCCACAACTTACGATCGCAAACATTCCGGTGGTGAATGAATTTCTAGACGTCTTTCTCGATGAACTACCAGGGCTGCCATCGCACCGAGAAGTTGACCTCTCCATTGAACTCGAGCCGGGGACGAGACCTATTTCCAAAGATCCTTACACGATGGCGCCGGCCGAGATGAAGGAATTAAAGATACAGCTCGAAGATCTGTTGGAGAAAGGGTTGATCCGCCCGGGCACCTCACCATGGGGCGCGCCGGTACTTTTTGTTAAGAAGAAAGACAACTCTATACGCTTGTGCATTGACTATAGGGAACTAAATAAGGTTACTATCAAGAATCGTTATCTACTTCCAAGAATCGATGACCTCTTGGATCAATTACAAGGGGCAGTTGTGTTTTCAAAGATCGATCTACGGTCCGGATATCACCAATTGAGGATTCGGGAGGAAGATATACCCAAGACTGCATTTCGATCGAGGTATAGACATTATGAGTATATCGTTGTATCATTCGGGTTGACTAATTCCAGTCGTTTTTATGGAACTAATGAACAGAGTTTTGATTGACTTCCTCGATAAGTGCGTGGTGGTTTTTATTGACGGCATCCTGATCTATTCCCGAAGCCGACAGGAACACGAGGAACATTTGAGGCAAGTGATGAGCATGTTAAGGCAACACCAACTTTATGCAAAACTTTCCAAGTGCGAATTCTGGATGCCGGAGGTAATTTTTCTCGGACATGTTGTCTCGGCAAAAGGCGTCATGGTTGATCCACAAACGATCTAGACAATAATGAGTTGGGAACCGCCGAAGAACATCAAAGAGGTAAGGAGTTTCCTAGGATTGGCGGGTTACTATCGAAGATTCGTCGAGGCTTTTTCCTGTAACACCCCCAGATCCGACCGGGAATATTACAGTGCCGTGGGCCCCGAGATGGAACCCACAAGGCTGAAGGAAATTTTCGCAAACATTTACAAACGCCCAAGAGGCTAACGACGGTATTGTCTTTTAAAAACATTCGAAGACTTTATAAAACTCGTTAATCAGACCGTCGTAAAATCTCATTTGAAACCACAAGGCCCGAAATGCCAAGACTCAACAGTTTAAAAACATACGTTAAGCTATCGCTTACACGTACCGACAGAACAAGTTTAGAAAAACGATTGCCAAAGTAACCTAAGTTACCAGATACCAATAGGTCATTTTAAAAATACTCACGCAGCGGAAAAAGATAAACGATTAAAATACTCTAGAAACGGAATACAATAACTGATCAGGAAACCCAATACACAAATACATGTCCTAGCCAGTATCCTCCGGGAAGCTCATCTCTTCACGACCACTACAAGCTTGATAATCCAAGAACCTAAAAAGAAAGCCCACGACGGGGTCAGCCATAATATCCAACAATGATAACCATCACATCAGTCAATAATTACATATCAATGGAAATACTAAGTAAGAATACGACCAATGTAATCTTACAGTCGTAACTTTACGAAAATCCACGATTCATATCCTTAACAACACATTAAGATAATACCGAAATATCCATACGATATCTCAACAATACCCAAGGTTCTCAAAACATTATCATAACTCGCGATACTGAAATTATACCAAATCTGGCCAATTCAATCCATCGGATAACGTCGACAATTCCAATACGATAGTTGATTGTCCATCAAAGACAAGTACCAAGGAAAATACGGAACATACCTCAAGATACGAAATACCATTACCATCACGGCAGTCTAATCCGAGATCAGATCAACACAACATACGGACATGGTCCTAACACAAGACCTACAAATGCATACTCATATGACAACGTCAATATGATCACAACAATAACGACAATGTATACTTATGGCAAACCCATAATATACATATGCACAACAACAATACATGGCAATCCGATGATCCAAATTTGCCTAGATCCCCCGATGGTCCCGTCAGACCAACCCGAGGTGGAAAACCCGTCCGTTGATCCAGCGCACGCTAGCATAGATCCCCCGATGATCCCGTCGGACCAACCCGAGGTGGACATACAACAACAATGCACAAATGCATATAACAATGATACACAATGCATGACAACAACGATACACGCATGTATCACAACATGATCGACATGAAATGACAAAAATGATTAGAGTACTTGCCCCGAGTCCTTCGAGAGCAATCTCGATGTCCAGACCATCACGAACCATTATTCTGAATATTCGACGATCCGAAATGTCACGGATGGTAAATAATTCACGCCTTTGTCTATACCATGATGTATCCTCGATACCAAGTATGCCAACAATAATGTAAATCATATACGTTATGATTTAATTCCCAAAACTCAAATACAACCTATAATCTAAACTCTCCTGTGATTACGATTTATAAACATTGCTATACGAATTATAAACGAATGAAACTGAAACCATTTATTAAATATTATAAACTGAGCAAGTAATAACTTGCCTCGATACCAATGAAGCCGTTACCAATTCCTTGTCGTCGTGTACATGTCCCTCGGCCCTGATCAAAGCAATCTACGAACGTTCTTGAATACGACCGCAAAGCATGGTTCTAAACATCGATCAATAATCTCAACCTATTACAATAATCGATTTAACATACATTCGATAACAATCAACAATCGATATAACTAATCCACAAACCCAACGATTCCAAAATATCTCGATTAAACACAAGTCCGAAAAATCTAACTCAAACAATTACGAATTCATTCCCATGATTCCACAAAGCCCACATATCGATTCGATAAGGCGAGTATACCAACTTAACCGAAATATTCCAATCAATTTCTCTTTCAAAACTTTAATCAAACACCTTGAAGGCGAAATTCAAAGGTATATTCGAATCATCAATAAATAAACACCAACCACATCAAGAACACGAAGAACATAATCACAAACATATATATCCTTCAACATTATATGATTCTAGCCATCGATACGAACTAAACCACCAAAATATATCAAGAATCTCAAACATCCCAAAATATTAGAGTTCAAGCCAATTACCTTCAATCCGGCGAAAGAATCAATAATGATGTTATAATCCTTGCTCCAAGCTTTCCTAGATGTTATCACTTGATAAACCAACTCAAAAGCTGAGGTTTAGGGGTTAAAAATCGAGTTTGGGTGATTTGGGACGAAAGGGGATCGTGTAGGATGGGTTGGGAAATGAAATTCCCGACTGCTTTACGTTTTTATACGCCCAGGCATGTTAGCGTTCGCTAACTTCATCAATAGCGTGCGCTACTGCTCCTGAATCTGACGGTATAGTTTTTGCCATTTTGAGCATAACTCACTCATCCGGATTCCGATTAACTCACCGTTTGAACCATTAGAAAGCTAACTCGATGCTCTATTATAATGTTATGTTTCAGAATTTTTGGAGTTTTCAAGAATCGGTGGTGATTTTCCAAAGTCGAACCTTATACACATTACTTTCCAAACAAGTGTCCAAATCTTATTTCCACCAACATTTCAACATATAGTCTTCTTAATCATATCATATACACCAAGAATCATAATCACTTGCATGTTCATCATCATACAAAGTAAACAATAACAACAACATTAAAAACCCAAAATGAAGGGAGATATTAACCAACATATCTCTTGAAGAAAAAAACACCGTTCAAAACCACACGAATCATATCAATATCCGCATATCAACCATATTATCAACATAACTTAGTAATCCATCTCATAACCATACTCATCAACTCATAAACATGACGATCATCAACTCAAGAACATCATATACAATCCAAAATGAAATCCCAAAGTGGAGAGTAATTACCTCTTTGAAGGAATGGATTGAATCCCAAGGTTGAATCCGTTTTCAATCACTTCCAAGCTTCAAATGTTGTTAGGAATGATCAACTCAAGTGTTTGGAACCTAAACTTCTCTCTAAGACCTCTCTATATCAGTTCACATGAAGAAATGGACGGAAATGACGAATAATGGCCAACTGCAATTATATATATACTGTACATTACTAACGTACGCTAACATCTTTAGTTAACGTACGTTACACACTTAGCGTGCGCTAACTGTCTTTGTTAGCATGCGCTATCGAAGTCCAGAGGCAACTGTCTTACTGCATGAAGTGATTTACGTACGCAATGCCCATGCAATAGCGTACGTAAATGCCTCTATTTAGCGTACGCAAGTGTCCTACCTTAGCGTGCGCTACTCATAGTTGACTCGTTTGTTTGTATGCTTCCGAAGATAGGTCCACACGCCGAAAGTGCTGGAGAGGATAAGATTCCTTTTTGTCCGATATACAGTTAGCGTGCGCTAATCAACATGCATTAGCGTGCGCTATCACTACATTACAACATCCGTTGACTTATCAGAACGTGCGTCGAAAGTGGCCTGGTCCACACGCAGATTCCTTCCGATCTGACTACGTTAGCGTGCGTTATCTTTTATCCGTAGCGTGCGCTAAACCTGCACGATAGCGTGCACTACTCATGATTATTAGCGTGCTGTCACGCCCCGAGATAAATGACCGACAGAGTGCTCGGACAGACCCGCACAGAGGAGTGCGAGGTTCAGTAGATCAACGTGCACGGGGCACGTTCGGGACAGCTAGGCCGTGTGGAGCGGCACAACCGATTGAGGGACTTAGCCGTGTGGCGCGGCATGCGTGGATGTATGGTCGAGCAAGCAGGCCAACCGGGCAACAGAGTGCCCGACCGAGGGACAAGGCCATCAGGCCTGATGCGGGACTACCTGGGCGGCTGGACAAGGCACGCCGGGAACCGAACGGACGAGTGCAGCGGACAGGCACGCCGCTTCGGGACAATGCGGGACAAGATGACGAGGCGAGGCACATCCGAGGGCCGAGACTCGGACACGGGCGACGGAGCACCCTCCCCCTATAATAGGCTTAGCGGGATAATGCCTTGTGATGGCAGTGGACATTGGAAAGCTGAGGAGTCCATTGTACGGAAATTATACTCGGAACATTCCAGAAACGGACCGGGATGGTCCAGAACATTAAAGATGAATCCGGAGGCATGTGTGGAAGGCCGGGCCGGATCGGGTCGGGTTACATGGAGACGGGCCGAGTCGGGCCGAGCGGGCCGAACGAGCCAGGAAGATCCGGAAACATGTGGAAGGTGCTGGAGACTCTTGAATGAGTCAAAAGACTTGTAATATAGTAGAGCTTTCTAGACATTGTACAAAGGTTTGTGTTGTACTTAGAATACTCTAGAAATTGTAATAGTGTAGGAGGGTCTAGAAGCCTCCAAATGAGGAGGTGGAGGAAGGTTCTAGAGATAGATGAGTAGTATATATAGGGAGGTTGAGGCTCATTTGCAGCCATCCTTGGGAATTCATTTGTAAGAGACATACTTGTAACTCTTTGTTATTTAGTGGAAGTAATTTTCCCTCAACCCATTGCCTCTCTTTCGTTGTGCCAACTTTCATACTTAGCCAAATTCGGAGAGTTTAAGGCTGACTAGCAAGAGGGTTGCTAGGCCGCACGACGCTTAGGAGCATAGCAAACTCTAAGCCCGTGACAAGTGGTATCGGAGCCATCGTTAGCCACACAAGGAGGTGTGCAAGACTGCGGGAGTCGACGCTAACGATCGCGAGCATCATGGCCGACGGAGATCGAGGCGAGCATCAATGTGGAGGACGGACGAGTCACGAGAGGCGACAAGGTCGGGGACGTGGAGAAGTCCCACCAAGGGAAAGCCAAGCGTGGCAAGAGCAAGGCGCGCGGTGTGGTGCCGCCGCAACACGAGGAGAACCCGCACGGCCGACTTCTTGAGGATGAAGACATCCGAAAGATCATACTCACCTTAGCAAACCGCCTACCCGACATCAAGGACGACATGAAGCTCTTAGGCGGCGCATCACTAACACCCAATTGAGCACGGAGGAACGCGTGGGAACTCTCGAGAAAGTTGGCCAACCGGAAGGGCACACGTTGGGCCGGCTCGAGACCTTCAAGAGAGAACAACTCGTTGCGCAAGGAGTTAGCAACGATCGAGGATCATGTGGCGGCCCGGCATCACGGAGATACGCAAGCGGTATGCCGAGTTTTGCGAGGTAAGTGCCAAACGTTTTGAAGATTTTTGTGATAAAATCGCCGGGCAAGCAACTCGGGCACCAACTCGAATGGTGGGCCGAGCCGAATGCAAGACATTTGGCGGGCGAGGTTCGAGGGACCAAGGGTTGAGGTCCCCAAACCCAAGGAATTCATTGGCAAGAGAGATGCCAAGTCAATCGAGGAGTTCCTGTGGCGAATGGAACTTTACTTTGATGGTCTGGGACTGACGGACGAGAAGGCCAAGGTACGGCAGGCTGCACTATATCTTGCCGACGATGCAGCGCTATGGTGGCGTCATCGACAGGCCGGTGTTACGAAAGGAACTTGCCAACCGATCGGGACTTGGGACGAGTTCGTGTCGGAACTCAAGGCACAATTCTATCCCGAGAACACATGCTATGAGGCAAGGAAGAAACTCCGCGAGCTCAAGCATAAGACTACCATTCGGGACTATGTTCGGGACTTTACATCGATCATGCTTCAGATTCCGGACATGACCGAGGATGATCGACTATTCTTCTTCCTGGATGGACTACCGAGTTGGGTCAGGGACAGAGTACAAAGCCGCGAGGTGAAATCTGTCAACGAGGCAATCAAAGTGGCCGAGTCCCTAGCCGAATTCGAGAAGAGGAAGGAGCCGCGAGCTGAGGGTCAAGCCAAAGGCGGGGGAGACGCCCGCACGTCAGTACAGCAACCAGCCCAACCATCACGCGGAAGATTTGGGACAAGACCGCAACATGACGCGGACAAGCCATATAACTCGGGTGAACGCAGGGGCGCTCCCGACCAACGAGGATGCTTTATGTGCGGCGGAGCTCATCGGATGAAGGACTGTCCGAAGATCGGGAAGCTCAACGCCATGGCCGAATGCGAGGGGCCAACGATTGATCACGACGTGCAGCAAGTAAGCACGATTCAACAACTTAATTCTGTCGTCAGTGCAGGCAGCGAGGGACCGCGAGGAAGCAAGTTGATGTTCGTGGAAGGAACCATCAACCACCAACCCATCAAGGCCTTGGTCGACACGGGAGCCGACTACAACTATATCACTGAGGCCGAAGCCAAGAGATTGGGACTACTTGTGCAGCCATGCAAGGGCTGGATGAAGTCCAACAACGGACCAGCGATGCGGTCACGGGGCGACAACGGAGTGCGAATCGTGCTTGGAAACTGGGAAGGCCGAGTGCATTTCAAAGTCACCACGATGGACGATCGGGACCTCATTTTGGGAATGGACTTCCTAGAGAAGAACGATTTTGCCTTTTTCCCACAAGCGAAGGTACTATGGGTGAACGGTCAGAACAAACCCATCATTATCCCCTTGACTGTGGAACAAGTCCCGTACGCAGCGATGACGACACTTCGATTTCAGAAAAAGCTGACTGAAGAGGAAGTGCCGATGTACTGTCTGGGATCAATGCGGTACATTGAGGCACCGAGTGACAGCACGCGTCGACGGGGACGTCGACGGAACAGGCGGGGGAGAGTGTCACGCCCCGAGAGAAATGACCGAGAGAGTGCTCGGACAGACCCGCACAGAGGAGTGCGAGGTTCAGCAGATCAACGTGCACGGGGCACGTTCGGGACAGCTAGGCCGTGTGGAGCGGCACAACCGATTGAGGGACTTAGCCGTGTGGCGCGGCATGCGTGGATGTATGGCCGAGCAAGCAGCGGCCGGCAACAGAGTGCCGGCCGAGGGACAAGGCCATCGGGCCCGATGCGGGACTACAGGCGGCTGGACAAGGCACGCCGGAACTGAGCAGACGACGAGTGCGGCGGACAGGCACGCCGCCGGGACAATGCGGGACAAGATGACGAGGCGAGGCACATCCGAGGCCGAGACTCGGACACGGCGACGGAGACCGCGAGGGGTGCGCGCGGCGGCTGAAGCGCGGCGGCGCGCGAGGGATGCACGGACCACCCTCCCCCTATAATAGGCTTAGCGGGATAATGCCTTGTGATGGCAGTGGACATTGGAAAGCTGAGGAGTCCACTGTACGAAAATTATACTCGGAACATTCCAGAAACGGACCGGGATGGTCCAGAACATCAAAGATGAATCCGGAGGCATGTGTGGAAGGCCGGGCCGGATCGGGTCGGGTTACATGGAGACGGGCCGAGCGGGCCGGGTCGGGCCGAACGAGCCAGGAAGATCCGGAAACATGTGGAAGGTGCTGGAGACTCTTGAATGAGTCAAAAGACTTGTAATATAGTAGAGCTTTCTAGACATTGTACAAAGGTTTGTGTTGTACTTAGAATACTCTAGAAATTGTAATAGTGTAGGAGGGTCTAGAAGCCTCCAAATGAGGAGGTGGAGGAAGGTTCTAGAGATAGATGAGTAGTATATATAGGGAGGTTGAGGCTCATTTGCAGCCATCCTTGGGAATTCATTTGTAAGAGACATACTTGTAACTCTTTGTTATTTAGTGGAAGTAATTTTCCCTCAACCCATTGCCTCTCTTTCGTTGTGCCAACTTTCATACTTAGCCAAATTCGGAGAGTTTAAGGCTGACTAGCAAGAGGGTTGCTAGGCCGCACGACGCTTAGGAGCATAGCAAACTCTAAGCCCGTGACAGTGCGCTAATAATGTTACACTTAGCCATTTTTAGCTATTCTTGTCCAACGTCTCAACATACAGAATACGAACATACGACATACTGAATACATATACTTCTTACATCCAATTGTCGACCAAGTACGACAATTATACCAATACAAATGTCTCGGTCCTTTAATTATTTTACCCATACTGTACAGATTCCACGCTGTACAACATAACTCAGATAAAATAACATTAAACAACAGTAATAGAATTTTCGGATATTACATTTCCTATATCGCTCGACCGTTAACGAACCTACTGAGAAAGAGCACCAAATTTGTATGGACGGCAGACTGCCAGAAGAGCTTCGATGAGCTCAAGAGTAGGCTAACTACTGCTCTAGTGCTAGTGTTACCATAGGGAACAGAAGGATTCATTATATACACAGATGCATCTAAGCATGGACTGGGGTGTGCCTTCATGCAGAATGACAGTCATAGCGTATGCATCTTGACAACTAAGGCCGTACGAAGTGAATTACCCGACGCACGACTTAGAGCTAGCCGCAGTGGTGCAAGCCCTCAAGATTTGGAGGCACTATCTTTACGGAGTTACTTGCAAGATTTTCACGGATCATAAGAGCTTGAAGTATATCTTCACTCAGAGAGAATTAAACATGAGACAGAGGCGCTGGTTGGAGCTAATCAAGGACTACGATGTGGAAATCTCCTATCATCCCGGGAAATACAATGTGGTAGCTGATGATCTTAGTCGGAAAACTACACAAGAAGTGATGGTATACAACATAACGATTCGGCCAGGCTGACAAGACATCGGGAGAAGCGATCAAGTATGGATACAACGTAGGCAAGGACAATTGTGCTCAATCAATAAACATTCGTCCTTACTAGACGAGATACGTCTAGCACAGATGGAGGATCCCAAATTACATGCGATTGGTGCAAGAATCGAGGGAGGAGATGTTTCTGACTATAAAATCCAGGGTGATTTGGTGAGGTTCAAGAACAGGATCTGTATCCCGCCGAATGACGGGCTGAAGCAGACTATACTGAAGGAGGCGCACTCCACTCCTTATTTGTGACAGAGTTTTTGGTGGAAAATATAAAATGGGAAGTTGCTAGATTCGTCGCCCGATGTATGACGTGCCAACAAGTGAAGATTGAACACCGCAGTCCAGCCGGAATCATGCAACCCCTACCCATCCTGTAGTGTAAATGGGAGAGCATATCGATGGATTTTGTCACTAAGCTACCAACGGCGGTGGGAGGAAAGGATACAATTTGGGTCATTGTTGATCAATTGATGAAATCGGCACATTTCATTCATATTCAAGAGACAACCGGGACAGAGCAATTGGCCGCCATTTTCATCAGGGAGATCGTGAGGCTACACGGCGTTCCCTCGTCCATCATTTCGGATAGGGACACCAGATACGTGTCTCGTTTTTAGAAAGCTGTCCATAAAGCTGTGGGGACCCAATTACATTTTAGCACGGCTTATCACCCTCAGACGGATGGACAGACCGAACGTACGATTCAAACCTTGGAAGATATGTTGAGGGAATGTGTGCTCGATTGGGGTAAGGATTGGGCTAGACATCTGGGATTAGTGGAGTTCTCGTACAACAACAGCTGGCATGCAAGCATAGGCATGGCACCGTTTGAGGCCCTGTATGGGCGAAGATGCAAGTCGCCGTTATGCTGGGATGATGCTTCTGACACCGCGGTTATCGAGTTAGATCTGATCTAGGAGTCCATTAAGAAGATCTCTATCATTCAAAAGCACATGCTAGCCGCACAGAGCCGGCAGAAATCTTATGCCGAAAACCGACAGCGATCGTTAGAATTTGCGGTCGGGGATCATGTTTGGGTCAAAGTATCACCTATGTGGGGTATCCTGCATTTCGGCCAAAAAGGCAAGTTAAGACCGAGGTTTATTGGCCCGTTTGAGATTTTGGACCGGGTAGGGAAGCTCGCGTATCGATTAGCTCTACCGCCGCATCTGGATGGAGTGCATAACGTCTTTCACACCTCCCAGTTAAGGAAGTATGTCTATGATCCGAGTGACAAACTCAATTTCGAAGAAGTGGAAATTTCCGATGATGCTACCTTTAGAGAGGTACCGATCGCCATCTTGGATCGGCGTATGAAGATATTGTGAAATAAAGCCATACCCCTCGTAAAGGTTCAGTGGTCGCACCACGGCATGGAAGAAGCGACTTGGGAAACCGAGTCGAGCATGAAGGAGAGTCATCCCAAGTTATTTTCATAGTTTCCGGACGAAACTATTTTTAAGGGGGGCGATATGTAATACCACCGGTATTTCATGCTTAATTATCTTGTACTGTGTGATTTCTTGTAATGTGATGATGTTTTTCTTTATTTATTATTTCATTAAATGTTATGCAACTGTACAATGTGGATGAAACGGAGGTGACATGCCTTGACGCCGTTGGAAGATCGTCGGTGCAAATATGACGGTGGCCAACGTCTTGTTCCCCGATAATTGTTGACGAGTGGAAAGGACGGTCACCCCGAGATGGTTAAAATGTGATATGTGGCTAAAGGATTGAATGTCTAACGCACGCCATAGTATATGCCTAATGTACGCTAAAATTTAAGTATTACGTGCGTTAAGGTAACTAGCTTACGTACGTAACGGGTGAGCTGGTCTCCCGACCAGAATCTTCCTTTTGACGCGGATAAAGCTACTTTCGGTGGGCTAGAGGACAAACGAGTCAACTCTTCATAGCGTACGCTATCCTCCAAGCTTAACGTACGCTACGGACTGGAGCCTTACGTACGTAAAGACGACTTACATACGTAATACATGGTCACATTTCAGTCAATGGCCTCTGGAAGGCCTTTACGTACGTCAACCATTATACATAGCGTATGTAAAACGCATTACGTACGTAAATCCTGGAACATTAACGTACATTAATGAAATAGAGTGTTATAAAATAACACTCCCACCTTCATTTCTCCCATCCCAAAACTTGAAGTGAAGAACTCTTGAAGCTTTTCCGCAGCCTTATACTCAATTCTTGGCCTCTCATACACTTGAATTAACATAGAGGAGGTGATTTCGTAAGCTCCGGTGAAGATTATCCAAGTCATTCAACCCATTCCTCGTTTCTCCTCGTGGCTCTTGTTGATTTATAGTAATCAGAGTTATCATTGTTCGTATATTTCATTTTCATACAACTCGTTGTAACAATCACATGCGAGAACTTCCATCTAAATTTACATTTGGATCATATATAATCGACGAATCAATTGGAGAAGGATTTCGTAGGAATTCATCACCGTTTGATAAACTAATCGTAACTTACTCTTGCAATATGCTGATCAACATTAACATTAATAGGGGAATTAATTCGATAGTATTAATGTCATTGAGAATCGAATGCTGAAATCATTGTGTATAATGATAGTCTACCGATTGAAGTACTCGTAATAGAGAATTAGATTAGGAGTATGGGATTTGATTATACTATGGTCGTTTGTTGCCAACTGAATGGTGATAGGGATAATCTTGTTGAGCAAATCGATGTATCTAATATTATTGTAATGTTCGTATTTATGAATGTGCCATTGTTGATGAATGCCGGCGGTTGTTTTTCTCTAAAATGTGTTATAAATGGCCCGATGTGTTGGGGATAAAACCTGTATGGTACCCGTATGGAAATGTGTTAGGGGATAAGACCCGAATTGGGCACCTATGTTCCGGGGTATTCCCGTGTGGATACTTTCGTGACCCTTGGTTGCGACCTTGGGGTTTATGTGATAAAAAGAGAAAGACAACGTCGGTCGCGTGGTGAAATATTTTCTGTTGGTTATATGGCATTGTGTTCGGTAAAATTATGTATATCGTTGCTAATGATCGTTATAGGTATGCATTCTCTGACCCTGGTTACCTGGCATGAATTGTCGTGCCAGGTAAATTTGTTGATTATGTGCAGGACATACTGAGGGGTCCGGTCATACTTGAACGGTGTTGGAATAAACTTCCGCCGCTGCTTAAATTAAATTTGGTCTTTAAAACCTCCGTTATGTAATAATCGAACTTTGAACTATGTTTCTCCTTAAAACCTTTCAGCTCATGTTATGTAACCGTGAACTTATTGTTTTATTGCAATTTCTTTAAAATATCTATTTTCTAAACTAGCCTTGTGGGTCCCACGTGGGTTTCACGGCACTGTAATACCTCAGAAGATTTTGGGGGTGTTACACAAATGATGAAAATCCCTCACAAATTGTATCTCTCGATGTTTAGAACACTCAAAATTGATAAAAACTGAGTTTTGGATCGAGTTTTGTGGCTTAGAAGACGTTGTGTATAGGGTTTTCCATTATATACCCGTCAAAAATTACAAAAAATGCAGAAAATCACATTTTCTGCACAAACAGGGGTGGATCATGATCCGGGCATTTGGGATCCCGATCCGGGTGTCCACGAAAAGATCTGCCATGCGGTCTGAATTTGGATCGCGATCCGGGCGCGATCCGGACCGTGAGGCCGTGGTCTAGAAGTCATATCTCCCTCAATACACCTCGGAATTTAGCGTATAATATACCGTTGAGAAGTTGATTTTACGAGGAATCCATTCATATTGAGAACACATCCTATTTCCAAGTAATGAATCTGGAAAATAGAAAATACGGCAGATATTGCTTCAATCTTCATCGTTTAAGCCCCGTTCTTGCTCTTGATCGTCATAAACTCCAATATTGGCCATAAAATCGCATATTTCACCACAATCTTCGTCCGGATACCTACAAAACAAAAACATGACATACCACATGTAAAAAGAGCAAAAGCACTTAAAAACAAATGAAAGCACGACTCAATCGAACAGAATGAGACGATCAAAAATCGACTCATCATCCATCTCATCCAACTCAATCTGGGAGTTGTCATGCTGATCCTAAATAAGATATAGGTACATCCCCCATATCATCAATCCAACCTGAGAATCACTCTCTCCTCCACTAGTTGAAGCAGGCATCCCACCATCATTATTCATCCCCCTGGAAGGATATCCACGCATCGAACCATTCAGTTTGGAAGTTCGAGGCTTAGATCTTGGACGTACCATCGTAGACACATTTGTCGTGGCTGAATTATTGGTGCCTTTCTCAAACACATTCTCCTTATCCATCATGTTGAGAGATTCATATTGGTTGGATGAAGCAAAGCGCCCTACATCTTTACGTGGTCCCGGTTCAGTCCGTCTGGACATCCTGTAGAGGCGCCCTATCTCTTTGGGTGTGTTCAACCGGTCGACTAGGCGGCATTCGTTGTTTACTTGGATGCTTCTTCTTAGGCTTTCATTGCATAACCAACCATGGACCATAAACATCCTCCTCTTTATTCTGATTATCTGTCGCTGTAGGGGTTCCCTGAGCCGCAGGTGCCTCTTCACCCTTGTTCACACTTTCTGTTGGCAGAACAGTATCAGCCATTGGCAAGTTGGGGCACTTCATTAAAGTATGATCCGCCCTTCCATACGAATAACAAAGAGTAGGAATATTTTCATACACCACCCCATACCGACGTCCATTAATCGTAATTCCACGTTCCATAGGTTTTTTTAAATCCACCTGAATGCAAAGCCTTGCATACCGCCCCTTTCTCTCCAAAAAGTGCTTGCATCCGTTTTAATAGGCTCGCCTAGACCACAAGCAATCTGTAGTAAAATTGTGGTGAGAGTTGGTTTACCTTAACCCACGTGATGACAGAAGTCATTTTAAAAGTTACTAGATCAAAATCCGGGAACCATTTTTGAATCGCCAAGAACTGCCCTGCTAACTTCCACGAGCCCTTTGTCAAGATTTTCTCCCTCACTGCAGGATCAATCTTCCTGAGAATAAAAAGGTTGGATACAACATCGAATAGGTCAAACTGCTGTTGCAAACCCCACAGATTCGCAAACCTTGCACGCAAGATTTCCACATCCCAGATACGGCCTTGCAGTTTAATAAATAATTACCTCACTCCATTCGTCATTAATAGTTTTAAGCAAATCGTCGTCAATGATAATTTTCAGGAAGTATAAACATCCCAAGACATCTTCAGCATGATCTTCTCCAATTCCTCAGAGGCCACCGATTTCAGTGAGGCATCTTCTCTAGGGTTTCTTCCCACAACTGTATTAGCCCATGAAGTTCCAGCAATGAAGACCATATTTTCCGGCGGGTAGAAAGCAGCACCCGATGGACGTCGTTTATGGGGTCGTTCACCGCCATTGTTCATTGCCGCAGTGAACTAATGAACTAATTAATTAGCCCACTAAAATCCTACCCAACCAAAATGAAACAACATTCCACTGTAAATTCCTAAATCGAAAGATACTTAAACCCCACCCTATTTTTGTTCATTTCATCAGAAAACTCTCCAAAACCTAGCCTGCGAGGCTGCGACGATGTCCGAATCTCCTCTCCCTTGCCCTGAAACTGTGGTCCCGGAATCTGAAGATCTAACTGGCCTCGCTCCATATTTGGACGGAGTTGGCGCAACCACCGACGATGCTATGGAGGCACCACGGTCGGTCGAGCCTTCATATCTGCTGCGAAATGATGGGCCGCTTTCGTTTGACCATACACGATCATTGTGGTTTAGATTTGAAGCAGGATTCCACATTACACGAGGCCCTTGGGCATCTCAGGCTGATATGACTCAATTATCTGATGGAGATAGCAGCGGTCGAAGATGACTCAAACAAGTATTCAACCACAGTGCCACATTTTTCTTTTTTTTTTTTGGAAGCAAAAGTGCCACATTTCTTTAATTAATAGCATTACTTTTCGCACTTTTTTTAAATGTTTATTTTTATTTGTGATTTTAATTTGTGAATTTAATTTTAATTTCTTAACTTGTTAATGAACTAATGAGGTTTGAATCTTCCACACTGAAAGTGTGGTTCTGCACGCAAAATACCTTCAACCTCTTTTTCTAAACAAGTGCTCCTCCTTCCTTGGACGGAAAGAATAGTATCTTTCTCTTTTTCTCAAACTGAAATATTTTGGATTTTTACATTTTGCATGTCAAATTATTGGGGTTTTCATGTATTGAACACATAAATATGACTAAAAATACAAAGGAAGAATTAGAAGAAAACAATTAAGGATCTTATTTAGTAATTTAATTATTTACTTAAATAGAATTCATCGAATTACTTTCATCTTATGAATTGTCTAAATCCAGGCTAGAGGTAATAAGTATCAGATTCTTCTTTCGTGATCCACACAAAAGATTTGGACAAGTTGATCTGTTAGATCCTTATGAATAATATTAATAAATCGTGCACAATAATTTCTGATTAGAAGGATTGCACGGTTGATCAAGATCAATTAAGATAAGAAGAAAAAGAGGAGAGATCGACTGAAACAAAAGTGACGGTTCTTTTGATGTCTCTTTTTGTCAATAATACTTGCTTACTTATCCTTCATCTATTAAATAATATGATATATAATACTTTCATTGAATAAATCTTATGTCAGATATTATTATTCCAAGTTTAGTATTAACTAATACAACATATAAAATATCAAATACTATATATATATATTATTTAATCTCATAACAAATATAGTATATAAAAATATATTTGTTATTTTTTTGCATGTATGTAATTGTCGCATGTGTGACCTAAAATGCGCATATATATTCTGAAAATTATTTAATAGCTTATTAAATAATAAATCATAAATGATCTCTAGCAAGATATTATGACTACCGAATAATAATAACTTATAGTCTATTAAATTATTTAACATGTCAATCCCTTTATCATGCAATATCATATTTGGAGGAAGTCATCTAAATAGGTTATGTTCTGTTGAGCTGAATTTGGTGAACAAGACTGAACTAAACTGAACTGAACTGAACTGAATTATGCTGAACTGAACTGGATAGAACTGAAACAGAACTAAAGTTACTCAATAATAATTAAAATAGTAATAATAATAACAATAATAATAATACCAATAATAATAATAGTAATAATAATAATAATAATACTTATATATAATATTATATATAATATTAATATAAAAATAACAAAAACATCACATCGAAAAAATACAACAAAATGATTATTTATATTAGAATAATAATAATAATAATAAAATTATTCAAAATACTACAAATTATATGTAATACTATCGACAATATTGGCATCAATAATAATAATAATAACAGTGATAGTTATTAATAATACTAAAAAGTATATATAATACTATTGTTAATACTGATATTATTAATGATAATTAATAATAAAAATCTGATAACAATATATACAAGAAAAGTAATTATTATATTAAAAAACAAAATAATAATAATAAAATAAATAATAATAATAATATTAATAATACTCCTAGTAATTAATCGTATTAAAGAATAATTTATACAATAATTATTTGTTATATTACAACAATAAAATCATAATAGTAAGGATACTAAAATAAATAATTATAATAAATATTATATATAATATTATTGATAATATAATAATAATAATAATGATTCCAAATCTGGACTGAACTGAACTGTGCTGAACTAAACTGAACTGGAGTTTGCTGAATTAAACTGAACTGAATGAACTTAAATGTGCTAATATTAAGCCCAAAAGGACAAACCCATACTTGTACTTACTTTTGTTCAAATATTTTCTCGATCTCAAGTATGCTTATTGAATCATGGTCATGCATTTCTTTCAGTCTTACTTATTGATGCCCCAACATATATCTCACTCCCAAAATACAGGGAAAAATCACCATCTCGATTATTCATTGCTATTTATGTGACTCTCACTAATTCCGATCGCTAACTTTTATGATCAACATATTTTAGATGAAGTTGGAATACGTCAAGGCATAATGGTTGTCATATATAACATCAAGTTCAAAAGTTTATAGTCATACTGCTGTATTGAGTTTCACTTATGATATTTCCATGCAGTGATCTCAATGCGGCTCTATCCAGTATTATTTTCTCCAATCAATTCCCATGGTTTCGGCCTGCATCAAATCATCCAATGATTAACATTCGAATAACTTATTATTCATGAATAACTATTATTCAATTATTATAATATTTATTATTATAATAATTAATAAGAAATAAATAATAACCTTATTAAATATGACAATTGATTTATGTAGTTACTTATTTTATGGGTAGAATTACGTATTCTACATTTGATGAGTGTGTGTGTGTGTTGTAATTAATGTATGAATGACATTTATACCCCCTAAACCCTAAATGTGTAACTATAAATAAAGGTCTTTGACCCTCACAAGAATACACGCATCATTCTTCTTCCCTTTCATTTACTCTCTTTTTCTCTCAAGTTCATAACACGTTATCATCACGATTTTTCTACCAATTAAATTAATCGTAGGCTTCTCTCACAAGGTAGTAGTACTTTTCTTTTCTTCTTTTTTATTCCAACAACCAAGTCTCATGCCTGCTTGTGCTTGGTTGAATCAAATAGTCTGTTGTTTTTGTAATTTTGTTTCGACTGGTGTTACTGCCTATTCCAAAAACCTTGCTGCGAAAAAAAACGGTGTGGGCAGTATATTTCATCGCCTCTACTGGTGATATTATCATTGAAAAAAAAAGTTTTCTTTATCCGCATCTAACAATACCAATTTAAGATGTATCTAATTCTTCTTTGTTCGTTCCTATTGTCTTTTGAATTTTATTTATTTATTATTATTTTGAACGCAGGCATAATATATTCATACCAAATATTGTGTACTATTTGATTTCTACAATCATTATATATAAAAAATATATATGATGATCAGAAATCTATTATCAAATCGATTCATTGTTGTTTCTTGAAGAAATATGACCTAACAATTCTTAATAATCCAGAAGATTATTAATATAACATATATATTGTAGTTCTTTAACAAATACGATATTATCTCGTCATATTCTAATTGAATATGATGTGTTCCTGAAGAATACTACGAGATCTAAAAAATTTCGTGTAAATTCCTCATGAAGAACACTGAACAATATTCCTGAAGAATATTGTAAGGGCTCTCGAAGAAGCACTTTCTTTTGATTTATTCCATTTTGTACTATTTTATTATCGTGTAATTTTATTTCTTAAAATCATTGCTCCAGAAGTAGCACAATTAATTGCAATACTATTGACAAATATACTTGTTCTAAAAGAACAAGTCATATTCATATTAAATTTCCCATGATAATATAATATTCATGAAGAATATTGATACAAGATAATATTATAAATTATTATGCTCTTGAAGTAGCATAAAATTTTAAATACAAATGTGATATATGGCACAATATTTATCCCTCAAGAAAATTTTAATTTTATGTCATATTAAAAATTACTTGTTTTATTTTTACTATGTAGATTTACATATGGCCAATATAACCAAGCTTGAGTTTGTTGCAATTGATATTGTTAGGAATATGCCCTCGAATGCCACTCAGAGGATGAGAGAGTGAGAGCAATTATATTGTAATTATGAATATTATATTTAATAAGGTAATTATTATTTCTATATTATTGTATATCACTGGCATTGTGATTTGGTATATAGAATAATAATCCTTGCATTTGAGAGCTAAAATTCTACTCCTTATGGAGATAAGGAGATAGGCACTAGAAGTGTTTAGAGCTCGAATGCTTAACTAGTTCGCAAGTCGATAAAACTTAACTGGGCAGTAAGTTTAGACAAGACTTGTATAACGTGTACTTTGACATGTAGCGTACCCGTCTTCATTAACAGTTAGTGGGAGCACATGTTATAGGTATGCTAGTGGGATTAGTATGCTCGAACACGACTCAACTCGATTCGGTCACATGGAAATCACTCAGGGATTGTCAATGATTGAATCGAAAGATTGTGATAGGTATACGTGGACCTTTGACTTGAGGTTTCAGTAGGAGATGTGCTTGTGACATTAAGTTAGTAATTAGAGTAGTTCGATCCAATCGCCGGTTGGTGGGGTCAACCTCGAAATGCAACTTAGTGGGCAAGTAGCAGTCTGTACTGAATACCAAGATAGGATTCTTTCTCCTGTTAGTGAGCAGGTAAATGTCCTATGCGGTTAATGGCAAATAAGATCATAAGTCTTTGGCCAAAGCATTTAGAGCTAGTTGTATTTGATACACGAGAGCTCGATGATCTCAGTTTGCATTAACAGAAAGCATAGAGTCAAGTTACAGTAGGAGTTGACTTTACCGTGACCCTAATACTTGACCGAGATATATGATTGAAGGGTTTATACGTATACGGTATTCACGATATAATGGTTTTGGAATGATCCTATCATTCGTTCTCAGTTAGGTTAGTGGGCCACGAGACTGGCTAAGTGGTGCTAACACTCATTGGATCCTCCCAATGCTAACTAAGACGAACCTACAGAGTCGCGGCACAAGAATTGACGACGGATTATATTTAGCTTATTCTCTCTTGGTTAATATTGGACATTGGATGTCTAATTTAATTTATTGGATAAATTAAATAGGTCTCGTGAATTAAATAAATTACTGGGTAATTAATTTATTCATATTATTTTTTAGAGAAATTATTCTTAATGTAATTAATTAATTGGATTAATTAATTGTATTAATATTGAAACGTACCAAGGTTTGTCTATCGGATTAGATACACGATGGTTCGTTTCACGGACCGAAACGAACGAACCACTTTTTCTCCTCCCCCCCCCCCCCCACATGGTGTATTATCATCTATTTTGACTTGATGGTTTATTTATTTGATGTGGGGACTTTAATTATACATGGCGTATAGTTAAATTTTTTTTATTCTTGACATGATGTGTGGTGTGATGTGTTTTTATGTTATAAAAAAACACCATCTTTATTCCACCATGTGTGCTTGGCCGTGAGTTTTTGAGGGAAAAAGGAGGAGGTTATTTTCAAGCGTTATACATTTGATTTCTAAGTGTATTTGAGAGAAAATAATTTTTATAAAACACTTAGAGTATTTATAAAATTATATATAAGCTAATTCTATCAATTTCTAGCCGTATACTTGGAGTATAAATTAATAGAAATATTTTTCGGTCATCTTCCAACGCGTGATACGTAGAGGCACGGTGCTTTCGGTGCTCGGAATTTCCAAAAGCTCGTTCGATCGGATTCGTGCTCGTGCTCAGAATCAAGAAGATATTATCAAAGGTCTACAAGGGTAAGACATCTTAATTTCATCTTCTTCCTTTTATATTCGTTTATATGATGCTTGATCGATCCGTTTTTGGAATTTCATTTTATCCGGTTGGACCGATTTATTTTCCGCTGCGTATCTCGTTTTTTATCACCGAAACCCAACAGATATATCTAGCAAGAACTATTTATCATGAACTCTTGATGCCTATATCCACTTGATCTCAAAGGGTCTGGGTGAGACAATAAAAGAAGGAAATAAAGAATCCCAGCAGGATCGTGCCAAGGCACTAATATTCCTTCGTCATCATCTACATGATGATTTAAAAGTTGAGTACCTCACCGTCAAAGATCTAAGTGAGTTATGGAAAAACTTAAAAAATAGGTTTGACCATCAGAGGACTGTAGTCCTCCCTAGAGCCCGACACGAATGGATACTGTAACACCCCCAATCCACTCAGGGATATTACACGCCGTAGAACCTTTCCTCAAGGATCTACCAGGCTGGTAACAACAAACGAACAACTCGACGATGCCTTTAAGGCTACAATAACTCAGTAGACCGACTTGGTCTTTCAATAAAAACATACAACTCAATTACAATTCATGCCCACGCAGGGGTCAAAATACAACAACTCCCGTACAACGGGGAAAAATTATTGCAGCGGAAAATAAAGTACAACTGAACTAATTCTCAACGTACGGTTCCACATGTGATTAGTATCGATCATCTTTCATCATCCTTCATGCCGACCCTGTGCCACGCTCCCTGAAACCTAAATGCAATACAGACATCCACCCCCCGAATACTCGGGGGTTAGCAAAACTCCACTGTTTTGCTAGTGCAAATACAAAGTACAAATACGAGTCATACAATTCAAATTCCCAGAATACGATAATCAGGAATCCTCAAAGATCCAAAAACAACGAAACGAATACTTCCCGAGGCAAGAATTTGAGTAAAACTTTCCACATCCGAAAGATCACAAATAACGAGAAAAGTTTGTAAAACGGTTTAAAATACCCTCGGGAGTTTTAATAGAAAACAACTTAGGATTATCAAATCCTTGTCTTTCCAAAATCAACAGGGTCACAACCCAAAGGTTTTGTTTTCACACATAGAAAACCGACAACAATTTACAGGGCCAAAACCCAAGTCACGTGTCCTCGACGGACATAAAATCAACACAACATAATCACATACAAGCATCGCCTAGGACCGGGACGAAGCCACAAATCCCACTCGAGGCCTCTAAGGACCCTCCCGAGCTGGCCACAATCGTAAAACAAATCACGCACACGCATCTCCTAGGACCGGGACGAAGCCAAAAATCCCACTCGAGGCCTCTAAGGACCCTCCCGAGCTGGCTAGCGAAACAAACTCAAACCACCCATAAGTTATCTTGACATCGTACTCGCAAGTACCGATTCTCAGAGCCCTCTCCAGACCTACCTGATTAGATAACCTTATGGTCAAATCATACACACTGGCTGTACTCGCAAGTACACGCCACCGGAGGCCTCACAGGTCCCTACCCGGCCAAACATCAATCGAACATCCCACAAGTTATCATGACATCGCACTCGCAATTGACGATTCTCGGATCCCTCTCCAGACCTACACGAATTGATAACCCTGTGGTCAAATCATACACACTGGTTGTACTCGCAAGTACACGCTGCCGGAGGCCTCACAGCTCCCTACTGTAATATCCGCAATTTCGGATTTCGGTAATTTTCTTTTTTGGCAAGAGTCCGTTTTGACGACTCATTTGGGACCGTTTCATCATTCTGGGAAATTCTGCATTTTTTGTCATCCGAGTTCGTTTCGGTGTTGTTTTGTTGAGTTCCGTGTTTCTTAACGACTTTTCCACACTCGAGTTCGATTCTTGTGAATCTCGTTCGAAACTACTGTTTCGAGTTTCCCGTAAGTCCGTTTAACTTTGTTAGACGTGTTGTGAACTTCGGTTCGGTTATTCGATCACGTATCATGATTTTCGGGCGTTTTGGGTCATTTTGTAATTAACCCAAAGTTGTGGGTATCCGCATTCGTATTTGTTGTCTTGACTTTTTTCATGGTCGCGTGTGATTAATTGTTGCATGGTATTTCATTTCGGGTCGATGATGTTGTCCGCAAGCATTTCGTCGTGTTCGTTCCGTGCGTTTTTGGAAATCGAGTCGTCGGGTCATGACGACAGAGCACTGGCCAGACGGGCGCGACACGCACTATCGGAAGTCTTGACCTTTGGCCGGACAGTCTTTGCGAGCGGGCATAAGCGCACGCTCTTGTCGGAGGCTGCACACGCTTCAGCAGTGTAGCGCCGCCGCCGATCGCCGCCCGTCTGTGTGCGGGTGAGTAGAGGGTTCTTGGAGTCTTGGACTCGGGAGGATCGGCGGGTAGCGCCGCGCTCTGTCGGTCGTGTGCATGTCGGCATGTGTAGCGCACGCCGTCAGACTAGTACGTTACTGGCCGGCGATTTAGTCAGTGTTACGGGCAGTAGCTAGAAGGCGCTAGCGTCCAGCGGCCTGCCTTCTCCTTGATCGGGTAAGCGTGTCTGGTCGGCGAGTTTTGTCGGCGGCCGGTTCGTGCGGGCCCCCACCGAAGGTTCTCGGCCGAGGCTGCCCGTTAGCGCACGTTACCCGGAAGGCTTAGCGCACGCTAATGCCTACTTCTATAAATATGACTGAGCAGTCATATTTCCACTCAGTTTTCATTTCTTTTCCTTTCTGTCCACGGCTGAAGGTTTGGAGGAGGCGAAGGCATGTTGTTAAACAACTAATCCATGAAGTTCCTGAGTTTATATCATTGATTAATCATCCGTTAACATCCTTCGATCCAGCGAATCAAGGTTAGATTTCCTAGAACCCTATCTTTGGGAAATTTTGGGGTTTTTGAGTTTTTGTCCGATTCGTTCCAAATTGTTGATTAATACATGATGGGTATGATTAATCTTAGTATTATTTATGTGTTTAACATCATTTAATCCATTGTTCTTCGTCGAATCAAGGTATATTTCTTGATTTCCTTCGAATCGAATTTTTGGGGAATTTGTTCTTGATTTCGTTTTCCATCCGTTTTTGATGAATCGATTGTTATTAAATGACGTTTTTAAACATAACCTATGGATTGTATATCCATATTTCGGTTTGAAATTTTGTTTTCGTGTTTTGACGGGACGAATCGTGTTCTTGGCCGTTTTGGGGGAAACCCTTGAACTTTCGTCATTTGTTCTTTGAATTCAGCGGCTTTGGGCCGTGCTATAGAATTAATTTTCATTGTTGTTATTGTTGTCCGTATTATATTGTCACGGGTTAGCGTTCGGTGGAGTCGGCGGGTTCGTGGTCGGTTCGTGCCAACCTACTTTGGTCGATTCTTCGCGTTTGTGATTATTCGAGGCAAGTACCTTGTCCATACAATTTTTATTTTGTGGATATGATAACTAGTGATCGTCTCTATGTGTTTGTTTGATCGTTTGAATCGAACTTTCAAAAGATTCAGTTTAGCCTTGTTAAAGGCTTGCTTTCAAAATGCGAGTGTTTTGTGAATGGTGTGGTTTGTGAATGACTATATGAATTCTATGAATATGTTTGGTGTTGATGTTGCACTTGGTATTGCGTGTGGATGTATATTATTTCATTTCGGTGCGTTGTGGTTTGACGTGGTGTTTTGCTAAGTGTTTGATGCCTCTGGGTGAATTGTTGAATATATGTGTTGTATTATGTTGTGTGTGAATGTATGGATGTGGGCGGGGCCTATGGTGGCATATGGCATGCGATCATGTGGCCAGGATGCAACAAGCGATTGATCCAACCGTGAGAGCCTAATAAAAACTACGCTGACACATGGCATGCGATCATGTGGTCAGCATGCAACAAGTGATTGATCCAACTGTGAGCGCCAAAGATAATCTACGGTGGCACATGGCATGCGATCATGTGGCCAGGATGCAACAAGTGATTGATCCAACCGTGAGATGTTGTGACTTGTGTTTCGCTAGCCAGCTCGGGAGGGTCCTTAGAGGCCTCGAGTGGGATTTGTGGCTTCGTCCCGGTCCTAGGCGATGCTTGTGCGTGATTACGTTGTGTTGATTTTATGTCCGTCGAGGACACGTGATATGGGTTCTGACCCTGTGAATTGTTAGTGGTTTTCTAATTGCGAAAACAAAAAGCTTTGGGCTGTGACCCTGTTGATTTTGGAAAGAGAAGGATTCAGAAATCCTAAATTGTTTTCTATTAAAACTCTCGATGGCATTTTAAAACTGTTTTATAAATTGTTTTCCCTTGATTTGTGACCTTTCGGTTTTAGAATGTTTTACCCAAACTCTTGCCTCGGGAAGTGCTTTTCGTTACGTTTGGATCTTTGAGGATTCCTGATTATTATTATTCTTGGAACATGTATTGTATGGCTCGTATTTTTGTACTTGTTCTTGCACTATCAAAACAGTGGAGTTTTGCTAACCCCCGAGTATTCGGGGGGTGGATGTCTGTATTGCATTCAGGTTTTGGAGCATAGCACAAGGTCAGCATGAAGGATGATGAAAGATGAACAATACTAATCACATGAGGATCCATATGATGTCATTGGTTTAGTTGTATTTTATTTCCGCTGCAGTATTCTTTCCCGTTGTACGGGAGTGTGTTGTATCCGACCCCTGCGTGGGCATGTAATGTGTTTTAGTTGTATATATTTATTGAAAGACCAAATCGGTCTACTGAGTCATTTTAGCCTTAAAGGTATTGTCGAGATGCTTAACGTTGTTACCAGCCTGGTAGATCCTTGAGGAAAGGTTCTACGACGTGTAATATCCCTGAGCGGATTGGGGGTGTTACATAAATGGTATCGGAGCTTAGGTTGTGGAAACCTAGGCTGTCGGGTCAAGTGGTGTCTGTTGAGTTTTGTCTCTTCGGATTTTGTCTGACTGAGTCGTGTCGCGGCGTGTCGTCTGAGTTTGTTGGTCGTGATTAGAATCGTGGGGCGATCATCATCTTCGTGCGACCTGTGGATGTAAGTCTCCCTTCTTTGTGTTTGTGCCTCGTCTGATGCGAGTTACAGGTATGATTATGAGTTAATTGACGGAATCCTCTTATGGATTTTGATTTCGTGATATGTGGTTATTTGACTCTCATATTTCGTTCATATGAGGAGTAGTGTTGCTGGATTGTGCATGTTGGACTATATTTCTTTTATCCGCTGCGTGAGTTCTTTTGTAATGACTTTCGGTATTTTACTGACTTTGTTTTATTTCGAAAATCGATTCCCTTAACCGAGTTTTTGGCATTATGGCCTTGATCGTTTTGGCAAAATTCTTATGACGGTATTTAGTATTTTGTAAATGGCTTTTGTGAGTTTTTGAAATATTACCGTCATCGGCTTTTTTTTGGCGTTTTTGTAAATGGTTTTTAGCCTGGTGGGTTCCGGCGCGGGACCCACGGCGCTATAATATTCCATGTAATTACCTGAAATTTTTGGGCATTCTAGCCCATTGAATTATCTTTGAAAACCTTGAGTATCTTAGAAAAATAAATTTCGAGACGTACTTTTAAAATGAGTTATTTTCTCGTGGTACATCCAAGGTGCCAAAATATGTTCAAAATTCTTCTACCTCGAGGACCAAAATGTTTTGAGATATTTTCAATGTTTTAGAAACACTTTTACTTAGACCCGAGGGTCGAATATTTTGAAAGTTTTTCACGAAGAGAAAGTGTCCTCATTTTTATCAAATGCGAAATGGTTCTCCAAAGTCTCGATAACGATGTTTCACGTTTGTACTTTTTTTGAAAGGTGATACTCAAGATCAACCGGTGTTTTTCTAAATTATTTTTAAAAGGAGGTTTTCGTTTTTAAAACCTATCCATTCCCGTTTGAGGGCTGGGTATGTATGTATGATGTTCGCGTTGTCGTTATAATGTTTGCTCCCGAGTATGATCGAATTGGTGGCATGAACGTCGAGACGTTGCCACACATTTGTTGTACTAGCCCTCTGTGAGAGGTGTGAACTGGTGTTTACTGTTTATCGCCTCGTGGTGATTTGCGTGTTGTCGCACGAGTATGAGTTGTTAAAGCTTGGATTTTTGTGCATTTATGCACATGGGTGATTGTTTCATGATGTTTGTGATTGTGTGTTGGCTATCGTTCGGGCCGTTGTAATCGTCGAACGATGCCGTTGTTGTTGTGATTTTTGTATGCGTTGATATGTTATGCTGAGTTGGCATCTCCGGTTTGTTGTTTTGCGGTGTTATGTTCCATTGTATCTAGCATCTGTATTTTCGGTGTGCCGAGCCGAGGCATTTCAACTGTGATGTGCCGGGGAAATGTACGTGCAATTTGTCCTTCCTCGCCTGTGACACGTTTCAAGTGCGGACTCGAGGGACATCATGTTTAGTTTTGTGAGTTGATTACCGAGCCTTCCGAGGCACGGACTTGAGCATTGATATCAGGACCGGCTCCGAGGAGTCCCTGAGGGGCGTGGTCTATCAGTTGTATGTTATGTTATTTCCTTACCTTGTTGTTTCGAACTTCGGAAATTAAGTTCTTTTATTCGAAGTGGATCGGATTTGGAACTTCTATGTTTTCGACTCTGTCGACTCGTTTATGTTCGTTAACATTTTCTGAGCGTGCCCTATCCCTTGCTTTTGTTGATCGAACGAGGGTGGTATTGTTTCGGAATTACTCATTTGTCGTTGTGACTTTTCAATTGCTATTCCCTTTCTTGTGGATATTATGTGACTGCATTTCTTGTTATTTTCACCGGATCATATTTTGTCTCGAGTTGAGATGTGAACCTCGGAGTTGTCGGTTGAACCTTATTGTTCTTCGTGATCCGAACATGATTGTTCGATTTTTGTTGTCTCGATCGTTGTGGTTCGATCATTGATTGTTAAGTTTTTGTTGACCCCGTTTCGTGATTGTTGAGCATTCAGACTCCTTCCTAATTTCCTTAAGTTCGGGAAATTAGTATCTTTTTCGATCTTCCAACCCTTGGGCGGTGGAATTCCGTATTTGTTCAGCGATTGGCTCGCGTGTTGATTGATGTACCGTTAGGTTGGTCAATCGTGTTGATTTTCGTTCGTTGTGTTTTGCGATTGTTCGGATAATCGACTTGATTGTATTATCTATTTGATGACGTTTGATACTTGTTGGTTTTATTATGTTTCTACCGTTGGTGTTTTGTTGGTCGTCGTGGAGCGCGTTTTGACGCTGTATAATCCTTTGCGTTGCTTGTAATGTTTCGCCGTTGGGCGTAAGTTACGCATTTCTTGTGTATCTCGTCGAGTTTTCCTGCGGGATATTCCTTCTCCCTACTTATTTTAAGTTTCGGGACGAAACTTAAGGAGGGTAGAATGTAATATCCGCAATTTTGGATTTCGGTAATTTTATTTTTTTTGGCAAGAGTCCGTTTTGACGACTCGCTTGGGACCGTTTCATCATTCTGAGAATGATTAATTCTGCACTTTTTTTCATCCGAGTTCTTTTCGGTGTTGTTTTGTTGAGTTCCGTGTTTCTTAACGACTTTTCCGCACTCGAGTTCGATTCTTGTGAATCTCGTTCGAAACTACTGTTTCGAGTTTCCCGTAAGTCCGTTTAACTTTGTTAGATGTGTTGTGAACTTCGTTTCGGTTATTCGATCACCTATCGTGATTTTCGGGTGTTTTGGGCCATTTTGTAATTTACCCAAAGTTGTGGGTATCCGCATTCGTATTTGTTGTCTTAACCCTTTTCACTGTCGTGTGTGATTAATTGTCGCATGGTATTTCATTTCGGGTCGATGATGTTGTCCGCGAGCATTTCGTCATGTTCGTTCCGTGCGTTTTCGGAAATCGAGTCGTCGGGTCATGACGACTGAGCACTGGCCGGACGGGCGCGGCAGGCACTGTTGGAAGTGCTGGGACTGGCCGGGCAGGTGCTGCAGGAACCGGCGTAGCGCGCGCTACTGCCGGGAGGCTGCGCACGCTATCTCGGCAAGTGTAGCGCACGCTTCCGACCGGCCAGCGTACGCTAGCGGGCTGAGCAGAGGGGTTACTGGAGTACTGGACTCGGGGAGGATCGACAGGTAGCGCACTGTCACGGCCGACAGTCGACAACGAGACATGTGTGCGCAGACAGTCGCACAGGGTGCTGAGGGACCGGCACGAGCCGGACGCCATGGATGGCATCGGGCTGCATGTAAAGAGTCAGCCTTCAGGACGGCGTGATCGGACGGAGAATCACGCGAGTAAGCCGTGGGAGCACGGACGCCGCTATGGGAAGCGGATCGCCCAAGGGGCATTGCGGACGGGACATGTTCGGGACTGTCCGACAGCGCAGGGGACGCGGGCAAGGTCGGGCGAGCAGCAGTCGTGTGGGACAAGGCACGACGGGACAAGGCCGAGTCTGGGAACAGGACTCGAGGCAGGCGGCCGACGCGGCGTGGGATGCGGCGCGCGCGGCGGCGTGGCGCGCCGCGAGATGCGAGAGACCCCCTATAATAGGCTTAGACGGAAAAAGCCTTGTGGGGGCGTGAGACATTGAAAAGGCGAGGAGCCACTCGGCGGGAAAGACTCGGCCAAGCAACTAGAAGCGGACCGGCTTGGTCAGGAGGTTCGGGAAGAGTCCGGAACAATGCGAAACGGGCCCAAAGGTCGGGGCCGAGACGGGCAGTGCGGGCAGGATGGGCCGATACGGGCCGGACGGACAGAGGCAGGCGGGCGCCGGGATGATGGAAGAACCTTCTAGGACCCTCTGAAGGATGTAGTACTTGAAGATTGTGGAGCATTCTAGATTGTACTTAGTAGAATACTCTAGAATGTATTTGTAAGCCTTGTATTTGTAGACTTGTGTGGATAATTCTAGAGATAGGTTCTAGAATATGATAGAAGTATGTGGATGTTGTAGATAGGTCTAGAACCCTCCAAATGAGGAGGTGGAATGGAAGATTCTAGGTTCTAGGGGTAGTATAAATAGGCAAGGGGGAGGCTCATTTGCAACCAACCCTCAAAGACTCAACATTCTTGTATTGTAAAGTGTGATTGTGAAATAGTGAAGAGTTTTCTCTCAACTCCCAAGTGTTTAAACCCCTCCTTTCATACTTAGCAACCGAGTGAGTTAGGTGATTAGTGCATAATTGATCTAAAATTCATATACAAAATATTCATTTTTCCGGGCATAATTGTACTGATTTGTGATTAAAAATATATATTTTACAGATATGTCCAAACATGAGCTAAAAATGGTTATTTTACAGATTACTGACATGAAGCATCAAAAAGGACGGAAAACAAGATCAAATCCAACGACGGGAATTTTTCCAGGACAAACGACCATACAAAACGGCGCAAAATGGACCGTGTTCTGTCGGCCGTTTCACATACGGCGCAAAAGAGGCCGTGTCTTGGGCCGTTTCACACACGGCCAGCATTTAGCGCCGTGTCCTCGCGCGTATTCCGGAAGAGACCGAGTCACCACAAAACGGCGCACAACACGGGGCAAGCGGGCCGTTTTACATCGCTTTTTTCAGCAGATGACACGCAAAATTAGTCCATTTTTGACCAACTTGCGAACTCAACCACAAGATATTTTTATGGTCAAAAATCTGAAAAATCAAAGACATGGGTGAAGTGTGAACAAAGAATTAAAAAAATGATATTACAATAGATATTTTGAATTAAATAATCAATTGTATTCTTGAAAATCACCTATAAAAGGGCATCTTCACCCATTGCAAAATCACTCCACATTCTTACCAAGAAATCCTCAACTTCTTGCTAAGAAATACTCCTTTCCTTTAGCAATATATTTTCCTTAGAACTTTCAATTTTAGTTTGTATTTTATTTTTGGTTTGAAGTTTTTCTTTCATTTAGTTTGTAATTGAAAAGTGCTTGATCAATAAGCACTTAGTATTTTACTTAGTGTTTTACTTTCAAATTTTGTAAGCTTGTAACCTTTAAACAAGTTTGAAGTTATATTTTGAAGTTTGTTTCTTGCACTTTGATTCATCATATTCAAGTAAGTTTTATCTATTGTCATTAAGTTCTAGTAATTAAAAGTTTCTATATATATATTATATATATATCAATTATTTCTATTATAATTTTAGTATGTATAAACCAATGAGTAGCTAATCTTTCTTCCTAGGGGAAGGGGGATTTCTATTAGGTTATATATTGAGTATTTGATTGATTTAAACTATTTTTAGGACTAATTGGTTTAAATAGTGATTGATCATATCCTATTTCTACTAGTGAAACCTTCTTGATTGATTGTTGAGTGAATTGGAAACATATCTTTTCAATCTATCAAATGTTAATCTTGTTATCAACATCTTAAGATTGCGAAAGTGGTTAAGACATCTTTGATTACGAAAGTACGGAGGTGAAAAGTTGATTACTCGATGACCGATCGTTTATCCTGAAAATAGTCAAGTTAGAGAAATGAAAGGACTAATTGGTTTAAATAGAGATTGATCATATCCTATTTCTACTAGTGAAACCTCCTTGATTGATTGTTAAGTGTATTGGAAACACATCTTTTCAATCTATCAAGTGTTAATCTTGTTATCAACATCTTAAAAAAGTGACAGCGATTAAGACATCTTTGATTACGAAAGTACGGAGGTGAAAAGTTGATTACTCGATAAATATTCATTTTTTCTTTTATATCCATATAAATCAATTCCTATACTTAATTAAATACCTAATTTAATGAACCCGTAATCCCCTAGATTTTATAAATTCCCAACTCATTTTAATTCTATTCATTTTCACTAGTTAAAAATAGTCTAGTATAAAAATAGTTTTCTTAAAACTAGTAGTATTAAAAATAGTTTAGTATAAATAGTCTAGTATAAATAGTCTTAATATAAATAGTCTAGTATAAATAGTCTAGTATAAATAGTCTTAATATAAATAGTCTAGTATAAATAGTCTTGTTAAAAATAGTCTTATTAAAATAGTCTTATTAAAAATAGTTTAAATTAAATATAGTGCAATTTAATTTAGTTAATATTTAAAAACCCAAAAATATCTTTTTAATATTTTAGTATTTATTTCTCGCAATCTATAAAAAAAAATTATACGAAGCCCTGTTGGACAATCCTCGAGAGAAAAGACCTTGGTAGAACTTACCACAAACTACTTCTACCTCGTATATATTTGCGGCGACTCAAAAACTCCTATTTTTAGGATAAGTTTTTGACCGATTAAATTTTGCGCCGCTGCGGGATTGTTTTAGGCCAAATATAATTTTTCGTCCGGTCAAGTGGCGGATAACGGTACTCGTGACTATTAAAGTCGGATTTTCGGTTTCCCAAACAAGCGATATTTGTAGATATTTTATCGTTTTCATTTTAATTTTTTTGGTCATGGATGAAACATTGTTTAAAATTGAAAAAGATTTCCCTTTCTAAGCAAAATGTAATTTTAAAAATTTACAAGACAATGCTTGAAAGGATGAGGTTGCTTACGAATAAAAGCATACCTTTTGACATAAGATTCATTATCGAAGCCAAAGTAAGAATAGAAGGTGAATTCACAGAAACACCAACTAGATTCTTACCAGGGCTTGGAAAAAGTTCATATGCCAAGAAACGACGAGCAAAGATTCTAGCCGTTTGCTATAAATGTGCTAGATGGGGCGTAATGCAAAATGTCGATCTTTAGGAATTCCATCTACAAACAGAGAAGATAAAATTCAGTTCATTAATGATGGTCTGAATAAGGAGAATTTAGATAATATCGAAATTTCTCTTGACACGCATCCTAGTGGACTTGTGTATTACGGAATTCAATATTTGTGGAATAAATTTAAACCAGAATATGAACAACGTCTTGGGAATCTGACGTTAAAAGACCCTGTTTGCCAATTTGTAAGAAAATTGGATGGGAAGCTTCTCCCCGACTCATAGAAGGCGTTTAGGCCGTTTCTGAACGTAAAATCAGAGGAAGATGTGAGCCACAATCACAACTACTGTACATACGCGTAAGTATCTTTTATTTTTGTCGTGTGGTGAGATTTTCTGAATAAAAAATGTGATACGCGATAAATGCATTCATTATTCTATTGAGTAGTTGAAGCGCAATCAACGCAATCACAAACTTGTTAAACAATTTTTCCTCATTTTTTCTTCTATAAATAACCTTTGTGCTTGTTTCTTTTATTCATCCCTCAAACTTGTACTTTTCTCTTTTTCTCTCTAAAAAAATTCTTTTCAAAAATGGAGTCATCATCTTCCACAAAAAAATTTTACACAGTCTGCATTTTTGGTGGATCTAGTTCTGGAAAAGAGGCATGCTTCACTGAAGCAGCCCACGACTTGGGTCGTACCTTAGGAGAAAAATGCATTCATGTAGTTTACGGAGGAGGAAGTCTAGGATTAATGGGACGAGCTGCTGCTTCTGCCTATATGGAAGGAGTAAGAGTATTGGGAGTAATCCCAAAACCTCTGGCTGAAAGTAAAATCACCGGGTCAACTATTGGAGATGAGTTTAGATCTGTGAATATGCAAGATCGCATAACTCACATGATAAATAATTCAGCGCCTTTATCGCCCTTCCGGTGGTTTTGGCACCCTTGAGGAACTTTTTCATGTGGTTACGAGCCCGACTAAATGTTCATCAAAAACCAATAGAGTGCTTAATGTCTTTGGTTTCTATGATGGTTTCTGTCTTTCATCGACTACTCTGCCGAAAAGGGCTTTATTTCCGAGCGTGCAAAAGCGAATCATAGTCGTTGCAACAACACCGAAGAACTAATCAAAAACTCAATGAATTTGTTCCTCAACCGATCCAAATCTAGCTAAAATTGTGCAGGTAGAAGATTTTCTGATGAGAAAAGCGAAAAGTGGATTCATTCCTCTCCCTTTGATAACCCATGACGGACCTCTTGTATTTTTACTTCTGTCGTGTGTAATAATCGTGCTAAATGATGGCGGCTTAAGGAGTTTCTTCTTGATCTCTTGACGCGCATCTATTCGCGATTTATGTATTCTTTGTAATTTTTATTTCGTGTTTTGTTTTTTTAAAAACTTTGATGGCGCGTAAGGCGACTCTTCGGACTTTCTTGATGCGCATCTAAAAATTATGTTATACTTACGAGTATATTTTATTTTCTTTTGTATGTGCCTCGTATATTTATTCTCTTGCAGATTCTAAAAGGCGTTAGGCTCAGACATCAACTTTCTTAACAGGAGTATTACGCTTTTACGCATTGATTTTTATTTTTTATTTTATAAACTGAGGACAGTTTTATTTTCAAGTTTGGGGGTGGTTTGTTTTAGTGTTTTAGTGTGTTAGTATTTTGGTGTGTTTTTATTTGCCTTAAATTTTTTTTTTTAGTATATATATATATATATAGTATTTTGATTTTTGAGATTTTTAGATCTGGCCATAACACCAATAAATTAGCTATATACAAACTTCTAAAATCGTTTTAACCGGTAAAAAAATTGTATATTCCAAAAAAAATTTTGAGCCTTAATCTCTCTTTCCAAGCCTTGTAATTATCATATAAAATCGAGTCATTCGTTACCTTGAGAAAAGAAGAATCAATTGGTTGATGAAAAATAAAACTGAAATTTACTTAATTTGTGGAGTTTTTGATTTTTCATGCTTAACTAAAAAATGATTTTCTGCAAAAATTCTATTCCCTAAAAAAAGGAGTCATTGGTGAAAAGAGCTACACGTTAGCAAATAACGGTGTGAAAGCTATCACCTAAAAAAATAAATGACGAAAAGGAGAAGTGTTGGCGGCAAGAATTTGCCTAATTTTGGAAGTCTTAAATTTTGCGAAAAATAAAGGACTAACCGGTGTTGGTGCGTAGGCTGTAGTCTCGAAAAATTTGTGAAAAGAGCTACACGTTAGCAAATAACGGTGTGAAAGCTATCAAATTTTTACGAAAGAAAAATATTGAGATAGAAATTGTGTTAGTGAAAAGAGCTACACGTTAGCAAATAACGGTGTGAAAGCTATCACTAAAAGGGATGTAGTTTATGAGCGATTTGAATTAATTAGCAGTGAATTTCAATACACTCAATTTTGTGAAAATCACAATATTTGATGGCCTGATGAAATTCTTCTTCATATTGAGTCGAAAAATAAACGAGTGATCGAGAGCAACCATTAAAGGGAGTCGTGTGAAGTCACGAGTGGGAAAGAAATAATCAACCTTTAGGGGAAACCTTGCATTTTGGAATTACAAAAATAAAAACCGTGTTTTAACTTCAAAATCGTTAGTAGATTTATTTTGAATCTTGATTCATTTTCTATCTACCGTATAAAGTTGGTTATTGTGTATTAATGGCATTTTGATCTCTTTTTATCTTTATATATAATTATTTTTCTTAAATTTGTGTGTATTATTTTTTTATTTTATGTCTTATTTTAATTTTTATTTTGTGTGTGATTAATAAAGAGTCTTGCTCGGGACTAGCAAGAATTTAAGTGTGGGGTATTTGATTAGTGCATAATTGATCTAAAATTCATATACAAAATATTCATTTTTAGGGCATAATTGTCTTGATTTGTGATTAAAAATATATATTTTACGAGATATGTCCAAACATGAGCTAAAAATGGTTATTTACAGATTCGACATGAAGCATCAAAAGGACGGAAAACAAGATCAAATCCAACGACGGAATTTTTCCGGGACAAGCGACCATACAAAAGCAGCGCAAAATGGACCGTGTTACGTCGGCCGTTTCACATACGGCGCAAAAGAGGCGTGTCTTGGGCCGTTTCACACACGGCCGGCATTTAGCGCCGTGTCCTCACGCGTATTCCGGAAAAAGACCGAGTCACCACAAACGGCGCACAACACGGGGCAAAGCCGGGCCGTTTTACATCGCCGTTTTTCACGGATGCCATGCAAAATTAGTCCATTTTTGACCAACTTGTGAACTCAACCACAAGATATTTTTATGGTCAAAAATCTGAAAAATCAAAGTCATGGGTGAAGTGTGAACAAAGAATTAAAAATGATATTACAATAGATATTTTGAATTAAATAATCAATTGTATTCTTGAAAATCACCTATAAAAGGGCATCTTCACCCATTGCAAAATCACTCCACATTCTTACCAAGAAATCCTCAACTTCTTGCTAAGAAATACTCCTTTCCTTTAGCAATATATTTTCCTTAGAACTTTCAATTTTAGTTTGTATTTTATTTTTGGTTTGAAGTTTTTCTTTCATTTAGTTTGTAATTGAAAAGTGCTTGATCAATAAGCACTTAGTATTTTACTTAGTGTTTTACTTTCAAATTTTGTAAGCTTGTAACCTTTAAACAAGTTTGAAGTTATATTTTGAAGTTTGTTTCTTGCACTTTGATTCATCATATTCAAGTAAGTTTTATCTATTGTCATTAAGTTCTAGTAATTAAAAGTTTCTATATATATATATTATATATATCAATTATTTCTATTATAATTTTAGTATGTATAAACCAATGAGTAGCTAATCTTTCTTCCTAGGGGAAGGGGGATTTCTATTAGGTTATATATTGAGTATTTGATTGATTTAAACTATTTTTAGGACTAATTGGTTTAAATAGTGATTGATCATATCCTATTTCTACTAGTGAAACCTTCTTGATTGATTGTTGAGTGAATTGGAAACATATCTTTTCAATCTATCAAATGTTAATCTTGTTATCAACATCTTAAGATTGCGAAAGTGGTTAAGACATCTTTGATTACGAAAGTACGGAGGTGAAAAGTTGATTACTCGATGAACGATCGTTTATCCTGAAAATAGTCAAGTTAGAGAAATGAAAGGACTAATTGGTTTAAATAGAGATTGATCATATCCTATTTCTACTAGTGAAACCTCCTTGATTGATTGTTAAGTGTATTGGAAACACATCTTTTCAATCTATCAAGTGTTAATCTTGTTATCAACATCTTAAAAAGTGACAACGATTAAGACATCTTTGATTACGAAAGTACGGAGGTGAAAAGTTGATTACTCGATAAATATTCAATTTTTTATTTTATATCCATATAAATCAATTCCTATACTTAATTAAATACCTAATTTAATGAACCCGTAATCCCCTAGATTTTATAAATTCCCAACTCATTTTAATTCTATTCATTTTCACTAGTTAAAAATAGTCTAGTATAAAAATAGTTTTCTTAAAACTAGTAGTATTAAAAATAGTTTAGTATAAATAGTCTAGTATAAATAGTCTTAATATAAATAGTCTAGTATAAATAGTCTAGTATAAATAGTCTTAATATAAATAGTCTAGTATAAATAGTCTTGTTAAAAATAGTCTTATTAAAATAGTCTTATTAAAAATAGTTTAAATTAAATATAGTGCAATTTAATTTAGTTAATATTTAAAAACCCAAAAATATCTTTTTTAATATTTTAGTATTTATTTCTCGCAATCTATAAAAAAAAAATTATACGAAGCCCTGTTGGACAATCCTCGAGAGAAAAGACCTTGGTAGAACTTACCACAAACTACTTCTACCTCGTATATATTTGCGAGCGACTCAAAAACTCCTATTTTTAGGATAAGTTTTTGACCGATCATTAGGCTTACTAGCTAGATCGAGGCAATTCTAGTCTAGTGCCGCACGGGTCCGAGGAGCTTTCGAGTGCTCAAACCCAACCCCGTGACAAGTGGTATCGGAGCCAGGCTAGTGGTTCAAGGAACTTCCGCATTAAGACGTTGCTGAGAGGTATTGTGCAAGGAGGACCGATGGAGACTACGTCCAGCGTCACCAAAGTTCAACCCGGCCAGGAGAAGGACAAGTCCAGGAAAGGGTCTAGGGACAAGTCCGTGGAAAGAGGTGTTGCCATGGAAGCACGAGTGGCTCGGCTGGAGGAAACCATGGGCAAGCACGCAGATGCTCTTGAGGTATGGAGCAATGTGGCCGACCAGGTGACGGAGATGAGCGAGTCGTTGGAGGAGCTTGAGAATCGGGTGACGGGCACCCTTGCAGCGTTGCGGCGCGACTTGTGTGAGGAGATCCTTGAGTGCATCGGGAAGGAGGTTCGGTCCATGATCGCAACCTTTCGAGAGGAGATCATCGGGAGGATCGAGACCATCGAAGGAAGGACAAGACTGCATTTAGCGGGCGATGGCCCAGTCGAGATCGGCGGTGCGGCACCCCATCGAATCGACATCCCCGGCCGTGTTCGTTCCAAGGATCACGGAATGGTAGGGAAGTGGATGACTTCTGTGGAACATGGAGCGTTACTTTGGTGCATCGGGGATAGTAGATGATGCGACCAAGTTGCGAGGCAGCTCCATTCTTCTTAGCAGATGTGGCGCCGCTATGGTGGAGAAGGCGCGAAACAGAGATCGCGCGTGGAACATGTCGGATGGAGACATGGGAGGATTTCAAGGCCGAGTTCAAGCGGCGGTTTACCGGAGAATGTTGAGTTTGAGGTCCGGGCTAGGTTGAAGGAGTTGACACACAGCAAGGCGATCAAGGACTATGTGAAGGAGTTCCAGGAGATCGTGCTGGAGTTGCCTAGCCTTAGTGAGCAGGAAGCTTTGTTCGCGTTCGTGGATGGGCTAAAACCGTGGGCAAAGTTGGAAGTGCATAGGGCGAGGCACGTAACGTGTCGGCGGTGCGATAAGCGGGCAGGCTGATCAAATTAAAACCAGCCGGGGAGAGCCGGAAGTCCAGGAGGGACGAGGACGGCATCGGTACGCAGGACAAGTCGTACCAGGGTGCGGATAGGGGCGCGAGGATGGCCAGGCCCAAGGAAGGCAAGCAGTCAGGATGGGCTCGGACTTGCCGTGGGTGCGGGAGTGCAGACCATCTCGTAGCAGCGTGTCCGAAGAAGAAGAAATGCGAGATTTGCTGGAGCACGGAGCATTCGACGAGGCAATGCTCGAAGTTTCCGAGGGTAGCCGCCATGGAGTACACCAAGGCACGGGACGATGCCGAGGGTGATGGGACATCGATGGCGCTTCAGGTGTTGAACTCAGCCATAGGGATGGCATCGCGGGATGGAGCACCGCCTGAAGGAAACTTGATGTATGCGACGGGGCTGATCAATGGGAAACCCGTCAAGGCGTTGGTCGACACAGGGGCCGATTACAACTACATTGACGAGGCTGAAGCACAGAGGTTGGGGCTTCAGGTCATCGAGGGACGGGGCTGGATGAAGTCGAATAATGCACCACCCGTTCGAGTTACAGGGGTCGCCAATGGGGTGCGACTAAAGATTGGCACGTGGGAACCGCGCGTGCACTTCAAGGTGACGAGCATGGATGATCGGGACATAATACTGGGCATGGACTTCTTGAGGAAGAATAATGTTGGTGTTGTTCCGCACAAGAGGGCGATGTACGTATGTGATCAAGCCAAGCTGCAGGAAATATGCTTGACCACAGAGCCTTAGAGACAAGCCATGTCGGCACTCAAGTACGTGAGGAAGCTTGAGGAGGAGCCGAGTTACCACCTTGGAGCAGTTCGGTTCATCGAGGGGCCGCCACGTCGCCGAGGACGTCGACGAAATGGGCGGGGGAGAATGTCACGGCCGACAGTCGACAACGAGACATGTGTGCGCGACGATCGCCTGCAGTCTTGAGGGACCGCACGAGCCGGACGCCATGGATGGCATCGGCCGCATGTAAAGAGTCGGCCTTGAGACGGCGTGATCGGACGGAGAATCACGCGAGTAAGCCGTGGGAGCACGGACGCCGCTATAGAAGCGGATCGCCCAAGGGGCATTGCGGGACAGGACATGTTCGGGGCTGTCCAAGCGGCGAGGGAGCGGGCAAGGTCGGGCGAGCAGCAGTCGTGTGGGACAAGGCACGACGGGACAAGGCCGAGTCTGGGAACAGGACTCGAGCTGGGCGGCCGGACGCGGGCGTGGGATGCCGGGCGCGGCCGGCGTGCACGGGCACGCGCGCGCGAGATGCGAGAGAGACCCTCCCCCCCTATAATAGGCTTAGACGGAAAAAGCCTTGTGGGGGCAGTAGACATTGAAAAGCTGAGGAGCCACTCAGCAGGAAAGACTCGACCGGAAGCAACTAGAAGCGGACCGGCTTGGTGCAGGAGGTTCGGGAAGAGTCTGGAACAATACAGAAACGGGCCCAAAAGGTCAGGGCCGAGACGGGCCGGTGCGGGCCGGGATGGGCCGATACGGGCCGGGACGGACAGAGACGGGCCGGGCGCCCGGGATGATGGAAGAACCTTCTAGGACCCTCCTAGAAGGATGTAGTACTTGAAGATTGTGGAGCATTCTAGATTGTACTTAGTAGAATACTCTAGAATGTATTTGTAAGCCTTGTATTTGTAGACTTGTGTGGATAATTCTAGAGATAGGTTCTAGAATATGATAGAAGTATGTGGATGTTGTAGATAGGTCTAGAACCCTCCAAATGTGGAGGTGGAATGGAAGATTCTAGGTTCTAGGGGTAGTATAAATAGGCAAGGGGGAGGCTCATTTGCAACCAACCCTCAAAGACTCAACATTCTTGTATTGTAAAGTGTGATTGTGAAATAGTGAAGAGTTTTCTCTCAACTCCCAAGTGTTTAAACCCCTCCTTTCATACTTAGCAACCGAGTGAGTTAGGCTTACTAGCTAGATCGAGGCAATTCTAGTCTAGTGCCGCACGGGTCCGAGGAGCTTTCGAGTGCTCAAACCCAACCCCGTGACAGCACGCTACTGTCGGGCGTGGCGCGCGCTAATCGGCATGTGTAGCGCACGCTGCCGGCCGACTAGCGTACGTTACCTGGCCGAGCAGTTTAGTCCAGAGTGTTCTGGACAGGCCGGCTAGCGCGCGCTAGCGTCCGCGCAGCGCACGCTATAGCGGTCGAGCAGGCGGGTCCTGGTCGGCAGGTTTTGTCAGCAGCGCCGGGTCGTGCGGGCCCCGGCCGAATGTTATCAGACGAGGCTGCCCGTTAGCGCACGTTACCCGGAAGGCTTAGCGTACGCTAATGCCTACTTCTATAAATATGACTGAGCAATCATATTTCCACTCAGTTTTCATTTCTTTTCCTTTATGTCCGCGGCTGGAGGTTCGGAGGAGGCGAAGGCATGTTGTTAAATAACTAATCCATGAAGTTCCTGAGTTTATATCATTGAGTAATCATCCATTAACATCCTTCGATCCCGCGAATCAAGGTTATATTTCCTAGAACCCTATCTTTGGGAAATTTTGGGGGTTTTGAGTTTTTGTCCGATTCGTTCCAAATTGTTGATTAATCCATGATGGGTATGATTAATCTTAGTATTATTCATGTGTTTAACATCATTTAATCCATTGTTCTTCGTCGAATCAAGGTATATTTCTTGATTTCCTTCGAATCGACTTTTTGGGGGATTTGTTCTTGATTTCGTTTTCCATCCATTTTTGATGAATCGATTGTTATTAAACGATGTTCTTAAACATAACCTATGGATTGTATATCCATATTTCGGTTTGAAATTCTGTTTTCGTGCTTTGACGGGACGAATCATGTTCTTGGCCGTTTTGGGGGAAACCCTTGAACTTTCGTCATTTGTTCTTTGAATTCAGCGGCTTTGGGCCGTGCTATAGAATTCATTTTCATTGTTGTTATTGTTGTCCGTAGTTTATTGTCGCGGGTTAGCGTTTGGTGGAGTCGGCGGGTTCGTGGTCGGTTCGTGCCAACCTACTTCGGTCGATTCTTCGCGTTTGTGATTATTCGAGGCAAGTACCTTGTCCATACAATTCTTGTTTTGTAGATATGATAATTAGTGATCGTCTCTATGTGTTTGTTTGATCGTTTGAATCGAACTTTCAAAAGATTCGGTTTAGCCTTGTTAAAGGCTTGCTTTCAAAATGCGTGTGTTTTGTGAATGATGTGGTTTGTGAATGACTATATGAATTCTATGAATATGTTTGGTGTTGATGTTGCCCTTGGTATTGCGTGTGGATATATATTGTTTCATTTCAGTGCGTTGTGGTTTGATGTGGTTTTTTTTGCTAAGTGTTTGATGCCTCTGGGTGAATTGTTGAATATATGTGTTGTATTGTGTTGTGTGTGAATGTATAGATGTGGGCGGGGGCTATGGTGGCACATGGCATGCGATCATGTGGCCAGGATGCAACAAGCGATTGATCCAACCATGAGAGCCTAATAAAAACTACAGTGACACATGGCATGCGATCATGTGGTCAGGATGCAACAAGTGATTGATCCAACCGTGAGCGCCAAAGATAATCTACGGTGGCACATGGAATGCGATCATGTGGCCAGGATGCAACAAATGATTGATCCAGCCATGAGATGTTGTGACTTGTGTTTCGCTAGCCAGCTCGGGAGGGTCCTTAGAGGCCTTAGGTGGGATTTGTGGCTTCGTCCCGGTCCTAGGCGATGCTTGTGCGTGATTACGTTGTGTTGATTTTATGTCCGTCGAGGACACGTGATATGGGTTCTGACCCTGTGAATTGTTAGTGGTTTTCTAATTGCGAAAACAAAAACATTTGGGCTGTGACCCTGTTGATTTTGGAAAGAGAAGGATTCAGAAATCCTAAATTGTTTTCTATTAAAACTCTCGATGGCATTTTAAAACTGTTTTATAAATTGTTTTCCCTTGATTTGTGACCTTTCGGTTTTATGAAGGATGATGAAAAGATGAACGATACTAATCACACGAGGATCCATATGATGTCATTGGTTTAGTTGTATTTTATTTCCGCTGCAGTATTCTTTGCCGTTGTACGGGAGTGTGTTGTATCCGACCCCTGTGTGGGCATGTAATGTGATTGATTTGTATATATTTATTGAATGACCAAATCGGCCTACTGAGTCATTTTAGCCTTAAAGGCATTGTCGAGATGTTTAACCTTGTTACCAGCCTGGTAGATCCTTGAGGAAAGGTTCTACGGCGTGTAATATCCCTGAGCGGATTGGGCGTGTTACACCTACCCGATCAAACATCAATCGAACATACCCACAAGTTATCGTGACATCGCACTCGCAAGTGACGATTCTCGGAGCCCTCTCCAGACCTACCCGAATTGATAACCTTGTGGTCAAATCATCAATGCATCGAGTTCACAACAACAACAACAACAACAACAACAAGCGAATTCGTAGGGTTCACTTAATCATTCACGGGGCACAATATTCACAAAACACACGTGTTTTCAAAGTGAACCCTTAACGAGGCTAATCAAACGATCAAACAAACACATAGAGACGATCACTAATTATCATATTCATAAAACAAGAATTGTATGGACAAGGTACTTGCCTCGAAACCACGAGCAACGGAACCACGAATGGACACGGCTCATCCAGAAAGCTTCGAAACGCCCGATGCTATCGAAACGGAAGACGACGACGAACGGAAGGGTTCGAAGCGGTTTCTTCACAAGAAACTCGACCCTAACATCATATAATCAATAAATCAACGATCATACGATGAAGAATAATCGTAGAACGTCCGAAAACCCCTCTAAGACATTCTACCGAACACCTTCAAGGCGTCGATCAAGAACTCAACCAAAACAACGAATCGATACGATCCAACCATGGAATAACAAGGTAAATAATATAATACATCTAAATAATCATCAATCCATTACAATCCTAAGTTAAATCGGATTAAACGGCTGAAAACAACCAAAACACTCAAATTCCCCAAAACTAGATTTCTAGAAAATCTGACCTGATTCGCTCGATCAAGGGATGTTATAGGATGGATGATTGATGATATGAACTCCATGAATTTATGGATTGATTGTCCAACAACATCTCTCCATGATAACCACACCTCCAACCGCGGAAGAGAAGTAAAAGAATGAGAAAAATGGTGAAAAACCCGTCTGCAGGGCCTTAAATAGGATGCCTGCCGGTAGAGTTACGTACGTAACCGGCCAAGGGCTTACGTATGTAACCGGACATGGCCGAGACACTGCCCAAAAATGCCGGAAGTGTTATGTACGTAACCGGCCAAGGCTTACGTACGTAATCGGCCTTACGGCCATAACTCGGCCAGGGGTGGCCTGGCCCCAACATGCCCGGCCATGACTCGGCCGGGGCCAACTCCGACGGCCCGAACGACCCCGAAACCCGAAGCTGAATATGAATCGAAGATACAATTACGAAGTACTCGCAAAGACGAATTCGAGCACTAAGAGAACACACGATTCCGACCACCCGAAGGCTCAAAATTCGACAACGGAAAGTAATTACCCCAAACTTTGGGAAATTACGAAAATGGCCCAAAACGTCCGAAATACACGATACACGATCGAAACACCAAGCCGAAGCTCGCAACATGAATAATAACATTAAATGACTTTACGAGAAACTCGAAACAATAGTTTCAGACGAGATTCGCAAGAATCGAACTCAGGTGCGGAAAAACCACTTAAGAACACGGAACTCAACAAAACGATACCGAAACGAACTCGGATGACAAAAAGTGCAGAATTAAATACTCTCGGAATGACGAAACGATCACGAAAGAGTCATCAAAACGGGCCCCCGTCGAAAAAAAAATAAAATTACTGAAGTCCGAAATTACGGGTATTACATTCTACCCTCCTTAAAAGAAGTTTCGTCCCGAAACTTAAAACAAGTAATGAGAAGCAAAATCCCGCCAGTAAAACTCAACGATATTCACAAAAACCGAAAAACTCGCGCCAATGGCGAAACGTTACAAGCAACGCAAAAGAATATACGGCGTGAAAACACGTTCCATGACGACCAACACAACGCCACCGGTAAAGACAACAAGTGACGAGCGTCATCAAACAGATAATACAATCAAGTCGATTATCCGAACAATCGCAAAACACAATGAACGAAAATCAACACGATTGACCAACCTAACGGTACATCAATCAACATGCGAGCCAATCGCTGAACAAATACGGAATTCCACCGCCCAAGGGTTGGAAGATCGAAAACGATACTAATTTCCCGAACTTAAAGAAATTAGGAAGGAGTCTGAACGCTCAACAATCAAGAAACGGGGTCAACAAAAACTGAACAATCAATGATCCAACCACAACGATCGAGACAACAAAAATCGAACAATCATGTTTGGATCACGAAGAACAATAAGGTTCAACCGACAACTCCGAGGTTCACATCTCGACTCGAGACAAAACATGCTCCGATGAAACAACAAGATGTGCACTTACATAAGATCCACAGGAAAGGGAATAGCAATTGAAAAGTCACAACGACAAACGAGTAATTCCGAAACAATACCACCCTCGTTCGATCAACAAAATCAAGGGACAGGGCAAGCTCAGAAAATGTTAACAAACATAAACGAGTCGACAGAGTCGAAAACACAGAAGTTCCAAATCCGAACCACTTCGAATAAAAGAACTTAATTTCCAAAGTTCGAAACAACAAGGTAAGGAAATAACATAACATACAACTGATAGACCACGCCCCTCAGGGACTCTTCGGAGCCGGTCTTGATATCAATGCTCAAGTCTGTGCCTCGGAAGGCTCGGTAATCAACTCACAAAACTGAACATGATGTCCCTCGAGTCCGCACTTGAAACGCGTCACAGGCGAGGAAGGACAAATTGCACGTACATTCCCCCGGCACATCACGGTTGAAATGCCTCGGCTCGGCATACCAAAAATACAGATGCTAGATACAATGGAACATAACACCGCAAAACAACATACCGGAGATGCCAACTCAGCATAACATATCAACGCATACAAAAATCACAACAACAACGGCATCGTTCGACGATTACAATGGCCCGAATGATAGCCAACACACAATCACAAACATCATGAAACAATCACCCATATGCATAAACGCACAAAAATCCAAGCTTTAACAACTCACACTCGTGAGACAACACGCAAATCACCACGAGGCGATAAACAGTAAACACCAGTTTACACCTCTCACAGAGGGCTAGTACAACAAATGCGTGACAACGCCTCGATGTTCATGCCACCAATTCGATCATACTCGGGAGAAAACATCATAACGACAACGCGAACATCATACATACATATCCAGCCCTGAAACGGGAATGGATAGGTTTTAAAAACGAAAACCTCCTTTTGAAAATAATTTATAAAAACACCGGTTGATCTTGAGTATCACCTTTCAAAAAAGTACAAATGTGAAACATCGTTATCGAGACTTTGGAGAACCATTTCGCACTTGATAAAAATGAGGACACTTTCTCTTAGTGAAAAACTTTCAGAATATTCGACCCTCGGGTCTAAGTAAAAGTGTTTCTAAAACATTGAAAATATCTAAAAACATTTTGGTCCTCGAGGTAGAAGAATTTTGAAACATATTGTGGCACCTTGGATGTACCACGAGAAAATAATTCATTTTAAAAGTACGTCTCGAAATTTATTTTCTAAGATACTCAAGGTTTTCAAAGATAATTCAATGAGCTAGAATGCCCAAAAATTTCAGGTAATTACACGGAACATTATAGCACCGTGGGTCCCACGCCGGAACCCACCAGGCTAAAAACCATTTACAAAAACGCCATAAAGGCCGATGACGGTAATATTTCAAAAACTCATAAAAGCCATTTACAAAATACTAAATACCGTCATAAGAATTTCGCCAAAACGATCAAGGCCATAATGCCAAAAACTCGGTTAAGGGAATCGGTTTTCGAAATAAAACTCAGTCGGTAAAATACCGAAAGCCTTTACAAAAGAACTCACGCAGCAGATAAAAGAAATACAGTCCAACATGCACAATCCAGCAACACTACTCCTCATATGAACGAAATATAAGAGTCAAATAACCACATATCACGAAATCAAAATCCATAATAGGATTCCGTCAATTAACTCATAATCATACCTGTAACTCGCATCAAACGAGGCACAAACACAAAGAAGGGAAACTTACATCCACAGGTCGCACGAAGATGATGATCTCCCCACGATACTAATCACCACCAAAAAACTCAGACGACGCATCGCGACACGACTCAGTCAGATAAAATCTGACGAAACAAGACTCAAACAACGTGACTTGACCCGACAACCTAGGTTTCCACAACCTAAGCTCCGATACCATTTATGTAACACCCCCAATCCGCTCAGGGAGATTACATGCCGTAGAACCTTTCCTCAAGGATCTACCAGGATGGTAACAACAAAGGAACAACTCGATGATGCCTTTAAGGCTACAATAACTCAGTAGACCGACTTAGTCTTTCAATAAAAACATACAACTCAATTACAATTCATGCCCACGCATGGGTCAAAATACAACAACTCCCGTACAACGGGGAAAAATTACTGCAGCGAAAAATAAAGTACAACTGAACCAAATCTCAACATACGGTTCCACATGTGATTAGTATCGATCATCTTTCATCATCCTCCATGCCGACCCTGTGCCACGCTCCCTGGAACCTAAATGCAATACAGACATCCACCCCCCGAATACTCGGGGGTTAGCAAAACTCCACTGTTTTGCTAGTGCAAGTAAAAAGTAAAAATACGAGTCATACAATTCAAATTCCAAGAATACGATAATCAGGAATCCTCAAAGATTCAAAAACAACGAAACAAATACTTCCCGAGGCAAGAATTTGAGTAAAACTTTCCACATCCGAAAGATCACAAATAACAAGAACAGTTTGCAAAACAGTTTAAAATACCCTCGGGAATTTTAATAGAAAACAACTTAGGATTATCAAATCCTTCTCTTTCCAAAATCAACAAGGTCACAACCCAAAGGTTTTGTTTTCACACATAGAAAACCGACAACAATTTACAGGGCCAAAACCCAAGTCACGTGTCCTCGACGGACATAAAATCAACACAACATAATCACATACAAGCATCCCTAGGACCGGGACGAAGCCACAAATCCCACTCGAGGCCTCTAAGGACCCTCCCGAGCTGGCCACAATTTTACAACAAATCACGCACATGCATCGCCTAGGACCGGGACGAAGCCACAAATCCCACTCGAGCCCTCTAAGGACCCTCTCGAGCTGGCTAGCGAAACAAACTCAAACCACTCATAAGTTATCTTGACATCGTACTCGCAAGTACCGATTCTCGGAGCCCTCTCCAGACCTACCCGATTAGATAACCTTATGGTCAAATCATACACATTGGCTGTACTCGCAAGTACACACCGCCAGAGTCCTCACAGGTCCCTACCCGGTCAAACATCAATCGAACATACCCACAAGTTATCGTGACATCGCACTCGCAAGTAACGATTCTCGGAGCCCTCTCCAGACTTACCCGAATTGATAACCTTGTGGTCAAATCATACACACTGGCTGTACTCGCAAGTACACGCCGCCGGGGGCCTCACAGGTCCCTACCCGGTCAAACATTAATCGAACATACCCACAAGTTATCGTGACATCGCACTCGCAAGTGACGATTCTCGGAGCCCTCTCCAGACCTACCCGAATTGATAACCTTGTGGTCAAATCATCAATGCATCGAGTTCACAACAACAACAACAACAAGTGAATTCGTAGGGTTCAATTAATCATTCACGAGGCACAATATTCACAAAATACACGCGTTTTGAAAGTGAGCCCTTAAAGAGGCTAAACCGAATCTTATGAAAGTTCAAATCAAACGATCAAACAAACACATAGAGAGGATCACTAATTATCATATTCACAAAACAAGAATTGTATGGACAAGGTACTTGCCTCGAAACCACAAGCAACGGAACCACGAATGGACATGGCTCAGCTGGAAAGCTTCGAAACGCCCGATGCTATCGAAACGGAAGACGGCGACGAACGGAAGGGTTCGAAGCGGTTTCTTCGCAAGAAACTCGACCCTAACATCATATAATCAATAAATCAATGATCAAACGATGAATAATAATCGTAGAACGTCCAAAACCCCCTCTAAGACATTCTACCGGACACCTTCAAGGCGTCGATCAAGAACTCGACCAAAACAACGAATCGATATGATCCAACCATGGAATAACAAGGTAAATAATATGATACATCTAAATAATCATCAATCCATCACAATCCTAAGTTAAATTAGATTAAACGGCTGAAAACAACCAAAACACCCAAATTCCCCAAAACTAGATTTCTAGAAAATCTGACCTGATTCGCTCGATCAAGGGATGTTATAGGATGGATGATTGATGATATGAACTCCAAGACTTCATGGATTGATTGTCCAACAACATCTCTCCATGATAACCACACCTCCAGCTGCGGAAGAGAAGGAAAAGAATGAGAAAATGGTGAAAAACCCATCTGCAGGGCCTTAAATAGGCTGCCTGCCGGCAGAGTTACGCACGTAATCGGCCAAGGGCTTACGCACGTAACCGGCCATGACCGAGACACTGCCCAAAAATGCCGGCAGTGTTACGTACGTAACCGGCCAAGGCTTACATGCGTAACTGGGCTTACGGTCGTAACTGCCGGGCCCTTACGACCGTAACTCGGCCAGGGGTGGCCTGGCCCCAACATGCCCGGCTATGACTCGGCCGGGGCCAACTCCGACGGCCCTAAAGACCCCAAAACCCGAACCTGAATACGAATCGAAGATATGGTTATGAAGTACTCGCAAATACGAATTCGAGCACTAAGAGAACACACGATTCCGACCACCCGAAGGCTCGAAATTCGACAACGGAAAGTAATTACCCCAAACTTTAGGAAATTACGAAAATGGCCCAAAACATCCGAAATACATGATACACGATCGAAACACCAAACCGAAGCTCGCAACATGAATAATAACATTAAATGAACTTACAAGAAACTCGAAACAACAGTTTCGGACGAGATTCGCAAGAATCGAACTCAAGTGCGGAAAAACCGCTTAAGAACACGGAACTCAACAAAACGATATCGAAACGAACTCGGATGACAAAAAGTGCAGAATTAAATACTCTCGGAATGACGAAACAATCACGAGTGAGTCATCAAAACGGGCTCCCGCCAAAAAAAAAAGAAAATTACCGAAGTCCGAAATTGCGGGTATTACAGATACATCTTCGCTTGCAAGATTTTAAAAGCATGAGTGCCTATAATTTAGAGTTATTCAGAATCATCTCTACTTTGAAGCTTTGTGGTGAAAAAATACCTGATGAAGATATGCTTGAGAAAACATTCTCCACGTTCAACGCTTCAAATATGATCTTGCAACAACAATATCGTGAGCGTGGTTTCAAAAAATACTCTGAACTCATATCTTGTTTATTGGTCGCTAAGCAAAACAATGAGTTGCACATGCAAAACCACGAATTACGACCGACTGGTTCCGCAGCATTGCCTGAAGCCAATGCTACATTCAATCATGGAAATGGGCGTGGACGTGGCAGCGGATACAAGCGTGGAATTGACCGCGGATATGGACGTGGACGTGGTTTTGGACATGGCACAACACATAGCGAAATATCCAGCAACAAAAGGCACAAAGTATCCAATGATAGTAACCCATCCAAAAGGGAAGAAAAATGCCATATATGTGACATGACTGGACACTGGTCACGTACCTGTCGTACGGCAACACACCTCGTGGACCTTTATCAGAAATCAATCAAGGAAAAAGAAAAGATTGAAACTAATGTCCTTGATTATGACGGTCCACTTGATACGACTCACTTGGATGTCTCTGATTTCTTTGCTCATCCAAAAGGAGTTATTGATCACTTGATTGGGGGTGGTGTGTTAGACGACATTGATTAGTTTGAGAATTGTTGCTTTGTTATTTTCTTTGATTGGGAATTTTTATTTCCGTCAGTATGATGATTTGCTTTTGAACTAGTTATTTTTGGAATGGTTATTTCATAATAAATGAATTTAATTCTAAAAGTTCCTTTAAATTACTACAGAAATTTCAAATGGATGCTTGTGATATTTGTCTAGCTGATAGTGCAACTACGCACACCATTCTCCAAGATAAGAAATACTTTCTCAAATTAACATTAGCAGAAGATAATGTTAATAACATATCAGGTGCATCAAACATCATTGAAGGCTCCGGAAGAGCATGTATTATTTTACCAAATAATACTAAATTAGTTATAGATTGTGCACTTTACTCTAGTAAATCGAGAAGGAATTTACTAAGTTTTAAGGATATTCGCTGCAATTGATACCACATTCAGACAATGCAAGAAGGTAATAATGAGTATCTTTGTATAAATTCTTTTGTGTTTAGCCAGAAGCAAACAAAAGAAAAATTCTCAACATTATCGTCTGGAATGTATTACACACTCATAAAAGCAATTGAGTCAAATCATGTCATGAACCTGAAGTTCAATGACCCAAAAGCTTTATGCTCTGGCATGAAAGATTTGGACATCCTGGAGCAACTATGATGCGTCGAATACTCAATACTTCATACGGGCATAACATAAAGATCCATAAGATTCTTTTAGCAAATGAAATATCGGTTTTGGAATTTTTTTTCCCAAACTCTTACCTCGATTTTCGTTATGTTTAAATCTTTGAGGATTCCTGATTATTATTGTTCTTGGAACTTGTATTGTATCGCTCGTATTTTGCACTTGTTCTTGCACTAGCAAAACAGTGGAGTTTTGCTAACCCCCGAGTATTCGGGGAGTGGATGTCTGTATTGCATTCAGGTTTTGAAGCATAGCACAGGGTCGGCATGAAGGATTATGAAAGATGAACGATACTAATCACACGAGGACCCGTTGATGTCGTATTGGTTTAGTTGTAGTTTATTTTCCGTTGCAGTATTCTTTCCTCGTTGTACGGGAGTGTGTTGTATTCAACCCCCCCTGCGTGGACATGTAATGTGTTTGAGTTGTATGTATTTATTGAAAGACCAAATCGGTCTACTGAGTCATTTTAGCCTTAAAGGCATTGTCGAGATGTTTAACGTTGTTACCAGCCTGGTAGATCCTTGAGGAAAGGTTCTACGGCGTGTAATATCCCTAAGCGGATTGGGGGTGTTACATATGTGCTCTCACTAATCCCGATCGCTAACTTTTATGATCAACATATTTTAGATGAAGTTGGAATACGTCAGGGCATAATGGTTGTCATATATAACATCAGGTTCAAAAGTTTATTGACATACTATTGTACTGAGTTTCACTTATGATCTTTCCTTGCAGTGATCTCAATGCGGCTCTATCCAGTATTATTTTCTCCAATCAATTCCCATGGTTTCGGCCTGCATCAAATCATCCAATGATTAACATTCTAATAACTTATTATTCATGAATAACCATTATTCAATTATTATAACATTAAATATGCACGTATTATAATAATTAATAAGAAATAAATAATAACCTTATTAAATATGACAATTGATTTATGTAGTTACTTATTTTATGGATAGAATTATGTATTCTATATTTGATGAGAAGGTCAGTGAATCTACATTTAATATATATATATATTGTAATTAATGTATGAATGACATTTATACCCCCTAAACCCTAGATGTGTAACTATAAATAAAGGTCTTCGACCCTCACAACAATACACGCATCATTCTTCTTCCCTTTCATTTCCTCTCTTTTTCTCTCAAGTTCATAACACGTTATCAGCACGATTCTTCTACGAATTAAATTAATCGTAGGTTTCTCTCACAAGGTTGCATCTCGTCCTTCTCGCTTACTTGGTTCACAACTACCCTACGAACACGCACACCTTTTTGTTGAGAATTAGCTCCGAATGTTTCATATACATCATAAGCTTGTCTCTCCGTTAACCCCCAAAACGAACCACCGGCTGCGTTATCCACAACACCTTGGCAATATTGAGTCAATCCATCGTAGAAGAATGTATTAAGTAGTTGAAGCGAATAGTGATGGTGTGGACATTGAATGAGGAGCATCTTGAATCGGTCCCATGCTTCGTGAAATGCCTCTCTATCTTGTTGTCCGAATGTTGAGATTTGGGTTCTCAACTGTGTAGTCTTCGAATGAGAGAAATACTTGGTAATGAATTTATCGTAAACTTCATCCCACGTTCTTAATGAGACCGGTGCTAAAGTCATCAACCACTGTTTCGCCCCATCTTTGAGTGTATACGGGAAGAACTTCATTCTTAGTTGATCCTCGCTCAACCCATTTAATGGGAAGTTGTCAATCGACACATAGAAGTCTCGGATGAACGACAATGGGTCCTCACGTGCTAATCCATGGAATGAGAGCAATTGCTCGATGTGAAATCTGCTGATGTGGTAGTTCCTTGCTTCCGGTGCTAATTGGATGCACGAGATGACGGTGTTAACCATGGGCTTTGGATAGTCCCGCATTAGATGCTCAACCGGAGGATGTTGCAGCATATTGTAGTTTGCTCTCATCCCATATTAAGGCCCTGGATAATAGTTCGTGCCATATTGTACTCCAATGGGTGGTTGTCTCGGATAAAAGTACCTCCCTTGTTGAGCTTCGGGTATCTCTTGATTGCGCCTAACATTCTCATATCTCGGAAATCTCGGTTGATGAATGTTTTCTTCATATAAATTTTGCGCAACATTCTCATGTCTCGGTTGACGAGTGTTTTCTTCCTGGAGCAAAACTCGCTCTTCAAGATCAGGATTCTCCTCGTCGTTTGCCATTGATGATGTGGCTATTGTTTTTGGTACTCTAATTCTTTGGACCTCGTCTATGTGTGGAAGAACCGGGTTTCCCAACGCTCTCCTACCAAGCATAAACAAGAAAAGTTAGAGTGACTTTTATAGTTAGTCGAAAACAATGAAAATAGAAAAATGATTGAGAAAAATGATTCAACTATTATTAAAACAAGATCAAAAATTAAACGCCAACTCCCCGGCAACGGCGCCAAAAACTTGGTGAACAAATTAAAAACTCGCAAGTGTATGAATCGCTTTTGTAGGTAGCGACAAGTAACTCCGAGGTCGATCCCACAAGAAGTTGGAAACAGTTTGCAGTTCGATTATGTTTAGCAAATAGTCGAATTAACAAAAGTAAAGTAAATTAAAACACGGTGAATGATTCGATTGAGATGTAAAACCGTAAACACAAGTGCGGAAAATTAAATTAATAGCTAAGCGTTAAAAATACCGAATTTAAGGTTGGATTTTATAGATATTACAATTATGAGAAAGATATGGGAGTTTAGAATCACTGACACACACGTTATCAATCAATAGTTTCGATACTCGAGGAATTTAAGGTTTGGAATTACCGATTGCTCACAATTAAAAGAAATCCGGTTGATGGCGGCAAATTATAAAAATCGCGATTGTTCTTTTCGAAAACAAGAGAAACTCCTTGGATGGGGATGAATTCCTACTAACAATCGACTAGCTAAATACCTTTGATGGGGTAATTCTCTAAAAGATCGCGGAAAAAGGTTTAGAATATTCACAAACACTTTTATCGGGTCGTTTGATGGCGAATACCGACAAAAACCCTCGATTTTGACAATAATAACAACTATGAAATAGGTTTGATGATCTAAATCATAAGTTCTTTTGCGTCGAAACAATATTCGTGCACAATATCATCAAGAACACCGAGCAAAATGATAGAACAACGAAAGAGGAACAATCCCAAACTCATACCCGGAAAATCAATCAAAACTAACAACCAAGAACATGTGTGGTTCAATCTAAAAACCCATATGATAAGATTAGCTACTCATGATCATTTCAACAATAATAGCAAAAATCATAGAAAAAAACATGGTAGAAATCTTCCCTTGCAAAAACGAAATCGAAGCCCGAGAAAGGTTTGATGTTCTTTCTTCAAAAACGAACAAAATCTCCTTACAAATTGTAATACCACCGGTATTTCATGCTTAATTACCTTGTACTGTATGATTTCTTGTAATGTGATGATGTTTTTTCTTATTTAAGATTTCATTAAATGTTATGCAACTGTACAATGTAAATGAAATGGAGGTGACACGCCTTAACGCCGTTGGACGATCGTCGGTGCGAATATGACGATGGACAACGTCTTGTTCCCCGACAATTGTTGACGAGTGGAAAGGACGGTCACCCCGAGATGGTTAAAATGTGATATGTGGCTAAAGGATTGAATGTCTAACGCACGCTATAGTATATGCCTAACATACGCTAAATTTTTAGTATTACGTAAGTTAAGGTAACTAGCTTACGTACATAACGGGTGAGATGGTCTCCCGACCAGAATCTTCCTTTTGATGCGGATGAAGCTACTTTCAGTGGGCTACAGGACAAACAAGTCAACTCTTCATAGCGTACACTATCCTCCAAGCTTAACGTACTCTACGGACTGGAGCCTTACGTACGTAAAGACGACTTACGTACGTAACACATGGGCACATTTCAGTCAGTGGCCTCTGGACGTCCTTTACGTACGTTAACGATTATACATAGCGTATGTAAAATGCATTACGTACGTAAATCCTAGAACGTTAACGTACGTTAATGAAATCGAGTGTTATAAAATAACACCCCCACCTTCATTTCTCCCGTCCCAAAACTTGAAGTGAAGAACTCTTGAAGCTTTTCCACAGCCTTATACTCAATTGTTGGCCTCTCATACACTTGAATTAACATAGAGAAGGTGATGTCGTAGCTCCGGTGAAGATTATCCAAGTCATTCAACCCATTCCTCGTTTCTCCTCGTGGCTCTTGTTGATTTGTCATCTCTCCTCATTGTTCTTCATCTTCTAAGGTAAGTCTATCAATACTTGGAGTAATCTCTTCAATGTTGTTGATTATTACTCGTTAGATTACGGATACTTGGGTAGATTTTAATCTCGTAGATGATCTAAACGAACGAACTTGTAGTAATCGGAGTTATCATTGTTCGTATATTTTATTTTCATACAACTCGTTGTAACAATCACATGCGAGAACTTCCATCTCAATTTACATTTGGATCATATATAATCGATGAATCAATTGTAGAAGAATTTCGTAGGAATTCTTCACCGTTTGATAAACTAGTCATAACTTACTCTTGCAATATGATGATCAACATTAACATTAATAGGGGAATTAATTCGAGACCGTCTATCGTACTCGTAATAGAGAATTGGATTAGGAGTATGGGATTTGATTATGCTATGGTTGTTTGTTGCCAACCGAATGATGATAGGGATAAACTTGTTGAGCAAATCGATGTATCTAGCGTTAACCGTAGAATTGAACGGTATAATGGTACGTAATGCTTATGAACATAGAAAAACGATACTAATATTGGTAATTAAGACTACGCTAGGAATCCGGTTAGGGAAGGGAGACTAGTTTTATTCATCATGATCCGTACGAGGTGTTAATCGGATATTACGTGACTAGGTTAAGCTCGAGCGTACGTGGAGATCCCGGTTATCATAAAGCACCTACCGTCGGTTCACAGGCAAGTGAAATCTTGCTAGAGAAATGCTAATATTATTGTAATGTTCATATTTATGAATGTGCCATTGTTGATGAATGCCGACGGTTGTCTTTCTCTAAAATGTGTTATAAATGGGCCGATGTGTTGGGGATAAAACATGTATGGTACCCGTATGAAAATGTGTTAGAGGATAAGACCCGAATTGGGCACCTATGTTCCGGGGTATTCACGTGTGGATACTTTCGTGACCCTTGGTTGCGACCTTGGGGTTTATGTGATAAAAAGAGAAAGTCAACGTCGGTCGCGTGGTGAAATATTTTCTGTTGGTTATATGGCATTATGTTCGGTAAAATTGTGTATATCATTGATAATGATCGTTATTGGTATGCATTCTCTAACCCTGGTTACCTGGCATGAATTGTCGTGCCACGTAAATTTGTTGATTATGTGCAGGACATTTCTAAGGGGTCCAGTCAGACTTGAACGGTGTTGGAATAAACTTTCGCCGCTGCTTAAATTAAATTTGGTCTGTAAAACCTCTGTTATATAACAATTGAACTTTGAAATATGTTTCTCCTTAAAACCTTTCGGATCATGTTATGTAACCGTGAACTTATTGTTTTATTGCAATTTCTTTAAAATATTTATTTTCTAAACTAGCCTTGTGGGTCCCACGTGGGATTCACGACACTGTAACACCTCGGGAGATTTAGGGGGTGTTACAGAAAATGGTATCAGAGCATCGGCTCCTGGCTTAATAAAATTTCTCCTAATTTTCAAAGTTATTCCAGTCCAACACCCCAAGCGACCGTAATTCCTCGTGGAAATGCAAAGTAAGTGATATGTGTGTTTTCTGTCTGGAAACTACATTTAATTGTAAACTGTGTGTGAAACTGGCTTTAGATTAATACTGTCAGTAATGGCACGCCGAGGAGCTAAGAGAGTGGCGAATGATGCTCAGGGTTCCTCCGCAAACCACGATGGGGACAGGAATACTGCCGAGACCCATCCTGCTGGGGACCAGCCGCCACCAATTAATCAAAACAATCAGGAGGCGGAACGCCAGAATAACAACCCGAGAGGCATGGACCCGGCTTTTGTTCAGGCCCTTGCCCAAGATATAGCCATGTTAATTGATCAGGTCAACCAGGTGGAACGGATACCGGTCATCAATGTGGAAGAAAACGCAGGAAGGGACCGATGGTTGGGAGAGATGCTGAAGGCTAGGCCTCCGTTGTTTGATGGGGTAGGGGAGAAACACGTGGACGACTGGATTTCTGAAATGGAGACTGCTTTCGAGGTGATTGGATGCCCAGAGAACCGAAAGGTGCCGCTCGGGGTTAATCAACTCTGTGACACCGCTGCCCGCTGGTGCAGGACTTACAGGCCAGAGGACCGAGTGGTCGGATGGACCGAATTTGCCTGACTACTGCGGAGCGAGTACTGTCCCAGATCAGCCCAAACCGCTCGCGCGCGAGAATTTTGATCTTTGGACCACAAAATATGCCAAGATTTAAATCATTCGGGCCTACCGAACCGAGCTAAGTTACATCTCGTAGATGGTTCCATCAGAAGATCAACGAATATGCCACCTTGCACAGAGGTTGCCGGAGGATGTACAACGCTATGCCGCCGGATTCCACTGCACGACTCTGAGAGTGTACGAAGACGTGGTCACAGCTTATGCCGATACTTTTGTTAATACCGACACCGGACATAACTCGAAGAAGCAAAAGACATCGGTTCAGTCAGGGAGCAACAAAAAAACGAACTCGGGGCCCGCATCTTCTTTCAAGTCAGCAGTTTCGTACCAACAGAAGGGTGTATCTAATCGGCCTTACCGTAGGGACTGTTTCAATTGTGGCATGTCCAGACATACTAAGGATCGGTGCCAGAAGTCGTCTACCAAATGTTTCACTTGCGGAAAGAGTGGACACATGTCTCGTTACTGCTGGCGGGCCAATCCCACTCAGAACTCAGCTTCCCAACCAAGTCAACAAGGCTCTATGCAATCCCCCAGGACGCCTGCTATTTCCAACTACCGAGCTCCATCCCACCAGACTCAACCACCGCCACACGGTGCCGGACGAGGCCGTGGGCACGGCGATGGTACTTCATCCTTTTCGGAGTTAGTGCCGTCCCGCGTATTTGAGCTGAGGGCTACGAATGGTCAGTCCGCGCCGGCTATTTCAGGTACTCTTCCTGTTAACTCTCAGCCAGTGCATGTACTATTCGATACCGGAGCCACACATTCATTTATATCTGTGGAATGTGTTGAACGTTTAAATCCTGCTTGTGTACCTTGTGAGTCCTTTACTGTTAAACTACCCGAGGGTAGTAGAATAGGCAGCAATCTAAAGGTTCGAGACTGTCAGATCTGCATCGATGATCATAGTTAGACCGCTAATCTTATGGTCTTCCCGCTTCAGAATGAAGATATCATATTAGGTATGGACTGGATGCCATTGCACAGGACGGTCTTGGATACCTACCACTTGACTATTCCCATTACGGCTCATGACGGTACCACACATGTTATCAGAGGACGAGAACACTTCAGTACGAAAGAGTCTCTCAGCCTCCTCGCATCGGAAGTCTCCTGCAACTCTTGAAGGAAGTACTATTGGTGTTATGTTCTTCAGGAGGATACTCCACAACTTACGATCGCAAACATTCTGGTGGTGAATGAATTTCTAGACGCCTTTCTCGATGAACTACCAGGGCTGCCACCGCACCGAGAAGTTGACCTCTCCATTGAACTCGAGCCGGGGACAAGACCTATTTCCAAAGCTCCTTACAGGATGGCGCCGGCCGATATGAAGGAATTAAAGATACAGCTCGAAGATCTGTTGGAGAAAGGGTTGATCCGCCCGAGCACCTCACCATGGGGCGCGCCAGTACTTTTTGTTAAGAAGAAAGACAACTCTCTACGCTTGTGCATTGACTATAGGGAACTAAATAAGGCTACTATCAAGAATCGTTATCTACTTCCAAGAATCGATGACCTATTGGATCAATTACAAGGGGCAGTTGTGTTTTCAAAGATCGATCTACGGTCCGGATATCACCAATTGAGGATTCGGGAGGAAGATATACCCAAGACTGCATTTCGATCGAGGTATAGACATTATGAGTATATCGTGGTATCATTCTGGTTGACTAATTCCAGTCGTTTTTATGGAACTAATGAACAGAGTTTTGATTGACTTCCTCGATAAGTGCGTGGTGGTTTTTATTGACGGCATCCGGATCTATTCCCCAAGCCGACATGAACACGAGGAACATTTGAGGCAAGTGATGAGCATGTTAAGGCAACACCAACTTTACGCGAAACTTTCCAAGTGCGAATTCGGGATGCCGGAGGTAATTTTTCTCAGACATGTTGTTTCGGCAGAAGGCGTCATGGTCGATCCACAAACGATCTAGACAATAATAAGTTGGGAACCGCCGAAGAACATCAAAGAGGTAAGGAGTTTCCTAGGATTGGCGGGTTACAATCGAAGATTCGTCGAGTCTTTTTCCTGTATCGCTCGACCGTTAACGAACCTACTGATTAAGAGCACCAAATTTGTATGGACGGCAGACTGCCAGAAGAGCTTCGATGAGCTCAAGAGTAGGCTAACTACTGCTCTAGTGCTAGTGTTACCATAGGGAATGGAAGGATTCATTATATACACGGATGTATCTAACCATGGACCGGGGTGTGTCTTCATGCAGAATGACAGTCATAGCGTACGCATCTTGACAACTAATGCCGTACGAAGTGAATTACCCGACGCACGACTTGGAGCTAGACGCAGTGGTGCATGCCCTCAAGATTTGGAGGCACTATCTTTACGGAGTTACTTGCAAGATTTTCACGGATCATAAGAGCTTGAAGTATATCTTCACTCAGAGAGAATTAAACATGAGACAGAGGCGCTGGTTGGAGCTAATCAAGGACTACGATGTGGAAATCTCCTATCATCCCGGGAAATACAATGTGGTAGCTGATGCTCTTAGTTGGAAAACTACACAAGAAGTGATGGTATCCATCATAACAGTTCAGCCCGAACTGCAGCAAGACATCAGGAGAAGCAGTACTGAAGTATGGATACAACGTAGGCAAGGACAATTGTGCTCAATCAATAAACATTCATCCTTACTAGACGAGATACGTCTAGCACATATGGATGATCCCAAATTACATGCGATTGGTGCAAGAATCGAGGGAGGAGATGTTTCTGACTATAAAATCCAGGGTGATTTGGTGAGGTTCAAGAACAGGATCTGTATCCCGCCGAATGACGGGCTGAAGCAGACTATACTGAAGGAGGCGCACTCCACTCCCTATTTGCGAAAGAGTTTTTGGTGGAAAATATGAAATGGGAAGTTGCTAGATTCGTCACCCGATGTATGACGTGCCAACAAGTGAAGATTGAACACCGCAGACCATCCGGAATCATGTAACCCCTACCCATCCCGTAGTGGAAATGGGAGAGCATATCGATGGATTTTGTCACTAAGCTACCAACGGCGGTGGGAGGAAAGGATATAATTTGGGTCATTGTTGATCGATTGACGAAATTGGCACATTTCATTCCTATTCAAGAGATAACCGGGACAGAGCAATTGACCGCCATTTTCATCAGGGAGATCGTGAGGCTGCACGGCGTTCCCTCGTCCATCATTTTGGATAGGGACACCAGATACGTGTCTCGTTTTTGGAAAGCTGTCCATAAAGCTATGGGGACCCAAATACATTTTAGCATGGCTTATCACCCTCAGACGGATGGACAGACCGAACGTACGATTCAAACCTTGGAAGATATGTTGAGGGAATGTGTGCTCGATTGGGGTAAGGATTGGGCTAGACATCTGGGATTAGTGGAGTTCTCGTACAACAATAGCTGGCATGCAAGCATAGGCATGGCACCGTTTGAGGCCCTGTATGGGCGAAGATGCAAGTCGTCGTTATGCTGGGATGATGCTTCTGACACCGCGGTTACCGAGTTAGATCTGATCCAGGAGTCCATTAAGAAGATCTCTATCGTTCAAAAGCACATGCTAGCCGCACAGAGCCGGCAGAAATCTTATGCCGAAACCGACAGCGACCGTTAGAATTTGCGGTCGGGGATCATGTTTGGGTCAAAGTATCACCTATACGGGGTATCCGGCGTTTCGGCCAAAAAGGCAAGTTAAGACCGAGGTTTATTGGCCCGTTTGAGATTTTGGACCGGGTAGGGAAGCTCGCGTATCGATTAGCTCTACCGCCGCATCTAGATGGAGTGCATAACGTCTTTCACACCTCCCAGTTAAGGAAGTATGTCTATGATCCGAGTGACAAACTCAATTTCTAAGAAGTGGAAATTTCCGATGATGCTACCTTTAGAGGGGTACCGATCGCCATCTTGGATCGGCGTATGAAGATATTGCGAAATAAAGCCATACCCCTCGTAAAGGTTCAGTGGTCGCACCACGGCATGGAAGAAGCGACTTGGGAAACCGAGTCGAGCATGAAGGAGAGTCATCCCGAGTTATTTTCATAGTTTCCGGACGAAACTATTTTTAAGGGGGGCGATATGTAATACCACCGGTATTTCATGCTTAATTACCATGTACTGTGTGATTTCTTGTAATGTGATGATGTTTTTATTTATTTATTATTTCGTTAAATGTTATGCAACTGTACAATGTGGATGAAATGGAGGTGGCATGCCTTGACGCCGTTGGACGATCGTCGGTGCAAATATGACGGTGGCCAACGTCTTGTTCCCCGATAATTGTTGACGAGTGGAAAGGACGGTCACCCCGAGATGGTTAAAATGTGATATGTAGCTAAAGGATTGAATGTCTAACGCACGCCATAGTATATGCATAATGTACGCTAAAATTTAAGTATTACGTATGTTAAGGTAACTAGCTTACGTACGTAACGGGTGAGCTGGTCTCCCAACCAGAATCTTCCTTTTGACGCGGATAAAGCTACTTTCGGCGGGCTAGAGGACAAACGAGTCTACTCTTCATAGCGTACGCTATCCTCTAAGCTTAACGTATGCTACGGACTGGAGCCTTACGTACGTAAAGACGACTTACATATGTAATACATGGTCACATTTCAGTCAGTGGCCTCTGGAAGGCCTTTACCTACGTCAACCATTATACATAGCGTATGTAAAACGCATTACGTACGTAAATCCTGGAACATTAACGTACATTAATGAAATCAAGTGTTATAAAATAACACTCCCACCTTCATTTCTCCCATCCCAAAACTTGAAGTGAAGAACTCTTGAAGCTTTTCCACAGCCTTATACTCAATTCTTGGCCTCTCATACACTTGAATTAACATAGAGGAGGTGATTTCGTAAGCTCCGGTGAAGATTATCCAAGTCATTCAACCCATTCCTCGTTTCTCCTCGTGGCTCTTGTTGATTTGTCATGTCTCCTCATTGTTCTTCATCTTCTAAGGTAAGTCTATCAATCCTTGGAGTAATCTCTTCAATGTTGTTGATTATTACTCGTTAGATTACGGGTACTTGGGTAGATTTTGCTAAAATCTCGTAGACAATCTAAACGGACAAACTTGTAGTAATCAGAGTTATCATTGTTCGTATATTTCATTTTCATACAACTCATTGTAACAATCACATGCGAGAACTTCCATCTAAATTTACATTTGGATCATATATAATCGACGAATCAATTGGAGAAGGATTTCGTAGGAATTCATCACCGTTTGATAAACTAATCGTAACTTACTCTTGCAATATGATGATTAACATTAACATTAATAGGGGAATTAATTCGATAGTATTAATGTCATTGATAATCGAATGCTGAAATCATTGTGTAAAATGATAGTCTACCGATTGAAGTACTCGTAATAGAGAATTGGATTAGGAGTATGGGATTTGATTATACTATGGTCGTTTGTTGCCAACCGAATGGTGATAGGGATAATCTTGTTGAGCAAATCGATGTATCTAATATTATTGTAATGTTCGTATTTATGAATGTGCCATTGTTGATGAAGGTCGGCGGTTGTCTTTCTCTAAAATGTGTTATAAATGGGCCGATGTGTTGGGGATAAAACATGTATGGTACCCGTATGGAAATGTGTTAGGGGATAAGACCCGAATTGGGCACCTATGTTCCGGGGTATTCCCGTGTGGATACTTTCGTGACCCTTGGTTGCGACCTTGGGGTTTATGTGATAAAAAGAGAAAGATAACGTCGGTCGCGTGGTGAAATATTTTCTGTTGGTTATATGGCATTGTGTTCGGTAAAATTATGTATATCGTTGCTAATGATCGTTATTGGTATGCATTCTCTGACCCTGGTTACCTGGCATGAATTGTCGTGCCAGGTAAATTTGTTGATTATGTGCAGGACATACTGAGGGGTCCGGTCAGACTTGAACGGTGTTGGAATAAACTTTCGCCGCTGCTTAAATTAAATTTGGTCTTTAAAACCTCCGTTATGTAATAATCGAACTTTGAACTATGTTTCTCCTTAAAACCTTTCGGCTCATGTTATGTAACCGTGAACTTATTGTTTTATTGCAATTTCTTTAAAATATCTATTTTCTAAACTAGCCTTGTGGGTCCCACGTGGGTTTCACGGCACTGTAATACCTCGGAAGATTTTGGGGGTGTTACACAAATGATGAAAATCCCTCACAAATTGTATCTCTCGATGTTTAGAACACTCAAAATTGATAAAAACTGAGTTTTGGATCGAGTTTTGCAGCTTAGAAGAAGTTGTGTATAGGGTTTTCCCTTATATACCCGTCAAAAATTACAAAAAATGCAGAAAATCACATTTTCTGCACAAACAGGGGTGGATCATGATCCGGGCATTTGGGATCCCGATCCGGGTGTCCACGAAAAGATCTGCCGTGCGGTCTGAATTTGGATCGCGATCCGGGCGCGGTTCGGACCGTGAGGCCGTGGTCTAGAAGTCATATCTCCCTCAATACACCTCGGAATTTAGCGTATAATATACCGTTGAGAAGTTGATTTTACGAGGAATCCATACATATAGAGAACACATCCTATTTCCAAGTAATGAATCTGGAAAATAGAAAATACGGCAGATATTGCTTCAATCTTCATCGTTTAAGCCCCGTTCTTGCTCTTGATCGTCATAAACTCCAATATTGGCCATAAAATCGCATATTTCACCACAATCTTCGTACGGATACCTACAAAACAAAAACACAACATACCACATGTAGAAAGAGCAAAAGCACTTAAAAACAAATGAAAGCACGACTCAATTGAACAGAATGAGACGATCAAAAATCGACTCATCATCCATCTCATCCAAATCAATCTGGGAGTTGTCATGCTGATCCTAAATAGGATATAGGTCCATCCCCCATATCATCAATCCAACCTGAGAATCAGTCTCTCCTCCACTAGTTGAAGCAGGCATCCCACCATCATTATTCATCCCCCTGGAAGGATATCCACGCATCGAACCATTCAGTTTGGAAGTTCGAGGCTTAGATCTTGGACGTACCATCGTAGACACATTTGCCGTGGCTGAATTATTGGTGCCTTTCTCAAACACATTCTCCTTATCCATCATGTTGAGAGATTCATATTGGTTGGATAAAGCAAAGCGCCCTACATCTTTACGTGGTCCCGGTTCAGTCCGTCGATTCTGGACATCCTGTAGAGGCGCTCTATCTCTTTGGGTGTGTTCAACAGGTCGACTAGGCGGCATTCGTTGTTTACTTGGATGCTTATTCTTAGGCTGTCATTGCATAACCAACCATGGACCATAAACATCCTCCTCTTTATTCTGATTATCTGTCGCTATAGGGGTTCCCTGAGCCGCAGGTGCCTCTTCACCCTTGTTCACACTTTCTGTTGGCAGAACAGTATCAGCCGTTGGCAAGTTGGGGCACTTCATCAAAGTATGATCCGCCCTTCCATACGAATAACAAAGAGTAGGAATATTTTCATACACCACCCCATACCGACGTCCATTAATCGTAATTCCACGTTCCATAGGTTTTTTCAAATCCACCTGAATGCAAAGCCTTGCATACCGCCCCTTTCTCTCCAAAAAGTGCTTGCATCCGTTTTAATAGGCTCGCCTAGACCACAAGCAATCTGCAGTAAAATTGTGGTGAGAGTTGGTTTACCTTAACCCACGTGATGACAGAAGTCATTTTAAAAGTTAATAGATCAAAATCCGGGAACCATTTTTGAATCGTCAAGAACTGCCCTGCTAACTTCCACGGGCCCTTTGTCAAGATTTTCTCCCTCACTACAGGATCAATCTTCCTGAGAATAATGAAAAGGTTGGATACAACATCGAATAGGTCAAACTGCTGTTGCAAACCCCACAGATTCGCAAACCTTGCGCGCAAGATTTCCACATCCCATGTACGGCCTTGCAGTTTAATAAATAATTACCTCACTCCATTCGTCATTAATAGTTTTAAGCAAATCGTCGTCAATGATAATTTTCAGGAAGTGTAAACATCCCAAGACGGCTTCAATAGGATCTTCTCCAATTCCTCAGAGGCCACCGATTTCAGTGAGGCGTCTTCTCTAGGGTTTCTTCCCACAACTGTATTAGCCCATGAAGTTCCAGCAATGAAGACCATATTTTCTGGCGGGTAGAAAGCAGCACCCGATGGACTTCAATTACGGGGCCGTTCACCGCCATTGTTCATTGCCGCAGTGAACTAATGAACTAATTAATTAGCCCACTAAAATCCTACCCAACCAAAATGAAACAACATTCCACTGTAAATTCCTAAATCGAAAGATACTCAAACCCCACCCTATTTTTGTTCATTTCATCAGCAAACTCTCCAAAACCTAGCCTGCGAGGCTGCAACGATGTCCGAATCTCCTCTCCCTTGCCCTGAAACTGTGGTGCCGGAATCTGAAGATCTAACTGGCCTCGCTCCATATTTGGACGGAGTTGGCGCAACCACCGACGATGCTATGGAGGCACCACGGTCGGTCGAGCCTTCATATCTGCTGCGAAATGATGGGCCGCTTTCGTTTGACCATCCACGATCATTGTGGATTAGATTTGAAGCAGGATTTCCACATTACACGAGGCCCTTGGGCATCTCAGGCTGATATGACTCAATTATCTGATGGAGATAGCAGCGGTCGAAGATGACTCAAACGAGTATTCAACCACAGTGCCACATTTTTCTTTTTTTTTTTGGAAGCAAAAGTGCCACATTTCTTTAATTAATGTGTAGCATTACTTTTCGCACTTTTTTTAAATGTTTATTTTTATTTGGGATTTTAATTTGTTAATTTAATTTTAATTTCTTAACTTGTTAATGAACTAATGAGGTTTGAATCTTCCACACTGAAAGTGTGGTTCTGCACGCAAAATACCTTCAACCTCTTTTTCTAAACAAGTGCTCCTTCCTTCGACGGAAAGAGCAGTATCTTTCTCTTTTTCTCAAACTGAAATATTTTGGATTTTTACATTTTGCATGTCAAATTATTGGGGTTTTCATGTATTGAACACATAAATATGACTAAAAATACAAAGGAAGAATTAGAAGAAAACAATTAAGGATCTTATTTAGTAATTTAATTATTTACTTAAATAGAATTCATCGAATTACTTTCATCTTATGAATTGTCTAAATCCAGGCTAGAGGTAATACGTATCAGATTCTTCTTTCGTGATCCACACAAAAGATTTGCACAAGTTGATCTGCTAGATCCTTACGAATATTATTAATAAATCGTGCACAATAATTTCTGATTAGAAGGATTGCACGGTTGATCAAGATCAATTAAGATAAGAAGAAAAAGAGGAGAGATCGACTGAAACAAAAGTGACGGTTCTTTTGATGTCTCTTTTTGTCAATAATACTTGCTTACTTATCATTCATCTATTAAATAATATGATATATATAATACTTTCATCGAATAAATCTTATGTCAGATATTATTATTCCAAGTTTAGTATTAACTAATACAACATATAAAATATCAAATACTATATATATATATATTATTTAATCTCATAACAAATATAGTATATAAAAATATATTTGTTGTTTTTTTGCATGTCTGTAATTGTCGCATGTGTGACCTAAAATGCGCATATATATTCTGAAAATTATTTAATAGCTTATTAAATAATAAATCATAAATGATCTCTAGCAAGATATTATGACTACCGAATAATAATAACTTATAGTCTATTAAATTATTTAACATGTCAATCCCTTTATCATGCAATATCATATTTGGAGGAAGTCATCTAAATAGGTTATGTTCTGTTGAGCTGAATTTGGTGAACAAGACTGAACTAAATGAATCGAATCGAATCAATTATCTTTGAATCAATGGATAGAATCAAACGTAACTAAAGTTACTGAATAATAATTAAAATAATAATAATAATAACAATAATAATAATACCAATAATAATAATAGTAATAATAATAATAATAATAATACTTATATATAATATTATATATAATATTAATATAAAAATAACAAAAACATCACATCGAAAAAATACAACAAAATGATTATTTATATTAGAATAATAATAATAATAATAATAAAATTATTCAAAATACTACAAATTATATGTAATACTATCGAAGGCGAAGAATCTACAAAATATATATGTACTACAAAACACGCATCGCCTAGGACCGGGACGAAGTCAAAAATCCCACTCGAGGCCTCTAAGGACCCTCCCGAGCTGGCTAGCGAAACAAACTCAAACCACCCATAAGTTATCTTGACATCGTACTCAAAAGTACCGATTCTCGGAGCCCTCTCCAGACCTACCTGATTAGATAACCTTATGGTCAAATCATACACACTGGCTGTACTCGCAAGTACACGCCACCGGAGGCCTCACAGGTCCCTACCCGGTCAAACATCAATCGAACATACCCACAAGTTATCATGACATCGCACTCGCAATTGACGATTCTCGGAGCCCTCTCCAGACCTACCAGAATTGATAACCTTGTGGTCAAATCATACACACTGGCTGTACTCGCAAGTACACGCTGCCGGAGGCCTCACAGGTCCCTACTGTAATATCCGCAATTTTGGATTTCGGTAATTTTCTTTTTTGGCAAGAGTCCGTTTTGACGACTCACTTGGGACCGTTTCATCATTCTGAGAATGATTAATTCTGCATTTTTTGTCATCCGAGTACGTTTCGGTGTTGTTTTATTGAGTTCCGTGTTTCTTAACGACTTTTTCACACTCGAGTTCGATTCTTGTGAATCTCGTTCGAAACTACTGTTTCGAGTTTTCCGTAAGTCTGTTTAACTTTGTTAGACGTGTTGTGAACTTCGGTTCGGTTATTCGATCACGTATCGTGATTTTCGGGCGTTTTGGGCCATTTTATAATTTACCCAAAGTTGTGGGAATCCGCATTCGTATTTGTTGTCTTGACCCTTTTCATGGTTGCGTGTGATTAATTGTCGCATGGTATTTCATTTCGGGTCGATGATGTTGTCCGCGAGCATTTCGTCGTGTTCGTTCCGTGCGTTTTCGGAAATCGAGTCGTCGGGTCATGACGACTGAGCACTGGCCGGACGGGCGCGGCAGGCATCGCCGGCGTGCCGGGCATCGCCGGCAAAGCCGCAGAACCGGCGTAGCGCACGCCATCGCCGGGAGGTCTGCGCACGCTAGCTCGGCGCAGTGTAGCGCCGCCGACCGCCCAGCCAGACGCTAGCGGGCTAGGCAGAGGGGTTACTGGAGTACTGGACTCGGGGAGGATCGACAGGTAGTGTACGCTACTGTCGGTCATCGCGCGCGCTAATCGGCATGTGTAGCGCACGCTGCTGGCCGACTAGGGTACGTTACCTGGCCGATCAGTTTAGTCCAGAGTGTTCTGGACAGGCCGGCTAGCGCGCACTAGCGTCCGCGCAGCGCACGCTATCGCGGTCGGGTAGGCAGGTCCCGGTCGGCAGGTTTTGTCAGCAGCGCCGGTTCGTGCGGGCCCCCACCGAAGGTTCTCGGCCGAGGCTGCCCATTAGCCCACGTTACCCGGAAGGCGTAGCGCACGCTAATACCTACTTCTATAAATATGATTGAGCAGTCATATTTCCACTCAGTTTTCATTTCTTTTCCTTTCTGTCCGCGGCTGGAGGTTCGGAGGAGGCGAAGGCATGTTGTTAAACAACGAATCCATGAAGTTCCTGAGTTTATATCATTGATTAATCATCTGTTAACATCCTTCGATCCAGCGAATCAAGGTTAGATTTCCTAGAACCCTATCTTTGGGAAATTTTGGGGTTTTTGAGTTTTTGTCCGATTCGTTCCAAATTGTTGATTAATCCATGATGGGTATGATTAATCTTAGTATTATTTATGTGTTTAACATCATTTAATCCATTATTCTTCGTGTAATCAAGGTATATTTCTTGATTTCCTTCGAATCGACTTTTTGGGGGATTTGTTCTTGATTTCGTTTTCCATCCGTTTTTGATGAATCGATTGTTATTAAATGATGTTGTTAAACATAACCTATGGATTGTATATCCATATTTCGGTTTGAAATTTCGTTTTCGTGTTTTGACGGGACGAATCGTGTTCTTGGTCGTTTTGGTGGAAACCCTTGAACTTTCGTCATTTGTTCTTTGAATTCAGCGGCTTTGGGTCGTGCTATAGAATTCATTTTCATTGTTGTTATTGTTGTCCATATTTTATTGTCGCGGGTTAGCGTTCGGTGGAGTCGGCGGGTTCGTGGTCGATTCGTGCCAACCTACTTTGGTCGATTCTTCGCGTTTGTGATTATTCGAGGCAAGTACCTTGTCCATACAATTCTTATTTTGTGGATATGATAACTAGTGATCGTCTCTATGTGTTTGTTTGATCGTTTGAATCGAACTTTCAAAAGATTCGGTTTAGCCTTGTTAAAGGCTTGCTTTCAAAATGCGTGTGTTTTGTGAATGGTGTGGTTTGTGAATGACTATATGAATTCTATTAATATGTTTGGTGTTGATGTTGCACTTGGTATTGCGTGTGGATGTATATTATTTTATTTCGGTGCATTGTGGTTTGACGTGGTGTTTTGCTAAGTGTTTGATGCCTCTGGGTGAATTGTTGAATATATGTGTTGTATTGTGTTGTGTGTGAATGTATGGATGTGGGCGGGGCCTATGGTGGCACATGGCATGCGATCAAGTGGCCAGGATGCAACAAGCGATTGATCCAACCGTGAGAGACTAAAAAAAACTACGGTGACACATGGCATGCGATCATGTGGTCAGGATGCAACAAGTGATTGATCCAACCGTGAGCGCCAAAGATAATCTACGGTGGCACATGGCATGCGATCATGTGGCTAGGATGCAACAAGTGATTGATCCAACCATGAGATGTTGTGACTTGTGTTTCGCTAGCCAGCTCGGGAGGGTCCTTAGAGGCCTCGGGTGGGATTTGTGGCTTCGTCCCGGTCCTAGGTGATGCTTGTGCGTGATTACGTTGTGTTGATTTTATGTCCGTCGAGGACACGTGATATGGGTTCTGACCCTGTGAATTGTTAGTGGTTTTCTAATTGCGAAAACAAAAAGCTTTGGGTTGTGACCCTGTTGATTTTGGAAAGAGAAGGATTCAGAAATCCTAAATTGTTTTCTATTAAAACTCTCGATGGCATTTTAAAACTGTTTTATAAATTGTTTTCCCTTGATTTGTGACCTTTCGGTTTTAGAATGTTTTACCCAAACTCTTGTCTCAGGAAGTTCTTTTCGTTACGTTTGGATCTTTGAGGATTCCTGATTATTATTGTTCTTGGAACTTGTATTGTATGGCTTGTATTTTTGCACTTGTTCTTGCACTAGCAAAACAGTGGAGTTTTGCTAACTCCCGAGTATTCGGGGGGTGGATGTCTGTATTGCATTCAGGTTTTGGAGCATAGCACAAGGTCAGCATGAAGGATGATGAAATATGAACGATACTAATCACACGAGGATCCATATGATGTCATTGGTTTAGTTGTATTTTATTTCCGCTGCAGTATTCTTTCCCGTTGTACGGGAGTGTGTTGTATCCGACCCCTGCGTGAGCATGTAATGTGTTTGAGTTGTATGTATTTATTGAAAGACCAAATCGGTCTACTGAGTCATTTTAGCCTTAAAGGCATTGTCGAGATGTTTAACGTTGTTACCAGCCTGGTAGATCCTTGAGGAAAGGTTCTACGGTGTGTAATATCCCTGAGCGGATTGGGGGTGTTACATAAATGGTATAGGAGCTTAGGTTGTGGAAACCTAGGTTGTCGGGTCAAGTGGTGCCTGTTGAGTTTTGTCTCTTCGGATTTTGTCTGACTGAGTCGTGTCGCGGCGCGTCGTCTGAGTTTGTTGGTCGTGATTAGTATCGTGGGGCGATCATCATCTTCGTGCGACCTATGGATATAAGTCTCCCTTCTTTGTGTTTGTGCCTCGTCTGATGAGAGTTACAGGTATGATTATGAGTTAATTGACGTAATCCTCTTATGGATTTTGATTTCGTGATATGTGGTTATTTGACTCTCATATTTCGTTCATATGAGGAGTAGTGTTGCTGGATTATGCATGTTGGACTGTATTTCTTTTATCCGCTGCGTGAGTTCTTTTGTAATGACTTTCGGTATTTTACTGACTTTGTTTTATTTCGAAAACCGATTCTCTTAACCGAGTTTTTGGCATTATGGCCTTGATCGTTTTGGGGAAATTCTTATGACGGTATTTAGTATTTTGTAAATGGCTTTTGTGAGTTTTTGAAATATTACCGTCATCGGCTTTTTTTTGGCGTTTTTGTAAATGGTTTTTAGCCTGGTGGGTTCCGGCGCGGGACCCACGGCGCTATAATGTTCCATGTAATTACCTGAAATTTTTGGGCATTCTAGCCCATTGAATTATCTTTGAAAACCTTGAGTATCTTAGAAAAATAAATTTCGAGACGTACTTTTAAAATGAGTTATTTTCTCGTGGTACATCCAAGGTGCCACAATATGTTCAAAATTCTTCTACCTCGAGGACCAAAATGTTTTGAGATATTTTCAATGCTTTAGAAACACTTTTACTTAGACCCGAGGGTCGAATATTCTGAAAGTTTTTCACTAAGAGAAAGTGTCCTCATTTTTATCAAATGTGAAATGGTTCTCCAAAGTCTCGATAACGATGTTTCACGTATGTACTTTTTTTGAAAGGTGATACTCAAGATCAACCGATGTTTTTCTAAATTATTTTCAAAAGGAGGTTTTCGTTTTTAAAACCTATCCATTCCCGTTTGAGGGCTGGGTATGTATGTATGATGTTCGCGTTGTCGTTATGATGTTTGCTCCCGAGTATGATCGAATTGGTGGCATGAACGTCGAGACGTTCACGCGTTTGTTGTACTAGCCCTCTGTGAGAGGTGTGAACTGGTGTTTACTGTTCATCGCCTCGTGGTGATTTGCGTGTTGTCGCACGAGTATGAGTTGTTAAAGCTTGGATTTTTGTGCATTTATGCACATGGGTGATTGTTTCATGATGTTTGTGATTGTGTGCTGGCTATCGTTCGGGCCATTGTAATCGTCGAACGATGCCGTTGTTGTTGTGATTTTTGTATGCATTGATATGTTATGCTGAGTTGGCATCTCCGGTATGTTGTTTTGCGGTGTTATGTTCCATTGTATCTAGCATCTGTATTTTCGGTATGCCGAGCCGAGGCATTTCAACTGTGATGTGCCGGGGGAATGTACGTGCAATTTGTCCTTCCTCGCCTGTGACGCGTTTCAAGTGCGGACTCGAGGGACATCATGTTCAGTTTTGTGAGTTGATTACCGAGCCTTCCGAGGCACGGACTTGAGCATTGATATCAGGACCGGCTCCGAGGAGTCCCTGAGGGGCGTGGTCTATCAGTTGTATGTTATGTTATTTCCTTACCTTGTTGTTTCGAACTTCGGAAATTAAGTTCTTTTATTCGAAGTGGATCGGATTTGGAACTTCTGTGTTTTCGACTCTGTCGACTCGTTTATGTTCGTTAACATTTTCTGAGCTTGCCCTGTCCCTTGCTTTTGTTGATCGAACGAGGGTGGTATTGTTTCGGAATTACTCATTTGTCGTTGTGACTTTTCAATTGCTATTCCCTTTCTTGTGGATATTATGTGACTACACATCTTGTTGTTTTCACCAGATCATATTTTGTCTCGAGTTGAGATGTGAACCTCGGAGTTGTCGGTTGAACCTTATTGTTCTTCGTGATCCGAACATGATTGTTCGATTTTTGTTGTCTCGATCGTTGTGGTTCGATCATTGATTGTTAAGTTTTTGTTGACCCCGTTTCGTGATTGTTGAGCGTTCAGACTCCTTCCTAATTTCCTTAAGTTCGGGAAATTAGTATCGTTTTCGATCTTCCAACCCTTGGGCGGTGGAATTCCGTATTTGTTCAGTGATTGGCTCGCGTGTTGATTGATGTACCGTTAGGTTGGTCAAACGTATTGATTTTCGTTCGTTGTGTTTTGCGATTGTTCGGATAATCAACTTGATTGTATTATCTATTTGATGACGTTTGATACTTGTTGGTTTTATTATGTTTCTACCGTTGGCGTTGTGTTGGTCGTCGTGGAGCGCGTTTTCACGCTGTATAATCCTTTGCGTTGCTTGTAATGTTTTGCCGTTGGGCGTAAGTTACGCGTTTCTTGTGTATCTCGTCGAGTTTTCCTGCAGGATATTGCTTCTCCCTACTTGTTTTAAGTTGCGGGACGAAACTTCTTTTAAGGAGGGTAGAATGTAATATCCGCAATTTCGGATTTCGGTTTTATTTTTTGGCAAGAGTCCGTTTTGACGACTCGCTTGGGACCGTTTCATCATTCTGAGAATGATTAATTCTGCACTTTTTGTCATCCAAGTTCGTTTCGGTGTTGTTTTGTTGAGTTCCGTGTTTCTTAACGACTTTTCCGCACTCGAGTTCGATTCTTGTGAATCTCGTTCGAAACTACTGTTTCGATTTTCCCGTAAGTCTGTTTAACTTTGTTAGATGTGTTGTGAACTTCGGTTCGGTTATTCGATCACCTATCGTGATTTTCGGGTGTTTTGGGCCATTTTGTAATTTACCCAAAGTTGTGGGTATCCGCATTCGTATTTGTTGTCTTAACCCTTTTTACTGTCGCATGTGATTAATTGTCGCATGGTATTTCATTTCGGGTCGATGATGTTGTCCGCGAGCATTTCGTCATGTTCGTTCCGTGCGTTTTCGGAAATCGAGTCGTCGGGTCATGACGACTGAGCACTGGCCGGACGGGCGCAGCAGGCACTGTCGGAAGTGCTGGGAACTGGACGGGCAGGTGCTGCAGGAACCGGCGTAGCGCCCCGCTACTGCCGGGAGGCTGCGCACGCTATCTCGGCAGGTGTAGCGCACGCTGCCGACCGGCCAGCGTATGCTAGCGGGCTGGGCAGAGGGATTACTGGAGTACTGGACTCGGGAAGGATCGACAGGTAGTGCACGCTACTATCGGTTGTGGCGCGCGCTAATCGGCATGTGTAGCGCACGCTGCCGGCCGACTAGCGTACGTTACCTGGCCGAGCAGTTTAGTCCAGAGTGTTCGACGAAGCGGGCATGAAGCGCTAGCGTCCGCCTGGCACGCTATAGCGGTCGGCAGCGGTCTGGTCGCGAGTTTTGTCGAAGGCCGGGTCGTGCGGGCCCCGGCCGAAGGTTCTCGGCCGAGGCTGCCCGTTAGCGCACGTTACCCGGAAGGCTTAGCGCACGCTAATGCCTACTTCTATAAATATGACTGAGCAGTCATATTTCCACTCAGTTTTCATTTCTTTTCCTTTCTGCCCGCGGCTGGAGGTTCGGAGGAGGCGAAGGCATGTTGTTAAACAACTAATCCATGAAGTTCCTGAGTTTATATCATTGATTAATCATCCGTTAACATCCTTCGATCCAGCGAATCAAGGTTAGATTTCCTAGAACCCTATCTTTGGGAAATTTTGGGGGTTTTGAGTTTTTGTCCGATTCGTTCCAAATTGTTGATTAATCCATGATGGGTATGATTAATCTTAGTATTATTCATGTGTTTAACATCATTTAATCCATTGTTCTTCGTCGAATCAAGGTATATTTCTTGATTTCCTTCGAATCGAATTTTTGGGGGATTTGTTCTTGATTTCGTTTTCCATTCGTTTTTGATGAATTGATTGTTATTAAATGATATTGTTAAACATAACCTATGGATTGTATATCCATATTTTGGTTTGGAATTCTGTTTTCGTGCTTTGACGGGACGAATCGTGTTCTTGGCCGTTTTGGGGGAAACCCTTGAACTTTCGTCATTTGTTCTTTGAATTCAGCGGCTTTGGGCCGTGCTATAGAATTCATTTTCATTGTTGTTATTGTTGTCCGTAGTTTATTGTCGCGGGTTAGCATTCTGTGGAGTCGGCGGGTTCGTGGTCGGTTCGTGCCAACCTACTTCGGTCGATTCTTCGCGTTTGTGATTATTCGAGGCAAGTACCTTGTCCATACAATTCTTGTTTTGTGGATATGATAATTAGTGATCGTCTCTATGTGTTTGTTTGATCGTTTGAATCGAACTTTCAAAAGATTCGGTTTAGCCTTGTTAAAGGCTTGCTTTCAAAATGCGTGTGTTTTGTGAATGGTGTGGTTTGTGAATGACTATATGAATTCTATGAATATGTTTGGTGTTGATGTTGCACTTGGTATTGCGTGTGGATGTATATTATTTCATTTCGGTGCGTTGTGGTTTGATGTGGTGTTTTGCTAAGTGTTTGATGCCTCTGGGTGAATTGTTGAATATATGTGTTGTATTGTGTTGTGTGTGAATGTATAGATGTGGGCGAGGGCTATGGTGGCACATGGCATGCGATCATGTGGCCAGGATGCAACAAGCGATTGATCCAACCGTGAGAGCCTAATAAAAACTACAGTGACACATGGCATGCGATCATGTGGTCAGGATGCAACAAGTGATTGATCCAACCGTGAGCGCCAAAGATAATCTACGGTGGCACATGGCATGCGATCATGTGGCTAGGATGCAACAAGTGATTGATCCAACCGTGAGATGTTGTGACTTGTGTTTCGCTAGCCAGCTCGGGAGGGTCCTTAGAGGCCTTGGGTGGGATTTGTGGCTTCATCCCGGTCCTAGGCGATGCTTGTGCATGATTACGTTGTGTTGATTTTATGTCCGTCGAGGACACGTGATATGGGTTCTGACCCTGTGAATTGTTAGTGGTTTTCTAATTGCGAAAACAAAAAGCTTTGGGCTGTGACCCTGTTGATTTTGGAAAGAGAAGGATTCAGAAATCCTAAATTGTTTTCTATTAAAACTCTCGATGGCATTTTAAAACTGTTTTATAAATTGTTTTCCCTTGATTTGTGACCTTTCGGTTTTAGAATGTTTTACCTAAACTCTTGTCTCGGGAAGTTCTTTTCGTTACATTTAGATCTTTGAGGATTCCTGATTATTATTGTTCTTGGAACTTGTATTGTATGGCTTGTATTTTTGCACTTGTTCTTGCACTAGCAAAACAGTGGAGTTTTGCTAACCCCCGAGTATTCGGGGGGTGGATGTCTGTATTGCATTCAGGTTTTGGAGCATAGCACAAGGTTATCATGAAGGAAGATGAAAGATGAACGATACTAATCACACGAGGATCCATATGATGTCATTGGTTTAGTTGTATTTTATTGCCGCTGCAGTATTCTTTCCCGTTGTACGGGAGTGTGTTGTATCCGACCCCTGCGTGGGCATGTAATGTGTTTGAGTTTTATGTATTTATTGAAAGACCAAATCGGCTTACTGAGTCATTTTAGCCTTAAAGGCATTGTCGAGATGTTTAACCTTGTTATCAGCCTGGTAGATCCTTGAGGAAAGGTTCTACGGCGTGTAATATCCCTGAGCGGATTGGGCGTGTTACCTACCCGATCAAACATCAATCGAACATACCCACAAGTTATCGTGACATCGCACTCGCAAGTGACGATTCTCGGAGCCCTCTCCAGACCTACCCGAATTGATAACCTTGTGGTCAAATCATCAATGCATCGAGTTCACAACAACAACAACAACAACAACAAGCGAATTCGTAGGGTTCACTTAATCATTCATGGGGCACAATATTCACAAAACACACGCGTTTTGAAAGTGAGCCCTTAACGAGGCTAAACCGAATCTTTTGAAAGTTCAAATCAAACGATCAAACAAACACATAGAGACGATCACTAATTATCATATTCACAAAACAAGAATTGTATGGACAAGGTACTTGCCTCGAAACCACGAGCAACGGAACCACGAATGGACACGGCTCAGCCAGAAAGCTTCGAAACGCCCGATGCTATCGAAACGGAAGACAACGACGAACGGAAGGGTTTGAAGCAGTTTCTTCGCAAGAAACTCGACCCTAACATCATATAATCAATAAATCAACGATCATACGATGATGAATAATCGTAGAACGTCCGAAAACCCCTCTAAGACATTCTACCGAACACCTTCAATGCGTCGATCAAGAACTCAACCAAAACAACGAATCGATACGATCCAACCATGGAATAACAAGGTAAATAATATAATACATCTAAATAATCATCATTCCATTACAATCCTAAGTTAAATCGGATTAAACGGCTGAAAACAACCAAAACACCCAAATTCCCCAAAACTAGATTTCTAGAAAATCTGACCTGATTTGCTCGATCAAGGGATGTTATAGGATGGATGATTTATGATATGAACTCCGAGACTTTATGGATTGATTGTCCAACAACATCTCTCCATGATAACCACACCTCCAACCGCGGAAGAGAAGGAAAAGAATGAGAAAAATGGTGAAAAACCCGTCTGCAGGGCCTTAAATAGGCTGCCTGCCGGCAGAGTTACGTACGTAACCGGCCATGGCCGAGACACTGCCCAAAAATGCCGGTAGTGTTACGTACGTAACCGGCCAAGGATTACGTACGTAATCGGCCTTACGGCTGTAACTCGGCCAGGGGTGGCCTGGCCCCAACATGCCCGGCCATGACTCGGTCGGGGCCAACTCCGACGGCCCGAACGACCCCGAAACCCAAACCTGAATATGAATCGAAGATACGGTTACGAAGTACTCGCAAATACAAATTCGAGCACTAAGAGAACACACGATTCCGACCACCCGAAGGCTCGAAAGTCGACAACGGAAAGTAATTACCCCAAACTTTGGGAAATTACGAAAATGGCCCAAAACGTCCGAAATACACGATACACGATCGAAACACCAAGCCGAAGCTCGCAACATGAATAATAACATTAAATGACCTTACGAGAAACTCGAAACAACAGTTTCAGACGAGATTCACAAGAATCGAACTCAGGTGCGGAAAAACCGCTTAAGAACACGGAACTCAACAAAACGATACCGAAACGAACTCGAATGACAAAAAGTGCAGAATTAAATACTCTCGGAATGACGAAACGATCACGAACGAGTCGCCAAAATGGGCCCCCGTCAAAAATAAAATAAAATTACTGAAGTCCGAAATTGCGGGTATTACATTCTACCCTCCTTAAAAGAAGTTTCGTCCCGAAACTTAAAACAAGTAATGAGAAGCAAAATCCCGCGAGTAAAACTCAACGATATTCACAAAAACCGAAAAACTCGCGCCAATGGCGAAACGTTACAAGAAACGCAAAGGAATATACGGCGTGAAAACACGTTCCATGACGACCAACACAACGCCACCGGTAAAGACAACAAGTGACGAGCGTCATCAAACAGATAATACAATCAAGTCGATTATCCGAACAATCGCAAAACACAGTGAACGAAAATCAACACGATTGACCAACCTAATGGTACATCAATCAACACGCGAGCCAATCGCTGAACAAATACGGAATTCCACCACCCAAGGGTTGGAAGATCGAAAACGATACTAATTTCCCGAACTTAAGGAAATTAGGAAGGAGTCTGAACGTTCAACAATCACGAAACGGGGTCAAAAAAAACTGAACAATCAATGATCGAACCACAAAGATCGAGACAACAAAAATCGAACAATCATGTTCGGATCACGAAGAACAATAAGGTTCAACCGACAACTTCGAGGTTCACATCTCGACTCGAGACAAAACATGCTCCGGTGAAAACAACAAGATGTGCACTCACATAAGATCCACATGAAAGGGAATAGCAATTGAAAAGTCACAACGACAAACGAGTAATTCCGAAATAATACCACCCTCGTTCGATCAACAAAAGTGATGCGACCCCCACACGACACGCTATGGTAACCGACACCGCTAGATGAATTCGTTCCCAGGATGTTTCCAAAATAAGCAAAATGGGGCTTTACTTCCAAACCTCTACGTGACACGCCGTAGCAACTCGGAAGGGGTGGAATATAAATACTAACAAGATTGCACTTGATAAGTATATAAATCACACAAGGAATGTTTTGGAGACACACTCAACAAAACAAGAAAGCACTCACAAAGGTTTGTTAATACAAACACTCTCAAATTCATAAAATCTTTGGTGTCCTCTTACAATGAAACTTCAAGGCTATTTATAGCCAAAATCTTACACCTAACTCTAGTGTGAACAAGGAAACAACTAGAAACCTACAAAATAGAAAAATCAACATTCAAAGATCCTAAAATCTGATACAAAGTCAGTCAACATATGTTTAGGTGACAAAATATCAAAGACCAAGATTTTAAGGTGTGAAAACAAGGACAACAAGTCACCATAAATCCGATGCTGTCTGTTTTATCATTTCTGAGCTCCAATGTCTCCGAATTTGGTCCTATGGTCTGAACAATATTTGTAGCTCTCTTTCTTAGCTTTCCATAGACACCTGAATCACCTGAATCGGATTTCGGACGAGTAAGTTATGGCCAAAATACGAGACTGCTGCGTGTCAGTCTTACGCGCGGGAATTTGATCCTTGTTTGTTTGATCGTCTTTTCCGATCGTCTTCGACATTAATATTACACGACTCGATTATATACAACTCAAAATATAAAAATACAACTCAAGAAATACAATTCAAATTAAAATACACCAAGATAAAGTAAACGAAAAACTTATTGTTCGACAACTTCGACACTACTCACGAATTTGTTGTCTTTGATAACATAGTTATTTTTAAACATATCAATGATGAGTGTCGATAAATTATTTTGGAACTTCTTTGATCGAGACCTCGTTATTGGTCCAATCGGCATGCTCAAGTCCTCATCCGGGTTCTTCATAATATCTTGATTCACATCATTCCCCGTTCCTCAAAAGGATTCGTCCTCGAATCAAATTTCAAAAGGACTTAAGTCAGCAACATTGAAAGTAGTGGAAACATTATACTCACCAGGTAGATCTACTTTATAGGCATTGTCGTTAATCCGCTCTAAGATCTGGAACGGTCCATCTCCCCTTGGCATTAGCTTGGATTTTCTTTGAATGGGAAATCGTTCTTTCCTCAAATGAACCCAAACCCAATCACCTGGTTCAAAGAGTACTTGTTTGCGTCCCTTGTTCTTCATTCTTGCATTGTGTTCGTTGCGCTTCTCAATTTGTTCACGAACTTTGGCATGTAATTGCTTCACCATCTCTGCCTTTTTCTTGCCATCAAGGTTACTCCTGTCATCTATTGGAATAGGCAACAAGTCTAAAGGAGTTATTGGATTAAAACCATACACGATTTCAAATGGCGAAAATGTCGTAGTAGAATGTACGGTTCGATTATAGGCAAACTCGATAAATGGTAAAGATGTTTCCCAATTTTTCAAATTTTTGTTAACAATAGTTCGCAACAATTGACCAAGCGTTCGGTTAACAACCTCGGTTTGACCATCATTTGGGGATGACATGTTGTAGAATAAAGCAATTTCGTCCCCAATTTTGCCCATAAGACTCTCCAAAATGACTCAAAAATTTGGTATCTCTATCGGATACGATGCTTTTGGGCATACCATGCAAACGAACAATTTCTTTGAAAAATAGATTAGCAATATGTGTGGCGTCGTCCGTTTTATGACATGCAATGAAGTGTGCCATTTTGCTAAATCTATCAACTACAACAAAATGGAGTCACAACCGGATTTCGCCCTGGGTAATCCTAATACAAAGTCCATAGAAAGATCAACCCAAGGTTCGGAAGGTACCGGAAGTGGCATATACAAACCATGCGGCAACACTCGTGATTTTGCTTTCCTACAAACAATGCATGAATTTACAACTCTAAAAACATCATGTTTCATTTTTGGCCAAAAGAAATGTTCATGCAATATTTCGTAAGTTTTAGCAATCCCAAAATGTCCCATTAGACCTCCACTATGTGCTTCTCTTACCAATAATTCCCGGGTTGAACAAAAAGGAATGCAAAGTTTATTTTCACGGAACAAGAATCCATTATCCCGATAAAATTTTTCTACTCCTTTTTTTTCGCAAGCGACATAAATATCGTGGAAATCTTTATCCCCCTCATATGCTTCTTTCAATAAATCAAATCCCAAAAGTTTACAAGAAAGTGTATTGAGTAATACATACCTTCTTGACAAAGCGTCGCGACAATGTTTTCCTTACCTTTTTTGTTTTTGTTGATGTAAGGAAAGGATTCAATTTCCTCTAACCACTTGGCATGTCTCTTGCTCAATTTACCTGTCCTTTGAGATGCTTTAAGGATTCATGATCGGTATGAATCACGAACTCCTTAGGCCATAGGTAGTGTTGCCACGCACGTAGGGCTCGAACCAAAGCATACAATTCCTTGTCATAGGTCGGGTAATTCAATGTAGCTCCTCCAAGTTTCTCACTAAAATAGGCTATCGGCCTTTTTCCCTGCATTAATCTGCTCCTATTCCTACTCTGAAGCATCACACTCAATTTCAAAAGTGTTAGAAAAATCAGTAATGCTAAGACAGTGCGGTGCACAATTTATCTTTCAGTGTTAAATGCTCTTTCTTGTTCATTTCCCAATTAAACTTAGCATGTTTCTTGACAAGTTCATTTAATGGGGCTGCAATTGTGCTAAAATCTTTTACGAAGCGTCGGTAAAACCACCTAGGCCATGGAAACTTCTTACCTCGGATGCGTTTCGGTCTAGGCCATTCTCGGATAGCTTTAACCTTTTCTTCATCAACTTTTATGCCGTCGGCACTAACGACATATCAAGAAAAATAACTTCATTCATGCAAAAGTACATTTCTTAAGACTAGCATATAATTGTTCCCTTCTCAAGGTAATTAAAGCTAATCTTAAATGTTCAACATGTTCTTCAACATTTTTCTTTGTAAATGAGTATATCATCAAAGTATACAACAACGAATTTTCCGATGTATGCACGTAAAACATGATTCATTAATCTCATAAAAGTACTTGGTGCGTTCGTTAGTCCAAAGGGCATTACCAACCATTCGTATAATCCGTATTTAGTTTTGAAAGCCGTTTTCCATTCATCTCCTTCTTTCATACGAATTTGGTGATATCCTTTCATTAGGTCAATTTTAGTGAAAACACATGAACCATGTAATTCATCTAACATATCATCTAACCTTGGAATAGGGTGTCGATACTTAACCGTGATATTGTTTACCGCTCGGCAATCGGTGCACATTCTCCACGTTCCATCTTTCTTTGGCACGACGATCACAGAACGGCACAAGGACTTAGACTCTCCGGATATACCCAAGACTTAACAACTCCTCGACTTGTCTTTGGATTTCATTGGTCTCTTCGGGTTGTGTCGGTATGCCGGTCTATTTGGAATGACCGCTCCGGGCACAAAGTCTATTTGATGTTCAATCCCTCGGATTGGTGGCAACCTATGAGGTAGTTCTTCAGAAAAACATCAATAAATTCCCTGCAATAAAGATTCAATAGAACTCGGAATTATCCGGTTCCTGGGTTAGTAGTAGCGCAAACTTTTCTGGAAAATAATCAAGTATATGGGTGCATTTTCCTTGATATCTTCTTCAAGTTCCTTTGCACTTACAAGCATGCATTTTCTCAAATTTTCTTTTTCTTTCTTTTTTCATTTTTTCATTTTTTCATTTTCTCATTTTTTCATTTTTTCATTTTTCTTGCTTTTTCATTTTTTCATTTTTCTCTTTTTTCATTTTTTCATTTTTTCGCTTTTTCATTTTTTTCATTTTCTTTTCCTTTTCTTTCTCGATTTTCCTTCAACTTCCTTTTCAAGACGAAGTTGATCTTCTTTATTTGTACCTTAGTCATGGGAGCTAAGGTAATTTTCTTTCCGTCCTTCTCGAATGAGTAACGATTTTCCTTCCGCTCAAAGTAGCATCTCGATCAAAATGCCATGGTCTTCCCAACAAGATATGGCAAGCATGCATCGAACGACATCACATAGGATTTCGTCTTGATACCTTCCGATGGTGAGAGCCACTAGTACTGTTTATTAACTCGAACTTCCCCACAATCATTTAGCCAATGTAAACGATACGGTTTAGGGTGTCTTCTTGTTGGAAGATCGAGTTCTTCCACTAGCATAGCGCTAATGACATTAGTGCAACTCCGTTATCTATTATCACAAGACAATTTTTATTTTTAATAAAACAACGTGTGTGAAATAGATTTTCTCTTTGTTCGTTAACTTCCTCCTCTTTTGCTTGAGAACTTAACACCCTCCGAACAACAAGTGCGGGTGCATACTCATACGTCTCATCATCACTCTCCACCTCTCTTGTCTCTTCTTCTTCTTCTTCTTTTCGCTTCCGTTTCAATCTCCCCATCCCAGTACCATCACCCGTTTGTTGGTGCATTCGGATGCTATATGTCCACGACCACGGCACTTATAGCATTGGATGTCCCGGTTTCTCCTTTGGGTGCTTTACGGGTTTAGGTTTCCCATCAAATTTTGGTTTGCTAGTACTCCCAACTTCAAACTTTCCTTTCAAGACACTCCCTTCTCTTTTATCAAAATTTTTAAATTTGTCTGAACTTACTTGAGATTGTTGTTTCCAAGGGGTAGAGTATCCCGTGGAATAGTTTTTATTGCTCCTCTTCGTAAGCTCCGCTCGATTTTTACCGCCGCATATACCATGTCCTCGAATTCAACAAAGTGTTGTTTGTCAACTTCTTTAGCTATATCGGCTCTCCTCCCGTGTAAAAACCGCGCCATGGTGGCCTCTCTCGATTCCCGAACATTGGCCGGATCATCAACATCTCCATTTCCTTTCGAAAATCTTCAATGTTTCTCGAGCCTTGTTTTAAAGTTTGTAAGCGAGAAAATAGTTCCTTAAGATAGTAATTAGGAACAAATCTTTTCCGCATAACAACCTTCAATTCTTCCCAACCGCTAACCGGTCTATCACGACTCCTCCTTCTCTCCGTCACAAGTTGGTCCCACCAAATGCTTGCATATTCTGAAAATTCGGTTATTGCTAACCTCATTTTCTTCTCATCGGAATAGTTGTGGCAATCGTAAATGGTCTCCAACTTCCTTTCCCAATCGAGATATGTGTCCGGATCACTTCTCCCTTCGAAAGATGGGATTTTCATTTTGATGTTTCCCATATTCCGATCCTCCTCGTTTCGGACATATCTTCCTCGTCTTCCTTCATACTCTCTCCTTCCTCCTCGTCCTTCTCGCCCTCCTCGATGTACAAACCTCGGAGTTTCCTCCTCGGAATTCATCGAATCTTCATCATCATAGCCTCCAAATCGAATGGGTTCCGGTCCCCTTCGTACGGGCTCCTCTTCTCTACCCTTCGTGAGAGTAGCAATTGTTTCCTCTTGTTTATCTAGTCTTCCGACTATTTGAGCAAGTTGTTGTACAATATTTTGAAGGATAAGATTTTGCTCGTTTCCTTCGGTTCCAGACATTTTTTTTTTCTTTTTTTCCTTTTTTTTCTTTTTTTTTTCTTTTTTTTTTTCTTTTTTTTGTTTTTTTTTTTTTTTGTTTTTCTTTTTTTTTTCTTTTTTTTTGTTTCTCCCTTTTTTTTCTTTTTTTTTTCTTTTTTGTTTTTTTTTTCTTTTTTTTTCTACAATAAAATTTCCACACCAGATCCTCACGTGTATCGCCCGATCGCTCACCCTCGCGTTTATCTCGTTTGGCTTTTACTTAATTCCTCACAATTTTTTTTTTTTTTTTTGTTTTTTTTTTTGGTAATGAAATGAATGGATTGATATTTGATATTCGATCCAAGCTTAAAATCACCAGGGCCGAAGGCTAAGGAACAAGTTCTTCCCCGGCCTCGGCTTGAAGAGTTATCAAAACAATCAAAACCTTCACGACTTATAATTTTTTTTTTTTTTTTTTTTAGTAATGAAATGAATGGATTGATATTTGATATTCGATCCGCAAGCTTAAAATCACCGGACGCCCAAGGCTAAGGAACAAGTTCTTCCCCTGGCCTCGGCTTGAAGAGTTATCAAAACAATCAAAACCTTCACCACTTATATATTTTTCTTTTCTTTTTTTTTTTTTTGTGTGAAGAAGATGGAAGATTTAGAAGATAAAGGAAATAATAGGATGATAAGATAGGAAGATTATGGTAATGAAGGAAAATAGATGATACCACTTAGTTTTGGAATAACCGAGCTCAAGCCAACCGATGCGACCCCACACGACACGCTATGGTAACCGACACCGCTAGATGAATTCGTTCCCAGGATGTTTCCAAAATAAGCAAAATGGGGCTTTACTTCCAAACCTCTACGTGACACGCCGTAGCAACTCGGAAGGGTGGAATATAAATACTAACAAGATTGCACTTGATAAGTATATAAATCACACAAGGGATGTTTTGGAGACACACTCAACAAAACAAGAAAGCACTCACAAAGGTTTGTTAATACAAACACTCTCAAATTCATAAAATCTTTGGTGTCCTCTTACAATGAAACTTCAAGGCTATTTATAGCCAAAATCTTACACCTAACTCTAGTGTGAACAAGGAAACAACTAGAAACCTACAAAATAGAAAAATCAACATTCAAAGATCCTAAAATCTGATACAAAGTCAGTCAACATATGTTTAGGTGACAAAATATCAAAGACCAAGATTTTAAGGTGTGAAAACAAGGACAACAAGTCACCATAAATCCGATGCTGTCTGTTTTATCATTTCTGAGCTCCAATGTCTCCGAATTTGGTCCTATGGTCTGAACAATATTTGTAGCTCTCTTTCTTAGCTTTCCATAGACACCTGAATCACCTGAATCGGATTTCGGACGAGTAAGTTATGGCCAAAATACGAGACTGCTGCGTGTCAGTCTTACGCGCGGGAATTTGATCCTTGTTTGTTTGATCGTCTTTTCCGATCGTCTTCGACATTAATATTACACGACTCGATTATATACAACTCAAAATATAAAAATACAACTCAAGAAATACAATTCAAATTAAAATACACCAAGATAAAGTAAACGAAAAACTTATTGTTCGACAACTTCGACACTACTCACGAATTTGTTGTCTTTGATAACATAGTTATTTTTAAACATATCAATGATGAGTGTCGATAAATTATTTTTGAACTTCTTTGATCGAGACCTCGTTATTGGTCCAGTCGGCATGCTCAAGTCCTCATCCGGGTTCTTCATAATATCTTGATTCACATCAAAAAGCAAGGGACAGGGCAAGCTCAAAAAATGTTAACGAACATAAACGAGTCGACAGAGTCGAAAACACAGAAGTTCCAAATCCGATCCACTTCGAATAAAAGAACTTAATTTCTGAATTTCGAAACAACAAGGTAAGGAAATAACATAACATACAACTGATAGACCACGCCCCTCAGGGACTCCTCGGAGCCGGTCCTGATATCAATGCTCAAGTCCGTGCCTTGGAAGGCTCGGTAATCAACTCACAAAACTGAATATGATGTCCCTCGAGTCCGCACTTGAAACGTGTCACAGGCGAGGAAGGACAATTTGCACGTACATTCCCCCGGCACATCACGGTTGAAATGCCTCGGCTCGGCATACCGAAAATACAGATGCTAGATATAATGGAACATAACACCGCAAAACAACATACCGGAGATGCCAACTCAGCATAACATATCAACACATACAAAAATCACAACAACAACGGCATCGTTCGACGATTACAATGGCCCGAACGATAGCCAGCACACAATCACAAACATCATGAAACAATCACCCATATGCATAAACGCACAAAAATCCAAGCTTTAACAACTCACACTCGTGCGACAACACGAAAATCACCACGAGGCGATAAACAGTAAACACCAGTTCACACCTCTCACAGAGGGCTAGTGCAACAAATGCGTGGCAACGCCTCGACGTTCATGCCACCAATTCGATCATACTCGGGAGCAAACATCATAACGACAACGCGAACATCATACATACATACCCATCCCTCAAACGGGAATGGATAGGTTTTAAAAACGAAAACCTCCTTTTGAAAGTAATTTAGAAAAACACCGGTTGATCTTGAGTATCACCTTTCAAAAAAGTACAAATGTGAAACATCGTTATCGAGACTTTGGAGAACCATTTCGCACTTGATAAAAATGAGGACACTTTCTCTTAGTGAAAAACTTTCAGAATATTCGACCCTCGGGTCTAAGTAAAAGTGTTTCTAAAACATTGAAAATATCTAAAAACATTTTGGTCCTCGAGGTAGAAGAATTTTGAAACATATTGTGGCACCTTGGATGTACCACGAGAAAATAATTCATTTTAAAAGTACGTCTCGAAATTTATTTTCTAAGATACTCAAGGTTTTCAAAGATAATTCAATGAGCTAGAATGCCCAAAAATTTCAGGTAATTACACGGAACATTATAGCACCGTGGGTCCCACGCCGGAACCCACCAGGCTAAAAACCATTTACAAAAACGCCATAAAGGCCGATGACGGTAATATTTCAAAAACTCATAAAAGCCATTTACAAAATACTAAATACCGTCATAAGAATTTCGCCAAAACGATCAAGGCCATAATGTCATAAACTCGGTTAAGGGAATCGGTTTTCGAAATAAAACTCAGTCGGTAAAATACCGAAAGCCTTTACAAAAGAACTCACGCAGCAGATAAAAGAAATACAGTCCAACATGCACAATCCAGCAACACTACTCCTCATATGAATGAAATATAAGAGTCAAATAACCACATATCACGAAATCAAAATCCATAATAGGATTCCGTCAATTAACTCATAATCATACCTGTAACTCGCATCAAACGAGACACAAACACAAAGAAGAGAAACTTACATCCACAGGTCGCACGAAGATGATGATTGCCCCACGATACTAATCACGACCAACAAACTCAGACGACGCATCGCGACACGACTCAGTCAGATAAAATCCGACGAAACAAGACTCAAACAACACGACTTGACCCGACAGCCTAGGTTTCCACAACCTAAGCTCCGATACCATTTATGTAACACCCCCAATCCGCTCAGGGATATTAAACGCCATAGAACCTTTCCTCAAGGATCTACCAGGCTGGTAACAACAAAGGAACAACTCGACGATGCCTTTAAGGCTACAATAACTCAATAGACCGACTTAGTCTTTCAATAAAAACATACAACTCAATTACAATTCATGCCCATACATGGGTCAAAATACAACAACTCCCGTACAACGGGGAAAAATTACTGCAGCGGAAAATAAAGTACAACTGAACCAAATCTCAACGTACGGTTCCACATGTGATTAGTATCGATCATCTTTCATCATCCTCCATGCCGACCCTGTGCCACGCTCCCTGAAACCTAAATGCAATACAGACATCCACCCCCCGAATACTCGGGGGTTAGCAAAACTCCACTGTTTTGCTAGTGCAAGTACAAAGTAAAAATACGAGTCATACAATTCAAATTCCAAGAATATGATAATCAGGAATCCTCAAAGATTCAAAAACAACGAAACAAATACTTCCCGAGGCAAGAATTTGAGTAAAACTTTCCACATCCGAAAGATCACAAATAACAAGAACAGTTTGCAAAACGGTTTAAAATACCCTCGGGAGTTTTAATAGAAAACAACTTAGGATTATCAAATCCTTCTCTTTCCAAAATCAACAGGGTCACAACCCAAAGGTTTTGTTCACACATAGAAAACCGACAACAATTTACAGGGCCAAAACCCAAGTCACGTGTCCTCGACGGACATAAAATCAACACAACATAATCACATACAAGCATCGCCTAGGACCGGGATGAAGCCACAAATCCCACTCGAGGCCTCTAAGGACCCTCCCGAGCTGGCCACAATTTTACAACAAATCACGCACACGCATCGCCTAGGACCGGGACGAAGCCACAAATCCCACTCGAGGCCTCTAAGGACCTTCCCGAGCTGGCTAGCGAAACAAACTCAAACCACTCATAAGTTATCTTGACATCGTACTCGCAAGTACCGATTCTCGGAGCCCTCTCCAGACCTACCCGATTAGATAACCTTATGGTCAAATCATACACATTGGCTGTACTCGCAAGTACACACCACCACAGGCCTCACAGGTCCCTACCCGGTCAAACATCAATCGAACATACCCACAAGTTATCATGACATCGCACTCGCAAGTGACGATTCTCGGAGCCCTCTCCAGACTTACCCGAATTGATAACCTTGTGGTCAAATCATACACACTGGCTGTACTCGCAAGTACACGCCGCCGGAGGCCTCACAGTTCCCTACCCGGTCAAACATTAATCGCACATACCCACAAGTTATCGTGACATCGCACTCGCAAGTGACGATTCTCGGAGCCCTCTCCAGACCTACCCGAATTGATAACCTTTTGGTCAAATCATCAATGCATCGAGTTCACAACAACAACAACAACAACAAAAACAACAACAACAACAACAACAAAAACAACAAGTGAATTCGTAGGGTTCACTTAATCATTCATGGGGCACAATATTCACAAAATACACGCGTTTTGAAAGTGAGCCCTTAAAGAGGCTAAACCGAATCTTATGAAAGTTCAAATCAAACGATCAAACAAACACATAGAGAGGATCACTAATTATCATATTCACAAAACAAGAATTGTATGGACAAGGTACTTGCCTCGAAACCACGAGCAACGGAACCACGAATGGACATGGCTCAGCCGGAAAGCTTCGAAACGCCTGATGCTATCGAAACGGAAGACAACGACGAACGGAAGGGTTCGAAGCGGTTTTTTCGCAAGAAACCCGACCCTAACATCATATAATCAATAAATCAACGATCATACGATGAATAATAATCGTAGAACGTCCAAAAACCCCTCTAAGACATTCTACCGGACACCTTCAAGGCGTCGATCAAGAACTCGACCAAAACAATGAATCGATATGATCCAACCATGGAATAACAAGGTAAATAATATGATACATCTAAATAATCATCAATCCATCACAATCCTAAGTTAAATCAGATTAAACGGCTGAAAACAACCAAAACACCCAAATTCCCCAAAACTAGATTTCTAGAAAATCTGACCTGATTCGCTCGATCAAGGGATGTTATAGGATGGATGATTGATGATATGAACTCCAAGACTTCATGGATTGATTGTCCAACAACATCTCTCCATGATAACCACACCTCCAGCCGCGGAAGAGAAGGAAAAGAATGAGAAAAATGGTGAAAAACCCATCTGCGGGGCCTTAAATAGGCTGCCTGCCGGCAGAGTTACGTACGTAACCGGCCAAGGGCTTACGTACGTAACCGGCCATGGCCGATACACTGCCCAAAAATGCCGGCAGTGTTACGTACGTAACCGGCCAAGGCTTACACGCGTAACCGGCCTTACGGTCGTAACTGCCGGGCCCTTACGGCTGTAGCTCGGCCAGGGGTGGCCTGGCCCCAACATGCCCGGCCATGACTCGGCCGGGGCCAACTCCGACGGCCCGAAAGACCCCGAAACCCAAACCTGAATACGAATCGAAGATATGGTTATGAAGTACTCGCAAAGACGAATTCGAGCACTAAGAGAACATACGATTCCGACCACCCGAAGGCTCGAAATTCGACAACGGAAAGTAATTACCCCAAACTTTAAGAAATTACGAAAATGGTCCAAAACGTCCGAAATACACGATACACGATCGAAACACCAAGACGAAGCTCGCAACATGAATAATAACATTAAATGAACTTACGAGAAACTCGAAACAACAGTTTCGGACGAGATTCGCAAGAATCGAACTCAAGTGCGGAAAAACCGCTTAAGAACACGGAACTCAACAAAACGATATCGAAACGAACTCGGATGACAAAAAGTGCAGAATTAAATACTCTCGGAATGACGAAACGATCACGAACTAGTCATCAAAACGGGCTCCCGCCAAAAAAAAATTACCGAAGTCCGAAATTGCGGGTATTACAAATACATCTTCGCTTGCAAGATTTTAAAAGCATGAGTGCCTATAATTTAGAGTTATTCAGAATCATCTCTACTTTGAATCTTTGTGGTGAAAAAATACCTGATGAAGATATGCTTGAGAAAACATTCTCCACGTTCAACGCTTCAAATATGATCTTGCAACAACAATATCGTGAGCGTGGTTTCAAAAAATACTCTGAACTCATATCTTATTTATTGGTCGCTAAGCAAAACAATGAGTTGCACATGCAAAACCACGAATTGCGATCGACTGGTTCCGCAACATTGACTGAAGCCAATGCTACATTCAATCATGGAAATGGGCGTGGACGTGGCAGCGGATACAAGCGTGGAATTGACCGCGGATATGGACGTGGACGTGGTTTTGGACGTGGCACAACACATAGCGAAATATCCAGCAACAAAAGGCACAAAGTATCCAATGATAGTAACCCATCCAAAAGGGAAGAAAAATGCCATATATGTGACATGACTGGACACTGGTCACGTACCTGTCGTACGGCAACACACCTCGTGGACCTTTATCAGAAATCAATCAAGGAAAAATAAAAGATTGAAACTAATGTCCTTGATTATGACGGTCCACTTGATACGACTCACTTGGATGTCTCTGATTTCTTTGCTCATCCAAAAGGAGTTATTGATCACTTGATTGGGGGTGGTGTGTTGGACGACATTGATTAGTTTGAGAATTGTTGCTTTGTTATTTTCTTTGCTTGGGAATTTTTATTTCTTTCAGTATGATGATTTGCTTTTGAACTAGTTATTTTTGGAATGGTTATTTCATAATAAATGAATTTAATTCTAAAAGTTCCTTTAAATTACTACAGAAATTTCAAATGGATGCTTGTGATATTTGTCTAGCTGATACTGCAACTACGCACACCATTCTCCAAGATAAGAAATACTTTCTCAAATTAACATTAGCAGAAGATAATGTTAATACCATATTAGGTGCATCAAACATCATTGAAGGCTCCGGAAGAGCATGTATTATTTTACCAAATAATACTAAATTAGTTATAGATTGTGCACTTTACTCTAGTAAATCGAGAAGGAATTTACTAAGTTTTAAGGATATTCGCTGCAATTGATACCACATTGAGACAATGCAAGAAGGTAATAATGAGTATCTTTGTATAAATTCTTTTGTGTTTAGCCAGAAGCAAACAAAAGAAAAATTCTCAACATTATCGTCTGGAATGTATTACACACTCATAAAAGCAATTGAGGTAAATCATGTCATGAACCTGAAGTTCAATGACCCAAAGAGCTTTATGCTCTGGCATGAAAGATTTGGACATCCTGGAGCAACTATGATGCGTCGAATACTCAATACTTCATACGGGCATAACAAAAAGATCCAGAAGATTCTTTTAGCAAATGAAATATCTTGTGATGCTTGCGGACACGGAAAGTTAATCACTAGACCTTCAAATACAAAAGTTAGCATTGAATCTCCATCTTTCCTAGAAAGAATTCAAGGAGATATTTGAGGACCAATAGATCCACCGTGTGGACCATTTTTATACTGTATGGTATTAATTGATGCGTCTAATAGATGGTCCCATGTGAGCTTACTTTCAACTAGAAATGTGGCATTTGCTAGACTACTTACTCAAATAATAAATTTACAAGCTCAATTCCTTGATAATTCAATCAAGGCAATTCGTCTTGACAATGCTAGTGAGTTTAGATCCCAAGCATTCGATGATTATTGCATGACAATTGGAATTGAGGTCGAACATTCAGTTGCTCATGTCCATACACAAAATGGTCTAGCATAATCGCTTATTAAGCATCTTAAACTGATTGCAAGACCATTACTTATCAAATCAAAACTCCCAACTTCTGCTTGGGTTCATGCCATATTACATGCAGCAACATTAGTTTGTATTAAGCCAACGGCTTATCACCAATATTCTCCCATGCAACTTGTCTCTGGTCTAGAACCTGATGTTTCTCATTTACGAACTTTTGGTTGTGCTGTTAAAGTCCCAATTGCACCCCCATAACGCACAAAATGGGTCCCCAAACATTGGGTTTGATTCACCTTCAATTATAAGGTATCTTGAACCTTTAACAGGTGATCTATTTACTACACGCTTTGCAGACTGTCATTTTGATGAAATGACATACCCAACATTAGGTGGGACAAAACTACATCTAGAAAACCAAAAGTATATCTCTTGGAATGAAAAAATCTTATCACATTTTGATCCGCGGTAGTCAATGTAAGCAAGAGGTTGAAAAGATCATTCACCTACAAAAGGCTGCAAATCAACTACCTGATACTTCATTGATACACGAACAGTGACAAAATCCTATATACATGATGCAAATGCACCAGCCAGAATTGATGTCCCTGAAGGACAAGTAATAGTAGCAAACGAATCCAAAGAACGTCAAAAGCATGATCGACCAATTGGTTCAAAGGACTCTGTACCTAGAAAAAGGAAGGTGCAAGATAAGAACCAAACATGAATGATGATTGATCAATCAAATTAAAGTAATGTAGTTCCTGAAGAACTGTTACTGTTTGAAAATAATGAGATCTCAATAAATTATTCATCTTCTAGTAAATTATTGGAGAGAGAAAATGTCATCATGGATGATATCTTTGCCTTTAATATGGCTCGAGAAGTTTCAAATGAGGATCCTAAATCAAAGTCTGTTGAAGACTGTCGAAATAGAGATGATTTGCCAAAATGGAAAGAAGCCATAGAGGTTGAATTAAATTCCTTATAAAAACGAAAGGTGTTTGGACCTATAGTTCAAACTCAGAAAAATGTTATCCCAGTAGGATACAAGTGGGTTTTTGTTAGAAAGAAAAATGAACATCATGAATTTACGAGATACAAAGCAAGACTCGTAGCACAAGGTTTCTCTCAAAGACCAGGAATTGATTATGAGGAAACGTACTCTCCAGTAATGGACACAATTACTTTTAGATTTTTGATTAGTCTGGCTGTGTCACAAAGGCTCGATATGCGCCTTATAGATGTAGTAACCACGTATCTGTATGGTTCACTTGATAGTGACATATACATGAAAATACCAGAAGGATTTATATTATCAGCAGCAAGTAATTCATATCCCAAAAGCATATTCTCAATTAAGCTGCAAAGATCGTTGTATGGACTAAAACAATCTGGAAGAATGTGGTACAATAGACTCGGTGAATATCTGTTGAAAGAAGGATATAAAAATGATGTTGTCTGCCCTTGCATTTTCATAAAGAAAACTGACAGTGGATTTGCAATTATAGCAGTTTATGTTGATGATTTAAACTTAATTGGGACTCCTGAAGAGCTCAATAAAACTACTGAATACTTGAAAAATGAATTTGAGATGAAAGATTTAGGAAAAATAAAGTTCTGTTTGGGTTTTCAAATTGAACATGTCGATGGCGGACTATTTGTTCATCAATCCTCTTATACTGAAAAGGTGTTAAAGCGTTTTTACATGGATAAAGCACATCCGCTTACATCACCCATGGTCGTTAGAACGCTTGATGTAACTAAAGATCCTTTCCAACCAATCAGTGATGGAGAAATGATACTTGGTCCTGAAGTACCATATCTCAGTGCAATTGGTGCATTAACTTATCTTGCTAATTATACTAGACCATATGTAGCTTTTTCTGTAAATCTCCTGGCAAGATATAGCTCTGCACCCACTATAACACATTAGAATGGTGTCAAACATATTTTATGTTATCTAAAGGGCACCATCGACCTTGGGTTATATTATTCGGAAAGTTCTGGATGTTCTCTAATGGGATATGCAGATGCAGGCTATCTTTCGGACCCGCATAAGGGTAAATCACAAATAGGCTATGTATTCACACGTGGAGAAACTGCTATATCTTGGAAATCTATGAAGCAAACCCTAACAGCAACATCTTCAAATCATTCTGAAATAATTGAAATCCACGAAGCAAGTCGAGAATGTGTATGGTTGAGAAATCTGGCACATCACATTGAAGAGTCGTGTGGTACGTCAAAGGAGAATCCAACTGTATTGTATGAAGACAATACGGCTTGCATTACACAATTCAAGGAAGGCTATATCAAAAGGGATAGAACAAAGCATATTTCTCCCAAGCTTTTCGATACGCATGATCTGCAAAAGGATGGGGAAATTGATGTTCAACAGGTTCGCTCAAGTGATAATGTGGCGGACTTATTCACAAAGGCGTCGCCGACATCAACATTCAGAAGACTGGCACACAAGATCGGAATGCGTCAACTCAAAGATCTTATGTAATCGATTTCAGGAGGAGTAACTCTACTCTTTTTCCTTCAATCGAGTTTTTTCCCCAATACAATTTCTAAAATATAATTATTCTAATTTTAAGAAGAATAAATAAAAATTTTATAGCGGAAATATATTTTAAAAAGTCAAACTTAATAATCACAAGTAATAATCCCAAGTCACCATTAAATAAAAATATACTTCGACGTGAAATTAAAGCAATTCGAACAATTGTTCCACACTCAAGTGCATGCCACATTGAGCTCATCAACCTGAAAGGGGTAAATAGTGGGGTGAGCTTCCAACTCGCTCAGATTAGAGAATACGCAATATGTCTACATTAATTACTAAATATATTAGCAAGTATAAACAACATGACTGATAAATTCTGAAGCCCGTTGGCTAGCCCGAAGGCTTTATGCACAATTAAGTGCTTCTGACTGATTTGCACATTTAAGTGCTTCTGACTGATTGCACATTTAAGTGCTTCTGACTGATTGCACAATTAAGTGTTTCTGACTGATTTCACGTGCACATATGAGACAATATATAAAGCAATTAAAATAAACAAAAGCGTAATAAATCCCCACCTGGATAAAATGCAGTTCTTGAACTTGAATGTGATGAGATGTTTGAATCGACAATTCTAGGCCCGTAAGTTCTTACTATTATCTACAAATAATGATAATAGTGAATTATTATTAGTATATGACTGAGAATTATAAGTGAATAATAATAGTAATTAAAAATGTCAACATGTTAAAAGCTTGGCCGAAAGGGACTGAAATTGAAGAAATTATAATTCTGATTGGGGCTAACTAAAATAATTTTAAACCAGACTGGGACAAGAATGAAGAAGCTGAAAATTAGAGGCTGAAATTGATATACACTGAAAACTGATTTGGGGTCAAATCGAGAAGGTCTGGAACTTAGGGGTTAAATTGAAGAACCCTAAAAAGAAACTGAGTATAAAAACCCTTCTAACACCATCGGCCGAAATCATTCTCTCTTTGTCTTCTTCTTCCTCGGTTCCTCTCTCTCTCTACTATCAAAAGAAAAACACACACACACACGCACATAAATACACACACACACACACATATCTCCTACAAACCACCGTCAACATGAATCGACTTCCCAGGGCGGCCATGCGCGGAAGGGATTCTGTCCTCCAGTAACCGGCGACGGCGAAGTCAAGGGCGGCGCACGGCAGAACAGGGTTGGGTTCGTACGGGCCTGATTTTGGTTTTTCTGAGGTGGAGGTTCGCCCGACTCGTCGGGAACTATGAGGCGGCGGCGCGATTTGGAAGGGAGGAAATTGGGCGGCGGCCGGATTTGGATTTGTGATGGTTGCTGGGTCTGGTGAGGTTCCGATCAGCGGTAGGTTTCAATTTTTTTCGGTTGTTCTGGATGTTGTATTCGGTTTGAAGAGTGGAAGTTGATCTATAAGGATAGTGTGGGTCTCTTGTTGCGCGAAGGTTTGAAATTGATCTATGGGAATGGTTCGGGTTGTCCCGATGGGTTGCCGAATGAATAATTCATGTTTTCATTCGAAGAGGGGCAGTAAAAACAGGCCGTGATGGTTCGAACGTGCAAAATACGATGTATGCTAATTTAAAGATACAGAGATTTGATGTTTACAATCCAAGGTTTAGGAAGAACACAAGAGTTGGAATACTGGATTTAACAGAGTAGAGTTTGGGTTCAAATTTGCAGAAGAACACACGAGGAAGAAGCACAGAAGAAATACAAGTAGAGGAGTAAAGAAAAAATAATAATAACGCGAGTTTGAGATTTTTTTACCTGCGTGCAGAAACGAACGGGAGGAAGAAGGAAAATATATATTTGTGTAATACTGTGTATTGTGTATTCTAGGTTTGGATGCAGGGTAGAATACAGTATTTATACTGTATTAGAAATTAGGTATAGGGTAAAAAGCTGGGAAACATAGATGGGTTTGAGATATCATTGGGCTAGGAAAAGAGTTTGGGCCAGCTCATTAAATTGGACTAGTAAAGGAATTTGGGCCAACAAATAATAATAATAGTAATTGAGTTTAGAAAAATAAACAATAAATATAATCGGGCTGAATTAAATAATAATAATAATAGTAATAGTAATAATATTAAATAATAATATTATTTAGCTTGTACAATATTTTGGGCAACAATTAATATTGTTTAAAAATTTGACTCGGGCCTAGAAATGACGAGATAAGACACAATGAATAAAATAAGAAATGCAACGAACGAATCATATGACTTGACATGAATTTTAATGACGTAAATGGATTTGCATGATCATGAAAATGAGATGAATTAAATGATAAATTATTCAGGAATTGATTTAATAAAATTGAACATATTTTCTATAATTCACAATAAATGTATATGCGAAATTGAGGCGTCACAACCTACCCCCCTTTAACAAATTTTCGTCCTCGAAAATTAAAATGAATGTTGGATACTTAGAACGGATCTCCTCTTCACGTTCCCAAGTTGCCTCATTTGGTCCATGACGACTCCATTGAACTTTTACCAATTTAACCTCTTTATTCCGTAACTGATGTACCTTACGCTCCAAAATAGCTGTAGGTACCTCCTCATAAGTCAGGTTCTTGGCTACATGTAACTCTTTGAAATTGCATATGTGACCAGGATCATGTACGTACTTTCTCAGCATGGAGACGTGAAAGACATTGTGCACTTCCAATAACTCCAACGGAAATGCCAAACTGTAAGCAAGATCACCAACACGACCTAAAATCTCAAAAGGTCCGATATAACGAGGCCATAGCTTTCCCTTTTTACCGAATCGTATCACTCCCTTCATCGGCGCTACCTTCAAGAACACCTTCTCTCCAATCTCAAATTGGATATCTTTCCTTCGCTTATCAGCATAAGACTTCTGCCGATCCTGGGCAGTCTTAATTCTGCTTCTGATCTCGGCTATCTTCTCTACAGTCTGCTCGATCAATTCTGGACCCAAAATCTTTCCCTCTCCAACCTCACTCCAATAAAGGGGCGATCGACATTTCCTTCCGTACAGAGCCTCATACGGGGCCATTTGTATAGTCGCTTGGTAACTATTGTTATAAGCAAACTCTACTAACGGCAAAATATTCTCCCAATTCTCACCAGTATAAAGAACACACGCCCTCAACAAATCTTCAAGTGTCTTGATAGTCCGTTCAGATTGACCGTCGATTTGCGGATGATATGCACTACTGAAATTCAACTTAGTGCCCAATGCACTCCGAAGACTCTTCCAAAATTTCGACGTAAATCGCGGATCTCTATCCAATACGATCGACACTGGAACACCATGTAGCCTCAAAATCTCCCGAATATAAATCTGTGCATATTGTTCCATACTATAAGTCATCCTCACAGGTATAAAGTGAGATGACTTCGTCAAGCGATCTACTATCACCCAGATAGCATCATTCTTCCTCACTGTTCGTGGCAGACCAACCACGAAATCCATTGTGATATGCTCCCATTTCCATTCTGGGATTTCCAACGGTTGGAGTAAACCTCCTGGCCGTTGGTGTTCAGCCTTCACCTGCTGACATATCATACACCTCTCCACAAATACACCAATGTCCCATTTCATTCCTCTCTACCAAAAGAACTTCTTCAGGTCGTGGTACATCTTTGTACCTCCCGGGTGAGCGGAGTATGGTGTGTTGTGAGATTCTTCAAGAATTTGCTTCCTAAGGATGGATCCTTAGGAACACATAACCTCCCATTATAAGTCAAAACATCATCTGCGACAACGACAAATTTCTCAAAACTCCCATCTTGTGCTCGATCTTTCATATTACACAAGAACTTGTCACGTGGTTGAGCCTCCTTAATCTTATCCCTCAAGTTTGGTTGCAAGACCAAAGATGATAGGATTGCTGTCGAACAATTTGAAGACTCGATTACCTCAATCCTCAACTCGGAGAACTCCTTTATCAAACTCTCCTAATCGGTCAAGCAAGCTAACTCGCATCTAGTCTTCCGACTCAAGGCATCAGCTACCACATTAGCCTTACCCGGATGGTAATGGATGGTACAATCATAGTACTTCACCAGTTCTAACCATCGCCTTTGCCTCATGTTAAGATCCTTCTGTGTGAAAAGATATTTCAAACTTTTATGGTCCGTGTATATCTCACACTTCCCTCCGTAGAGATAGTGGCGCCAAATCTTCAGCGAATGTACTACAGGAGCCAACTCCAGATCATGCGTTGGATAGTTCAACTCTTGTGGTTTAAGCTGTCTCGGTGCATAATCTACTACCTTACCATGTTGCATCAAAACACAACCCAAACCCTGCTTTGAGGCATCACTATAAATAACAAAGTCTTCCGTCGGATCAGAAATCGTTAATACTGGTGCCGAGGTTGGTCTCCTTTTCAACTCTTGAAAACTTTCCTCGCACCTCTCACTCCATTCAAACCTCACGCCCTTCCTTGTTAATTGAGTCATAGGAGTGGCAATTTTAGAAAATCCTTTGATAAATCTTCTATAATAACCAGCTAGGCCCAGAAAGCTACGAACTTCGCTCGCATTCTTGGGTACTCCCCAACTACTCACTGCTACAACCTTATCGGGATCTACATCAATTCCTTTTGAGGTCACCACATGTCCAAGGAATCCAACTCTGTTTAACCAAAACTCACATTTCTTGATCTTGGCATACAACTTCTCTTTGCGAAGTGTCTCCAATGTAGCCCTCAAATGCTCTCGGTGTTGTTCCTTGTCCTTAGAATACACCAAGATATCATCTATGAAGACGATCACAAACTTATCCAAGTAAGGTTGGAACACCCTGTTCATCAAATCCATAAAGACTGTTGGGGCATTACTCAGACCAAATGGCATCACTACAAATTCAAAATGTCCATAACGGGTCCTGAAAGCCGTCTTGGGAATGTCACACTTCATAATCTTCAATTGGTGGTACCCCGACCGCAAATCGATCTTCAAAAAGATTCCGAATCCCCTCAACTGATCGAATAGATCCTCGATTCTCGGCAGCGGGTATTTATTCTTCACCGTGAGTAGATTCAACTCTCAGTAATCTATACACATCCGAAGTGACCCATCCTTCTTTCTTACAAACAGCACTGGTGCACCCCATGGTGACACACTACGACGAAACAAACCGAGCTCCAGCAGCTCTTGAATTTGGACCTTCAATTCTTGAAGTTCCCTCGGAGCCATTCTATATGGCGCTTTGGATGTTGGGGCCGCCCCAGGGACCAAATCAATGCTAAACTCCACCTTCCGGTCGGGTGGGACTCCCGGCAAATCTTCTGGAAACACATCCAAAAACTCCCGTACTATAGGTACGTCTGTAGGGTACACGTCATTAGTACGAGTGTCGACCAAACTCACCAAGTAACCCTGACATTGCTCCTTCCTTAGACTTCTTAGTGTTTTCATAGCATTGATTACTCTAGGTACTATCCTACTCTTAGTACCATAAAAGGTGATCGACTCGCCTTCGGAACACCTCAATGTCATATTCTTCTCACGGCATCTTATATCGGCATCATGTCTATGGAGCCAGTCCATACCAAGGATCACATCAAAATCCAACGAGTTAATTAAATACAGGCTAGCGTCAAATTCTCTACCTCCTATCTCAATATTCTCGTCAATCATTCTATTAGTGAGTATCGTATCTCCTGACGGTAAGCTAACCTCAAGAGACTCAACAGTTCTAATGTTACTATGACCAATTCCATGATAAAACTTTGCAGACATAAAAGTATGTGTGGCACCAGTATCAAATAAAGCGAAGGCAGGCACATTAGAGATCATAAGCATACCTGACACCGTACTGGGATTTTCATCTGCGTCCTTTTGGGTCAAAGAATATATACGAGCTTTTCCTACAGAACCTTGACATTTGGCCCTTTGGAGATGACAGTTCGAAGATGCATGCCCTAGCTCCTTGCATATGTAGCAGACACCTTTACCGTACAGGCACTCTCCTCCATGATTCTTGCCACACTTCGAGCACTCTGGCTTACTGGTTTGAGGCTTAGGTCCCGACCTTTGATCAACCTTTGCTTGCTTATTAGAAACCACGACATTATTTTGGTTCCCATTCTAATGCCGCTTACCGTAGGCTTCGTAGATTATTATTGATCCAGATTATGGCTAGCCTCAACCTCTTAAGCTCGAAACACTGTCTCGGTATACGGTAGCACCCCATGACCAGCCACGATGTGATGAATACTCGGGCGTAAACCACTCCGAAACTTAAGGGGGCCCTTCCGGTCTGTATCCACCATGTGCTCCACAAAGAAGCTGATTTGGTTGAATTTCCTCTCATATTCTTCAACCGTCATCCCTCCTTGTTCGAGATTCCAACACTCTCTCTCCATCTTCTCTTGGTAATGATGTGGGTAGTACTGTTCCATCACTATTTCCTTGAATCGATCCCAAGTCAATGCAGCACGCTCGGCTGCCAGCCTCAAACGCCAATAGCTTATCCACCAGCGTCCAGCATTATCCACCATTTGGTATTGGCCGCAAAGAATTCTTTGCGCATCAGTGCACCCAATGAGCTCAAAGGTGCGCTCGAGCGACATGAACCATTCATCCACAAAAGCAGGTCCTTCGCGACCGTTGAATGTTGGTGGGGTGAAATGCCGGAACTGTTGCACGACTAGTGCCTGAGTAGGAGCTGGCACATTATTGTTGTGGTTATCTTGACCTCCGTCACCACCACCAAGGTTGGCATTCTGACCACCGAGATTATCTACACCTCGATTAGCTGGGCGTCCACGTCTACGAGTTGCCATTATCCTATGGCACCACACGCAACGATCCTTCAGTACTTACCCAACGAGAGGGAGAAATAAAATGGGGAGTTATTTCATCTATAGGTTGAGAACCAAAGATTTCTAGCAATGATGATTTACGCATGTCACACATATACTTATGAATTTATAAGAAAACAATTTCATGCCCAAATATTTTATCATAAAATTCTTTTGTACAAAATAGACTGAAAATGCATCTGTAATACATGAATCATGTTTGATCTGGAAAACTGCATTTATCACATAATGAATAACCATAACTTAATGTACCTTGGATTCGAAGTGGAGCGGCAGAGGTGGATGATCATAATTGCTAAAATTATTTCAGTACATGCGAAAATGAAATTTCAGTTTATAAAAGGAAACTATTTTAGCGAGTCTACAGAACCGTAGACCCTCTCTGATACCAACTTATATAGCGACCACTTTTTAAAAATATAATTCTTCTACTTTTAAGAAGAATAAATAAAAATTTTGTAGCGACAATACATTTTAAAAAGACAAACTCAATAATCGCAAGTAATAATCCCAAGTCACCATTAAATAAAAACATACTTCGATGTGAAATTAAAGCAATTCGAACTATTGTTCATAAAGCGTGGTTTGAGGAAAATAATAGTAAATAAATAAATGACAACTCATGAAGCTTGATCATTCCACACTCAAGCGCATGCCACATAGAGCTCCTCAACCTGAAAGGGATAAATAATGGGGTGAGCTTCCAACTCGCTCAGTGTGGAGAGTACGCAATATGTCTACCTTAATTACTAAATATATTAGCAACTATAAACAACATGACTGATAAATTCTGAAGCCCGTCGGCTAGCCCGAAGGCTTTGTGCACAATTAAGTGCTTCTGACTGATTTGCACATTTAAGTGCTTCTGACTGATTGCACATTTAAGTGCTTCTGACTGATTGCACATTTAAGTGTTTCTGACTGATTTCACGTGCACATACGAGACAATATATAAAGTAATTAAAATAAACAAAAGCGTAATAAATCCCCACACTGGATAAAATGCAGTTCTTGAACTTGAATGTGATGAGATGCTTGACTCGACAATTCTAGGCCCGTAAGTTCTTGCTATTATCTACAAATAATGATAATAGTGAATTATTATTATTATATGACTGAGAATTATAAGTGAATAATAATAGTAATTAAAAATATCAACATGTTAAAAGCTTGGCCGAAATGGACTGAAATTGAAGAAATTATAATTCTGATTGGGGCTAACTAAAATAATTTTAAACTAGACTGGGACAAGAATGAAGAAGCTGAAAATTAGAGGCTGAAATTGATATACACTAAAAACTGATTTGGGGTCAAATCGAGAAGGTCTGGAACTTAGGGGTTAAATTTAAGAACCCTAAAAAGAAACTGGGTATAAAAACCCTTCTAACACCATCGGCCGAAATCATTCTCGCTATGTCTTCTTCTTCCTCGGTTCCTCTCTCTCTACTATCAAAAGAAAAACACACACACGCACATAAATACACACACACACACATATCTCCTACAAACCACCGTCAACATGAATCGACTTCCCAGGGCAGCCATGCGCGGAAGGGATTCTGTCCTCCAGTAACTGGCGACGGCGAAGGCAAGGGCGGCACACGGCAGAACAGGGTTGGGTTCGTACGGGCCTGATTTTGGTTTTTCTGAGGTGGAGGTTCGCCCGACTCATCGGGAACTATGAGGCGGCGGCGCGATTTGGAAGGGAGGAAATTGGGCGGCGGCCGGATTTGGATCTGTGATGGTTGCTGGGTCTGGTGAGTTTCCGATCAGCGGTAGGTTTCATTTTTTTTTTCGGTTGTTCTGGATGTTGTATTCGGTTTGAATAGTGGAAGTTGATCTATAAGGATAGTGTGGGTCTCTTGTTGCGCGAAGGTTTGAAATTGATCTATTGGAATGGTTCGGGTTGTCCCGATGGGTTGCCGAATGAATATTTCATGTTTTCATTCGAAGAGGGGCAGTAAAAACAGGCCGTGATGGTTCGAACGTGCAAAATACGATGTATGCTAATTTAAAGATACAGAGAATTGATGTTTACAATCCAAGGTTTAGGAAGAACGCAAGAGTTGGAATACTGGATTTAACAGAGTAGAGTTTGGGTTCAAATTTGCAGAAGAACACACGAGGAAGAAGCACAGAAGAAATACAAGTAGAGGAGTAAAGAAAAAATAATAATAACGCGAGTTTGAGATTTTTTTACCTGCGTGCAGAAACGGACGGGAGGAAGAAGGAAAATATATATTTGTGTAATACTGTGTATTGTGTATTCTAGGTTTGGATGCAGGGTAGAATACAGTATTTATACTGTATTAGAAATTAGGTATAGGGTAAAAAGCTGGGAAACATAGATGGGTTTGAGATATCATTGGGCTAGGAAAAGAGTTTGGACCAGCTCATTAAATTGGACTAGTAAAGGAATTTGGGCCAACAAATAATAATAATAGTAATTGAGTTTAGAAAAATAAACAATAAATATAATGGGGCTGAATTAAATAATAATAATGATAGTAATAGTAATAATATTAAATAATAATATTATTTAGCTTGTACAATATTTTGGGCAACAATTAATATTGTTTAAAAATTTGACTCGGGCCTAGAAATAACGAGATGAGACACAATGAATAAAATAAGAAATATAACGAACGAATCACATGACTTGACATCAATTTTAATGACGTAAATGGATTTGCATGATCATGAAAATGAGATGAATTAAATGATAAAATTATTCGGGCATTGATTTAATAAAATTAAACATGTCTTCTATAATTCACAATAAATGTATATGCGGAATCGGGGCGTCACATTAGCGAGAGAATTTTTCTTTACTAATCTGTCACTGAGTTCGAAAGATAAAAGAAAACAAATAGATTTAGTCGTGGAAAATTCCATCACTAAATAATCTATAATCCATCACTAATTTTAAAAAAAAAATAATAAAACTTCATTTAGGATGGGAAATTTTCACCACTTAAAATCCGTCAAATCTTTCGCTAATTTAAAAGAAACAAAAAAATAATCTAGTGATAGATAAAGGGTATTACTAAACACCGCCCAAAATTACTAGCCACCGCCCTATAAGATTACCTTTTTATCCATTTCAAGTCTTTCATTATTTCTAAACACCACACCACACCAAAATCTTTCAAGCTCAAGTTTTTCGAATATAACACACAATCAAATATATATCGTCAATATTATCGACAACTACGAAAATGGACGAGAATTCGCATGTGGAGGTAATTTTTCGGAGAAAATGACGCAGGAGTCTGATTATTCTGCCTGTTCCATGGTACAAAGGCGTCCCAGTCCGCTTTGGACCATGGTACGGGCGTCTGGTGCGGACGCTCCGTCCTAGGTCTAGGCGTCTAAACCAGACGCCTGAACCATGGTCGGGACGTCCGATTCAGACGCCTGTGCCATGGCTAGGCGTCCGATTCAAACGCTTGTACCATGGCCAGGCGTCCAAGCCAGACGCCTCGGCCATGGTCCAGGCGCAATTTTTGGACGCCTGGACCCTTTTTTTTGCCTGATTTTAAATATTAATAATAATATTATTGGTATTATTATTAAAAAACAGTCAATTAAAAATTTCAGGTTATATTGGAAGAATTTGAAGGCGACGGCGTTGATTATAGTGGTTATTTCGTTAATGACGAAATATTCGCTAGTGATTGTGATGCGATTGCTTGGGCGAAAAAAATTGCTCTTCAAATTGGTTTCGAGTTGATCATTTCATCGTACAAGAATAAAGGAAAGACAAAGCTATTGAGATGTAACCGTGGTGAACGGTACAGAGGGGTATTAAGAGATTTGGATGTCGCTGTTCGAAAGGACACAAAGACGAAAGCATGCAAGTGTACATTTCAGATAAAGGCCGAACAATTGCATGACTTGAGTGGTTGGATAATCAGACCGATCTCTGGGAGTAAGGGTATGCACAATCACTCATTTATTGTTTATCCGGAGGGGCATCGTCAAATGAGTGGACTGAGTAAATCGGCCAAACAAGTTGTTCGTGAGATGAGTGTTGCTCAAGCCAAGCCGTGTGCCATCTTGGCGGCCATTTCCCGAGGACAAACCGACTAGACGACATATCTATAATTATAGAGACCACTTGAGGAAGCATGATTTTGAAGAAAGAGATGTCGTCGGTCAGTTTCACCATCTGGCTGTGACGAATAACTACGTACATTGGACGCGGGCCGACCCGGATACAAATGCTGTTACCCACGTGTTCATGGCACATCCAACATCAATCAACTTAATCCGGACCTACAGATGGTTCATTGGCATGGATTCCACCTACAAAACGAATAAGTACAAGATGCCATTTCTCGAGATAGTCGGGATGACTCCATGTAACAAGAACTTCCTAATCGCCTATGCAATTATGAAAGATGAGACCGAATCAAGCTACGCGTGGGTGTTACAGAAGTTGAAAATTTTGCTTGGGTTTGATGTTCATCCGACGGCTATTGTTACGGATCGCGAGTTGGGATTGATGCGTCCTATTGAAGAGATATTTCTAGAGAGTGCCCACTTACTTTGCACATGGCATATTAATAAGGATGTTGAAGACAAGGTCTACAGAATTTGTGGAAAAGATAAAGAAATGGGCCAAAGGTTTAAAAATGGGAAATGGAAGAAAATCATGGAAGCGGCGACCGAAGAGGAATATGATCAAGCGGTGCAACACATGAAGGATAGATGGAGATGGAATCCTAAGGTGATATCATACGTTGAGGGTACATGGCTAAAATACAAGGAGATGTTCGTTGTTGCGTGGACGAATAAAGTGCTTCATTTTGGAAACACAACCACTTGTAGAGTTGAGAGTGCATATGCCGAGTTAAAGCAATGGCTTAATTCTTCCACCGGAGCCCTCGATACCGTATGGACCAAAGTAAACCAGGAGATTGAATCACAACTTACGCAGATCAGATACACACTTGAACAGTCTAGGTGTCGTACAGGCGTGGTGTATTCTGGTTTTCCGTTCAACTACTTGCGCTGTCGTGTTTCCCATCATTGTCTGTGATTACTGTCGAATGAATTGACACGTATGAGAGAATTAAGTGATCAAGTGTACGATCGTTGCGGTTGTTCACTCCAAACCACCCATCAGATTCCTTGTGCGTGTGAGCTCAAGAGACATATGGAATCGCGGACTCCATGCAGTGTTAGTCGTCTTCACATATTTTGGCAAACACTTATTATTAGTGATGGTGGGGACACGACCGAATTTGTCGATCCTTCTACCGGTGCTGAATCGGAGGACCAGTGGTACTTTCAGGCCCTTGTCGATGAGGTCAGATAGAGCGATCCTGCAGTTGTCCGTAACGTATCACTTATGATCCACGATCATCTTCACCCTGATCAAACGCGTTACGTTGAACCACAAGTGAATACGGCAGTTAAGGGTCGACCAATAGGAAGTTCATCGACTAGACGCGATCCTAGTGGTTGGGAGTATAGCCAAAGGGGTTGTGGTCGTTCCCGCTCATCCAGTGGTCGTGGCCGCAGCTCTTCTGCATCAGTCCACAATGCCTCTTCATCAGGTATGAACAAATTTATATTGAAGGTTATCTCGATGTCCCCGGAGACGGTAATTGCGGATTTCGTGTTATCGCCGACTACATATTTGGCGACCAAGATAAATGGCGTATTGTACGTGTATGCGTTGAAAATGAAATTATGGCTAACTGTACACTCTACCGATCGATCTACTATGATGGGATTGAACCTGAGGTTCGACGTATTACATGGGATGGTGGTGCGTGTGGATCGGATCATTGGATGGCTATTGCTGAAGATTTATTCCCTATTGCTACTATTTTCAATGCCGCTGTCATACTATTCGGATTCGGAAACGGTAGATCTTTATTTGCATGTCTCACTGTGCTGCCGTTGAAAGCACCCTCAACGGCAACACGGCCTAGCCAAGAGATTGTCATTTGTCATTTAGGAGATACGTACAAATATTTTATTCGTCCAGATTTAATGCCTAATTTTCCTGTACCGCCCATAGCGAGTAACTGGTTTAGAATCCATGATAGTAGTGTTGGTGGCTGGGAGAATTTGTATACGAGCAGGAGAGAAAAATGGAATAGATTAGTCGGTATGATGTAAAACTTTATTTGTTGTATGTTCCTTAATTAATAAAATTTTCGTTTTTGTTGATCTTTATAGTTGATAGTTGATTTTCTTTTATGTTGATCTTGATAGTTGACAGAAAAATTTTCGTTTTTGTAAGCAGAACAGAAAAAAACAAACAAAAGTAAAGTGCCAAATGCAAAACGAAAGTGTCAATCAATATACAAAATACAAAAAAAAAACGAAAACGCCAAACAAAATACCGTCACAAACAAAATATAAAATACAAAATCAGTTGGTCAAATGCCAATCCCTCATGAACTCCTCGAGCATCGTCGTCGCTTCTTCCGCATGGTCTGGGGGATGATGTCTGATACAGTGCTGGGTAATACCGACGGATCGACTCACCCACTGTAAAAAATAGAGACAATATAATACAATGAGTAATGTATGATGAAATCAAACAAAGTACAAAGTTAAAGAACATACGTAATCGGTGCTGGAACGAGAAGGGATCACTGATCCAGGTGCTGCACCGTCGTTCAGTAGCTGAGGGTGCGAATACCGCGCAAGCAGACTGATCATGAGTAGCCGCCTCATAGTCAGCGAGAGGAAGCCTGTATGCACCCGGAAACATCATCCAAGCATCAGATGACATCCGGATGGGATAGTCAACTCGGTACAATCTGCTCGACCACGCCCGAACCACTTTCTCCGGTCTAGTGATCGGTAAAGGGATGGTCTGCACATAACCGAGCTGTCGTAATGCCCGACCAGGCATGTATGGCTCGATAATATCCCAATATCGTAGCCATCCAATGATTTTGGTCCTCGGGACATCCCACACTGGATCAGGGCCATAAGGCAACCACTGTATCTGCGTACATGTAATCAACAAGTTATACAAGTTGTTTTTAAATGAATTGTGAGATTGTTAGAAGGAATCGTTATACCTCTGTGGCTGTCAACTGATCAATGCGGCGACGCAAAGACTGGAGGCGGTGCTCGTCCCTACCCTCGGGCTGGACACTCCATGTAGAAGCTCGAGGCTGCGTGGAGTCAACAATCATACGCTTTCGATGAGGTCGAAAGCAGGGAAAATACTCATAAATCCAAGCCTGAACGAGGGTAAGGCATCCACAAATCCCCATGGAGTCGCCGCGACTAGCGATACCGAGCTGACGGTACATGAAAGCCAATGCGGCCGAACCCCATGAATACTGACCGGTAGTATCCATACCGTCCCTCACCTCAATATGCGGGAAGGCCTAATCCGGTTACCACTCTTGTCAACAAACAAGGTGGATCCAAATAACAACCACATCCAAGCTACGGCACGGGTGCCCTCCACTCGACCTCCATCGCGAGATGACACGAAAATCGAGTCCATAAGTACGCCGCCACCCCGGTGAGTACTCGGTAGCTCCAACCGCGATACTCCAAGAACCTCCATCACATCCACTGCAATCGTAGATGTGCTATCGGCATCAACCAATCGCCCCTCGACAGGAATGCGAAGGATCTGCCACACATCATGTAACATGATGGTCATCTCTCCGAACGGCATGTGAAAAGAGTTCGTATCGGGCTGCCACCGCTCAACGAACGCAGAAATCAACGGGGAGTCAATATGTCTGAACATGGCGTCCGTCAGGTGGGATAACCCAGTCCCACTGATCCAACTCACTAAAGAGGGTGACATAACTGAGCGCCACTGACTCAAGCTCTGAAGATGAAGTAGAATCATCACCGCCCTCCTGATCGTCGGCCTCATCATGCGAATAATACTCGTTCGAATCCTCAGTACCAAAATCAGTATAAGGTACGTCCTCGAATCCCCTACGCTCTGCCTCCCGCTGTCTATGAATGGAAGCATCAACACCACGAGCTCTGGTGTGACGCGCTCCAGAACCCATCAACTCTGTGACTAGCGGCATAGATTTGCCCGCTCCTCCTCTCATCTGCATTTAGCAAACAATACAACTAATAAGTAATAATCATACAAAGAATACACATTATTAATTATTAATTAAAAATTTTATTTTTTTCCAAAAATATGATCAAGCGTCGGAATGGACGCTTGAACCATGGCATGTGCGTCTCAGACGCTACTTCCATGGTCCAAGCGTCCGAGACAGACGCTTCTCCAGCGGCTAGGCGTCCGATCTGGACGCCTGAACCATGGTATGGACATCCGTTGTGGACGTTTGTACACCAGGATGAGCGTCCGTCGTGGACGCCTGCGCCATGGACAGGCAGAATCGGTGGACGTCTGTGTCATGGCCAGGCGTCATCGTCGGACGCCTGTAACAAAATAACGGCCGCGGCCTCTGCCGTGCACTCCGGCACGGCGACCGCGGCCAATGAAACAGTAAAACGAAAAAATAAAATTACCGGCGCTTTTCCTTTTCCGGACATGGCGGCGGTGCGGCGGCAGACGGCGGCAGACGGCGGCTACGCGGCGGTAAGATGGCGGCGGACGGCGGCTGTGCGGCGGTAGTGTGGCGGCGGTTCGGCTGCGTCGGGTGGGTTGTTTAGAGAGAAAAGTATTGTTAAATTAGGATCCAAAATCTAATTAATATGAATTAAGGGCAAAAAGGTAATCTTATAGGGCGGTGCCTAGTAATTTTGGGCGGTGTTTAGTAATCCAGTAGATAAACCAGTCACTATATATTCCATCACTAGCTCTAAACAAGCAACAAGCAACAACATTACCCCAATGCCTCAATGGCTCCCGCAAAAAGCGGGGTAAGGGGGATCTGATATACGCAGCCTTACCCCTGTCTTAACACAGAGAGGCTGTTTCCGGATGATCCAAAATAAAAATTGCATCGAGAATTGCATGGAATGACTAGTATTTCATGAGAAAAAGAAGTGCAGCCAGTTTAGTGAGTCGTTTTGTTTTATTCCATCACTAGTTCTAAAAATAAGTACAAAAAATGTTAAACTGAAAAAAATAAAATAAACTGGAAATTGAAAGAATAGAATTCCGCTATTTTCATGTTTTTGGGAAAAAATAATAATCTAGGAATGTACTTTTAAAATATATAATACATATTAGAATATCTAAAAATACATAACATGTATCTTAAATCTATATGTAATGTACCTTTTTTATTGTATAGAAATAATAATATGTATATAAAATTCTAGTAATTTATATATTTAATTTCAAATAATAACTTTAGTATATAATATATATATATATAATAATATTTATTTTAATATATATGTAACATAATTTTTAATATATAATATATAATAGAATATAATTTTATATATCTTATTTTTGCAGTGATATTCAATAACTATAAATAATGCAAAATAATCAATAGAAATCATATATAGCTCGGTGGCAAAGGACCTCTTATACATCAAGGTCTCCGATCGAGTCTCATTGGGAATAAAAGTGGGATTTATGAATATATACTTGTATTGGACTACAAGTTCCACAACTGGAGGCGAAATTATCTTATAAGCCTAGTGACGGATAAAATCCCGACGTTGTCAGTTAGTGTCAAGCAAAATAGCGATGAAAAAATCATCGCAAATTTCATTCATAAACTAAACCAAACAAATGATATTAGTCATTAAGTCCCGATCTCGTACCACCTTGGTATTAATCTTGATTCCAAATCCATAACACTCAACGAACCAAACGCCCCCTTTATAATATCTCCCATGGAGATGCTAATGTTAATTGTTAATAATATTGTGGAGGAGAGAGATAAAAAGTAAATGATTATTGTATCTGAAAAGAGAAGAGAAGATGTGTGGAAAAAATACCGTGATAGATACTCCCTATGTTCCATCAAAAACTTTAGATTTGGGGGTTTTCATAATTTTTTAAGAAAATGATAGAATGTGATAAATTAATACGTAGCGTAAGTGGTTATGATAAGCATGTGATGAAGATTAAAAAGTAGAAGTATTGATGGTAAGTGTGTCGTGGAGTTTAACTAATATGATTATGATTGTTTGATGTGAGTGTATGTGAATATAAACGTAAAATTTCTAAAAATGTAAAAAACTAAGTGTAAATGTGAAATTTTAAGCGGAATGAAAGGAATAGTAGAAAATACGAATATGAATGCAGAAATAGCACGAAAAATTTATGAAGAAAAGTAAGAAAAAAAATATGAATGATAAATTTTGGTCCTTTGAGTCTCTTTCCTTATTTAGCAACTAAGCATTCGATAATAGATATTATACATGCTCTTTTGAAATGGAGGCAGAATGATAAATTAGGAATGGATGTGCATAACGTTTATTGTATTTGTATCGAGAAGAAAATAGGGAAGAAATGAGATGAAGCAGGGGCACACTACACCACTGGTCTCTATCGATCAAAAATTAAAGTCGCCCCTCGCAAGACTCGTGACAAACTAAAGTTCACTATTTCTTCTACTATTTTGGTCAGCCCCAAAGTTAATAGGGAAGGTACCTTTGGTTGTTGTGGGTAGAGCTGACCAGCGGGCCAGGTCGCCCCAACCCAACTCGGCCCAACCCAAAATTTTCAGGCCCACAAATTTGGTGGACTAGTCGGCCCAAGCCCGTGGCCCAGCCCCCCGTGGCTGTGAGCTGTCCTGGGCCCTTCCACAACCCAAGCCCAGCCCATCCCCAGCCCAATTCCAGCCCATACCCCCAGTCCAGAGTGGCCCGGCCCGCAGCCCACCCACAGCTCGCTCAGCCCCCTAGCCCAGACTGACAGCTCAACTCACCCGTCCCATCCGCCCAGCCCACCATTCAAATTTCTAAATTTGAATGGTATTCCCATCCTATTAAATAATTTCACTTTTAAAAATTAGGCCCAAGTCTAATTCTTCCCTTTCTTTCCATTTAATTTAATGTTAATCTATTTTTTGAAATCCAAAATGATTTTTTTAATTTAAAATTTTAATAGATTTTTTAAAAGAATCAAAAAATATTTTTGTAAATTGAATTTTAAACAATGTTAACAGATTATTTTAAAACTAAAATAGATTTTTTTAATTCATTTTTTAATTTAATCAAAACAGTTTTTTTCTTAAATACAAAACCATTTTTTTTAATATAGGCGGCCGAGCCCGGCCCACAGACAGTCCGGGATGGGTGAGCAGTGGGCTTCGGCCTTCCGGCCCAGCCCAGCCCAACCCAGCCCGCCCCATACATGGGCCGGTCCTGGACCACCATGTGTCATCCCGGCCCGTGGGCCGGCCCGGTCCATCATATCGCCACCTCTAGCTGCGGGTCTTTTTTATGTCAGTTGGGATAGAACTTAACGTACCTGATGATCTCAATCTCAATTTAAGGGGTTAAAACTTGTAGTACTCTTTAAATTTAGTATTATTCTTTTTGCATCAAGTTTAACAACAACCCTTTTGATATTCAAATTATCGAATTAACCTTTACTCGAATACATTCGAGTTATATATTGTACTTTTTAGTGAAATTTCGAGTAATCTTGCAAAAATATACAATGTTGAGTAAGTTTAACATTCGAGTAACACGAATGAGAATTTTGAGTAACACGAATGTACCACTCGAGTAACACGATAAGATAAGCGAGTAACACGGTTGGTCATCGATTAACTCATTTAAGAAACTAGGGTAACTCGATTGAGAAACTCGTGTTACTCGAAATAAATAGTCTAGGAACTCGAATTATTCTCTCGAGTAACTCACAATATCCATTCGGCTATCTCTCAACAATATCAAGGATTATTTCGACTCCAAGAAATAAAAGATATATCTGTAGCTTAATTTCAAATAATGGTACTACTTGAAATATTAGAAAATACTCAAATACTAATCAATCCATGTAAATACTTTAAGTTTTAATTTTATTTAATATAAACTAAAAATTTTCAAATCTATTTGACAGATGAGTTTTTGGAAAAAGGTTACCATTCGTTTTAATCGCAATTGGAAAGATTTACACTATCATGGTGGAGAAGAGCAAATATTACATGTGCCCATGGTGTGAGCTATGCAACATTAGTACGGAATGTTCAATGTATTGTTGAAATTGATAGAACAAATATGTTTATGTTCTATTCTCAATTGATTGTGATTGGAAGAAAAGAAGAAAAATGAAGATAAAGAATGATTCTAATATAAATTACTTGTTCCAATTCAATGCTGAGCATGTTTGTTAGCCTTCAGAATGCAACTACGAATTGTAATAACACCTAGTTCAAAAATACTACTGCTACTTTTAATTTTTTCACTTCCAAAATATTCCTTCAACAGTTCTCTCATTTGGTCCACAGTTTGACTTACCTGAATCTAGCTCTTTTCCAGTACCTTACAATTCTAATCGTATGGATTATATAACTGGTTGAGGTTCAAGCATGCGAATCCCTCAGGAATTTGATGATTCTCGATTTGATGGTTGCATTCCTTCAAATAATATATGTGATGTTGATGGTAATGGTGGTGGTGGTAGTGCTGATGATGGTAGTAGTGGCGATGATAATGAAGTAATAAATATCGATGATATCGATCTTGAAACTGGCGAGGTTCAAAAATATTGGTTTGAAAAACTTTGCAAATATTGTGAGAAAAAAAAAGGTATGTTTAGTAAAAGATTTGGAAAAGAGGCAAAACCAAAACCAGAATGAAGACGGTTTGATTTCGATCAATTAGTAGATGAAGAAGGTTCTCCAGCTCCTCCATGTGGTCCAGAGTGGAAAATTCCAGGCAGACCTTTATGTGTGTCACCTTCTAGAGTTGATGATGATATTGATGAGACATTTGATCCTGCAAATGCAATACCATTACATAGAGGATCTGTATTTCTCTCAAAAGATAGATTGAAGAACGTTGTTGGGCGGTATCATTTGGAAAATAAATCTCACTATCGTACTCCGAAATCTGATAAGAACTGCTATTCTACTGCTTCTACAGACGAGATATGTAATTTTCTGTTGAATCACCTCCGAGAGGGGTGAATTTTAGAGAGTGCACTCACTGAACGATCATACCTTCTGTTTTGACCCAAATCGAAAGGCGCCTAAGCAATTGCCCTCTAAGATGCTTGGTGAATACTTATCCGACAAACTGTTAGTAGATGGACAGATTATGACTCCGAAGCTAGTGATGGCTAAACTTAAGAAGGAACATTGTTTGACAATCTGTTATGGTTTGGCATTGAGAATTCACAACCATGCCATTTCGCTGATATATGAATACCATCAAGACTCTTTCAGAATGATCCCCTCATACTTGCATTTTTTGGAGGTGGCAAATCCATGTACCATAACTTATTATGTAGTTGATGCTAATATTTGAAAATTTAAATACATGTTTTATGCTTTGGGGGCTTCGGTATTTGGATTTCGTTATGCTAGACCAATTATTTTTATTGATGGGACACACCTTAAGTGTAAGTGTCGAGGAGTATTGTTTGTTGCTGTTACAAAAGCTGGTAACAATTAGATTTTCCACTTGCTTTCGGGATTGGCAACGTCCAATGCGATGAGTCACGGAAGTTGTTCATGTATAAATTGAAAGAAGCCCTTGGTTGTCCAAGAGACCTATTGATTGTTTCATATGGGCACAAATCCCCAGAAAATCTATAGGATAGGTATTCCCACTTGCGAATCACGGGTTATGTTGTTACCATATTCATAAGAATTTAGCTAGTTATAACATGTGGTGGAAATTTTCAATGCTGCTGCTTACAACTATCATATTGAGGACTATGATAGGCATATGGAAAGTTTAGAAACAGCATATCTAGCTGAAACTACTCACTTGAAAGAATTTGTCGGTGAGAATAGATGGGCTCGTGTGAATTGTCCAGTCCGGCAATTCGAGCTTATAAATTCAAATGTCGTGGAAAGCATGAACAACCGTCTTCTATAGGCTAGAAGGCTGCTTGTTTCCTCACTTCTAGAGGTATGCCGAACCATGGGTAGAATAATAGACATCTGATCGACATAAAAATACAAATGGGTGTCTTGGACCTTTAAAGAATCATGTATACGAGAATTAAAGAAGGCGGTTGGTGCTGGATTTAACATGGACATTCAATTACTTATGAATGGGGTGTTCAAGGTGACCTCTAACTAGAAAAATTATTCTGTGGACTTGAGAGAGCAAAACTGCAGTTGTATGAAGTTCCAACATAATATGATCTCGTGCAAGCATACCGCTGCATCTATAAGGTACCTCAATCACGACCAAACTGTGTACATATATGATTACTACAAAGTGTCCACACTTCATCAAATATGAGGACGGTCTGTGATTCCAGTTCCTCACCTGAGTGATTGGTTCATTCTTGCTAACATCAAGGTGAATGTTTGTGAATCACCAGATAATCCGAGGCAGGCAGGGTGACCAAAAGAAATGAGATACACATCAGGGGTTGAGTCCTCGACTCATAGTCGTAAAGTTCAAACGTGCCTTAGATGTGGAGGGACAGGACACAATAGAAAGACTTGCACTGCAATTATTCCCTAACTCTTTGAGGATCTGACAACGCAACCAACTCCTTTTAAAAAGGAACGAGCAAAAAAAAGTGTAGTATATGTAACTCTTATTACCACACTGCTCCAAAATATCCAACTAAGCATCATTTCAACCTAAATGAGCCCCAATATAAAAGTAGTTATATTTATTTAAAGTTGAAATATTTTCATTGCGTATTTATTATATTGAACACCGACATGAGTAGTTGTATTTTTCATATTTATTATTTTGTGTTTATTTAAAGTTGGAGTATTTTCATTGCGTGTTTATTATACTTACCACAAGAATAAGTAGTTGTATTTTTCATATTTACTATATTGTATTTATTTATGTTGACTCAATTTTGAAAAATACAATGTGTTATTGGTGTTACTCGATACAAGTTACTCGATTACTGAGGCGAGTTACTCGGGTTACAAATTGAGTTACTCGGTTTCTAACCGATTCACTCGAATTAAAATCGAGTTACTCCAAGTCACAATCGATAAAATACTCGAATAACTCGAATGAGTATTTCGAGTTACTCGGGGGTCATTCGATTTACTCGAGACACTCAATCGAGTTACTCGAGACACTCAATCGAGTTACTCGAAACAATCACTTGGGTTACTCAGAAAACTTTATTGGAGTTACTCGTGACTTTAACGAGTAACACGAGTAACTCAAACGAGTTATCCGCCTTAATTGAGTTTATCGATTACCGTGTTACTCGTACTATTTCTCATAGTTTTACTCGAGTGGTTCATTCGTTCTACTTGAAATGCTCATTCATGTTACCTAAATATTATTTTTTTCTCGATATTGTATATTTTTGTAAGATTACTCGAAATTTTGTTACTCGACTATGACTCGATGGGTTCGTATTTATTATACTGAACACTGGAATAAGTTCTATTTTTTATATTTATTGTTTCGTCTTATTTTAAGTTAAAATATTTTCATTATGTGTTTAATATAGTCAACACAAGAATAAGTAATTGTGTTTTTAATATTTATTATTTTATACTTATCTAATGCTGGAGTATTTCCCCATTGTGTATTTATTATACCGAACAATAATTTAGGTATTTATACACTAAAATCATTATAAAAAAATAATCAGTATTAACAATAATTTAGGTATTTATACACTATAATCATTATAAAAAAAAAGAATCAGTATTTACCGACACGGAAAATATATACAATAATTGCTAAAAAAACATAATATCAATAATCCTCCTCATCCCACTCTATAAACAAACTAGTGGTGTCCAATACTACAGTATCTACGTCATCGCTAAACCTCCAAATAGCTCGTGTCGTACGTCCACTAAATGGGCGAATATCCATCTCAGTCTTTCCATGAGAGAAAGACTGCTGAACGAGAGACTCTAAAGTTTGTATACACAGCGCACCACAAGAAGTCGAGTCATCCTGTACATAGCATAAATCCCTCCTCGCTACAGCAACTTTAAACCGAGCAACTGGGGTGATATCAGAACGGCACTCATAAAATTCAACACGCTTTAGAATCGTAGGAATTAAGGAACATATACCTGATGACTGTTGCGACCTTAATTTCTTTCAGTCATCGTGTTCCTGAGACAGAGTATCATGCATGATGATGATACCTCATCGAGCCTAATGTGGAGTACAACCCAATGCCCACTTGAGGACTCTGCAGATGTATTCCATATAGTCGATACCTGGATTGTTCAAAAAGTACAGTGTCAGCACAATAGTAACGAATAACCAATACAAATGAATAACAAAGCATACACTAAATTATCACCTCGCGTAACTCCCACCAAGGGTGATGATCGTTACAAAATGATCTCAAGCCGTGAACGTGGCTACTAAGAAATCTATATCCTCGTGATCAATCTTCAATACACTTGTCATATTTATTTATTCTATATATTCATACATGCAGTCTAATATAAAATAATTTTGTCAGTAACAAAACATGTCATTCATATCAAATAAATTGACAAATTAATATTTTTGCATTACCAAGAAGCTCGTATAGACCATAACCGTCTACGCAGCCCAATTATTGATCCATCGCATGCCAACAAATCATGGGTCAAACTTTAGGATCCCCATATATGCATTCAAATGATGGATATCATTGAAATTTAAAAAAAAATAGAATATTTTCAATAACTATAAATTTCAATAGTAAAGTATATACAAAGAAATTGAAAGACTTACTTCTGTATCTATCAATTTGGATCCATCCCGCAGCATCAAAAACCATGAGGCACCAGCTCTGCATGCAGCACCTACATAGACACCATAATTTACTTTTTGTTTAGACATGTATAATGTTTAGTAAATAATATTCAATCTATAATTTAACTCACCCCTCGCCGCTAGACAACGACCTCCTATATGCCTCTTCATCCACATCCTTCCTCTTCCGAACCACAGTGGTCGAGAAAGGGGAATGCAGTCTGTATGACCTATACTGGGGTCTAGGCGGATCAAACGTCTCTGCTATAATAGGAAATAAAGAATAATCAAACGGGACAGCGCTCACATGTTAGGAATGTAACACCCAAAGATATTCAGTGTATATTACAGCACCGTGGACCCCTATATGGGACCCACCAGGCTAGATGACCAACTACACTCATTAAATCGCAGATTTAATGCAATAATACCACATCATAAAACGCAAAACGATAATAATCCACCCGATTCAACCGGTCAAGCAACATCACAACAAACCAATGAGAAATACAATGGACAAAGCAGTTCAATCCTCAAAATCGAAAGCCCCTAAGTACTCGAGTACTTATATTAGTTTACAAGTTTTCGAAACGATTAAAAGACAAAAAACAGATAAAACACTACTTTTGCACAATCATCATGCACGACCGTCATCCTCGTACTGATCCAGTGCCTGCTCGTTCCGCTGATCCTGACCTGAAATTCATAAAATAAATTTCCCCAAAAAGGATCCCCCAAAGGGGTTAGCAATTACGCTAGTACAAGTAGGCCAAATGAACAACTCACATCTTACACATTTAGTCAATGCATGTAATTATGAAAACACATTTCAAAAGCACTCATTTCCGCAAATGCCATAATCAAATCACATTTATAAAATGCACCACAATTAACCGTCAATCCACGCCTCTGTGGACCTCTATCGAGACCCCGTTGGATCTAACCCGTAGTGGTTAAAAGCAAAGCTCGTCGATCCACGCCTCTATGGACCTCTACCGAGACCCCATCGGATCTAACCCGTAGTGAGCATACACACACACCCATTACTCATGCAATGCCATCATGTTAAGAGTGTAAGTTCATTAAGAATACTTGCCTCGATTATCGCGATGAAAAGACGAAATGGACAATCACGGTTGTGAGAAACTGGACACACCGAACCTATACAATTCATAAAACGTCATTAAAACCAATTCGACGAGAATAACAATAACGGAACACACCCGAAACCCCACCTACGATTCATGTAAGTTCGTACAAAACAATGACGAGAACAGATCGCAACCAAACCCTCTTGATTTCACAAATACCACGAAACTTACCATGAACTCGTAGGGAAAACGAGAATACCACCAAGATAAATCATATACATCATGGATTAATCGACAATACGGAACGAATCGGACAAGAATTCAAAAACCCCCAAATTTCCCAAGATAGGGTTCTAAGATATTACCTTGGATTAAGGGCGGATAAAGAGGATTAAGATGATGATAAACTTCACTTGGGACACAACAATCGATCCCTCAACAAATTCCACAGGCAAAACTTCGCTCAAACCTCTCCTCGGAGCACTGCTCTTGGACGAAGTGAGAAAAATATGAAGAATGACGAAATGAAGGTCAACTCAGGTTTATAAAACCTGCTCACGCATTACGTACGTTAACATACTGATGTTAATGTACGCTACGATCATTACGTACGTAATACTCGGGTGATAATGTACGTAATAGCCCAGCAGAACAATCTGCCCAATCTGCTGAGGCCGATAGCGTACGCTACACTATCCAGTTTAGTGTACGCTACAAGGGACTTACGTACGTAACATCCCTGTGTTAACGTACGTAAGGGCTTGGCCAAAACTGGACAGAAGCCACTGCCAAACATGCTGAAGGCCATAACGTACGTTAATACTAAGGTATAACGTACGTTATGAAGGTGCCGATAGTGCACGCAATAAAGCATGCATAACGTACGTTATGCATGCAGCAGTTCAACACTGCTAAATGCAATTAACTGCACTGGGCGGTCCGAAGTCGAGACGCAACACAAGGACAGAACCCAAAGCGTAGATACGAAATATTCACGACGACGAAGCTGAGTGATGAAGGAAAATATAATTCCGACTACCGGGGAATCCGAAATACGACAAAGAAAGTAAAATTCCCTAAACTTATATAAAATTACAAAACGGCCCAAATTTCCGAAAATCACGATACTGTAACACCCCAAACTAGGCAGATATTATAGTGCCGTGGACCCCCGACTGGGACCCACCAGGCAAAAGAAAATTAATGAATTAAATAATATAATTGTAGTACCGAACCACATTATATCATCAATTACTCCGATGAGGAGTTTCATTATAACACACCCAAGATAATACCGAATACATGTATATTTTATATGAAGATAAAATACACAACACTGAATGAGACGGAGTATCCAAATGGAAATCTGCAGCGGAAAATAAATGACAACAACATGAATGACTGAAAGGATTGGGGGGCCCTACTATTATCACGGGGACTCCTCGCCGTCAATGTTCTATTCCCATGCTTTTGCCTTTCCATGACCTGAAAACAAAATCCCCCAATGGGGTCAGTTACACAGAACAACAATCCTCAAGAGTTGAGTAAGCATAATCATATATACTGTATAAAGCACAAGTTTAATCAAAATCTCAAACCATCGAATACATGCGATCAAATGTGAATCGGTCAGATTATAACCTAATCCTGTTGAAAACATACGCAATCAAACATGTTGTATGAATCAACTAACGGTACGGCTCAAAGGGTGGCGCCACACTACGCCCGGGATGGAAATGTGTCCGTGCACAAGCCACCAACGAGTATCGATCGAATACACGTGTGGTCTTGTACCTAATCAGTCTCACGAAGTGATCGTCTCGTGTGCACAGTCCAATGTGAGGCCAACAACCAACACACGACTTTGTATGTGCCCGACATGAAAATCCTACACATACCAACCGGCCCGCCAGTATGACCCGGAATGCCACGAGATAACAAAAGTGATATCGAAATCAATAATGACTCACCGAGATGAAATGATAGTGAAATGAATGATAGCTCAATGAAATGATTAGAACCGTCGTTCCTCGTGACTGAAGTGATTAATTGACAATTACAAGTCTCAATACGGTTAATACTTTATGAATGAATTATGATTATGAATGAACAACAACAAAAGGAATGAATATCCTTTTAACCGAGTAAGAATTAACTTACTCAACCGGTGAAGAATGTCCTTCCTCGAACAAACATCCTACAATGAGATGTCAGTCGCTCGAACAACCTTGAATGATAATTACCAACAAACACTCAATATACGTATCAAACACGATTATAACCAACTCAAACGTCGATACAACAATATCCAAACTCATAGATGCACTCTAGCGAATACGTTGTAAACATCCTTCCCATTAGTTACAACTAATTCCAAATTATCGAAACCAACTTCCAAATGATTGATTCAAACCAGCAAAACAATATCAATGGTATCAATAATCCAATAGGAATCAACAATTCAAGATTACAACAATATCAATCGGAAAATCCCCAAATTAACTGAAGTCAACCCCAAGGGTTCTTGAAATAATTCCCCAAATAGCCATTAAATCCGAGATATAAGGCATTCCAACATAATATCGAGCCCACATGAATAGATCGGAAATAAAACACTTGAACTCCGAATTTCTAGATTCAAGAGGTGATTACCTTGATTATGATGTTTGAAGATGATGAAATTATGACTAATCCGAATGATAAGCTTGAAGATGATGATTGATGATTACATCTCGAAGAACACTCTCCAAATCGCCCGGAATCGCCCAAAACCATCGAAGAAACGAAGAGAAATGACAATTGACGTTAAAGGACTGGACTGTCCTATATATAGCAAATCCCAGTTAGCGTGCGCTAGCTCCTGTGCATAGCGTGCGCTAACGGGTGTACTGGGTAGTCCAGTACCCTCTGATCGTAACGATAGCGTGCGCTACGTACCTCTTGTAGCGTGCGCTACGACCCTTTAATTAGCGTGTGTTAACACCAATGGTAGCATGCGCTAACGAACTATCTGAGGCCCATTACTGGAGTTCAGAACCTCCTGTTCTCAGATCTGATCTCGGTAGTGCGCGCTACACACAATATTTAGCGTGCGCTACTACACCGTTTGCATACACTAAGACCACTCATAGCGTACGCTAGGCATTTATCCAATGCAGTCCAGTAGCCACAGGACTCTGCCTGATCCGTCCTTGGCGCGCGCTACACCGGCTGCATAGCGTGCGCTACTCCGACCTACTAGTGCGCGCTACTTACCATTTGTAGTGTTCGCTACCTACAACCCAACTGCAGTCCATTGCCTTCTGGACTGCCTGCTTGAAAAATACTAGCGTGTGCTAGTGTTGAGAGGTGGCGTGCGCTACCCGTACTCAATTAGCGCACGCTAAAGAGAGTACGTAGCGTGCGCTACTCCTCACACACAGCACACTATGAAAATGACAATGATGATAAACACCGCACGATTCTCCAACTAGATTGATGATGAATGACGATTGATACACGGTACAATTACTCTGAACGATGAATACAATGATTGAATATGAGTGACAAATGATCATTAATGAGTGAAAATTACTGAGTGACAATTACTGAAGGATAAATACTGAATGATAGTGACTGAATTACAACCGGGTATTACATACACCCTCCCTTAAAAGAGTTTTGTCCCCGAAACTAAGGGTCAAACAACTCAGGATAACTCTCCCGCATACTATTCTCGGTTTCCCAAGTAGTCTCTTCGACTCCATGTCTAGACCACTGAATTTTAACCAAAGGAATCGTCTTGTTCCTCAACTGTTTGATTCGCCACTCTGAAACTCGTATAGGACGCTCCTCATATGAATGATCATCGGCGATATCGATTTCGTCGAACTGAAGTATGTGACTCGGGTCGGCAACATACTTCCGTAACTGAGAGACGTGAAACACATTATGAATTCGGCTCAACGCCGGAGGTAGGGCCAGTCGATAAGCTAACTCGCCTAGTCGATCCAAAATCTCAAACGGTCCAATGAATCTCGGACTCAATTTCCCCCCCCCCCCCTTCCCAAAACGGAAGATACCACGAGTCGGGGATACCTTGACCAAAACATGGTCACCTATCTCGAACTCTAATGGCCGATGACGGTTATCTGCATAAGATTTCTGTCGACTCTGAGCGGTCAACAAACGACTCCTGATCAAAGCTACCTTCTCACGGGCGGCCATAAGCATATCGGGTTCGGTGCCGATTGATTCTGATAAGTCATCCCAACACAAAGGAGATCGACAACGACGACCGTACAAGGCCTCGTACGGTGCCATCTTAATCAAAGAATGCCAACTATTATTGTACGTGAACTCGATCAACGGTAGTTGGAATTCCCAATGATCTTTCCAATCGAGAACACATGCCCTCAACATGTCCTCCAAAGTGTGAATAGTCCTCTCCGATTGTCCGTCAGACTGAGGATAAAAAGCTGTACTGAGATTAAGCTGAGTTCCCATAGCACGATGAACTGATTTCCAAAAATGAGACACGAATCGTCCATCACGATCGGAAACGATACTTTTAGGGGTACCGTGTAGTATCACTATCTCTTTGATAAATAACTGGGCAAGTCTCTCGGGGCCCCACGTATCCTTAATCTCAAGGAAATGAGCTGATTTGGTTAAGCGGTCCACAATTACCCAGATTGTATTCATGCCACGACGACTCGTCGGCAAACTCATGATGAAGTCCATTGAAATATCTTTCCACTTCCACTCTGGAATAGGGAGAGGTTTCAGCATACCCGTTGGTCGCTGATGCTCTATCTTGACTTGCTGACAGGTCAAACATCTCGAAACAAATTCCGCGACTTCTCGCTTCATATTACTCCACCAGTAATTTTGTTTCCAGTCTTGGTACATCTTTCTAGACCCTGGATGAATGGAGTAAGAGGTAGCATGAGCTTCTCTCAAAATCGAGTTTTTCAACTCATCATTCGCCAGTACGCATACCGATTCTTGAATCGCAATAGTCCATACTCGTGGACCACAAATTCAGGGGCTTCCCCTGAGCCACATCCTCACGGATGTGCAACAATGATGGGTCTGAACCCTGATTTACTCTGATTGTCTCCTCAAGTGGCGATGAAATCTCTAACATGCGAAGTTGTCCTTGCACTCGCTGAAGCCAAACCTCGATCTCGGGTATAAGAAATTCCTGTTGAAGCTCTTTCTGAACTGTTAAACGAGCAAGTATTTGCTCCTGAACGGACTTACGACTCAAGGCATCGGCGACAACATTCGCCTTCCCCGGGTGGTACAGGATCTCAATATCATAATCTTTGATTAGTTCCAACCAATGCCTCTGTCGCATACTTAACTCCTTCTGAGTAAATATATACTTCAAACTCTTATAATCGGTGAATATCTGACAGGTGACGCCATGAAGGCAATGACGCTAAATCTTCAACGCGAAAACAACGGCTGCTAGCTCCAGGTCGTGGGTCGGATAATTAACCTCGTAAGGTCTCAATTGTCGTGAAGCATAGGCAATAACCTTCCCATTTTGCATGAGTACACATCTGAGACCCTGTCCGGACGCATCACTATAAACCACAAATCCTTCCGTCCCTTGCGGTAAACAAAGGACAAGTGCTGAGATTAACCGGCTCTTGAGTTCCTCAAAACTCCGCTGATACGCGTCGGACCACGTGTATTTCTTATCCTTTCGCAAAAGGTTCGTCATTGGTTGGGCGATTTTAGAAAATCCTTCCACAAACCGCCGATAATAACCGGCTAATCCGAGAAAGCTTCAGATTTTCTTAACATTCTTCGGAGGTAACCAATCTCGGATAGCCTCCGTCTTCTGAGGATCAACACGCGCACCGTCTGATGAAATTACATGTCCAAGAAACGTCAATTCGGACATCCAAAACTCACACTTGGAAAACTTTCCATAGAGTTGCTCCCGTCTCAACACGTCAAGAACCTGATGAAGGCGAAACGCGTGTTCTTCCCGGTCACGAGAATAAATTAAAATTTCATCAATGAAGACAACCACAAACTGATCCAAAAAGTCGATGAAGACCCGATTCATTAACTCCATGAACACCGCAAGTGCATTAGTGCATTAATTAACTCCACAAACTCATAATGGCTATAGCGTTTTCGAAATGCCGCCCTCGCGATATCCGACTCTCGAATGCGCAACTGGTGATATCCAGATCTTAAGTCGATCTTGGAAAATACTGAAGCTCCCTGAAGTTGATCTAAAAGATCATCAATACGGGGTAGGGGATATTTATTCTTGATTGTCACCCTGTTCAACTCCCGATAATTAATACACACACGAAACGAACCATCCTTCTTCTTGATAAACAACACTGGTGCTCCCCACGGGGACGCACCCGGTGAGATATAACCCTTCTCGGTCAAATCCTCTAATTGATTCTTCAATTCCTGCATTTCAGTCGGGGCCATCCGGTACGGTGCCTTCGATATTGGGGATGTACCAGGCTCCAACTCTATCGTGAATTCCACATCCCTCGTTGGAGGTAAACCAGGTAGCTTGTCTGGGAGTACATCGTCAAACGATAACAATGATACCACGAATGGTTGAACACCTCGATTGCCTGAGAATGGCCAATCGACGACAACGATACGATGAATGGTTGAACAACTCGATTGCCTTATAAGGGCCAATCGATAACAATGATATAATGAATGATTGAATATCTCGACTGCCTAAGAATGGCCAATCGATGACAATGATACCAAGAATGATTGAACAATTCCGATTGAGTAATTTCACTGCTTTCATCATATTAATGATTCTACTGGAACAACAGGGATTACCTCCCTGAAATACACACTCGGCTTCGACGACGGAAATGATAGTGACCATATGCTTACGAACATTGAGGATGGTATCATGACGATCCATCCCACTAATACCCAATATTACATCGTCCTTAGGTAAATCCACCACGATTTGGTCCACCAACCAATCGCGGTCATTTAAAGCTTAATTCGGTCAATTCTGAACCTCATGATTTCCGAAAATTCTTCTACCGTCAGGTAGACCAATGATATAAGGTCCACAATTAATAGGACTATCTAAGTGAAGTCTATTCAAATATGATTCGGAAATGAACGAATGCGATGCACTAGTATCAAAAAGGGCACACACAGGTTGAGATAAAATTGCGAGTATACCTGAGATCATTCGGGCCACCAGATCGTCAGTCCTCTTCATCGCGTGAATTCGGGACTTGCCGGCCCCCGAACCGGACGCTCCCGTCTGATATATATGAGCTCTGCCTTTATTTGCTTCCGTCATCTTAAACGACGCTGACAGAGCAGTTTGATTCTGAATCGCTGATTGCTTCGGGGCCTGAGATGCCCAACAATCCCACAGTTATGGCACGTGATATACGGTTTAAGACACTTAGTGCTGTAATGACCCGGCGCTCCATAGTTGAAACAGATGATGGCTGATCTGGCCGCTCGGGACTGAGATCCCACAGGTTTAGGCGCCGTAGGAGGTTGCTCAGAAAAGTTAGGACTCGCACGAGGCCTCTTGAAGGTTGACGGACCGCCTTCGGACTGATTACGCTTCGTTGAATTCCTGCTGACAGATGAAGGTTGTTGCTCAGCAATTTCCTTAGCAGCAGGCTCACACGGGAGACTTCTCTCGATTAATGAGGCTAGAGTGGCGCAACGATGATTGAGCAATTGCATATGGGTCATCATGACCTGCATAAAAGTGAGTGGATCAACCCGAACATCATCCGATCGAGCTGAGTCCTGGGTATGACTTCCTGGCAGTGAGTGATTATTTCCCAAATTTCGGCCCGCACCGCGGCCTCTCCCCGTGCATCCCCTACCAGCTCTCTCCATACTGAAGTAGGAAGGTCGCATGATAATCATATATCTCGTATGAGTACCGCATTATGATTCACGTCATGAAATGATGAAATTGAGCATACGCGCTCTAACAGAGTAATTACATGAATAATTAGCTGAGGTGACATGATTATCTAATGAAATTCTTGAAATGATTATCTTGAACAAGTTAACAAGATTAATGATATGATCCTCAAGATCAACAACTGAGTGATGAAATGAATTGAGTGATTAATGAGTTAACATGATCAACATGATTAAAATGAAAATGATGTTTGAGGATTGTTAACTGATGACTTATGAATGAATTATTCTCATTGCCAGAAATTATACCATGGCGTTAGAAGTCTTACAGTTCTTTCGATCTGATGGGTTCGGCATTTGCACAGGTCACACGTGACGCGAAAGTCCAATGATACTAGTCTAATGACGATGATTCCAAATGAGACATGACTCGGAAGGTAGTATTCAAAACCACGCTCCGATACCAACTCTGTAACACCCAAACTAGGTGGATATTACACTGTCGTGGACCCCCGACTGGGACCCACCAGGCGAAAGAAAATTAATGAATTAAATAATATAATTGTAGTACCGAACCACATTATATCATCAATTACTCCGATGAGGAGTTTCATTATAACACACCCAAGATAATACCGAATACATGTATATTTTATATGAAGATAAAATACACAACACTGAATGAGACGGAGTATCCAAATAGAAATCTGCAGCGGAAAATAAATGACAACAACATGAATGACTGAAAGAATTGGGGCCCCCTACTAGTATCACTGGGACTCCTCGCCGTCAACGTTCTATTCCCATGCTTTTGCCTTGCCATGACCTGAAAACAAAATCCCCCAACGGGGTCAGTTACACAGAACAGCAATCCTCAAGAGTTGAGTAAGCATAATCATATATACTGTATAAACCACAAGTTCAATCAAATATCAAACCGTCGAATACATGCGATCAAATGTGAATCGGTCAGATTATAACCCAATCCTGTTGAAAACATACGCAATCAAACATGCTGTATGAATCAACTAACGGTACGGCTCAAAGGGTGGCGCCACACTACGCCCGGGATGGAAATGTGTCCGTGCACAAGCCACCAACGAGTATCGATCGAATACACGTGTGGTCTTGTACCTAATCAGTCTCACGAAGTGATAGTCTCGTGTGCACAGTCCAATGTGAGGCCAACAACCAACACACGAATTTATATGTTCCCGACATGAAAATCCTACACATACCAACCGGCACGCCAGTATGACCCGGAATGCCACGTGATAACAAAAGTGACATCGAAATCAATAATGACTCACCGAGATGAAATGATAGTGAAATGAATGATAGCTCAATGAAATGATTGGAACCGTCGTTCCTCGTGACTGAAGTGATTAATTGACAATTACAAGTCTCAATACGGTTAATACTTTATCAATGAATTATGATTATGAATGAACAACAACAAAAGGAATGAATATCCTTTTAACCGAGTAAGAATTAACTTACTCAACCGGTGAAGAATGTCCTTCCTCGAACAAACGTCCTACAATGAGATGTCGATCGCTCGAACAACCTTGAATGACAATTACCAACAAACACTAAATATACGTATCAAACACGATTATAACCAGCTCAAACGTCGATACAACAATATCCAAACTCATAGATGCACTCTAACGAATATGTTGTAAACATCCTTCCCGTTGGTTACAACCAATTCCAAATTATCGAAACCAACTTCCAAATGATTGATTCAAACCAGCAAAACAATATCAATGGTATCAGTAATCCAATAGGAATCCACAATTCAAGATTACAACAACATCAATCAGAAAATCCCCAAATTAACCGAAGTCAACCCCAAGGGTTCTTGAAATAATTCCCCAAATAGCCATTAAATCTGAGATATACACCGAATAATCCGTAGGAATACGTGTATACAAGGTAGATAAACCATATCTAAGGCATTCCAACATAATATAGAGCCCACATGAATAGATCGGAAATAAAACACTTGAACTCCGAATTTCTAGATTCAAGAGGTGATTACCTTGATTATGATGTTTGAAGATGATGAAATGATGACTAATCCGAATGATAAGCTTGAAGATGATGATTGATGATTACATCTCGAAGAACACTCTCCAAATCACCTGGAATCGCCCAAAACCGTCGAAGAAACAAAGAGAAATGACAATTGACGTTAAAGGACTGGATTGTCCTATATATAGCAAATCCCAGTTAGCGTGCGCTAGCTCCTGTGCGTAGCGTGCGCTAACGGGTGTACTGGGTAGTCCAGTACCCTCTGATCGCAATGGTAGCATGCGCTACGTACCTCTTGTAGCGTGCGTTACGACCCTTTAATTAGCGTGCGTTAACACCAATGGTTAGCGTGCGCTAACGAACTATCTGAGGCCCAGTACTGGAGTTCAGAACCTCCTGTTCTCAAATCTGATCTCGGTAGCACGCGCTACACACAATATTTAGCGTGCGCTACTACACCGTTTGCGTACGCTAAGACCACTCATAGCGGGCGCTGGGCATTTATCCAATACAGTCCAGTAGCCACTGGACTCTGCCTGATCCGTCCTTGGCGCGTGCTACACCGCTGCATAGCGTGCGCTACTCCGGCCTACTAGCGCGCACTACTTACCATTCGTAGCGTGTGCTACCTACAACCCAACTGCAGTCTAGTGCCTTATGGACTGCCTGGTTGAAAAATACTAGCGTGCGCTAGTGTTGAGAGGTGGCGTGCGCTACCCGTGCTCAATTAGCGCACGCTAAAGAGAGTACGTAGCGTGTGCTCCTCCTCACACACAGCACACTATGAAAATGACAATGATGATAAACACTGCACGATTCTCCAACTAGATTGATGATGACTGACGATTGATACTGTAACACCCCAAACAAGGCGGATATTACAGTGCCGTGGACCCCCGACTGGGACCCACCAGGCGAATGAAGATGAATGAATTACACAGGTAAATGTAGTACCGAACCACATTACAACATCAATTACTCCGATGAGGAGTTTTATACAACACACCCCATGATAAAAATAGAATACATGTGTATTTTATGTGACGATAAAATACACAACACTGAATGAAATGAGCATTCAAACGGAATGTCTGCAGCGGAATAAATAAAGGAAACATAAATGACTGAATAAATGACTGAACAGACTGGGGCCCCCTACTAGTATCACTGGGACTCCTCGCCGTCACTGTGCTCTCCCCGTGCTTTAGCCTTGCCATGACCTGAAAAACAACATCCCCCAACGGGGTCAGTTACGTAACAACAATCCTCAAGGGTTGAAAATACAACAACATGATATATCTGAAATTATGAATTATCCTGTCGAAACATACGCAATCAAACATGCTATATGAATCGACTAATCAGTACGGCTCAAAGGAATGGCGCCACACTACGTCCGGGATGGAAATGTGTCCGTGCACAAGACACCAACGATCAAACACGCGTGGTCTTGTACCTAATCAGTCTCACGAGCAATCGACTCGTGTGCACAGTCCAATGTGAGGCCACCAACCAACACACGACTATAATGTGCCCGACATGAAAATCCTACACATACCAACCGGCACGCCAGTATGACCCGGAATGCCACAACATGACAAAAGTGACAATGAAAATGAATAATGACTCACCAAGATTGAATGATGGTGAAATGAATGATAGCTCAATGAAATGATCGGAACCGTCGTTCCTTATGACTGAGATGATTAATTGACAATGACGAGTTTTGATACGATTAATACAATGATGAATGAATTATGATTATGAGTAATCAACAACAAAAAGGAATGAATATCCTGTTAACCGAGTAAGAATTAACTTACACAATACCGATGATGAATGTCCGTCCACGAACAATGTCCTAAATGAAATATCGGTCGCTCGAACAACCTTGAATAACACAATTACCAATAATCCGATCATTACGCAAATCAAAAACGATCATAATCGACTCAAACATCGACACAACGATATCCGAGCTCGAATGAATTGAAACCAACTCCAAGATGAGTATTTAAAACCATCAAAACACTTTCAAGGATATCAATAATCCATTAGGAATCCATAACTCATGATTACAACAACATCAATCGGAAAATCCCCAATTAACCGAAGTCAACCCCAAGGGTTCTTGAAATAATTCCGAAAATAACCATTAAATCCGTAGGAATATGTTTATACAAGTTAGATAATCCATAACTAACATATTCCAATGATAATCCAAGCTTACACGAAGAAATCGGAAGGAAAACCCCAAAAATCCGAAATTCTAGATCCAAGAGATTAATACCTTTGATTCGATGTGATGAAGATGATGAAATGATGATCAATCCGAAAGATGAGTTTGAAGATGATGATTGATGATTACACCTCGAAGAATCCTCTCCGAATCGCTCGAAATCGCCCAAAACTACCGAAGCAATGAAATGAGATGAAAAATGACGAACTCTGACTAAACTGTCCAATTTATACTCAGTCCAGGTTAGCGTGCGCTAGCCCTTGTGCATAGCGTGCGCTAACGAGTAATTTGGGTAGTTCAGTACCCACTGTCCGAACACGGTAGCGCGCGCTACGCACCTATTTGTAGCGTGCGCTACGGCCATACTACTAGCGTGCGCTAATATCCATTGTTAGCGTGCGCTAGCGAAATATTTGACGCCCAGTACTGGAGTCCAGAAAACTGTCTGACCTCTGATCTGACCCCGATAGCGTGCGCTACAACCATTGCTTAGCGTGCGCTAAAAATATCGGTTGCGTACGCTAACAACAATGCATAGCGTGCGCTATGAAATAATCCAGTGCAGTCCAGTAGCCACTGGACTCAACCTGATCCGTCCCTAGCGCGCGCTACACCTCATATTAGCGTGCGCTACTTCAACCCTCTAGCGCGCGCTACTTACCATTCGTAGCGTGCGCTACTTATAACTCACCTGCAGTCCAGTACCTTCTGGACTGCAGCCAGGGTAACCTTAGCGTGCGCTAAGGCTGAGTGGTAGCGTGCGCTACCTATACCCAATTAGCGTACGCTAAAAGGAGTATGTAGTGTGCGCTACTCCTCACGCACAGCTCGCAACGAAAATGACAATGATGATAAACATGGCACGAAACTCCAATCAGATTAGTGATGAATGACGATTGATACACGATACAATTACTCTGAATGATGAATACCATGACTGAATATGAGTGACAAATGATCAATAATGAATGAAATTACTGAGTATCAATTACTGAATGATAAATACTGAATGATAATTACTGAATTACAACTGGGTATTACATACACCCCCCCTTAAAAGAGTTTCGTCCCCGAAACTAAGGGTCAAACAACTCGGGATAACTCTCCCGCATACTATCCTCGGTTTCCCAAGTAGCCTCTTCGACTCTGTGTCTAGACCACTGAATTTTAACCAAAGGAATCGTCTTATTCCTCAACTGTTTGATTCGCCGCTCTAAAACTCGTATAGGACGCTCCTCATATGAATGATCGTCGGCGATCCCGATTTCGTCGAACTGAAGTATGTGACTCGGGTCGGCAACATACTTCCGCAGCTGAGAGACATGAAACACATTATGAATTCGGCTCAACGCCGGAGGTAAAGCCAATCGATAAGCTAACTCTCCTACTCGATCCAAATCTCAAACGGTCCAATGAATCTCGGACTCAACTTCCCTCTCTTCCCAAAACGGAAGATACCACGGCTCGGGGATACCTTGACCAACACGTGGTCACCTGCCTCGAACTCTAATGGTCGACGACGGTTATCTGCATATGATTTCTGTCGACTCTGAGCTGTCAACAAACGACTCCTGATCAAAGCTACCTTCTCACGGGCGGCTATAAGCATATCGGGCTCGATGCCCAATGATTCTGATAAGTCGTCCCAACACAACGGAGATCGACAACGACGACCATACAAGGCCTCGTAAGGTGCCATCTTGATCGAAGCATGCCAACTATTATTATACGTGAACTCGATCAATGGTAGTTGGGCTTCCCAATCGTCTTTCCAATCGAGGACGCATGCCCTCAACATGTCCTCTAAGGTCTGAATCGTCCTCTCTGATTGTCCGTCGGACTGAGGGTGAAAAGCGGTACTGAGATTAAGCTGGGTTCCCATAGCTCGATGAACTGATTTCCAAAAATGCGACACAAACCGTCCGTCACGATCGGAAACGATACTTTTAGGAGTACCGTGAAGTCTGACTATCTCTTTGATGAACAGTTGAGCAAGTCTCTCGGGACCCCACGTTTCCTTGATCTCAAGGAAATGAGCTGATTTGGTTAAGCGGTCCACGATCACCCAGATCGTGTTCATGCCACGACGACTCGTCGGCAAACTCGTGATGAAATCCATAGAAATGTCTTCCCACTTCCATTCGGGAATAGGAAGGGGTTTCAGCATACCTGCCGGTCGCTGATGTTCAATCTTAACTTGTTGACAGGTTAAGCATCTCGAAACAAATTCGGCGACATCACGCTTCATATTACTCCACCAGTAATTTTGTTTCAAGTCCTTGTACATCTTGCTAGACCCCGGATGAACAGAATAAGGGGTAGCATGAGCTTCTCTCAAAATAGAGTTTTTCAACTCGTCAATCGCCGGTACGCACAACCGATTCTTAAACCTCAAAAGTCCATCCTCGTGGACCACAAATCCAGGGGCTTTCCCCCGCGCCACATCCTCTCGGATGCGCAACAATGATGGATCCAAACCCTGATTCTCTCGGATTTCCTCCTCTAGTGACGATGAAATCTCTAACATACAAAGCTGCCCCTGAACTCGCTGAAGCCAGACCTCGATCTCGGGTCTAAGGAATTCTTGCTGAAGCTCCTTCTGAACTGTTAAACGGGCAAGCATCTGCTCCTGAACGGACTTACGACTCAAGGCGTCGACGACAACATTCGCCTTGCCCGGGTGGTAAAGGATCTCGATATCATAATCTTTGATTAATTCCAACCACCGTCTCTGGCGCATATTTAACTCCTTCTGAGTAAATATATACTTTAAGCTCTTATGATCGGTGAATATCGGAGTAACGCCATAAAGATAATGACGCCAAATTTTCAGCGAACACCACTACGCTAGCTCCAGGTCGTGGGTCGGATAATTAATCTCGTAAGGTCTCAATTGCCGTGAAGCATAGGCAATAACCTTCCCGTTCTGCATGAGTACACATCCGAGACCCTGTCCGGATGCATCACTATAGACCACAAATCCTTCCGTCCCCTGCGGCAAGGAAAGTACAGGTGCTGACATTAACCGGCTCTTGAGTTCCTCAAAACTCCGCTGACACGCATCGGACCACGTGTATTTCTTATCCTTCCGCAAAAGGTTCGTTAAGGGTTGAGCGATTCGAGAAAATCCCTCTACAAATCGCCGATAATAACCCGCTAATCCGAGGAAACTTCGGATTTCCTTAACATTCTTCGGAGGTAGCCAATCTCGAATATCCTCCGTCTTCTGAGGATCGACGCGAACTCCGTCTGATGAAATTACGTGTCCGAGAAACGTCACTTCGGACATCCAAAACGCACATTTGGAAAACTTCCCATAAAGTTGTTCTCGCCTCAACACGTCGAGAACTAGATGAAGGTGAGACTCGTGTTCCTCCCGGTCACGAGAATAAATCAAAATGTTATCGATGAAGACAACAACAAACCGATCCAAAAAGTCGATGAAGACCCGATTCATTAACTCCATGAATACCGCAGGTGCATTAGTCAATCCGAACGGCATAACCACAAACTCATAATGACCATAGCGTGTTCGAAACGCCGTCCTCGCGATATCCGACTCTCGAATCCGCAACTGATGATATCCAGATCTTAAGTCGATCTTGGAAAATACTGAAGCTCCCTGGAGTTGATCTAAGAGATCATTAATACGGGGTAAAGGATACTTATTCTTGATCGTCACCCTATTCAACTCCCGATAATCAATACATAAGCGAAATGAACCATCCTTCTTCTTGACAAACAACACTGGTGCTCCCCACGGGGACGCACTCGGTCGGATATAACCTTTCTCGAACAACTTCTCAAGTTGGTTCTTTAATTCCTGCATTTCGGTCGGGGCCATCCGGTACAGTGCCTTCGATATCGGGGACGTACCAGGCTCCAACTCAATGGTGAATTCCACATCCCTCTGTGGAGGCAAGCCAGGTAACTCGTCTGGAAAAACATCGGCATATTCCCTCACCACCAGGATATCCGTCAATATTACTGATGATTTCTCGGTTTTGGCCATATAGCACCAATAACCGACACATCCCTGATTGAGTAATCTTACTGCTTTCATCAAATTAATGACTTTACCAGAACAGCCGGGATTACCTCCCTGAAACACACATTCAACTCCATCGTCTGAAATGATAGTGACCAAACGCTTTCGGACACTAATGATGGCATCATGACGATCCATCCAATCAATACCCAAGATGATGTCGTCCCTCGGTAAATCTACTACGATTAGGTCCGCTGGCCATACACGACCACGAAGCCGAATCGACAATTACGAATCTCACGACTTCCGATAATTCGTCTACCATCGAGATAGGCCAATGACATAAGGCTCACAACTAGTAGCACTACCCGCACGTAGTCTACTCAAACATGACTCGGAAATGAATGAATGAGATGCACCGGTATCAAAAAGGGTACACACAGGTTGAGATAGAATTTCGAGTGTACCGAGATCATTCGGGCCTCGGGATCATCGGTCTTCTTCATCTCATAAATTCGGGGCTTGCCGCCGCCGAACCGGACGCTCCGTCGATAGCTCTTGGCTCCGCCTTTAGCTCTGTCGTCTTGAACGATCTTGACCGAGTGGCCTGATTACGCACCCGAATGACACAGGGCTTGAGATGACGCCGGAGTGGGTTTAAAGTCCCTACGGCAAAACGGGCCCTATGCCCAGCAATCCACGATTGTGGCACGTGATGACGCCGGACATTTGGTGCTGAAATGACCACCTGTTCCTCACAGTTGAAACAGTGATGGCGAAATGGCCGCTCGCGACCGAGATTCCGCGGGTTTAGGCGTCGTGGGAGGTCGCTCGAGAAAAAGTAGAGCCCGCCGCGGTTTCTTGAAAGTGGCACGACTCCGTCGGGTGATTACGGTTCTTGGACTTCTTGCTAGCGAGACGAAGGTTCTTTGCTTAGCAATTTCCTTAGCCGTAAGCTCGTAAGTAAGAGCCTTCTCAATGAACTCGGCCAACGTGGTGCAATTATGATTAAGTAATCAAGTCTCATACGGGGTTTTGACCTCTTCTTTGAAATACTTGATCTTGTCCGCTTCGAGTGAATGATAGATGAGGCGAACGGAAGAAGTTCTGAAATTTTTCGGCGATGGCGAGAACATCATCATCCGCCGAAAGGTCGGGAGTGAGTAATTCCGACAACTTGGCCTCCCGAGTGGGGCCGGATAGTACCTCTCCATCATGAGAGTCTTGAATCGATCCCAAGTACATGTTCCGTCTGTGGGCTTCAACGATAACCACCATGAATGAGCGCTCTTACCAAGATAGTAAGCCGCAATCAAACTTTATGCCCTTCAGGCAATCCACCATAGCAAATAACTTCTCAAAATGCTCAAGCCAGTGAACAATATCCGCCGGCTCAGATGAGCCCTCAAAAGTAGGTGGTCGCTGGCGAGAGATATCGCTAATGATATTGCTTACACCTCTCTTGCCTCTGAGGTGGCGGCGGAGGAGCCTGCTGATTTTGATTGACGGAGTTATGCATCGTCTCCATCAACTGAGCCATCTGGGTCATTTGGGCCATCATGCCCTGCATAAATGCGAGTGGGTCGACCCGAACACCCTCTGACTGAGCCGTGTCCCGGGTACGACTCCCTGACAGTGAATGATCGCGTCCAGGTGAATGGGTGGCAGCGTCGCTGCTCGATGAGTTAGCATTATTCCTGGCATTTGCACGTGTATTCGCACGAGTTCTCGGTATTCGGCCCGCTCCACGGCCTCGTCCTCCACGTCCTCTGCCAGCCCTTTCCATACTGAAGTGGAAAGTCATATGATGATTATATATCTCGCATGAGTATCACATTATGATTACATTATGAAATGATGAAAATGAGCATACGCGCCCACATACAGCGATTACATGAATGATTAATTGACGTGACATGATTATCTGATAAAATTACTGAAATGATTATCTTGAACAATTTAACAAGATTGATGATATGATCATCAAGATCAACAACTGAGTAATGAAATGAATTGAGTGATTAATGAGTTAACATTATCGACTTGATCACAATTGAAATTGATGAATGAGGATTGTTAACTGATGAATTATGAATGAATGATTATTGCCAGAAATTATACCATGGCATCAGAAATCTTACAGTTCTTGGTCTGATTGGCTCGGCATTTGCACAGGTCACACGTGACGCGAAAGTCCAATAATACTAGTCCGATGACGATGATTTCAAATGACACATGACTTGGAGGGTAGTATTCAAAACCACGCTCCGATACCAACTCTGTAACACCCCAAACAAGGCGGATATTACAGTGCCGTGGACCCCCGACTGGGACCCACCAGGCGAATGAAGATGAATGAATTACACAGGTAAATGTAGTACCGAACCACATTACAACATCAATTACTCCGATGAGGAGTTTTATACAACACACCCCATGATAAAAATAGAATACATGTGTATTTTATGTGACGATAAAATACACAACACTGAATGAAATGAGCATTCAAACGGAATGTCTGCAGCGGAATAAATAAAGGAAACATAAATGACTGAATAAATGATCGAAGACATCGGGGCCCCTACTAGTATCACAGGACTCCTCGCCGTCACCGTGCTCTCCCGTGCTTTAGCCTTGCCATGACACGAAAAACAACATCCCCAACGGGCCGATTTACACGTAACAACAATCCTCAAGGGTTGAAAATACACAATCATGATATATCTGAAATTATGAATTATCCTGTCGAAACATACGCAATCAAACATGCTATATGAATCGACTAATCAGTACGGCTCAAAGGAATGGCGCCACACTACGTCCGGGATGGAAATGTGTCCGTGCACAAGCCACCAACGATCAAACACGCGTGGTCTTGTACCTAATCAGTCTCACGAGCAATCGACTCGTGTGCACACCCAATGTGAGGCCACCAACCAACACACGACTATAATGTGCCCGACATGAAAATCCTACACATACCAACCGGCACGCCAGTATGACCCGGAATGCCACAACATGACAAAAGTGACAATGAAAATGAATAATGACTCACCAAGATTGAATGATGGTGAAATGAATGATATCTCAATGAAATGATCGGAACCGTCGTTCCTTATGACTGAGATGATTAATTGACAATGACGAGTTTTGATACGATTAATACAATGATGAATGAATTATGATTATGAGTAATCAACAACAAAAAGGAATGAATATCCTGTTAACCGAGTAAGAATTAACTTACACAATACCGATGATGAATGTCCGTCCACGAACAATGTCCTAAATGAAATATCGGTCGCTCGAACAACCTTGAATAACACAATTACCAATAATCCGATCATTACGCAAATCAAAAACGATCATAATCGACTCAAACATCGACACAACGATATCCGAGCTCGAATGAATCGAAACCAACTCCAAGATGAGTATTTCAAACCATCAAAACACTTTCAAGGATATCAATAATCCATTAGGAATCCATAACTCATGATTACAACAACATCAATCGGAAAATCCCCAATTAACGAAGTCAACCCCAAGGGTTCTTGAAATAATTCGAAAATAACCATTAAATCCGTAGGAATATGTTTATACAAGTTAGATAATCCATAACTAACATATTCCAATGATAATCAAGCTTACGAAGAAATCGGAAGGAAAACCCCAAAAATCCGAAATTCTAGATCCAAGAGATTAATACCTTTGATTCGATGTGATGAAGATGATGAAATGATGATCAATCCGAAAGATGAGTTTGAAGATGATGATTGATGATTACATCTCGAAGAATCCTCTCTGAATCGCTCGAAATCGCCCAAAACTACCGAAGGAATGAAATGAGATGAAAAATGACGAACTCTGACTAAACTGTCCAATTTATACTCAGTCCAGGTTAGCGTGCGCTAGCCCTTGTGCATAGCGTGCGCTAACGAGTAATTTGGGTAGTTCAGTACCCACTGTCCGAACACGGTAGCGCGCGCTACGCACCTATTTGTAGCGTGCGCTACGGCCATACTACTAGCGTGCGCTAATATCCATTGTTAGCGTGCGCTAGCGAAATATTTGACGCCTTGATCTCGAGTCCGTAAAACTGTCGACCTCGATCGGCCCGATAGCGTGCGCTACAACCATTGCTTAGCGTGCGCTAAAAATATCGGTTGCGTACGCTAACAACAATGCATAGCGTGCGCTATGAAATAATCCGGTGCAGTCCAGTAGCCACTGGACTCAACCTGATCCGTCCCTAGCGCGCGCTACACCTCATATTAGCGTGCGCTACTTCAACCCTCTAGCGTGCGCTACTTACCATTCGTAGCGTGCGCTACTTATAACTCACCTGCAGTCCAGTACCTTCTGGACTGCAGCCAGGGTAACCTTAGCGTGCGCTAAGGCTGAGTGGTAGCGTGCGCTACCTATGCCCAATTAGCGTACGCTAAAAGGAGTATGTAGCGTGCGCTACTCCTCACGCACAGCTCGCAACGAAAATGACAATGATGATAAACATGGCACGAAACTCCAATCAGATTAGTGATGAATGACGATTGATACACGATACAATTACTCTGAATGATGAATACCATGACTGAATATGAGTGACAAATGATCAATAATGAATGAAATTACTGAGTATCAATTACTGAATGATAAATACTGAATGATAATTACTGAATTACAACTGGGTATTACAGATACACGGTACAATTACTCTGAACGATGAATACAATGATTGAATATGAGTGACAAATGATCATTAATGAGTGAAAATTACTGAGTGACAATTACTTAATGATAAATACTGAATGATAGTGACTGAATTACAACCGGGTATTACAGATACGACATCGGATTAACAAACTGAAACTCACAACATGAACAACTCGACCATACGAACTCGTGTAACCAAAGAAACTACGAAATCGAATGAGTTTTATGAGAATCGAACGTACATGCAACAACACATAACATAAAACGGAATTACATCAAAACATCTCCGAAACTCGTCCAAAGGGAAAAACTCCAAGAATAAAATAGATTCAAAATGTCAACACAGTTACACACAAGTCGTTAAAAACAAAAAATACACAAAAATGAAAATACCGGAAAAAGAAAAATGCAGATATTACATTCTACCCCTCTAAAAATAAGTTTCGTCCTGAAACTTAAACAAACAACTCAGGGTATCTAGCACGCATGCTATACTCGGTTTCCCAAGTTACCTCCTCAACACCATACCTCGACCACTGCACCTTGACCAAAGGAATGGTCTTATGCCTCAGTCGCTTCTCACGGTGTTCCAAAATCTTCAAGGGACGCTCCTCGAAGGTAATATCCTCGGCGATATCAATCTCACCATAGTCGATGACGTGACTAGGACTCGGAACATATTTCCTTAGCTTGGAAACATGGAATACGCTATGAACGTGGCTCAAAGCCGGAGGCAACGCCAACTGGTACGCCAACTCGCCGATTCTCTCGAAAATCTCAAAGGGCCCAATAAATCTCGGACTCAACTTTTCCTTCTTCCCGAAGCGGAAAACCCCCTTCGTCGGCAACACCTTTAGCAAAACGTGGTCTCCCACCTCGAATTCCAAAGGTCGAAGACGAACATCAGCATAGGATTTCTGTTGACTCTGAGCAGTCATCATCCTTTCCCGAATCAATTCCACCTTCCGCCTCTTCTCCAAAGCGATATCCAGTTCAGTCCCGATCAAATCGGATGCCTCGTTCCAGCAAATCGGCGATCGGCAATGCCGCCCATAAAGCGCCTCATACGGTGCCATCTTGATCGACGCGTGCCAACTATTGTTGTACGTGAACTCGATAAACGGTAAATGCTCCTCCCAGTCGCTGCTCCAATTGAGAGCACAAGCACGCAACATATCCTCAAAGGTCTGGATAGTGCGTTCCGACTGACCATCCGACTGAGGATGAAAAGAAGTACTCATACGCAACCTAGTACCCAACGCCTTATGTACCGCCTGCCAAAAATGCTATACAAAACAGCCATCACGATCTGAAACAATAGACTTCGGAGTACCGTGAAGTCTCACAATCTGCGTAATAAACATACGAGCCAACCTCTCTGGACCCCATCCTTTATGCCCACAAAGTGTGTCGACTTATTTAGACGATCCACAATCACCAAACCATATTCATACCAGACTTCGATCTCGGTAAGCTCGTGACGAAGTCCATCGAAATATCTTCCCATTTCCATTCCGGAATGGGAAGCGACTGCAGTAACCCGGCCGGTCGCTGATGATCGATTTTAACCTGCTAACAAGTCAAACACCTCGCTACAAACCGTGCGACCTCCTCCTTCATGTCATTCCACCAAAAGTTCCTCCTTAGGTCCTTGTACATCTTACTCGAACCAGGATGAACTGAGTAAGGCGTAGCATGGGCCTCACGCAAAATACTCTACCTCAATTCCAAGTCGTTCGGTACACAAAGCCGACTCTGGAATCTCAACACACCATCCTCGTGAATCACAAATCCAGGAGACTTTCCCTTAAGAACATTCTCTCAGATTTGAGTAATCATCGGATCCTCTAACTGCTTCAGTTTAATTTCATAGATCAACGACGACGAAATCTCCAAAGCGCAAAGTTGCCCGGCAGCTCCTGGCAACAAAACCTCAACACTCCACTCAATCAAATCCCGCTGAAGCTCAGATCAAGACGTAACGATCTCAAGCGTCCTCAATGCAACTGGTTTTCGACTCAAGGCGTCGGCCACGACGTTCGCCTTGCCCGAATGATAAAGGATTTCGAGGTCATAATCCTTAATCAACTCTAACCACCTCTTCTGCCTCATATTAAACTCCCGCTGAGTAAATATGTACTTCAAACTTTTATGATCGGTAAAAATATGACATGTAGAGCCAAAAAGATAGTGACGTCAAATCTTTAGCGCAAAAACAACTGCCGCTAACTCCAAATCGTGAGTAGGGTAGTTAAGTTCATACGACCTCAACGGTCTACGTATATACGAATATTAAAACGAAACAAAGGAAGATTCAAAATCATACCCTTGTAGTCCGTTGATTAAAGTTGACATAAGTCACCTACAGTCGACATAGTCATCTGCATTGTCATCAGTTGTGCTTCCGCATTACTTACCAGCATATAAGGTTTTGTTAGCTGCATATTTAACAGCTGAGTTTACTCACCTGAGATTCAGGAAAAGAGTTTAATAAGTCTATTCACCCCCTTCTAGAGTTAATGCTGGCGAATTGTGACCTACACCCTACCCCTGAGGAGCCCCTCTCCAACAGGGCATCTCACCATGTCAGGGATCAATATCCTAAACAAGCTCTCTTACCTATAGAGGACCCCAATTGGGCATTAGAACCCTCTAATAATCGGAGTCCCTCCCCCTGGGCAATCATCAACCAAACAGTCCTCCAAGTCCAGATCGATGAAGCAGTCAAACGCTTCAGAATATGGAAGAACTATAGGGTCGCCCCTACGACTCCCTATACAATTGGGAAGAATAGAAGGACGGTGAGGTGCTTGTGTTGGAGGTTACGGACACCCAGAACGTCGAAGTCCTGATCTGATAGGATAATCCCCTTTGCCACGAAATAATCACCAAATATTACGTGGATATCGTTTTGCACTGTCGTTATCGCTTAGTCATGTGCATAACGTACTTCACAATTCCCAGCTTAGGAAGTATACTCCAGATCCCAGTCATATCATTAACTTTCGGAAAATCGAGTGGTAAGTGATGTTATATTTAAAGTGAGGCCATTTGTGATTTGGAATGAAGAGTTTACAATTCCATAATAAGGCGATTCCATTGGTTAAAGTCCAGTGGTCCGGGCATGGAGTTGAATAAGTGGCATGGGAGACCGAAGAGAATGATAGAGATGTTTTGAAAGGAGATACAGACATTCGAGAGTATGTTCTTGGGTATTTGATGTGTTTGAACACACCCTGGGTGGAAGTTGAGTATGTTTTATTTCCTACAAACATCGATAATCCTGGGCATTGGTTTCTATTGGTGTTTGATGTACATCGTCGGTGTTTGGTGGTATACAATACTCTTGAACAAGGTCGTAAGGCCATGGAGGATAGAATATTGAGTGTGTGTCAACCGTATGTTGTGGCTTTGCCTATTATATTGGCAGGTTGTCATTTTTGGGAAACAAGAAATGATCTTGACCATAGTAGTGATTTATTTAGCAAATATGGGCTAGATGATCAGTTTTTATTTCTTTTTGCAAAGTTGATACCTGAGCAGATTGAGTGGTGAGTAAATATTCATAATAATTGCTTGTTTTGTATGTTTATGTGTTCATATTTACAACTTTATTTCTTTTTGTAGTGATTGCGGTGTTTTCACAATTGGTTTGGTTGAACATTTTATGTTTGAAAAAATGGAGGACATGTTGGGGCAATTCTCTGTGAAAGCGTATCGGAAGAAATTATGTGTTAACTTGTATATTCATGCTAGGAACAAGGAGATATTTGGTTATGCGAGTGATATTGAACATCCTGGTAGATATATTTGTAATAGTTAAGTTTGTTCTTACAATGGTTGCTGTTTAATTTGTAGGGTATCTTGTTGGAATTGTATTTCTAGTTGTTGGAATGAAAATTTTAATTATGGTAATTTTCAGTATTCATTTTGATTGTCTATTATTTGAATTGGGGAAATTACAGCCAACTACCCTATTAGATGGCCTCTTTACACTTTAGTCCCTATTGTTTCATAAATTACAGCGAAGGGCAAAAATCTGAATTGGTGTTGACTTCTATTTAAAAGACGAAAATGCCCCTCTATTTACTTGAATAAAACATTTCTTTTAAAATACATTTCATATTAAACAAATAGCTTATAAGTTAAAGTTATTAAAGTATTTGGCCAATACATTTCTTTTAAAAAATATTCTTTTTTCAGAAAATAATTTTTTTCGAAATATAATTTTTTTTCAGAAAATATATTTTTTTCGCAAAAATATTTTATTTTATTTTATTTTTCAGAAAATAATTTTATTTTTTCGAAAAAATAATATTTTTTCAAGAAAATAATTTTATTTCGAAAAAATATTTTTTTGCCAAACATTTTTCCTCCAGAAAATATTTTTTGTAATTTTTTCGAAAAAATATTTTTTTATTTTTTTTCCAGAAAATAATTTTATTTTTTCGAAAAAATAATATTTTTTCCAGAAAATAATTTAATTTCGAAAAAAAATATTATTTTGCCAAAAAATACCTTTTTCTCCAGAAAATATTTTTTTAATTTTTTCGAAAAAATATATTTTTTATTTTTTTCCAGAAAATAGTTTTATTTTTTCCAAAAAATAATATTTTTTCCAAAAAAATGATATTTTTTCCAAAAAAATAATATTTTTTCCAGAAAATAATTTTATTTCGAAAAAAATATTATTTTGTCCAAAAATAATTTTTTCTCCAGAAAATATTTTTTAATTTTTCAAAAAAAAATAAAAATTCCATAAAATAATATTTTTTCGAAAAGATAATTTTTTCCCAGAAAATATTTTGTGTTTCGAAAAATAATATTTTTTTTCCAGAAAATACTTTCTTTTTTGGAAAAATATTTTTTTCTAGAAATCTTGAAAATTTATTACACTGAAGTCCAAAAGTGTTATATATATTACAATGAGGTGCAGCATGTGCCACCCACGTGAGGCGAAAAATAAATGGGTAAACAAGAAAAGGAAAAATAAAAGGGCAAATTCAAAATATCAGTACTCTCTCTCCAGTGACATCATCTGAAAATTTGACTTTTGTCCTTCGTTGTAAATATAGTTTCTGGACAGTGCAAAGTTTGTAATATATTTTTGTCCTTCATTGTAATATCTGAAACAATAGGGACCAAACTGTAATTAGACCATCTAAAAAGGTAGTCAGATGTAAATCGCCCGAATTGAATTTATATTATTTATTCTATTAGAAATTTGTTGTATGACTCAATATTATATGGGAGATGCTCGAATGTACTTATTTGTTCACTTTGGTTCATATCATAATTTGATGATATCACTTATGTTAGAAATTAATCATATTAGTTAGTCTTTTGTGATGTTTTTGTTCTTTTGGTTCGGTTACCAGAATTATGATAAGAATATACCAGAAATATGCGTTAGTGGATACCAAATATTGGGTATCCAAATATGGTATATCAGGTTACCATAGTACGAGTTGTGGTATATTTGTATGATTAATATTTTAATGTTGTATAATCATTCTGTATCTCAGATTGGTGTGCATCTCAAAGGCACCAGTGTGGTTTTCAATCACCCTACGGCAGAATTTGTGAAGATAAACGTAGGGGAGTGTGAAGGTCTTCTTGTGGCAAGAAGGGTGGACATTTGTGGCCATGGTAGTGCTAGTGAATAGCTTCGAGTAGGCCAACAACAAACTTTCAGACCCGGAAGTCTCCAGTTCCTCCATTTTCAGTCTGTCAGAAAGCTACTTGTAGATCTTTTCCAGGAGTTCCTTGTTCACAGGATTTTTGATCCCTTGCACGGTTCCAATGATGTTAGTAATTTTCGAGCCTTTTCTTTGTGATGCATATTTGAACGTTGCATCCAGATAAAATTCCTCAACAATATATTTTGTCGTAGTTGTCAGAGTGATAACTTCCTAGAAGATACAGACCTTGTTGCTTCACACAACAACAACCAAGTTCATCCTGATATCATCTTTATCTTCATAAGCAATTCTCTCCAAAAGTGCATATTTAGCAAAGATGCGACCATCGATGATGGTTTCTTTCTTCTTCAAAGAGATCGATGAAGTTTGGGAAGACATTTTTAACAAAAGTTGTGAAGAACAAGAATTCAAGTGAAAGTGGTGAGGAAGTATGTAGACAGATTGCTGTAGACTTCTTTATTTGCAGAGAGCGTAAAGAGTGTGTAAGAGCAATGTGCTGTCCCTTTATATGGTGCAGGAAAGATTAGGTTAACAGTGAACAGTCAAATTTAAGGAATGGGAATCGTCTTTAAAAGAACGTACAGGATGGATTCAGATGTAACTTGTACGTCTAATCCATCAGTTTTGAATTAATGAGCGGTCCCACTTCTGACACAGTTTGTTTCCATTATTGCACGAAATGGCACTTTGAATTTTGAAATCGCGGTGTTTGAGGCAATAAAGTCCAGGTGCTTTTAAAGTAATTGAATGATAACTCGTTTTAAATTCAGACAATGCACGTGGACTTAAAATAGTTTGTTGCGTATAAATGTATGAATTTGGATACGATTTAAAATATTAATTTATATCTTATAGTGTATGTGCTGTATCGGCAAAAATATAGCATTCTCCCTTAAAAGGTACATACAGGAACAATTCTTATAGCAATATTATATTAATACGGTATTCTTGGGTCATACTGTATTGCCCCTTAATTAATGCACACGTCATATGTAGGAAGGTTATATGCCTTCGTCTTCCTACAGTAAAGATATGACTTGAAGTTTTGAGTGTACAGTTAATTCAAGTGGATACTGTGTTCTTGGATTTTACAGTATTCCCCCTCAATTGATGAGTAAAATGTAAAAACTTACAGGGAGTCTGGCTGTAGCATTCCCAATTCCTGACGAAGCATGCAAAATCTGGTGGTGCTGGGAGATTTTGTAAAAATTTGATTCTAACTTGATGTTTGTATGAATCTTCTCGATCCGAATTTCTTTATTCTCAACATGATTCCTGATGAAATTATGCTTCATATCAATATGCTTAGTTCGCGAGTGCAATACAGGGTTGTGCGTGATTGTAGTTGCACTCGTGCTATTGTACATGACTGGTGTCTCTCTGGCATGGATTCCATAATCTTGCAACTGTTGTTGCATCCAGAGAATCTGCATACAACAACTTCTAGCGACATAATATTCTGACTCAGGTGTAGAAAGCGAGTTGTCCAATTACTTCTTACTGAACCATGACAAAAGTCTAGGTCCAAGGAAGTGACAAGTGCCGCTTGTACTCTTCCTATATAACTTACAGCCTCCAAGATCCGACTCGCCGTATCCTACCAAATCGAATCCTCATTTCTTAGGATACCCCAATCCCACAACAATTGTTCCTTTTACGTACTCAAGGATTCTTTTGGCTGTAGTGAAGTGTGACTCGTTAGGTGCTACCTGATACTGAGTACACTAAACATTCAATCATTATTGAAACAGGTAAGTCTCGAATGGATTTGATTGCATTATTCAAAGACTCTGCTATGTTTGATGTCGTTGTTAAGAATCTGCTTGCTTCTCCATGCAGGCGCGTGCATTTGCTGAGTTTCACTTCATTTTCGAGGAAGGGTCTGATTTGGTAATCAATTGCATCTAGATAAGACATATGCCTATCTAATTCTTGCAAGGTATATGCTCTACAAGCACCATTGTAAGCATTATTCACATCAACACCTCCTTTTTTAAACCTTTTTTGATATTTTTCAAGACATGATATGTGCACGCCCCATGCATGACATCTGGAAATATAATTTCCAAACCTTTGACTATTGATGTAACACCCCCAACCCACTCAGGGATATTACATATCGTACACCCCTTTCCTCAAGGATCTATCAGGCAGGAGATTACAAAACAAAACCAACACGTGGTCAATTCGACCAAAATGTAAACCGTAGACCGACTAGGTCTCTCAAAACACAACATAGCAGTACAACTGATAAACCAAAATACAAATTGATCACAATATACACAGTATGTCCATCCTCTTAAATATGACAAAGAAACTAGAAATAAACACTCGGACCGACAGATCACTGACCGACTACAACTGTGACTAGTATCGCTGCTTTACATCATCCTCTAAGTCGATCCTATGGTTGCTCATCCTCGTAGGTATTCGGATCAAATTAGATTCGTATTATTGCTTCCGATGCACCTTCATCTTAGGCACCGAATCCCAACGGGTACCAGGTCGGCATGAAGATGATGGGCAAGAGTGATGATGTGTCTTGTCTTGTCTCTGTCTATATTTTGTACTTTATCCATTCGGTATTATTGTACTTGGAATGATTATGAACACTCGAATAGTGCTTAAGATACTCTTGATGTTTTGGCCTGTGTTGCCCTGGGTTTTAATTCCCGATGTACTATATTTCGGTCGAATTGATTATTACCTTGGCGTCATTTTTATTGCCTCCTACTGGATTATGTTTAGACCTTATCAGTCGAAATCTATGGTTCCGCGTATGTATAGACTTGTGAGTTCCACGGAGGGGCTCAATGCGCTGTAATATACCATGAATAGCTTGGAGGTGTTACAGAATATGGTATCAGAGCTTAGGTTTATGGATACCTAGGCTGACGGTCTTTTTGGGTCGAATTGAGTTATCGTTCGAATATCGTATCACTATATTGTCATCATCTCGGTGCGACCGGTACTAGTAAGTCCTTTTACTCTTCTTGTTTTTTCCTAATCGCTCCATTTTTTATTTGGTATTCTTGGGAATCGGTCACCTCGATGGCAGGCGATTTGAATTATACTTATGTACTTTGTGTGTCCTTCAGAATGTCTGCTGACAGGGAACGAGGACGAGGCCGTGGTCGTGGACGCGGGCGAGGACGTGGCACAGCCGCTTCCCTCAGTTCCGTTGTGGGGTTATCTACCCCTAGTTTATCTAATTCAGTGCATCCCGATACTGAAATTCAACTTGAACAGTCGACCGATCAAGGGAATAATGTAGATGTCGGGGTTACGAATGTTCTTCAACAATTGGCAAATCAGATAACTATCTTGGCGCAAGCTGTTCAACTAAATAATCATAATCTCATAGCGGATGCTTTGCTCCAGAATATGGTCCATATGCATCCTCCGTAGTTCAGTGGTGCTACTGACCCAGCGGGTTGGGAAAGTTAGCTATTTGAACTGGAGAAAGTGTTTGAAGCGGTTGACTGTCCGTAAACGAGGAAGGTACCTATTGCTTAGTACTTCCTTGCTAAGGAAGCCGCGACTTGGTGGAAAGCTATTAAACCGCAAGATCATGCTGTTACATGGGAGGAATTTAAAGATCTGCTGGAGGCTAAGTATTGTCCTTGGCCAGTGCAAGAAAGCAGGATTCGAGCCTTTTTCGAAGCTAAGCTGTAGAACATTACAGTCTCACAAGCAATAGTGGAATACAACCAACAGCTGATTCATGTGAAGAATTAGGTTCGTGATGAGCGTGACAATATCCGCCACTTCGACATGCGAATGAATATGGATTTATGGTGATATATGGCTGGGCTTTCTTGCACTACTCTGAAAGAATACCAAGACAGTGTTGTGTTCCCACAATGACACCATCGACGAGCAGAAGAAGCAAAAGACCACCGGTAATTTTTATGGCTCTAAGGGCGGCAACTTTTAGAGACCTCAGTCGGCTAACTGTTCTGTCGGGCAATCATCGCGTTCTTTTAAAGGGAAGAAGAGTTTTCAATCTACTTCGGGCACCTCCACTCGCCCGGTGACCTATTTTAGTTGTGGTCATCCAGGCCACATCAATCTTGAGTGCAACTTCCCACCTCTAAAGTGTCACACTTGTGGTCAGATGGGACACGTGGCAGTTTATTGCCCCGAACAAGATCAGACTTTGGATACTCGGGCTTCTGCCCCAGCACATAGAGATCAGAGTATGCATTAGCGACAATCAGTTAGCCAATCACAGCAGGGTTACGTCAGAGGTTGGGGACGGGGTCAGACCGTTAGAGAGGGAGTTTCTAGCATCAGTTCGACACACCCACGAGTTTATGAGATGCGTCGAGCAGATGAACCCGACGCGGCAGTGGCCTCAGGTACCATTCATATTCTATCTCATCCAGTTCGAGTACTTTTTGATTCTGGTGCTACACATTCTATCATCTCCTTGGATTGTATACGCCGTTTGAATATAAATTGTACGACTGCTTGCGATCCTTTCATTGTTAAACTGCCTAGCGGGGATAGAATCGTGGGGAATAAGGAGATTAGAAGTTATCCGGTGAGCATAGCAGGTGTTGATTGGTTATCGAATTTGATTGTGGTTGATATCGAGGGCGAGGATTTGATACTCGGTGAGGACTGGCTTGAGAGTCACCAAGCGATTATGAATTACCGCACCAAGGTTATCACTATGATGACCAAAGATGGTTCCGAGTACTCGTTTATGGGACGTAACTCAGGCCACCTTAAGTTGCTTATCAGCGCTATGAAGACCGTAAAACTCTTGAATAAAGGTTGCATGGGATATTGGTGTTATGATTTGAAGTCGGAAGGGAATAGAGTCGATTTCTCCTCGATTCCAGTTGTTAATGAGTATCCAGAATTTTTTCTAGATGATCTTTCGGGATTACCACCAGATCGAGAGATAGAATTTTCGATTGATTTAGAGCCTGACGCGGCTCCAATTTCTAAGGCACCTTATCATATAGCACCTTCAGAAATGCGAGAATTGAAGAATCAGTTGGGAAAACTGTTGGAGAAAGGGTACATTAGACCAAGCGCTTCGTCTTGGGGAGCACCTCTTCTTTTTGTGAGAAACAATGATGGTTCACTACGTCTGTGCATCGATTACCGTGAGCTAAATAAGGTGACCATAAAGAACAAGTATTCATTGCCTCGTATAGATGATTTATTTGATCAGTTACAGGGAGCCGCGGTATTCTCAAAAATTGATTTGAGGTCAGGGTATTACAGCTCCGAGTGAAAGAGTCCGACGTTCCGAAAACTGCTTTTTGAATGAGATAAGGACATTATGAATTTGTGGTCATGCCTTTTGGACTGACTAATGCACCGGCAGTATTCATGCAGTTAATGAACAAGATATTTATTGAATACCTTGACAAATGTGTGGTCGTCTTTATTAAAGATATCTTAATTTATTCTCGAGATGAGGTGAAGCATGCCCAACACTTGCGTTTGATACTAGATGTTTTGAGATCCGAGCACCTTTATAGAAAATTCTAAAAATGTGAGTTCTGGCTGAAGGAAGTCATGTTTCTCGACCATATGGTTTCGGTCGAAGGGGTTCGTGTGGCCCCCCAGAAGATTGAGGCAGTGCTAGATTGGGCACCACCTAATAATGTTAAGGAAGTTCGTAGCTTTTTGGGTCTTGCTGGGTACTACCGTCGGTTTTTCGAGGGGTTCTCAAAAATGGGTCGGCATAAAGATGATGGGCAAGAGTGATGTTATGTCTTGTCTTGTCTCTGTCTGTATTTTGTACTTTATCCATCTGATATTGTTGTACTTGGAATTATTATGAACACTCGAATAGTGCTTAAGATACTCTTGATGTTTTGGCCTATGTTGCCCTGGGGTTTAATTCCCGATGTATTGTATTTATGTCGAATTAATTATTACCTTGGCGTCATTTTTATTGCCTCATACTAGATTATGTTTAGACCTTATCGATCGAAAGTCATGGTTCCGCGTATGTATAGCGTTGTGGGTTCCATATAGGGGCTCACGGTGCTGTAATATACCCTGAATAACTTGGGGGCATTAAATCATCTAACGTGTCTTGCCTCCCCCCCCCCCACACCCACCACCACCACCACCATGAAGCTTCATGGTAGTTGTTTATCCCTTGGTTGTCTAATGGTTCCAATTTGTGGGTTGGGTATGATTTACTTTGTGTATTTTTATTGAAGGGATTTTTGGTGTTACGTGTGGACTTTAGTCATTTAAACTAACACAACCATTATCATCATCATCCTTTTGTAGAGATTGCCCATTGTTAGAAAGAGAGAGAGAGAGAGAGGGAGATTTCATCTTCTTGATATTCTTACATTCTTACAGAAAAAGAGAAGATCAAGATCAAAAGTATATATCATTTAGAGTGATCATATTCTTAAGAGATAAAATCAAGAACAAAACATATATCACTTAGAGTGATTGCATTCTTGAGAAGAAAAGTTCCTACTACTCTTTTCTAGCCGTATCTTTGGAGGATAATTGAGTGGGTAGTTATTCAGATCATCTCCCGGTGCGTGGCTAGTAGAGAGGCAGTGTTTTCGGCGTTTGGATCATCGAGGACTTATCAAATCAGATTTGTGGTCATCGACATCAACACCAACATTCAATCAAAGGACTACAAGGGTTTGTCTTCCTATCTTTACTCTTGTCCACTTATATTCGTATATATGATGCATGATCGGTCCTCTTTAGGGGTTCGGTTAAAATTTGTTTTTGCTTCCATTGCACCTTCGTTTTAGGCATCGAATCCCAACACACACTCCCCGTCGATGGAACATCATCCCCGTGTACATCAAAGTCAGAATCACCAAATCGCAAGCCAGTGAGTAGCGCATTCAAATTTAGAAAATTGAATTGAATGACGTCGATCCTAAACCAGAACTCATCGGCCTGTGCATCCGGTCTAACCACCTCGTTCGAGAACAAGGCATGCAATGCATCATTAGAGACAAACCCTCCCACTCCACCCGGATAAAATATCAAAGACACGACTCTTTAAATTCTCTAATAGTATCATCACCTACACTCCGCAACTCAGTAATGATAGTCTTAACAATCCCTAATCTAACATACCCATTTATGGAGCATTTTGAACCCCGCATATTCAGCCTCTTCCAAACTACCTAACGATTAAAATATATCGTAATTTGAGCTTCGAAGGGGGTGTATTCGAGTAATATTTGATCCGAAATAAATAATTTAGACAATTCGAGTAATATTAAAATTTATTCGGTCTATTTCTATTGAGTTATTCTAATTGAATTCGAGACATCTTAATTCAATTCGAGTCATCCTAATTCAATTCGAGTCATCCTAAATCAATTTTAGAAATCCTAGTTGGTCAACTAATCTAATTTGAGTAACATATAAACTATATTCGAGTAATACAAATAGAAAAAATGAAATAAAGTAGCTAAACAGATTATCTGAGTAACATAAACATGAAATTCGAGTAAGCTACGATATTCAAGTAAGCTATGAAATTCGAGTAAGCTACGATATTCGAGTAAGCTATGAAATTCAAGTAAACTACGACAATTTGGGAAATGAATGGAAAGAGAAAACTTTGCTAGTAATCTTTTGTGAAAAAAAATAACTACCTAATACAGAAAATAATTAACTATCTGCATTTCAAAATCAAAAAATAATAACATTTATTGTTACCTAATATTGTGAAAAAACACTAACTACCTATTCAAGTAACACTAAGCTTACTCGAGTAAGACTGACATACTGGGGTAACAATTAAATGATGCTAGACGAGTAACATTGAAATGCATAAGATCGAGTAACATTGAAAAGTATACCGAGTCACGATTAATTCGAGTAATACATGTAATGCGTGTCATAGAAATTGAGTGATCCTAAACTGTATTTCGAGTTGACAATCGAGTAACACTAAAAACTAATCGAGTAACACTGAAAACTAATCGAGTAACATTGAAAACAATCTGAATAACCAAAAATCGAGTAACTTAAACCGTAGTTCAAGTTCACAATCGAGTAGATCTATTCGATAAACTAGGTTATAGTTAGATTTCATGTTCCCTGTTTTTCGGCAGATGCAGTGGCGTAGTTAGCAGCGGCATTGGCGGCGGAGCCAACGACGCCATTTGGGGAACGTCTCACAATCGGGGAAGTCGAATCCGCCATCGAGAAAGAGATAACTCGAAAGCTTCGATGTTACTCGATTTTCACTCGTGGAACTGGAATGCTTGTTATGTTCGAATGATTCACTCACCTGAGGCGCAGTGATATTTATCGAGTTACCCATCCTATTCGAGTAACTCATATACAATCGAGTAACCTGTAAGCCTTATGCGAGTAACTCGAATTCTTACTTGAGTTCCTATTTGAGTTATCATACGCGCGTTACTCGATATGCTACTCGAGTCTCTCATTCGTGTTACCCGATTGGTCAATCGTGTTACTCGAAGTTGTAATTCGTGTTACCCGAATATATAATGATTTCAGTCAATAATGTATATTTTGGCAAGATTACTCGAATTTTTGATACTAGAAAGTACACTATATGACTCGAATGTATTCGAGTATAGGTCGAATTCGATAATTTGGGTACTAAAAGAATTTGTATTAAACTTGGTACAAAAAAAGAATAATACTATATATAAAAGGGCAAAATTGGCTATGCCTAGCAATTTAAGTAGAAAAATGCATTTTTAGTTTGGTTTGATTTCGGTCATACGGTTCGATTTATTCTCCATTTTATTCAAAATTAAACACATTCCACTTCATTCTCTAGCGTAATTTAAATTTAGTAGTCTTTTATTACCTTGATGTTGTTATAATATATCGCGAAAGTGACATTTCAATTACCCCTTTGTTTTATATAGTGTGAATGACTATTATACCCCTGATGTAATAATGTAATTACGATTGTGCCATCTGAAGTTTTCCTATAAATAGGGCTTCAGTTATTAATGAAAAATATACCTGAGAATCATTCTCTATTCTCTCTCTAAATTCTCTCTATAATATTCCGATTTTATAACACGTTATCAGCACGACTCTAACCAAATGAGTAATATGACGAGAGTATGCTCTACAGTTGCATCTTATAGATGACCCTCTGTATCAGAAATTGGATTATTACAAATTACAATCATACCTCTCTCACCCCCCTCCAATTCGGCATCTCTCCTCTCTCTCCCACCTTCCTTCTGGCCGGAAAATTATCCCTCTATCCTTTTGTTTGAGCTAGCTGAGAAAAAGTAGGGACAAGAAAGATATGTTTGATCCAGTTAAAAAGGAATCCTGTTTTATATTTTCTTATTTTAAATTATTTATCTTTGGCCACTCGCCGCCTGAATATTCTCCGCCGGGATGAGACCCGATTGAGAAATTAACTCCGGCCTGTTATTTGAGCTGGAGAAACTAAGAATTCCTGGAGGCAACAGCATATTTACAAACAAGAAAAGAATGAAGACACCGACCGCCGAGGCTGGAGGTCCAGCGGCGAACTCGGTCGCTGCTGTCGCTGGTGAAGATGAGAAGAAGATTATAAATGGTGAGCTATGGCAAGCCTGCGCCGGTCCACTGGTAAATATGCCGGCAGCTGGGACCCACGTCGTTTACTTTCCACAAGGCCACAGTGAACAGTGAATAATACACTACGCTATAAATGGCCTTCGGCAACCACATAACTGTGTTACCTTAGACCCAATTTTCTGTTGTCACAGGCCCAAAATGGGCAAAGGTAACATTTTAGCTAAGTTGCTCTGTGAGCAGTAGTCTTTGGACTCAAAGGCAACATGTGGATCATCCTAAGCTAACATAGGATTATTTGTTACCTAAGGACCCTACAGCAACATCATATTCGTGTTGCAATAGACTTTATAATTTTGTAAAATATATAGCCAATTTAGTGGGTTTCACATGTGGGGCCCATTTTGTGGGTCCCACAGGTCGAGCCCACCGGTGGGACCCACTTAGTGAGGTCAACTGGTGGGACCCATATGTGGGACCCACTTTTCTTAGGCCTGTTAATGGGGCCTACTTTGTGGGGCTCACAGGTGGGACCACAAATGTGCAGCAATTTTTAGTCTATTGCAACACCTATATTACCAATTGCAACACACTAGGTGTTACAGGTGTTACCAATGAAAGACATTTGCAACATATATATAGTATTTAAGGTAACACCTTCATTTTAACAAAATAAAAATGTAAATTTTAAATTTAACATTTTCCATTAAAAAAACCAACAAACCAATTCACAGAAACCAACTACATCATCCAACTTCATAATCTCATCATAAAAAAAAACTATATCCAATCACAAAGCCAACCAACTACTTCACCAACTACATATATACAAATACTAGAAGAAAATAACTTGGTCATTTTTAAACAATTACATCAGTGGACGTCTAAGACTAATATACAAAAAGACTCTAAGAAACCACTCTGTGGAACACTTATTCAATTAGCCAAGGATTAGCCAATTTGCCTGAGTTGGTGTCCATTCACAAACTTCACCTTCTTTGAACGAGAGAGCTGCAGAATGAAACGAGAAAAAAGAGTCAATAATTAGTGATGGTTACTAAGCTTACAAATAGGCATCCTGTTAACAACTATCAGAAAAATAAGGTATCCAAACTAGTTGTTCTAAAACATAAATAATTTGCCAAGTTTATTTATCTTGACCAAATTTGAAGGATCATTTATCGAATTCTGATACTTTTCAAGAATAAACTAAAGTACATAAAAGAACACGTACCTCCCTATTTCTCTAGGTTTAAAATCCAAGCACACTACTCTTCATTCAGCTTTCCAAGGAAAGCTTCAGAATATTTTTTAAGATCACCTACTACTGTCAGCAATGACCTAACAAGTAAAACATTTTAGAATTTAGAAGACCATATATTTTTTGCAGTAAGAATCTAAAAGAAATGCATAAAGAATGCCTTTAAGGCTCTACCCAATGATATAGTAAATCAAATATTAAAGGCTGAAATATCGTAGCCACGCAAAGTTTTTGACTATCAAAGCCAAATCCGCTGGTGTTGGAACCATGCAACATATCATAGACCACCTGTCAGTCTTTTTTAATGGTTTTTATCCTCGATTCAATATGGGGTTAACCCAATATACCAGAGTCCAAAAGCGCTTCTCTCATTACCTGTTTCAAATATTGCAAGTGAGTCATAGATACAAGTCAAAGAGATATCAAGGTGACCATGACATCATTTACATTGTACATAAATCAAAGATACAGTAAATATCTTCCTTCATTATGCATCCTTTTAATATTTCCAGCTTTTACATCTATGTCTCATAATCTTCAACCTCAACCTAAATTATTATAAGATCAACCAATTCATATATCACCACAACCTGTCTAAATATAAATACAAAAAATACAAAATAGGGATTTTTATATAATAGAAGATTTTGTTCCTTTTTATTAATATAAAAAAACTAGGAGTAAAATTTTATTAATCGTCGATACTGTTTTTAATTTAAGTACATTTTCTGGTTTCTATGATTATCTATGCATATATACATAAACATATTTGTATGTCGTATCCCCCATACCCCTGTCTCGTTTTTTCCAAAAATGTCGTCTTCCATACCCGCACTGCATCGTACCCATGTGCATACCCTTGTCGGTGCGTCATAACTTTTTACCAACTAAGAAATGTGAAGGTGCTATATTTATTAGTTTTTTGTTGTTATTTTTTTCAAATGATTTTGGGGCCATAAAGTTCAAACTGGAGCTAGAATACTAGACAATTTCTTCAAACAAGACCTTCCTCCATGAATTCCATAATGCTAAACCTAAAGGACTTATTGCTGTTTTTCCATGAGAACGACCAAAAAATCAAGGTGCTCTGATTACTAGCTTCGTTATTTTTTTCAAATGATTTTGGGGCCAGGGCCACAAGTTCGAACTACAGCTAGAATGCATAGATGGTTTCTTCAAACAAGATCTTCATCCACGCAAAGATAGAGATCAATAGCAATGATAAATTAGAAGCTACTAACATCTCATACATTAAATTTGTACATAATTTCAAGACATAATCCAAAAAAAAAAAATTAAACCTGTGGATGGCGTGGACACTGGTATCCTAGCATCCCGAACTTCTATCCCAACATCCATCAATTTCAGCTGGTCCTTGAGTTCTTTTTCAGTTTTCGCAATATGACCAGGATACCACTGTTAAATTTCAACCACATTAAAAGTACAAGAAGAGCTAGTGTCAGAATCAACAGAAGATACTATGACTGATTCACCATTGCAAAACATGGGTAGTGAAGTCCACACCTTATTTGTACCTGACCGATTCGCCATTGCAAAACATGGGTATTGAAGTCCACACCTTATTCGTACCTGAACAGGATGTAATGCATTTGTCCAGTAGCGAAGATCAGCTTCTAATTCTACCCAATCAAATTCTTCAGAGTCAATATCTATATTGTTGCTTAGTTTCAAGCTCTCTATCCCATCCCATCTAAAATTCTTTCCACCAACAATCTGCAAAGTATTCATTGTAAATCAACACAGAGAAAAAAACTCGCATAAATATGTGAACAGATTAGTTTCTGAGCATTCACGAGGTTAATTTTATTTTAAGCATACGCCTATGCATTTTTCATCGTGCACATTTCATGTTTGTGCTAGAAGATAACAGGCAATGATCTGGTGCTTAAGCCTCGGGTACTTACATGGTTGTTAAGGGTTATGAATGCACTAGTACTCATGTACTTGGTCGAATGTACTCATATAATATGAGAACTATTTTACTCATGTAATATGATATTATGATTACTTACAACAACAACAACAAAATTATTATATATAATGTGAGTACTAGTGTACTCATGTGCTTGGCCAAATGAACGCAGTAGTACCCATTTAGTTATACGCGTACAGCAGTACACTTTGGCCGAACAATATGAGTATCGTAAAACATTTATGCATCACGGACGGGCTTAAGCATGAGATCAATTCCCGAACAAAACTATGAGCCCTCATCATTTATGTTTCTCCAGAAATGCATCGGAAGATAGAAGATCATACTAGAGTAACCCGTAGCTCAAAATTCAACATCAATAACATTAACAGGTAAAGTAGAAAATAAAGACAAAGGAAAACTCGAACTTAATTAACCACTCTTAGTCAGAAAAGTTAACCGCGGTAATACAGTAATAAAAAAAGGCGCTACATGCAATTCCAATCAACTATTAAATGGAACATTTTAGGTGTTAGATTAATAATTTCATAGAGAAGCAGAACAAGGAGGATTAACTAATGAATCAATTAAATAACAAAATTATCCAATATTTTGCCTGAATGGTGGGCGAAGAGGTGGAAGGATGCGCAGCGGAGATAGTTGCAGGCGGAGAACGGATGCTACGTCTGCCGAGTGATTTTCGAACAAAATCCGGTGCTGGTGCATGCCTCCGGCGTTACCGCGACCACCGGGATGCTTGCGGTGTTTGCCAATACGACCATGGCCGGCGCTGATGTGGCCGCGCTGCTTGCGGTTCTTCTTGAATCGAGTCATCATTGTGGCGATGGGAAAAGGAATCTGGATGTAGAGAAAAGGGGAACTAAGAGCGGCGTGGTGGGCTGGAAAATTAAGGGGGGCGGCGGACGAAGAATAGAGAGAAGTGGAGAGGGCGAGATTTTTTTATGTTGTGTGCTTGAAGGTTAAGAGACCCGTTGACTCAGAAAACGGGTCTTTTTTCACTTTTACACAATAGAGACCCGTTAAATCAGACAATGTATCTTTTATAGATACACATTAGAGACCTGTTAAGTCAAACATCGGATCTCTTATTTTACTTACAAAAAAATGGTGAGTCCATTTAACACCTTAGAGACCTGTTATTTTTAATATTAGGTCTTTTACATTAAAGAGACCTGTTATCTTGACCAACGGGTCTTTTATTAAGGGTCTCTTTTCTTGTTTTTGTAGTAGTGCATGCCGTCAAATTTGATATCTAAAAGTTGTTTAACTGAAGGCTCAAAGGAATTGGCACCTGAATAAAACAAAACATGATTGAATCTAGATGCTCAATTCCTCATTTTCTCATTTGCGAGAGGTAGAGAAGTGAGAAGTGAGGAGTGACGGCGGCCGATCGATGATAGGGTTTATATACCCAGAGTTTTGTGAAAAGATCAATTAAGTCTCTTATTTCTACATTTATTCAATTTCATCCCATACATCTTTTAATTATTAGAATTGCTTTAATTGGACTGTTATGTGATATTCTATTTACGTTTTAAATTTAGGATACATGGTGTAAAATTTGAGGAAATCTTGATTAGAAATATTAAATTATAAATCTATTTTCGCCGCAATTATTACCTCTTATCTATGTCATGTCGTTGCCTTAATTAATGGGCATTTATTTTAGTCAGCGTAGCGACTCGGCATTATTTTTATTAAAATTTGTTATTATATGTAGACAATAAATTTGTTATTTTAATTATTTTATAATTATTCATAGTTATTACAAGCTTTTATTTTTTTAATAATTTTTTTAATTATTTAAATCAAAATTTATTAATTTTTCAAATACTACTTTATTTTAAAACTTTTTCAATTTAAATTTATTAAAAATATTTTATTATTTATAAAAAATATATATAATTCATTATTTGATAGAATAATTTTTTATAAAAATAGATTCAACGTTTTATTAAAATTAATTATTTTTAAAGTTAAAAATTTATTAAATCATTAGTTTTATATAAAATTCAAAGTTTTGTTTATTAATACTCTAAGGTAACATATCTCATGGTGTTACTGAGAGTTACACCTTTTATAGCTAGAGTAATATATATTTCAAGATTTAGTAACACCATAATCCGAACGTTGTGGTAGGTCCAAAATTTCATAGCTATGGTAACATCCAAAAAGGTAACACCCCCCTCTAAGTGTTGAAGAAAGCCATCTATGGCGTAGTGATATAAAACCCATTCTGGCGGTCCTGGTAGACACATCTCCGACTGTGATGGGATATCTTGGAGGTCAGTTGGATTTTCGCGGTGATTTCTACTGCTTCTCCGGCGGTGGTCGCTGTTAGTGCTGCTCCTGCTCCGCCCGTCGCCAGCCCTATCTCCGCGTCGGCCTTCCCCCCCTTTTTTTTCTAAAAGGTTGTTCCGACGAGTTCTGGAGCGAGAGGAATTTCTTCAACTCCGGCGGGTTTGGGTGCTACGGCTGTTGGTGGTTCGGAGGCGGTCGTTCACAGATGCAGAGCAAGTATGGTGCCACAAAGAAAGACTCTTTTCTCCAGAGGTCTATATCAGAAGTGACGTTAGAACAGATGACTGGTTTTTTTTTTATTCCTTCTCTGTTCTTCCATCAAGACAGGATAAGAGAGGTACAGTATGGAGGCAAAGCAATGGCTTCGATGATGCAGTAAGGTATGCATAAATAAATTCTATGGATAATTACAAATAAATACCCGTGATTTTCAGTCTAATTACACGAAAACCCAGCTACTGCCAAAATTACAAACTCCACTTTGATATTAGTTTCTATTTTTTCCAAATTACATGCTAATAAGTAGCTAATAGTTTAGTGAATACATATCCCAAGGGGATACTTGTAATTTTGAATGACAACTGGACCTCTTTGTAGTTAGGCGAAACCTTACCCTTTTGCAAGTCCCTAAATTTTATGAAGATGGAACTGGATAACGGTAAGGAAGATGATTATGAAGAAAAATAATAAATAAAATAAAATATTCCTCTAATTTATAAAATTATAAATTTGGTTTCTTTCATATATAAGATTCATATGATTTGAGAATTAATTTTTCTTAATATTATCGTGATCCATTTAACGAGAGCTTCAATTTGACATTAATATTGATATGGGTATTAATTCTTTTTATATATGTCATTATTAAATCTATTAGAATGTACGAATAACATCCAACTCTGGAAATCGCAAATACTTAACGGTATTCGATAGTTCGACCTATACCTTGACGATGACTATATTTTGAGGAATTGATTGGACGATCCTGCTCTGGTAGAAGCAGTTAATTATTTTACAGTTTAAATTATGTCACTTATTTATCTCAAAGTGGTGGCTTCAAACCACACATTTATTAAGCTTACTTTCTGTAATTACAATACCTCCCATGTGATGAGTCCAATTATCACAAGACGGATGGTTTTACATATGAAATTTATATATATTACCATCGTGGTTGGTTATACCACAAGAATGGTTCATAGATCCTGCTCCCGAAGAAGCAGTTGATAAAAATAAATTCTACTCTAGAGAAGTAGTTGATCGATTATCTAAATCCTGCTCTAAAGAAGCAGTTGAAAGAAATAAATCCTACTCTGAAGAAGTAGTTGATCAATGATTCAAATCCTGCTCTCGATGAAGAAGCAGTTGATGGAAATAATATCCGATCTCCATAATTATTAAATACGAACGGAGAAAATTGAGCAAGTGATACCATAAGCTATCACCGATTAATTAAAGAAAACCCCATGCAAACTGCATGATGGGATCATTTGACAAGTGATATGGAAAACTATCACTGAAAAATAATTGCTCAATAAATCTCATGCTGATTATATCACATGGTGGGATCCTTGAAACCATATTGATTGAAAATATTCATGTGGAAACATATATCACATATTTGTGAAAATATTATATTTGCATAAAAGCAAAAGATGGTCTTATTATTTCTGAAGAAGCACACAACAGTCGAAGTGAAAATATCGAAATTAGCTGAAAGGCAGTAAACACTCGACAATATGAAACGCGAAAAAGAAAATACATATGAAACCCATAAAAAGAAAAGGGGTGCGTCTCGAGATTATAAAACTCCGTAACTCTGTCACCCCATGGCATAAGGGTTTATAATGAAAGATCTAAAGGATCTAAACTTCTTTTCCGTTTGGCAGCAATAGCCTGTGGCTGATGAGCTTTGACTTCCAAATTCTTAACTGAAATATATGCCTGAAACTTTATAAGTAGAATAAAGAAGTGTCGACATATTATTATATCTCGTGATGGTGAGATATAAACTTGTGATCTACTCCTTGATCCGTAAAGGCAAGCATATCAAGAAATTATTAATATTCAACAAACCTATAGGTTTGGTATGGAAGTCCCGCTCAGCCCATGACGTGATGTTGAATATCTCATTGAGTGTGCCATAGCCACCTGGAAGAACAATAAAGGCATCACTATTATTCACCACATACATCAAACTATCATGCACAGACTGTGCTTGAAGCATCAACCCAGTTGAACCTCCAATACTACTGGTTCTGACTGTGGGAAAGTGTAAGGCACTTGTTACACTTATTCTCCCATTTTGTGCAGCATCTAAAAGATAACCCAAAAATCTATGATTATTCCCACCATACAATATATCAATTTTGTGCTTTCCTAATTCTTTTACGAATTGATACGCCATATCTACATGCTGGATATGACCTATCAGTTTGGATCCACCTAAAATACATATAGTTTTAATTGGATGAGATCTATATGAGGATTCTGAGAACTCCATCTTTCTATACTAGACATTCAAAATACTTTTATGAGAGATACATTTTCTGATTTGTGGATCCCAAATTTAAAGAACAAAATTCTTTATAAACGACAAATGACTTCACTGTTTTCATTGAAAAAGGAGCGGTATATAAGACATTACTTTTGACAAAATTGCAAAAGAAAACGAAAGATATGATATTATATTTTTCAATGAAAATGACGTTACCGATCGGCAGCTGAGAAATTTAAATATTGGAAAACAATATTCATCAACTTGCATTATTTTTTCTATTACTTTATACCAACTTTGATAGAACGGACTTACAAACTGGATCTTTTGAGATTAATTTTTCTTGACTATAACGTTCCCGTTCATCCTTGAATTGCATCCACAAAGCCATTAATTCACGATGAACGTATCCACTCGGATGTGCATCAAGAATCTATTGGATATCATGATCCATAGATTCCTTACTCAATCCATCCTTGATAAATGTTATTTTATCTTCTCGATTTTTTGATACAAACCCCACAGATTTGCATCGTGTGTCACATGTCCACCGAGCACATTTATTGCAAACACCTAATCTTTTTGCTCTCCGTTTCTTTGCAAAACTACTCTTACCTGTACCTGGCATGTACTTAAATGAATTTGAAAATTCGCCAGATAATCGAACTTGTGCTTCGATCAACCATCGAATATCTTCCGGGATGCCATTTCTCATTAGCACCCTTAATCTTTCGAGTCGAGCTCGATAAATTCTTTTTATGATATTCACTGGAAGAGATAGATAATATTTATGAAGATTCGAAAGTATTGAATCCATTATGATATTTAAACCCTCGGTATGGGTGATTGTGAATATAATGATAATCTATTTATAGATTGGAATACGCGTATGAGATTTGACTCCACGTCCTGAAGCGTATGAATTACGGCTCTATATTTGAATAATGAACATAATATGACATGTGGGATCAACGAATCCATGTTGATAATGATGTGCAAAATGGCACCGAAAAATGATGTGATATGCCGGTAAAATATCTATATGGTGATATAGACACATCGTCTTCAAATATTTGTTCTCGATTAATATCACTACTAGCCAATATTGGGAATGAATTCCTAATAAATTTGGAATATATTAAGGGGGAGTATGGGCCCACTTCCTCTACATGTGAACTACTAGATATTATGGATCCACTAGATAGTCACATGTTTATATGACTCGTAATCAAAAATTTACGAGATGATTTGCTCACGGTTTGAGCATATATTCCATATCAAATTGAGCTAGTAATATATCCCAAATAAATTTGAATAGATCCGAGAAAGGATAAAAATATGCGCATACAAGTGGGATATCAATTGGCATACTATTTGAAGTCCTCCAGCCAATATCGAGAACATAATATATAAACTCCCATGACTAAAAATGAATATTGAGATACTGGCATACGAGTTTGGTGCTCAAGAAATCTCTTAGCATGAGGGGGAGTATTGATAGTTGGAAATATATGAAATGCATCACACTATATCCTCACAACTGAAATATGAACTTGAAGTTCAAAGATGCATGACAGGTTATTAATCTTTGGTACCAACTATAAATGCTTTGATAAATACATAATAATTCCCCGAATATGAATCAAAGCAAATGATAAAAGGAGGCATATACTTTTGAGAAGTATATAGACATAACCACAATGTGTAATCCCAATGGGTGATTGATAATGAGATATTTCGGCAAGTTATGTTGCCATGGGGAAATAAAAAATGTCGACATAATATAGCGTTTTGAATGAAATGAGGATATCAATGATTGGAAAAAGGATATCGATAAATGATATGAGGATATCCATGACTGCGAAATATGGATATTGGAAATGAGGATATTAAAATCCATGATTTGTGAAAATGAGGATATTGAAATCCATCGAAATTGAAATATACACCCTTATAATAAAATGAAACATATGGGCTTACTGAAAGTGACACGTAAGGAGATTTTGAACATATTATTTGTAACACCCCGAGATATTCGGAATAATTACAGCACCGTAAACCCTTTAAGGAGGATTTACAAGGCTAATTTAAAAGAAATGTAAATATAATCCAATCGTACAACTGAAGTTCGAAATACAGATTTGGTTCAACTGATCCAATGAGTTAACTTATACAACCATATCGAAAATGCCTATTAAAACATACGTACTCGAGTACTAAATGAACCAAGAAGACAAATCACAATAACAACAAACATGAACCACATCACTGAGCCGTTTCATCGTCCTGTCGGCACTGTGGTTGCTTCCCCGCTCCTCGGCTACCTGAACACCAAAACAATGTCCACCCCCGAAGGGGTTAGCAAAACAATGCTAGTACAAGTATCATAATACATAAATCATCAGTACATCATAAAACATGCAAACGGACTTCCGTCATCGGAATCCAACGATGTGAATCCTCACGATTCCATCAACACAATACAGGTAATCCCGATCTGCGCCCTTGGTATAGATCCCCATGATGATCCCGTCGGACCAACGCATGGTGGAAAACCCGTCCAGCGATCCAGCGCCCTCAACATAGATCCCCATGATGATCCCGTCGGACCAACGCATGGTGGACATTCGATCCAGCGCCCTCAGCATAGATCCTCATGATCCCCTCGGATCATTTATACCATAAACCAATCAATTATGCATACATATATGCATTTCAATATGTTCATCAATACGAACAATTAACAACGAATACCACGAGAAATTAAAGAAATACATCTCATATTCAACCACATGAACAAAACCATAAGCATGATCAAAGTTCCAATATAAATCAAACTCAACATATGATACTTGCCTCGAAAATGGCAAGAAATAAATACTCCAACAAATGACACGCGTCCGTATGCCACCGCCCCTCGATCGTCCCCTATGCAAGGCTCGGACCTAAGAAATAATAAAGAATTCCTCTCAAGTCGTACGAATGTCTAACAATCCGGTTTATGGCCGCAAGCTCTAAAAATGAATTCTGCCTGAACTACTTAGCGCGCGCTACGTATTATACGTAACGTGCGCTAAGCCTGCCCATTAACGTACGCAAATGACCAAAGTTTAGCGTGTGCTAGCTGTGTACTGACAGTCCTCTCTGAACAGCCGACTGCCCTGCCTGATGACATAACGTACGTTACGTACCCAACGTAGCGTACGTTACTCATTCCCGATAGCGCACGTTAATATATACATCTTAGCATGCGCTAACCGTGCATGGCAGTCACTACTGGGTAAAAACTTGAGCTAAAGGTGATGAAAACTCATGAAATCCTCAGTGTTAATACATGCCAACTCCGTGCATATCATGCTCATACGGTTTATGAAAGATCTTTATGGATTAAATGACTACGAGACACAAGGATACGTACCATCATTACTACACCATAATTCATCTTGATCTTCAAGAAAATATTCTAAGTTCAATTCGTTCCAAGTCCCAAAACATATGATTCCTTACGTAAAACATAAGAACTAGGTAATCTCCATATACTGGTCATAATCGGTTTTGAAGATACATGAATATGCTTAGGAGTCCATATACTAAAAAGGTTCAATGGATTATACGATGAATAAGCGCCGAAACGTCAAAAATATCCTTCTAACACATGATGTTCGACTACTAACGAACTTAACTAACTAGGTAATCATGATCAAAACGTCCTTCATACTAGTACTTAGTATTGGTGAAGAATCACCTACCTCAAAGTAGGGAAGAACAAGGAGGAATTCTAAGTATTCCAACGCCGAAGGCTTGAACACCAATCCCCAATGATCTACAATCTTCAACACGAGCTAGGATGCTGATATTACGTGTTTAGGATGAAGAGAGTAATTCTCTAAGTATAAGGATTCGGATGAGGGAAGTGAAAAGACTGAAAATACGAAAAGGGATGATGTCCTATTTATAGAAAATGGTTATTAGCGCGCGCTAGTCCATATTCATAGCGTGCGCTAACGGCTATTTGAAACTTACTGATTTCACTGTACTCAGCCTTTAGCGTGCGCTACCCCCATGTGAGTAGCGTGCGCTAACGCGTTGACTTGGCTTTTTCCCGAAAGCCGTCCAGGTTCATCCCGACACAATCCGACCAAGATCCCCGGCCTGATCTCACCTACTAACACATCTCAATCATATTGACCACGTATAGCGTGCGCTAAGGTTCCTTCGTAGCGTGCGCTATGGATCCAAGTTAGCGTACGCTATGGATCCAAGTTAACGTACGCTACACTTAGACGATAGCGTGCGCTACATGCGCAGAATCACAATTTTTAAATCACACTCATGAAATCATGCGCTCAACAACACCGGATTATGAAATACAGAGAATAATACTCAGATCAAAGTGCAACAATAACAATATCACAAGTTCCAAATACATATCAGAAATCTCGGGTATTACATCCTTCCTCCCTAAAAAGAAGTTTCGTCCCGAAACTTAAGATGAAAACAACTCTGGATATCTAGCCTTCATACTGTCCTCTGTTTCCCAAGTGGCCTCTTCAGCTCCATGTCGTGACCATTGTACTTTAACCAAGTGTATTGGTTTATTCCTCAATTGTTTGATCCGACTCTCAAGTATCTTGATTGGTCTCTCTTCGAAGGTGCCGTCATTAGCTATCTCGATCTCGTCGAAATCAATGACGTGACTGGGGTCCGGTACATACTTCCGCAATTGGGATACGTGAAACACATTGTGAACTTGACTCAGCGATGGCGGTAAGGCCAACCTGTATGCTAAATCCCCAACTCTCTCGAGGACTTCAAATGGACCGATATATCTCGGACTTAGCTTACTTTTCCTCCCAAAACAGAAAATCCCTCGTGTAGGAGACACCTTCAATAGTACATGGTCCCCAACGTCGAACTCTAGAGGGCGACGACGTACGTCTGCATAAGACTTCTGTCGACTCTGGGCAGTCAACAGTCTCTCTCGAATCAAAGCTATCTTCTATTGAGTCTGAACTATCAATTCCGGTTCCGTCCCGATCAAATCCGAAGAATCATCCCAGCACAAGGGTGATCGGCATCTTCTCCCGTACAAAGCTTCAAATGGTGCCATCTTAATAGAAGCATGCCAACTATTATTGTAGGTGAATTCAATCAACGGCAAATGAACTTCCCAATCAGTCAACCAATCTAAGGCACAAGCTCTAAGCATGTCTTCTGCTGTTTGTATAGTCCTTTCGGACTGACCGTCCGTTTGGGGATGATAAGCCGTGCTCAAGTTGAGCTCAGTCCCCAAAGCCCTGTGAACTGCCTTCCAGAAGTGCGACACGAAGCGACCATCTTGATCTGAAATAATGGTCTTCGGCGTCCCATGCAATCTGACTACCTCTGCAATGAATACTCGCGCCAATCTCTCGGGTCCCCAAGTATCTTTAATTCTTAGGAAATGAGCCGACTTGGTTAGTCGATCAACTATAACCCAAATCAAGTTCATTCCCGTTTTGGTCCTTGGCATACAGGTGATGAAATCCATCGAGATATCCTCCCACTTCCACTCAGGGATCGGAAGCGGCTTTAACATTCCGGCAGGTCGCTGATGTTAAATCTTAACCTGCTGACAAGTCAAACACTTCGAAACGTACTCTGCTACGTCCTTCTTCATATTCCCCCACCAGAAGTTTTATTTTAGATCCTTATACATCTTACTGCTGCCCGGGTGAATAGAATAAGATGCGCTATGAGCTTCCTTCAGAATTGTCCGTCTCAAATCATCATCATCGGGAACGCAAAATCGACTCTGAAATCTCAGAACTCCATCATCTTGTATCACGAATCCTGAGGCCTTTCCTTTCTTTACTTCGTCACATAACCGAAGGATCATAGAATCGTTTAACTGCTTAGATTTGATCTCCTCGACTAGTGATGAAATCAGTTCCATCACATATAGTTGCCCTTGGATTCTCGGTGCCCATACTTCAATCCCTTGGCGGATCAGTTCCCGTTGAATGCTGGTTTGGGATGTAAGTGCTTCCAACACTCGAAGAGAAATAGGTTTACGGCTCAAAGCATCGGCTACTTGATAAGTGTCAGTTTTGTACACTTATCCATGGTTTGTATCGATAAAATTCACCCATAATTGAGCTAGTCTACTCGTTTTTTGCTTTTAATTTATTAGTTTTAATAATTTTATTTTTATAGGATGATGATCGGATTAAATAACTGAATTACTCAAGAAACAACATGTTTAATAAATATTCACTTTATTGAATTTTGATATATTCATGTTGTAGGGCTTTCCGAGACGAATTCGGCAGTCTTTCCGGATTCAAAATCAGAGTTATATATCAAAAGTTATCATCCGAAGAAGATCTGGGGCAAAAACGCAAAGTCTGAGGAATTCTGGGCTGAAAACGTAACTTTCAAAGTTTCCAGTGAACAAATTTACGAAGCCAAATTACGGCCGTAACATTCAGGGGTTACGGCCGTAATTCACCCTTGTTACGGTCGTAACTCCTGAATGTTACGGCCGTAACTCTTAACAGATTACTATGATTTGTCTAATTTTTTATACTTTTTGTGTATTATTGAGGGGATGGCTGGCATTGATCCGATCTAATGTAATAATGCTGGAGTTTTGGAGCTATTAGATGACTTTAGGTGTATAAATAGACCCCTTAGATCATTCATCATTCATCATTCATCTTATAATTTTCCATTTTTTGTAAACTTTTCTTTTTGTGTGAAGAACACACTTGTGTTCTTGAGTGATCTTTATAAGTGTGGTATAGTATATGTTGTTCAGAGAGTTTATTGCTTCTATCTCCTTTATCTACTAAGGGAGTTAGGATCAATTCTTTCTCTTGATTCAACTAAAAATGACCACCAAAGCTTGTAATATGTGTAATAAACCCTTTATGGGCTAAGTTCCTTAAGTTGGGATTATAAACAAGGTTAGTCATGTTATTTATGTTTGTATAAAAGATCTATTGTGAATTACTTATTATTGTGTGTGATTTTCATTGTTTTAACAATCTTTATTTATTTGACCAATAAATGAAGATATTTATGGTCTTCATATGTTTCGAAAGAAAATATGTTTGATTAGATCAAATGATCTTCACTCTAAGTTGTTCTAGGGGATAGAAATATACCCCTAGTCCTTAGATGATTCTTTGAGTTATTTTCATAAATCCTAATGCTATGTATTGAAGCCAATCAACATAGAAATATAGTGGATTGATTCAATATGTAAGGGGCGTTTTATAGTTCGAAAGAGAAACCGTCTTTTTAAGGAAAATCGAATCTACACAACATAATAAGTAAATTCATCTTATGATCTCCTATACATCTTTTATAACTAATGACGAACTAAGTTTGTAATCCCAACTATTTCATTTTATCGATAATCAATCTATTATTATTGCTATCTTTTTATTTCCTTATAACATTAGAATTATTATTGTAATTTCTTTGCAATTATTAAACCAAACTTTTTAATTGTGTGTTTCACTCATCTTAAGTATCTATAAAAATAGACTAATAGTGTATAATTCAAATTATAACCAAACTTCCTTGTGGGATCGATAAACCAGACTCAAAAAGTCCACTTTACTACTTGATACGATATCGTGCACTTGCGATACTTACATTAAAAGTGTGTCAAGTTTTTGGCGTCGTTGCCGGGGAAGTATAAGTTATATTTGAAATCTTACATTGTAAACTATTTTTATAGGTACAAATTTCTCGACGTTGTAACTTAGTACTAAATTGTGTTTGTCCGGTCAAGTGGCGGATAACGGTACTCCGTGACTATTAAGTCGGATTTTTCAGTTTCCCACAACAACTGATATTTGTAAATATTTTATTCAATTATTTTCATTGTCTTTTTATTTTTGTTTTTTTATCATGGACGAAACATTGTTTAAAATTGAAAACAGATTTCCCTTTCTAAGCAAAAATGCAATTTTAAAAATTTACAAGACAAGGCTTGAAAGGATGAGGTTGCTTACGAATAAAATCATACCTTTTGACATAAGATTCATTATCGAAGCTAAAGTAAGAATAGAAGGTGAATTCACAGAAACACCAACTAGATTTTTACCTGGGCTTGGAAAAAGTTCATATGCCAAGAAACGACGAGCAAAGATGCTAGCCGTTTGCTATAAATGTGCTAGATGGAACTGTAATGCAAAATGTCGATCTTTAGGAATTCCATCTACAAACAGAGAAGATAAAATTCAGTTCATTAAGGATGGTCTGAATAAGGAGAATTTAGATGATATCGAAATTTCTCTTGACACGCATCCTAGTGGACTCGTACATTACGGAATTCGATGTTTGTGGAATAAATTCAAACCAGAATATGAACAACGTCTTGGGAATCTGACGTTAAAAGACCCTGTTTGCCAATTTGTAAGAAAATTAGATGGGAAGCTTCTCCCCGACTCATAGAAGGCATTTAGGTCGTTTCTGAACGTAAAATCAGAGGAAGATGCGAGCCACAATCACAACTACTGTACATACGCGTAAGTATCTTTTATTTTTGTCGTGTGGTGAGATTTTCTGAATAAAAAATGTGATACGCGATAAAAGCTTTCATTATTCTATTGAGTAGTTGAAGCACATTCAAACGCAATCACAAACTTGTTAAACAATTTTTACCTTCTTTTTCTTCTATAAATAAACTTTCTACTGGTTTCTTTCATTCATCCCTCAAACTTGCACTTTTCTCTGTTTCTCTCTAAAAAAATTTTTTTTTCTTTTCAAAAATGGAGTCATCATCTTCAACAAAAAAATTTAACACAGTATGCATTTTTGGTGGAGCTAATTCTGGAAAAGAGGCATGCTTTACTGAAGCAGCCCACAACTTGGGTCGTACCTTAGGAGAAAAATGCATTCATGTAGTTTACGGAGGAGGAAGTCTAGGATTAATGGGACGAGCTGCTGCTTCTGCCTATATGGAAGGAGTAAGAGTGTTGGAAATAATCCCAAAACCTCTGGCTGAAAGTAAAATCACTGGGTCAACTATTGGAGATGAGTTTAGATCTGTGAATATGCAAGATCGCATAACTCACATGATAAATAATTATGGTGCCTTTATCGCCCTTCCCGGTGGTTTTGGCACCCTTGAGGAACTTTTTCATGTGGTTACCAGAGCCCAGCTAAATGTTCATCAAAAACCAATAGGTGTGCTTAATATCAATGGTTTCTTTGATGGTTTACTGTCTTTCATCGTCTACTCTACTGAAAAGGGCTTTATTTCCGAGCGTACAAAACGAATCATAGTCGTTGCAACAACACCAGAAGAACTAATCAAAAAACTCAATGAATTTGTTCCTCAACCAGATCCAGCTCTAGCTAAAATTGTCTGGGTAGAAGATTTTACCGTGAGAAAACGAAAAGTGGATTCATTCCTCTCCCTTTGATAACCCATGTCGGACCTCTTATATTTTTACTTTCTGTCGTGTGTAATAATCGTGCTAAATGATGGCAGCTTAAGGAGTTTCTTCTTGATCTCTTGACGCGCATCTATTCGCGATTTATGTATTTTTATTTCATTACTGTAATGTTTATTTCGTGTTTTGCTTTTATAAAAACTTTGATGGCAGCGTAAGGCGACTCTTCGGACTTTCTTGATGCGCATCTTAAAAATTATGTTATACTTACGAGTATATTTTATTTTCTTTTGTTGTGTGCCTCGTATATTTATTCTCTTGCAGCTTCTAAAAGGCGTTAGCTCAGACATCAACTTTCTTAACAGGGAGTATTCTGCTTTTCTGCATTGATTTTTATTTTTTATTTTTAAACTGAGGACATTTTTATTTTCAAGTTTGGGGGTGGTTTGTTTTATTATTTTGGTGTGTTTTGATTATTTTGGTTATTTACCCTAATTTTTTTTTAATATATATATATATAGTATTTTAATTTGTGAGATTTCTAGATCTGGCCATAACACCAATAAATTAGCTATATACAAGCTTCTAGATCGTTTTAACCGGTAAAAAATTTTTGTATATTCCAAAATTTTTGAGCCTTAATCTCTCTTTCCAAGCCTTGTAGTTATCATATAAAATCGAGTCATTCGTTACCTTGAGAAAAGAAGAATCAATTGGTTGATGAAAAATAAAACTGAAATTTACTTAATTTGTGGAGTTTTTGATTTTTCATGCTTAACTAAAAAATGATTTTCTGCAAAAATTCTATTCCCTAAAAAAAAAAAGGAGTCATTGGTGAAAAGAGCTACACGTTAGCAAATAACGGTGTGAAAGCTATCACCTAAAAAATAAATGACGAAAAGGAGAAGTGTTGAGCAGCAACAGCTGCCTAATTTTGGAAGTTTTAAATTTTACGAAAAATAAAGGACTAACCATTGTTGGTGCGTAGCTGCCGTCTCAGAAAAATTGGTGAAAAGAGCTACACGTTAGCAAATAACGGTGTGAAAGCTATCACCTTTTTACGAAAAGAAAAATAATGAGATAGAAATTGTGTTAGTGAAAAGAGCTACACGTTAGCAAATAACGGTGTGAAAGCTATCACTAAAAGGGATGTAGTTTATGAGCAGATTTGAATTAATTAGCGGCTGGATTTCAATACACTCAATTTTGTGAAAATCACAATATTTGATGACGCCAATGAAATTCTTCTTCATATTGAGTCGAAAAATAAACGAGTGATCGAGAACAACCATTAAAGGGAGTCGTGTGTATCACGAGTGGGAAAGAAATAATCAACCTATTGGGGGGAAACCTTACATTTTGGAATTACAAAATAAAAACCGTGTTTTAACTTCAAAAACATTAGTAGATTTATTTTGAATCTTGATTCATTTCTATCTACTGTATAAGCTGGTTGTTGTTTATTAATGGCATTTTGATCTCCTTTTCTCTTTTTATATTTTAATTTATGTGTGTATTAATTTTCTTATTTTTGTTTTATTTTTTTTATTTTATTTTTGGAGTGTGAATAATAAAGAGTCTTGCTCGGGACTAGCAAGAATTAAATTTTTGGGGTGTGATAAGTGTCGCTTTGTACACTTATCCATGGTTTGTATCGATAAAATTCACCCATAATTGAGCTAGTCTACTCGTTTTTTGCTTTTAATTTATTAGTTTTAATAATTTTATTTTTATCGGATGATGATCGGATTAAATAACTGAATTACTCAAGAAACAACATGTTTAATAAATATTCTCTTTATTGAATTTTGATATATTCATGTTGTAGGGCTTTCCGAGATGAATTCGGCGGTCTTTCCGATTGAAAATCGAGTTATATATCAAAAGTTATCATCCGAAGAAGATCTGGGGCAAAAACGCAAAGTCCGAGGAATTCGGGCAAAACGTAACTTTCAAAGCTTCCGGTGAACAAATTTACGAAGTTACGGCCGTAACATTCAGGGGTTACGCCGTAGTAAGTCACTTGTTACTACGTAACTCCTGAATGTTACGGCCGTAACTCTTGATGATTACTATGATTTGTCTAATTTTTATACTTTTGTGTATTATTGAGGGGATGGCTGGCATTGATCCGATCTAATGTAATAATGCTGGAGTTTTGGAGCTATTAGATGACTTTAGGTGTATAAATAGACCCCTTAGATCCTTCATCATTCATCATTCATCTTATAATTTTCCATTTTTTGTAAACTTTTCTTTTTGTGTGAAGAACACACTTGTGTTCTTGAGTGATCTTTGTAAGTGTGGTATAGTATATGTTGTTCAGAGAGTTTATTGCTTCTATCTTCTTTATCTACTAAGGGAGTTAGGATCAATTCTTTCTCTTGATTCAACTAAAAATGACCATCAAAGCTTGTAATATGTGTAATAAACCCTTTATGGGCTAAGTTCCTTAAGTTGGGATTATAAACAAGGTTAGTCATGTTATTTATGTTTGTATAAAAGATCTATTGTGAATTACTTATTATTGTGTGTGATTTTCATTGTTTTAACAATCTTTATTTATTTGGCCAATAAATGAAGATATTTATGGTCTTCATATGTTTCGAAAGAAAATATGTTTGATTAGATCAAATGATCTTCACTCTAAGTTGTTCTAGGGGATAGAAATATACCCCTAGTCCTTAGATGATTCTTTGAGTTATTTTCATAAATCCTAATGCTATGTATTGAAGCCAATCAACATAGAAATATAGTGGATTGATTCAATATGTAAGGGGCGTTTTATAGTTCGAAAGAGAAACCGTCTTTTTAAGAAAAATCGAATCTACACAACATAATAAGTAAATTCATCTTATGATCTCCTATACATCTTTTATAACTAATGACGAACTAAGTTTGTAATCCCAACTATTTCATTTTATCGATAATCAATCTATTATTATTGCTATCTTTTTATTTCCTTATAACATTAGAATTATTATTGTAATTTCTTTGCAATTATTAAACCAAACTTTTTAATTGTGTGTTTCACTCATCTTAAGTATCTATAAAAATAGACTAATAGTGTATAATTCAAATTATAACCAAACTTCCTTGTGGGATCGATAAACCGGACTCAAAAAGTCCACTTTACTACTTGATACGATATCGTGCACTTGCGATAGTTACACTAAAAGCGTGTCACTACTACGTTTGCTTTACCCGGATGGTAGAGAATCTCCAAGTCGTAATCCTTGATCAATTCCACCACCTTCTCTGCCTCATGTTTAATTCTTTCTGGCTGAAAATGTACTTGAGGCTCTTATGATCTGTAAAGATCTGACAATGAGTGCCGTACAAATAATGTCTCCAAATTTTCAATGCAAAGACTACAGCTGCTAGCTCCAGATCATGAGTCGGGTAATTAACCTCGTACGGTTTCAACTACCGAGAAGCATAAGCAATCACCTTATCCTTTTGCATCAACACACATCCCAGACCCTGATTTGAAGCGTCGCTGTATACCATGAATCCATCAGTTCCCTCTGGTAACGCTAATATAGGTGCTGTTGTCAGTCTCCTCTTAAGTTCACAAACCACTGGCATCTCTCATCCCACGTGAACTTTTGAGTTTTCTGTAATAGCTGAGTGAGAGGACGAGCAATTTTGGAAAATCCCTCTACAAAACGGCGATAATATCCAGCAAGTCCTAAGAAACTCCGGACTTCCTTCACGTTATTAGGAGCTTCCCATTCCAAGATTGCTTCGACTTTCTTCGGGTCCACCTGAACTCCGTCAGCTGATATCACATGCCCAAGGAAAGTTACTTCCCTAAGCCAGAACTCGCATTTGGAAAGCTTTACATACTGTTGTTCCTTCCTCAAGGTGCTCAAAACCACACGCAAATGTTCGGCATGCTCCTCTGTGTCCTTCGAATATATCAAGATGTCATCAATAAAGACGACCACAAATTTATCCAAGTATTCTAAGAATACCCGATTCATCAATTGCATGAATACCGCAGGAGCATTTGTAAGTCCAAATGGCATCACTACAAATTCATAATGTCCGTACCGGGACCTGAAAGCAGACCTTGGTGTATCCGATTCCTTAATTCTCAACTGATGGTATCCTGATCGCAAGTCAATCTTCGAGAATACCCTTGCCCCTTGCACTTGATCAAACAAGTCGTCGATCCGAGGTATAGGATACTTATTCTTGATTGTCACTTTGTTGAGCTCCCTGTAATCAATACACAGTTGGAGGGATCCATCTTTCTTCCGGACAAATAGAATGGGCGCTCCCCAAGGAGAAACGCTAGGTTGAATATAACCCCTCTGTAATAATTCCTCTAGTTGCTTCTTTAACTCATACATCTCGGTTGGCGCCATGCGGTATGGTGCTCTGGAAATAGGAGCGGCTCCAGGCTCTAATTCGATAGTGAATTCCACCTCTCTCTGCGGAGGTAACCGAGGTAGTTCGTCAGGAAATACATCGGAGAATTCATTCACAACTGGAATAGATGAGAGCTCTACTCCTTCCTCTATCCTCATGGCATAGCACCAAAGTCCATGACATCCCTGCTTCAGTAATTTCACGGCTTCCATTGCTTTGATTAATTTTCCCGAACTTCCTGGTCTCCATCCTCGGAATAAGTGTTCAGATCCGTCATCAGCAATGATAGAAATAACTCTCTTTCGGTAATTCAGAATAGCTCCATAATGGTTGAGCCAATCGTCTCCGAGAATTAAATCGTCACCGTAGATGTCAACTACAATAAGGTTCGACGGCCAATCTCTCTCTCCTATAGACACTGGAAAATCTCTAGCTTCTAGGGTTCCCACAATTTTCTCTCCACTCGGTAAACCCACAACATAAGGTTCACAATCATACAAGCACGAGATTTTCAAACGATTAACACAGTTCAAAGATATAAAAGAATGCGTAGCCCCTGAATCGAATAAGACACTAACTGGTTGCAAAAGGATCTGAATCGCATGCAATGCAATACCGTGTTCTGATCGTCTGACTTCTTCATTTCGTAAATACGTGGAGGGACGGACCCGACGCTAGATGCTTCTGTTTTCCCGACATTCTGCGGCTGGAAACCGCTTTGCTGCGTCTGGTTTACACTAGTGTCCTTCGGAACCGGTACAGGAGTGCGAGTGCCAAAAGATCGAGTTGCATTCCCACAAAATGTTGCGCGATTCCCTTCCTGTCCACACTCGAAACAGGTCACAGCAGGCGCGATACAGTCACGTCGAACATGTCTCGCTTTGCCACAGTTATAACATTTATTCCCTGCGTCTGAAACGGTTGGTGCTGCCCGGAACTTCTTTCCTCCTCGAGAAGGATGCGGAGGACTCCTGGATGAATGAAAAGAGGACTGGCCCCTGCGAGGCCCACTACTCTTATTCTCCGTGAAGTTGCCAGCCACTTTCTGCTTCTTTGCTTCCATTGATTTCTCTACTGCTGCCTCTTTCATATCATAGGCCAGCACCTTGTCCTGATACTGTCGCAAAGTGGTACATTCAAATCCGGACATATATTTCTGAATTTCCGGCTTCATTCGCATGTCAAAATGAAAAATCCTCTCCGCCTCGGTCCTGACCAAGTGCGCACATAAGTCAGCTGGTGATTAAAGGTCTTAATCACGTCTATCACTGATGCCTCTGAATTTTGTGGTGAGAAAAACTCTCGGACTCGGGCCTCTCTAACTGGGCGAGGACAATACTGCGCTTCCATCATTAATTTGAACTCCGTCCAGTCGACATTATGCTCCTCAGGTCGAATGGCCTCCCACTAGTCGAAAGCCTCCCCCGTCAGAAGATACTGGGCGACCGGAACCTTTCTGTCGTTGGGACAGTTAATCCCCGCAAAAATCTTCTATAACTCCTTCAGCCAGTGATCCCAAGAAAGCGTCTCAGCAGAACCGTCAAATTTCGGAGGATGCAATTTGATCACCTCAGTAAGCCATTTATCTCCCCGAGTATCCACGTTATGCTGCTGTCCCATCGCCGTCTGCATGTGATCCACAACTTGAGCAAACTGGTTTATCTGAGCAACCACCTGCTGAAGCACTCCCGGCACGTTAGGATCAGCATTATTATTTGCTGATCCCTGTTGTCCCCCGGAATGGGAATCCGTTCGGCTAGCGGTTATTTCTGGGGTAGACACCGAATCTTCTTGTCTCGCATTTCCACGTCCGCATCCACCTCCACGACCTCCCCTCAACATACTGTAAACACAGATACTCAATATCCAGGGTAATCTTTCTAAAAGTAAGTCCATCAATGTTCACAAAACATGAATTAAATAAAACGGTAGTATTTGAGATTAGGAAACTTACAACCACGGTCCACACGACGATGCTGGCTCAGCAGTGATGTTACAAACGACCAATAATCAAATAACGTAAACAGACCCAACTAACACGATTGCCAAGATATCCATGAATCTTAGCTCCGATACCATATTCTGTAACACCCCGAGATATTCGGAATAATTACAGCGCCGTAAACCCTTTAAGGAGGATTTACAAGGCTAATTAAAAGAAATGTAAATATAATCCAATCGTACAACTGAAGTTCGAAATACAGATTTGGTTCAACTGATCCAATGAGTTAACTTATACAACCATATCGAAAATGACATTATTAAAAAATACGTACTCGAGTACTAAATGAACCAAGAAGACAAATCACAATAACAACAAACATGAACCACATCACTGAGCCGTTTCATCGTCCTGTCGGTACTGTGGTTGCTTCCCCGCTCCTCGGCTACCTGAACACCAAAATAATGTCCACCCCCGAAGGGGTTAGCAAAACAATGCTAGTACAAGTATCATAATACATAAATCATCAGTACATCATAAAACATGCAAACGGACTTCCGTCATCGGAATCCAACGATGTGAATCCTCACGATTCCATCAACACAATACAGGGTAATCCAGCGATCCAGCGCCCTTGGTATAGATCCCCATGATGATCCCGTCGGACCAACGCATGGTGGAAAACCCGTCCAGCGATCCAGCGCCCTCAGCATAGATCCCCATGATGATCCCGTCGGACCAACGCATGGTGGACATTCGATCCAGCGCCCTCAGCATAGATCCTCATGATCCCCTCGGATCATTTATACCATAAACCAATCAATTATGCATACATATATGCATTTCAATATGTTCATCAATACGAACAATTAACAACGAATACCACGAGAAATTAAAGAAATACATCTCATATTCGACCACATGAACAAAACTATAAGCATAATCAAAGTTCCAATATAAATCAAACTCAACATATGATACTTGCCTCGAAAATGGCAAGAATGAAATACTCCAACAAATGACACGCGTCCGTATGCCACCGCCCCTCGATCGTCCCCTATGCAAGGCTCGGACCTAAGAAATAATAAAGAATTCCTCTCAAGTCGTACGAATGTCTAACAATCCGGTTTATGGCCGCAAGCTCTAAAAATGAATTCTGCCTGAACTACTTAGCACGCGTATTATATAATGTAACGTGCGCTAAGCCCGCCTGCTAACGTCGCAAATGACCAAGTTTAGCGTGCGCTAGCCGTAATCTTGTGATCCTCTCGAATGTACGATCGCCTGCTCGATGACATAACGCGTGTTACGTACCCAACGTAGCGTCGTTACTCATTCCCGATAGCGCACGTTAATATATACATCTTAGCATGCGCTAACGTGCATGGCGATCACTCGGCTAAAAACTTGAGCTAAAGGTGATGAAAACTCATGAAATCCTCAGTGTTAATACATGCCAACTCCGTGCATATCATGCTCATACGGTTTATGAAAGATCTTTATGGATTAAATGACTACGAGACACAAGGATACGTACCATCATTACTACACCATAATTCATCTTGATCTTCAAGAAAATATTCTAAGTTCAATTCATTCCAAGTCCCAAAACATATGATTCCTTACGTAAAACATAAGAACTAGGTAATCTCCATATACTGGTCATAATCGGTTTTGAAGATACATGAATATGCTTAGGAGTCCATATACTAAAAAGGTTCAATGGATTATACGATGAATAAGTGCCGAAACGTCAAAAATATCCTTCTAACACATGATGTTCGACTACTAACGAATTTAACTGACTAGGTAATCATGATCAAAACGTCCTTCATACTAGTACTTAGTATTGGTGAAGAATCACCTACCTCAAAGTAGTGAAGAACAAGGAGGAATTCGAAGTAATCCAACGCCGAAGGCTTGAACACCAATCCCCAATGATCTACAATCTTCAACACGAGCTAGGATGCTGATATTACGTGTTTAGGATGAAGAGAGTAATTCTCTAAGTATAAGGATTCGGATGAGGGAAGTGAAAATACTGACAATACGAAAAGGGATGCTGTCCTATTTATAGAAAATGGTTATTAGCGCGTGCTAGTCCATATTCATAGCGTGCGCTAACGGCTATTTGAAACTTACTGATTTCACTGTACTCAGCCTTTAGCGTGCGCTACGCCCATGTGAGTAGCGTGCGCTAACGCGTTGACTTGGCTTTTTCCCGAAAGCCGTCCAGGTTCATCCCGACACAATCCGACCAAGATCCCCGGCCTGATCTCACCTACCAACACGTCTCAATCATATTGACCACGTATAGCGTGCGCTAAGGTTCCTTCGTAGCGTGCGCTATGGATCCAAGTTAGCGTACGCTACACTTAGACGATAGCGTGCGCTACATGCGCAGAATGACAATTTTTAAATCACACTCATGAAATCATACGCTCAACAACACCGGATTATGAAATACGGAGAATAATACTCAGATCAAAGTGCAACAATAACAATATCACAAGTTCCAAATACATATCAGAAATCTCGGGTATTACATTATTAGTGCATGCAATCACTCAAAATAAAACGTTGTGAACGAAAATTATATACTGTACTCTTTTCCTTGACTGAGGTTTTATCCCACTGGGTTTTCCCAACAAGGTTTTTAACGAGGCAGCCTAATCACAACAAATATGGAATCTCCAAAAGAAATTTGGAATATATTGCAATGAATATGAGTTCGATATTACAAACTGCACTGAAGATGATACTCGGAGGATTATTGAAATGCCTGGGGCAAATTTATAAAATACGCGTTGCACTCTTTTTCCCTTGACTGAGGTTTTGTCCCATTTGGTTTTCCTAGCAAGGTTTTTAACGAGGCAACTGGAATGACGTATTAGTATGAATAATGTACTCTTTTCCCTTAATTAGGATTTTTCCCATTGGGTTTTTCCTAATAAGGTTTTAACGAGGCATATTCATGACATAATGAGGAACACTACAAAGATCAAGATTATTCCTCAAAGCTTGAAAATATGAGTAGTTGTACTCTTTTTCCTTCGATCAAGTTTTTCCCACTGGGTTTTCTTGACAAGGTTTTAATGAGGCAACACATGGATACTCCCAACAACGAATGATATACATGACATATTCACTCAGTTTTTGTCCCACGAGGTTTTACTGAGACGGCACAAGAATACTCATACAAGAATTATCAAGATAAGGGGGAGCAAATTTACGAGATTACAGATTGTTGAAGTTTTATCCAACTGAGATTTCCTACCAACATTATGATGCAACATGATATGATTGCCACAAGTTCCAATACAAACAGTTTGAAAGTTTTTCTCCCATTGGGTTTTTCTTCAAACTAGTTTAACAGATAGTTATGTAAATAGTCATTCAAGGGGGAGTGTTATAATATATCGCGAAAGTGACATTTCAATTACCCCTTTGTTTTTATATAGTGTGAATGACTATTGTGTCCCTGATGTAATAATGTAATTACGATTGTGCCATCTCAAATTTTCCTATAAAGAGGGTTTCAATTATTAATGAAAAATATACCTGAGAATCATTCTCTATTCTCTCTCTAAATTCTCTCTCTATAATATTCCGATTTTATAACAGATGTCTCATTATAGTATATAAAAGTACATTTCAAGGAAGGAAAACAAGAGAATAATATTACGACTTCGGTAAGATTAAGCAAAATGCATTTTGTGAATTTCAAATTTATGTATCTTTGTGAGCATGAAATTTTTTATATATGAACAACAAATATATCTAACTTAAATTCGTATATCTTTATAACCATAAAAATAATAGATTAAATGAATTTGGTAAACTTATTTTCGTTTGGTTAGGTTCGATGTTGGAACTCAATCCCAATCCAAATCACCATGATTTTGGTTCGATCTATGCAATGAGTTTCAATTTTCTACCATCTGAATTAGTTCGGTACAATTTAATCAATCGATTTTCGTATTAGCCACAACAATCCTAGCTACAATTGAATTGGACAATAATTTTTTTTTTGATACCGAGAATCTAAGAGGGGTGTATTCAATTCAGATTTTGGTGGATTAATAATAATCCATGGATTTTTAAAGATTTTGGCGGAATAGAAATAATGCATGGATTAATAATAATCATCGTAGAATTTTATAAAGTTGATGGAGAGTCTTTCGGATTTACAAATGGATTTTTAGAAATCCTTCAAAATCTCATTGATTTTGGTGAGATTTCAAAACTTACAGAAAAACACTAACAAATCCATCAAAATCCACCATTTTAATGAATCCAAAAAATCCATGGATTTTTGAATACCCTCATATTTTAATAGATTGTTTTAAATCCATATTGAATACATCAAGATTTTAAATGACATTTTGAAATCCTAATTGAATATACCAAGATAAGTTTAGACCTGACTAATCTTCGGGACAACAGCCTCGGCCCCTCAAAACTGTTACCAGTTAAATCACGAGATGTGTATCCGGCTCTCAGATTCCTAAATATCCACAACTACCACAAGACAATGCGAAGTGATTCTGCCGATTGTTCCACGCCGACTCTAAATCCATGCAGGGTCCCACCGAGATCTGGTCCCCACATAGCCGCTTGAAGCCCTCAATATTTAATTATTCAACCACGTATCCCGGAACTAGAATATCTTCTTTAGCCATAAACTAAAGAGTCATAAACCCTTGAAAATTCGTATCCTACGAGGACTCGAACCCAAATCTCCTAATTAAAATGAAAACCCGTGGCTTGGTTCACTCGTTAACAACCATTCTGAATCCATGCCCATCCAACAAAGAACAAAGTAGTAGTGATTGAATGTCTTTTTTGTTAATTTCAAATAGTTTTAATTAGTTTTCTTATTTATTATCTTTCATATAACTATCCTGTATTATACTACTAGAGATAACTCCATGCCATAATAGTATGGTGGCGGTACCGTAATTAAATTAAAAAAATTAAAATATAAGAATACCTTGCTAAAAAAATATACTGATTTTTAAAATTATCAGCGGCCAACGGACCTGCCGTAGGGGAAAAAAAAGGAAATTGACGGACCACCGAAAAGCATTCTGCCCAAAAAAAATAGTCGACCGCCGGAAAGCAGGTCGGCCGATCTGGTCCGAAGGCCGCCGACGGGCTGGCGTTAAAAAAATTGATCAGCTGCAGGAGGTCTACTGACCACCAGCGCTGTCCGTCGAAAAGCACACCGACGGGTTTGGCGGGAAAAAAATACTGGCCGTCGGAGCTCTTCCGGCCACCGGCATAGAAAAAGAAAAGTGGCTATAGGTCTACCTGCCGCAGGCTGTGGCCCCGCTGGAAAGCCGGTCCGCAGGTCTGACGTTAACAAAAAAAAAAAGAAAAAAAAAAGTGACCGCCGAAAAGCAGGATGATGGGCCGCGGCGGAAGCCCCACTGAAAAGCTGATCGGTCGGAGGCCCATAAGAGATGGCCCGCTAGAAAGCAAAGCTGAGCCGCGATCACGGTGGCTCGCAAAAAGCAGTGACGGTCCGCATAAAAAAATAAAAGAAAAAAATAACTGGTCAACCGCCGAAAAATAAAAAAAAATATTGACCAGCCGCAGGCGATAGCCCCACCTGAAAAACTGATCGGTCGGATGTCCCTCGGAAATCTGTGTTAGGAAAGATTTTTTTTGAAATTATTTGTCCCTTTAATTTAATCTAATATTTTGAGGGTATTATTTAAAATTTACCGTTGTTGAACATTTTGTATTAGTATTATTATTAAATTCAACACAAATGGAATGAGAGGAGGAATAAATTGATCTTTTCAGTGCACACTACCAAAAAATATCATTGTTCTTTATATTATAGACTAGAGATAATTCATGCCATACTGGCTGCCGCAACTGGATTAAATAATTAAATTACCGAATTATTTTGATTCAAAAAATATGTCGTTTCAAAAATTCTATCGGCGTGCATGCAGTAAAGAAAAGAAAAGGAACTTAAGAACCACCTTGCCGACTGACCAAAACAAAAAAAAAAATACAAGTTGGCGGGACAGTCGTAAAAAAAAAAAAAAAAAAAGATCGACTGTCGGTAGTCTGGTGTTAAAAAAGAAAAAATAACTATCCGACCATCGAAGATCTCTCTTTGACCAGCAGCGACCCAATAAAATTAGAGGTCCAATTAATTTAATTTAATATTTTAATCCCCATTAGGAATTTTTTTAAGATTAGTTGTCCTTTTAATTTAATTTAATATAATTCAAAATTTATTATCATTGAATTTTGATATTATTTTTATTAAATTCAACACAAAACGGAATATGAGGTACAATGATCGTTCCAAGTGCGGACTACAACCATTACACCATTGTCCTTCATATTAATCTAGAGATAACTCATGCTATAATGGCACGATGACTGTACCATAATTAGATTAAAATAATTCAATTACCAAATTACCTTGCCATAAAAAGATATGTTGGTTGCTTAAATTCTATCGGCAACCGACAGACCAGCGGTTAAAAAAAAACGCCAAAAAGCATGAGGACATGCAAAAAAAACTTGTTGACCGTCGGGAGTTACTCACCCAAAAGCAGTCTGGTTGCTGGCTTAGAAAATATTTTTTACCAAACATCAGAAGTCTGCTGGCCGCCAACAGTGACGCCGGCCGGCGAAGAAAATGAAAAAAAAAAAAAAATCAAAAAAAAAACCACCCGCAGGCTGTGGTCACTGAAAAATAGAAAACCCCAAAAAAAACTAAAATAAGTACTAAATAAATGAATCCAAGAATGGGGATTACCAAAACTAAAAATTAATCAATGTAATGAAACCCCTAACAGAAGCTACTTCGGCTGATTTTATAAAAATGGCCTTTTGTGTTTGGACACATGAGAACCAAATGCAGTTGAATATGCATTGAGGCCTAATAGATTGGTCTCATTTTGAAGCCAGTCCCATAAAACTTATTTTCGAACTATTAAATAAAACCCAAAAAAACTAAAATAACTAAATTCTAAAAAATAGCTCAACAATGAACATGGAGATTATTAAAAAAATATAAAAGCTAAAAGGCCTTGAGAAAAACTAAAATAAAAACTGGAAAAAAAAAAAGTTTCCACAAAAATCAAAGAAAAAAAAAACTTAAAACCTAGAATTTAGGCCCCCTGACCAAATCGGAGCTCTCACGGGGTGCTATCGAGTCAATTCAAGCTCGAGTAGCTCCATACTCGAGCTCAAACTCGACAAAGGAGAGGAATACTCGTTTGTCAATCGCGCATAGCGCCGACAAGGTACCCTATGGCTATAGCGATCGCTATAGCGTATACCGAGGGCTCTTTGAAAGTAAAGCTCCACAAGTATCTTTGAAAGTAAAGCTCCACAAGTATATAAATACATGATTTAACATATACCAAATCTAATTCAAAATTTCATGCATATATTGAAGGGAAAATTCTATAAAAACCACTATACTTTGCAATTTTTTCGAACTAACCACTGAAAGAATATTTTTCTATGTTAACCACTGAAAGTTTGTTTTTATTTTTAAAAAAACCACTCTTACCGGGTATCACATGTTTTCCAAGTTAAAGAAAGGTGGTATGGCTTTTCTCATATAAATAACAATAATAATGTGGTATTTTTAATTAAAGAAATTGTTATTTAAGTGACTCTTAGACCAACAATAATAATTAAGTGGATTTACGTTTGAAAATCCCTAGAACCCCTCACACTACTTTCGTCGTTCTTCTAAACCTCTCAAAACCCAAAAACCGCTCAAAACCAATTTTACAATATCGAAACGATTTGTGAAATTATTTTTCGAAATCAAAGCAAGAAATAATTTATAAAATTTGAATTTGATAACATCATTTGATTATTCATGGAACGAATGATGATTTTATAATTATTACAATATGTTGTTCATGTAATAGAAATATATATGGAATGACCAATCCAAAGTATAGTGATTTTCATGACATTTGACCTAAAATACCATATAATTATTATTTTTAATAAAAAATGCCACAACAACTTTGTAACCTGGAAAACCTCTTAGGTTAGGGTGCTTTTTTTAAAAATAAAAACAAACTTTCAGTGGTTAACATAGAAAATAATTCTTTCGATGGTTAATCCGAAAAAAATGCAAAGTATAGTGGTTTTTGTAAAAATTTTCCTATATTGAAAAATAACATAAATATAAGAATTATTTATGAACATAATATAAAATTCATCACACCTTAAAACATCAATTCTAATACTAGAAAAACATCAATTCTAATATTAGAAAAAACATGATATAAAATTCATCATACCTTAAAACACGTTTCAGATTTCGAGTTTCTAAATTTTTTTCTTACAATTTATCTTGCCCATAAACATATTTCTTGTTGTAATAGAAAAGCGCAACTCACAAAACCGTCCCAAAAAATAAAGAAAAATAGAAAAAAAAAACCCTGGAATACATGAGGCACGATATAGCGCAACTATTCTTGCTATCGCGATCGGCGCTATAGCGAGGATAGCGCTCGCTATCCAAAAAGCCATAGCCCATAGCGCTGCATAGTGATTAAGCTTCGCTTCGCGTCAGCGAGCGCTCTGGGCGCTATTAACAACTATGGGGGTACTCATGCTCGATCAAGTACACGTGTTGGCTCGAGCTCACGCTCGTATCATGTTCGAGTAGCTCAAGTACTCGACTCGGTAAGGCTCTAGATCGAGCCCGAGCCTTATTAAGTCGATTACTCGAGCTTTATAGTACACATCGAGCCTTATTGAGTCCGGGAAATAATAAATATATTATTTATTCATATTAGTCAAATGAGTCAGGTAGCTCGCCGAGCTATCGAGCCAAGAAAATATGCACTCGAGCTCGACTTGTACATAATCAAGCTTACGCAAGCCCATCATAGTAAAAACAAAAACTACAATTGCCATGCAGTTGATACATATCTAAAAAAAAAGTCTCATAGAGTATATAGTTATGATTAAATAATTAAATTATGTTCGATAAAACTAGACCTCAAAAGATTTTTTTTTCCTACTAAACTATCTACCTACTGGTTCCCAGTGAGAACACTATGGCGCGAAAAATAATCAAGTATAAGATTTAAGCATTTATTAGTTCTCGAACAGTCATTTTCCTGATCTATCAAATAATGTAAGCACATGGTACTAGATTTTAGCTGTCACCATCCGTTTTATTGCGAGGCAAACTACCATAAGGCACAAATACTGGCCATACAATCAATGATGAAAGTAGGCCAGTACCAAAATATGTACTTCTGGCATTGTAATTATACTAAACTAAGAAGTTAAATAGTACGGGAAACATGGACGTGATAGAGGCCACTAGTAAAATGATGTTGAGGGTTGAGTTCTCGATGAGATCATTATAGAGGGGGGTACACAACAATAAACCACAGCATCAAGTGTTTCCAAGTAACAAATAAGTCGGAAAAAGAAAATAAACCGTCCTGTAGTCATTAAGCTTTTATCATGACACTGGATCGGCACTGTGCCATCCCTTTGTGCACGGTGGTATGCTCATGAACTCATCGAATTCTTTAACATGAACGTCGCAGCATTTCCACTGCAACATAAACTATCATGATAAAAAATGAAGAGGGAAAATAGACCTAATTAAAGAAAACAGCTAACTTCCAGAATTACAAGAAAATACCCCCGTGGTTTGATTCAATGTTTAAATTAAGGAGCCAACTGTGACATCTGAGTACATATGAAGGGGGTTTTGATTTTGTTTTTTGTTTTTTGGCTTACAAAGGGAGTTAATGTAAGACAAAAGGTACCTTTGTAATTTTAAAAGTTACGTCAAGGGTGGTTTTTGTAATTAACCCTAAAACCAAGGAGAAAAATAGGTCATATGGTTTATGTTCCAATAATCCATTTTCAGTTTCCAATGTTATAAATGGACTTTGAGAAGTTATAGGTCTTCATGTGAAAATTGCGATTACATTTGGATGAACGAATAAACCATATATTTTCTTATAGTTTTGGAAGCGAAAATATGTTTGGTCAAATAGCTTTTGGATAATTTTGAAAATGGAAGTACATGATAAGAATAATATTTTCTTTTGTTGTGTGTTTCCAAACAAATATGACTCCATTTTTTGTGAATAGTGTAAAAGTGGGAGGGGTCCTTGGAAACATAACCATAAATCACCTTGACATTAGGGAAGGGGATGGGGCACAAAGTATAAAATATCTTACCCCTCTCATCCTGTCATGGAAAACCGGCGGACCAGGATGGTAAGTGCATGCTGTATCATGATTATCCTTCTCTTTAAAATTTCTGCCACATCCTTTATTTTTACAGATTTGAGGTTGGTTTATATCAGCAATCTTCTTTGTTTGAGGTGGTTGGGATACTTGCAAACCTTGACTTCTCTCACTACTTCCACTTACGGCAGATTTTGGCTTCAATTCCCTAGCAATTGAACCTGGAACGAATTAAAAAGGTAGAAGAAAAATAAGGCTGAGATTAAATATCCTTCCGTTACTTTTTCCCTTTTCTGAAGATATAAGTATACTGATTCAAAATTTTATTAAGAAGAAATATTGAGAGTGTAAACAACAACAAAAAAATATTGAGTGTGATTTGGGTTGAAATGAGTGGTGATTGAAAATGTAAGGATGAAAGTTGACAGATATAAATTGGTAGAATGAGTGGTGATTGAAAATGCATGAGACCGATAAAAATAGTGGAATCATATCATAGTTGCTTAGTTGAAAGGCGCACCAAGGTGATAAAAGCTCCTAGCGCATGAAAAAAATTTAAACAAATTATATTATAGAACTTATAGACACATAATAACAAGAAAATATAACTATCCACAAAAACTTGATAATTAACAAGAATAAGTGCCAACACAATGCAAACAACTTTATAAGTGTTTTAAAAAGGCTTAACGATACAAAGGTGGGCCTAGGCGCACTGATGCGCAGGTAAAAGGCGCATTGATGCACATTGCTAACATCGCACACCTTTGGGCTTAAGAGGCAACATCCATATTCATCTACGCGCCTGAGGCGATCAAGCGCGCCTTTAACAACTGAGTAGAGTTGTGTGAATATGTATAATAATGAAGCAAGATTGATGCTTTGATTTTCTTTTTTCATTTTTGGGTAATAAAATGAGTACATGTGACTGGTGGGAGAAAAGAGTGGGGCAATAATCTGAAAACTTTCATGAGCAATCATATGTTTAGGCTAAAGATATTTCTCTAGCGGAATGAAAATGCAAATTTTTGGTAGGCAATCGCAACCCAAGGATTTAGGTCTTGACACCAATTAAAATCTCTTTATGATTGGGTGTGGCGTTAAGGGATTATAAGTACACTCCTTCAAGTGAAACTAGCCTATTTTTCTCAAGTGATATTAGCACAATATAATTCCTTAAAAAACAGGTTACCCCTTAGAAGAAAAAAAGTCACGTGGTGGATACACTAAATACCATGATCAGAACAGAAAAATCCTTGGCGACACCTAGGACAAGGATCTTTGGCAGACAAATTGGACGCGGGAGCTGGAGCAGCAACTGGATGCCTTGGAGCTGCAGCTACCTTTTGGGCAAGCACTGGTTTTTCATTTGTGTGTTTTCCTGTCTTGCAACTTTAGATATCAATAGCAGTCAGCTTTCTTATTGATAGAGGATACATAATCACGAATGAGAGCATGTCGAAAGTCGAAAGATTCTATTCGTGTGAAAAGAATAAAACATTAGCTTCAAAGTAAACGGGAAAACTGAACAAAGTAATCATCACCATTTCCATTAACAAAGGCTCTTCTATGTCACATTGATTTTACTAACAAATAGCAGACAAATCAGAACAGGTAGAATGAAAGCTCAACTAAGAAAACGTCATGTGCCCTAAAGGGAATCGATACTCCTTCAAAGTTCAAACATAAGAAAATCCCTTCAGAAATTCGTGATGGTATTTGCGGGAACAAATATGTTATATTAGTCCTAGAATGAGCCTTGGCCACAATTTGTCCATACAAACCACTTCAAAATACAGCAGTTCTTAAGACTAAGAAAGAGCGCACCAACATGTTATGGCAGGCAGGGGAACAGTATAGAGTGCTAGGCACAGTTTCAGGGCAGCAAAAGACAGGCTTAAGCTCATATATACTCACAATTTTTATAAACTTGAAACCCTGATTTCTAGCAAGAATACTAAGAAAAATACACAGTTTGGAGAAAAAGTATGAATACACACCCAGGAATTTCCAGAAATGAACTGAAATCATGACTCTTTTTCTTGCAACAGCTCCATTCTTTCATTCCATCATGAAATATTGGCTGGGGAAAGGAAAAATTGCCATTAGTTTTATGAGATACTAAAGGGATCGACATAATAAGCACACCATCAATTGAGACCAAAAAGAAAAAAGAGGAAAGGATGTGCAACTTACACCCTGATGAAAGTGATGTGGCAGCCGGTAATATTCGCCATGCATCGGAAGACAAAATTATTTAGTGAAAAATTAAGGCGAAAATGATTAAAATAAGCAATATGGATGAAATTGCAGGTCCATGTAGGTTCTGAGTTACACAATCGGAAATCCCGATGGCTATAACACATTTAAAATAAGATGAGCATCAGGCCAAAAATTGCTTGTTCCAGGCAGAAAATAATAAATTGTAGACAGATGCCGTTAACTCTTTACTTTCTCAAATAAGCTATAATTGATTACTGCCTCAGACATCCCAACCCCCAATCCCCAAAACATGTATTGTAAAACAGGAGCTGAATGTACATTTAGACATAGAGGTGGTACTTGAAATATGGATTATAGAGAGAGAACACAATAGGAGGAGGGATGGAGGATTGCAAAGACAGTTTGAAATGATAACCAAATATAGAGATTGGACAGATGCCAACAAGCAAATTCAGCCAAACACAACATCTAAAAAACGATAAAGCAGCATAAAAAAATATCTATAGCCCATTTCCCAGCTTGAATCCCCATACACCAATTTCCTTCCGAACCCATCATTTCCTGGCCTGCACGTTAATCTTTGGTATATTTTTCTATTGCACTCGACAAGCAAATACTACCATATATAGTATAAAGCAATATCCTAGACAAGTTCTCCCAGACAAAGAATAGTTCCAACGGATCATATCCAGCACCTTTCCCTTCATTAGGGGGGAGAGATAGGTAGAGAAGAGGGAAGGGGATAAAGTCCAGTACGATTAAGTAAATCAGAAAGGCAGAACCTCCTACGTCCGTATGAAGGAAAAGTACTGAGCCATGATAAAAAATTAACAATACTCCACCATTCAATAGTTAAAGTAACTTCGTCGGATCTCAACTACCAACAGCTCAGCTCTCGGAAAAAGCAAATTGAATTGTCGACCGTAAACTAAACTACGCCGATGGAACAATATAGCGTGACAATTAAATTAAATTGATATTGAAATGAGATAGGTGTACATACAGCATCATGATAAGTACAGGAACCATCGAGATTATCGTCTTCGCAAAACACTGCGTCGCATCCGATTCTCTGGCATCGAACCTTCTCCATTGTCTCTTTTTCCTGCAACTGGCCTCGTTGGAGAAAAATCCGATTTTGGTATTTTATAGATATATGTGTCCCATTTTGGTCATTTATCGATGTTCTGTCCGATTTTGGTCTTTTATAGATGTATGTGTCCGATTTTGGTCCTTTAAGTTATAATATTGTCCGATTTTAGTCCTGCGATGAAAGAGGGTAGACTGGAAAAAGGCATGTGAACGACACTCTCCGACTGAGGACCAAAATCAGACAGTATTATAACTTAAATGACCAAAATCAAACAAGTGTATACTTAGAGGACTAAAATCCGACAAGTATACTTAAATTGGATGTTCCTTTTTCTTATTTGCATTATGGGCTCTTTTTTTTGATGATAAAGTTGAATTCGTGGTCTCAATTGGGGTTGATTATATGAATGGGAAAGAGAAAATAAGTAGGCCTGAGACTTTTCGGTTCCAGGGAGAAAAATATAGAAACCGGAATCGAACCGCATAGTTTTTTCGCGGTTCAGTTTTTCCAGTTTTTTTGTCCGAACCGACTCGAAACCGAACTGCATAGGAACCGAACTGAACCGGAACCGAACCGAAACCGATTTTGTATGGTTCGGACGGAATATATTATATTATATTTTATTTTATTAAGAATATATTATATTATATTATATTAATTAAACATAGTTTTTTCACGGTTTTTTCGGAACCGAACCGCATAGTTTTTATTAATTAAACCGGAACCAAACCGCATAGTTTTTTCGCGGTTCGTATATTGAATAATATATTCTTATTAAACATAATTAATATAATATAATATATTTTTAATAAAGTAAAATATAATATAATATATTCCGTCCGAACATACAAAATCGGTTCCAGTTCGGTTCCGGTTCGGTTCGGTTCCTATGCGGTTCGGTTCCGAGTCGGTTCGGATAAAAAAAAACTGGCAAAACCGAACCACAAAAAAACTATGCGGTTCGGTTCCGATTTCTGTATTTTTCTCCCTGAAACCGAAAAGTCTCAGGCCTAGTTATTTTCTCTTTCCCATTCATATAATGAACCCCAATTGAGACCAAGAATTCAACTTTATCATAAAAAAACAGAGCCCATAATGCAAATAAGAAAAAGGAACATCCAATTTAAGTATGCTTGTCCGGTTTTAGTCCTCTAAGTATACAGTTGTTTGATTTTGGTCATTTAAGTTATAACACTGTCCGATTTTGGTCCTCAACCGGAGAGTGTAGTTCACATGTCTTTTTCCAGCCGACTTTCTTCCATCGCAGGACCAAAATCGGACAATATTATAACTTAAAGGACCAAAATCGGACAATATTATAACTTAAAGGATCAAAATCGGACAGAACGTCAATAAAGGACCAAAATCGAACACATACATCTATAAAAGACCAAAATCGGATTTTTCTCGGCCTCGTTGCTTTAAAGTGACTACGTTCTCGAATGTCGGTTTATTGGGTTGGGCCGTCCTCTGAGCCTACTTGTAGGAGTTCTATTACGGTAATATATTAGGTGCACTTGGATGCACCAATTGACAAGCCCAAGTTGTTTGCACCGTATCTTATACGGGGAATTTTTTATTTGGTTAACATACACCATTATATGGTACAACTTAACTAGATGTCCTCATGTGCGATGCACGACGTAAAATATTAAATATTTTATTATATTAGTAATATGTGATTGAATTTCAATAATATTGTAAATTTATTGAAAAATATACGAGGGCCAATATACACGCACATACACATAAACTATTATTTGATTTGCTTTAATTTATAATCTAAGGACACATAGGAGAACCATAATTTAATTAAGCATAGGCATTTATTTTTCATATAGGACAATATGAGTCTAATATCTAATTTATAAATAATAAATTAAAATATATTTATTATTATCAACTTTCATTAAAAGTATCCAACCCATATTTTTATTAATATAAATTTCTTTTATATGATTTGTCATTATTATAATTATTTTATTATTTTACAATCAGAACAAAATAATTCTGAAAAATCAAATAACTGTTGAAGTACAAAAGTATGAAAATAAACTAAAAATATATATATTTTTTAATATTCTTATATTTTTATATGGTAATATTTTAATCATCTAATATATCATTAATATATTTAAATTACTTTATATGTATACTATATGGATGTCAAATTAAAGAGTACGAAGTAAGAATTAATTTGATATATTTTTTTTATCATAAATAAAATTGATATGAAAAAGTTATAATTGTTTAAAGTATTAAGTTAAAAATAAAAGAAATAAAATGAGAGAAAATTTTAATTGATAGATATTATATATGGAATAACCCTCTAACTTCCCCCCAAATTAAATATCCATTTTTTAAAAATTTTAAAAAGCGAAATAATGTGGTGATGACACATGTCCTTTAAATTTTCTTGCGACTCTCTTTTAATATTAAGTATGGATATGTGATTTTATTTCAATAATATTGTAAATTTATTAGAAAATAGACATGAGCAAATATACACATATACACATAAATAGGAATGGCAATGGGGCGGGTTCGGGGCGGGCGAGCTATCCCGTCCACGAACCCGAAATCAATCTGCCGTCGCCCCATTCCCGTCGGGGATCTTATCGGGCGCCCCATTGGGGCTACTGATACCCGAACCCGCCTGCTCCCCATTCCCGTTTTTGCCCGTTTTATATATTTATATAGACTTATATTATATATATATAATATAAAAAATATATATAAAATAATATATATATAATATATTATTTTATAAAAAATATATATAATATATTATTTTATAAAAAAATATATATAATATATTATATATAAATATATATATATAATATATTATATATATTATTTTATATATATTATTTTGCCGTTCTATATATATATATAAAATATATATATATAATATAAATATAATATAAAAAATATATATAATATAATATCGGGGAGGGGCGCGATCACCCCAGTCACTACCCCGAACCCCGAAAAAATCCCCGTTAACGCCCCGATCCCCGCCCCGTAACCCGATAATGTCTGCCCCGCCCCGCCCCGTTAAGATCGGGTTTCGGATTTCCCCGTCGGGTTCGAATTTTTTTGCCATCCCTACACATAAACTATTATTTGATTTGCTTTAATTTATAAATCTAAGGGCACATGATAGGAAAACTATAATTTAATTAATCATAGGCATTTATTTTTCATGTAGGACAATATGAGTCTTATATCTAATTTTATAATATTTATTATTATCAACTTTCTTTAAAAGTATCCAACCCATATTCTCACTAATATAAATTTCTTTTATATGATTTGGCATTATTATAATTATTTTATTATTTTACAATCAGAACAAAATAATTTTGAAAAATCAAATAATTGTTGAAGTACAAAAGTATGAAAATAAACTAAAAATATATAATTTTTTCCAATATTCTTATACTTTTATATGGTATTTTAATTATTATTATATTTAAATTACTTTATATGTATCATATGTGGATGTCAAATTAAAGAGTACGAAGTAAGAATTAATTTGTTATATTTTTTATCAAAAATAAAATTGATACGAAAAAGTTATAATTGTTTAAATTATTAAGTTAAAAATAAAAGGAATAACATGATAGGAAATTTTTAATTGATAGATATTATATATGGAATAACCCTATAACTTCACTCCCAAACTAAATATCCATTTTTATAGAATTTTAAAAAGAGAAATAATGTGGTGATGACACATGTCTTTTAAATTTTCTTGCGACTCTCTTTTAATATTAAGTATGGATTGGATGTATTAATTAACAGTAAATTTATTATAAATGACTGTATTGTTATAATATATAAGAGTCACATGAGGAATAATGACTATGAAAATGATACATGACATAATTTATGTATGTGAATGACTATTTTGCTCCTGATGTAATTATCTAATTACGATTGTGCCATCTGAAGTTTTCCTATAAATAGGACTTCAGTTATTAATGAAAAACACACCTGAGAATCATTCTCTGGACGAGTCTCTAATTTGCGAAGAATCTTTTATAGTTATCATTCATTCCCCTCAGCAAAATCTTTCTTCAAACACGGAACTCTAGCAGTGGCTAATCAATCAATTAGGTCCCGATTCAGTTTGATTTGGTCATCGTGAAATCCATGGCGACGATCGCAGCCACCAGAAGAAGCAGAGAAACATGATGCTGCCGTATAGTCGATCGGGGAGCCGATTGATTGGCACTCACCACCAGCCACATCTAATCCCTGCCTCTCGACCACGATCCTTATCGATCCCCTTATGCTGCACAAGCTCCCGCATGGAAATTATAGGGTTTGGAATTACCTTTTGCCAGCAATAAAGGTGGCGAACAAACAGGACAACGATGATGGCTATGCCAGATTTCCGGCGACCAGAAACACAGAGACCGAATTTTTACCTCCGGCGAGCCCCACACACAACATCTACCACTTCAGAACCAGATCGTCGAAATTTTTCCTTTTTTATGCTGCCGATGTCCATCACAAGGCACTTCCCAAAGTGACGGTGATCTCGGATAGGTGCTGTAGTGGAGCATATGATTTTGAGGTACTATGTATTAATATGTATGTGTATTACCATTAAAAAAAAGGAAAGAAAACAAAAACATGAGAAGGAGAACTTGGGGAAGCTAAGTTGCTGCGGAACAATAAAAAGGGCGGAGATGAAGAAGAAGAATCTGAGACGTAAGAAAAGAAAAGAAAAGAAAAGAAAATATAAAAATAAAATATTCATTTAATTTATGAAATCATGATTTTAGTTTTTCACACGTATGAGAAGCACATATTATCGGAATTGTTTATTCTTGATATTATCGTGACCCATTTAACGAGAGCTTCAATTTGACACTAATATTGATATGGGTATGAACTCTTTTCATATATGTCATTATTAAATTTATTATAATGTACGAATTAATATCCAACTCCGAAAATCGTAAATATATATATATATATATATATACCCTTACACTTGCTATTAACGGCATTCGATATTTCGACCTAGCCATGACTATATTTGGAGGAATTGATTGGACAATTCTGCTTTGGTAGAAGCAGTTAATTATTTTTGCAATTTAATTTCTATCTCTTATTTATCTCAAAGTGGTGGTTTGAAACCACACATTTATCGAATTTGATTTCTGCAATTACAATACCTCTCATGTGATGAGTTCAATTATCACAAGACGGATGGTTTACGTATATGCAATTTATTTATATATTATATATCACCATCGTGGTTGGTTATACCACATGAATAGTTCATAAATCCTACTCTGGATAAGTAGTTGATCGATTATCTAAATTCTGCTCTCGAGAAGCAGTTGATAAATATAAATCCTACTCTGGAGAAGTAGTTGATCGATTATCTAAATCCTGCTCTCGAAAAAGCAGTTGATAAAAATAAATCATACTTTGAAAAATTAGTTGATCAATGATTCAAATCATGCTCTCGAAGAAGCATTTGATGGAAATAATATCCGATCTCCATGATTATTAAACACGAACGGAGAAAATTGAGCAAGTGATACCAGAAGCTATCACCTATTAAATAAAGAAAATCCCATGCAAATACACTGCATGGTGGGATCATTTGACAAGTAATATGAAAAATTATCACTAGAAAATAGTTGCTCAATAAATCCCATGTTGATTATATTAGATGGTGTGATCATTGAAATCATATTAATATGGCAATGCTTATGAAGAAGCATATGTTACATATTCGTGAGAATAATGTATTTGCATAAAGGCAAAAATGATCATATTATTGCTCTGGAAGAAGCACAAAGTAGTCGAAGTGAAAATATCGAAACTCGCTAAAAGACAGTAAACACTCGACAATATGAAACGCGAAAAGAAAATACATATGAAACCCATAAAAAGATAGGGAGTGCGCCTCAAGAGTATAAAACTCCGTAACTCTGCCACCCCTGCCTGACATCCGGGTTTATAATGATAGATCTAAAGGATCTAAACTTCTTTTCCGTTTGGCGCCAATAGTCTGTGGCTGATGAGCTTTGACTTCCAAATTCTTAACTGAAATATATGCCTGAAACTTTATAAGTAGATCAGCAACAATGTCAGCACATATTATTATATCTCTTGATGGCTGAGATATAAACGTGTGATCTACTCATTGATCCAGAAAGGCAAGCAAATCGCTGAAGAAATTATTAATATTCAACAAACTTATAGGTTTGGTATGGAAGTCCCGCTCATCCCATGACGTGATGTTGAATATCTCATTGAGTGTGCCATAGCCACCTGGAAGAACAATAAAGGCATCACTATTATCCACCACATACATCAAACTATCATGCAGAGACCGTGCTTGAAGCATCAACCCAATTGAACCCCCTATACTACTGGTTCTAACTGTGGGATAGTGTAAGACACTTGTTACTCTTATTCTCCCATTTTGTACAGCCTCTAAAAGATAACCCAAAAATCTATAATTACTCCCACCATATAATAAATCGATTTTGTATTTTCCTAATTCTTTTACGAATTGATATGCCATATCTATATGCTGGATATGACCTATCAATTTGGATCCACCTAAAATACATATAGTTTTAATTGGATGAGATCTATATGAGGATTCTGAGAACTCCATCTTTCTATTCTAGACTTTCAAAATACTTTTATGAGAGATACATTTTCTGATTTGTCGATCCCAAATTTAAAGAACAAACTTCTTACTAAACGACAAATGACTTCACTATTTTCATTGAAGAAGGAGTGGCAGATAAGTCATTACTTTTACTATTTTTTTTTGACAAACTTGCAAAAGAAAACGAAGGATATGATATTATATTTTTCAATGAAAATGACGTTATCGATTGGCAGCTGAGAAATTTAAATATTGGAAAACAATATTCATCAACTTGAATTATTTTGCTATTTACCTTATACCAACTTTGACAGAACGGACTTACTGTTGGGATAACAATCCCTGTATCGAAATTGTCGGGATAACAAATCCCTGTATCGAAAGTTTTGACAGAATGTTTTGACAATATGCCAATCCAGCATACATCAATCAGCTGTATCGAAAAGCTAATCAAAGGTGTCAACCTGTATCGAAGACTTCTCGTAGTCCCAGCATACAGTGAATCTATCATACAACAAAGGAGTCTCATAAGACTAAGTATGGAAGCTGTCTCGAAACGACAATACAGCTATCATTCCATACAGTATCCAAACACGACAAGAATGAATCTTTGCTATTCGCTAAAGTCAAAGTCCCGTTTAAGAAGATATATTTAAATACTGAAGGATAAAGTATTTAAATATTAAGTCGTCAGAGATCTTCAATCTAGCGTAAAATCGGGATCGTGTTTTATTCAAACACATCATCCCGTTGGAACGGAATCTTGCTCAACGGATCTATATCAACGGACATATTCAAGAAGGCTATATATATCCCCAGTCTTTGAAGATCAAGACAATGACGAAATCAACTACAACGAAGTTATCATCATATACATCTGAGCAAACATATCTCCCAAAGCATACTGCTATTCTGAAAGAAGAGATATACAAGTGCTCAAACTGTGAACAACACATCATCAGCTAAAAGCTCAGAAAGTCAAAGTTGTTGTTCAATCATTGTTCTACCCTTGAACAAAATCCATCAGCCCTGTGTGGACTGAGAAACCTTGCTATTCCTGAACTGTATGTGACGGACTTGCATTGAAGAGACGAAGCTTCGGAACTATGTGTGAAGAAGCCAGTCAAGTGAAAGCTTAAACCAATCTATGTGAATGGTTGAAGGCTAAGATCATTATATCAATATGTGTGAACGATATATTTATTAGGTTTGATTATAAATACGTAGTTGTGTATGTAGTATTTATAATAAACATTTTCACTCCTGTGTGGAGGACCAGTGGACGTAGAGGGGTTTACCTCGAACCATTTTAATTACTGTGTGATTTGTCTTCTGCATTTACTGTTTTATTATTTGTGATTATCTTTAAGTATACACTTCATTCTAGTTGTATTTACAGCAACTTACTTTAACAAGACTTCCGCTACGCACTCAGATTTGAAAACCGTACAGCTTGTTGTTTAAAACACTTTCCAAGTTGTATCCTGTATATTTAGTGGCCAACAAGTGGTATCGGAGCGGTTGATTCTAAAAAGAATCAGTCGTATTTTGATTGAATCAGATCTTTAAATCACTTATTTTTATAAAACAGTCTTATTCTTTCTTATTCTCATATGGATTCATCATTGATCAATAAAGTTCCTATGTTTTCTATTAACGAATTTGATGATTGGGGAATTAGAATGGAGGCTCATCTTGCAGCAATACACAAAGAGATGATTTTTGTCATACAGGATGGCCCCATAAAGATCATGAAGGTAAATCCGGATCCAAGGATTGAAGGCCAGGCTCATGCAGAGATACTCGAGAAAGAGCGCGAACAATAGACTTCTGATGAAAGAAAGCGCGCCAACCTCGAAAATGTCGCGAAGAATGCGCTATTTGTCTCTCTTAACAAAGGCACGTTCTCTAAGGTAAAGAGCTGTAAATCAGCTAAGGATATCTGGGATAAACTCAAGTTAATTTATGAGGGAACTGAGCTCTTAAAAGAAAACAAGATTTCAAAATTAACTCAGCAATTTGAATCATTTGAAATGAAACCAACTGAAACACTTGAGGAACTTGACCTCAGATTCACTGGTATTGTTGGTGAACTTGAAGCATTAGGCAAGATTTATACCCAAAGGGAGAAAAATCTAAAAATTTTCAGATCACTCCCTGCCCGATGGGACATTAAGACCATAGCTATGCGTGTGTCGTGCAATCTTAGTGAAATATCTACTTTTGATCTCTTTTCTGACCTCAAAGCATTTGAGTACGATATAGACAGGAGAGAGTAAGCTGAAAAATCTCCCGCCAGGACTACAGCCTTAGCCGCTGTATCCAACCGAAGACACAGCATGCCGAGATCATCAAAGCCCATTCATAAGAATGCTGACAGAGACGACGACATCCTGTCTCAAGACGAAATGGCGCTCCTCATGCATAAGTTCAAGAAGTTTATCAAGCAGTCAGGAAAGATTCCATACAGGCCCAAGCCTGTACACAAGGTAACTACTGAAACTTCCTATGGTGATGCTAACCTGTGTTATAATTGCAGGAAACCAGGGCATTATGCAAATAAATGTCCTCATCCCAAAGTTCAAAGGTTGCCGGAAGCCGAGCAACAAGAAAAGGATGAAAGAAGACGTGCTTGGAAAAATAAGCTCAAGGCCCTGATTGGTGAATCAGAAGCCTCCCCCGCACCATCAAAATCCAAAGAATGTCTTCAGGTAGTTACTGATAGTGATTCATCTGATGATGATTTCGAAGATAAAGCCTATATGTGCTTTATGGCCTATGACATTCCGAAAGATGAAGATAGCGATGATGAGGTAAGCTCAACCTCAGCTATTCCCTCCAATGCATCTCATACTTTTGCAAACATGATGAATGAGTTTAAGACCATTCAAATGGCCCATGAGACTTTGAAAAATGAAAATATACAGCTCCAAATTTCTAACTTAGAGATGAAAGAAGAAAACGACTTGCTGAAAGTAAATTACGAAAATATGTCTATTGATTGTGAAAACAACAAAGTCGAGTATGAAAAACTCATGGAGAGCAATCATCAACTTGCTCATGAACTAAGTGAGACTAAATCTCATAGTGAAAGCAATACAAATGATTTTGTTCTGCTTCAAGCCAAAGTAAAAACTCTCGAAAAACGAGAAGGAGAACTTGAGACCATTCTGAATCTTTCGAGAAATCATCCAAAAGAATGGAAGAAATTCTAAGCACTGGGAAACATGCTCATGATAAAAGTGGCTTAAGATACAACTCATTTTCCAATAAAGGAAAAACTAGTACTGTGTTCGTCAGGGGTGTGGTACTCATTCCTGTATCGGAAGAAATTCCGAATCATGTGAAGGAACTAGTTGCACCGCGAACAGCAAAAGCTGCCATTCCGCCACCTCAGTCATATTCCAGACAGCGGAATCACCAGGTATTCAGACCTGTAAGTCGTACTCAACAGAATACTCCCCGAGCATATCAACAGCACCAACAGTCGTTCAGAAGGAAGGCTGTACCCAAATACCAAAGGCCCGCACGGCAGTACTTCCAGTACAGCATGCCTAGGTATTGGATACAGGAGCCCCGTCATTTCTCGCGACAGCAAGTTTCCGCACAGTATCAACAGCGTTAGGAATCCAACTGGAGACCCAGAAGGCAAGCTGTAAGGCCTAAGAAAATGGCTCCACCTCCAAGACGGCATTCGTACTGGACTAATAATAACCCTGAATTTTACATGCATAATAATTATCATGGTTATAGAAACTACAAACATGCCCCACGTAGAAATCACAACTACGGACATAAACCATCCTACAGTAAACCTGTTGCAGTCAGGAAAATCTGGGTACCTAAAGGCACTAACATCCATGGACCCAACAATCAAAGGGAACCTAAATCTACCTAATTTGTTTGCATAAAGGACATCTTGGAGAAGGACATATGGTACTTCGACAGCAGATGTTCCCGACACACGACAAGAGATAAAAGCAATCTGTCAGATTACGTAGAAGGTCGTGGTGCAAAAGTGCGTTTCGGTGATAAATCAAAAGGAAGAACAAGAGGGAAGGGAACCCTACTTGTAGGAAAATTCAAAGTCATCGATGTAGCTTATGTTGAAGGCTTACAGTACAATCTACTTAGTATTATCTAGTTCTGTGACAAATGGTTCTCGGTGAAGTTCTATATAGATCACTGTAGAGTCAAGAACATCCTAACCAAAGAAGTTGTGCTCACAGAAAGCACATCAGGTAATATGTATATTGCTGACTGGATGCCTACGAGCTCCACAATTCCTTGCTTTGTTTCCAAAGGAACTGCAGATCTAAGCTGGCTATGGCACAAGAAGATGTCACATGTCAGCTTCAAGATTATCAACAAACTCTCCAGACAGGGAATGGTTAGAGGATTGCCAAACGTTTCATTCCAAAAAGACAGCATATGTGGACCCTGTCAAAAAGGCAAGCAAATCAAGACCACCCTGAAAAACAAATCCTACCTTTCTACCCACAGAGTTTTGGAAATGCTACATATGGATCTCTATGGTCCTGTAGACCAGGTAAGTTTGGGAGATAAGAAATACTATCTCGTTATTGTGAACAATTATTCCAGGTATGCTTGGACAATTTTCCTAAGCAAGAAGAAGGAAACAACATCAAAGCTGCCCGAGCACCTGAGAAAGCTTCAAAATGAAAAAAGGTTGAGTATCGTGTCCATTCGTTCCGACTGAGGTACAGAATTCACTAACCGCTTTATAGAGCAATACTGTTCAGAAAATGGGATACAGCACGAATACTCATCTACCCGTACACCTCAACAAAATGGTGTTGCCGAGCGAAAGAATAGGACGCTGAAGGAAGCAACAAGGACAATGATTGCCGCAAGAAAGTTGCCACATCGTTTCTGGGGCGAAGCCACCAATACAGCGTGCTATACACAAAACCACTGTATTATCAACAAGCATCACAACAAAACAGCATATGAGATATGGAACAACAAAACTCCATTAGTTTCGTACTTTCACATATTTGGATGCAGATATTACGTTTTGAACAACGGTAAGGATCAACTTAGAACCTTCGATGAGAAATCGGATGAAGGGATATTTGTTGGATATTCCTCTTTTAGCAAAGCTTACAGGATCTTCAATAAAAGGAAGCTAACTATTGAGGAATCAGTTCATGTAGTGTTCGATGAACCTCACCATGATCCTACAGGAGTAGAAGACATTTCTCAGAACATCCAACAACTTTCCATCATAGATCCACCAACTCCTATCGAACCTGTCATTGACCTAGAAATCAACCCCGCAGCTGTAAGAACTGATGTAGATGAAGCCTATGATATACAAGCTGAAGCCAAAACTACAGCAACTCAAGATACAGTACGGGACCCTAAATTAGAACCCGATAAAAGATGGTTGAGAGATCACCCGCAAGAGCTGATCATTAGAAACATTGATGCTGGTGTTTCTACTCGTAGGATAATACAGAGTTCACAAGGAAATGTACTATGTGAGCAAGAAGACCCCGAGTCAGAAATATCTCCATTTCCTGAATGGAAATATCTATCCGAGCTTAGAAGACTGAATATGTGCACTATTGCTGTATTCTTAGCCCAAACCGAACTCGTTTCTACCAAAGAAGCTCTCAACAACTCTCACTGGATTACATCTATGGAAGAAGAGCTTAACGGTTTCGAAAGAAACAACGTATGGTATCTTGTACCCAGACCTACTCATCAATCCGTAATTGGAACCAAATAGGTATTTAGAAACAAGAAGGATAGAAATGGACTCATTATCAAGAATAAATCCCGACTAGTCGCTCAAGGCTACAGACAGGAAGAAGGCATAGACTACGATGAGACATTTGCCCCTGTAGACAGACTAGAATCCATTAGGATATTTTTAGCCTTTGTCACCCATAAAAGCTTCATTGTATACCAAATGGACGTCAAAAGTGCATTCCTGAATGGAGACCTTGCTGAAGAAGTATATGTTGAACAACCACCAGGGTTTGTCAATCCAGAAGGCGAAGACCTAGTATACAGGCTAAGGAAAGCACTGTATGGACTTAAGCAAGCCCCTAGAGCATGGTATGGGACCCTGTCCCAGTATCTAATCGATAATGGATTTGAGAAAGGTGCTGTGGACAAGACCTTGTTCAAAATACAGGAAGGTGATGACCTTCTAATGGTTCAAATATATGTAGACGATATAATATTTGGTTCAACTAACCTTGCTTTATGTCAAAGGTTCTCTCATCTCATGCAAAGTAAATTTGAAATGAGTATGATGCGAGAACTTAGTCATTTCCTAGGATTGCAGGTAAAGCAGTTGCATACAGAGATTTTCATCAATCAGGAAAAATACAGCAAGGAGCTTCTCAACAAGTTTGGAATGAATGCTTCCAAATCATTGTCAACCCCCATGAGTACTTCCGTGCAAATTAGTGTTGATGAAGCTGGAAATCCGGTTGATCAATCACTCTACAGGAAGCTTATTGGCTCACTCCTGTACCTAACGGCTAGCAGGCCCGATATCCAGTTTGCTGTGGGAGTATGTGCGCGATATCAAGTATCACCTAAAGAATCACACTTCGCAACAGCTAAATAAATCCTGAAATACGTCAAAGGAACAGTCAATGTAGGACTGTGGTATCCTAAAGAAGGCGGATTCGATTTAGTTGGCTACAGCGATTCGGATATCGGAGGTTGCAAGCTAGATAGGAAGAGTATAAGTGGAACTTGTCACTTTCTTGGACCTAGACTTGTGTCTTGGTTTAGCAAGAAACAATTGGCAAACTCGCTTTCAACAGCTGAATCAGAATACTATGCTGCTGGTAGTTGCTGTATGCAGATCCTTTGGATGCAATAACAGCTGTCAGACTATGGAATTAAAGCCAAAGAGACGTCGATTATGTGTGATAGCACGAGTGCAATTGATATCACTCACAACCCTGTATTGCACTCGCGCACTAACCATATCAATATGAAGCATCACTTTATTAGGAATCATGTTGAGAACAAGGATGTTCGACTGGAAAAAGTTCATACAGATATCCAGTTGGCCGACATCTTTACCAAGCCTCTCGACACAATAAGATTATGCATGCTTCGACATGAATTGGGATTGCTACAGCCTAACTCCCTGTAAGTTTTTAATGCTTTTACTCAGCAAATTGAGGAGAATGCTGTAAGACCCAAGAATACAGTATCCACCGTTAGTTATCTGTACAGTCAGTCTATCAGAACAGCACTGTAGGAACAAAGAAACATGAATTATCCTACAGCTGACGTGTGCAATAATTAAGGGGGAATACAGTACGACCCTAGAATACAGCATTAATCCGAAAGCTGCTGTCTCGAATTGAAACCCGTATGTACCTTTTAAGGGGGAACGCTGTATTTTCGCGGATACAGCACCTACAATGGGAAATCAATTATCATTTATTTTAAACGTTCTTTATGTCCACGTGCCCTGTCATAATTAAAAGTTTTTGCATTAAATGCTTTACACGACATCTGGACATTGGTATCTTCAAAGCCGCAATGTTTCAAATATTTTATTAATTTTACACCGCCGTTTCGGGCAATAAGGGTAATTTGATAAGTCAGAAGTGGGACCCACTCCTATTTTAAATTAGATGGATAAGTTGTACCGGTTACACTGAGTCCATCGGGATCGTTCATTTCAAACAATGGTTCCCATCCCTTAAATCTGACCGTTCATTCTCTGAAAACCCTTATTCGCCGCCCACTATAAAAGGACTGTAAATGCCATTTGAGACTCTTTACACTTTCTGCATATTGTAAGATTTCTTGAGCATACAGCCTACAAACCTTTTTGTGTTTACTGCATTCTCTTTGAATCCTTTTTTAACTTTTCTTCGAGAATCATCAATGGCATCTTCTCAGACCTCTTCCATCTCTCTCAAGAAATCCTCCAACATCATCGGCGGACGGATCTTTTCTAGATCTGTCATGCTTGAACGTGTTCGTTCCAAAGTGTATGACGTCAAATTGATGGAGTACGTCATCATGAGGATACATAAGCAAGGCCTCTATGCCTTGTCAGCCACACCGCTGAACGATTTGATGTTCATCTGGTTGAGGAGTTCTACCTCAATGCTGCTGTTCGTTTCCTTTCACTGGCTCGGGGAGGACATGTTGCTGACATCACAACCATCATTCGCGGAGTCAAGATCCATGTTGACCAGGAGCTTCTCCAGAATCTCTACAGGTTTCCTGCTGATGGCCTGACAATGGAAGATCTTGAGACCTTTGGGTCCCAAGAACTGTTAACTGCTTACTATGGGTTGTTCACCGGTTCAGCATTGGTTGAAACGGTTCACACCTCTTGTCATAAGAAAAAATTTTGTTTACCTTTTGTATATTTACATGATTTCTGTTGCCATGTTATTGAGAACAGAACAGGTGAATTCGAGATGTGCACCAATCTTAGGTTCGGGATGATGGTTGCAATTATGACCTGTGAGAAGGTCAACTGGTGTCAAATCATCCTCAAACGGTTGCAGGAAGAAGTTTCTAAGCCTGCCTCGCAGAAGAAATCCTTTGGTTTGCTTTTGAATTATATTCTGAGCAAATGCGGTGTTCCGCAAGATGAAAAAGCAAAGAAGATCACTTCTCGCATTTATATGGGAAACATCAGACCCACTGTCTTCAAGAAAGGACCCCTTATTGCAAACAGGCCTTACATTTAAAATTTTCCCCTTTCTGCTGACCCGAGGGACGCATATTCGAAGTCTCAGAGCTAGGAGACTTCAAGAAAGAGAAAAAGATCACACCAAAACTCCAGTTGCTGTTGAGAAGCCAAAAAGGAAGCTAAGGAGGCTTTCAAAAGTTAAGGCTACAGAAACCTCCAATGACGCTCCTTCCGTGGCTCAACCCACTGAACAAATCCCCCAGGGCCCAACCCCTGTGGAAGAGATGCCTACTACTATCGATACAGTAGATCCCGAGCCTTTGGCGGCTATGATGGATGCTCAGACATCTGCCAACATACAAGACTCTGGCGAGTCGGCTGCCACTTTGGAGCCAAAAGCTACTACTCCTATGTGGGATTCCACACCCGTTAAGGATCCATCTCCCATCAGGGTACCAACCCCTATAAGCGATCCCTCTCCGATATATGATTCCACACCTGTAGAGGAACCCATGCCTACAGCGGACTCAGGTGCTGTACGCAGCCCCTCCCCGGACACAATTATTACCAAAACCCTGCTTTTTGTGCAAATCGAACAGGCTTATGAACGGTTTGTCCAATTGAAGAATTACAGACTTGCTCTGTATGATAACCTGTACAACTGGAGCGAATGGAGCAATGAAAAAAGATTTGTTTTGGAGGCGACGGACGCTCAAGATGTAGCTGTCCTGATCCAATGGGACAACCTATATGTTAAAGATTATTGAGAGCCATCTTGTTGACAAAGCCGAAGCACGAAATAAAGGAAAAGCTAAGTCCGTGGAATCTCCCGAAAGTCCAAAATCAGATCCCGACTCGGACGATAATGACGACGCCCTTCAGGCTGGTCTAAGAATGAGTCGCGAAGAATCTGAATCTCAGATGGGCGCAGGAACTTCTAGTTAACACCAATCTCCTCTCCATCAACAAGATACTGTTCCCGACAAGGAGGATTCAGTCCCTCATATCGCGGAGGAACAATCAACTTCGGAACAGGCACCCGAACCTGTCACCGAGGATCAACCAACCGTGAAACAGACACCCAAGCCTGTCGCTGCCCAAGCCGAAGAAGAATCCAATGCCATCCCGCATGAGGAATCAATCCCTCTACCGGAGCAGGCGGAAGCTGAGAGACAGGAGGATGCAGCACCCCCTGTCGCCAAGCCCGAATCTGAAGCTCCCGCACCCTCAACCGCCTTGGAATCCGACGACGGTATAAAACCTGAGGATGCCAACTCAATTAACATCCCAATGTGAACTTGAGACGGTTGAATGGAGTTAAAGATTTTGCCCAACCAGATTCTCCAAGGACTGCCACAAGGAAAGAGCGATTACATGCTCTTGGCCTCCAAACTGTTTTCATCCAGGACGCCGCCAACACTCTATATTCTGTGGAAAAAGCTCTTGATTGGTTACACACATCTGCCGTTGAAGAGATGATAGGTCTAAAGCACGAAGTCTCCCGAGTGGAAGAAGCCTTCACTATCCTGCCATTCGTCTTCAAGCAGGCCCTGAGCCAATTGCAAGAAAAACAAGAGAAGATCCTGAGAGAAGAACATTCTAAGCTATGCATGTCCGAGGCCAAGACAGCATCAACTATGATTGAAACCGGTTCCCAGCTTCGAGCCCACGATAAGAAAATTCAAGATATGTCGCAGGTGCTCTCCTCCCTTGTTGAGAAAATGACAAATTTTGAGACGAAACAGGATGCTGCTTTGCAAATCCTGGAACGCCTTGATGAGAAGGTGTCATACCTTGATGACGCCAAAAAGGGGGAAGAATCGAGGGAAGCTGCTAGGAGAACAAGGTTGGATCAAGGAAAATAAATGCTAGCTCCTTTTGAAGACAGCACCACTACTGATATAGCCCGTATCTCATCTCCAAATGTTAGGATACAGGGAGATCGACCAGAATTCCAGGATCCTAAGTATCCTTGGAAGAGCCTAGTTCAAAAGCCGCAAGCTATGAACCTCCCGGCCGACCGACAGCCTACTACAACAGAGATCAAGAACTGGAGAAGAAATGAACTGCTAAGACACTTTGTTGTTCTTATCAGGGAATCCTCATTATTCAACAGATGCAGGACGGTATAGGAAGCCGCAGAGGAGTTTAAGAAGAAGTTGGAACAAGGAACGCTCTCGCTACAGCAACAGATGAAGTCTAAGCATAGACAAGGTGACTTGGTTATCCATCCAGAAGACTGGATCCTAGCTTTTGATAAGTCTTATGAAGGTCAAGCTATACACCTTAATCGAAACAAGGTCGCTCATCAAAACTGGTGGAAGGGTACTAATAATGACCCCAAAAGTCCATGGAGACACTCAGATTACAGGAGTTGAATCCCTTGTACTGATTTTTGTAATTTTATTTTCAAAACAGCAAAATATTGTACTCTTCGTTTCAATATCAATAAAATATTTGCCTGTCTTGAAATATTACAACTCGTAATCTACTTGTTCTTGTATGTTTACAAAACACTTAATTTATCCTTGCTGTATTCAAGTATGAAACTTATTTTAATACATAAGCTGTAAGAACTTGTCTGCGAATCACAGTTTGAGTTGTATGTATCTAAAATACTATGTAAGATTGTGCCTGCGCGCCAATCATAAGTTTAATCATGTAACACTCTTTTGATAAAAGCTGAACTTGCCTGCGAGCAGTTCTTAGTATTAGGCTAAAGGCTGAAGGCCAGAACATTCGAATAAAAGACCAAGAAGTCTGCCCTCCTTCAAGATGCTAAGTGTCAAAGTTTTGGCATCATCAAGGATGTTTGGATAACATCATAAAGGTTTTAAAAGGAAGACTTGGAAGGACTTGACAAATTATCAAAAAGGGGGAAATTATCGGGATAACAATTCATGTATCGAAATTATCGGGATAACAAATCCCTGTATCGAAATTTTTGACAGAATGTTTTGACAATATGCCAATCCAGCATACAGCAATCAACTGTATCGAAAAGCTGATCAAAGGTGTCAACCTGTATCGAAGACTTCTCGTAGTCCCAGCATACAGTGAATCTATCATACAGCAAAAGAGTCTCATAAGACTAAGTATGGAAGTTGTCTCGAAATGACAATACAACTATCATTCCATACAGTATCCAAACAGGACAAGAAGGAATCTTTGCTATTCGCTAAAATCAAAGTCCCGTTAAGTATTTAAATATTAAGTCGTCATAGATCTTCAATCTAGCGCAAAATCTGGATCGTGTTTTATTCAAACACATCATCCCGTTGGAACGGAATCTTGCTCAACGGATCTATCTCAACGGATATATTCAAGAAGGCTATATATATCCCCAGTGTTTGAAGATCAAGACACTGACGAAATCAACTACAGCGAAGTTATCATTATATACATCTGAGCAAACATATCTCCCAAAGCATACTGCTATTCTGAAAGAAGAGATATACAAGTGCTCAAACTGTGAACAACACATCATCAGCTAAAAGCTCAGAAAGTCAAAGCTGTTGTTCAATCGTTGTTCTACCCTTGAACAAAATCCATCAGCCTTGTGTGGACTGAGAAATCTTGCTATTCTTGGACTGTGTGTGCATTGAAGAGACGAAGCTTCGGAACTGTGTGTGAAGAAGCCAGTCAAGTGAAAGCTTAAACCAATTTGTGTGAACGGTTGAGGCTAAGATCATTATATCAATCTGTGTGAACGATATATTGATTAGGTTTGATTATAAATACGTAGTTGTGTACGTAGTATTTATAATAAATATTTTCACTCCTGTGTGGAGGACCAGTGGACGTAAAGTGGTTTACCTCGAACCACTTTAATTACTGTGTGATTTATCTTATGCATTTACTGTTTCATTATTTGTGATTATCTTTAAGTATACACTTCATTTCTAGTTACTGTATTTACAGCAACTTACTTTAACAAGACTTCCGCTACGCACTCAGATTTGAAAACCGTACATCTTGTTGTTTAAAACAATTTCCAAGTTGTATCCTGTATACTTAGTGGCCAACACTTACAAACTGGATCTTTTGAGACTAATTTTTCATGACTATAACATTCCCGTTCATCCTTAAATTGTATCCACAAAGCCATTAGTTCACGATGAACATATCCACTGGGATGTGTATCAAGAATCTGTTGGATATCATGATCGATAGATTCCTTACTCAATCCATCCTTGATAAATGCCATTTTACCTTCTCGATTTTTGGATACAAACCCCACAGATTTGCATCGTGTGTCACATGTTCATCGAGCACATTTATAGCACCCACCTAATCTTTTTTCTCTCCGTTTCTTTGCAAAACTACTCTTACCTGTACCTGGCATGAACTTAAATAAATTTGAAAATTCGACAGATAGTCGAACTTGTGCTTCGATCAACCATCGAATATCTTCTGGGATGCCATTTCTCATTAGCACCCTTAATCTTTCGAGTCGAGCTCGATAAATTCTTTTTATGATATTCACTGGAAGAGATGGGTAATATTTACGAAGATTCGAAAGCATTGAATCCATTATGATATTCAAACCCTCGGTATGGGTGATTGTGAATACAATGATAATCTAGTTATAGATTGGAATTATGCGTATGAGATTTGACTCCGCGTCATGAAGCGTATGAACTACAGCTCTATATTTGAATAATGAACATAATATGACATGTGGGAGCAACGACTCCATGTTGATACTGATGTGCAAAAATGGCACTGAAAGATGATGTGATATGCCGGTAAAATATCTATATGGTGATATAGACACATCATGCCTTCAAATATTTGTTCTCGATTAATATCACTACTGGCCAATATTGGGAATGAATCCCTAATAAATTTGGAATATATTAAGGGGGAGTATTGGCCCACTTCCTCTACATATGAACTACTAGATATTATGGATCCACTAGATAGTCACATATGTATATGACTCGTAATCAGAAATTTATGAGATGATTTGCTCACGATTTGAGCATATATTCCAGATCAGATAAAGCTAGTAATATATCCCAAAACTTGAATAGATTCCAGAAAGAATCAAGATATGCGCATACAAGTGGGATATTAATTGCCATATTATTCGAAGTCCTCCAGCCAATATCGAAAACATAATATATAAACTCCCATGACTGAAGATGAATACTGAGATACTGGCATATGAGTTTGGTGCTCAAGAAATCTCTTAGCATGAGAAGGAGTATTGGTAGTTGGAAATATGTGAAATGCATCACACTATATTCTCACAATTGAAATATGAACTTGAAGTTCAAAGATGCATGATAGATTATTAATCTTTGGTACCAACTACAACTGCTTTGATAAATACATAATAATTCCCCGAATATGAATCAAAGCAAATGATAAAAGGAGGCATATACTTTTGAGAAGTATATAGACATAACCACAATGTGTAATCCAATGGATTATTGATAATGAGATATCTCGGCAAGCTATGTTGTCATGGGGAAATAAATATTGAAAAGTGTCGACACAATATAGCGCTATGAATGATATGAGAAATGATTGGAATGAGGATATCCATGATATGAGGATAATATTTAAATGAAGATTTATGAATAAAATAAGGATATCCATGAAACAAATGAGGATATTGAAATCCATCGAAATTGAAATATATGCCCTTATAATAAAATGAAACATATTGGCCTACTGAAAGTGACTCCTGAGGAGATTTTGAACATATTATCAGTGCGTGCAGTCACTCAAAATAAGGTGTTGTGAAAAAAAATTATATGATGTACTCTTTTTCTTGACTGAGGATTTATCCCACTAGGTTCCCAGCAAGGTTTTTAACGAGACAGTTTAATCACAACTAATATGGAATCTCTAAAAGAGATTTGGAATATATTGCAAAGAGTATGAGTTCGATATTACAAACTACACTGAGTATGATACTCGTACTAATCCCTGGAGGATCATTGAAATGCATGGGGCATATTTATAAAATACGTGTTGCACTCTTTTTCCCTTGAGGTTTTGTCCCATTGGGTTTTTTTTCCTAGCAAGTTTTTTAAGGAGGCAACTGGAATGACGTATTAGTATGAATAATGTACTCTTTTTCCTTCATTAGGATTTTTCCCATTGGGTTTTCCCTAATAAGGTTTTAACGAGGCATATTCATGGCATAATGAGGAACACTACAAAGATCAAGATTATTCCTCAAAGCTTGAAAATAGAAGGAGTAGTTGTACTCTTTTTCCTTCGATCAAGTTTTTCCCACTGGGTTTTCTTGACAAGGTTTTAATGAGGCAACACGTGGATACTCCCAACAACGAATGATATACATGACAGATTCACTCAGTTTTTGTCCCATGAGGTTTTACTGAGACGGCACAAGAATACTCATACAAGAACTATCAACATTATGATGCAACATGATATGATTGCCACAAGCTCCAATACAAACAGTTTGAAAGTTTTCCTCCCGTTGGGCTTTTCTTCAAACTAATTCAGCAGATATTTATATAAATAGTCATTCAAGGGGAGTGTTATAATATAAGAGTCACATGAGGAATAGTGACTCTATGAAAATGATATATGACATAATTTATGTATGTGAATGACTATTTTGCCCCTGATGTAATTATATAATTACGATTGTGCCATCTGAAGTTTTCCTATAAATAGGACTTCAGTTATTAATGAAAACACACCTGAGAATCATTCTCTCTAATTTCTCTCTCTATATTATTTCGATTTTATAACATGTATGACATCTTAATTATATATATTATAATATTTATATTTTTTTCATTTGATACCGATGTTCCAAACTTACACCTAACAGAACCGCTACCAGTTAAATTGCGAGATGTATATCCGGCTCCCAGGTTCTTAAATATCTTCAACTACTGCGTACAAAGAGTCGTCCCAAGTGATTGCTCCATGCTGGACCCCCTCAAATCCAACCGCATGGTCCCACTGATATCAGACCTCCCACACTGCGGTTTGAAGCCCACAACATTTAATTATTCCACCAGCGTACCTCAGAATCTTCTTTAATCAAAGACTAAAGATCATAAACCCTTGGAAATTCTTGTCCTCAAAGGAACTCGAACCCCGGTCTCCCACTTGAAGTGGAAGCCCCGTGGCCAGTGATATTTTTTCATATTAATTCAACTAGCTATCGTCCCTGTGATGCACGACATAAAATACTAAATATTTAATTATATTAATAATATATGCTTAGATTTCAATATCATTATAAAATAATTATAAATATACATATAACAATACACACGCATATTGTCATTTGATGTAATTAAATTAAGTAAATATTATCATTTGTTTATTATATAAATAATATGAGTCTTAAATTTAATTTTATAAAAAGTGAATTAACTTTATTTTAGTATTATTGTTATCAACTGTCATTATAAAATATAACCCATGTTATTATTAATATAAATTTTTATATGACTTGGGGTTGAGGTAATCATATGACTGTGTTTCATCAAAATAAAATAATTTGGAAATTTTAAAATTGTAAAATTATTTAATTGAGATATAAAATAAAACATATTTCTTTCGATATTTCACATTTTATGTGAAGATATTTTAATTATCTAAATATCACAATTAACCTTACAAAAAGTATCATACATTTAAACTACACACACACAATATGTGTCTCTAGTTAAAGATCATAAAATAAGGATTAATTTGATATATATTTATCAAAAATCTAAATGATAAGAAAAAATTATAATTATTTAAACTTAAAAGTTATAAATAAAAATAATAAAGAGAGATGGAATTTTTAATTAATAGATAAAAAGTATATAATGGAATAACTTCCATCTTCCTTTTTCTCTAAAATTTTTAAAAAGACAAATAATGTAAAAATAACATGCATTTTTTGGAAATAATTTATGACATTTTTTAATAGTAAAGGTTTTTTACATATTTAGCCCCACAAAATTACATGAAATTGAAAATCATTATCATAATATATCTATTTCTTACTTTTACTCGCTTCTTCTCGTCTCCCTCATTCTCTCCCCCCTTTGTTTCTTCCCTCTATCCCAGCACCCCACCCCCACCGTTCCTGATCTTCTTCTCCCTCACACTCTCTCTCTCTCTCTCTCTCTCTCTCTCTCCCTTCCTTTCTTCTCTTTTTGGTCCCAGAATCTCTTCCCCCACCGCCACGCTTTTCCCTCGTTTTCTCTTCTCCCTCTCCCCCATCTCTCTCTCTCTCTCTTTCTCAGAACCACTCGGACCACTTTAATTATAAATAATTATTCCAGAGAGTTCGACTGTATCGGTAATGCAGTAGATAGATCTAGAATCTATAAACCATCTACAGATCTACCGGAATTTTTAATTATTTTATACTTCATTCCAGAGATGGACTAATATTTCGATTAAAAATTTAACGTGAAATTGATACGGTTTGCTTAGGTGCTTTTCTTTCGTATCCTGCGAGAATGGACAAAGAAATAGAAACTAGAAAGTAGGGATGAATGCGGAGCCCTTCAATGGAATTTAAGTCCCAGCTCCAACGTGGAGCTTGACATGGCTGCCACGTAGGCTGCCACCTATGAGATTGGGTATTTTTTAAGAGAAGCAAAAATAAAAGAAGATGAATTGTAATAAAAAATTGTTATTTCTATTTTTGAACTTTATTTTTTTTATAAAAACAGAAACTTATTTTTTAAATTAAAATTTCAAAATTTTAATAAAAAGAGCAAATACTAAAAAAATATATATTTAAAAACCTGAAAAAAAAAATCAGAAACGAAAATTAGTAATAATAAAAACCTTTTTTTATTGTTTGAAAATAAAATAAAAGGTTTGTAATTTTTTTCTTCTTAAAAAAATCTAAAAAAAAAATTTCCGTAAAAAAAATATTTGGATATATATATATATATACTAGTTTTACACCCCGTGCGATGCACGGAGGTGCCCATAAATGATGTTGTAAGAACATACACACACATGAAAATTTAATAGATCCAGTTACAGGGACAAAGTTGCAGAATATAAAAAATCTGGAATGGTTGATGCGGTAACTATATGTAAATATTGAACGGAACGGAAAAATGTTGTCACACAAAGTAAAAACACACTTTTTTCAAAAAGTAATTTGTCATTGCTTAATGTGCAAACCCGCATATATCTAATTGGTTTCACCAAATATGAAGTATGAGAAGACACAGTTTATCCCATAAGAATCATTTAGCGAGACTGGTGGTTGGAAGCGGGAACATTTAAGTGAGGAAGTAGCAATTAATGACTTACCATAACACACACACACAACCAACTAATAGACACACCACATACAACATGAGGCAAATAGGCACAGTTGGGGTGCAACCTACATGCATGTATAGAAATACATAATAAACACGACAGTATAAAACACAGGCACACAGGCAGTATACAAACAAACGACGGCTCATTTTAACAAAATCAATTGTCGGAACATGGATTGAAGTTAGAAAAGAACGAAAGAGCACAGACGTTTCAATGGACCGTTCTAATTGATGCGAGCAAGGAACATACGAGATAATTGAATTGATGATTGTATTACAAAAATCACAGTAAGAAAATAAACCTACACATACATGCATCACACAAACAATATATATTATATATATACACACACACACACACAACAATTACCTGCTTTCTCCAATCGATATTTTTATGTTTGTCCAAACGTTAGAAACATAATTCTTTCTGAATATTAGAATTCAAAGCAGAACAGATATTTGCTTCTGGGAGAACGAAATATATATAAAAAAACATTGGTACATATATCTACCCTTCATTCTAAACACCAGATTTGAGATAGCCAACTGCGTATTCCCAAATTCCACCAAAATACACTATTAGAAACAAAAATACCAAATTACTTAGCAGGGCTAGGGGTGGGGGAAGGGGAACACAACTAAAAATATAACGAAAAATGTCAGCAACTAAAATTAGAATAAATACACTGCTAATTAACAAGTATAAATTTCACACAGTACACAGACATGTCGAAATTCCAACAAATTCATATCAGTGTTGGATTATGAACAGACAAAGCATGTGAATCAAGAGAAACTCAGATTAAAAAGGGACGACTTTAGATGAACCTGATTCGGGTGTAAACAGCCACAGAACTCCAAAATATGACATCCGAGGAATGTTTTTACACAGTTCCTTTCTCTAACCCGGTATTATTTTACAAAGAAAAAGAACAGAAAAACTATAATATAAAAATTGAAAATCAAAAACCATAGGTAGCTGGAAATATAAGCAATATAATGATTAAGAAGATACTATAACTAGAAATAAGGTGGTCGTCTTTCAAAACCTTGCCTCGAAAAAGAATATGTTGCCATTAAAGCCAAATCCACATGACGATGTACTACTTTACATGTGTATGCTCAGTGATAGCTACGGTTGTTTGTTATAGTGAAATAAATGCATCACAATGCATTTCCCAGCAAATAATATAACAAAAATGGTCAATAAACTCCTTATTTTTGCAATACAAACACACCGACGGCATGCACATTGAAAAGAATGGAACATAAATAAAGGACACTTCATAATATGCAAACACAGCTAACCTAGAATATGCAATACATACCATCTGATACGACGCCTAATCATATGCGAAGCCTCGGCGTAGAGTTAACAAAGCATGGAAAACCACAAATAAACCTCAGAGTTCTTGTAATTAAACCAAAAAGGTCGATGTGTCATTCAAAATGAATAATTCCAATTGTAGCACTTAAAATTATACCTCACCTGTGGTACCCAGCTGGTGGAGCATGTATCAATTCTGGTACACCCCATATTTTGCTTTACAATCACTTACACCACATCCCGTCAAACATTCATCAAATTTGGGATATTATAAGTGATTGAAAAAAAAACATGGATACCAAATTGATGGATATTTGTCGAGGGAATGTGGCAAAATGTGATAAGCTAGTGGAATTCCCAACCAACGTTATAAATCGACGCACATCTACAGAAAAACAAAATTATTACAGTACAAAATATTGGAAATGTAAGGTAGCTGAGGAATGTAAAGCAGACTTGCCGGAGAAGCTAGTAGTAACTACCTTAGTTTTGGCTATCGCACGAAGTAGTTTAACGCTGTGCATATGCCAAAGTATATGGGGAAAAACCAAACTCGCTTACATTAAATATTATCATATTAGTAAAAAAAGAAGCCAAAAAAATCAAATGTACAGAAATATCAAAACTGGGTCGAGCTATCGTAAGATAACAAAATAGCATGTCCCTTAAGGGTAATTTTGGAAGATAAATATGCGTGTTCGCAGATGAGAAGATAAACATAGAGACACCAAAACAAAACTTGCATTCGCTTTCACGAGAGAGCCCCCGCAGACATAGAAAACTCACATCGATAACGAACCAAACAAAATCCCAAATCCCGGAATAGCAAACTAAATGACCGAGAAGTATCATAACGAATTATATGTAAACGCATAGTGCTGGAGGAGTCAATAACAGCGTACACACAACACAAAACACACACACATACACACACACACATACGCACATAGGGAAAAAAAACAAACACATCAGAACTAATATACTCGAAACATGAAACAAGGTAATACCATATCCTGGCGTAGAATCAATTACCTGATTGAGAAGTACGAATCGCCGAATAAAAATCAAAATCAAAATATACCTGAAGAAGCACGAGAGGCATCAATTGAGCAGAGAATCACAGACAATAACTTACAGGACCTGAACAGAATCTCAGATGGACCACTAACTATCAAACAAACAAACTGACGAAAGAACAAGCCCGAAACCTACAGAAAGAAGAACAAAATGTTCCATTCCAATAACGACCTACCAGTACTATACGCAATATAGAAATGTTGGTGGACAACAAATAAAACCTGAAAACTGAACAACCCAAATTTAGGTCACGACGAAATTAAAATAAACACGAACACATATACATATACAAATAAATAAACACGCACGAACAATTAGAGGTACGTGATGTTGTTATACCTATCAGACCAGTACCTCTAAGGAGTCGTAATCGGCCTCCAAAGAGTCCTTTCCCCAAAGCTCAAATAAAATACCGTTAATGCGCGTTTTCTTATAGAAGGCCAGATATCGGAGCAATCCTTCATTCATTATCTAGTTGTAGGAAAGCAAATATAATTCAGAAAGCATTGCACCATGTATTATAATTTTAATTAATATAAAGAGGCCGTTACCAAAGGCATTCGCGAACAAATTTCCCTCGTTGTATTCAGTCCAACAGCGATGGCCTGTCGGAGAGAAGAGGTCAGACATACAAAGCACACAAGAGGGAAAAAGAAATAATAAAAGAGAAAAAAAACTTTTGATGTATCGCCTCTGGCCGTGCACGATCATGTAAAAACTTCACTATACATGTGGTAAGTGGGTTGAAAAAATCAGGAGGAACCTGTTCATAAACAAGTACAAATGTTGAAAATCGATGGCCTTTCTTGAAAAAATGTTTCTTTCAGAAGAATTGAACATCTACTGAGGCCTAATCAAATTCAACTGACCATATCATGGCAGGCTTGGACTGCGGCAGCAAGAACTTCGGTGACACGGTGTGACTGCGAAACTAATGAAGTCACAATTTGATTATCAAGACAAAAGGACGTTCATTGGAAGGGTCAGGTAACATACCACAATTTGATCCGTACAACAAGAATAAAACTCTTCAACAACCAAGCGATAAAGCCCATTACTCGAGCAATTATTATCAACATCGTTTTCTAAAAAAACATTAAATAATCTTCAAAACTAATGAAAATTGCAATTTCCTATCTATAAAAGGAAATTCTCAAAAGTTATTTACCCTAATGCGTTCAACCTTCACCTTATTTTGAAGACGGGAGAGTAGCTCCATAACGAGCTTGCAGCGCTAAACAGGCTTCCCAAACATTATCTGAGGGTGCAATATTAAAAACCGCAGAAGAACCCATTCCAACACAAAGATCACGAAAGGGAGCCACAAAGAAATCTGAGAAGCACAGAGATCAGGAAAGGGAGCACGCATCTGATGAGACTCAAATTCAGGGACTCGATTTGAATTTTGACATTAAAACCCGTTTAAATTAAAACCGGGATCCTCAAGCTCTTGACAAAGATCTGAGGGACACTTCCGTTCTTGGCAGCGCAAGATTAGTGCTGCTTTGGATTTTAAGGTTTTAATTTGTTTGAGTTTTAAATAATAAGAAAACAAGAGTCACCCTGAAAAATGAATCCAACAAGCCAACACAAAAAGAGGCCGCGGCAAGCGAGACAAAGTAACGATGCGATTCAATGATAGCTAGCAGCAATAGTTCACCCTGAAAAAGAGCAGTAATTATGAACGGGTAACAACAACTGTGAATCTTTCAGATGATTTAGTGGTGTATAATTTGATATGTTTTTCTTGCATGTCAAGCATTGGCCTTTTTTCAGGCTACGGATGGCACTTGTGCGGTGTTGCTCTCCTTTTCTTCTTGCTAGCATGTGTGCCCTTATGGTGAGCCTGAAAGGAATCCTATTTTTAAACACATATGCACAAACTTATGAGGTATGTGGGAAATGTAGAAGTATCCAAGTAAAACTCTTGAAATATCATTTACCGTGATGCAAATTGACTTTATAGGTATCCTTTCCATTCATTTCTACATGAGATTTAAGTGTTTCCTGATCACTGTTTGATGCATCAGTATCATCCTCCGCTATCTTATTGTAACCGAGCAGAAATGCGAGACAAGCAATCATAATCCTGACACATTCCAATAAAAATCGTAATTTCTCAAACAACAAGATTAGAGACAACACAGAAAACAGCAAGAGAGTGACGAGTACGTCGGTGATGGATGCAAAGCTCCCATAGTGTGATAAGTTTCTCTTTGCTTATTTCTTATCCTCTTGATACAAAAACAAAAGGAACTTGCAAATTGAGCAACATAGAAACTGGCAGCCAGAAAGAAAATGGATCAACACACACCTGTAGCATCCAAAACAAGACATTCTGAAGCGCACAGTTCTTAACTTCAGTATTATGCTTCACATTCATTCGCTCTATGCTATGGATGAGATGATTGTATGACGTGGTTCTCAAAGCCTTATCGCCATAAATCTGCAACTCCATAAATAAAGCTAGAGTGTCTGCAGCAATAGCCACCATCTACAACACCACATATATTACTATGAAACGAGCCACACAATCAAAACCTAGTTGATAATAAAGTTCGACAAGAAACAAATAAATAAGGTTGATATCTTTCTGTTCATAAGAAGAATGAGAGACTGCACAACATTCAATCTGAGACCATGTGGGAGAGTTCTGGCGGAGGCGCGGAGAAACTGGGAGAGTTGTGAAGGGAACTGGAACAAATCGAAACCTGGAACGAAAATCAAAAAAAGCAGTATATGTGAATGAGCCATGCCGATTTTTTCCTCTTGAAAACACACACACAACACAGAAACGCACACATCCACCTATACACACAAACACAGAGAGGAAAAATACAAATCCAGCACCTACAAGAATGTACAATCCAAAGCAAAGAAAAGAAGAAATCGAAGAGCGCAACCACATAAATGAAGAGGACTGAGATGCCCAGATAATAGGTATGAAAATACATGCCCGAGAGCTACATAAAACCAGGGAACGTGCATGGCATTCGAAAACACCGCAGACAATAGAAAATATTTTTTTAAAAACACTAAAAAAGTACAATTTTTTCGGAAATAAATAAACGACACACAATAAAAAACAACACAACCAAAAAACGGCCATTTCAAACAAACACGACCACCAACTCAAAACCTCAACACCCCAACGAGAAGACAAACACCGCCATGTGATGCACTACTAACACAATCTGAGTAAAAATGCATCTCCAATGCCGGGTTAAATAGAAAACACACACTGTCGACCAAGACGCTCAACCTTAAATCCATTGTGTTCACCCTCTTCCACTGGCGAATCTACAGAAATGGGATAGAGGGAGAGAGAGAGAGAAAATAGACATGTCGGTAATCACAGGATCAAATTGGCTAACAAAGCTAAGTAATGAAATATAGCTTAGATATGTTTTTTTGACCATTTTAGGATTTAAAAACTGTCCTTACCAATAAAAATATCAATAGATGAAACAACTCAACTTCATAGTCAAAAATGGAATAGTTAGGTATGAGCATGAATTTCAAATCGAGAGAAGCGACAAACTACGGTCAACCTCATGAACGAAAACTATTTATATATCCTTACAGTTAATCAAAACCTAACCATAAACCTTTCCTACAAGGAAATCGGAAAATCGACAAAGTAAATACAGAAATTTGACTTCCAAAAAAATCTAATCTAATCACACAGGCGATCATGTAATCTTACAACGGGAGCTAATTAAGTCAATAACGGAGATCCCATGGCAGAGGCCAAATCAAACAAAACCCTAATTTTAAAGAAGTGTACCGATAACATAACTCCATTGGAACTGGGATTGCTCCTGAACCTGCAAAAGACTTTGGTTTTCTACTCCTACAAACACAAATCGGCAGGAACAAACTGAACGAACAAGAAAGAAAGAAAGAAAGAACGAAGAGAAGACCACGCAAAGAAGAGAAACAAAGGAGCAATGTAAATACAGGAAATTTGACTTCCAAAAACAAAATCTAACCTAATCATCTGAATCGAGCATGTAATCTTACAACAGGAGCTAAGTAAGTCAATAACAGAGACCCCGCAGCCGAGGCCAAATAAAACAAAACCCAAATTCTAAAGAAGTGTACCGATAACATAACTCCATTAGAACTGAGATTGCTCCTGAACCTGCATAAGACTTTGGTTTGCTACTCCTATAAACACAAATCGGCAAGCACAAACTGAGCGAACAAGAAAGAAAGAAAGAAAGAAGAGAAGACCATGCAAAGAAGAGAAACGAAGGTGGAGCTGTCATACGGGTCGTCCAAGCGGAGAGGTTGCACAAATAAGAAGAATAAAGATGGAGGTGGCAGTCGGGAAGCCGAAGCAGGCATGGAGGTGGAAACCTCACTAAAAAACACAAAAAAAAAGGAAAAAGAAGTAGGAGACGACGGGGGAAGCAGGTGAAAGGAGGCAGGAGACAGGCGACAAGAATAGGGCTCTTATATTATACGCCACAATATATCTATATATATATATAGATAGATATATGGTGTGTGTGTGTGTGTGTGTTTGTGTGTCACTGCACCTTTAGAACTTCAGTAAAAAATTATGCGCCTTCGATAAAATAAAACAGGCAAGCTCATTCAATGAATCCGTAGTTGATTGGCAACTCCCCAAGTAGATATAGAGTATCATCTGGATCGTTTCACCCTGCAATGATGAGTAGAATTGTTTTAATTTCTCTGAACCTTCTAATATAGTGAATGACTTCAATGAAATCAATCATGTTTACAACAATAATAAACCAAACTCAGTTTAGTTTTCAAACTACTATCAACATCATCCTTGTCACACTTGTGCATCAAGAACTTCCTAGCGTAACTCCCTAGTTTGTTGCAGAGAAAAGGAACGATTTCCTTGCTAAATCCTTTGCAAGTTTCCTTTCCATTTTGACATAGAGATCCACTAAGGAATATACGAACGGATGTAATCACAAACTCTAAAGTCAGCAAGACCTCAGAAGCCAGTGTAAAAGAAAAGTTCATTGCTGCCAAAAACAAAAGTATATATAACCCTAAATTTTTTTACTACCTAATTCAATTATCAAAAACAAAGGAGACACTAAACGACATACCAATATCAAAGACACTCCCGAGAAAAATATAAGCACCACAATATAAATAGTCCATATTCCCTGGTAAAGGAATCAGCCGGAGTCCTTGGAAAAAGCAAGCAGGTGTTTCCATTGGTTGGAAGGCCTGAAGAAGATGTGATAGGATGGTAATATCCTTCAGAAGATCTGGTAGATGAAGCATCTATACATAGGAAACCAGAGCGCCAAAAAAGTTTAATAATTTGTAAAATCAATACAGTAGAAAATTAATAGTGCCGAGAAACAAAAAAAGAAGCAACATAATAGAATGAACTAACTGTATCCAAGTGATGTAGAAAAAACTAAAGTGAAATATGGCTTTAAAAATCATCTTGCCGGAGCAGAGAAGAGTCACTTTAAAAACTGAAATAGAAGTCAGAGATGGTGTTGCAGATATACATGTGTTGATTTTCTCTGGGTTTGCAGCCAAACTACACTGATTTATCCAGTGTTCTTGACAAGTTTCAGAACCTACAGTTTATTTCTATCAGATAAAAGGCAACTAAAAGTATATTCTGCATCCTCGGAAACAAAATTTGCATCACTAACCTTATCTAAAATTGCGTCTTGCACGGTCAAAGTTTCTCCTAAAATATGGAAACAAAGGTTGTATCCTGACTAAGAAGTCATTTGGTTGCAACCCCAACAATCCAACTGACATATTACAACCTCTTGCAAAACCTGGTTTTCTCGTGGGACTTAAGTGGACCAGCTTTTGGTGAAGATCACGCATGAGATAGAGATGAAGCGGTAACCTCTGCAAGATCATCCAGCTGATCTTGAGTCGAACCTGACAAAAGGGTGTCCATCCTCATCAACATCATCTTTCAGTAAACATAATCGATCGATGAAACACCAACCCTAGGTCGATCGATGACACATAAGAAGCAACAAACATAAGGATAAACCCCAAATAGATCGATGGAACACCAACCAACAGCAAAACCCATGCCCAAAAAAAACCCTAAATCCAAGAAAGAAACGTACCTTTGCGAAGGCAGGAGCGACCGAAAAAGAAAGAAAGAAATGAAGAATGAAGGAAAGACAACGCAGAAGAAGACGAGTAAAAGGAGGCGGCAGATACGTGGAAGAAGAAGAGGAGAAACGGGAGAAAACTACGAAAAAAGGAGGTGAAAGAGAGAGGAGGCCGAAGAAGGGGAAGAGGCAGAAAACAGGAAGTAGGTGAAAGAGGCAGGAGGGGCCCGACGGACATACACTCTTATTACTATTGGTGTGTATATATATATATATATATATATATATATATATATATATATAACGGACAAATGTGAGAGGGCTGACCTGTTCATCTGCGAGGAGCAATTTTTGGAATCTAATAGGAGTAGTTTGTGATGATGTTCGAGGGCTTATCAATAGCAGATCCAACCCATGTAGGAGTATTTGACAGGTGGTTCATCTTTTCGAGCAGTTTTGCAAGATACGACTCCATCATGATGCGGTTATAGTAAGTGAATATATTGGAAAACCTAAAAAAACTGGATAGATAGTTAGTGTGGATGTTCAAATCAAACTTGGATATGATTTACAGTATATTACAAATAAACTCAATAATGTTGTTATTTCACAGTTAGTCGTCACAAATGGTTAGTATAAAAATCCCATCAAATTGAAATATGTTTTGAGGTTTATGGAGCAGGCCAAAATTTTATCGGGCTCCCAACAAACAGCAGATTTTTATGGCTGAAATAGTAAAGAATTGTATTTACTAAAAGGCTATTAGAATTTGTAGAGAAAATTCAGAGACATCATTTCTCATCAGAAAATAGTCGGGTTTGCTGCTAGTGCGTGCCTGTGTAGTGGATATTGTATTATGTGTGTCAGAACACAACTGACAATGAATCTCACGCACACATAACATACGAGGATGTTAATTTCTACCTAAATTTCAAATGAGAGCTTATAAATAAATGAGGAACTATTTAGTACCTATCATGTTCGGAATTAATAAGTCATTGAAATAACAAAATATTCAGGAAAAATCAATGAGCAGGGTGCTTTATATTTCAAAAACGAGTTTACGCAGGAACATATATATATATATATATATATATATATATATATACACACTCAGAAACATATACAGATACACATATATCAACGGTGTTATTGTTATTTCAAAGATAGTTGTTACAGAGCTCAAGTTTATGCAGCAGGCCCAAATTTATTGCGGGTCCCAAGAAACAGTAGATTTTTAAGACGTGACCCAAACTGCAGGAACTTATAAATAAATATCCACAATAAATTGGTTAAATGCAATGATGTCAGAACAAGTGCAATTTTTTTTGGCTGCCACGATTTTTTGGTAATAACAAAATAACAATAGGAATTTTTTTTAAACCCCCTGCTCGGAATATGATAGCAAAATGTAAAAACTGGAGAGGCGAAGTTTATGCAAGCATATAAAACTAATAAAGAACCATGTACGCGAAGTTGTTATACCTATCGGAGCAGCCCTTCTAAGGAGTCGTAAGCGCCCGCCGAGAAGTCCTGTCAATCGCAAGGGGCTGCAATGATTCACAGAGACCTGCCAAATCTGAAAATCAGCAAACAAACAAGAATTTTTATAAATATTGGAGCAGCTAAGCCGAACGGCAAACTATACATCAACATAAGAAGCACCATATTTATTTTTACATCATTATCTATGTCCGCGCTGTCCTGAAGAAATGGAAGAACTGAAAATAGTGTTTGTCGAATGCCTCAGACAATCAAAATAAAAAATATTCATTAACAATCAGAAGAAACGGCAAAGAAAAGATATTCCGAATATAGGTTTGAGTCAGAATAAAGGTGAGAAACACGGATTAAAAAGAGAACCATGCTCTGTAAGGCAAATAAAACAATTCGGCACCCAAAATAACCAGAGTTCAAAGATAATAACGACCACCAGCAGCAGAAAATGTAACACCCCCAAAACCGTATGGGAATATTACACGCCGTAAACCCTTTCCGCAAGGATCTACCAGGCTAAACGTCCATAAACAATCAAATGCTTGCCCGTCCAGGGTCAAACAATATAATAATACAGACCATCAAGGTCACTTACACATAAACACACAGACCGATGAGGTCACACAACTCTGTCAACAGGACTGACTAACATCATTACCCACACAGGGGTCGAAATACAATACAGCGGAAGACTGAATCAACTCTAACAATACAACTAAACTCTACCAACTCTCAACTCTTGATTAGTACATGACTCGTCATCCCCTTGTGCCAATCCTGTGTTGCTCCCCGAACTGCATGTGCACAGGGCCTTGAGCAGACATCCACCCCCGAATACTCGGAGGTTAGTAAAACTCCACTGTTTTACTAGTGCAAGTATCAAACCATACGAAATGTAACAAGCAAATAGCAACTACGAATTTAATACGGAAATCCATTATCAAAATGTTCCCGAGAAGTTTTAGAATTTCGAACTCAAGTAAGAGATATTTGAAAAGGAACACATCATCTCGGGGATTTTTAAAGCAGAAAATCTTTTGGACCTCGAGTCCCAATTTACAAAACCTTTTCGTAAACAATAGGGCCTTAGCCCGATTCTCGTTGCAAAGCATACTAAATAATATATCATTATGCATCCGTGATCCATATTTAAAATGTTACCCGAACAATCACTGCTACACGATCACTGTTCGTACACATCATGTACCGAACTCCGGAGGCCTCGACGGACCTTACGGATGCACACATTGTTCGTACACATCATGTACCGAACTCAGGAGGCCTCGACGGACCTTACCGGCTACAACACACACTGTTCGTACACATCATGTACCGAACTCCGGAGGTCTCAACGGACCCTACCCGACTACAGCAACGTTCGTACACATCATGTACAGAACTCCAGAGGTCTCGTCAGACCCTACCAAGATCACACACAATGACCGTACACGTCATGTACCGGACTCCAGAGGCCTCGTCGGACCTACCGGTTCACACACTTTGTTCGTACACATCATGTACCGAACTCCGGAGCCTCGTCGGACCTACTGGATCACACACACATCGACTCGACACAATTCATAATCATTAAATGTCAAGTCATTCCACATTACGCCGAATGTACAATCAAGCAAGTAAACCAAAACAACACAAACATCATGATCATCACAACGACTCTTAACCAACACAACACACATTCGGTACACAATTCATTGAAGAAACACTTGTACAACCATCTCATATGTACATCGAAATCCTGCACAAATGGCACAACGCCTAACACGTATACCAATATATAACTATTATCACAAAGCATTCAAATATAGTAAAACACAACCAACACAAACGGAACAAATTAACGGAGGCAATCAAAATCGTTATAAATATCATACATAATTACAATTAACAAGATACAAGTCGTATAATAAGATACTTGCCTTAATAACCGCTACCAAACGCTCAGAAGAACACGGTTCGGCCAGGAAGCTCGGACCGAAGAAGACAACGAACGAAAGGGTTCCGACTCGAGTTCTTCACAAGAATTCGACCTAACAACATATAATCAATAAATCATCGATCATACGAGGAAGAATAATCGTAGAACGCCCGAAAACCCCTCTATGACATTTCTGGACACTTTCAAGGCGTCGATCAAGAACTCGACCAAAATAACGAATCGATACGATCCAACCATGGAATAACAAGGAAAATGATATAATACATCTAAATAATCATCAATCCATCACAATCCTAAGTTAAAACGGATTAAACGGACAAATCGAACAAAATCCCCAAAACTATATTTTAGGAAAACTTGCCTTGATTCGGTCGATCGGAGCAAGTTATGGAAGGATTAATCGATGTTATGAACTTCAAAACTTCATGGATTTAACCCCTAACAACATCCCTCCATGATCATCAAATCTCGGCCAGCGGAAGAGGAAGAAAGCGAGTGAGAAAAATGAAGAAAAACCCATTCTGGGCCTTAAATAGGGTGACAGACTCGGCCGTGTCCGCCTGACACGGTCGTGGCGCGCGATGGCAGCGAGGACTCGGCCGTGTCTGCTAGACACGGTCGCGCCCGATGAGGGCCTACCGATAGTGACTGTCCGTGGCGCTCGGCAATGACTCGGCCGTGTCACGGAACACGGTCGGGCCTCTGGCGATCACTTGGCTTATCCAGGAAGAGTTCGGCTCGGCCGTGCAGACGACACGGTCGGGTCTGAGGCGAGACTTCCGGCTTATCCGGACGAGTGCAGCACGGGCCGTGTCGGACGACACGGCCGAGTCGGCCGGCGATGATCGGCAATAACGGCGGGTGAGCTAAAGCGACCATAACTCTCTCGTCCGGACTCCGATTGACTCACCGTTCGAACCATTGGAAAGCTAACTCGATGCTCTATAATATTGCAGAGATTCAGAATTTTTGGAGTTACCAAAAATTAATGGTGATCCAACAAAGTCGAACTCATACTTAGAAAAGTCGTTTAGTAATCCTGAATTCAACAAAACGACACCGAAACCCGAACCTGAATACGAACCGAAGATACGGTTACGAAGTACTCACAAAGACGAATTTAAGAGCTAGTAGAACACACGATTCCGACCACCCGAAGGCTCGAAATTCGACAACGGAAGGTAATTACCCCAAACTTTGGGAAATTACGAAAATGGCCCAAATGCCCGAAAATCACCATACGACAACGAATAATCAAACCGAAGCTCACAACACGTATAACAACGTTAAATGAACTTACGAAAAACCCCAAGCAGCGGTTTGAGCGAGATTCGCAAGAACCGAACTCAAGCGCGGAAAAGTCGCTAAAAAGCACGGAACCCAACAAAGTAGCACCGAAACGAACTCGGATGACAAAAGTGCAGAATTAAATATTCTCCGAATGACGAAACGGTCATGAGAGAGTCGTCAAAACAGACTCCGACCAAAAAAAAAGAAATTTACCGAAAATCGAAAATTGCGGATATTACATTCTACCCTCCTCAAAAGAAGTTTCGTCCCGAAACTTAAAACAAGTAGGGAGGAGAAATATTCCGCCAGGCAAAACTCAACAAGATACACAAGAATGCGTAACTAACGCCCAACGGCGAAATGTTACAAACAACGCAAAGGAATATACGGCGTGAAAACACGCTCCACGGCGACCAACACAACGTCGCCGTTAGGGATATAATAAAAGCAACAAATGACAAGTGTTATCAAACGGATAATATGGCCAAGTCAATTATCCGACAATCACAAAACACAACGAACGAAAATCAATATGATTGACCATCCCAACGGTACATCAATCAAAACGCGAGCCAACCGCTGAACAAATACGGAATCCCACCGCCCAAGGGTTGGAAGATCGAAAACGAGACTAATTTCCCGAACTTAAGGGAATTAGGAAGGAGCCTGAATGCTCAACAATCACGAAACGAGAACAAAACCGAACAAACAAACGATCGAACCACAACGATCGAGACAACAAAAATCGAACAATCATGTCCGAAACACGAAGGATAATAAAATTCAAACAACAACTCCCAGGATGATCTGGTGAGAACTACAAGACATGCATTCCCATAAGATCCACAGGAAAGGGAATAACGATTGCAAAGTCACAGCGACAAACGAGTTATTCCAAAACAATACCACACTCGTTCGATCAACAAAAGCAAGGCGGGACAAGCTCGAAATGTCAACGAACATAATGAGTCGACAGAGTCGAAAACACAAGAGTTCCAAGTCCGATCCACTTGAATAAAAGAACTATTAGAACCCGATGATGTCACTCCCGAACAAGGTTCACAAGAATCGAATCGAACCCAAAAAGTCACATCGATAACCGGATCGACCCACAACAAGATCACGATTCGTTCGAGCGATAAAACCGAAATCTGAGAACAAGTTCATAAAGTATCAACGAACACGGCGAGTCGATAGACACGAGAAAGAGGAAATGCAGAAGTCAAAACGATACAGGCATTACATTCGACCTCTTATAAAAGAAATGTCGTTCCCGCAACTCACAACAACTGGAGTAAGGTGACAACACAAAAAGCAAACGACAGAAATATCTCCCATGGGCCTCTCCGATCCGATCCTCATATCTTTACTGAAGTTCGCGCCCCGAAAGACTCGGAACCCAACTCGCAAAACTGGATCCTGTGTCTCTCGGGTCCTCACTTGAAAAGCGTTACTGACGAGAAGGACAATTGGCACGTACATGCTCCCGACACAATACGTTCGAAATGCCTCGGCTCGGCATATCGAAAATACAGATGCTAGATACAATGGAACATAACACCGCAAAACAACATACCGGAGATGCCAACTCAGCATAATAAAGAATCATAACACATATCATATACAACGATTACCATCGTAAAGTAATACACACACAAACACTACAACAACGACAGTATCGTTCGGCGACATCAACGGCCCGAACGATAATCAACACATAATTACAAACATTATGAAACAATCACACATGTACACAAACGTACAAACCCAAGCTTCAACATCTCACACTCGTGCGACAACACGCAAATCGCCACGAGGCGATAAACGATAAACACCGTTCACACCTCTCACAGAGGGCTAGTACGGCAAATGCGTGGCAACGCCTCGGCGTTCATGCCACCAATTCGATCATACTCGGGAGGAACATCAAAAGCGACAAAGCAAAATCATACATACATTCCCAAACGCACCCGGGAATTGATAGGTAAAAAAAAAAAAAAAACAAGAAATAAAAACCACCTTTTGAAAATAATTTAGAAAAACACCGGTTGATCTTGAGTATCACCTTTCAAAAAAGTACAAACGTGAAACATCGTTATCGAGACTTTGGAAAACCATTTCGCATTTGAGAAAAATGAGGACACTTTCTCTTAGTGGAAAACTTTCGAATATTCGACCCTCGGGTCTAAGTAAAAGTGTTTATAAAACATTGAAAAATATCTCAAAACATTTTGGTCCTCGAGGTAGAAGAATTCGGAAACATATCGTGGCACCTTGGAAGTACCATGAGAAAACAATTCATTTTAAACGTCGTCTCGAAATTTATTTCTAGGATACTCAAGATTTCCAAAGATAATTCAATGGGCTAGAATGCCCAAAAATCTCGAATAATTACACGGAACATTATAGCGTTGTGGGTCCGTAGCCGGAACCCACGGGATAAAAACTATTTACAAAAACGCCAAAAGGGCCGATGACGGTAATATTTCAAAAACTCACAAAAGCCATTTACAAAATACTAAGTACCGTCACAAGAATTTTGCCAAAGCGTTCAAGGCCATAACGCCAAAACTTCGGTTAAAGGAATCGGTTTTCAAACTAAAACTCGATCATGATACCTTTTGAAATCCGTCAAGGTTTACAACTTCCACACCATACCACACCACTCGGTGGTTCAAAGATAAAACAATAATGTGCCCGATTCTATACACATACTATATGCCACAAGTACTAAACACAATTATATTACACAAATCATGTAAAGAAAATCATGCACCGCAATTAACTCACTAAGATAAAATCGAGATACAGTACTTCGCATAAAAGAGGAGACTTACATCCACAGGTCGCACGGAGGTGACGGTCGCCCACGATACTAATCTCGTCCGACAACATAACCGACACGTTGTGACTACGCACAACTCAACTTGTCACCTGATGACTCAAACGACATGACAACACATTACTCGACAAATCACGACTTGACTCGACCCGACAGCCTAGGTTTCCGCAACCTAATCTCTGATACCATAAATGTAACACCCCCAAAACCGTATGGGAATATTACACGCCGTAAACCCTTTCCGCAAGGATCTACCAGGCTAAACGTCCATAAACAATCAAATGCTTGCCCGTCCAGGGTCAAACAATATAATAATACAGACCGTCAAGGTCACTTACACATAAACACACAGACCGATGAGGTCACACAACTCTGTCAACAGGACTGACTAACATCATTACCCACACAGGGGTCGAAATACAATCTGACGGAAGGCGAATCAACTCTACCAATACAACTAAACTCTACCTACTCTCAACTCTTGATTAGTACATGACTCGTCATCCCCTTGTGCCAATCCTGTGTTGCTCCCCTGAACTGCATGTACACGGGCCTTGAGCAGGACATCCACCCCGAATACACGGGGATTAGTAAAACTCCACTGTTTTACTAGTGCAAGTATCAAACCATACGAAATGTAACAAGCAAATAGCAACTACGAATTTAATACGGAAATCCATTATCAAAATGTTCCCGAGAAGTTTTAGAATTTCGAACTCAAGTAAGAGATATTTGAAAAGGAACACATCATCTCGGGGATTTTTAAAGCAGAAAATCTTTTGGACCTCGAGTCCCAATTTACAAAACCTTTTCGTAAACAATAGGGCCTTAGCCCGATTCTCGTTTCAAAGCATACTAAATAATATATCATTATGCGTCCGTGATCCATATTTAAAATGTTACCCGAACAATCACTGCTACACGATCACTGTTCGTACACATCATGTACCGAACTCCGGAGGCCTCGACGGACCTTACCCGGACTGCACACATTGTTCGTACACATCATGTACCGAACTCCGGAGGCCTCGACGGACCTTACCCGGCTACAACACACACTGTTCGTACACATCATGTACCGAACTCCGGAGGTCTCAACGGACCCTACCCGACTACAGCATCGTTCGTACACATCATGTACCGAACTCCAGAGGTCTCGTCAGACCCTACCGGATCACACACCTTGTCCGTACACGTCATGTACCGGACTCCAGAGGCCTCGTCGGACCCTACGGTTCACACACTTTGTTCGTACACATCATGTACCGAACTCCGCAGGCCTCGTCAGACCCTACCTGGATCACACACACATCGACTCGACACAATTCATAATCATTAAATGTCAAGTCATTCCACATTACGCCGAATGTACAATCAAGCAAGTAAACCAAAACAACACAAACATCATGATCATCACAACGACTCTTAACCAACACAACACACATTCGGTACACAATTCATTGAAGAAACACTTGTACAACCATCTCATATGTACATGAAATCCTGCACAAATGGCACAACGCCTAACACGTATACCAATATATCACTATTATCACAAAGCCTTCAAATTTGGAAAACACAACCAACTCAAAGCGGAACATATTTACGGAGGCAAGCAAAATCGTTATACATATCATACGTAATTACTATTCACAAGATACAAGTCGTATAATAAGATACTTGCCTTAATAACCGCTACCAAACGCTCCGAAGAACACGGTTCGGCCGGAAGCTCGGACCAAGAAGACAACGAAGCGAAAGGGTTCCGACTCGAGTTCTTCACAAGAATTCGACCCTAACAACATATAATCAATAAATCATCGATCATACGAGGAAGAATAATCGTAGAACGCCCGAAAACCCCTCTATGACATTTTACCGGACACCTTCAAGGCGTCGATCAAGAACTCGACCAAAATAACGAATCGATACGATCCAACCATGGAATAACAAGGAAAATGATATAATACATCTAAATAATCATCAATCCATCACACTCCGACGTTAAACCGGATTAAACGGACCCATCGAACAAAATCCCCTAAAATATATTTTAGTAAAACTTGCCTTGATTCGGTCGATTGGAGCAAGTTATGGAAGGATTAATCGATGTTATGAACTTCAAAACTTCATGGATTTAACCCTAACAACATCCCTCCATGATCATCAAATCTCCCCGCGGAAGAGGAAGAAAGCAGTGAGAAAAATGAAGAAAAACCCATTCTTGGGCCTTAAATAGGTGCAGACTCGGCCGTGTCCGCGACACGGTCGTGGCGCGCGATGGCAGCGAGGACTCGGCCGTGTCTGCTAGACACGGTCGCGCCGCTGAGGGCCTACCGATAGTGACATCGCGGCGCTCGGCAATGACTCGGCCGTGTCCTCGAACAGTCGGACCTCTGGCGATCACTTGGCTTATCCGGAAGAGTTCGGCTCGGCCGTGCAGCGACACGGTCGGAGTCTGGCGAGACTTCCGGCTTATCTGGGCCGAAGTGCAGCCGGGCCGTGTCGGACGGCCACGGAGTTCGGCCCGTGATGATCGGCAATAACGAGCGGGTGAGCTAAAACGACCATAACTCTCTCGTCCGGACTCCGATTGACTCACCGTTCGAACCATTGGAAAGCTAACTCGATGCTCTATAATATTGCAAAGATTCAGAATTTTTGGAGTTACCAAAAATTAATGGTGATCCAACAAAGTCCAACTCATACTTAGAAAAGTCGTTTAGTAATCCTGAATTCAACAAAACGACACCGAAACCCGAACCTGAATACGAACCGAAGATACGGTTACGAAGTACTCACAAAGACGAATTTAAGAGCTAGTAGAACACACGATTCCGACCACCCGAAGGCTCGAAATTCGACAACGGAAGGTAATTACCCCAAACTTTGGGAAATTACGAAAATGGCCCAAATGCCCGAAAATCACCATACGACAACGAATAATCAAACCGAAGCTCACAACACGTATAACAACGTTAAATGAACTTACAAAAACCCCAAGCAGCCAGTTTGAGCGATATTCTCAAGTACCGAACTCAAGCGCGGAAAAGTCGCTAAAAAGCACGGAACCCAACAAAGTAGCACCGAAACGAACTCGGATGACAAAAGTGCAGAATTAAATATTCTCCGAATGACGAAACGGTCATGAGAGAGTCGTCAAAACAGACTCCGACCAAAAAAAAAGAAATTTACCGAAAATCGAAAATTGCGGATATTACAGAAAAGAACCCGAATCTGAGAAGAAAAATCATGAACAATCAGTATAAACGGCAAAGAAAAAATATTCCAAATCTAAGTGTGACCCAAATTGCAGTAAGTTATAAATAAAAATCCACAATAATTTGGTCAAATGCATTTACGTCAGAACAACTGCAATTTTTGGGGCTGACACGATTTTTTGGTAGTCACGAAATAACAAGGGGATTTTTTTTAAACCCTCTGCTCGGAATACCCAAAAAAAATGTAAAAACTGGAGAGGCAAAGTTTATGCAAGTATAAAACTAATAAAGAAGCATGTACGCGAAGTTGTTATACCTATCGGAGCAATCCTTCTAAGGAGTCGTAAGCGCCCGCCGAGAAATCCTTTCAATCGCAAGGGGCTGCAATGATCCACAGAGACCAGCCAAATCTGAAATCAGCAAACAAACAAGATTTTTTAGAAATATTAGACCAGCTCAGCCGAACAGCAAACTATACACCAACATAAGAAACAACATTTTTATTTTTACATCATTATCTATGTAAGAAATGAAAGAACTGAAAATAGTCTTTGCCGAATGCCTCAGACAACCAAAAAAAAAAGAAAAGTTTTCGATAACTATTGATGGAAAAACAAAAACCAGACGTCGTTTTTGAAACGTCTGGAACAACCCGAATCACAAATAAATGACCATTTTATATAAGAAGAACAATTGCTAAACGAAACAATACTTATATACGTATCACAATATTTAAACGAACCACGAAGTGGAAACACAAACAAGATACGGCGCAGAAACAGAAAATAACAGCAACAAAAAATCGAGGAGCAACTAAGGGTGGGAGAGAAAACACGAAACACATAAATCTTCAAACCCCACAAACCAAACTTTGCAGCAAATGCAATAAACCCCCAAAAAAGATCGTTCGAGAGGCAAAATAAAGCCGCATCAAAAGAAAGAACCCTCCGCCGATCGAACAATGACAATCCCGCAGCCAAAGAAAGAAGGAGGTGCCAAGTAATGTGTAAGCGACGAAAAAATAAATCATCCACCACTCACCCAGTGAGAACCGAAGCAACGCCTATCCACGAGCGGAAGGAGAATGAACATAAATCGATAAACTGAAACCCTAGATTCAACGACCAAGCAGGAGACCGAAGAGGAAGACAACAGATAAGTGTAGGGAAGACTGTGAAACAAATAAATAAAACTGGAAAGAATGAGAGAGGCGCCGCCCGAGCGGGTGAAGCAGATAGCTCGGTGGAAGAAAAGGAGAGGAGAGAACACGAGGAAGCAGGTGAAGCGCACAGGAGGCGGACGACGGTTTACACTCTTATTACTATATATATATATATATATATATATATATATATATTTACCTCAATATTATTAGTCTAAAAATAAAATAAAATTAAAAAAATATAAAAAAAATAAAAAACGAAAAAAATCAGATTTTTTTTTTAAAATTTTAAAATATTTTATATCTTGTATTTAGTTTAAATAGAATCTTGTAGTGGTAAATTTAGATTGTATTTTTAGTTGTTATTTTTTATTTACAGTATTCTTAGACATTTAGTTTAATTGCAATATTTCGAACTTAAGCCATCAATAATTCAACTTCTTCCATCAAGTTAAATTAAGACAAAAAAATCCGTATATGAATGTTAAGGAATTTCTCGATATTTGTTCTACTTTCCGATTCCAAAAATTTTCTGATGAATCTGTCAAAGATCCGTATATTAAGAAGAAAAAAAATTACAAACCTTTTATTTTATTATGCAAACAATAAAAATAGTTTTTTTATTATTACCAATTTTCGTTTTTGATTTTTTTTAGGTTTTTAAATATATATTTTTTTAGTATTTGCAATTTTTATTAAAATTTTGAAATTTAATTTTAAAAAATAAGTTTCTGTATTTATAAAAAAATTTAAAGTTCAAAAATAAAGATAACAATTTTTTATTACAATTCAACACCTTTATTTTTTGTTCTCTTAAAAAATACCCAATCCCATAGGTGGCAGCCTACGTGGCAGCCATGTCAAGCGCCACGTAGGCGCTGGGACTTAAATTCCCTTCCAGACGCTGGGACTGGAAGGGCTCTGGGGATGAATGAGATTCATCAAATCAAATTCAATAATAGAATATAATCAAATTCATAAATAAAAAAAATTGCAAAATTGAAAAAAAAAGAATTATTTGCGCAATTTCATTTTTAATATAAAAAGTAAAAGGCTTCATTTCAATAGTACTTACTTTTTTTTTGATAACTCAGTTTCTAGGCTTACACCTAACTATGTCTGAGGGTAACAACTCCAGTTTCTCATTACTGCCACCAAGTTAAATCGCGGGATGTGCATGAACTGATCAGTGTCTTGTCGGGTTCTGCTGACATACAACCAGATCCTCCCAAGTAAAGAGAACATGAAGTCCTCCCCCGAATCGAACCCACACGGATGATATTCAGTATGGGGTCCTGTCAAAGACTTAATTAGAGCGTATATGCATCGGGAAAGATTTTTGAAATGGAGGCAAAAGGGATAGAACCCCTGACCTCCACCTCACATGAGTTTTTACACTCATGTGGTGGTCAACTGGGCTAAGCCAGTTGGTTTAGTACTTACTTTATTATATGTGCGACTAATCTAATAACTAAAATTAAGTACATCATATCCGTAAGTTGAAGGTGAGCACGGGACTGTGTAACGCCCCGATTTTCGAGCATGCATTTATTTTATAATTTATAGAAAGCACATGAATGATCTTAAATATCCAACAATTTATTTACAAATTTTATTCCAATTATTAAATAAGGTCAGAATTTCCTTACATGTTAAAATATTTTAGTTCACACTCCAAGCTCGAGTTCAAACTCTCGTATTATTATAATCCAATAATATTTATTTTTATAAATAGCCCGAGTCAAATTTTAAGCGATATTAATCAGTTACCTAAAATATTTTACAAACTAAATAATATTATTATTATTATTATTATTACTATTATTATTATAATAAATCTAACCACTATTTCTATCATTACTATTAATATCATAATTATCATTTAGAATAGTTAAAGTATAATTAGTTTCTTTTCTTAATCCAAGGTTCTTTCTAGTTTTTCAAAACTAGAAATCTCGTTGTACTCAATCCTCTCCTACTCTCCCAATCGATTTAGAGTCCTTATCATGTTCAAATACTTCCCATAAATCCTACATATATAATCAAATTATGACACCAAATCTGCACAATTGAACCTCCTGCAAATCTTCCTCTTCAACTCCAAGTAGAAACACACCGCGGAGAAGAGGAAAAAAAATAGAAAACTGTCGTTCAACGACAACATGAGCCGAGTCGGAAGAACCCCAATTCTCAACCCAGTTTTGAGTTCGCACGACCAGCCTTTTCTTCTCGGCAGTCCGATTCTCAACTAATTTCATCCTCCTGAAATTCTACAATAAAGGTAAACCTTTAAACCTTAAGGTCTTCTATTCGATTTTGAGTATTATCATCGTTTAGTTAGAACAACCCCATTTCAAAACCTTTCGGCATAGACCAGAAACCACGATCGTCATCATCATAGAATCCCCATCCACCAATTTCCCGAATATATACAACGGCCTGATTCCTGCAAACCAGAACCGCGACCCAACACGTATCACATGGCCAGAGCCAGAAACCCTCTTTTAATCCGACCCCAGTCCAGAACCTTCAAACCCGCAGGGAATCAACCATTTTCAGCCCCTCATCTTCGCATCGCCGGCAATAGCCGTGCGATGCCATCGCCGCCGCCACCCAGTTTCGCAGCAACTATGTCCGTCCAATTCAGAGCATGTTTCAGAGAGTGTGTGTGTGTTTTTAGCAGTGTTGATTTTTTTTGGCAGAGAAGTTGAGAGAGAGGGAGAGGATCGACGGGGCAGAGAGAGGTCGGGAGGAAATGGAGAGAAGATGAGAGTGTCGGCCGAGAGTTTAGGGCTAAGGGTTTTTTTATATACCCAACTCTTTTTTTTAGTATTTCAGTTGAGTCCCTCGAATTCCAGAACTTTTGATTTGACCCCAAATCAACTTTCCATTGTATTCAATTTCAGTCCCTCAATTTTTCCAAATTCTTTTAATTTGATCCCAGCCAGTATTTAATATTTAAAATGAGATCTCTTTTGCTCAATTATAAAATAATAATTTATACTAATTTATTCTGGACACTATATTGATATTAAGTTGTAATTATTATTTTAGGAGACGAGGACTTTGTTGGAATATTTATTCCACACATTATTTAATTTATGTTTTGATGATTAAAGTTGCTAAACAACAAAACAACATCGAGGCGAAGCAAAACAACGAAGCAGACGAAGTCGCAAAAAGTTACAATCTGGACTGCATTAGCGCACGCTAAGGCATATTAGTTAGCGCACGCTAACGCGGAGTAAGTTGCATACCAGCCAAGTTTCGAAGTAAGCTGCAGTGAAGAAAAGCTGAACGATAGCGCACGCTACACATAAGTATTAACGCACGCTATCGAGCCACGTTACTGTTGTGGAAGAATTCAAACACAGAATAACGTATGCAATGAAGTCATCATTAGCGCACGCTACACAGTATGATTAGCGCACGCTAAGTTGTTTGAATCTAGTCAATCCGAACGTTGGGAAAAGGAAGTCAAAGTCAAGCATCAAACGGATAGTTTGACAAAGGCAACGGATATATTACGTTAACGCACGCTACTCAATCATGGTTAACGTACGCTAAGTAAGTGAAATAACGTACGTAAGGAAGGAGGCATAACGTACGCTAAAGAAGAAAGCGAAGCTCTTGGGTAATCGAAATATCTAGCGCACGCTACAAAAGAAGGCTAGCGCACGCTAGCAAGTCAAAACAGCCAGCAACGGCTAGTTTATGGAAAATGCCTATAAATACCATCCCTATGGTATTGTTTGAGTACAACAACCTCAAGAAAACGAGATATACATCTGAGAATCATATACTTACATTGTTGTTGTAATATTGAGCTTATATTGTTAGTTTGAGTGTTTATACATTCAACATTATACACGAGAGGTAAAAGAAAAGAATCGATTGGATTCGGTGTTATTAGGATCAAGTATCCGGCATTGTTAGAATCGCAATCGATATCTAAGTGAGGTTTATCTAGTACCCATAGAAAGCTAGAGTGGTTGATTCCTTATCCAATAGAAAAGGAAAAAACGGTTTTACTCGGACCGATAGAAGACGAGCTTGTAACGGTAATCCCTCGACCGATAGAAGAGAGGCATAGAGGTTTTGATCTTAATCCTAAGAAAAAGATACATCGAGAGAGGACGTAGGCTTCGTTAATAGCCGAACCTCTATAAATCCTTGTGTGATTTATTTTCCGCAATTTATTTACGCTTCCGCACAAAACGGCGCAAATATCCGATTTGGTACACAACAATTGGTATCGGAGCGGTTCTCCAATACGCGGCTTAACATCCGAGGAAAAGATCCAAAATGGCGTTTCAAATCTCTCCAGCCGAAGGCCTCGCTCTCAACCGACCACCATTTTTTGATGGCGCAAACTTCATGACTTGTAAGAAGAAGATGTCAATATTCATTCGAGCTTACGACATCGAACTTTGGAAAGTAATTTGTCTTGGTCCAAAAATCCCAATGAATTCCAACGGTACGCTTAAAATTTTTGAAGAATATGACGACTCCGATTGGAAAAACGACCATTTCAATTGTAAGGCAACTCAACTTCTCTATTGTGCCTTAAATCCGGAAGAACACAACCGGATATCATCGTGTGATAGTGCCAAAGAAATTTGGAAAATGCTTGAGGTAACACACGAAGGTACGTCTCAAGTCAAAGAGACGAAGATAAACATGCTCCTTCACGATTATGAATTATTCCAAATGAAGGACGACGAATCCATCTCGATTATGCTCGACCGATTCTCGGTCATTACTAATGGATTAGCATGTTTCGGAAAACCACTTTCGAGTAGTGAGAAAGTAAAGAAAATTCTCCGATCAGTACCTCGAGAATGGGACGGAACGGTTACGGCAATAATGGAATCCAAAGATTTAAATACTCTCGATTTTAGTGCTCTCGTTGGTTCTCTTATCAACTATGAGATTGTCCTAAAATCTCGGAATGCCAAACCGAAACCGAAGGAGAGGTCGATAGCCTTCAAGGCTAAAATGTCGAAAAAGAAAGAAGAAACCCCGGTGGACGAAAGTGACGAAGAAATGGCATATTATGCCAAAAATATTAATAAGTTCCAACACTTATTAAACCGGAGAAAGAAGGACATTCAAGCGGGCGAACCTAAGAAATTCGACAACACTTGTCGATTATGTGGTAAACCAGGCCACTTTGCTAAGAACTGTCGAGTAAAGCAAAAGGAGGTTCTAATCGCAACATGGAGCGACGAAGATCCCGATGAAGATTTTCTTGAACAAAATAATCTCGCTCATGGCCGGAGTTCATTCGGCGATAGCGGCGTCGAAAGCCAAGTAAGTAATTCTAACGACGAACGTTTTGAAGCATTCGAGTTACTACATACGGACTATCAAAATGCTTTAAATGAAATTAAGTCCCTCAAGTCTAAATATAAAACTTTGGAAATTGAAAATTCCAAAATACTTGAAAAAGGGAAATTTGTCGAAATTGATCATTCGAAATGCCTTGAAAATGAAAATATTTTAAAAAATGATCTTTTAAAAGTTCAAGATGAACTAAAAATTTTGACAAAGAAATTTTCGTGCGGCAACGATAAATTTGAACAAATGTTATGTGTTCAAAAATATTCTCTAAATAAAGAGGGGTTAGGATTCAAATCACATTCGAAAAACGAATCCGTCAATTTCAAAATACCCCGATGTGAAAAATGTTTAAAAATCGGGCATCATATTTCCAATTGCAAAAACCCAAGACGGACGATAAAAAAGGATTTGGGTTCCTAAAGGAACAAATGTTTCAAACATCGTCTACGTTTCAAAAGAAAAACCAACTATCGGTTGGATCCCCAAAAATAAATTTTGACAAATGATATTTTACAAAGAGGGAGAAGGAAATAATATTTTCAGGGGGAGTTTATACCCTTATTAATGCATAAATTGGTATCATGCATATTTATATTTCTTTTGGTATTCTTTATATTTTTTTGATGAAGACAAAAAGGGGGAGAAGGAGATGAATTGAGATAAAAATGAGAAAAATCGAAGAAGTCGAAAAGCAACGAAAAGCAAACAAATAGGAGGAGTTGAAAAAATTGAAAAATGAAAAACGAAGGAGTTGAAAAATAAGGGAGATGAAGTCGAAAAAGAAAAGGATTGGAGAAACTAACGAAACGATCAAAGCCGAAAACTTTGATTCGTAGAAATATACATATATTTTTACAGTTATCGATTCAAGGGTTGTTTTGTAATCATCAAAAAGGGGGAGATTGTTGGAATATTTATTCCACACATTATTTAATTTATGTTTTGATGATTAAAGTTGCTAAACAACAAAACAACATCGAGGCGAAGCAAAACAACGAAGCAGACGAAGTCGCAAAAAGTTACAATCTGGACTGCATTAGCGCACGCTAAGGCATATTAGTTAGCGCACGCTAACGCGGAGTAAGTTGCATACCAGCCAAGTTTCGAAGTAAGCTGCAGTGAAGAAAAGCTGAACGATAGCGCACGCTACACATAAGTATTAACGCACGCTATCGAGCCACGTTACTGTTGTGGAAGAATTCAAACACAGAATAACGTATGCAATGAAGTCATCATTAGCGCACGCTACACAGTATGATTAGCGCACGCTAAGTTGTTTGAATCTAGTCAATCCGAACGTTGGGAAAAGGAAGTCAAAGTCAAGCATCAAACGGATAGTTTGACAAAGGCAACGGATATATTACGTTAACGCACGCTACTCAATCATGGTTAACGTACGCTAAGTAAGTGAAATAACGTACGTAAGGAAGGAGGCATAACGTACGCTAAAGAAGAAACGAAGCTCTTTCAAATCGAAATATCTAGCGACGCTACAAAGAAGGCTAGCGCACGCTAGCAAGTCAAACAACCCGAACGGCTAGTTTATGGGAAATGCCTATAAATACCATCCCTATGGTATTGTTTGAGTACAACAACCTCAAGAAAACGAGATATACATCTGAGAATCATATACTTACATTGTTGTTGTAATATTGAGCTTATATTGTTAGTTTGAGTGTTTATACATTCAACATTATACACGAGAGGTAAAAGAAAAGAATCGATTGGATTCGGTGTTATTAGGATCAAGTATCCGGCATTGTTAGAATCGCAATCGATATCTAAGTGAGGTTTATCTAGTACCCATAGAAAGCTAGAGTGGTTGATTCCTTATCCAATAGAAAAGGAAAAAACAGTTTTACTCGGACCGATAGAAGACGAGCTTGTAACGGTAATCCCTCGACCGATAGAAGAGAGGCATAGAGGTTTTGATCTTAATCCTAAGAAAAAGATACATCGAGAGAGGACGTAGGCTTCGTTAATAGCCGAACCTCTATAAATCCTTGTGTGATTTATTTTCCGCAATTTATTTACGCTTCCGCACAAAACGGCGCAAATATCCGATTTGGTACACAACAGACTTGGAGCCTAGGACTTGAACTGCATTCGCATCTCAATTTTCAATGATCATCATCGTATTTCGAGGTGGGAATTTTACGCTTGTTTTATTTAATGCATGATGTTACTTGTATATATGCGTGTTCCTTGCGAAATATTTATATGCTCAAAGTTTGTATATTATTTACGTTGTAGCCTCCAATGAGTAGTAGGCATAATATGCTCAAAGTTTGCATATTATTTTCGTTGTAGCCTCCAATGAGTAGTAGGCATAATGTGCTCAAAGTTTGCATATTTTTACGTTGTAGCCTCCAATGAGTAGTAGGCAGTATGCACAAAGTTTGCATATTAATGGCCCCCGGGCAATCACCAGGTTCAGGCATGTCATAGCTACTTGGCAACATGTATGTATTTAAATTTAACAAAGAGTTCTCTCCTCACTGAGCGAGTTCAAAGCTCACCCCATTATTTAAACCTTTCAGGTTGAGGAGTCTGACGTGGCGGACAAAGGCGTGGTGTGATAATCTATTTATCATCTTTTTCATTTATTTCGTTCAATTTAAAATTTTTAAAATTTGGCTTCAATGTCATGGTTGGATATTATGGATGTTTTGAAATGTTGGAAATTTATTTTATATTTACTTGCGAAGTGGTTCACTTTATTTCAATTTCCGCTGCAATTATTCAAGTATTTTTCTTAAGGGTATTTAATCTCCCTTGAAATTATATAAAAAATGACATTTTGAAAAGTGGTCGCTACATAAGTGGTATCGGAGCGGGTCTACGGTTCTATATACTCGTTAAAATAATTTCTTTTTCAAACTAAATTTTCCTTTTTTCGCAAGTAGTTAAAACTTTAATGGCAGCTATAATTATTATCATCCACCGTCGCTGCTCCACGTCAACTCCAAGGTACATATTTCAAGTTATGTTTATGTTGTAATCGTAACAAAATTTTACGGTGATGAGATTCAACTCATTTTTGAATCATGTTGCCATACCAAGTTTATATTTTAGAGATGATATGCTATTGAGATTCAATAATAAATGTTGGACATGTATGCGCTTTCTTATAAATTTATAAACACATGTAGATGCGTTAGTATAACACTTCTAGAATGTCTATTGAGAGCAGTTAACCCTTAGACACGATGTGTACTTTTATTTCGATCTTATGAGGAGATTCCAAAGAAGTTATTGGCTATAATGCACCTTAGGACCATGACAACTCATGGATGTGGACGCCCAGCTCGAAATCTCGGTGGTCAGAATGCCAACCCTGGTGCTGGAGCTGGTGGTGATGGTAACGGAGGTCAAGGTAACCACAATAATAATGGGCCAGCTCTTACCCAGACACAAGTTTTGAAACAGTTCCGACGTTTCACACCACCATCATTCAATGGTCGAGAAGGACCAGCCTTTGTTGATGAATGGTTGATGTCGCTGGAGCGTACCCTTGAGCTTATTTTGTGCCCAGTATCAAATGGTAAAGTATGTTGGACGCTGGTGGATGAGCAATTGGCATTTGAGGCCGGCAGCCAAGCGTGCTGCATTAACTTGGGATCAGTTCAAAGAAATAGTGATGTAACAGTACTATCCACAGCACTACCGAGAGAATATGGAGAGAGATTTCTGGAACCTTGAGCAAGGGAGCTTATCAGTTGAAGAATATGAGAGAAAATTCAACCAAATCAGCTTCTTTGTGGAGAACGTGGTGGATACTGACCACAAGAGGGCACTTAAGTTCCGGAGTGGTTTACGCCCGAGTATTCGTCACATTGTGGCTGGTCATGGGGTGCTACCGTATACCGAGACAGTGTTTCGAGCTAAAGAGGTTGAAGCTAGTCAGGACTTGAGTCCTCAACCAGCTGCTAAGTCATCTTCTGGGAAGAGAGGTTGGAATGGGAATCATCTAAGTCGGTGGCTTCCAATAAATAGAAGAAGTTAGATGAGAAATCTGGACTGGGTGCGCCGATCACTAGGCCTGCATGCCCAAAGTGTGGTAAGAATCATGGCAGGGAGTGTTTGTATAGAAAGGGTGTCTGCTATAATTGCGGGAAGCCAGGTCACACAAGCCGACATTGTCCGCAATCTAAGGGCAAAGGACAAGCATCGGGAGGTCAAGCTCGGGTCTACTCAATGAATCAGGATGATAATAGTCCCGACACAGTATCAGGTATGCTTATGATCTCTAATGCCTACTTTCGCTTTGTTTGACACTGGTGCCACACACTCTTTTATGCCTGCAAAGTTTTATCATGCCATTGGTCATAGAAGCGTTAAAACTGTCGAGTCTCTTGAGGTTAGCTTACCGTCAGGAAATACGATCCTCACTAACAGAATGATTGACGAGAGTATTGAGATAAGAGGTAGGGAATTTGATGCTAGCCTGTATTTGATTAGCTTGATGGATTTTGATGTGATCCTTGGTATGGACTGGCTCGATAGACACGATGCCGATATAAGCTGCCGTGAGAAGAAGGTGACATTGAGGTGTTTCGAAGGCGAGTCGATCACCTTTTATGGTACTAAGAGTAGAGCAGTACCAAGAGTAATCACAGCCATGAAAGCACTAAGAAGTCTAAGGAAGGAGAAATGTCAGGGTTACTTGGTGAGTTTGGTCGACACTCATACTAGTGAGGTGTCCCCTACGGACGTACCTATAGTACGGGAGTTTTTGGCTATGTTTCCAGAAGATATGCCGGGAGTCCCATCTGACCGACAAGTGGACTTTAGTATTGATTTGGTCCCTGGAGCGGCCCCAACACCCAAAGCGCCATATAGAATGGCTCCGAAGGAACTTCAAGAATTGAAAGTCCAAATTCAAGAGTTGCTGGAGCTCGGATTTGTTTGTCCTAGTGTGTCACCATGGGGTGCACCAGTGCTATTTGTAAGGAAGAAGGATTGGTCACTTCGGATGTGTATTGATTACAGGGAGCTGAATCGACTCACGGTGAAAAACAAGTACCCATTACCGAGAATCGAGGATCTATTTGATCAACTGAGGGGATCCAGAACTTTTTCGAAGATCGATTTGAGGTCGGGGTACCATCAACTGAAGATTAGGGAGTGTGACATTCCCAAGACGGCTTTCAGGACCCGTTATGGGCATTTTGAATTTGTAGCGATGCCATTTGGTCTGAGTAATGCACCTGCAGTATTTATAGATTTTATGAACAGGGTGTTCCAACCTTACTTGGATAAATTTGTGATCGTTTTCATAGATGACATTTTGGTGTATTCTAAGGACAATGAACAACACCAAGAGCATTTGAGGATTACATTGGAGACACTTCGCAAGGAGAAGTTGTATGTCAAGTTCAAGAAATGTGAGTTTTGGTTAAACAGAGTTGGATTTCTTGGACATGTGGTGACTTCTAAAGGAATTGAGGTAGATCCCGACAAGGTTATAGCGATGAGTAGTTGGGGAGTACCCAAGAATGCGAGCGAAGTTCGTAGCTTCCTGGACTTTGATGAGTCGATTTTTGATCGTCTCATTCTGTTCTATCGAGTCGCACTTTCATTTGTTTTCGAGTGTTTTTGCCCTTTTTACGCGTGGTATGTTGTGTTTTTGTTTTGTAGGTATCCGGACGAAGATTGTGGTGAAATATGCACTTTTATGGCCAATGTTGGAGTTTATGACGATCAAGAGCGCGAACGGGGCCTAAAACGATGAAAGATTTAAGCAGTATCGGCCGAATCTCCTAAATACCAGAATCTCCACTCCGAATTGAGATGTATTCTCCTTTGATATAAATTCCTCGTGAAATTAGCTTCGAAACGGTATATCATATGCTAAAATCGAGGTGAATTGATACAAGAACGAAGGATCATGCGAAGAAGACCAAAACCGGACTAAGTGCACTGTGCAACCGGACTAGGTTGCCGGACTAAGGCTGCGACATGCGCTCGGCGCATCAGTAACTCGGCCGTGCCATGGGACACGTCCGGTCTCATTCCAGAAGAACGGTACTTCCGGATGAGAAGGACTCGACCGTGCCTTTTGGGACACGGCCGAGTCGCTTCGGCCATTTCGCCTATCCCGCACAAGACAACACGGCCGTGCCATGGGACACGGCCGAGCCTCTCGGCAGACTACTTTTTGATAATTCAGCTTGTGCGACACTGGCCGTGTCCCAGACACGGCCGTGCCACTTTTTATTTCATGTCACTTTCCTTGACATCTTTTGCATATTTTAAGCCTTTTGTCTTGATTTTTGGCTATAAAACAAAGTGGAGTGACCCCTTGAGAGATGTACTTGTCTTGTGAAGAAGATATTTTGTGGAAAAACACAAGATTAGGGAGGAAAACACCAAAAGAGTGGGAAAGAAAGAGATTTTCATCATCTTCCTTGTGTGTTCTTGGAGTGAGAAAAATACTTGAGTGAGATATAATAATTCCTTGTATAAATTTGTTGTGAGTTCTTGTAAGAAGATCATCAAACCTTCATCGGGAATTCGATTTCGGCATTTACAAGGGAAGTTTTTACCATGTTTTGTTCTTCAATTTCCATTATTATTGTTGAATTAATCATGTGTGGCTAAACACTTCATATGGGTTTTTAGATATAGCCACACACATGTTTTTGATTGTTAGTTCCTTTTGATTTTCGGATAAAGTTTGGGATTATTCCTCTTGTTCGTTCTTCGTTTAAGAACTTTTGAATTAGATCATCAAACCTTTTTCATTGTTGTTATTATTATTCGAATTGAGGGTTTTTATCGGTGTTCGCCATCAAACGACCCGAAAGAAGCGATTGTGAATGTTCTCGGGCTTTTTTCGCGATCTTTTAACGATTTACCTCATCAAAAGTAGTCGGTTAATTGATTGTTAGCTAGGGTTTCGTCCCCATCAAAAGAGTATCCCTTAATTTTCGTTGAGAACAATCGTGATTTTAGAATTTCCGCCATCAAACGGATTTCTTTTAATCGTGAGCAATCGATAATTCCTAACCTTATTTATTTGAGTATCGGAACTAATAATTGATTACATGTGTGTCGGTGACTCTAAATTCCCATATTAATCTCATTATTGTTATCTCTCATTTATCCGACCATCAAATTGGTGTTGCTATCACTTAGTTCAATTTAAATTTTGTGCATTAGTAATTGCAATCATAATCAACGAATGATGTATTTTAATTTAATTTATTTTTGTTCATTCGACTATTTGCCGAACATCATCGAATTTTAAACCGTTTCCAATTCCTCGTGAGATCGAACTCGGAGTTACTTGCCGCTCACTACAAGAGCGATTCGTACACTTGCGAGTATTTAATTTGAATCCATCAAGTTTTTGGCGCCGTTCTTGCGGAATTGACGTTTAATTTTTGATCTTGTTTTAATAATAGTTGAATTGTTTTTCTTGATTATTTTTCCGTTTTCATTATTTTCGATAAAGTCTAAAAATTCGCTCTAATTTCTCTTGTTTATGCTTGGTAGGAGATCGTTGGGAAACCCGATTCTTCCACCCATAGATGAGGTTCAAAGAATTAGAGCACCAAAAATAATAGCGCAATCATCAATGGAAAACGACGAGAATAACCCGGATCTTGAAGAGCACCAATTTCTTGAGAGAGAAAACATTCACAACCAAGGTTTCCGAGATATGATAATGTTGGGCGCAATCAAGGGATACCGGAAGCTCAACAAGGGAGGTACTTTTATCCGAGACAACCACCCGTCGGAATGCAATATGGAGCGAATTATTATCCCGGACCTCAATATGGGATGGAAGCGAACTATAACATGCCGCAACAACCTCCGGTCGAACATCTTATGAGGGACTATGCAAAGCCCGTAGTGAACACCGCCATTTCATGCATCCAATTAGCACCGGCCGCAAGGAACTACCACATAAGCGGATTTCACATCGAGCAATTGCCCTCATTTCACGGATTAGCACGAGAGGATCCGTTATCATTCATCCGAGATTTCTATGTGGCGATTGATAACTTCCCATTGAATGGGTTGAGCGAGGATCAACTACGAATGAAGTGTTTCCCTTATACACTCAAGGACGGGGCGAAACAATGGTTGATGACTTTGGCGCCCGGATCGCTAAGAACATGGGATGAAGTTTACGATAAATTCATTACCAAGTACTTCTCCCATTCAAAGACGACGCAATTGAGAACTCAAATCTCAACATTCGGACAACAAGACGGAGAGGCATTTCATGAAGCATGGGACCGATTCAAGATGCTCCTCATTCAATGCCCACACCATCACTATCCGCTTCAACTACTTAATCAATTCTTCTATGATGGGTTGACACAATATTGCCAAGGAGCGGTAGATAATGCCGCCGGTGGTTCGTTTTGGGGGTTAACGGAGAGACAAGCTTATGACGTATTTGAATTATTGGGGGCTAATTCTCAACAAAAAAATGTGCGTGTTCATAGAGGAGTTGTGAACCAAGTAAGCGAGAAGGACGAGATGCAATCTAAAGTCGATGAGTTAATGAAGGAACTAAGACAACTCAAGATTCAAAATAAATCTTCGAGCTCACGAGTTTGCGAAATTTGTTGGGGACCCGGACATCATGCTAATTCTTGCCCTTATATTTTTCCGGGAGAACAAACCGAACAAGTTAATTGGGCTATGGGACAAAGCACGGGAAGGCCCGAGTGGGAGGAGAGGAGGAATAATTATGGCGGAAACGCAAGAAATGCACCTCTCCCAAATACTTATCATCCGATGGCATACGACGCAAATGTCCAAACTCAATACAACGGAGGAAACCGAGCCCAACAACCAACGCGAAGTGAACCACCTCCACAACAAAGGAACTCTCTTGAGGAGAGTATTGCGGCATTCATTAAGGAGGGCAAGGAAAACCGAGTGGAGAACAATAAAAGGTTCGAATCTTTAGAAGCTTCGATGAAGAAAATGGAGATTCAAATTGGGCAACTTGCTACCGAGGCATGCAACAAGAAAGCGGGTAAACTACCAAGTCAACCCGAGCAAGTTCAAGCTATTACCACCATCCGAAGTGGTAAAGTGATAAATAAAGAGATAATTTCCGAAGCGAAAGAGAAGGGCGGTGAGAAAGAAGAATTGCCGAGTCAATCGGAGAAATCTATGGTGATTGAAGAGGATGAGTCGAACGATGAAGAAATCCGAGTAACTGCTACCCAATCTTGCGAGACTCAAATTCCTTGGGACAAATCTAAAGATCCAATCGAGAAGCCATTGAAGAGAATAAGAGCAAAACGATCAACTCAATGCATCAAAAGGAGGACCTAGAAAGCTTTGATATGGAAGTCCTTTTCGTGGAGAAAGAAGTTCCCGTTGTGAACTTAGGAGCGAGTATTAATTTAACACAAAAATCAATATACTCGCCACTAGATTTGGGGGAGGTGATAGCCCCGATGGATTTTGTGATACCAAACATAGAAGAAACATCACCAACAAAAATCACGTCACTTACGATGATACTGAAAATTGAAATGGTGACAAAAGCGCTCACAATGGAAATCCATGGAACCACTCTCCACATCCTTACAAAGGAAAACGAGCGAAGAATGACGAGCTATATGATTGGACCTAGCACATTTCCATTTAATCCCGGATAGAAGAATCCAAAGAAGTCGAGCTAAAGACTATAAAAAAGCGCTGCTTGGGAGGCAACCCAAGGGAGTTTTAATTTTTTTTATTATTATTATTGCATTAATTTTGTTTTTGTCTATGGCGTGTGTAGGTAATCTAATAAAGGAGGTATTTATGGGAGGGAGAAGCCTAGCTTATTGAAAGTTGAGACGCGAGCACAAAGGATGGTACCACACTTCTTAATCCGGTAGTTTTATTTTCTTTCTTTTTAATTTGCATTTTCGCATTTTTCCTGACTTAATCTTTACGCAGGGATAAGCAAAGGTTTAGGTTTGGGGTGCAACTTCTTCGATTTTTATTTGTTTTTTTGTGTGCGTGATGTTTGTTTCCTTTCTTTATTTTTTTCTTGCGTGATGTCGTAGTTGGATTGCAATAACCTTGTTAACTGTTGGGTATATGGATGATTAATCGTGTTTGTGTTTGGCTCGTAGAGTTTAATAAATCTAATTGATTGCTTGACCTTGCGTGTGAATATATAGTTTTTGGTTACTTGATTTGACGTGTAAGGAATGAGTATGGTAGTCCAAAAGCCGTGAGTCCTTGTGCCTAATTAAACCGTTCACTTTTAGCGGTGAAATTCTTTCATGAGTGATTTCTCTTCTTATGGATTGTATTCTTTAGAACTTGCATGATTCTGTCGGATGACGTGTTGATATTTACATACACGAGGAATGATTAGGGCTGCCCATTTTTTGTCTTGAACCTACTTATCTAAAAATATCCACCAATTCATATCAATATCCTTTGCTAGCCTCGTTAAGCCTTTAGCCGTAATTTTGTTCGAAAAACCCGCATCTTATTGCTCCATGTCCAAAAGCCATAACTTACCCAAGTATTGGTCCACGTAAGAGCACGAGAGGGTATATTTGAAAAACAAAGGTGTGCAAAGTTTGTGGTGTATAGAGGCAAAAATCTTCTCTCCCGTTCCCCTGAAAATAATAAGCCCCACAAAAAAAAAAAAAAAAAAGGGTGATCCTAATAATAATAGTGGGATATAAAAAAAATAGGGGAGGAGAGGAGTGAGCCTAAGAAAAACAAAAGGGAAGTCGTTGGGTTGTGAGAAATAGGCCAATATCATAAGAATTACACTTAACAAGGCCTAGAGAAAAAAAGAGGGAGATATATATACGGGAGAATTGAAGTAGAATGATCGATCTTACTTTGAGTTTTTATTTCATATATATGAGGATCGTATATGCTCTACTTGGACTGAACTTGTAACTACTAGCCAAATTTTCCCAACCTGAGCCACAGCCCTGTTACAACCAAAAGTAAGACCCTATGACTCATGTTTTGTGAATATTGATGCGTTTGATGAAGAGAAGAAGTGCAAGCATATAGTAGAACTTTCCATTTGAATCGAGTTGAGCGTATTGACCTATCTAAACACTTGAGAGATGAGTGAATCGATATAATTCAGTGAGGGATTATTAAGACTTGTTTTCTTGCATGTTCGATCTAGTGCCATTGCTTTCCACTCATTTGTGAGTTTAGGCTTCCATGATGAATTACGAGACTTTACGATACTTTTACATCCCCGGTTGATTGAATGTATACACGATGATTAACTTGATTATTCAATCCTTCTCATTTTCTTTGTCGTGTGTTTTATTTATTTTTGCTTGGGGACAAGCAAAGTTTAGGTTTGGGGGGATTTGATGATTCGATTTTTGATCGTCTCATTCTGTTCTATCGAGTCGCACTTTCATTTGTTTTCGAGTGTTTTTGCCCTTTTTACGCGTGGTATGTTGTGTTTTTGTTTTGTAGGTATCCGGACGAAGATTGTGGTGAAATATGCACTTTTATGGCCAATGTTGGAGTTTATGACGATCAAGAGGGCGTTCGGGGCGTATATCGACGAAAGATTTATGAAATTTCGGTCGAATCTGCTAAATACCAGAATCTCAACTCCTAATTGAGATGTTTTCTCCTTTGATATAAATTCCTCGTGAAATTAGCTTGAACGGTATATCATATGCTAAAATCCGAGGTGAATTGATACAAGAACGAAGGATCATGCGAAGAAGACCAAAACCGGACTAATTTGCACGAACAGCGGACTAAGGCCGCCGGACTAGGCTGCGACATGCGCTCGGCTGCATCAGGTAACTCGGCCGTGCCATGGGACACGTCCGGGTCTCATTCCAGCAAGAACGGTACTTTCCGGATGAGAAGGACTCGACCGTGCCTTTTGGGACACGGCCGAGTCGCTTTCGGCCATTTCGCCTATCCCGCACAGTACAACACGGCCGTGCCATGGGACACGGCCGAGCCTCTCGACAGACTACTTTTTGATAATTCAGCGCAGCGCGACACGGCCGTGTCCCAGGACACGGGCCGTGCCACTTTTTATTTCATGTCACTTTCCTTGACATCTTTTGCATATTTTAAGCCTTTTGTCTTGATTTTTTGGCTATAAAACAAAGTGGAGTGACCCCTTGAGAGATGTACTTGTCTTGTGAAGAAGATATTTTGTGGAAAAACACAAGATTAGGGGAGGAAAACACCAAAAGAGTGGGAAAGAAAGAGATTTTCATCATCTTCCTTGTGTGTTCTTGGAGTGAGAAAAATACTTGAGTGAGATATAATAATTCCTTGTATAAATTTGTTGTGAGTTCTTGTAAGAAGATCATCAAACCTTCATCGGGAATTCGATTTCGGCATTTACAAGGGAAGTTTTTACCATGTTTTGTTCTTCAATTTCCATTATTATTGTTGAATTAATCATGTGTGGCTAAACACTTCATATGGGTTTTTAGATATAGCCACACACATGTTTTTGATTGTTAGTTCCTTTTGATTTTCCGGATAAAGTTTGGGATTATTCCTCTTGTTCGTTCTTCGTTTAAGAACTTTTGAATTAGATCATCAAACCTTTTTCATTGTTGTTATTATTATTCGAATTGAGGGTTTTTATCGGTGTTCGCCATCAAACGACCCGAAAGAAACGATTGTGAATGTTCTCGGGCTTTTTCGCGCGATCTTTTAACGATTTACCTCATCAAAAGTAGTCGGTTAATTGATTGTTAGCTAGGGTTTCGTCCCCATCAAAAGAGTATCCCTTAATTTTCGTTGAGAACAATCGTGATTTTAGAATTTCCGCCATCAAACGGATTTCTTTTAATCGTGAGCAATCGATAATTCCTAACCTTATTTATTTGAGTATCGGAACTAATAATTGATTACATGTGTGTCGGTGACTCTAAATTCCCATATTAATCTCATTATTGTTATCTCTCATTTATCCGACCATCAAATTGGTGTTGCTATCACTTAGTTCAATTTAAATTTTGTGCATTAGTAATTGCAATCATAATCAACGAATGATGTATTTTAATTTAATTTATTTTTGTTCATTCGACTATTTGCCGAACATCATCGAATTTTAAACCGTTTCCAATTCCTCGTGAGATCGACCTCGGAGTTACTTGCCGCTCACTACAAGAGCGATTCGTACACTTGCGAGTATTTAATTTGAATCCATCAGACTTAGCTGGCTATTATTGAAGATTTATCGAAGGATTTTAAAAAATCGCCACTCCTATGACCCAATTAACAAGGAAGGGTGTGAGGTTTGAATGGAGTGAGAGGTGCGAGGAAAGTTTTCAATAATTGAAAAGGAGACTAACCTCGGCACTAGTATTAACGATTCCTGATCCGACAGAAGACTTTGTTATTTATAGTGATGCCTCAAAGTAGGGTTTGAGTTGTGTTCTGATGCAACATGGTAAAGTAGTAGCATATGCATCGAGACAACTTAAACCACATGAGTTGAACTATCCAACGCATGATCTGGAGTTGGCTGCTGTAGTACATGCGCTGAAGATTTGGCATCACTATCTCAACGGGGGGGGGGGGGGGGGAGTGTGAGATATACACGGACCATAAAAGTCTAAAGTATCTTTTCACAAAGAAGGATCTTAATATGAGGCAAAGGAGATGGTTAGAATTAGTGAAGGACTATGATTGTACTATTCATTACCATACGGGTAAGGCTAATGTGGTAGCTGATGCCTTGAGTTGGAAGACTAGAGGCGAGTTAGCTTGATTGACCGATCAGGAGAGTTTGATAAAGGAGTTCTCCCAGTTGAGGATTGAGTTAGTTGAGTCTTCAAAACGTTCAAAAGCAATCTTATCATCTTTGGTCTTGCAACCAAACTTGAGGGATAAGATTAAGGAGGCTCAACCACGTGATAAGTTCTTGTGTAAGATGAAAGATCGAGCACAAGATGAGAGTATTGAGAATTTTGTCATTGCCGCAGACGACGTTTTGACTTACGATGGGAGGTTGTGTGTTCCTAAGGACCCATCCCTTAGGAGGAAAATCCTTTAAGAAGCTCACAATGCACCATACTCCACTCACCCGGGAGGTACAAAGATGTACCACGACCTGAAGAAGTACTTTTGGTGGATAGGAATGAAACAGGACATTAGTGTATTTGTGGAGAGGTGTATGATATGTCAGCAGGTGAAGGCAGAACACCAACGGCCAGGAGGTTTACTTCTGTAATACCCGAGATCTTTGTTCCGGATTTGTTGAGTTTTCTAGGTTTTATCGGATTGTTTTGGTCCACATCGTTGGAATGTTGTGCCGTGTATGGCTGTGTCATGAGTTCACACGTGTTTAATTTCCGTTCCAAATCATTTCATGAGTTTTTGACCCATTTCAATGTAGCGCACGCTATCATTTGTGGTGTAGCGCACGCTACTGTGCTATTGTTAGCGCACGCTACCGGGCATGTAGCGCACGCTAACTGGCAGTCCAGAGGTAGTCCAGGAGCTACTGGACTGGGACTGGGGTCTCGTTAGCGCACGCTAAGGTTGATAGCTAGCGCACGCTATCAACTGATTAGCGCACGCTAATCATTATTCCTAGCGCACGCTACCTGGTAGGTGCAGATCTGTCCAAGGGCTACTGGACTGGTTTCGTGTCCCATTAGTGCACGCTACAATTATTTGGCTAGCGCACACTAACCATTATAGGCCAAGTATTCTGAGGCGTTGACCTCGTTAGCGCGCGCTAATGCTGTCTGGTTAGCGCACGCTAATAACTGTCCAGTATAAATACTGGACAGCAGGCTTCACTTCGTCATTTTCTCACTTCTCTTCATCTATTTCCGTCGGGAGCGAGTTCCAAGGGAGAATTTGGGTAATCTTCATCATCAAGCTTCGTCTTGGAGTGGATTTGTAGGTGTTTAACAAAATTTAATCATCTCCCTTGCTCAAATCAAGGTATTCTTTTCTTAGAACCCTAGTTTCTTGAATTTGGGGGTTTTCCTTGGTTTTGATGATTTTTACCCAATCTTATCCGATTGGTTGAGTATTATTGAGTGTCTTGGCTGTGGCTTTTGGTTCGACAACTCATTTATTGATTTTGTATCACCCGGAATAATGATTCTTGATCTCCTTGAGAACACTTAGATCCTTGTTGTTCTTAGTGTTGATTTGGATTCCGATTAGTTTGTTGATTCGTGATGGTATTGTTCTCGTAGTATTTGGGGTATTGTCGAGATTCTTGATCGTTATTTGGAATCCCGGGGGCTGCTCGAACCCATCCGTTCGACGTTCAATTGCTCGTGGTTTTGAGGCAAGTATCTTGCTCATACACTTCGTGTTTCGTAGACATAATAAATTGGTGATTGTCTATGTGTGAAAATTGAATGTTATTTAGCTTTCAAGAGAATCAATATATATATATATATAAGTATATATTCCCGATAAAGGTCTTCTTCAAATTAACTTGAGTGTTCAAGAACGAATGCGTCATTCTGAGAATGGGTATTAGTATTGTATGTTGTGCCCGGTTTTCGTGTGGTACTGTTAGATGACTGTCATCATGATGATGTGTGATGTTGTGTGTTTTTCCATTGGGTTTTTCACTCGGGGATGTCTCAAGGAGGCTCCGAGGTCCGTGGCTTACTAGCACGGGATGCGAATAACCCTTGGGAGGATGTCGATGTGAATATTTGGGTCTTGGACCCTGTGATTTGTGATTGGAATTTTATTTTGGAAATAACCTTGGGTTGTGTCCCAAAATGGGTTCCGGAAGGCTGTGAATTCTTTAAAACATTTTACTAGTTGTTTACCTCGTTTCATTCCTACCTTTCATAGTTTGTAGATTATATTGTTAATCTTGCTTGTGTCCGATTGGGGAGGCTATTCTGGTGAGTACTCTGAGTATATGGTTTATAGTCCTTTGCATTGGAAGTCGGATATTACTTCTGAGTGTAAGAGTTATATTCGTTCACTCCGAGAGGGCCTGACGGGGCCGAGGAGGGTTCCGCTTATGACGGTTCCGCGAACATTTGGGTTAGCCACTCCGAGAGGGCCCGACAGGGTCGAGGAGGGGTTCGCGTATTGTCGGATCCACGGTTAACCCGAAGTATTTTTAGCCTTGTGGCTTGATGCATTTTTGTGATATGTCCGGAGTATCACGATGTTTTGACTTGCCATAATGCTTGGGATGTAATACATATTTATCAGAGGTGCTTGGACTAGAATGGCTTATGGATGATGTGTTGTGTGTAATTGGTCCTCAGTTGTGAATTGATGTATGGCTATAGATTTTGTGATTATTTTCCAATCAAAAACTCCCGGGATTCGGAGTTGTTTTCAAAGTGCTTACTTGTTCAATTCTACTTTCAAGACTTGAACTATTTTAACTAAATGAAACATCTCGGGGAGTCTTTCTAAATTAATCAAGTTATTGTATTCCCAGAATATGATATGTATGGCTTGAATTTATATTTTATACTTGCACTAGCAAAACAGTGGACTTTTGCTAACCCCTGAGTATTCGGGGGGTGGATGTCTGTATTACGTCCAGGTATTTGCAGGTTGCTGGGGAGTGAATCACAGGATCGATACGAAGGATGATGGAAGACGACGATACTAATCACATGAAGACCAGTCGTTGAGTATTCTGGTAGAGTCTTGTTGTTTGTCTCTCTGTTGTATTGTTCTCCCATTTTATGGGGATGTTGATGTGTTCCGACCCCTGCGCGGGTACGAATTATGAGAATCGGTTATGTTTGTTTGATATGTTGTGTTGTGGCAAAGACCAAATTGGTCTAGTGGTTCGACTTTAGCGTGTTGGCATGTATGGTTTATCGTATTTATCTGTATTTAGCCTGGTAGATCCTCACCAAGAGGGTCTGCGGCGCTGTAATATTCCCAATCGGTTTGGGGGTGTTACAACTTCAACCGTTGGAAATCCCAGAATGGAAATGGGAGCATATCACAATATATTTTGTAGTTCGTCTGCCACGAACCGTGAGGAAGAACGGTGCTATCTGGGTGATAGTAGATCATTTGACGAAGTCAGCTCATTTTCTACCTGTGAGGATGACTTACAGTATGGAACAATATGCGAAGATTTATATTCGGGAGATTGTGAGGTTACATGGTGTTCCAGTGTCGATCATCTAGGATAGAGATCCGCGATTTACGTCAAAATTTTGGAAGAGTCATTAGAGTGCGTTGGGTACTAAGTTGAATTTCAGTACTGCATATCGTCCGCAGACCGATGGTCAATCTGAACGGACTACCAAAACACTCGAAGATTTGTTGAGGGCGTGTGTTCTTGATACTGGTAAGAATTGGGAAAATATTTTGCCGTTAGTAGAGTTTTCTATAACAATAGTTACGAAGCAACTATACAAATGGACCGTACGAGGCTCTCTACGGAAGGAAATTTCGATTGCCTCTTTATTGGAGTGAGGTTGGAGAAGGAAAAATTTTGGGTCCAGAATTGATCGGACAGACTGTAGATAAGATAGCCAAAATCAGAAGTAGGATTAAGACTGTCCAAGATCGGCAGAAGTCTTATGCTGATAAGCGAAAGAAAGATATCCAATTTGAGATTGGAGAAAAGGTGTTCTTGAAGGTAGCGCCGATGAAAGGAGTGATACGATTCGGTAAAAAGGGAAAGCTACAGCCTCATTATATCGGACCTTTTGAGATTTTGGGTCGTGTTGGTGACCTTGCTTATACTTTGGCATTGCCGTTGGAATTATCGGGAGTGCACAATGTCTTTCACGTCTCCATGCTGAGAAAATACGTATATGATCATGGTCATGTATGCAATTTCAAAGAGTTGCCCGTAGCCAAGAACCTGACTTATGAGGAAGTACCTACAGCTGTTTTGGAGCGTAAGATACATCGGTTACGAAACAGAGAGGTTAAATAGGTAAAATTTCAGTGGAGCCGTCATGGACCGAACGAAGCGACTTGGGAACGTGAAGAAGCGATCCGTTCTAAGTATCCGACGTTCGCCATTGGAGGTACATGATTTAATTTTCGAGGACGAAAATTCATTTAAGAGGGGTAGGTTGTAACACCCCGATTTTCGAGCATGCATTTATTTTATAATTTATAGAAAGCACATGAATGATTTTAAATGTCCAACAATTTATTTACAAATTTTATTCCAATTATTAAATAAAGTCAGAATTTCCTTATTTGCATATCTTGTTAAAATATTTTAGTTCACACTCCAAGCTCGAGTCCAAACTCTCGTATTATTATAATCCAATAATGTTTATTTTTATAAATAGCCCGAGTCAAATTTTAAGCGATATTAATCAGTTACCCAAAAGATTTTATAGACTAAATAATAATAATAATAATATAATAAATCTAACCACCATTTCTATCATTACTATTAATATCATAATTATCATTTAGAATAGTTAAAGTATAATTAATTGGTTTTCTTTACCCACGGTTCTTTCTAGTTTTTCAAAACTAGAAATCTCTTTGTACTCAATCCTCTCCTACTCTCCCAATCGATTTAGAGTCCTTATCATGTTCAAACACTTCCCACAAATCCTACATATATAATCAAATTATGACACCAAATCTGCACAATTGAACCTCCTGCAAATCTTCCCCTTCAACTCCAAGGTAGAAACACATCGCAGAGAAAAGGAAAAAAAGAAAAGAAAACTGCCGTTCAACGAAAACAGGAGCCGAGTCGGAAGAACCCCAATTCTCAACCCAATTTTGAGTTCGCACGACCAGCCTTTTCTTCTCGGCAGTCCGATTCTCAACCAATTTCATCCTCCTAAAATTCTACAGTAAAGGTAAACCTTTAAACCTTAAGGTCTTCTATTCGATTTTGAGTATTATCATCTTTTAGTTAGACCAACCCCGTTTCAAAACCTTTCGACATAGACCAGAAACAACGATCGTCTTCATAACAGAATCCCCATCCACCAATTTCCCGAATATATACAATGACCTGATTCGTGCAAACCAGAACCGCGACCCAACCCGTATCACATGGCCAGAGCCAGAAACCCTCTTTTAATCCGACCCGAGTCCAGAATCTTCAAACCCGCAGGGAATTAACCCTTTTCAGCCCCTCACATTCGCATCGCCGGCAACAGCCATGCGCTGCCATCGCCGCCGCCGCCCAGTTTCGCAGCAACTATGTTCGTCCAATTCAGAGCATGTTTCAGAGTGTGTGTGTGTGTGTGTGTGTGTGTGTTTTTAGCAGTGTTGATTTTTTTTTTTTTGGCAGAGAAGTTGAGAGAGAGGGAGAGGATCGCCGGGGCAGAGAGAGGTCGGGAGGAAATGGAGAGAAGATGAGAGTGTACGGTGTCAACAAGTAATCCCCCGGCAACGGCGCCAAAAACTTGTTGCGAGGAAATCCCTCACACTATGCCGCAAGTGCACGGTGTCAACAAGTAATAAAGTGATGAGTAAGATATCGTTCCATCGAGGACTGAATTCACTAAGTACCAAAATATAGTCAACTCATAATTTTATTTGAAGAACAATTAGATGGAATTTATATCTAAACTAATTGCAGAAAAATAAATAATAATAGTAATAATAATAATAATATTAAGGGTGTAGGATTATGATTTTCACCTCAAACAATCAGGAATGATATTTATTCAATTCAATTCACTTTTATTCACTTGATTGTAAGCCAGAAATTCCTAAATTATTCTAAAGCATTTCCCAAGGTCGATAGAAAATACTACGAATTATTAACTCGATATATCCCTATTCGAATTAGATAATTAATAGTTAAAATAGTTCAAGAATTCCCACAAAAAATAGGCTTCACCATTCCCAAGAGTATATTCCTATCTCACGAAAATTATGATTCGTCTCACAAGAACTATGCCTAAATTTCATCTCCCGAATCCATAAAGACATTCAAAACAATTTAACTGTTGGCCAGACAATTAAAAAGCATTAAGAACAGTAAGAAGAATCCAATTCAATAGAATAACGAATGAATTGAAATAATAATAAATAAATCAAACCGTCATGTAATCGGCTACAATCACAACCCTACTCGAATAGATCTAAAAACTAAGATGCAGAAAAACTAAGAAAAACCGTTGGGAATCCGTGGTCTTGTCGTCGCCCACAAATCTCCTCCTTGTGTTCTTCACCCTAGCTATCGATTATCTCTTTAGATGCTGATCCCCCCTTCTCTTCAGCCCTTCAAAGCTTATTTATAGTCGTCCTCAGCCTCCAGAACGCGTTCGTGTGATTAGATCGAGAACAGGCTCCAAAACGGCCCAAAACCGCGCAGAACACACCAAAACCGCCCCGTGGGCCGCGGCTCACTTAATATGTGCCGCGGCTCATCGGGCGCAGATTAAAACCTGGGCGAGACAATTTCCTTCTGGGCCGCGGCTCACTTAGGCTATGCCGCGGCTCAGAGTACAGTTTGCTCGGGGGCTCGCTGGTTGTCTTCGTGTGCCGCGGCTCATGACCAAAAACTACTGTTTTCACCCGTTTTTTCATCGTTTCGGCTTCCGGACTGCGATTTCCTGCAAAACATATAAGAATAATGCATTAAAAGCTCATTTATGCTAATTTAGGCTCAAGATGGATATAAAATAATGATAAATAAGCGCATAAAAATACGCCTAACAAATACAAAAACTTGTTGCGAGGAAATCCCTCACACTATGTCGCAAGTGCACGGTGTCAACAAGTAATAAAGTGATGAGTAAGATATCGTTCCCTCGAGGACTGAATTCACTAAGTACCAAAATATAGTCAACTCATAATTTTATTTGAAGAACAATTAGATGGATTTTATATCTAAACTAATTGCAGAAAAATAAATAATAATAGTAATAATAATAATAATAATAATATTAAGGGTGTAGGATTATGATTTTCACCTCAAACAATCAAGAATGATATTTATTCAATTCAATTCACTTTTATTCACTTGATTGTAGGTCAGGAACTCCTAAATTATTCTAAAGCCTTTCCCAAGGTCGATAGAAAATACTACGAATTATTAACTCGATATATCCCTATTCGAATTAGATAATTAATAGCTAAAATAGTTCAAGAATTTCCACAAAAAAATAGGCTTCACCATTCCCAAGAGTATATTCCTATCTCACGAAAATTGTGATTCGTCTCATAAGAACTATGCCTAAATTTCATCTCCCGAATCCATAAAGACATTCAAAACAATTTAACTGTTGGCCAAACAATTAAAAAGCATTAAGAACAGTAAGAAGAATCCAATTCAATAGAATAACGAATGAATTGAAATAATAATAAATAAATCAAACCGTCATGTAATCGGCTACAATCACAACCCTACTCGAATAGATCTAAAAACTAAGATGCAGAAAAACTAAGAAAAATCGTAGGGAATCCGTGGTCTTGTCGTCGCCCACAAATCTCCTCCTTGTGTTCTTCACCCTAGCTATCGATCCTCTCTTTAGATGCTGATCCCCCCCTTCTCTTCAGCCCTTCAATGCTTATTTATAGTCATCCTCAGCCTCCAGAACGCGTTCGTGTGATTAGGTCGAGAACAGGCTCCAAAACGGCCCAAAACCGCGCAGAACACACCAAAACCGCCCCGTGGGCCGCGGCTCACTTAATATGTGCCGCGGCTCATGGGGCGCAGATTAAAACCTAGGCGCGACAATTTCCTTCTGGGCCGCGTCTCACTTAGGCTGTGCCGCGGCTCAGAGTACAGTTTGCTCGGGGGCTTGCTGGTTGTCTTCGTGTGCCGCGGCTCACTTGGTTTGTGCCGCGGCTCATGACCAAAAACTGCTGTTTTCACCCGTTTTTTCATCGTTTCGGCTTCCGAACTCCGATTTCCTGCAAAACATATAAGAATAATGCATTAAAAGCTCATTTATGCTGATTTAGGCTCAAGATGGATATAAAATAATGATAAATAAGCGCATAAAAATACGCCTAACAAATACCCCCAAACTTGAGCCTTTGCTTGTCCTCAAGCAAAAATCAATTTTAAACAAAATGTATCGTGAATAATCATGCAAGTCCATAGTGCTCAACTTAATCAATACTCCCCTGAAAATCTCAAAGAATAGTACAAGTCTCGTAATAGCGAGTCACATCCAGGACACTGATTCCACTAAGTAACCAATTTCAGTCCTAATCAATCGTTCATGAAGAAAATCAAGCTCAAAGATTAACAAGCGTGAATTTAACCGACCGTCAATATGAAGGGTTAGATTAAACAAGCTAATTCGCCCAGTCCCACAGTTTAGTGGCAAAATTCAAGAGTTTCATTATCAAAATTACTCCTAGGACAGCATTCCCTTATGTATGATCAATAATATAATTCGAGTTAACCACTAGGTTTCGGCTCTCGGGATATTTTATCGGGATGATCCTAGGGTGGATTTCCATTCTCATGTATCGGGGAACCATTTGACGTAAAAGACACTCATGGGGCACATGGATGCTTCTAGTTACTAAGCCCCCTCTACAGCGGAGACAAAACTCGAATAACACTTTCCGTATGTCCGATTCAAGGTCGCTGTTTTACGCGAGAGTAAACAACGGGTCACGTGAATACCCCCAGTTACTAGGCTTCCCATCATCGGTACTGTCATATTCCTAAAGTATTAATCTATTCAGGGTCGTCGTTTTACGCGAGAGTAAACAACGGGTCACGTGAATACCCCCGGTTACTAGATTTCCAATCATAGAACAACTACTATCTCGACTTTTTGGAAAAACTGTCCGACTCTAAACTCAATCCAAGTGCCAACAGGACTCATATTACTGGACGACTAGCTATGCGAAAAGTTTAACCAAATGTATAAACGGCAATTTAAAAACACGTATGTCTCCTTTCTTATCTGCTAAGATTTATACAAAAACGATAAAATTTCGGACCTAAATGAATACTTCAACAGAAACAGAAATCGCTGACTGCAACTCAACTAAAACTCAACCGTTTCTTCCTCGAGAAATCAGTATCGTAACATCAGTTTTACACACGGAAGCACAAAAATAATTCACGAAAAATTCATGTTTGCAAAAACCATCAACAACATGCAAAGACAATAAAGCAATGATGAAATCACAATTTATAACCAAGAAAATCAATTCCACTACACATAAAATCATCAACAATAAAGCTCATGTGAAAATAAAAGAGATAAGGAAAAGGGAAACTTATTCCAAATGTCTTCTTGAACGCCAGCACATGTCTGAGTGGATACTTCAAATAATGCCTAACATCACGAGGGACCCCCAAACTTAGTCTCTAGTCATGAAATAACAATAGACATTAAATCAAGAAAGACTAGAATATGAAAAATAATAACTCACTGGGGTTATATAAAAATATTAGAGAAATAAGGGCCAACAAGAATACACGAATCCAAACGAAATAACAAAACAAAAGAAAAAATTATTAACTAAAAATCAAATAAAAACAACTAACTAGAAAGCAAGTAAAAATGATGGGTTGCCTCCCATCAAGCGCTCTATTTTACGTCTTGAGCACGACGTGGCAAATAGAATTTAACGTGGCTTCTTTCTAGGGAGATTTCCAAATGCCCCCTTCTTGCAATCTATAAGCCTTTTATTCCACAAGGGAGGCTTTGGCTCATGCCCGGTTGCCAAAAATAATGAGTAAGAATAATTATGCGGACAACCAAAAAATGATAAAAGAATATAATAATTGTAAGGCACGAAAAAATAAGCAGAGTTCGAATGGGTAAATAATAAAGACTTATCATGAACAAACTCATTAGAACTCATGGTATCAGCCTCAACAGAATCAAAAGTAATAGGGTCAATCTCTCCCATTATGGACTTAGGAAAGATTATGCGTGGCACTGTTAATAAAATTTTTGGCACAAAAGTGTTCACCTTATTAGTCGAAGTTTGATGACAATTTAATGAAATTTCTTTGGAAACATCATCAGTGGTAACTTCTTCTACAGGCTCATCACACTTTATGTAATTATCGGGTGCTGGGGGATCGACCCTAAAATTTAGCATGTCTTTCTTCTCAACCTCCCCCTCAACTTCACTACTAAATATATGAGCTGGAAAATAACCATAGTGAATCTCAAGACCACAACTTGCACATTCTAGCTCAAAAAGGGTACTATCAGGATTTTTAAGAGTGTCTACACATTGTTCAAGCATGGTCTTTTGTTTTGGGGGAGGGGGCTGACTGACCCTATTTGGCAAATTATTAAGAAAATCGAAATTTATGAAATGCCAAGGGCCACGATAACGCAAGTGCACGTTAACGCAAGTGCACGTTATCGTTGACAAGTAATAAAGTGATGAGTGAGTATCATTCCCACGAGGACTGAGTCACTAACTACCGATTTTTATATATTCTAGTTTTATTTGAACAATCGAACTTTGGGTTGCAATTAATTACTAAAAGAATTAATAAAAGGCTAAACAGTATAAACGATCGATCAAAGAAGGAAAATCAAATGATGAATAATTCTAGGATTATGAATCCACCCCAGTTTATCCGAATTTACTCTCGATTATCTGAAATTAATGATTTTCCCAATTTATTGAAGGCGAAGATTGCTAAAATACTCTACCGCCTCTCCCGAGGTCAATAGATTTTTCTAAAGGCGAATAACGCACTCTATCCCTAGGTGAATTAATTCGTCAATAGGCAAAAAGCATAAAATTTTCAAAAGGCCACGTAGTTCCTATGAGTATATTCCTATCTCGCAAGATAAAACGGTCCTCACCAATAGTTCCTCACCAACTCTCCTCTCCCGATTCGAGTAAGGTAATTAAAACAATCCAATTATTGGCCAGACAATTGAAAGCATTAAAATCAATTGGGAAAACTCAATAGAAAAGGGAATTATATAGATAATCTAAAGCAAATCCGTCAAAACTTAGGTTTCATCAAAATCCTAGAACAAGGGTTTTAGCCTAACATGCTAAATAATGAAAATACAGAATTCATAAATAAAAGCATGAAAATCAAACGCAGATGAAGAGCTCGGATTCCTCCGTTCTTCTGGCTTCCGCCCTCTGCCCTTGATGTCTTCTGCTTCTCTCTTCCGTGATAGTCTTCCGTGATCCTAGCTTTCCCAAGCCTCCCAGATGATTAATTAGGGTCTTAAACCCTTATTTATAGCTCCCAACAACCTCCAAATCGCGTCCGTGTGAGTAGGTCGAGAACTGGCTTCAAAACGGCCCAAACCCGCGCGGAGCACACCAAAACCGCCCTGTGTGCCGCGGCTCACTTAATCTGTGCCGCGGCACATGGCGTCCAGATTAAAACCTGGGCGCTGTGACTTTCTTCTGGGCCGCGGCTCACCTGGTCTGTGCCGCGGCACAGAGTACAGATTACTCTGGTGCCCGCTGGTCCTCTTCGTGTGCCGCGGCCCACGGTCAAAATTCGTCGTTTTCGCCCGTTTTGCCTCGTTTTAGCTTCCGGACTCCAATCTCCTGTCAAACATGCGAGAATAAGACATTAAAAGCTCATTTATGCAATTTTACTTGCCAAAATAATACAAAATAATGATAAATAAGCGTATAAAAATACGCCTAACAAATACCCCAAAACTTGAGCATTTGCTTGTTCTCAAGCAAAAAGAATTAATTTCAACAAAAGAATATCGTGAATAATCGTGCAACTCATAGTGCTCAACCTAATCAATACTACCCTGAAATTCTCTCTGAATAGTACGAGTATCGTAATAGCGAGGTACACTCAGAACACTGATTCCACAAAGTAACCAAGTTCAGTCCTAATCACTCGTTCATGAAGAAAATCCAGCTCAAAGATTAACAAACGTGAATCTAATCGACCGTCAATATGAAAGGTTAAAATAAACAAGCTAACTCGCCCCGTTCCACAGTCTAATGGCAAAATTTTCACGAGTTTCATCAAAAATAACCCTCGGACAGTATTCCCTTATATATATGCTCAAGAAATTGATTCGAGTTGACCACTAGGTTCGGATCTCGGGATGTTTCATCGGGATAATCCTAGGGTGGAACTTCCATTCTCATGTATTGGGAAACCGTTTGACGTAAAAGACACTCATGGGGCACATGGATGCTTCTAGTTACTAAGTTCCCCTCCACAGCGGAGAAACAACTCGAATAGCTATTCCCGCATGTCCGAATCAAGGTCGCTGTTTTACGCGAGAGTAACAACGGGTCACGTGAATACCCCCGGTTACTAGGCTTCCCGTCTTCGGTACATGCGAAATCTCTAAACCACTAGTCAAATCAGGGTCGTCGTTTTACGCAAGAGTAAACAACGGGTCACGTGAATAACCCCGGTTATTAGACTTTCCGTCATAGAACAAATATTATCTCGACTTTTGGGGAAAAACTGTCCGACTCTAAACTAAAATCAAATGCCATCAAGACTTATGTCACTGGACGCTAGCTAACCTAAAAATGTAACCAAACGTATCAACGGCGATTTGAAAACACGTATGTCTCCTCTCTTATCCGCTAAGGTCTCTACAAAAAACGAAAAAAAATTTCGGACCTAAATGAAGAATAGCAGAAACAGAAATCACTGACTACAACTCGACTAAAACTCGACCGTTTCTTCAGAGAGAAAAATAGTTTCGTAACATCATTATTACACAAATAGAAGCACGAAAAATTCACGAATGAGAGTAAAATCATGACAAGCAAGGCTATCGACAAAAAGATAACTAAAAATAACAAAAAGTGCAAACGAAATAAGTACAGCAGTAAATGTAGCAACAGAAATAGACCCCCTCCAAACTTAGGACGTACATCGACCTCAATGGACAAAATATAATATGCAATAAAAGTGAAAGGTCAAGTACTCCCCTACAATCCTCTCACGAGCTGGTGCCGGCGTCATCCGGCGAGGATGGTGGTGTGGCTGCTGTGTGCAATAAATGGCCCGTCCGGTGCAAAATGTGGGCCGTCCATGCGGCAAGGTGCTCCCGGTGGTAGGCGTCCTCGCCGCGACGCCGCCACGCCGGTTGGCCCGGCGGGCCTGCTCTCGCATCTCATCCCTGACGGCAGCAATGATGCTCTCCCTCTTCGTCCGCCTCTCCTCTCTCATCTCAGCCAGAAGGCTCTCTCTCTCTCGTCATCTCCTCTCTCTCTCTCTCCTCATATCCTCTATCTCTCTCTCTCCTCATATCCTTCCTCAGCCCGTCGAACATCCCCTGCAATCTCTCTCTGTCGGGCGGTGGGCCGGCATCTGCCTGCCCCTGTGTCAGCAGAAGAGGCTCGGGGGACCCCTCGTGTGCCTCATCCAGTAGAAATCCTCTCCCCCGAGCGTGCGCCGGCGCTCCTCCCCACTGGTCGAAATGTGAAATGATGCGGTGATCAATCGGGGCCTGGGGAGCTAGCATCGGCTCGTCGTCCGACCACGTCAGCCCCGACTGCCGGCACAGAGCGCAGATAAGAGAGGGGTGTTTCAACCCCGTCTTGACCCCTCCCTGAATACACTGGAAGATAGATCGGACCAGGAGAGGAGCCACATCGAATCGCAGCCCGGAGGTGATAACATATAATGTCCGGGCTCGGGAGAGAAAAACAGTGCGGATCTGAGAGGTAGGGTCAATACGTGCGCAGATGAAGTACAGCCAGGCTCACCCGAACCGACTGAGGCGCGAGCTCTTAAAGTAGAAGGTGGAAGAAGCCGGTGCGCACCTCTCCCAGTCGGAGTCGGGCTGTGCAAGAGTCTCGAGCAGAGCCTCCTTCGTGAGGCTATCCATAACTCGCGAATACGCCGTGTCATCAACCACGGCAGCTCAAATAACCTCCAAATAGCAGCCACCGGGAAATCCACTGTAATGCCTCGGACGACGACCTGCGTCCGAGTGTCTAGCTGCTGTATCATCTGGCCTGCCCGAATGTGCTTCAGTAACGCGCTGGCATAGAACTCCTGCACTATCGAGATCACCGCTGGATCGGGGGGTGCAGCGAAATGGGCCCAACCCATCTCGTCTATCATGGTCAGCAGTTCCCCGTCCTGGGGGGCTGGAGTGAATCCCCTCTCCGGGATCAGAGGTCGCGGGCGAATCTTCTCGTTGAAGATTTTGTGGATCTCCGGGTCAGAGACCTGGTGCGCCTCCAAATCGGCTCGACTGTTAGAAGTTTCCCCTCGAGTGGGGGACGACTGAGTCCTGGCCCTCTTGCTCAGCTTTTTAGTCCTAGCCATAGCGAGTCCTTGGGTGTCGGCCGAGTGCGCGTTATAAACTACTTGGGCTATTCAAATTCCGCATGGTGTGCCGCGGCACAGCACATATGTGCCGCGACCCATAGTACAGATTCCTGGCTCATGTTTTTGGCTATGGGTGCGCCGCGGATCAGGACTCAAGTGTGCCGCGGCTCAGTAATATTGTGCCGCGACACATAGTACAGAAAGTTTAGCTCTCCCTTTCGATTTGTGTGTGCCGTGGCTCACAAGCCTTGTGCCGCGGCTCAAGCATAAATTTCTCCCCTGGGACTTTTCCTGCACAGAATTTTTAGAAGAAGACGTCAAGAACAAGAGGGACAGCAAATCAAAGCAAAAAATGATGAAACATAAATATTCAAAAATATAAGAAAAATACTGAAACGCAAAAATCTACAACTAAGAACTCAGGTTGCCTCCCGAGAAGTGCTAAGTTTATAGTCTTCAGCCGGACCTATTTAAAAATCAGTTCGCTTTTCGCAAACTCCATTTGATCTCCGCCCCGTTCATCTAACCGTTAATATGGGTTTTAAAATTTTGACCATCGGTCCTTAACGATTCGATTTTCGGTTCGGACACCCAATGTTGTTTGCGGAAAGGTTTTGATGAGAATGACTTTCCGAAACACCCGTTTTTCTCATGACTAGACGTCCGTTTGACTTCCGGCTTATTTTCCTCTTTCACGAACGAACTTATGACAGCAGCAGACTTTTCCGATTGTGGATGGTCAGATGGCGATGATGGCATGTTCACATGCTTTAGAAATGCGACTCGTTCTACATCTTTCTTAAAAGTTGGACCATCTGAAACGGAATCTGAGTTTTTCGACCGATGATTTTTTCGGTGTCTTTCTTTCGCAACGGCCTCCACACTTTCACTTTGTGAGCTCTTATCAACACCTCCCGGACATGAAAAGGATTTGAACACTTGGAACGTGACATGCTCGTCTTGAACCCACAGAGTTAATTCCCCTTTTTCCACATCTATAAGAGTTCAGTCGGTCGCTAAAAATGGTCGTCCCAAGATAATCGGGATATCTTGATCTTTCTCCATGTCGAGAATAATAAAATCCGCTGGAAAGATAAATTTATCCACTTTTACTAACACGTCCTCAATCCCTCCCCTTGGATATTTAATAGATCGATCCGCTAATTGCAAGGAGACCGTCGTCGGCTTTGCTTCTCTAATTCCCAGCTTTTGGAAAATAGACAGAGGCATGAGGTTAATACTAGCACCGAGATCGCACAACGCCTTATTAAAGGAGAGATTCCCCATGGTGCATGGTATGTTGAAACTTCCCGGATCCTTCAATTTTGGCGGAAGCTTTTTCTGAAGAATCGCGCTGCACTCCTCCGTCAAGGCGACTGTCTCAAACTCCTCGAGTTTTCTTTTCTTTGACAAGATCTCCTTCATGAATTTAACGTAGCTCGGCATTTGCTCCAACGCATCGGCAAATGGAATGTTAATATGAAGCTTCTTGAACACGTCGAGGAACTTAGAGAATTGCTTGTCCGCCTTTTTCTGTTGTAATCTCTGCGGAAACGGGACGGGTGGCACATATGCCTTCGGATTATCCGGAAACATTATCGAGGGTCTCCAATCTTGTGATTCCTCCGTCGTTAAATTTTTCTTCTCCTCAATTTCACTTCTCTTTTCACTTCTCTCGGGCTGGTCACACACCTCCTTCCCGCTTCTCAAACTGATCGCATTTAGACTTTCTCTAGGATTTGTCTCGGTCGTACTTGGCAATGCTCCCTCCGGGCGGGCTGTCAACACATTAGCAATCTGGCCCAGTTGGACTTCCAAGTTGCGAATGGAAGCGGAATGATTTTGCAATGTTGCTTCTGTACGGGTCATGAATTGACTCGTATTCGCTGCCAATTTCACAATTGCTTCCTCGAGAGAAACTTTTGGAGCGGGAGGAGGCTGCTGTTGGTTTTGAGCGAACGGAGGCTGTTCGAGTTCTGTCCGTTTCTCCATGAGAAGTTGGGATGATTATGCCATCCCGGATTATACGTGTTGGAGTACGGATTATTTTGCCGGTTTCCGTTTCCTACGAACTGAGCTTGTTCAATTGGGGGCTACTCGAACGGGTTTCCGACTTGGCACTCCGCGCTAGGGTGAGATCCATTACACCAATTGCAAGACTCAATGGTAACGGGGGAAGGAGCATGCGAAAATGCTTGAAGCTGCTGCGTTAGTGCTGCGACTTGGGCTGACAATGTAGAGATTGGATCATTATTTGAAATTTCCATGACTCGCTTCGGAGTTACTCTTTCAGATGGCCATTGATATGCATTTGCGGCCATAGCTTCCAACAAAGAATGTGCTTCAGCCATCATTTTTCCCATTAAAGCTCCTCCAGCGGCTGCATCCACGAGAGTGCGTGTAGAGGCACTCAAACCATTATAGAACGTCTGAATTTGGAGCCAGTCCGGAAGGCCGTGATGTGGGCATCTCCTTAGCAAATCTTTGTATCGCTCCCACGCCTCGTGAAGCGACTCCATATCATATTGACCAAAGGTGGTAATTTCGTTCCGTAACCTCGCCGTCTTTGAAGGTGGGAAGAATTTAGCAAGGAAGGCTTGCGCTAATTCTGCCCATGTCGTGATCGAGCCCGGCGGTAAAGAATTCAACCAAAATTTCGCTTTGTCCCTCAAAGAGAAAGGGAAAAGCCGTAATCGGATAGCATCATCGGTGACACCATTGTTCTTGAACGTGTCACAAATCTCGAGAAACGACGCAATGTGTGCGTTGGGGTCATCATTCGGCAATCCACAAAACTGGCTCGCTTGTACCATCTGAATAATAGCAGGCTTGATTTCGAAGTTGTTTGCCTGGATGGTGGGACGCCGAATCCACAAAAAGTTTGCGTTAATTTGCGGCATAGCATAATCTCGAAGTGCCAGTGCTGGTTGAACTTGCTGCACATGGTTATCTCCTCCGTGAATTTCGATATTTTCGGCCATGGTCACTGTCGTCTGTAACTTTCGTTTCTCCTTCTTCTTCTTACTTCTCCGAAGAGTGCGCTCGAGTTCGGTATCCAAAGGTAGTAGGCCTTCGTTACCGAATTTTCTCATGCACTACCCGAAAGATCCTGCAAGGACAAACAAATAAAATAAAATAAAATACAAGAAAATAAATAAAACAAAATGTTCAAACTAAGACTAGAAATACTGAAATCGATATTAGTAAAAATTCAATCCCCGGCAACGGCGCCAAAAACTTGTTGCGATTTTTCGTTAACGCAAGTGCATGTTATCGTTGACAAGTAATAAAGTGATGAGTGAGTATCGTTCCCACGAGGACTGAGTCACTAACTACCGATTTTTATGTATTCTAGTTTTATTTGAACAATCGAACTTTGGTTTGCAATTAATTACTAAAAGAATTAATAAAAGGCTAAACAGTGTAAATGATCGATCAAAGAAGGAAAATCAAATGATGAATAATTCTAGGATTATGAATCCACCTAAGTTTATCCGAATTTACTCTCGATTATCTGAAATTAATGATTTTCCCAATTTATTGAAGGCGAGGATTGCTAAAATACTCTACCGCCTCTCCCGAGGTCAATAGATTTTTCTAAAGGCGAATAACGCACTCTATCCCTAGGTGAATTAATTCGTCAATAGGCAAAAAGCATAAAATCTTCAAAAGGCCACGTAGTTCCTATGAGTATATTCCTATCTCACAAGATAAAACGGTCCTCACCAATAGTTTTTCACCAACTCTCCTCTCCCGATTCGAGTAAGGTAATTAAAACAATCCAATTATTGGCCAGACAATTTAAAGCATTAAAATCAATTGAGAAAACTCAATAGAAAAGGGAATTATATAGATAATCTAAAGCAAATCCGTCAAAACTTAGGTTTCATCAAAATCCTAGAACAAGGGTTTTAGCCTAACATGCTAAATAATGAAAATACAGAATTCATAAATAAAAGCATGAAAATCAAACGCAGATGAAGAGCTCGGATTCCTCCGTTCTTCTGGCTTCCGCCCTCTGCCCTTGATGTCTTCTGCTTCTCTCTTCCGTGATAGTCTTCCGTGATCCTAGCTTTCCCAAGCCTCCGAGATGATTAATTAGGGTCTTAAACCCTTATTTATAGCTCCCAACAGCCTCCAAATCGCGTCCGTGTGAGTAGGTCGAGAACTGGCTTCAAAACGGCCCAAACCCGCGCGGAGCACACCAAAACCGCCCTATGTGCCGCGGCTCACTTAATCTGTGCCGCGGCACATGGCGTCCAGATTAAAACCTGGGCGCTGTGACTTTCTTCTGGGCCGCGGCTCACCTGGTCTGTGCCGCGGCACAGAGTACAGATTACTCTGGTGCCCGCTGGTCCTCTTCGTGTGCCGCGGCCCACTTGCCTTGTGCCACGGCCCACGGCCAAAATTCGCCGTTTTCGCCCGTTTTGCCTCGTTTTAGCTTCCGGACTCCAATCTCCTGTCAAACATGCGAGAATAAGACATTAAAAGCTCATTTATGTAATTTTACTCGCCAAAATAATATAAAATAATGATAAATAAGCGTATAAAAATACGCCTAACAGTCGGCCGAGAGTTTAGGGCTAAGGGTTTTTTTATATACCCAGCTCCTTTCTTTTTAGTATTTCAGTTGAGTCCCTCGAATTCCAGACCTTTTGATTTGACCCCAAATCAACTTTCCAGTGTATTCAATTTTAGTCCCTCAATTTTTCTAATTTCTTTTAATTTGATCCTAGCTAGTATTTGATATTTAAAATCAGATCTCTTTTGCTCAATTATAAAATAATAATTTATATTAATTTATTTTAACGCCCCCAAATCCCATTGGGTTATTACAATGTCGTGGACCCCACACCAGGAGATCCACCACGCGAACACGACTAAGACACAACAAACTGACCACAAGGCAGATCATAGTCCCTACTATGATATCTGACATAATATTCCGATATGGAATTTCAACGACCAAAGTGGGCCTACATGGCCAAAATAAAAATACAACAACATCCACGAGTCTTGCTCGAATAATACAAATTGACAACGACTGAACAAAACTGGAGTACTCCAAACTGTCTGGCCGACATGAACACCAAAAACATGCAAACATGTTCCGCCCCCACAGGGTTAGTCATCTAGATAATGAATATAAAATACATGTATAACATGATATGCATCCAAAGGCAAAATAAAATGGTACAACAATGGTAATACGAGATGCTCACAAATCAAGGTAAGAACCGAGCATTCGTGAAACACTATGCCCACGGCATACGATCGGTACCTGCTCAACAGGTTAGAATACAAGTGTCCAACGACGAATCATCAATATAGAACACAACAATACATTACCCGAAGGTAAACCAAGCCAAAGCTGAAATAGATACGAATCATAATACCCGAAGGCTCCAACGGAAATACCAAAACATCACAATGGCCTGAAAGTCACTCATCCGAAACTGTCAATCATCACAATGGCCTGAAGCCAAACAGCCCGAAGCTGTATCATCTGAGGGCCGAAGCCACGACACGAAGCCGTATCACAATGAGGGTCGAAGCCACGACACGAAGCCGTATCACAATGAGGGCCGAAGCTACGGCACGAAGCCGTATCACAATGAGGGCTGAAGCCACGGCACGAAGCCGTATCATAATGAGGCCATCCAATGACCGTGACCTACTGAACTGTAGGTGTTGGGAAACCAACCGCGAAGGTTCAAGCCCCAAACTTACCCATAATGAGATCACCCAGTGACCGTGACCTGCTGAATCGTAGGTGCTGGGAAACCAACAGCGAAGGTTCAAGCCCCAGACTTACCCATCGAGCACTAGCCGAGACTAGCCTCCAAAACACAATTAATCACAAACGGCAATGATCCCAAGATTACCGAATTCACAAGAATAATAGTGTGCTGCCTTGAATCAGCCAACACGACAACAATAACTCACGGATGGGCACCGTCCTTGGCGGTCCCAATTCAAATACCTCAACTGCCTTAGGAATGGCCAATCGATCACAACGACATCAACAGATGGGATCCATCCTCGGCAGTCCCAATTCAATACCTCAATTGTCTTAGAACGACCAATCGATAACAACGATACAACGGATGGGAAATGTCTTCGACGGTCCCAATTCAATACACCGATTACCTTAGAATGGTCAATCGACAACAACGATACAACAGATGGGAATTATCCTCGATAATCCCAATTCAATACCTCGATTGCCTTAGAATGGCCAATCGATACCAACGATACAACATATGGGAATCATCTTCGATAATCCCCATTCAATACGTCGATTATCTTAGAACGGTCAATCGGTAAACAATGATACAACGAATGGGAATCATTCTCGATAATACCAATTCAATATGTCGATTACCTTAGAACGGTCAATCGATAAATAATGATACAACGGATGAGAATCATTCTCGATAATCCCAATTCAATACCTCGATTGCCTTAAAATGGCCAATCGATCACAACGAAACGACTAAAACAGATGTCCCCGTGCCTTTAATCGGTTACCTACGACAAAGATGATAATCGAACACGTCAATACCTTCACTCCGCCAATTACAGCATCAATAGAAAAATACCAATATCAATAACAATGATCATAACAATGTCTATTATCGGACAACAACAACATATGGCATAATTTGCCGAAAGGTATCGTATCAAACAATCCCCCGATACCAACAAAATCATAGAGAGATCAAGTCTCGAAATGATACAACACATTCATACACATACATGATAACATTAATCTCATTAACTAGTACAAGTATAAAACTTGCCTCAAACCGAAGGCGAGAAAGTCCTTCCACGATCAACGTCCACCCACGAAATGACGAACGGCGCCTTCCGACTATCACAAACACTCGTACAACCTTGAATGAAATACAATTCATTCAATAACACAAAATCAATAGAAAGCAACACCAAGGACAGCCCGAATCGATCACGAATCGATTAAACTCCACAAACGAATACCATAGTTCTCAACTATGAATTCTAACTTCCTCCAATCCTCCTCAATGATCACATAACATGGTCATCATGTTCTTAACACTTGTTAAAACAATTCAACAAGAATTACTTAAGAACAACATTATACTAATCATCCCAAAATGATAATCTCACTAATATTAACACTATCACCTCAAGAACATCACCAATACAACAAATATGATATCTACACGATAATCAATCACCAATTCATCATGAATTCAGGTTAATCAACAAGACTAAATCAACCATTTCAAGATTATGATAATCATTACATAATTCATCATAATTCCTTACTAAAATGGTTAAAATCTCCCCAAAGAACACAACCACCAACACCAATCATATTAAGACTATGTTAATCATATAACAAACTTAACATAATCCTTCCTAGACATGATTATAACCTCCAAACATCCTTAAACATCGAGTATAACTCCTCCTCAAGACATAATCATCATGTTCTTCTTCACAAGTTATAAAAACTCATCAAGAATCATGATATATTCCAACAATGAATCAATACACGAAGCAAACGGCAACAACAACAACATACTCGGAAATCACTTGAAGAACAAGAGATTAAGAAAACTTACCCAAGAAGAACAAGATGAACTCTCCAAACACCAAAGGAGAAAAGCTTCCAACCTCAAGCCTCAATCCAAGCTAGGATGATCAAAATCACATTGGAAGAGTCTCAATATCAAGAACAAGTCCAGGGGGACGATTCTAGAGAGATGAAATCGATTTTGGTTCGTGAAAAATGAAATACGAAACCAAAATATATAACCTGACAAGCTCATTATGACCGTTACACCCTACGCATAACGTACATTAACACTCCTTACGTACGCTACCAGCCCTGCGTAGCGTACGCTACGCCTTGTCAGAACTCACTGTCTCGAAATGGGACCTGCATTACGTACGTAATCGTTAACCTCTAACGCACGTTATCAAGCCACAGTCCTAACGTACGTAAATCCCTACACATAGCGTACGTAAGCCCCCTTTGACTGCAATAGTGAGATCCAATCAAAAGATACCCGACCCTACCAGCCGAAATTTGTCCACGAGGAAGGTTCCCCCTGTCTGTGCCCCTTTACGTACGTAACATGACAACCATAATGTACGTAAGCTTAGAAGCTTAACGTACGTTAAGGCATACTCGTAGCGTACGTAAGTAACACCGACAACACAAGGAAGTTCCAACACGTTCAACCGAATGAACGAACACGATCCAAACACCTCAACAAACACGAATGACATAATACAACAATATTTGTACAATTTCAAATGAATATGTACAACTCAACAGTGAAACGAAAGAGAAAAAAAAATTACCCCCGGATATTATATTTATTCTGGACACTATATTGATATTAAATTGTAATTATTATTTTAGGAGACGAGGACTTGGAGCCTAGGACTTGAACTGCATTCGCATCTCAATTTTCAAGGATCATCATCGTATTTCGAGGTGGGGATTTTACGCTTGTTTTATTTAATGCATGATGTTACTTGTATATATGCGTGTTTCTTGCCAAATATTTATATGCTCAAAGTTTGCATATTATTTACGTTGTAGCCTCCAATGTGTAATAGGCATAATGTGCTCAAAGTTTGCATATTATTTACGTTGTAGCCTCCAATGAGTAGTAGACAGTATGCACAAAGTTCGCATATTAATGGCCCTCGGGCAATCACCAGGTTCAGGCATGTCATAGCTACTTGGCAACATGTATGTATTTAAATTTAACAAAGCATTCCCTCCTCACTAAGCGAGTTGAAAGCTCACCCCATTATTTAACCTTTCAGGTTGAGGAGTCTGACGTGACGGGCAAAGGCGTGGCGTGATACTCTATTTATCAGCTTTTTCATTTATCTCGTTCAATTTAAAATTTATAAACTTTGGCTTCAATGTCATGGTTGGATATTATGGATGTTTTGAAATGTTGGGAATTTATTTTATATTTACTTGCGAAATGGTTGACTTTATTTCAATTTCCGCTGCAATTATTCAAGTATTTTTCTTAAGGGTGTTTAATCTCCATTGAAATTATATAAAAAATGACATTTTGAAAAGTAGTCGCTACAGACTGAAAGGTCACGGGTTCGATTTTTCTACCAATATTTTTTTGGTTGAGCCTGTCACACGGGTTTGTCTAGTGTGATTTATCTTGTTGGCATAATTTGCAGGATATTACGTTCAGCTCGAGAATTTATCCGAAATCGAAAAGAAGCGACGACGAGTTTCCTGTGATAAAAAAATCCACGGGTATAATTTTTAGTAGACCATAGAACTACCGCACTTATAAAACCAATAGACTCATCACGTCCGTACATTCATCATGAACTTTCCGTAATATCTTTATGTATGCCTATAGATTTTTCTCCACAAATTTCAGAAACTTGCTATTTTCTTCGCAAATATTTTCTGAAAATTTGATACTTGAATTTTTTTTCGAAAAATTTTCATTCTTTGGATTCTTTTCTTGAAAGTTGAGATTCGTACATTTTTTCAAAATTCACAATTTTCTTCAAAAATAAATTCCGAAAATGTTGAGATTCGGATTTTATTTTTAAATATGCTTTTTTAGAAAACTTTTCTAATATCTGCCTTTTTATTCGGAAGTTATGACCAAAAGTGTATTATTTTTGAAATTTGTGTTATATTCAAAAATTGTGGTTTTTATTTTCTTAGTTTAAATTATTTTGATTGGGAAAAGGCTCAATGGTGGTGGCACATGACTTAGTGCCGAGGGTCGGTGATTCGGTGGTAGCAGATAAGTGTATGTGAATTAGAGTTTGAATGAGTTGTATTTTCATTAATTTAATACATGAGCAATATAGTCATCTTATAAGTATTTCTTTAATAAAAATTAGTAGGTGTATTTTCTCGACTGTCTTGTATCAGGTGAAGAGAGGGGGGTGGTAAGTTGAGAATCCAAATAACTTGATCCCAATTTATATCTTGACCCAATCGTCCATATGAATTTTGAATACAAAAGTAAACATCATCTCACATTCATCTAAGAGACATATGATGAATATGAAAATGATAAATACAATCTAATATTAGATAGAATCGCGAACGTGTTTTTCAGGAACGCGTTGGAAGTGGGGCTCATTTCAGCGAAAGTTAGGGAAGAGAGATTGAGATGATTTGGCCACGTCCGCAGGAGGCAGGCATCTGCTCCGGTGAGGAGGGTCGAGAGTTTATTGGTTGTCGGAGAGAGGAGGAGAGGCAGACCGAGGAGGACGTGGGAGGAGCAACTGAGATTAGATTTGAAGGCATTAAACCTTTCCGAGACCATGACTGTTGATAGGTGCGCTTGGAGGCGCCAGATCAGTGTTGTGGATTCTTTTGTAGGGAGCGGCGCTGTAGTTGAGAGACTCAGGGTTGGGTTGTCTCGGTTAGCTTTGACCTAGAGCATTGCATTTTTACTTTTATTGTATATTTTATCCTATTGTCTTTGCGTGTGGTGTATTTTTGACAGGGATATATCCGCAGAGTCAACCTCTCTTTTGTTAAAGCAGCGTTATCGGGAGTGAAGTGGTCAAATCCCGCTTAGGTAAGTCCCATGTGGATTAAGCCATGGGGCTCAGGTATGGTCTCGAGCTTTTTCGAATCATATATTTTCCTTTGTATTTATCACACAAGATTCACGCGCACTAAGTTCTGATTTTCATGAAACAGCCCCTCATCAGTAATAAGTAGGGGCATGATCTACGTACATCTTACTCTCCCCATACCCTATTCTGAACTGGATATACTGAATATGTTTGTTTTGATTTGATTTAATCTAATATTCATCTCTCCTCACTTTTATAAGGGTTGCATATCAAAAGCTTTTCTTTTGTATATACTTTATTTTTCCATTTCTTTGAGTGAATCAATTAGTCTAATATATATTATATTTTTATGTAAATTTATGCAAATATTTCATATTTTATATTTAGATAATGTGTGGCATGTAGTGTCACACATAAGATTATATTATTGGTGCTTTATAGAATATAACTAATTATTCACACCTTAGATAGTTTTAGACAAAGCGTCATTATGTAATATGGTACTCCCTCCGTCCCAGCTAACATGATCATTTTGATTTTATATGGTCAATAATTTCTAAGTTTGACTAAGAATTAATCTCAAAATATAATGATAAAATATTTAACAAAATTATATTATGAAACTTCACCATCTAAAGTTTCATAATATAATTTTGTTAAATATTTACCATTATAATTTGAGATTAATTTATAGTCAAACTTGAAAATTATTGACCATATAAAGTTAAAATACTCATATTAGCTGGGACCGAGAGATTATTAGTTTATCTTGTCTCATACACATATACAATTTGTGTTGTATTAAGCATGCCCATGAAAGATTGTTCATTTTAAGCTGACTATATAAGAGAACAAATAGCTCAGGAATTGTGGATGCTCGTCCTCTTAATCTAGATACAATAAGCAGACATATATATATATATATATATAATATCCGCTATTTTTATATATATTTATTTAATTAATATTTTTATAATACTAATTCGTGCATATTTCAATCATGTTCATAACATTCATTTACACGCATGATCATTTACATTTCAATAATTCATGGGATTAGTCAAGCGTAACACATTCATGTTTATTTCACGTCAACTTCATGTCATGGGAATTAGTCCATTTAATCTCGTTACGTCATAGCCAATTTATTTCGACGTATCACAAATTCTAGCCCGAGTCATTTTGTCAGTTATATTCAAGTAGTCATTATTTATTACTATAATAGTATTATAATTTGATCAAGCATAATACTAACACTACTACTATTATTATTACTAATAATAATATTATTATTACTATCTTTATTATTATTATTATTATTATTATTATTATTACTAATATTATTATTATTATATTAGATGAAAAACAGTTTGCAAGAAAATAATGGGCAACCGAGATACTATCTGGATGCCCACTCCTTTTGCAATAAAAAACCCAACTCGAGTAAAGATCTGAAGAGCAGCACGTCTCCCAACATCATGAAACACATAATATTATTATTATTATCATTATTATTTTTTCACTATTATTATCATAATTATCAAATTATTATACTTATTATTAAACTATTATTATTACTAAATCAATTATATTTAACCTTGTATTTTAGTTTAACTAACTAGTGGTGCCACATTTTAACCGGAACCGGCGGTTCCGGCCCGGACCGGACCGGTTTCGACGGTCCGATTCGAACTGAAGCCGGCGGGCGGTTCGAACCGAACCCATTGCTCGCACGGTTACGGTCAAGGTTCTCGAGCCGTGAACTGGCCGAACCGTGATTTTCCGCCCAAATTCAAAATTCAAATTTTAAATTTTTCCCAACTCCCCCCAATTTTATCTATAAAAAAATTCAAATTTTCAAATTTCAAATTTTTTCAAATTCAAAATTCAAATTTTTCCCAACTCTCCCCAATTTTATCTATAAACAAAATTCAAATTTTCAAATTTCAAATTTTTTCAAATTCAAAATTCAAATTTTTCCCACTCCCCCCAATTTTATCTATAAACAAAATTCAAATTTCAAATTTTTTCAAATTCAAATTTTTCCCAACTCCCCCCCAATTTTATCTATAAATACCCCCCTTCTTCCATCTTTAAAATCACCCCATTGTGTTAACTTAGTATTAGTTAATTTACTTATTCAATTTTAAAGATTGTATCATTGTAACATTTCTTTTGTACATAGATAGAATCATAGAAATCAATGAATATATCAATTTGTATGCATTATTTTGATTGTAAATATTTTAGTACTATTTTTACTTTATTGCATTTCAAGTTTTCAATATTTCAAATTTTCAACACAAGTAATTTAATTTAAAAAAAAAAAGTCATAAAAATATTACAAGTTACTATAAATTATATAAAAAAAATACACAACATAAAGAATTTCTAAATTATTTAATAACTTATTATATTTTTATTAAATTAACTTAAATAATTTCAAAGAGTCAACACTTGTAAATTACAAAATTTAGAAATTTCATCATTTAATTTAGAAAAAAATAAGATATAAATAATATTACATATATTATAAATTAAAAAAAGGTTCAACACGGGAACCGCCGGTTCTCGGCCCGGACCGGAACCGCCGGTTCCGGGCCCGCGAACCGGCCCTTTTACAGAATACCCGGGCCGGTTCAGGTTCACCTCTTCTGGTGAACCGGAACCGCCGGTTCGGGCCCGGAACCGACGGTTCACGGCCCGGTGGCACCACTATAACTAACTATGAATAAACTTAATTAACCATAATTAAATCCCTCACTAGAGTTCTTTGACTCCATCAAAAACCTTCTTGATGTATATCATAATATACAATCCTAATTCAAAAACACTTTAAAGTCTATATAATTCCCCTTCTGCAACATACACATCACGGCAGAAAAAAAATTATACACTCTAAACACCATCACAACATCATCTCACGGCATTTGGGAATAAAAGTAAAAAGTTTAAAAAAGAGAGAAGAAGAAAACTGTATTTACAACCGGGAAGCATCCTAAGGATCCGATCTGCAGAGCTGCAAGTGTTTTTCTTCTGCAAACTAAGGAGCAGAGAACACGAGGATCCGATCGGGTTCATCATCCGATCAAAATTCCAGTAGCGTTTCATCCGCTTTACATTCAATCTTACTGAGGTAAAGCTCAACAATCACCACCGTGTATTTTCTTATGTACTTTCTTATGAATATAAATTTCCAGATCCTATCACTTCCCTACTGCCTCTACTTTACACAGTAAATCAAAATCTACAAATGTAACCTGAAATTTTATGCTTTGAAATCTCGAAATCGTAGCCCTACATCAAACACAAATTCAGAAATTAAGAGCCCACTTTAAGCCTAACTTCCGACCCAACCAGGCAACCATCGCCGCAAACCCAATTTACAAAAAAAAAAAAGAACTTATCTATCAGATGTTCGAATCTAACCCTAATCCCAATCGCGTGACCGCAATACAACCCTGAACTCCGACCACAACCCGCCTTTTGTTGTGTGCGGTCCTAAATTAAGGGTCGAAACCAGTAACCCAAATAAAGCCCGAAATCATCAACCAATCTCGGCCCGAACTCATGGCCGAACCCAAATTGGATTACCCACATACATAACCGTGTTTAATAACCCCGGCCGAATCCAAATCCAATTGGAATCGGACCTTCCTCACCTTGGCCGCGAGCTGCCACCGAACCGAGCCTGCACTTATACCTCCGCGCCGCAGTATGCTCCGATCTCGGCGCCGCAGTATGCTCCGATCTCGGCGCCGCAGTATGCTCCGATCTCGGCGCCGCCCGAGCCATCCAGGTCGCGGCGAGTCTATGTGCAGGAGTTTCTATCAGTGTGTGACTGTGTGCAACATTTTGTTTCTGTGTGTATGTCGCAGAGAGAGTAGTTAGAGAGGGAGAAGAGAGAGTTGGCAGAAATAGTGATGAGAATTGAGAGATGTGAGCGGCGTTTTGGGAAGGAATAGGGTTATATATAGGGTTATTTAATTGAACCCCAGGCTTTCTTTTAACCCTTCTCTTTTTTCCAATCCTTCAATTTCTGCCCCTAGATTCTTAATTCCTACAATTTTTACCTCAGTCATCTTTCAACATATAAAAATCCAACCCTTTATTACTTTAACTTTTCAATTAGTTACGTTTCGATTATATATTAAATTTATTTATTTTATTACAACTTTATCATTTGTTTTGTAGATACTAACGGGGATTTTCAGGCGTAGAAATTTGTTAGTCGAGTTTTCTGCATTTCATCCAATTCAAGTGGAAATTTTACGCTATCACTTTAATTGCTTTTATTGGACTGTGTAGGTAATAACTGTAATATCAGTTCATGTTATGCATGCTAGATTCATGTTATACGTGACAAGCAGTCGATCACAAAATATATACTACGTTATGCATGCTCGATTCATGTTATACGTGTCACATTCAGATTTTATTATTACATCAATTTTATTATTCTATGCCTCCATGAGATTGTATATTATTGTGATATTGTGTAAATTCCTATGAGTTGAAGGAAGCTCACCCCACCTTATTTTGTTAAACCTCAGGTTAATTGGAATGGCGGTGGACGAATGTGCGAGGCTACGAGGCATATGATGAAGATTTATTTTATTATTTCAATTTTTAAATTCAATTATTGGGGAACAATTTTGTTGCTAATTATATACTTGTTTAAATATTCCGCTGCAAATTTTACCCGATCATGTTTTGACACTTTGGTGTTTTGAATTCATTGATATAAACTATTTATTTAAGTTCAGTACCACTTGTGTGACGACTCGATTTTCTAGGCGAGTATAATTATTTTCAAAATATATAAATATATACTTTGATTATTCTTTTATTCTCTAAATTAAATGCTTGGGAAATCGGGGCGTTACATTGTGGTATCGGAGCGAAGGTTTGTTTTTTGCCTCCTTGTAGACTCATTATTTATCATATGCCCTCAGCTATCACCACTTCGTCACTCCGTCCAAGGTACCAAATTTCAATTTAAAACTATCATTATTCATGCATCTATAATTTCATTTTATTCACATGTTGTATATGCATATGCGAACTGTTAGAATGGTCAAACCTAATATGGCACCATATAAGAGGTTTCCTACCACGCATGACTCGCATCTTCTCGCACATAAGTGGAATGATCCGAGTTTACCAGAGAATGCACCGCACTATGCCATCAACAGGCTGAACAAGTGGTTGCAGTCTGGGAAACAAGGTTCTGCCACGCAACAGCTGAACCACCTCATGGTAAAGTTACCCGATGATTGGGGTTATTGCATTTTCCAGCTTTGCAAAGAGTCCATAAAAGAACACCAGAAGAGCGGGAGACCACATACGATTTCCAGTTCGTAGCCGGCGTTTGTTAGACATGTACGCTCGAGATGTGATACCAACTGAAAATTGGAGTTTCGACTCTATGGAGGAAGAGGATCCTGAAGAAGACCAAGAGAGGGATCCCGAAGAAGACCTTGAAGAGGATCCCGAGGAAGATCCAGAAGAAGTTCCTGATGAGAGCTCAAAGGAAGACCTCGCGGAGAACATGAAGGATGTTATGATGGTGGACGTTGAGTCCGATAATGATGTTATTTCGTGGAGTGATCCGTGACCCCATGTTCCTGTTATAGAGATTATTAGCAGTGATGATGAGGAGTAGCCGTAGGCTTAGTTCATTTTTATTATATAGCTATTATGTTAAGAAGTTCTTCTCGGTGACTGGTTGTGAAAGTAGAAGTGCACCAATATCCCTCATAGTTAGCATACCTGCAGCTAGGGGTGTTCATAAGCGGGTACCCGGCTTTTCGGGTACCCGCTTTTTCGGGTACCCGGAACTCCGGGTACTTATTTAGGCGGCCCTTGGCCCGGCCCATAAAAACTGGATACTCGCTTTTTCGGGTACCCGGATTTCCGGGCCGGGTCACCCGGATACCCGATTTTTTTTAATCATATATATTATTATTATTATTATTATTATATATATATATATATGATTTTTTGCTATATTTTTTTCAACTTTTCGTTCAACAAAAATATTTAACTTTAAATTAGCAAGAATTGATTCTAATTTTGAAGTCATGCGTTATGATTAAATCAAATATTAAGAAAATTTAACTTTAATTTAATTTATTTCTACAAAAAAAATTAAATTAAAAGTAAGAAAATTATTTACAATAATTATAACATTCATTTTATTATCATTGGTTCTAATATATTAAGATATTATATGGAACATTTAATCTATTCATTTTCAAATTAGACTACTATATTATATTATTACATACTCATTTTTATAATTTTGATGTCATAATTTAAAATAGTTAATGAGATTTAAATTATAAAAAAAATTTGATTCATGAAAAGGAAAAAAAATTAGAGCATACGATTAATATGGACCAAATTTTACATAGGTATTGTAATGTTAATATTATTAAAATGTAAGTAAATACATACTAATTCTATACATAATTTTTTAAATGGTTAAAATAGAGTATGTAGTGAGAAAATAATAAAAAAAATTACCGGGTCGGCGGGTACCCGTTAATTTTATTTGGCCGGCCCATTACCCTACCCGGTAACTCACATAATTAGCGGGTCGGGTACCCGACCCGCTAAATCTGGGTAATTAGAAAAATTACTCGGTAAAAAGTTCCCGGGTAGTCGGGTAATTGGGTCGGGTCAGCCGGGTCGGGTAGTTTTGAACACCCCTACCTGCAGCTGATGTAGTACATGTTGACACTTTGGCTAAGAACGTAAGGATAGATATACATGAACATAGCCTTTTATCTGATTTGCACATAGTAGAGTTGAGTGACTTTGACGTCATCTTGGGAATGGACTGGTTGAGTAAGCACAAGGCTGTAGCGGACTGCGCAGCAAGGAGAGTAATCTCATGCCCTTCAGATGGTATCAAGATTATTTTTGAAGGAGTGAGGTATAATAGGACCCCCAAGGTGATTTTAGCCATGAGAGCTGTGAAGTTGTTGAGGAAGCAGGGATGCCAAGGTTTTATGGTAAACATGATAGGAAAAATGAGTTCTGATGTGACGGTAGCCGATCCTATTGTAAAGGAATCCTGGACGTTTTCCCTGAGGAGTTGCCTGGAGTTCCACCGAATCGGCAAGTGGAATTCACGATCGACCTAGTGCATGGTGTAGCACCGGTATCAAAGGCTCCCTATAGAATGGCGCCCAAGGAATTACAAGAAATCAAGATGCAAGTTCAAGAGTTGCTTGCGTCGGGATTTATCCGGCCGAGTGTCTCGCCATGGGGTGCACCAGTGTTGTTTGTGAAGAAAAATGATGGAAGTTTAAGGATGTGTATAGACTATTGTGAACTCAATCGACTCACGATAAAGAACAAGTATCCACTTCCTAGGATTGAGGATTTGTTTGATCAGCTTGGAGGAGCTAGAGTGTTCTCGAAGATAGACTTGCGTTCAGGGTATCATCAATTGAAGATCAAGGATGATGATATCTCGAATACTGCATTTCGAACACGATATGGACACTACGAGTTTATGGTCATGCCATTCGGTTTGACTAATGTGCCAGCAGTATTCATGGACCTCATGAACCAAGTTTTTCAACCTTACTTGGATCAGTTCGTCATTGTCTTTATCGATGACATACTAGTGTATTCAAAGAATAAGAAAGAGCATGAGCAACATTTGAGAACGGTTTTAGTGTACTTCGCAAAGAGAAATTGTATGCAAAGATCAACAAGTGAGACTTTTGGCTTGATAGAATTTTATTCCTTGGACACATTGTGACTACTCGAGGAATCAAAGTTGACCCGGCAAAGGTTGAAGCTGTAAATGATTGGAAAGTGCCAAGGAACGCGAATGAAGTTCGTAGTTTCTTGGGGTTAGCTGGTTACTATAGAAGATTCAATAGAAGGATTCTCCAAAATAGCTGCACCAATAACATGTTTGACGAGGAAAGGAGAAGCGTTCTTGTGGAATGAGAAATGTCAGAGGAGTTTCCAAGAACTCAAACTAAATTGACTGCAACACCAGTTTTAACTATACCAGACCTGATGAAGGAGTTCGTCATTTACAGTGACACATCCAAGCAAGGCTTATGGTGTGTTTTGATGCAGCAAGGCAAGATAGTAGCTTATGCTTCAAGGCAACTGAAGCCACATGAGTTGAATTATCCCACTCATGATTTGATTGGCGGCAGTAGTCCATGCCTTGAAAATTTGGAGATATTACCTGTATGAAGGTAAGTGTGAAATATATTCAGACCATAAAGGTCTGAAATATCTTTTTACACAAAAGGAATTGAACGTGAGGCAGAGGAGATGGTTGGAATTGGTCAAGGACTACGACTGTAAGATTCTTTACCATCCGGGTAAATCAAATGTAGTCACGGATGCTTTGAGTCGTAGGGCCAGAGAAGAGCTAAGTTGTATATTTACCAATAACCCATGTTTGATCAAGTAGTTGGCAAGGCTGAACATTGAGATGGCTACGCCATCCAAATCTGTAGAGCCCATATTGACTGCCTTGGTAATACAACGGATTTTGAAATAGAGAATAAAGGAATCAAGGTCGAGATGAGTTTTTGGTCAAGATGAGGGAGCGTACACTAGCTGGAGAAGATAAAGGTTTCGTTGTGTCTGATGATGGCATGATATATTATGGAGCGACAATATGTGTTCCTAATGTGGACAAGATGAAGGAAGAAATCTTAATAGAAGCACACAATACTCCTTATACAGCCCACCGCGGTTGTACAAAGATGTATCAGGACCTGAAAAGGACATTTTGGTGGGAAGGTATGAAGAGAGATGTAGCAGATTATGTCAGAAGATGTATAGCCTGTCAACAAGTGAAAGCAGAGCACCAACGCCCTTTTGGATCGATGAAATCACTTCATATCCCAGAATGGAGATGAGAACACATATGGACTTCGTGGTGGGTTTACCCTGAATGGAAATGGGCAATCAGGCGATTTGGGTCGTAATGGATCGACTCACTAAGTCAACTCATTTCATTCCCGTCAAAATGAATTTTCGGATGAATCAGTATGCTCAATTGTACGTCAAGGAGATTATCAGACTGCATGGAATGCCAATTTATGTCGTCTCATATAGAGATACTCGTTTCACATCGTGTATTTGGGAGAGTTTGTAAGAAGCATGGGAACGCAGTTGAATTGTAGTACGGCTTATAATCCTCAGACAGACGGTCAGTCTGAGAGGACGATTTAGATACTTGAGGATATGCTACGTGCTTGTGTTGGATATGGGTAATGATTGGGAACGACTCCTACCATTAGTAGAATTTGCCTACAACAACAGCTATCAAACGATAATAGGTATGGCACCGTACGAAGCTTTGTATGGTAGGAAGTGTTGATCACCTCTGTATTGGAAAAAAGTAGGCGAAAGGAAAATTCTAGGCCCCGAGATGATCGAGCAGACAGTTGGTGTTGTCGATAAGATTCGAGAGAGAATTAAGATAGCGCAAGATCGCCAGAAGTCTTACGCCGACAAGCGTCGGAAGGATCTCAAATTCTTTGTGGGAGATAAGGTGTTTTTGAAGGTATATCCTACCAAGGGAATTGTTCGTTTTGATCTAAGGAACAAGTTGAGACCGAGATACGTGGGACCATTCAAAATTCTCGATCGTATTAGAGATTTGGCTTATCGATTGGCTTTACCTCCCGATTTCTCAACAGTGCACAACGCTTTTCATGTGTCGATGTTAAGGAATATGTGCACGATCCAAGCCATGTCATCAATTAGTTTTCTATCGAGGTGAATAAAGATCTTACTTATGTCGAGCAACCAGAAATGATTCTCGAACGATCAATTCGCCGACTGAGGAACAAAGACAAGGTGTTCGTCAAGGCCCAGCGGCGTAACCATAGTGCGGACGAGGCCACATGGGAACGAAAAGAGGAGCTTCAAGCTCGATATCCCGACTTCTTCAATCAAGGTACTTTTAATTTTCGAGGACAAAAATCTTATTAACGGGGGTAGGATGTAATATCCGCTATTTGTATGTATATATATATATATATTAATTTAATTAATATTATTAAAATATTAATTCATGCATATTTCAATCATGTTCATAACATTTATTTATACGCATGATCAGTTATATTTCATTAATTCATGGGATTAGTCGAGTCTAACCCATTCACGTTTATTTCACGTCACCTTCATGTCATGGGAATTAGTCCATTTAATCTCGTTAAGTCGTAGCCAATTTATTTCGACGTATCACAAATTCTAGCCCGAGTCATTTTGTCAGTTATATTCAAGTAGTCATTATTTATTATTATAATAGTGTTATTATTTATTCAAGCATAATACTAATACTACTACTACTATTATTATTATCAATCTTATTATTACTAATAAAAATATTATTATTACTATCTTATTATTAGTAATATTACTATTATTATCATTATTATATTTCCAATATTATTATCATAATTATCAAATTAGTATACTTATTATTAAACTATTATTATTATTAAATCAATTATATTTAACCTTGTATTTTAGTTTAACTAACTATAATTAAACTTAATTAACCATAATTAAGAACTCCTCTTCTAGTCGATCGTTCCCCTCACCAGAGTTCTCTACTCCATCAAAAACCTTCTTGATGTTGTTAGGGTCGTACTGCAAAGCATACTTTATGCTTGTATACCTTATTTCCCTGTAACTACCTATGAGAATATTAATTACATTTAATCACATATTTTGCATATTTATTCACGTTATGATTATGCAAATGAAATGTCTAATTATTTTATATTGTAGATACGGAAGATCACATTATTGGTGCCTCATAAAATAATATAATAGTTCACAACCTATATAATTATTAGACAAATTATATGAAAGGTTGTAGTGTATGTTTAAGAATAATTGGTCTTGATTATTAGCATACATTAGCATATTTGCATACGTTGAACTGGATCGAGGTGAGATAGTGTCTTCTGTACTGACTGTAAGAAGAGTGTAAATCTCGGATAATTATTATTTCTTAATTCTAAGTATATAATATTTAATTGTGTATTTATAATACTTATTGCTTTGATTTACCATGGGTGAGAGTCAAAATGATCGACTCATTAAGCCTCGTATTTTGGGTAATAATATTATTTATATGACCGTTATTATTATTACTAGAAATCGTATCCCGACTAGTGCGGGTTGATGATGTCCCCTTGAGGAGCTCGATAATGATTATTATATTAAACCCTGCAGGTGGATTTAATTCCGATATAATAATAAGGTTCGAGAGGTACTACTCTTGGATAAGATATTAATTAATTAAAGCTGTCAGTAGCTTATAATTAATTAATGGACATTCGATATCTTAAACACGGGAAATAATATATTTAAATAAGGAGCCCGATTGCGTAAATTGGGATTTGGGTTGGAAGTGTAATATTAATTCTTTAGTGGATTGAATTGATATTAATTAACTCAATATATTAGGAAAGGTCCTAATAAGGAAAGTTGAGGTCTATTAGGAGTCCTTCCCTAATCGTCCTTAGGATCCCTAGTAGTAGTCCAAGAGCATATATATAAGACAATAAGGGGGGCCGATTTTTGTACTCTTTTGCAAGGTTGTGAGATCAAAATTTTTCTTCTTGTGTTTAATTGTAGATCTAGACTTGTGTCTTTGATTCTACAATTTAGATAACACATCAAATTTTCTAAGAGTGTTCATGCAATACTAGAAAATATAGAAAAATCGAGTGACCACATACAAAAAGGTTCGACCGATCCATAAAAGTCCAAGCAAAGTCCGGTAGTTGGTTGCCCACACAACGTCCGGGTTAAGGCGGATCATACTCCAGAAGGTCTAAAGCTAGAAATACAAGGTGATCAAGACGAAAACAACCACTTCACTTCAAAGGTAATATCCTATGATCTTTTAGATCTAGATTAGGATATCTCAACTCCAACATATTTATTTAATAAATTTAAATAATATTTAAATTGCTTATTAATCTTAATAATTAATTAATTAGCATGCCTAAATAGATCTTATGCTCGTGGATGCGTAAAACGCATTTTTCAAACTTTCCCAAACTTCGCTTCCGCTGCATTTTATATTCCAACAATTGGTATCAGAGCCGAAATTTTAGGTTTTTGCTATTTTAATTAATTTTGGTGATTAATTGATAGCAATTTAAATATTCATATAATTTGATGTTGGTGTATTTTTCTAGATGTGTTCTTGCAGGGAATATGATCCAATTATCATGGTTTATGTGAATGGTTTATTTATTTATTTTTATTATTTATGCAATTGTTGATTTTGGCCCGGTTTGAGGCATGTAATGGTTTTCTCCGTGAGAAAATCCGTGGGTAGATCTAGGTGTTTTATTTTTTCGTGTAATCTTGTTGTAATTTCGATGTATTTTATTTTGTGTAAAATTATAGTCAAATTCGGAAAAGACGGGATGATGAAAAAATAGAAGCGAGCAGGATCTTGTGATAGCAAACAAGCGGCCGAGCGCAATTGCCCTGCCAAAAGACACTGCCGCGAGTAGCGCCGAGCTCTTTGCCGAGGCATGGCGACTGGCCCGGGCTGGTTCGCCGTTTCGGGTCGGGTCGTCCAGTTTTGGTCCAGTCCGTTTCGCCGTCGCTCGTTGCGTCCGTTGGAGACTCGGGATTTAGAATTAATTTTCTTTTATGTAATTAATTTGCATAAAAGTGAAATTTTAATTTTGGAAATCCACGACCTGGCCGGGGAGGAGTGACGAGATGCTTGATTCAGTGGAGAGATCGAGTCGAAGACTTTCTCGGATTCAACTCAAGGAAGAAGACCATGATAATTGGATAATTTAATTATCCATGCTTTATTTTGGATTTTACTGTTTTGATGTATGGCATGTATGAATGTATGCGTGATATGTTTTGTGCATGTTAGGACGAGAAAATTAAAAACCTTTAGGCTAAAATAACTAAGTGATTAAATTGATTTAATTTTATCAAATTGGCCTCCATAATTAATTTAAATTATGAAGTAATTAGCATGCGCGTTGACATTAGAGTCTTCCTCCATATCGGATGTGCTAATTATAGGTTCACTAGTTTTAAATTTCAAATGATAACATAAGATAAATATTATTTTGTATGATGGGACCTCTCCATTTGTAGAACTATTATTTAAAAGATAATATTTTAAAAATGTTAAATTATGGTATTCACTTAGGTGTATTAATTAATAAGCTTCCCATCGGAATCTATGTTAATTAATACATGGCCAAGAGGAACCAACTATTAATTTTACTTGTCATAACGTAAGTTGACTAGATAGTAAAATTAAAGACGTAAAACTCTACTTGAAAAATGTGTGTGTAAACATCCGCACAATTGTGGCTTGCATATGCGGGTTTTTCGAGGTGTTGGTTGCTAGCATATATATTGTGTTTTGAGGTTTTTGATATATTTTTCTATGCATATGTGATGTATGTTTTTAATTTTTATCTCAGGTGTCTTTCAATCCACTTGCTGTTATTCTCAAAGAAAATAAACTTGATGGCACTAACTTTGCCGACTGGAAAAGAAATCTTGACATTGTCCTGACTGCCGAGGGGCATAAATTTGTGTTAACTGAGGAGAGCCCTCTGGATTCAGAATTGGATGCCACTCCTGGAGAGTTGGATGAATTCCAAAAATGGAAGAAGTCTGATGAGATGGCTCGCTGTTATATTTTGGCTTCACTGACAAATGTATTGCAGCATCGGCATCAGACGATGGGCTCAGCCACGGAGATGATGAAAAATCTCACCGAGATGTTTGGTCATCAGAATCGGGCGGCTAGGCAAAATGCAATGAGGGTATTGTTGACAACCCAAATGTCTGAAGGGACCCCAGTAAGGGATCATGTTCTGAAAATGATGTCTCATTTGAATAAACTGAGCATACTGGGGGCTACTATCGATGCGGAGTCGCAGGTCGATATTATCTTGGGCAGCTTACCAAGAAGCTTTGAACAGTTCTGCCTCAACTACAATATGAACCGTAGGACATATACTTTGGCGGAACTTCTGACAGAGCTTCAATCTGCTGAAGGTCTCTTCAAACAAGGTTATCATCACATTCTTGCGGCAACCGGTGCTACTTCTTCCAAACCCAAATGGGGAAAGAAGAAAAAGCATGTTGGCCAGAAGCAAGTGGCAGCTCTAAAGCATGTTGGCCAGAAGCAAGTGGCAGCTCTAAAGGCTCCTCACCCCGAGGCGAACAAAAATCTAAAGGAAAAGTGCTACAAGTGCGGTCAGAAAGGACATTTTAAAGCGGACTGCCCTGCTCTTAAGAAAGGTATGTCTCGTGCACTAGTAGTCAACACATGTTTGGCAACTTGTTCTTCCACTTCATGGGTAGTTGATTCAGGCTCCACTGATCATCTTCGCTTTGACTCGCATGGTTTTCAGGTAACCAAGCAGCTTAGTGCGAGCGAGATTACCATCAACTGAGGCGATTATTCCAGGCTTATGGCTGTTGCAGTGGGAGTCATGCAACTAAACATTAATGATAAACTATTAGTCCTCAATAATGTATTATTAGTACCGGATTTTAGACTAAATTTAATTTCAGTTTCTAAATTAAAGTGCGATGGTTATTTAACTTCTTTTGATGGTGATGCTATTATTAGGAAAAGAAACGGTGAATATATTTGCAAAGGTATTTTTAATGATGGACTGTATGTCATTAATACTGCAAAAAATTCCATGCATAAATTACTTAACTCTTTGTCTAAACCTAAAAAGAGAAAAGAACCTTCAAGCATAAACCAAACATATCTGTGGCATTTACGGTCAGGGCATGTAAGCCTTGGGAGAATTCAAAGATTGGTAGATGATGGCCCATTGGATGATCTCCAAGTTGAGTCATTTCCAATTTGCGAATCCTGTCTGGAAGGTAAGATGACCAAAAGGGTTTTTAAAACCAAGGTAAACCATGCTCAAAATGTGTTATAATTGGTTCATACAGATGTATGTGGTCCAATGAATATCCAGGCTAGGGGTGGTTTCAAATACTTCATCATGTTTATAGATGATTATTCGAGATACGGATATATCTATTTGATGCGACGTAAATCTGAAGCCTTTGACAAGTTCAGAGACTTAAAGGCTGAAACGGAGAAGCGTCATGGCAAGAGTATCAAGTCACTACGATCTGATCGTGGTGGTGAATACCTTAGTGGAGAGTTTTTGGATTTCTTGGCGAATGAGGGGATTTCGTCCCAGGTTGCCGCACCGGGAACTCCACAACAAAATGGTGTTGCTGAAAGAAGGAATAGAACTCTTTTAGAAATTGTTAGGTCAATGATGAGTTATTCAGATTTACCTATTTCGTTTTGGGGATACGCCTTAGAAACAGCGGCATATATTCTAAACCTAGTGCCTTCGAAATCAGTTCCAAAAACACCCACAGAGCTGTGGAGTGGGCGAAAGCCCAATCTAGGACATATTCGGATTTGGGATACTCCAGAACATGTGCTGAATAAGGAAGCTAATAAGTTGGCATCTCGTACAGAAGTACGGGTGTTTGTAGGATATCCTAAGGGAACGAAGGGTGGCTTGTTCTATAGTCCCCAGGATCAGAAGGTCACTTGTTGTTGTCCAAAATATCTATCCGAAGATTAAATACTGCTGGAGACGGACAACAAACAATAATTGCGGGAGCACTTCCGAGAGAAGATAAATAATACAAGATTTGCCGGGTTTGTTAGGCCCGGGCTTGAATGCTCTCGCGAGATGATATTAATACAAATATTCGTGGATACAAGTATTAATGAGAGAAATCTAAATACAATGAGTGTAAAAACACTCTGTTAATCCGGCTCTTGAGCGAAGCTCGGTGTTCTTCGTCCCCGCCGATCGTCTGCCTGATAAGAGAGGCCGGGAGAAGTAAGACCGAATGATAGCCGTTGCCAAGAGTTGGAGATAGCCAAGTGCTGTGTATTTTGCTTGTGTAATGCGAGAATGCCAGAGAGAGTGTTTTGTGAGCCAAAATCTCTGTCCCTTGGACAAGTGCAGGATGCCTTGTATTTATAGTGGCAGCCGGGTCCTGTCCTCTGGCGGGCGATCGCCTTCCGGCCATTATAATAATGGGGTGATCGTCTGCCGGCCAATATTATAATGGGGCGATCACCCGGGCTGTCGGGCTAAAGTCGAGAAGATCTTGTGATGCCTAAAGTCTAAAGCTCCAGCAAGCAGCCAGCTGGGCGGTCCAATGAGGGGCCAGCACGCGTCCGGATCCAGTCACATACGGCCCTACTGACAACTTTCGGCGGCTTGTCGGCTGGTGGGAAGATTCCGCCAGGCTGTGGTCAATGATCCGAGATATGCGGATCTTGTCTCGGCCCTCGCACGTGGTGCCAGTCTTGAGGCTCGGCCTTTGCCGACCGGATGGCCATCGGTGCTGATCGACATGAGGCGGTCGTCTCTAGCTGGTCATCAGAGGTCGCCATCGGCCAGTTGCTGAGGGTTGGCATTGGTCGGTCACCAAGGGTCGGTCGGCAAGTGCCGAGAGACGATCGTCACCAAGGGTCGGTCGGCAAGTGCCGAGAGGGGATCGCCTTCAATTGGTCGCAGGAGTCGGTCGCCAAGGGTCGGTCGGCAGGTGCCGAGGGATGGTCGTCTGCTTGACGGTCGCCAGGAGTCGGTCGCCGAGTACCGAGTGACGATCGTATCTGAGGTCGATCGCTCGGCCGGGACTTGTCCTGGGACCTTCGGTTGGCCGATTTAGCTTGTCCGCTGGGTTAAGGCTAGGCCGCCTGGTCGCCGATCGGCAGTTCTACCTCGGCCGCTTGGCTGTGACTCGGTCGCCCGACCTCCGAGGCGATCGCCGGTCGGAAGGTGTTAATTCTTGACACAACAATTGCCCCCCAGCTTGCTCCTATGTTGAAGACATGGGGCGAGGTGGTTCTTGCTGGCGATCGTGTAAGATGAGGACGGGCGATCTTGCTGAGCTGACTTAGGATTCGGACTTGGGCTATCATGGTCGATTGGCTAGCTATCTTTCGGTCTTGTACCTGCAAAAACAACATTGACCGATCCCCCTCGGAAACTTGGTGGTTTCGCTTGTTTGAGGAATCGTGCACAGTCGCGGAGATCGATGGACCGACTCCATGACCGTGTCTTGGTGCGCGAAGACATTGAGTGTCTCGTGACTCACTTTATTATGAGGGTCCTCTGTTAGGCTGCGCCTCGCCTCGTATTTAAACGAAGGGCGTGCGGTCTCGGTCTAGAGGAGTCCTTGCGCGGGGCAGCGTCGGATGAATCAACTCCACCTCCGCGGCTTGTTAGCTCTGCTTCCACCTCGGCCAGCCATGGAGATGGCCGACCTCGACGGTGTACGTTGAGACGGGGGTTGTGGCACGTGTCCACTGATTAATGTTGGAGAGCCCTTAGACTACGCCAGCCTCGTATTCAAACGAAGGGCAGGCGATCTCGGCCGAAAGGGACCTTGCATGGCCGAAGCAGCTGGTTCCATCGACTGCCAGGACCATGGCTTTATGATGTGAGGCGGAAGCGATCGCGAGCCTTAGTTCCTCATGTTAAATGCTGGACTGTAGATGGCGATCGTGTCCTCCGGATTGCTGATGATGTAGCGTAATGATCGGCGATCGGGCCGAAAGACTGGCGATCGTCGCTCGACAGCCGATCGCTTTATTCATAGGTCGATGTCGGCGATCGGGCGGGAGTTAGTCCCTAATTTAAAATGGTGGACTGTAGGCGGTGAGCGAGTCCTCCGGCTCTGCTGGATAGTAGCGATCGGGCTGGGAGACTGGAGGTCGTCGCGCGGGCGCCGATCGCTCTACTCCTAGGCTAAGAAAAAACCTTTGCCTGGACAGGAAATCTGCGGCTCTAGCCCGGAAGGCTGCGTAGGTCATCGGTTGGGTCTTCGTGAGATGCCTGAACATAGGCGAGAAGCCCTGAAAACCTCCTAGGACCGCGTAGAGGGCGGTCACATCGTTTACGGGCTCGCCGTTGAGGATGATCACGTCTACCCGGTCGATGTAGTCCGAATCGGACTCCTCTTCTCCCTGCTTGATTTGCATCATGCGAAGGCGACCTTCTGGCCGGACGACCCTGGTGGCGAAGTGCTCCGTGAAGACGTGCGCCAACTCATTAAAGGAGCCAATGGACCGAGGTGGCAATGAGGTGTACCACTGGTGGGCGAGGTCGTCTAGCGTCAGAGGGAACATTCGGCACCGGGTCGCGTCCGATGCCCCACACCCGGTCATGTAGATGTTGAACTTCCTCAGGTGCGTCTGGGGGTCCGATCGCCCCTCGTACACGGGTGTTTACGGGGGAGCGATCCTGTGCTGCACGGGGGCGAGCTCGATATCGATCGTGAGCGGCTCGCTCGGCTCGGCGATCGTCTTCATGGCGCCTGCCCCGGATTGCAGGAGCGCCTTCATGTCGTCGATCTGACGTTGCATCGCAGTTATCGCCGTGGCTCGGTCGCTTGCCGATCGGCTTTGGGGGCGGGAGCCGAGGCGATCGTGTACCGATCTCCGGACTCCGCTGCTGCCGACCTCGGCAATTTGGCGAGGAGCAGGCAGGCTGCCTTACAGGAGGCCGGGTAAGCCGAGCTCCTGGTGATGGACTCAAACTCCGTCGTCTCATAGGCGAGGCCGGGCCCCGGTCGCGAGTTGGAGTCACGCCCGGGCGATCGAGACGAGGTGCCCATTGCCAGCGCCTCTTCTGCGGACGAGAGCCTCTGGCGATCGCTCGGCGATGCGCCTTGAGCTTCGCTTGGACTTCCGGCGGGAGTCAGGGGGTGATGGCAGAGGCGCGTCGAGAGCACTCGTCGCTCCCATGGGGCGTCCATGACCTCGTCGATCTGTTCCTTGGTTCGGGCCGATCGAGCGAGAGGCTCGCCGCCGCCCGAGATGGGATCGAGCGTCTCGACCGCGGCGCCTTCCACCATCAGTGCGGCTCGGCCCGGGGCCAGGCAGAAGTGCAGCCGGCTGGTCAGCGGCTTTCTTCGACGCGGAGGCGGAAGACATGATTTCTGAAGGATTTCTTTGAAGTGCAGTGAGTGTCACTTCAAGTATCTGCCCCGAGAACAGTGAGTGTTCTTCGGGACGGTAGGTATAAAAATTTGAGGGTTAGATGCCCTTCTTCTAGCGCCAATTGTTGTTGCCCAAAATATCTATCCGAAGATTAAATACTGCTGGAGACGGACAACAAACAACAATTTCGGGAGCACTTCCGAGAGAAGATTAATAATACAAGATTTGCCGGGTTTGTTAGGCCCGGGCTTGAATGCTCTCGCGAGATGATATTAATACAAATATTCGTGGATACAAGTATTAATGAGAGAAATCTAAATACAATGAGTGTAAAAAGACTCTGTTAATCCGGCTCTTGAGCGAAGCTCGGTGTTCTTCGTCCCCGCCGATCGTCTGCCTGATGAGAGAGGCTGGGAGAAGTAAGACCGAATGATAGCCGTTGCCAAGAGTTGGAGATAGCTAAGTGCTGTGTATTTTGCTTGTGTAATGCGAGAATGCCAGAGAGAGTGTTTTGTGAGCCAAAATCTCTGTCCCTTCGACAAGTGCAGGATGCCTTGTATTTATAGTGGCAGCCGGGTCCTATCCTCTGGCGGGCGATCGCCTTCCGGCCATTATAATAATGGGGCGATCGTCTGCCGGCCAATATTATAATGGGGCGATCACCCGGGCTGTCGGGCTAAAGTCCAAGGAAGATGCTGGCAGTCTGCCTAAAGTCCAAAGCTCCAGCAAGCAGCCAGCTGGGCGGTCCAATGAGGGGCCAGCACGCGTCCGGAGCCAGTCACATGCGGCCCTACTGACAACTTTCGGCGGCTTGTCGGCTGGTGGGAAGATTCCGCCAGGCTGTGGTCAATGATCCGAGATATGCGGATCTTGTCTCGGCCCTCGCACGTGGTGCCAGTCTTGAGGCTCGGCCTTTGCCGACCGGATGGCCATCGGTGCTGATCGACATGAGGCGGTCGTCTCTAGCTGGTCATCAGAGGTCGCCATCGGCCAGTTGCTGAGGGTTGGCATTGGTCGGTCACCAAGGGTCGGTCGGCAAGTGCCGAGAGACGATCGTCACCAAGGGTCGGTCGGCAAGTGCCGAGAGGGGATCGCCTTCAATTGGTCGCAGGAGTCGGTCGCCAAGGGTCGGTCGGCAGGTGCCGAGGGATGGTCGTCCGCTTGACGGTCGCCAGGAGTCGGTTGCCAAGTACCGAGTGACGATCGTATCTGAGGTCGATCGCTCGGCACCGGGACTTGTCCTGGGACCTTCGGTTGGCCGATTTAGCTTGTCCGCTGGGTTAAAGCTAGGCCGCCTGGTCGCCGATCGGCAGTTCTACCTCGGCCGCTAGGCTGTGACTCGATCGCCCGACCTCCGAGGCGATCGCCGGTCGGAAGGTGTTAATTCTTGACACAACATCACTGATAGCACAAATGCCCAATTCCTGGAAGAGGATTATATGATTAATCACAAGCCCATGAGCGAGATAATTCTGGAAGAGCTGATGGGCGAGACTCCGTCTATACTAATCGTACAAGCACCAACTAACACTACACCACGTACCGATTCTGAGACTTTTACACCAAGTCAGGATTTGCCTCGTCATAGTGGGAGGGTTGTTCGTCAACCGGAACGATTCATAGGCATGGGAAAGTCTTCGGACTCACTCCCAGGCGAAGATGAATCAGATCCCTGGACCTGCAAGGAGGCAATCGAAGTAAAGATGTTGACTCCTGGAAAGTAGCAATGGAATCAGAAATGGGATCTGTGGATTCCAATCACGTGTGGGAGCTAGTAGAGTACCTAATGGGGTACAAGCCATTGAGAGTAAATGGGTCTACAAGCGAAAGAAAGGAGGTGACGTAAAGGTTGAAACCTTCAAAGCAAGGCTTGTTGCGAAAGGTTACACTCAGAAAGAGGGTATCGATTATGATAAAACCTTTTTGCCGGTAGCCATGTTTAAGTCAATCCGGATTCTTTTAGCTATAGCTGCGTATTTGGATCTGGAGATTTGGCAAATGGATGTCAAGACTTAATTCTTGAATGGGAGTCTAGACAAGGAAATCTATATGCGCCAACCAGAGAGATTCATTGCAGAAGGAGAAGAGCACCTGGTGTGCAAGCTTAAGAGATCCATTTATGGACTTAAGCAAGCATCTAGATCTTGGAACACTCATTTTGACGAGGTTGTCTAGTCATATGGATTCGCCCAATGTCCGAGTGAGAGTTGTTTGTATAAGAAATGCGATGGAAACGTGTTGGTGTTTCTTGTATTATATGTAGACGATATCCTTCTGATTGGAAACAACGTGAAGGAATTGTCGGACGTACGGGTATGGATATCTGAGCAGTTTGATATGAAGGATCTGGGATAAGCAGGACATATCCTTGGAATCAGGATCTTTCGTGATTGGAATAAAAGGATGTTGTGCTTATCCCAGGTATCCTATATCGATACAGTGCTAAAGCGGTTTAGCATGGAGAATTCCAAGAAAGGTTTTCTACCTTACAGACATGGAATTCAACTATCTAAGAATATGTGTCCCAAGATACAAAAAGAGATAGATGACATGAAGATGGTCCCTTATGCATCAGCTGTGGGAAGCCTAATGTATGCTATGCTTTGCATTAGACCAGATATCTGTCATGCCGTCGGCATGGCTGCTAGATATCAGTCAAACCGAGGACCAGGACACTGGATTGCTGTCAAGCACATACTCAAGTAACTAATAAGGACTAGGGAGTACATGCTTGTATATCAATTAGACAACCTGTGTCTGGTGGGTTACGCTGACTCAGATTTTTCATCAGACAAATAAAAGTCCAAGTCTACTTCGGGTTATGTGTTTAACTTGGGAGGTGGAGCCATTAGTTGGAGGAGTGTGAAGCATAAATATATCTCGAACTTTACCATGGAAGCCGAGTATGTGGCAGCCTTTGAGGCAGCCAAGGAGGCGGTGTGGCTCAAGTACTTCCTGCAGGACTTAGATGTGATTCCCGATTTGCCAAGGGGTATTACACTTTATTGTGATAATACTGGTGCAGTCGCAAATTCGATGGAACCACGAGCCCACAAGGCAAGTAAACATATCGACCGCAAGTACCACACCATACGACACTTCGTAAAGGAAGGAGACGTAGTTGTTTCCAGGGTTGCATCGGAAGATAATCTTGCTGATCCTTTCACAAAAGGCTTACCTTCAAAAGTTTTTGAAATGCATGTGGAAGGAATGTGATTACGGTGTATGGCAGCATTGCTTTGAGTATAAGTGGGAGAAATGAGAGACTATGTAATAGAGTAGTATACTTAAAAGCATGATTTGAGTATAAGTGGGAGATTGTTAGGGTTGTATACTGTAAAACATACTTTATGCTTGTATACCTTATTTCCCTGTAACTACCTATGAGAATATTAATTACATTTAATCGCATGTTTTGCATATTTATTCACGTTATGGTTATGCAAATGAAATATCTAATTATTTTATATTGTAGATAATGTGGTGTGCTGGTGTCACACGAAAGATCACATTATCGGTGCCTTATAAAATAAGATAATAGTTCACAGCCTATATAATTATTAGACAAATTATATGAAAGGTTGTAGTATATGTTTGAGATTAGTTGGTCTTGACTATTAGCATACATTAGCGTATTTGCACATGTTGAACTGGATCGAGGTGAGATAGTGTCTTCTGTACTGACTGTAAGAAGAGCGTAAATCTCAGATAATTATTGTTTCTTAATTCTAAGTATATAATATTTAATTGTGTATTTATAATACTTATTGCTTTGATTTACCATGGGTGAGAGTCAAAATGATCAACTCAATAAGCCTCGTATCTTGAGCAATAATATTAGTTATATGACAGTTATTATTATTACTAGAAATCGTGTACCGACTAGTGCGGGTCGATGATGTCCCCTTGAGGAGCTCGATAATGATTATTATATTAAACCCTGCAGATGGATTTAATTCCGATATAATAATAAGGTTCGAGTGGTACTACTCTTGGATAAGATATTAATTAATTAAAGGTGTCAGTAGCTTATAATTAATTAATGGACACTCGATATCTTAAACACGGGAAATAATATATTTAAATAAGGAGCCCGATTGCGTAAATTGGGATTTGGGTTGGAAGTGCAATATTAATTCTTTAGTGGATTGAATTGATATTAATAGACTCAATATATTAGGAAATATCCTAATAAGGAAAGTTGAGGTCTATTAGGAGTCCTTCCCTAATCCTCCTTAAGATCCCTAGTAGTAGTCCAAGAGCCTATATATAGGACAATAAGGGGGGCCAATTTTTGTACTCTTTTGCAAGGTTGTGAGATCAAAATTTTTCTTCTTGTGTTTAATTGTAGATCTAGACTTGTGTCTTTGATTCTACAATTTAGATAACACATCAAATTTTCTAAGAGTGTTCATGCAATACTAGAAAATAAAGAAAAATCGAGTGACCACATACAAAAAGGGTTCGGCTGATCCATAGAAGTCCAAGAAAAGGCCGGTAGTTGGTTGCCCACACAACGTCCGGGTTAAGGCGGATCATACTCCAGAAGGTCTAAAGCTAGAAATACAAGGTGATCAAGACGAAAACAACCACTTCACTTCAAAGGTAATATCCTATGATCTTTTAGATCTAGATTAGGATATCTCAACTCCAACATATTTATTTAATAAATTTAAATAATATTTAAATTGCTTATTAATCTTAATAATTAATTAATTAGCATGCCTAAATAGATCTTATGCTCGTGGATGCGTAAAACGCAATTTTCAAACTTTCCCAATTCGCTTCCGCTGCATTTTATATTCCAACAGTTGTATATCCTAATATACAATCTGAATTGAACCAAAACACTTTAAACCCTATATCTATAAATACAATTTCTCATCCAACGATAATTCACCTTTTACAACATACACATCACGGCAGAAAAAAAAATCTACACTCTAAACACCATCACAACATCATCTCACGGCATTAGGGAATAAAAGTAAAAAATGTTTACAAAAGAGAAAAGAAAAAAAGTGTATTTACAACCGGGAAGCATCCTAAGGATCCGATCTGCAGAGCTGCAAGTATATTCTTCTGCAAACTAAGGAGCAGAGAACACGAGGATTCGATGGGTTCTGTAACACCCCCAAGATATTCAAGATATATTACAGCGCTGTGGATCCCTGTGTGGGACCCATCAGGCTAACTAATTTATACCGCTCGTCTAACCATCTCGGTTAGCGAGAAAACACACATCTCCCAGATGCAAATTAAATAAAACGCCCGGTACAACTGGTAAAGCAGACATCATCAAAAATCACACATAAACTTTAGTATACAATCCATCTTCCAAATTTAAAACGACTAAGTACTCGCGAGTACTATCTATCAGTTTACAAGTTTGAAAACAAATATTTTAAAATAGACAACTGAAATAAAGGGACCCTTGCGGTAAAGAAAGGACAGGTGCTGAAATTAATCGGCTCTTGAGTTCCGCAAAACCTACTGACACGCGTCGGACCACGTGTATTTCTTATCCTTCCGTAAAAGGTTCGTCATGGGTTGAGCAATTTTATAAAATCCCTCCACAAATCGACGGTAATATCCAGCTAATCTGAGAAAGCTTCGGATTTCCTTAACATTCTGTTGTGTCGAGAATTATACTCTCCGACCGGCGATCGCCTCGGAGATCGGGCGACCTAGCCATTGCCGAGCAGCATGCTGAACTGCCGACCAGTGACCAGGCGACCCAGTCTTACCCCGACAGCCAAGATAGATCGGCCGACCGAAGGTCCCAGGACAAGTCCCGGTGCCGAGCGATCAACACCTAAGACCATCGTCTCTCGGTACTTGGCGATCGACTCCTGGTGGCCGACTAGCAGACGATCATCTCTCGGCACTTGCCGACCGACCCATGGTGACCGACTGATGCCGATCTCTGGTGACCGACCAATGCCGAACGCCTCATGCCAGTCAAAGCCGATGGTCATCCAGTCGGCAAAGGCCGAAGCCCAGGACAGAGCCCACGTGCAGAGCCGAGACAAGATCCGCATTTCACGGATCATTGACCACAGCCTGTCCGCATCTTCCCACCAGCCGACAGGCCCGCCGAAAGGTGTCAGTAGGACCGCATGTGACAGTGACTCCGGACGCGTGCTGGCTCCTCATTGGTACGCACTGCCGTTGCCAATGACCTTGGACTTTAGGTGGATGGCCCATGTGACCTGAAGACGATCGCCCCATTATTATAATGGCCGAAAGGCGATCGCCCGCCAGGAAACAAGGCTCATCAGCCCCTATAAATAGAAGGCAGCCTGCACTTGTCCAAGGACCGAAATTCTTCAGAACTCTCGACATTCACGCTATTTCAAGCACAATACAGAAGCAATACACACAACTTGGCTTTCTCCTACTCTTGGCAACAGCTATCTCTCGGCCCTTTCTTCTCTCGGCCTCTCTCATATAGAAGACGATCGGCAGGGACGAAGAACACCAAGCTTCGCTCAAGAGCTGGATTAACAGGATCTTTTTACACTCATTGTACTTAGATTCTCACATTAATACTTGTATCCACGAATATTTGTATTAATAACATCTCGCGAGAGCATTCAAGCCCGGTCCTAACAAACCCGGCAAATCTTGTGTTTATTCATACTCTCTCGGAAGTGCTCCCGCAACCTTGTTTGTTGTCCGTCCATTCCAGCAGTTTTTAATCTTCGGATAAATATTTTGGGCAACAACAATTGGCGCTAGAGGAAGGGCCATCTAACCCTCAAATTTTTATTCCTACCGTCTCGAAGAACACTCACTGTTCTCGGGGCATATACTTGAAGTGACACTCACCGCGCTTCAAAGAAATCTTTCAGAAATCATGTCTTCCGCCTCCGCGTCGAATAAAGCCGCTGGCCAGCCCGCCAGATGCCTCGTTCCGTCTCAGTCCGAGCCACAGCCGATGGCGGGATGCTCGATCCTGCCCCTGGGCGGCGGCCCAATCCTCTCGCTCGATCAGTTCCAAACCGTGGAACAGATCGACGAGGCCATGGCCGTACTACAGGAGCGACGGAGTGCTCTCGACGCGCCTCCCGCTATCACCCCCTCGGCCATCCGCCGGAAGACCAAGCGGAAGTTCAAGGCGTTACTGGCCGAGCGATCGCCAGGAGGCTCTCATCCGCAAGGAGAGGCGCTCGCCAGCCGGGGCACCTCTGTTTTCGATCGCCTGGGCAGCGACCCGTCTTGGCGACCGGGGCAGTCCGGCCCCAGCTACGAGACGACGGAGTTTGAGTCCGTCACCAGGAGCTCAGCTTATCCGACTCCCAGAAGGCAGCCCAGCCGTCTGGCTCCCCCTCGCCAAATAGTCGAGGTCGGCAGCAGCGGAGTCAGGACATCGGTACACGATCGCCTCGGCTCCCGCTCCAAAAGCCGATCCGCGAGAAACCGAGCCACGACGATGGCCGCGATGCAACGTCAGCTCGAAGACATGAAGGCGCTCCTGGTATCCGGGGCAGGCGCCAAGAACAAGATCGCCGAGCCGAGCAAACCGCTCGCGGTCCACATCGAGCTCGCCCCCGTGCAGCACAAGATCGCTCCCCCGCAAACACCTTTGTACGAGGGGAGATCAGAGCCCGAAACACACCTGAGCAAGTTCAACATCTATATGACCGGGTGTGGGGCATCAGACGCAACCAGGTGCCGAATGTTCTCTCTGACGCTGGACGATCTCGCCTACAGGTGGTACGCCTCATTGCTGCCTCGGTCCATCGGCTCCTTTAACCAACTGGCGAACGTCTTCACAGCTTACTTCGCCGCCAAGGTCGCTCGACCGGAAGGTCCCCTTCGCATGATGCAAATCAGGCAGGGAGAAGGAGAGTTTGACTCGGACTACATCGACCGAGTAGACGAGATCATCCTCAACGACGAACCCGTAAGCGATGAGATCGCCTTATACTCGGTCCTGGGAGGATTTCATGGTCTTTCGCCTATGTTCAGGCACCTTACGAAGGACCAACCCTCGACCTACGCGACCTTCCGAGCTAAAGCCGCAGACTTTCTGGCCAGGCAAAGGTTTCTCCTCAGCCTATGAGCAGCGCGATCGGCGCCCGAACGACGATCACCAATCTCCCTCCCGATCGCCGATACCAACTTACGAATAACGCGATCGACAGCCGAGCGACGATTGCCAGTCTTCCAGCCCGATCGCCATCATCACGCTACATCACCAAAAAACCGGAGGACTCGTTCGCCATCTACAGTTCACCATCTAACATGATGGACTAAGGCACACGATCGCCTCCACCGTGCAACTTATAGCCATGGTCCTGTTAGTCGGCCATGCAAGGACCCTTTGGGCCAAGATCGCCCGCCCTTCGTTTAAATACGAGGCCGGCGTAGTCTGTGGGCCCTCCAAAACTAATCAGTGGACACGATCGCCCGCCCTCAAAGGATCATCATCTAACATGGTGAACCCGGACAATGCGACGTGCCACTACCCCCGTCTCAACGTACACCGTCGAGGTTCGCCATCCTCATGGCGGGCCGAGGTGGAAGCAGAGCTAACAAGCCGCGGACATGGAGTTGAATCATCAGACGCTGCCCCGCGCAAAGACTCCTCTAGACCAAGACCGCACGCCCTTCGTTTAAATACGAGGCGAGGCGCAGCCTAACAGAGGACCCTCACAATAAAATGAGTCACGAGACACTCAATGTCTTCGCGCACAATACACGGTCATAGAATCGGTCCATCGAACTCCGCGACTGTGCACGATTCCTCAAACGACGAAACCATAAAGTTTCTGAGGGGGATCGGCCAATGTTGTTTTTTGCAGGTACAAGACCGAAAGATAGCTAGCCAATCGACCAGATCGCCCAAGTCCGAATCCAAAGTCAGCTCAAAGGATCGCCCGTCCTCGTCCTACACGATCGCCAGCAAGAACCACCTCGCCCCATGTCTTCAACATCGGAGCAAGCTGGGGGGCAATTGTTGTGTCGAGAATTATACTCTCCGACCGGCGATCGCCTCGGAGATCGGGCGACCTAGCCATTGCCGAGCAGCAAGGCAGAACTGCCGACCAGCGACCAGGCGACCCAGTCTTACCCCGGCAGCCAAGATAGATCGGCCGACCGAAGGTCCCAGGACAAGTCCCGGTGCCGAGCGATCAACACCTAAGACGATCGTCTCTCGGTACTTGGCGATCGACTCCTGGTGGCCGACTAGCAGATGATCATCTCTCGGCACTTGCCGACCGACCCTTGGTGACCGACTGATGCTGACCTCTGGTGACCGACCAATGCCGAACGCCTCATGCCAGTCAAAGCCGATGGTCATCTAGTCGGCAAAGGCCGAAGCCCAGGACAGACCCCACGTGCAGAGCCGAGACAAGATCCGCATTTCACGGATCATTGACCATAGCCTGTCAGCATCTTCCCACCAGCCGACAGGCCCGCCGAAAGGTGTCAGTAGGACTGCATGTGACAGTGACTCCGGACGCGTGCTGGCTCCTCATTGGACCGCACAGCTGCCTGCCAGCAGCAGCCTTGGACTTTAGGCGGATGGCCCATGTGACCTGAAGACGATCGCCCCATTATTATAATGGACGAAAGGCGATCGCCCGCCAGGAAACAAGGCTCCTCAGCCCCTATAAATAGAAGGCAGCCTGCACTTGTCCAAGGACCGAAATTCTTCAGAACTCTCGGCATTCACGCTATTTCAAGCACAATACAGAAGCAATACACACAACTTGGCTTTCTCCTACTCTTAGCAACAGCTATCTCTCGGTCCTTTATTCTCTCGGCCTCTCTCATATAGAAGACGATCGGCAGGGACGAAGAACACCAAGCTTCACTCAAGAGCTGGATTAACAGGATCTTTTTACACTCATTGTACTTAGATTCTCACATTAATACTTGTATCCACGAATATTTGTATTAATAACATCTCGCGAGAGCATTCAAGCCCGGGCCTAACAAACCCGGCAAATCTTGTGTTTATTCATACTTTCTCGGAAGTGCTCTCGCAACCTTGTTTGTTGTCCGTCCATTCCAGCAGTATTTAATCTTCGGATAAATATTTTGGGCAACAACACATTCTTCGGAGGTTGCCAATCTCGGATGGCCTCCGTCATCTGAGGGTCAACAAGAACTCCGTCTGATGAAATTACATGTCCGATAAATGTCACCTCGGACATCCAGAACTCACATTTGGAAAAAAGTTGCTCTCGTATCAACACGTTGAGAACCTAATGAAGGTGAGATTCGTGTTCCTCACGGTCACGAGAATAAATCAAAATGTCATCAATGATGACAACCACGAACTGATCCAAATAGTTGATGAAAATACGATTCATTAATTCCATGAACACCGCAGGTGCATTAGTTAACCCAAACGGCATTACCACGAACTCATAATGACCATAGCATGTTCGAAACGTTGTCCTTGCGATATCCGACTCTCGAATTCGCAACTGATGATAACCGGATCTTAAGTCGATCTTGGAAAATACTGAAACTCCCTGAAGTTGATCCAAAAGATCATCAATACGGGGTGGAGGATATTTATTCTTGATCGTCACCCGGTTCAATTCCCGGTAATCGATACACAAGCGAAACGAACCATCCTTCTTCTTGACAAACAACACAGGTGCTCCCCACGGAGACGCACTCGGCCGGATATAACCCTTCTCGGTTAGATCCTCTAATTGATTCTTCAACTCTGGCATTTCGGTCGGTGCCATCCGGTACCGTGCCTTCGATATTGGGGACGTACCAGGCTCCAACTCAATCGTGAATTCCACATCTCTTTGGGGAGGCAAACCAGATAACTCGTCAGAAAATACATCGGCATATTCTCTCACTACACGAATATCCATCAACATTACTAATGGTTTCTCGGTCTTGGTCATATAGCACCAATAACCGACACACCCTGATTGAGTAATTTCACTACTTTCATCAAGTTGATGACTATACCGGAACAGTTGGGATTACCTCCCTGAAAAACACGTTCGACTCCATCGTCTGAAATGATAGTGACCATACACTTACAGAAACTAATTGTGGCATCGTGACGATCCATCCAATCAATACCCAAGATGACATCGTCTCTCGATAAATCTACCACGATTAGGTTTGCTAACCAATCACGGCCATGAAACTGAATCGGACAATCCTTAATCTCACGATTCCCGATAATTCGTCTACCATCAGGTAGACTAATGACATAAGGCTCACAACTAGTAGCACTACCCAGACGTAGTATACTCAAACATGACTCGGAAATGAATGAATGCGGTGCACCAGTATCAAAAAGGGTACACACAGGTTGAGATAGAATTTCGAGTGTACCTGAGATTATTCGGGCTTTTGGATCATCAGCTCTCTTCATCTCATAAATTCGGGGCTTGCCAGCCCCAGAACCGGATGCTCCTGTATGATAGATGTGGGCTCCGCCTTTGTTAGCTCCCATCATCTTAAACGACGCGGACTGGGTAGCCTGATTCAGAACCGCTGACTGTTTCGGGGCCTGAGATGACGCCGGAGTAGGTTTGGAGTCATTTCGGCAAAAACGGGCCCTTTGCCCCGCCACTCCACAGTTATTGCACGTGACGGTTTGCCTCAAACACTTCGTGCTATAATGACCCTATTCTCCACAGTTGAAACAGGTAATGGCCGCACTGGCCACTCGTGACTGAGATTCCGCGGGTCTGGGCCCCATAGGAGGTCGCTCAGTGAAAGCAGAGCCTGCTCGAGGCTTCTTGAAAGTTGCCTGACTGCCTTCAGGCTGATTTCGATTCTTTGACTTCTTGCCAGATGATGGAGTTTGATTCTTAGCAATCTCCTTAGCAGTAAGCTCATAAGTAAGAGCTTTCTCGATGAATTTGGCCAGAGTGGTGCAATTGTGATTAAGCAACTGCATCCGCATACGAGGTTTCAACCTCTTGCTGAAATACTTGATCTTGTCCGTCTCAGAGTGAATAATAGATGAGGCGAAAGGAAGAAGCTCCTGAAATTTCTCGGCGATGGCGAGAACATCATCATCCGCTGAGAGGTCATGAGTGAGTAATTCCGATAACTTGGCCTCTCTGAGTGGGGCCGGATAATATCTCTCCATCATGAGAGTCTTGAATTAATCCCAAGTACATGATCCATCGGTGGGCTTCAACGATAACCACCATGAATGAGTGCTCTTACCCAGGTAGTAAGCCGCAACTGAAACTTTATTCCCTTCGGGGCAATCCACCATAGCAAATAACTTCTCAAAATGCTCAAGCCAATGAACAATATCCGCCGGCTCAGACGAGCCCTCAAAGGTAGGTGGTCTTTGGCGAGAGATGTTGCCAATAATACTGCTCACACCCCTCTCCTGCCCCTGAGGTGGCGGCGGAGGAGCCTGTTGATTTTGAGTAGCTGAGTTCTGCATTGTCTCCATGAGGTGTGCCATTTGAGTCATCTGGGCCATCATGCCCTGCATAAAGGCGAGTGGGTCAACCCGAACACCCTCTGAATGAGCTGTGTCCCGGGTACGACTCCCTGATAATGAATGATCATTTCCAGGAGAATGAGTGGCGGCGTCGCTGCTCGATGAATTAGCATTATTCCTCGCGTTCGCACGTGTGTTCACACGAGTTCCTGGGGTTCGGCCCGCACCGCGGACTCTTCCCCTGCGTCCTCTGCCAGCTCTTTCCATAATGAAGTGGGAAAGCCACAAGATGATTATATATCTCGCATGAATATCACATTATGATTACGTTATGAAATGATGAAAATGAGCACACACGCTCAAACACAATGATTACATGAATGATCAACTGAAGTGACAAGATTATCTGATGAAATTCTTGAAATGATTATCTTGAACAAGTTAACAAGATTAACGATACGACCCTCAAGATCAACAACTGAACAGTGAAATGAACTGAGTGATTAATGAGTTAACATGATCGACATGATCACAAATGAAAATGAGAAATTGAGGATTGTTGACTGTTGAATAATGAATGAGTGATTCTTATTGCCAAAAATTATACCATGGCGTCAGAAATCTTACTATTCTTTGGTCTGAAGGGCTCGACTCTTGCACGGGTCACACGTGACGCGAAAGTCTAATGATACTAGTATGATGAACGATGATTTCAATGATACATGACTCGGAAGGTAGTATTCAAAACCACGCTCCGATACCAACTCTGTAACAACCCAAACTAGGCGGATACTACAGTGCCGTGGACCCCCGACTGGGACCCACCAGGCGAATGAAAATTAATAACTTAAATAATATAATTGTAGTACCGAACCACATTATATCATCAACCTACTCCGATGAGAAGTTTCATTACAAAACACCCAAGATAATACAGAATACATGTATATTTTATATGAAGATAAAATATACAACACTGAATAAAATGAGTATTCAAACGAAAGTCTGCAGCGGAAATAAAATGAAGAAACACGAATGACTAAAAAGGACTGGGCCCCCCTACTAGTATCACTGGGACTCCTCGCCGTAAACGTTCTCTTCCCGTGCTTTAGCCTTGCCATGACCTGAAAACAACATCCCCCAACGGGGTCAGTTACACAGAACAACAATCCTCAAGAGTTGAACAGTATACAACAATCACATAAATGAATTAGTGAATTAAGTTGAATGATTGATGAGTTGATTCTTGATCGACTCATTCTATTCTATCTAGTCGTGTTTTTGTTTGCTTTTTAGTATTTTTGTTCTCTTTTATGCGTGGTATGTTGTATTTTTAATTTGTAGATAACCAAGCGAAGATAGTGGTGAAATATGCGCTTTCATAGCTAATATTGGAGTTTATGACGATCAAGAGCTAAAACGGGGCATAAAAAAATAAAAGATTGAAGCAATATCGATCGTATCTTCTAAATTCCAGAATCACCACTCCGAATTGTCTCCTTTGATATAAATTCCTCGTGAAATTAGCTTCGAAACGGTATATCATATGCTAAATTCCGAGGTGTATTGATACAAAAACGAAGGATCAAGCCGAAGAAGACCAAAAACCGGAATCAGAACAGAAGAAAACAACTCGACCGCACCAGGCAACTCGGCCGTCTCATGGGACACGACCGGGTCTCGTTCCAGTGAAAAATTCTATTTCCGGATGAGTACAACACGACCATGTCTTTTATGACACGATCGTGCCCTATCCAGCCTAATGGGACACGGCCGAGTCCGTGGACAGAACACTTTTGCTTCTTTTCCGGGTAGTACGACACGGCCGTGTCCCAGGACACGGGCCGTGTCACTTTTCGGTGAAAGTCATTTTCTTTGACATTTTTGCACAACTTTGAGCCCTTTTCTTGATCTTTTCATTGTTGTTATTATTATTATTCAAATCGAGGGTTTTTATCGGTGTTCGCCATCAAACGACCCGATAGAAACGATTGTGAATGTTCTCGAGCTTTTTCGCGCGATCTTTTAACCATTTACCTCATCAAAAGTAGTCGATTAATTGATTGTTAGTTAGGGATTCATCCCCATCAAAAGAGTATCTCTTAATTTCGAAAAGGACAATCGTGATTTTTAGAATTACCGCCATCAAATGGATTTCTTTTAATCGTGAGCGATCGATAATTCGAAACCTTATTTATTTGAGTATTGGAACTAATAATTGATTACATGTGTGTCGGTGATTCTAAACTCCCATATTATTCTCATAATTATAATCTCTCTACTATCCAACCATTAAATTCGGTGTTTGTAACGCTTAGTTTATTTTAATTTTATGCATTAGTAATTGTAATCCTATCAAACCAATGATGTATTTTAATTTATTTTACTTTTGTCCATTCGACTATTTGCCGAACAATATCGAACTTTAAACCGTTTCCAATTCCTCGAGAGATCGACCTCGGAGTTACTTGCCGCTTCCTACAAAAGCGATTCGTACACTTGCGAGTATTTAATTTGTCCATCAAGTTTTTGGCGCCGTTGCCGGGGAATTGGCGTTTAATTTTTAATCTTGTTTTAATAATAGTTGAATTGTTATTCTTGATCAATTTTATTTCGATAAAATTTGCTCTTACTTCCTTTGTTTATGCTTGGTAGGAGATCGTTGGGTAACCCGATTCTTCCGCCCATAGACGAAGTTCAAAGGATTAGAGCACCAAAAATAATGGCCACATCATCAATGGCAAATGACGAGGTGAATCCGGATCTTGAACAGCGACTTTTGATCCAAGAAGAAAACACTCGTCAACTGAGGGTTGAGAAAGTTGCACAAAATATAGATGAGGAAGACATTCGTCAACCAAGGTTTCCGAGATATCAGAATGTTGGGCGCAATAAAGGGATACCCGAAGCTCAACAAGGGAGATACTTCTATCCGAGACAACCACCTGTTGGAATGCAATATGGAGCGAATTATTATCCCGGACCTCAATATGGGATGGAAGCAAACTATAACATGCCGCAACAACCTCTGGTCGAACATCTTATGAGGGACTATGCAAAGCCCGTGGTGAACACCACCATTTCATGCATCCAATTAGCACCGGCCGCAAGAAACTACCACATAAGCGGATTTCACATCGAGCAATTGCCCTCATTTCACGGATTAGCATGAGAGGATCCGTTATCATTCATCCGAGACTTCAATGTGGTGATTGACAACTTCCCATTAAATGGGTTGAGCGAGGATCAACTAAGGATGAAGTGCTTCCCTTATACACTCAAGGATGGGGCGAAACAATGGTTGATGACTTTGGCGCCCGGCTCACTAAGAACATGGGATGAAGTTTACGATAAATTCATTACCAAGTACTTCTCCCATTCAAAGACTACGCAATTGAGAACTCAAATCTCAATTTTCGGACAACAAGACGGAGAGGCATTTCATGAAGCATGGGACCGATTCAAAATGCTCCTCATTCAATGCCCACACCATCACTATCCACTTCAACTACTCAATCAATTCTTCTATGACGGATTGACTCAATATTTCCAAGGAGCGGTAGATAATGCAGCCGGTGGTTCGTTTTGGGGTTTGACGGAGAGACAAGCGTATGATGTGTATGAAACATTGGGAGCAAATTCTCAACAAAAAAGTGTACGTGTTCGTAGGGGAGCCGTGCACCAAGTAAGCGAGAAGGACGAGATGCAATCTAAAATCAATGAGTTGACAAATGAACTAAGACAACTCAAGACTCGAAATAAATCTTCTAGCTCACGAGTTTACGAGATTTGCAGAACACCCGGACATGATGCCAATTCATGCCCCCATACTTTTCCGGGAGAACAAACCGAACAAGTTAATTGGGCTATAGGACAAAGCACGGGAAGGCCCGAATAGGAAGAGAGGAGAAATAATTATGGCGGAAACGAACGAAATGCACCTCTCCCAAATACTTATCATCCTGGGCTAAGAAACCATCCGAATTTCTCATGGAGAAACAACAACCCGATGCCATACGACACAAGTGCCCAAGCTCAATATAATGGAGGAAACCGAGCCCAACAACCAATGCAAAGTGAACCACCTCCACAACAAAGGAACTCTCTTGAGGAGAGTATTGCGGCATTCATTAAGGAGAGCAAGGAAAACCAAGCGGAGAACAGTAAAAGGTTCGAATCTTTAGAAGCTTCGATGAAGAAAATGGAGATTCAAATTGGGCAACTTGCTACCGAGGCACGTAGACAAGAAAGGGGTAAACTACCAGGTCAACTCGAGCAAGATCAAGCCATTACCACTCTCCGAAGTGGTAAAGTGATTAATAAAGAAGTTAATTCCGAAGTAAAAGAAAGAGGCAATGAGAAAGAAGACGAGTCGGGAAATCAAGAGGAGAAAATAGACGAAGCAACTTCGACTTCCAAGCTTCACAAATCTTCTCAACCATATAAGCCACCAATTCCTTTTCCGAGCCGACTTAGAAAAGCAAAGCAAGATGAGCAATTTTCCGAAATCTACGACATGCTTTCGAAGGTTCATGTCAACTTACCTCTTTTGGATGTTGTGAAGAACATTCCCGCTTATACAAAATTTTTCAAAGAGTTGACCTCCAACAAAAGAAGATACAACGGGAACGAGAAAGTGGTGCTCTACGAGGTAGAAGCAAAGGGTCAAAACAAAGGCGATCCCGGAAGTTTTATGATCGACATCACTATGGGAGATTAGAAAGTTGCTCGTGGGATGTTAGATTTGGGGGCAAGTGTGAATCTCATGCCATACTCGACCTATTTGAGGCTTAGACTTGGGGGAATCAAACCGACAAGAATGACTCTTCAAATGGCGGATAGGTCGGTGAAATACCCCAAAGGAGTCATTGAAGACCTATTAGTGCAAGTGGACAAGTTGGTGATTCCAGCCGATTTTGTTATCTTGGAGATGAGCGATTTCGGAACAAGCGAAAATGAAGGGACGATACTTCTAGGACGGCCATTCATGCGTACAACAAAAACAATCGTCGATGTTGATGAAGGAAAGGTCACCATGACCGTCTTGGGCGAAACCGTGGAAATCAACGTGTTTGGTTCATCTCCTATCCCTTCTCATATTTATGCTGCCCATGATGTGAATTTTATTGATTGCATTAATTCTTTGGTTAATGATACATATTTGCATGATGATGTAGGGGACACGTTGCATGATGCTCTAACCGTTGAGCATGATATGGGGCTGAATAATCTAGAAATTGAAGAATATGTTGCATTGTTAGATAATTCCGAAATAATTGATGAAGTTGACGGTTTTAAGATACCATTGGAATTAAAATTTGAGGAGCCCGTTGAAATCACCCCACCCCAACTTGAATTGAAAGAACTTCCGGCACATCTTAAATATGTTTTCTTAGGCAAAAGTGACACTTACCCTGTAATTGTCTCTTCCGAATTAACTACCTTGCAAGAAAATAAATTAGTAGAAGTTCTGACTAAGTTAAAGGAAGCAATTGGCTGGAGTATTTCCGATATCAAGGGAATAAGTCCTGTTAGGTGCATGCATAAAATAATTCTTGAGGATAATGTTAAACCGGTTAGGCAACCTTAAAGGCGTTTGAATCCGAACATGCAGGAAGTTGTGAAAAAAGAAGTTTTGAAATTGCTAGATGTCGGAGTCATATACCCGATATCCGACAGTAAGTGGGTGAGCCCTGTGCATGTCGTGCCTAAGAAATCTGGAATAACGGTGGTTCGTAATGATAAAAATGAATTGGTGCCCACTAGAATAGTAACTGGTTGGAGAATGTGCATTGATTACCGGAAATTAAATGTCGTAACAAAAAAAGATCATTCTCCCCTTCCTTTCATTGATCAAATGTTGGAACGTTTAGCTGGGCATGATTATTACTGTTTTCTAGATGGTCTTTCAGGTTTCTATCAGATTCCCATTGCTCCGGAGGATCAAGAGAAGACCACTTTCACTTGCTCTTTTGGCACTTTTGCCTTTAGGAGGATGCCGTTTGGTCTTTGCAATGCTCCCGCTACTTTTCAAAGGTGCATGCTATCCATATTCTCCGACTTGTTAGAAAAATCCATCGAGGTATTCATGGATGACTTTTCTGTGTTTGGAACCACTTTCGATGATTGTTTAAATAATTTGACTATTGTGCTAGAACGATGTATTGAGTGTAATCTTACACTTAGTTGGGAAAAGAGTCATTTTATGGTAAAACAAGGTCTTGTTCTAGGTCATGTGATTTCCAATAGAGGAATGGAGGTTGATAAGGATAAAGTTGATTTAATTGTTAAATTACCTCCGCCTTCACGTGTCAAAGAGGTTCGAAACTTTTTAGGGCATGCCGGGTTTTATAGGCGTTTCATTAAAGATTTTTCGAAAATTGCCCGCCCTTTGAGTAACCTTTTGTGCAAAGATGCCAAATTTGATTTTACCGAGGAATGTTTAGTCGGTTTTAATGCTCTGAAAGAAAAATTAACTTCCACACCTATTGTTTTTGCTCCCGATTGGTCTCTCCCATTTGAAATTATGTGCGATGCATCCGACTTTGCTATAGGTGCTGTTTTGGGGCAAAGAGTAAATAAATTTTTCCACGTAATTTACTATGCTAGCAAAACACTCGATGAAGCTCAGGCTAATTACACCACCACCGAAAAAGAATTTTAGCCATTGTGTTTTCTTTAGACAAATTTCGATCCTACTTGGTTGGCTCAAAAGTAATTGTGCATACGGATCACGCCGCATTGAAATATTTATTAAAAAAAATCCGATGCAAAACCAAGATTAATTCGGTGGGTTCTTCTGCTGCAAGAATTTGATTTGGAGTTTAAAGATAAAAAGGGGTTGGAAAACGTAGTTGCCGACCATCTATCTAGGCTAACCGAGGGAGATAATTTTAAGCTCGATAATCCTTTGCCAATTGTTGAAACTTTCCCTGACGAGCAATTATTCGATGTAACAAGGACACCTTGGTATGCTGATATTATCAATTACATTGTTAGTGGTGTTTTGCAGCCCGACTTGACCTATCAAGGGAAGAAGAGGTTTGTTTCCATGTGCAGGCATTACTTTTGGGACGAGCCGTACTTATTCAGGTTGGGGCCTGATCAGATATTCCGACGTTGCATCCCGGAGGAAGAGCACGAGAGCATATTGTTATTTTGCCATGAGTTGCACTGTGGGGGACATTTTAGCGCAAAGAAAACGGCGCACAAGGTCCTTCAATCGGGATTCTACTGGCCAACATTATTTAAGGATGCCTATTCCCATTGCAAGAGTTGAGATCATTGTCAACGAACGGGGAATATAAGCAAAAGGAATGAGATGCCGTTGACAAACAATCTTGTTGTGGAACTTTTCGATGTTTGGGGAGTTGATTTTATGGGTCCTTTTCCACTTTCCCATGGCTTTGAGTATATTTTAGTTGCTGTGGACTACGTCTCTAAGTGGGTGGAAGCAATTCCAACCCGAACTAACGATGCTAACGTGGTTTGCAATTTTTTTAGGGATGTGATTTTCTGCATGTTCGGAACGCCTAGAGCTGTAATCAGCGATAGAGGCACACATTTTTGCAATAAACAACTTGCAGGCTTGCTTAAAAAGTATAATGTGATGCATAAGGTCGCAACGGCATACCATCCACAAACTTCCGAGCAAGTCGAAGTGCGCAATAGACAAATAAAGGCAGTACTCGAAAAGACGGTGAAACCGACAAGAAAGGGCTGGGCATTGAAGTTGAATGATGCTTTATGGGCGTACCGAACGGCCTACAAAACTCCAATTGGAATGAGCCCGTATTGCCTAGTATTTGGGAAAGCATGTCACCTACCCGTTGAGTTGGAACACAAGGCGTATTGGGCAATCAAAGCGCTCAATTTAGATCAAGAAAAGGCGGGCGAGGAACGACTTTTACATTTAAATGAGCTTGATGAGATGCGATATGAGGCGTACTAAAACGCTAAACTCTACAAAGAACGGACGAAACGGTATCATGATAAGCGTATCGTTCGCAAATCTCTCGAACCCGGGATGGATGTTTTGTTACATAACTCCCGTCTTAAGCTCATGCCCGGAAAATTGGTATCGCGATGGGGCGGACCGTTCAAGGTCGTTAAAGTATGGCCACACGGAGCAATAGAACTTCTTGATTCGCGGAAGAACGAGCAATTTAAGGTAAACGGGCATAGAGTGAAGCCGTATTTCGGACGAATCGAAGAAATCAACGCATTTGAGTGCATAGAGGTGCACGATGTTGAAGCTTGAACAAGACGGAAAAAAGTCGAGCTAATGACTATAAAAAAGCGCTACTTGGGAGGCAACCCAATGGTTTAGTTAGATTTTTCATCTTTTGTTTTTCGAATTTATTTTCCTTATTTGTTTTTACTCGATTCGAAACTGACCGGTTCAACTGTGGGTGTTAAAAATGCAGAAAACGAGTGCGTTATCAGAAATTAACAATCTGGGCAGGTTGGACACGGCCGAGTTGCATCTGACACGGCCGAGTCTCAAAAGAGGGGAAATTTTATTTTCTAGAATAGCACGACTCGACTGTGTCACAGGACATGGCCGAGTGTCTAAACAGTCGATTTGTGCTTATTATGAACAGCACGACACGACCGTGTCACAGGACACGACCGGGTGTCAATACAGTGAAAGTTTGTTTTCCAGGATAGTATGACACGACCGTGTCACAGGACACGGCCGAGTCGGTTAGATAGTGGGTTTTGCTTTATTCTGAACATTTCGACACGACCGTGTCAGATGCAACACGGCCGTGTGGGTCGGACTTATATAAAGGGAAGCACGGCCGAATCGCCATCTTCTCCAGATTTTTATTTTTCTTCCCTCCGAACCCTAGCATCTATACTATCGATTTTTCCCTTCGTTTTTAAAGAAATTTTTGCAAAATCAAGGGGAGATACAAGAATCTACTACGTAATCATCATTTTTCAACCAATTTCACTCTTCAAAGGGGCAAATCGGACGAATTGGGGCCGACTTTTAATTTTTTCTCTCTCTTCAATATCTCCGAAATCAAGGTATGTTTCTCATGTTTTTGATGATTATTCTTGGTTATGAACATGCTATGATGATTTGAATCACTAGTCCTTAATCATCTAGGGTTCTTGAATAAATTGAAGGTGATGAAATTTGGAAATTTTCGATAATTCTTCATGCTTGATGATTAAATTTCTCGATTGAAAATTCTTGTAATTAAGGGATGTTTTCCATGATGAAGATGATGAATTCAAACGATAGATTTTGATTGGGAGTTGTTTTGATCAATAATGTTTATATTGGGGGTATTTCATTGTTTGCTTTAAGTTTGGGGGAGGAATACGTTATCAAGTCCTTAGATAATTGATAAATTGAAATTTTTGCAGGAAATGGCACGAGGACGAGGACGAGGAAATTCTCAGCGCGGAAGGGGTAGGAACGGCGGGGAACAAGTGCAGCCGGCAAGAATGGCTATTCAAAGGGCTGTGGAAACTCCGGATTCTTATGGAATCAATCTCCCTGAAACACAATATGCGAGGTGGGAAATGCTGGGTCAGAAAAAGATGCTCCATACAAGGTGGCCCGATGACGAATGCATGAACGCAATGGGAATTAGAGAAGACGTGATGAAATTCCTTGAAAGAGTGAATTGGGGGTGGATGATGACGCAACAATGGCCGAATTATAGGTGTCTGAAGATGGAGTTTCTCAGCACTCTTACTGTCAGAAGAGATCCGGTGACTCGAGAACCAACCGAAATGACATTCCGGCTCAACAACAATGAAGAGAGACTAACCATCGTCCAGCTGGAAGAAATTTATCATGCAAGACACAACGGACATTACCCGATAAACCGGTTCGCTTGTGAAGCCTATTGAAGAGCCATGGTGGAATACCCGGGGAGCGAGGCGTGATATTATATTGCAAGATCGGCTAAAGGATCAAACATTCGCAATCCAATACTCAGATATATACACAAGGTGATTGCGAATACTATATATGGCCGAAAGGAAACCGGGCCCATTTCACAGCGGGAGTTATACATCCTGACTCACATGCTCGACAACTCAATTCCAGCAATTGGGGCTATGGTAGCGGAACATTTTGAGGATGTCGCGACAAAGCGAAAGGGGGAGATATGGATAGGGGGTTTGATTACCCCTATCGCACTTCACTTCGAGATTTCCTTAGCTCAGAGGACTCCCCTTCCTGGAAATAAGATACTCTCGATCTCCGTGATGAAGATAATGAACATCCTGGACTATGAACAGCGCACAGTCTTCCTCCAGACCGACAACGACCACTTCCTTCTCCCGAATCCGCCTTTAACAACCATAAATAATATTCGGGACATGGGAAATCTGCAAATGGCTACGGAGGCACATCAACGAGCACGGATATCAACTGGATTGGCTCCCCCGGGTCACAACTCTCTCGACCGAAATGTTCGACCTCGGCGCATTGTGGATGAAGATAGAGCCGAGAGGATGGAAGAGGAGGCGGGTTATGAAAGAGGCCCGGATGAAGAGGAAGAAGAAGAGAGCGACGAAGAAGAAGAAGAAAGCACGAGAGATCGGCCCAAAACGTCAAGGCGGGCCGAAATTGGACATGCCCCCTCGCGCCCAACATTAAGGGAGGAGTTCGTAGCCTTCCGAGAGGAGTTCGTAGCCTTCCGAGAGGATACTAGACAGAGGCTAGAGGAGGCTAGACAGGAGCGACACGAGATATTGTCTCTTATGAGACAAATGCACGGATGGCATGTGCAGCAAGGCCACCTCCCTCCACCCCACCAGTAAAATCGGTTGAAGTATTTCTTGACCAATGAAATTCTTTTGTTTAAATACTATACCCACTTCGTTCGTATATTCTTTAATTCAAGTTTGGGGGGGGGGATTGGTCAAGAAATACTTCATTACTCTTGTTTTTGTTTGTTTTTGGATACTATTATGCTTGTTTGTTTATTTTTGGTTGTTTTTGTCAGTAGACTTATTTGTGGTGTGTTTTTATTTGGTGTGTTTTGAGCATTTTGTAAACTTGATGAAAACTTTGAAGTATGAAATTTTTTGGAATGCCTCGGGATTTATTTCGTTGTTTTGATATACAAATCGAGGATAATTTGTAGAGAAAAAATTGTTCATAATCGAAACGGGTGTGAAATTGAATAAGTGGTTTTAATATCTTGGAGGTATGAACAAACCTACTTGTGAGCTATCGAGCCTTCGTGCATTTTCTAAAATGCAAGTTTCATTGTCGAGTGTTTCATTCTTGATTTAAGACTCTAGAACTTGCCTTGGTATCTTGTTCAAAACTACTAGCGTGTGTGTGCAATTGAGTGAAAATGATTTTTGGCGCCTTTGATCTTAACCCTTCGATTTTGGCCAACCCGACATTTGATCATTCCTTAAATAAACCCAATTGAGGTCATTGTCTATTTCATTGTTAAACCACATATCGAGCTTTCTATTACTATAATCCTTCAATCCATACTTGAGCGATTAGAAAATATTTTTTTTGACGAGGATACTAAGATTGTGGTGACATTGGGTGATATACATATTGTTGGGAGTGTTGAATTGGTGAAAATAATTACTCCACTATTTTTGGGAACTTAGTAACCGGGTGTATTCATGTGACCCATGTTTATATTCGCGTAAAACGGTTACCTTAGATATGAGTATGCTTGGAAGCAGTTGTTTATGTTTTGATCCTAGTAACCGGGTGTATTCATGTGACCCATCGTTTACATTTGCGTAAAACGGATCCTAAAACAACCCAAGCCAAAAAAAAAAAATCGGAGCAATAAGGAGGGTTTGACGCTGCGTTTTTCACTTTCGATAGTGCTTGTTGCAAGTGGTTCATAATTAAGGGGATAAAAGAAGGAAACTTCAAAAATCTTGAGCTTCTAAAGCGAATATGGTGATATAGTTCTAAAAATTGCTCAAGTCAAGTCACTTTAGCCATATTTATCCAACCTCGACCCAAGCCTACATTACAAGCCGAGTAAAGCCCTTTTTGATTCACGAAAATGTTGCATGCACAAAACAGTGGTAGAGATGAAGACGATTGGCAAGCCTATGGGGTTCCTTATTTCATTGAATGAGTTCCGAGCGTATACTTATCCCTATCACTTTGAGAGTGTGTGAATACACTTGACCGGTGAGGTTTATATTGCCAATTATTGACTATGATGTTAAGGAAACACCCCGGAGGTTTGAAAACTTTGTAGAACTCGACTTATTTTACTTGTGCGTATTGATGAAATTTTCGAAGAGGTCTTTTGAGGTATTTTGGCAGTTGAGTTCCCCTTTGTGAGTGATTATTTTAAAATGCATTGCTCGGGACGATCAAAGTTCAAGTTTGGGGGGGTTTGATGAGTCGATTCTTGATCGACTCATTCTGTTCTATCTAGTCGTGTTTTTTTTGCTTTTTAGTATTTTTGTTTTCTTTTATACGTGGTATGTTGTATTTTTAATTTGTAGGTAACCAAGCGAAGATAGTGGTGAAAAATGCGCTTTCATAGCTAATATTGGAGTTTATGACGATCAAGAGCTAAAACGGGGCTTAAAAAAAATAAAAGATTGAAGCAATATCGGTCGTAACTTCTAAATTCCAGAATCACCACTCCGAATTGAGATGTGTTCTCCTTTGATATAAATTCCTCGTGAAATTAGCTTTGAAACGGTATATCATATGCTAAATTTCGAGGTGTATTGATACAAGAACGAAGGATCAAGCCGAAGAAGACCAAAAACCGGAATCAGAACAGAAGAAAACAACTCGACCGCACCAGGCAACTCGGTCGTGTCATGGGACACGGCCGGGTCTCGTTCTAGTGAAAAATTCTATTTCCAGATGAGTACAACACGACCGTGTCTTTTATGACACGGCCGTGCCCTATCCAGCCTAATTGCTTCTCCTGTGCAGTACAACACGGCCGTGTCATGGGACACGGCCGAGTCCGTGGACAGAACACTTTTCCTTCTTTTCAGGGTAGTACGACACGGCCGTGTCCCAGGACACGGGCCGTGTCACTTTTCGGTGCAAATCATTTTCTTTGACATTTTTGCACAACTTTGAGCCCTTTTCTTGATCTTTTGGCTATAAAATAAGATGTGGAGACCATTTGTGAGACATTCTTATCTTGTGGGAGATATTTTGAGGTGGAAAAACACAAGATTGAGGGAGAAAACACCAAAAAGTGAGGAAAAAGTGAGATTGTTTCATTATCTTCCTTGTATGTTCTTGGAGTGAAAAATACATTTGTGAGATATTACATTTCCTTGTATCAATTGTCATGAGTTTTTGAAGGAAGATCATCAAACCTTTATCAAGGAATTCAATTTCGGCATTTATAAGGGAAGTTTCTACCATGTTTTATTTTGCAATTTCCATTATTGTTGTTGAAATAATCATGTGTAGCTAAACATTTGATATGTGTTTTTAGATATAGCCACACACATGTTATCGATTGTTAGTTTCTATTGATTTTCCGGGTAAAAGTTTGGGATTGTTCCGCTTGTTCGTTCTTCGTATAAGAACTTTTGATTTAGATCATCAAACCTTTTTCATTGTTGTTATTATTATTCAAATCGAGGGTTTTTGTCGGTGTTCGCCATCAAACGACCCGATAGAAATGATTGTGAATGTTCTCGAGCTTTTTCGCGCGATCTTTTAACCATTTACATCATCAAAAGTACTCGGTTAATTGATTGTTAGTTAAGGATTCATCCCCATCAAAAGAGTATCTCTTAATTTCGAAAAGGACAATCGTGATTTTTAGAATTACCGCCATCAAACGGATTTCTTTTAATCATGAGCGATCGATAATTCCAAACCTTATTTAGTTGAGTATCGGAACTAATAATTGATTACGTGTGTGTCGGTGATTCTAAACTCCCATATTATTCTCATAATTGTAATCTCTCTACTATCTAACCATTAAATTCGGTGTTTGTAACACTTAGTTTATTTTAATTTTATGCATTAGTAATTGTAATCCTATCAAACCAATGATGTATTTTAATTTATTTTACTTTTGTTCATTCGACTATTTGCCGAACAATATCGAACTTTAAACCGTTTCCAATTCCTCGAGAGATCGACCTCGGAGTTACTTGTCGCTTCCTACAAAAGCGATTCGTACACTTGCGAGTATTTAATTTGTCCATCAATGATGAGCATCAATGTACGCCCGAATGAAATGCGTAAGAGCACAAGTAGTCGAGTGTCTGGAGTCCCGCATATACACCCGCTATTGGCCTAAATAGTCTCACGATCCAATGTGTCTGGAGTCCCGCGTATACACATCACTATGCGCACAGTCCAATGTGTCCGGAGTCCCGCGTATACACATGACCATAGTGTGCCCGACTAAAATTCCACACATGCGCCGACCGTCCATGAAATATAATTCTGGAAGATCACCAGAACAAAAATGACTAAGGTGAGGAGTAATGAATAGAATCTGATAAGGATCAAGAACGAATCACTGAGATGAAACAATGATACAACGAGTGATAGCTTCAATTAAATGATTTTGGAACCATCGTTCCTTGTGAGTTACATGAACGATATATTATGAGTCAATTATATGTATGAATGAACAACAACGTAAGGAATGAATATCCTTTTAACCGGGTAAGAATTTACTTACACAATACCGGTGTTGAAATGTCCTTCCTCGAACAACGTACTAAAAAGAGATGTCGCTCGCTCGAACAATCTTGAATAACACAATTACCAATAATCCGCTCAATATACGTATCAAGCATGAATTACGACTAACTCAAAGGTCGATACAACAATATCCAAACTCATTGAGGCATTCAAACAACCACTTAGCGAACATCAACCCTTGATTATAATCAAAACCCAAATATATTGAAACCAACTCCAAAATGAGTAGTTCAATCCAACAAAACAACTTCAATGATATCAATATTCCAATAGGAGACCTCAACTCAAAGTTACGGCAACTATAATCGGAAACCCCCAAAAACAACCAAAGTCAACATCAAGGGTTCTTGATTAATTCTCCAAATGTTCATCAGATCCGAAAAACATATCAATAAATCCATATGAATACATTTATTCAAGGTAGATAATCCATATCTAACATATTCCAACAACAATCCAAGCTTGCACGAAGAAATCGGAAGGAAAATACCCAAAATCCGAAATTCTAGATCCAAGAAATAATTACCTCAATTTGATGTGTTGGAGAGGATGAAATGATGATAAATCCAAATGATAAGCTTGAAGATGATGATGGATGAGTGCAACTCGAAAAGATCTCTCCGAATCGCCCGGAATCGAAGTGAGAAGTAAAAATAATGAATCTGAGCCGGACTGTCCTATTTATGGTAATTCCAGTTTAGCGCACGCTATGACCTGATATTTAGCATGCGCTAACGGTTTAACCGGTCAGTCCAGTTGACCGCGCTGTCGTGACGCATCAAAATTAGATATTTATAAAAAGTCCTTGACTCACTTATACTAAATAGTAGTATTGGTAAGTAAGGGTCGATCCCACGAGGAACGGATGAATTAATTGAACTTCCTGAGTTGAATATTTTTCTGAAACTAAACTAGTAGTACTAAATAAATAATACTAAAAATAATAATATTAGATATAATAAAGGGGGGGAGTTTGGTTGAATTAAAGTAAATAAGATAAATTAAAGTAATAAGTATGCAAACAAAATGAAGAAGTAAAAAATTAATAAGGAAAAAACAATTGGGATTAATATCCAGTTTTTATTTCTGTTATCCCCCGTTCTAATTTAATTTATGAATTAATGCAGCACTTTATCTTTCCTTAATTCTTAATGAACTCCTACTCCGAAGTCAACAACAAGATCTGTTAACCCCAATCGTTTCTTAAGTTTATTTAATCAAAACAAGCTCTTCAATTAAACCTATCTAGACGAAGGATTCAAAACAAGCTCTTCAAATCTTGTTCGTTAGATGCATTAGGATTTAAAACGATGGAAATAGACAAGATATTGAGTTCACAAGCTCGACCCAAGAGATCTTGATTTTTGTGTTACCCAACTGATAAAAATCAATTGTTGCTACTTGTGATGTAGAACTATAACAATTACGTATTATAACCCTAAATCTAGCAATAGATATAAAAACCTCAATTAAGTTGATCAAGCCAATTAAAGTAAATTGTATCATAAATAAATCTACTCAATAACACAAAGATAATTCAAAGGAATTAAGTCAAGAATATACTACGGGATTAAAACATAAATAATATAAATACGTGTTCAAACATCCCTAAGAACTGGAATAGATAAATTAGCCAGACATAGTAGCTGGACAAGATATGAAATAATATGTATTAGACATTAAAATTGGAACCAGCAATTAATTATCTCCTGTCTGTTCGGCCGAATCAAAATTCTTTTGCTGTGCTCCTCCTTCAACTCTTTTGCTAAGGACAATAATTGAATTCTTCTCCCATGAAGTGATGAGGTTAATGGGATGCTGGTGGGGTTAATAAGATGTATAATACCGTGAGAGCACTGAGAGGTATTTCCCCACAAGACTTCTCCCTCTTTCAATTCTTTTCGGCTTAGGACTCTTTTTTTTTTTTTTTTACTTTGGTTCGGCCGATGTCTTTTCATAATAGGAGTAGGATTCTTTTCCTCAGTTTCTTTTCGACTGACTCCCTCTTTCTTGGATCAGAGGATTTTATTTCTTCTTTGGCCCAAGCCATTTTACGGGCTGATTGGTATTTTTTAGTTACGGGGTCCGAACCGACTTCAGCTAATTGGATTATGCTCCATTAATTCTGACTTAAAAAATAATCGAATTACCTGAAATAATTAATAAATTTCAACGGTGAGGCAAATTGCATTCATAAATAAAATAGGTAGAAAATTAACAAGTTGTGCTAAAATAAAGATAATAAAATCATGTAATTAACACATGGAATTATGCCATATTTTCTACCGATCAAATCTCCCCAAACTTAAACCAATGCTTGTCCTCAAGCATCAAAATATCGAAAGATTTGAAAAAAATCGCTCTATAAGACACTCAGTAGAACTTTAAACTTCATTCAACGGCCCAAAGTTCGCTCAAGTAATCGCTTAAAATAAAAGTTCAAATTCCCCAATCAATCTCCCCAAACTTAAAAGTTTGCTTGTCCTGAAGAAATTTAGAGTGAGTTAGATCGAAGCGATAGCAAAAGTAAGAATATGAATTGCCTGCTCTGAAATATTTAGCCTTCGTTAACTCAAACAGTGGTATAATAATCGCCTCTTTTGCGTAATCAGAACACTTTTTGTATGAACAGTTAATGAACTTTACATAGAATTATCAAACATAAAAATGCAATCCTATTAAACAGTTCCAAGAAGAGAAGAATAGTTAAAAAATTTCAACTTATGATAAAGACTTTAGTCATCTCCCCAAACTTATTATTTTAATTGGCTGTTTATTGATTGGAACTTACGCGAACGCACTATCCACAAGTTTCAACATATTTCGTAGGTGATAGCTTTCACACTGTTATTTGCTAACGTGTAGCTCTTTTCACCAACACATTTTTTTTCTTGTGAGACGGCAGCTATGCACCAACAATGGGTTAGTCCTTTATTTTTTCGTTGTTACTTTTTTCACAACATTTTAGGACCCCCAAAGTTAGGCAGTTGTTGCTGCTCAACACCTCTCCCCTTTTTTTCTACTAGCCTCCATGTATGCGGTAAGCCCAAAAATTCAACGACCAACGAAATTTTAAGAAGAGGGTAAATGACCAAGTACAAATCACAAGTGAAATCTTAATAATATTCTTCCTTACTAGCTTTTCTAATAGTGTTGCAATTTTTATATCTATAAATTACAGAAATATTCCATTAAAAGCTAACACAAAACCAACCAATTTTCGCAAAAAGGCGAAACTACAAACCACACATTGAGCTAATTCCAACTAATATTCCAAACGAACAAATAACTCTAAAAACTATTATGCTTTGTCACCAACTATTCTCAATTGACTAAAGGACAATCATCACAAATCAAAGTGCGAGGAGACACAGTTCTAGCAAATAAAATACAACATATATAATCCAACATGAAAATATAAAATAATAACGCGCAACTTCAAGTATGGAAAAGGGAAATAGTGCTACGGGCTAGTTTTGTCGGGAGTCGATCAGGGCGGTCAGATAAGCAACTTTTTCTTCAAGCTCACGATGTCCTCTCTCAAGGTCCTCAATCCGGCGTCTCACCTCTAGCTCAACACTAGAGCTTGCCTCGGCTCGTGGTGTAAGATTTGGTACTGGGTTTGCTGGAGTGAGGGGCAAGCTCAGATGTGTCATCTTGATATTGGTTTCGCCGACCGGGGCGGTGTAGTCAGGGTTCGGCAAGGCAATCGACTCCTTTCTGAGATTTTCCATACAAAGTGTTGGCCGGTTTTCTCGAGTATCCCCATTTTGGCAAGCAAAGTCTTATCCAACAACTCGATTTTCCCCACGAGAATTCGGGCTCGTAAATCAATACCTACATGTCTAGCTATGCATGTTACGAGGCCTCCCATGACAATTGGATTCTTTGTTTCATTTTCTCCCATAAACAACGTAATTAAATCTTCAGCGCATCAGACACGGGTGCCGGTGATCATAGCATATATCATTTTTAATTCAAAAATCAGAATCACATTTCGGTTCGTATAACGGCCGGTCACCGTGCACGCCATTAAACGCTGAATGTATCGGATCACTGATTTCTAATAAAAGTAGCCTTCGTCTTCCCGGCGACGAATGGGGCTGCGTTGTGAGAAATTATTTTCCAAATATCACCCTCGTTGGGCAACCCTATGATGTCGGCTTCCCGGGGGAGTCCGAAAGCCTCAATAAATTCGTCCGCTTTCCACGAAAAACCTTTTCCATTTAAACAAAAATAATACTCGTGCACCCCTGCACGCTCGTATAACTGAATCGAACTAAAGTACTCATACGTTAAATCATCATACACTTCCCAATTCCCGGTCATTATTTTTTCCCATCCCAACACACGTAATAACTTCATGACATCATCAAACAGTCCAAGATGCAGCAAAATACTGGAATCTAAATAAAGTGTCGAGAGTACCTTCCTTTCTGTAAGCTTTTGATATCGGGTTATCAGACTGGGGGTTCCAAAATTCATATTGTATCGGTTCAACGCCCTGAGCAGGCTGGTTTCTCTCTGTCTTGGGACTGTCACATCTGGAATCCGCTCGATTTCTTGTTCAGGTTCCGGCGGCCGGCCAGTCGGTGGTTGAGACGAGATGGGTTCAGTTTCAGATTGAGAGTCGGGGTTATCTGGAGATGGGGATCCGACCGGTACATATCCTTCCTCTGTCGATAGTGGGTTGAATGGTGGTGTTGAGTAGCGGGCTGACTCAGTCGCGGCGATCAGAGATGAAGGTGGGCTTTCGGCGGCCGAACCTGGGGCGGTGGTGGTCGGAGTTCCTATTGGCAAAATGGGTGGGGTTGGTTCGTCAATCAATCCGCGAGCCGCCCGTTTCTTTTTTCTCTTGAGTTCTCCACTAGTTGGGTTCGGCCGATTTGAAGCCTGGCAGGCTGTTTCGGCGTTCAAAGCGGAGGAAGATGGCAGTGGAGCAGTTGGTTCAGTCAGGTCATAAAACGTCGGCGCTCCAGGGTTGTTTCTCCATCCTCCACTCTGTGTTATACGATTCAGCGGCCGGTGAATATTTCTCCCACCTTTTTCCGACATGTTGGCGGCGGTCCTGCAAGGGTAAGGAAGAAGAGAGTTTTCTTTGCAAGGGGGAGGAAGGAGAGTCGGGGCCGATTAACAAAAAAAAATTTGAACTTAGAAAAATCTGGAATAGAAAAACTGTGCCGAAGAAATTAAAAAAAAAAAGATTTACATGACTTAATGGAACTGGGCTGGGCCGATTTTAAAAAACTTGTTTGAGAAAAAATTTTCAATCGTGGCCAAGTTAAAACTTGTTTTAAGAGTCACAAAAATTTGTAAAAAATAAATAAAAAAATTGTGCCGATTAGAGGAAAAATTTAAATGTACGAAAAAAATAAAAAAAATGCAATTTAAAGTTAACTACTATCATTGGGTTGTCTCCCAACAAGCGCCTATTTTTAACGTCGTTGGCCCGACGAACTCCCTGTTTAAATGGTAGTTGGGTCCTCGAGCTCAATTTCTTCCAAGTTGTAGTCCGGTGTTGCTTCAAGATATGGTTTTAGCAGATGTCCGTTGACTTTAAATACCTTGTCAGTTTTCAAAGATCGAATTTCCACAGCTACGTGTTGAAAAACTTGGGTGACGATAAATGGCCCGACCCATCGAGATCGAAACTTACCGGGAAATAACTTTAGTCTAGAGTGGTATAACAGCACCTTTTCCCCCACGATGAACTCCTTCCTTGTTAGTCTTGCATCGTGAAAAGATTTGATTTTCTCCTTATAAATTGCGGAATTCTCATATACATCGTTCCTTATTTCTTCGAGTTCTTGCAATTGAAGTTTCCTGTGTACGCCGGCTTCATCAAAATTCATTTTGCACCTTTTAACGGCCCAGAATGCTCGATGTTCCAACTCGATGGGTAAGTGGCACGGTTTTCCATAAACTAGCCTGTATGGTGACATCCCTATGGGTGTTTTATAAGCTGTCCTGTATGCCCATAATGCATCATCGAGTCTTAAACTCCAATCCTTGTGGTTCGGTTGAACGGCTTTTTCTAAAATCGATTTGATCTCTCGGTTGGAAATTTCAGCTTGCCCGTTGGATTGTGGATGGTAGGAAGTAGACACTTTGTATATGACGTGATATTTCCTCAGCAGTGCTTCAATTGTTTGATTTCGAAAATGCTTCCCTCGATCACTGATTATGGCTTTTGGGATTCCGAACCTTGAGAAGATATTCGATTTCACGAAGTTTGCCACCACCTTGGAATCATTAGTGCGGGTTGCCGTTGCCTCCACCCATTTAGAAACGTAGTCCACGAGGAATAATATATATAAATTCCCATATGACGAAGGAAACGGGCCCATGAAATCCATGCCCCATACGTCAAAAATTTCGCAAATCAAAATTGGATTTTGCGGCATCTGATTTCGTCGGGAGATGTTACCCACCCTTTGACAATTATCGCAAGACTTGCAAAAGATGAAAGCGTCTCTAAAAATTGATGGCCAATAAAATCCACTTTCAAGAACCTTGTGGGCTGTCCTCCTTGCTCCAAAGTATCCACCACATGCGTACGCATGGCAAAAAGTTAGGATTGACAGAAATTCGCTCTCCGGTATGCATCTTCTGATCACTTGATCGGGACAGTGTTTCCATAAGTACGGATCGTCCCATACATAATATTTGGCGTCGCTCCTGAGTTTATCCTTCCTAGCTCTTGTCATACTTGTAGGAAACATGTTAGTGATAATGAAATTCACCAAATCGACGTACCATGGTGCGGCAGAATCTGACACTAGGTGACCCAGTGTGGTAATACTGTCCCAGTGTCGTGACACAGCAAGTAACTGCTCGTCCGAGAAGCTATCTGACATAGGTTTTTTTCTTCTTCCAGCACTATTCGTCTCAGGTGATCTGCCACATAATTCTCAGCTCCCTTTTTGTCCCTTATTTCTAAATCAAACTCTTGGAGTAATAGGATCCATCGGATAAGTCGCGGTTTTGCCTCCTTTTTCGCAAGTAAAAATTTCAGTGCTGCATGATCAGAAAAAATAATAACTTTAGTTCCAAGTAAGTATGACCGAAATTTTTTTAAGGCAAAAACTACAGCTAAGAGATCCTTTTCCGTAGTGGAGTAATTTGCTTGGGTCGGATTCAAGGTCCTTGAAGCATAGTATATCACATGTGCTGCTCTCCCCACTCTTTGGCCAAGGACGGCTCCGGCGGCATAATCGCTTGCATCACACATTATCTCAAATGGAAAGTCCCAATTGGGTGGCTAAATTATGGGAGGTGTGGTCAGGAGTTGCTTTAATTTGTCGAACGCAGCCTTGCACTCCTCGTTTATAACGAAATCGACTTCTTTCTGTAGTAATTTGCATAAGGGGGCGGCAATCTTGGAAAAGTCCTTGATAAATCGCCTATAAAATCCTGCATGACCAAGAAAAGAACGAACTTCCCGCACACTTACGGGGTAAGGCAATGCAGTGATAGTATTAATTTTTGATTTATCAACTTCTATCCCATTTGACGATACCAAATGTCCTAAGACTATGCCTTGTTTAACCATAAAGTGACATTTTTCCCAATTTAATACAAGATTCGTTGCGACACAACGCTGAAGAATGAGCGTAAGATTTTTAAGGCAAAACTCAAAAGAATCCCCATAAACACTAAAATCGTCCATAAAAATTTCTATGATGTTCCCTACGTATTCGGAAAAAATACTTACCATACATCTATGAAAGGTAGCCGGTGCATTGCACAGTCCGAATGGCATGCGACGGTATGCAAACGTCCCAAAGGGGCACGTGAAGGTTGTCTTCTCCTGATCCTCGGGTGCAATTGTGATCTGGAAGTAACCTGAGAAACCATCAAGAAAACAATAAAATGAGTGTCCCGCTAATCGCTCGATCATCTGATCCATGAAAGGTAATGGAAAGTGGTCCTTTCGGGTTATTGCATTTAGTTTCCGAAAATCAATGCACACCCTCCATCCGGTCTGAACACGGCTCGGAATTAGTTTGCCTTCTTTGTTTTCCACCACTGTGATACCCGATTTTTTTGGAACTACTTGTGTGGGACTCACCCACTTACTGTCGTAAATCGGATATATCATCCTTACGTCAAGAAGCTTAAGAACCTCCTTTTTCACCACGTCCATCATGGGTGGGTTTAGTCTTCGTTGGGCTTCTCGGCTAGGCTTGGCGTCTTCAACCAACAAACTACGATGCATGCATATGGCCGGGCTGATCCTGCGGATGTCGGCAATGGTCCAGCCGATTGCTTCCTTGTACTTTTCGAGGACGGCGATGAGGGCCTTTTCTTGTACGGATGTTAACTCGGCCGAAATGATTACTAGTAATGTCTCATTTTTTTCCAAGTATACGTACTTCATGTGGTTGGGTAGTGGCTTTAGCTCGAGCTCGGGCGCTTGTTCCGTGGAGGGAAGGGTCTTCTTGTGATGTTCCGTGAGCTTGATGAGTTTGGCAGTGTGTTTGCGACCTACAATATTGGTAATGGGTGTGCTAGATTCCTCCGTGTTGTCAAAGACATCTTCCTCAAGCTTTTTCCTGTAATCAAGTTCAAACACTTCCTCGACGAGAGGGTCAATCACACTTAAAGCAAACAAAGAACACGCGTCTTCAGGAAATTTCATTGCTTCATCAATATTAAATTTTACGACTTGCCCATCAAATTCCATTGTGAGGGATCCCTTTCTAACATCTATCTTTGTTTCGGCGGTGTTTAAAAATGGCATTCCTAACAAAATGGGTGTTGAATTTGCCGAGTCGCCTTGCATATCTAACACATAAAAATAGGCTGGAAAAACAAGCTCATTAACTTGCACAAGTACATCTTCAATAACTCCCTCGGGATATACATGACTACGATCAGCTAATTGAATTATTATTCTCGTTTCTTTTAAAGGTCCCAAATTTAAAGAAGAATAAATAGATTGTGGCATGACATTTACACTACGCCATAGATGGCTTTCTTCAACACTTAGAGGGGGGTGTTACCTTCTTGGATGTTACCATAGCTATGAAATTTTGGACCTACCACAACGTTCGGATTATGGTGTTACTAAATCTTGAAATATATATTACTCTAGCTATAAAAGGTGTAACTCTCAGTAACACCATGAGATATGTTACCTTAGAGTATTAATAAACAAAACTTTGAATTTTATATAAAACTAATGATTTAATAAATTTTTAACTTTAAAAATAATTAATTTTAATAAAACGTTGAATCTATTTTTATAAAAAATTATTCTATCAAATAATGAATTATATATATTTTTTATAAATAATAAAGTATTTTTAATAAATTTAAATTGAAAAAGTTTTAAAATAAAGTAGTATTTGAAAAATTAATAAATTTTGATTTAAATAATTAAAAAAATTATTAAAAAAATAAAAGCTTGTAATAACTATGAATAATTATAAAATAATTAAAATAACAAATTTAATGTCTACATATAATAACAAATTTTAATAAAAATAATGTCGAGTCGCCATTACCGACTAAAATAAATGCCCATTAATTAAGGCAACGACATGACATAGATAAGAGGTAATAATTGCGGCGAAAATAGATTTATAATTTAATATTTCTAATCAAGATTTCCTCAAATTTTACACCATGTATCCTAAATTTAAAACGTAAATAGAATATCACATAATGTCAATTAAAGCAATTCTAATAATTAAAAGATGTATGGGATGAAATTGAATAAATGTAGAAATAAGAGACTTAATTGATCTTTTCACAAAACTCTGGGTATATAAACCCTATCATCGATCGGCCGCCGTCACTCCTCACTTCTCACTTCTCTACCTCTCGCAAATGAGAAAATGAGGAATTGAGCATCTAGATTCAATCGTGTTTTGTTTTATTCAGGTGCCAATTCCTTTGAGCCTTCAGTTAAACAACTTTTAGTTATCAAATTTGACGGCATGCACTACTACAAAAACAAGAAAAGAGACCCTTAATAAAAGACCCGTTGGTCAAGATAACATGTCTCTTTAATGTAAAAGACCTAATATTAAAAATAACAGGTCTCTAAGGTGTTAAATGGACTCACCATTTTTTTGTAAGTAAAATAAGAGATCCGATGTTTGACTTAACAGGTCTCTAATGTGTATCTATAAAAGATACATTGTCTGATTTAACGGGTTTCTATTGTATAAAAGTGAAAAAAGACCCGTTTTCTGAGTCAACGGGTCTCTTAACCTTCAAGCACACAACATAAAAAAATCTCGCCCTCTCCACTTCTCTCTATTCTTCGTCCGCCGCCCCCCTTAATTTTCCAGCCCACCACGCCGCTCTTAGTTCCCCTTTTCTCTACATCCAGATTCCTTTTCCCATCGCCACAATGACGACTCGATTCAAGAAGAACCGCAAGGCCATGGCCACACATCGCCCGTCCATGGTCGTATTGGCAAACACCGCAAGCATCCCGGTGGTCGCGGTAACGCCGGAGGCATGCACCAGCACCGGATTTTGTTCGAAAATCACTCGGCAGACGTAGCATCCGTTCTCCGCCTGCAACTATCTCCGCTGCGCATCCTTCCACCTCTTCGCCCACCATTCAGGCAAAATATTGGATAATTTTGTTATTTAATTGATTCATTAGTTAATCCTCCTTGTTCTGCTTCTCTATGAAATTATTAATCTAACACCTAAAATGTTCCATTTAATAGTTGATTGGAATTGCATGTAGCGCCTTTTTTTATTACTGTATTACCGCGGTTAACTTTTCTGACTAAGAGTGGTTAATTAAGTTCGAGTTTTCCTTTGTCTTTACTTTCTACTTTACCTGTTAATGTTATTGATGTTGAATTTTGAGCTACGGGTTACTCTAGTATGATCTTCTATCTTCCGATGCATTTCTGGAGAAACATAAATGATGAGGGCTCATAGTTTTGTTCGGGAATTGATCTCATGCTTAAGCCCGTCCGTGATGCATAAATGTTTTACGATACTCATATTGTTCAGCCAAAGTGTACTGCTGTACGCGTATAACTAAATGGGTACTACTGCGTTCATTTGGCCAAGCACATGAGTACACTAGTACTCACATTATATATAATAATTTTTTTGTTGTTGTAAGTAATCATAATATCATATTACATGAGTAAAATAGTTCTCATATTATATGAGTACATTCGACCAAGTACATGAGTACTAGTGCATTCATAACCCTTAACAACCATGTAAGTACCCGAGGCTTAAGCACCAGATCATTGCCCGTTATCTTCTAGCACAAACATGAAATGTGCACGATGAAAAATGCATAGGCGTACGCTTAAAATAAAATTAACCTCGTGAATGCTCAGAAACTAATCTGTTCACATATTTATGCGAGTTTTTTTCTCTGTGTTGATTTACAATGAATACTTTGCAGATTGTTGGTGGAAAGAATTTTAGATGGGATGGGATAGAGAGCTTGAAACTAAGCAACAATATAGATATTGACTCTGAAGAATTTGATTGGGTAGAATTAGAAGCTGATCTTCGCTACTGGACAAATGCATTACATCCTGTTCAGGTACGAATAAGGTGTGGACTTCACTACCCATGTTTTGCAATGGCGAATCGGTCAGGTACGAATAAGGTGTGGACTTCACTACCCATGTTTTGCAATGGTGAATCAGTCATAGTATCTTCTGTTGATTCTGACACTAGCTCTTCTTGTACTTTTAATGTGGTTGAAATTTAACAGTGGTATCCTGGTCATATTGCGAAAACTGAAAAAGAACTCAAGGACTAGCTGAAATTGATGGATGTTGTGATAGAAGTTCGGGATGCTAGGATACCAGTGTCCACGCCATCCACAAAGTTTAATTTTTTTTTTTTGGATTATTTATTGAAATTATGTACAAATTTAATTTATTAGATGTTAGTAGCTTCTAATTTATCATTGCTATTGATCTCTATCTTTGCGTGGATGAAGATCTTGTTTGAAGAAACCATCTATGCATTCTAGTCAGAGTTCGAACTTGTGGCCCCGGCCCCAAAATCATTTGAAAAAATAATGAAAGCTAGTAATCAGAGCACCTTGATTTATTGGTCGTTCTCATGGAAAAACAGCAATAAGTCCTTTAGGTTTAGCATTATGGAATTCATGGAGGAAGGTCTTGTTTGAAGAAACCGTCTAGTATTCTAGCTCCAGTTTGAACTTTATGGCCCCAAAATCATTTGAAAAAAATAACAACAAAAAACTAATAAATATAGCACCTGCACATTTCTTAGTTGGTAAAAAGTTATGACGCACCGACAAGGGTATGCACATGGGTATCAGTACAGGTACGGGTATGGAAGACGACATTTTTGGAAAAAATGAGACAGGGGTATGGGGGATACGGCATACAAATATGTTTATGTATATATGCATAGATAATCATAGAAACCAGAAAATGTACTTAAATTAAAAACAGTATCGACGATTAATAAAATTTTACTCCTAGTTTTTTTATATTAATAAAAAGGAACAAAATCTTCTATTATATAAAAATCCCCATTTTGTATTTTTTGTATTTATATCTAGACAGGTTGTGGTGATATATGAATTGGTTGATCTTATAATAATTTAGGTTGAGGTTGAAGATTACGAGACATGGATGTAAAAGCTGGAATATAAAAGGATGCATAATGAAGGAAGATATTTACTGTATCTTTGATTTATGTACAATGTAAATGATGTCATGGTCACCTTGATATCTCTTTGACTTGTATCTATGACTCACTTGCAACATTTGAAACAGGTAATGAGAGAAGCGCTTTCGGACTCTGGTATATTGGGTTAACCCCATATTGAATCGAGGATAAAAACCATTAAAAAAGACTGACAGGTGGTCTATGATATGTTGCATGGTTCTAACACCAGCGGATTTGGATTTGATAGTCAAAAACTTTGCGTGGCTACGATATTTCAGCCTTTAATATTTGATTTACTATATCATTGGGTAGAGCCTTAAAGGCATTCTTTATGCATTTCTTTTAAATTCTTACTGCAAAAAATATATGTTTTTCTAAATTCTAAAATGTTTTACTTGTTAGGTCATTGCTGACAGTAGTAGGTGATCTTAAAAAATATTCTGAAGCTTTCCTTGGAAAGCTGAATGAAGAGTAGTGTGCTTGGATTTTAAACCTAGAGAAATAGGGAGGTACGTGTTCTTTTATGTACTTTAGTTTATTCTTGAAAAGTATCAGAATTCGATAAATGATCCTTCAAATTTGGTCAAGATAAATAAACTTGGCAAATTATTTATGTTTTAGAACAACTAGTTTGGATACCTTATTTTTCTGATAGTTGTTAACAGGATGCCTATTTGTAAGCTTAGTAACCATCACTAATTATTGACTCTTCTTTCTCGTTTCATTCTGCAGCTCTCTCGTTCAAAGAAGGTGAAGTTTGTGAATGGACACCAACTCAGGCAAATTGGCTAATCCTTGGCTAATTGAATAAGTGTTCCACAGAGTGGTTTCTTAGAGTCTTTTTGTATATTAGTCTTAGACGTCCACTGATGTAATTGTTTAAAAATGACCAAGTTATTTTCTTCTAGTATTTGTATATATGTAGTTGGTGAAGTAGTTGGTTGGCTTTGTGATTGGATATAGTTTTTTTTTATGATGAGATTATGTAGTTGGATGATGTAGTTGGTTTCTGTGAATTGGTTTGTTGGTTTTTTTAATGGGAAATGTTAAATTTAAAATTTATATTTTTATTTTGTTAAAATGAAGGTGTTACCTTAAATACTATATATATGTTGCACATGTCTTTCATTGGTAACACCTGTAACACCTAGTGTGTTGCAATTGGTAATATAGGTGTTGCAATAGACTAAAAATTGCTGCACATTTGTGGTCCCACCTGTGAGCCCCACAAAGTAGGCCCCACTAACAGGCCTAAGAAAAGTGGGTCCCACATATGGGTCCCACCAGCTGACCTCACTAAGTGGGTCCCACCGGTGGGCTCGACCTGTGGGACCCACAAAATGGGCCCCACATGTGAAACCCACTAAATTGGCTATATATTTTATAAAATTATAAAGTCTATTGCAACACGAATATGATGTTGCTGTAGGGTCCTTAGGATGTTGCTGTAGGGTCCTTAGGTAACAAATAATCCTATGTTAGCTTAGGATGATCCACATGTTGCCTTTGAGTCCAAAGACTACTGCTCACAGAGCAACTTAGCTAAAATGTTACCTTTGCCCATTTTGGGTCTGTGACAACAGAAAATTGGGTCTAAGGTAACACAGTTATGTGGTTGCCGAAGGCCATTTATAGCGTAGTGTTATAGAAGCCCCTAAGTCTAACATAGCTTGCTCAAATTGAGAATTACCTATTCGACAAGGGATGTCAAACATTCCTGGATCATCTCGTTTTGGTGGTAAATTTCTTTGGAGAATGGCCGACACATTTTCTCCCAGGAGCACCTTTCCAGTTTCTTTTAGCTTTCGTTTGTTGGTGCACAAATCCTTGAGGAATTTAGTATATTTTGGGATTTGTTGAATCGCTTCTATTAGCGGAATGTTGATCTCTACTTTTCGGAACACATCCAAAATTTGTTTCTCCTTGCTCTAGGTTTCAGGCTTCTTTACCCTGGAAGGAAAAGGTATATTGTCAGCGCCAATATGGGAAGAATTAGAAGCTATTACCTTGCTGCCCGACAGTTCAGCACTGGATGTATGTTTGACACTAGGTGACCCAGTGTTAGTCTGTAGAGTAGATTTCTGTTTCTCGCCTTCCTCATTCATATTTTTCTCGGTTTCCTTGGGTCCCTCCAGCTGCTTACCACTTCTCAAAGTAATAGCACCCACGTTCCTAGGATTTACTTCCGATTGAGAGGGTAGTTTGCCACTGTTCTGTCTTTCCAAACGACTCACCGATGTAGCAAGTTGGCTTATTTGATTTTCGATGACTTTGATGCTTGATTGAGTGTCGTGCTGAAATCGATTCATGTTCTGATGCAATTGGATCGTGTTCGAAGTGAGGGTCTTCATCATTTCTTCGAGTGAGGGACTTGAATTTTCTGACGGCGGCTTGTAAAATTGGCCTTTATTCTGCTGGGGCTCTTCTTGCTGCGATTTCCACTTGAAATTGGGATGATCTCTCCATCCCGGATTATATGTTTTAGAGTATGGGTCATATTTCCTTCCTTAAAAATTTTCAGTAGCGATCACATTGGCATGTGCCTCGATATCATCCAATAGTACCTTGCAATGCTCAGTGGTGTGCTCCGTAGTTTAGCAAATTCAGAACGGTATGATCTGCGAGTTTCCTACAGATAGTTTTCTGACAAAGGAGGTTAATTGGGTCAGCTTATACTCAATAGACGAGTCATGTACCTCCTTCACCATTTTTACGGGATTGTCACGATAACCAAATTACTGTGAATTGGCGGCCATGTTCGAGATGAGGGCCCTTGCTGCTGCTGGTTTCTTATCAACCAAAGCTCCCCCGCTAGCTGCGTCTATGGTACCACGGTCCGTTGGGGTTAGTCCTTCGTAAAAGTATTGTATCAAAAGCTGCTCACTGATTTGATGTTGGGGGCAGCGTGCCACCAATTGTTTCAATCTCTCCCAATATTCATGCAGGCTCTCACCCGTCATTTGTCTTGCACCACATATTTCCTTCCTTAGATTGGCTGCCCGAGAGGCCGGAAAATATTTCTGCAAAAACAAGATCTCCATTTCGTTCCATGTCGTGATAGTAGCCGACGGTAAGTAGAATAACCAATCTTTAGCCGAATCTTTTGATGAAAATGGAAAGGCTCTAAGCTTGATTTGTTCCTCGGTGACGCTATTGGGCTTCATGCTTGAACAAACCACATGGAATTCCTTAAGATGCTTGTGCGGATCTTCTCCAGATAAACCATGGAATGCAGGTAGCAAGTGAATTAATCCCGACTTTAATTCAAAAGTATTGTTGTTGTCAATAGCCGGGATTGTGATGCAAAGCGGTTGTTATGATAGCTATGGGTTGGCTAATTGCGTCAATGTCTTTTTAGCGTTAACCGCCATGGTTCCACTTTCGTTTTCCGATTCGCTGGGTGATGCTTCGAGAGAAAACGGTAAGTTTCTGAGCGCTTCTCTACTTTCTTTAGTTCTTCGTCTGAAAACTCGATCCCGTTTGGTAATTTCTGGATAATACTCCAAGTTCTTATCTCCACATGACCTTGTATTCATGCAAAACTAAAACGAAATGGATTAGTGCACAACTGACAATTATTATGAATTTTCAGAATTGACACTGGGTGACCCAGTATCGAAAATCTGCTTGGAAAAATAAGAAAATAAAAAGTGCTATATATATAAAAAAAATTACTGCTTTCTAAGAATTAAAAAAATTAAAACTGTTGTTTAGAAAAAAAAATCAACTCAGAAAATAAAATTAATTTCGTACCATTCCCCGGCAACGGCGCCAAAATTTTGACCGCGCTGTCGTGACGCGTCAAAATTAGATATTTATAAAAAGTCCTTGACTCACTTATACTAAATAGTAGTATTGGTAAGTAAGGGTCGGTCCCACGAGGAACGAATAAATTAATTGAACTTCTTGAGTTGAATATTTTTCTGAAACTAAAATAGTAGTACTAAATAAATAATACTAAAAATAATAATATTAGATATAATAGAGGGGGGAGTTTGTTTGAATTAAACTAAATAAGATAAATTAAAGTAATAAGTATGCAAACAAAATGAAGAAGTAAAAATTTAATAGGGAAAAAACAATTGCGATTTATCCAGTTCTTAGTTCCGTTATCCCCCGTTCAAATTTAATTTATGAATTAATGCAGCACTTTATCTTTCCTTAATTCCTAATGAACTCCTACTCCGAAGTCAACAACAAGCTCTGTTAACCCCAATCGTTTCTTAAGTTTATTTAATCAAAACAAGTTCTTCAATTAAATCTATCTAGACGAAGGATTCAAAACAAGCTCTTCAAATCTTGTTCGTTAGATGCATTGTAAAACCCTAAAATCTGGTTTCACATTTTTATAACTAATTTGATTTTTACCTAAGTTTATATTATAATTAATAAATAATTAAAACTAAATGTTATGAAATAAGATACAAATTATTAATATTTATCCTAAACTATGCTTAACTAAAATACTTTACGTTTTCCTTAGCCTAACATGTCTATTCCATATATATACGTTTTGACTTACACACTGATTTTATCCCTTGCCTAAACAAACATACACGGCTTTCCTTTTTCCTTCACACGGTTTTCCCTTATAATTTTTACGCTCCATTCCCTCCTTATCACACGATATTCAGCCTCCTCTCCTCCCTATAAATTCTGAAACATAACCAGCCCTAAATCCATTATTTTCTCTCCACAAAATCAAGGAAGTTGCAAGTTAGGGCCACAGCTTTGGTGTTCAAGCTTTCGTAGCAGCTTTTGGGTGTTTGTGTGAGCGCCATCTTCTCTCTTATCGATCCTCTTGATTCAGCCCTAGGTAAATCATTAACCTTCTTTGTCAAGCATTAACGTGTGTGTTTTGGTGTCAATCTATAAGTGTTTATACAATAATATGTATGATTAAACTTGTTGGAAGTGGTAGAGATGCATTTGTTTTCTGGACAGATTCATAACTCTATCTTGTACGGACCGTAGCTCGAGTTTTACAATAGATTTTCGCATTATTTTTGAGTCTAAAGATAAATTCAGAGAGTTTACTAACTATTCCAATTGGTTAGAAGTCGATTGGGGTTGATTTGGTCGTCCAAACAATTTATAAGAAAACGGTTGTTGAATCTGAAATTCTTGAGTCTGATTCCAGTCTTTTTCTATGATTTTTAGTTAACAAACTATAACGATTTAGAACCCCAAATTTTAGAAGGAGAACATATAACAGGTTTATTAGTTACTGTAATTTATATAGATTTTTATGAAAGGTTTAACTATGTTGATAAATGTAAAAATTTTGGGGTATACCTGCAGTACAGTTTCTGGACAGGTTTGGGAAAATGATTTTTGAAATGATACTTGCACTTAGAAGTAAAATCTGGAAAAATTTGGGGATGTGGTTAACTTATGTGGTAATCACAAGAAAAAATTGTAAATCCTCATAACCTTATTTGTTATACTTTAAAATTAATAAGAAAACAGAACCAGATTCACTTGTAAAATCCCTGACCTATTAATAAGTAACTTTGAGTAATGAATCCGTTATGACTTTAATGAACGTATAAGTAATATATAATTATAATTCGTGTAGATTCAGTGAAGGAGCAGTGATCCACCTTTCCTTGTGTTCAATTTCCATTTGCTTCCATTTCTTAAGGTACAGACATTCCGCCCTTTTTCAGTAAGAGTTTCTCATAACTTATTTTCCTGATGATTGTTATTTGATGCCATTGATCCATATTTGCTTTGTTGTTCGTTTGATTATTCCTTGATGCTATATTCATCTCCATAGTCATCATCTTGGTGGACAATTATAAATTGTCCCTCACGATCATTATATACATCATTTGCCTATTTATATTGCCCATATTTGTTTAACTAGTCATGGGGGTTCCATGACCTTGCCATTGATGCACCAATGGTATTGACACTATATGTGGAGGTGTGACTTTGTCCACAGCATTCCCATTTGTTTATATTGCTATATATAGTGCACTTGGCCCATGTATATTGTATGTATGCTTAGTCTAGAACTTGGCATATGTATATCTGTTTTGCAGGGAGCGTATGGATGCATCCTAGGTACTTAGTTATGTTTAGAATTTGGTGAATGGACTTGTGTGTGTGCAATACACCACATTTCACATTAGTACATGTGGAGAGCTAGACTCCTTTGTACGATTTGTTATTTGTTTGTTACTTGGGCATTTTCCTTTGTTTATTCTTGACATCCATCCCGTATTTCCCTTTGTTTAAGTTTTGACTCCTTCATCGTTTGTTCCATATTTCCTCGACATCTTGTTCAGCAGGTTCTCTTGGATTCATTCACTATTCTTTCGTTTATGCTTATTACCTTTCATTATTTATATCTGTTCACTACGCATTAGCTCAGCCGCATTTTCTTTTCTCTGTGGCAGGTAATAAGCGGGATGCTGGGCATGAGCGTTGAGAGTAGGAGCTAGAGGACCTACCCATGTTTAGATTCCCATTTATGGAGTATTTTGAGACTTAATATTTTGGAGTTTTATTTCATTTCATACTTTTTGGATTATTTCCTTCACTGAGACTTTGTCGAGATAATACTTTGGAAGTCATTGTTTAACTTGACTCAGTATTTAATTTATAATAAAAGTCTTCCGCTTGCGTTAGTATGTTCTGATTGGCACTATAATGTTACATTTTGGCCCTTTTCGGGTTCGGGTGTTACAATTATGGTATCGGAGCACTAGGTTCGACCTGTAGAGCTTAGGTTATGACCTGTGAGGATTGGGTAGACATTAGGCTTCCTTCTGCTTTAGCCGTTTTCCTTTATATTTTGATCTTAGCCTCTAATATTGTATTCGCTGTTTCGTTTATTGATCTTTTAAATGGTGAATAGTCGTACTACTACCTCATCTGTAAGTGATGAAGCTGCTTTTAATGCGGCTGTTGCTGCGGCTGTTCAAGCCTTGTTACCGGATCTCACTGCCAGGATTACTTACGAGATTCGTCAGACAGGGACTTCTGGTGGTTCTGGTGGGGATGTTCCCCCCACTATGCATGTTTGGCTAGAGCGGTTTGGGAAGCAAAAACCCAAATCATTCAGCACTGCTAACACTCCAGTCGATGCTGAGAACTGGATTGCGCATGTAGAGAAGATTTTCGAGGTGTTAGGTTGTGCGGATGAATTTAAAGATAGGCTGGCTAGCTATAAGCTGGAGGGTGATGCCTTGAGTTGGTGGAAAGCATTCAAGCAAGCTAAGGGTGGAGATGTTTTTGTTGCTGCTATGACTTGGTAGGAGTTTCGTGATGCTTTCTTTCTGCAGTACTTCCCTAGATCAAAACAACAAAAGTATGAATGTGAGTATCATACTATCCGTCAGTTGGAGGATGAAACTACTGGTGAGTTCATGAAGAGTTTCCTTCGTTTGGCTAGGTTTTGGGGGGCTAAGGCTGGTACACATGAAGAGCAGGCCAAGAATTTTAAATGGGCGTTGAACGATTGGATTCTTGATGATATTGTGAACACAGAGTTTATAGATGTCGCCCATGTGGCGAACGCGGCTCGTAACATTGAGATTCTTCGAGAGAGGTCCAAGAACAGTACTAAGAGGAACAGAGAAGGTGATAGGATTCCACCGGCTTTGTCACATACTCCAGTGAATACCCCGAAGGTGCAGGATCAGAGTAACTATGATAGACGGGGTGATAACAGTCAGAGGTTTGGGCGTGACCGTGGTCAGCATTTCAACCGTGCTTCTGGGTTTGGCTTCGGTTCTGGTCCTTCTAATTAGAAGAGGTTTCCTGATCAGGCTACTTCACCCCCATGTGCTACATGTGGGAAGCTGCATCCAGGAAAACCGTGTCACAGAGTCACTGGAGGTTGCTTTTATTGTAGTGTAGTAGGATATCAAGCTCGTGAATGTCCTAAGAATAATGGAAAGGGTAATGGGAAACAGCCAGCTGCTAAAGGTCGGGTGTTTGCTTTGACCAGAGATCAGGCGGCGACTGCTTCAGGTACCATTACGGGAACCTTATATATGTTTGGTCGAGCTGTTTTTGTCTTATTTGATACTGGTGCAACTCATTCTGTGGTATCTGTTTCATTTGCTAATCATATTACAATCCCATCTACATTACTTGACTATGCCTTATCTATATCCACCCCTATGAAGAATCAAGTAATTATTAGCCATGAATTTAAGAACTGTCCCTTACGTTTTGACGACAAAATTCATTATGCCAATCTATTTCCTTTGGAGATATGCGACTTCGATATCATTCTAGGCATGGATTGGTTGACAGAACATCGAGCCACGATTGACTGTCATACCAAACGTGTCATCTTTGGTGACCTCAGTAATCTCAAATTCATTTATCAGGGTTCTCGACCTGTTAAGTCTATGAAAATCATTTCTGCTTTGAAAGCCCGTACCTTGATCTCACACGGTTGTGAGGGTTTCCTAGCTTCCATCAAGAATACTTTTGTGGATGAACCTCACCTTGAGAATCATCCTGTAGTCCGAGATTTTCCCGATGTATTTCCAAAAGAGCTTCCGGGAATACCTCCTGAACGTGAAGTTGAATTCATCATTGAGTTGATTCCTGGTACTGAACCTATTTCGAAAGCTCCTTATCGTATGGCTCCTATTGAGTTGAAGGAATTGAAGGAGCAACTTCAAAAACTTTTGGAACGTGGATTCATTCGTCCGAGTGTATCTCCATGGGGTGCTCCTGTTCTATTTGTGAAGAAGAAGGACGGTAGTATGAGACTGTGTATTGACTACCGTGAGTTGAACCGTATCATGATCAGAAACTGTTATCCGTTACCTCACATCGATGACCTCTTTGATCAACTTCAGGGTGCGAAGTTCTTTTCCAAGATTGATCTGAGATCTGGCTATCATCAACTAAGGGTGAAGGAGCAAGATGTTCCTAAGACCGCATTCCGTACTCGCTATGGCCATTATGAATTCTTGGTGATGCCGTTTGGTTTAACCAATGCTCCAGCTGTGTTCATGGATTTAATGAATCGTGTCTTCCATGAATTCTTGGATAAATTCATTATTGTATTCATTGACGACATCCTTGTTTATTCGAAGACGAAGAAGGAACACTAAGAGCATCTTCGTATTGTGTTGGAGATTTTACGTCAGAAGAAGCTGTATGCTAAGTTTTCCAAGTGTGAATTCTGGATGGGACAGGTGGCATTCTTGGGTCACATCGTATCTGCAGATGGTATTACCATGGATCCTGCGAAGGTTGAGGCTATCACTAAATGGCCGAGACTGACGACTGTGACAGAAGTTAGAAGTTTCTTGGGTCTTGCGGGTTATTATAGGAGATTTGTGGAAGGATTCTCACGCTTGGCCTTACCGTTGACCAAACTTATGAGGAAAGGTGAGAAATTTGTCTGGGATGAAGAATGGGCGAAGAGTTTTGAGGAACTGAAGAAGAGATTAGTTTCTGATCCTATACTTACTTTACCTTCTGGATCCGGTGGTTACCAAATCTACAGTGATGCTTCAAAGAAAGGTCTTGGATGTGTACTGATGCAACATGGAAAGGTTATCGCCTATGCATCAAGACAGCTGAAACCTTATGAGACTAATTATCCCACTCATGATTTAGAGTTGGCAGCGGTGGTGTTTGCCCTGAAAATTTGGAGGCATTATCTATATGGAGAGACATGTGACATCTTCACTGATCATAAGAGCCTCAAGTATATCTTTACTCAGAAGGAGCTGAATATGAGACAAAGGCGTTGGTTGGAACTTCTTAAGGATTACGACGCGAACATCTAGTATCATCTAGGCAAGGTGAATGTGGTTGCTGATGCTCTTAGTAGGAAGTCTGGAATTCTGGCTAGTCTTGATATCGCACCAAAGATTATCAACGACTTGGAACTTATGGAGGTGGAACTATGTGTTCGTGGGTATGATGGTTATTGGGCGAGTTTGAAGGTTGAACCTAACCTTATACTTCGAGTTAAGGAAGCTCAGAAAGACGATGGTGAATTGTGGTCTATAATTCAGAACTTGGAGGAAGGTAAACAGACGGAATTTCGTGTTGATGATGATGGAATTGTATGGTATGGTGATCGTTTGTGTGTTCCTAACGATTCGTCTATTCGGGAAGCTGTGTTGTCTGAAGCACACAGTTCTCCGTTCACTATTCATCATGGTTCAACCAAGATGTATAGAGATTTGAAACAGAACTTCTGGTGGAATGGGATGAAGCAGGATGTGGCTACATTTGTGGCCAAGTGTTTGACATGTCAGCAAGTGAAGATTGAGCATCAACGTCCTAGTGGTCTTTTACAGCCTTTAGATATTCCTACTTGGAAGTGGGATCAAATTTCCATGGACTTTGTGACAGGATTACCTCGCACACAAAAGAAGCATGATGCTATTTGAGTTGTGGTTGATCATTTAACCAAGTCAGCTCACTTTTTTCCTATTCGTAAAGATTATCCAGTTAGCAGGTTGGCAGAGATTTTTCGACAAGAGATTATTCGACTACATGGTACACCTGCAGCTATTGTATCCGATAGAGATCCGCGTTTTACTTCTCGTTTCTGAAAGGGTTTGCAAAAGGCGTGGAGAACTAGACTAAAGTTTAGCACGACTTTTCACCCTCAGACAGATGGTCAGACTGAGCGGACAATTCAGACTTTGGAAGATATGTTGAGGTCTTATGCTCTTGAATGGAGGGGTAATTGGGATGAATACTTATGTCTGGTGGAGTTTGCTTATAACAACAGTAGGCATGCTAGTATCAAAGGTGCCTCGTTGGAACTATTGTATGGACGAAAGTGTAGAGATGCAATAAAACGTAGATTAAACAACCTATAACAACGTCTACGTCTATTATAAATTATCTAACTCCAAAATGTTCATAAGATTAGATATCATCATAGTTTATCACTGATTTCTCAATCTCGTAATTTACTACGTCAAATACTCGAAACCTATTAATGCCCTCTCCTCTCGAATTATGAGCAATTAAGTTTAACATGTAAAAACATTGATCAAGTGTCTAAACATGAATCAAAACCAAGTATTTGATAAAGAAATCACACTAGATAAATATAATTATCAATCCCTCAAAATCATATCAAATCAACGTACTCCCATGCCCGGAATTTAAAGAATTTAGCCGGACATGGTAATGAAAGGAAGATTAGTAATCATCATGTTCATGCTAATTAAAACAACAAAATCAATAAAATATAGGAAGAAGATAAAACTCGTGGTGTGTCTTGATCGATCCCGGTTGAAGCCTTCAAATGTTCTTGAAGTGTTCTTCAAGAATTTCTTCAAAACTCCTTCTTTTTGAAATGAAAACCCTTTAATCTTTTGTTTTTCTCTCTCTCTTATATCCCAAATTCAGCATCTCTCTTATCATGCTCCATATCCTCCTTTTATAAAGCTAAAACTATCACTTTTTCCACACAAATCTTTCAAAAATGTCAAAAGATGATATTTCCACCGAAAAGTGACACGGCCCGTGTCAAATGACACGGCCCGTGTCAAATGACACGGCCCGTGTCATAGTATGCTCAAAATGATAAAACCCGCTGGACAGGGGACTCGACCGTGTCAAATAACACGGCCGAGCAAATGACACGACCGTGTCAAATGACACGGCCCGTGTCATACTCGTCTGGATAAGCAAAATGGCCCTGGAAGTGAAACCCGACCGTGTCAACATGGCACGGCCGGGATAATGACACGTCCTGTGTCGATTGACACGGCCGGGCTCATGTTGACTCGTTTTGACTCCTTTTTAAGCCCGATCTCTCGTTTCCGCATTGCTTGATATGTATTGGGGTTGGAGACTTCGTTCTTGCTTGATTTATGTCTATAAAGTACCTATAAAATCAATAAAACGTACCCAAGTGTGATCGATTCCAATAAACATAATACGAGTATAAACGACACAGTTCTACACATTTTAGGATCTTAAAACCCGGAAAATCGATGTAAAAATATGTGTAAAAATGAGTGTTATCAAAATCCCCCAAACTTGAACGTTGATCGTCCCGAGCAATGCACTTTAAAATAACCACTCTTAAGGGAACTCGTCCCGCAACATACCTCAAAGGACCATTTTGAAAATTCATCATTACGCCTCAAGAAATAAATAAGTTGAGTTCTATAAAGTATTCAAATCTAGGGGGTGCTTCCTTAACATCATAGCTAATACTTGAATAATACGAACCTCGCCAGTCAAGTGTATTCCCTCACTCTCAATGTGTATAACGGGATAAGTGATGCTCAAAATTCATTCAATGAAATAAGAATCCCCATAGACTTGCCAATCGTCTACATCTCTACCACTAGTTGTGCATGCAAATTTGGTGAATCAAAAAGGACTTTAATGGTTGTAATGTAGGCTTTTTGGTCGGGGTAGGATAAGTATGGCTTAAAGTGACTTGACTTGAGCAAATTAGAACATTATCTCAATAATCACTCCGTTCAATTAGAAGCTCAATAATCCCTTAGGATTTGTTTCTTTCAACCCCTTGATTTTAATATCATCGCACTAAGCACTTTTGAAAGTGAAAATCACAACCTTATTCCTCCTTATTGCTCCATACATCTCGTTTCTTTTGTGTCCACGATTTTTTTTTTTGATTTTTTTTTGTGGTGAACAACATCATCATTAAATCACACCAATCCTCCTTCAAATTTATTTTGATAATTCATTGCATTTTGAACCAACAATCTTCCCGATAGCTTCCACACATCTTTTCATTCTTTTGCCAATTTGTTCTAAATAGCTCAAGTATAGGGACAAAAGTTTATAATGGAACGGAAAGCTCATAATGTGGTTAACAAGAAATAGGCTTTAAGCTCAATCGGGCTAACTAGGGAAACAAATTTTTCGGTTTGGCCAAAAGGTTTGAAAGGTTGCCAATAAAAATCGCCTCAAATCATTTTCACTAATTTGCAAACACACTTGTAGTTTCGAATAAGATACCAGGGCAAGTTCTAGAGTCTTAAAAACATGAATGGTACACTCGACAATGAAACTTGAATATTTAATGATGCACGAAGGCTCAAAAGCTCACAAGTTAGATTTGTTCATATTTCCAAGAGATTAAGCTATTTATTCAATTTCACACCCTTTTGATTATTCTACAATTTTTCCTCTTCAAATTATCCTCGATTTGTATATCAAAATAACAAAATAAATCCCGAGGCATCCAAGACAAGAGTTCATTCTTTCGAGTTTCATCAAAGTTCATCATCATCAAAACACACCAAGTTCGAAATAAAACACACCAAAATAAAACACACCAAAGTAAACAATTCAAACCAAAACGTAAAACAAAATCCAAACACACCAAAAACCAAACAAACAAACAATGTAGGTATTTCTTGACCCAATATCTCCCCCAAACTTGAATTAAAGATTATACACATGAAGGGGGTATAGTATTTAAACAAAAAAAACTTTGGGTCAAGAAATACTTACAACCGGTCGTAGTGATTTGGCGGACGATAGTGGCCTTGTTGGATATGCCAATCTTCCATTTGTTGTAAAATTGCTAGCATCATGTCTTGTCTTTCACGGGTTTCCTCTCGGAAAGCCTCGAACTCTTCTCGAGATACGACATTTCTTGATTCGGCCTGTCTCGACGACTCGGGCCGATCTCTCCTTCTTTCTTCTTCCTCCCTCGATTCTCTTTCTTCTTTCGGGCCTCTCTCATATTCAAATTGTTCCTCCATTCTTTCCTCCCTCTCTTCTTCTCGCATCCTCTCGTCTCTATCCTCAAATTCCGAATGCCTAGGACGGACATTCCGAGCCACATATCTTTCACTCGGAGAAATTAATCACGCTACCTCCCGGGCCGATTTGTGCGCTTCCGTGGACATTTGCAGATTTCTTAAGTCCCGAATACTGGAAATAGTTGTCAAAGTTGTATTCGGGAGTAGGAAGTGATCGCCGTCATTCTGGAGGAAAATGACTCGAGAATCATAGTCGAGAATATTCATCAACTTCATGACTTGGACCGATAAAAGCATATTTCCCGGGAGGGGATTTCGGTTTTCTAGAGGTACGTCAAGATGAAGTGCGATAGGAGTAATTAAACCCCCTATCCAAATCTCCCCTCTCGGTTTAGTAGCAACGTATTCGAAGTGGTCCATGATAATAGCTCCGGTTGCGGGATTTGTTCCGTCGAGTATATGAGCTAAGACATAAAGCTCTCGCTGAGTAATTGGCCCCATTTCTTTTCGGCCGAAGATAGTGCTTGCAATGACCTTGTGTAGATAGCGGAGGATGGGGTTGCGGAGGGAGGATCCTTTTGCCGATTTTGGGATGTAGGGACGTGCACCGCTCCCCGGGTATTCAACCAATGTCCTCCAGTAAGTCTCACACTCAAACCGATTGATTCGGTATTCTCCGTGCCTTCGAGCGTCATATATAGTATCTAATTTACCAGGACCCAATTTTTCATTTTTGTTGTTTAGCCGAAATTCCAAGGCGGTCGGCTCATGCGAAATCGGGTCTCTTTTAACGGAGAGTGTACTAAGAAATTCCAGCGTGAGACCGGTAAGTGGGCCAATGTTGGGTCATTAATGTCGTCCAACTTATTCGTCCAAGTAACCGCATAACATCTTCTCGTATCCCCATCGCCGTCATGCACTCATCGTCCGACCATCGCGTGGGGAGCATTTTTTTCTGTCCCAATGTTTCCCATCATGCTAGGCGACTCGGCGGAAGCTTAATTCCATACGTTTCGGGCGTCTCGACAGCCCCTTGAGTAGATATTCTCTCCGGTTGTTCGATTTCTGTTGTGGGCCTTCCTCTTCCTCGTTGAGTTGCACCTCGTCCTTGTTGGGCATTTCCTCGTCCTCGTTGAGCATTTCCTCGTCCTCTAGCCATTTTCCTGCAAGAGAATTATCAATTATCATTTGTTCACACAAGCTCTGAATCACTATTTTTCGATAATACACGTACCCCCAACTTTTTACAAAATAAACATTTTTTTCAACAATAAGCGTTTTCTTCAAAAATATCCCAACCATAAATTTCAACGCCAAATGCATAAGTAAAATCCCAAACATGTAATAACATCAATCATACATATCCAACATGTATGATAATCACCAAAAAAATTTCAACTCTTCATGACAAATTCCCAAAAAAATAATCCATTCAAGAACCCTAAATTGCTCAATAAATCATGTTCCACATAATCTTAATGCAATGAATAATTAATCCTTCCAAAATCGTGAATCCTACCTTGAATTCGGAGTGAAAATTGAAGAAAAACTCAGAAAAAATCGCGACCCGAACCCGGATGAATTCGTCCGATTCGTACCCTTTGAAGCAATAGGATTGTGGAAAAATGAGGAACACTATGTTATTATGTGAGATTTGACACGGTTTTTGCCTGATTTTGCCGGATTTAATGAGATTCGAGACTAGGGTTTATGATTTGGGGGAGGAGGAAAGTTTGGGGAAGAAGATGAAATGAACTCGGTCGTACTGCTCTTTTTATATCCCCCAACCGACACGTCCCGTGTCGATTGACACGGCCCGTGTCATACCTGCTTCTTTTGTCAAAAATGCCGCTGTCCACCTGACCCGGTCGTGTCAAATGACACGGCCCGTGCCGTACTACGCTAGAAAGTGAAATTTGATCTGGGTACCTGACTCGACTGTGTCATATGACACAGCCCATGTCGTACCTGCTTGGATTGTCCAAATCGGCTGGCCATCGGACCCGACCGTGTCATTTGACACGGCCCGTGCTGTACTACATCAGAAGGCTAAAAATGATCTGCCTGCACGACCCGACCGTGTCATATGACACGGCCCGTGCCGTACTGGCCTGGAAAATGCAGTTTTATTCTCGATGTGTTTTTCCTGCGATTTGAACACCAAAATTTGAACCGGTTAGTTATACAACAAGAAAAAAATACAACAAAATGCGAAAAAAATCAAAACATGAAAATAAAAATTATTGGGTTGCCTCCCAATTAGCGCTAAGTTTAACGTCTTCATCTGGAAGTCTTTTATGGCTCAATTAAAGTTATTACGGATACGGCTTCCTTTTGATAAGGACGATAGTAATGTTTGCCTCGTTGTCCGTTAACTTTTAGAAGCTCTCCGTCTCTGCTCATGAGCTCGACTATTCCGGGTGGAAGTACTTTCTTGATCACGAATGGACCCGACCATCTTGATTTCAATTTTCCGGGGAACAATTTCAGTCTTGAATTATAGAGAAGTACTTGTTGTCCCGGCATAAATTCACTTTTAACGATCATCACTACAAAAAAAACAATTTTTACCGACGCCATTTACCGACGCCCGTACCCGCTGTTGTTAAACTTATAATTTACCGACGCCATTACCGACGCCCGTTATTTAATTGATTTACCGATGCCATTGCCGACGACCGGTTCGCAGACTTATTTTTTTTTCTTTTTTTTCACAATTACCGACGCCATTACCGATGCCATTTTGGCATTGGTAAAATTTTTTTATTATCTTTTTTCTTTTTCACAAATAACGACGCCGTTTACCGACGCCATTTACCGACGCCTTTACCGACGCCATTTTGGCGTTGGTAATTTTTTTTTTATTTTTTTTTAATTTACCGACGCCGTTTACGCCATTACCGACGCCATTTCGGCGTCGGTAAATTTTTTACGTATCCCACATCGAAAAAACAGTAGTGTTTTTTCTGGTTTATAAACCAAAATCCTTCTCAACCATTTGAAATTGAATGAAGCCCGGACCCGACTCGCCCGGACCTGGACCTGACCGAACCTGACCCGCCTGAGCCCGGACCTAACCCGCCTGAGCGCTGCCTGAGCCTTGACCTGACTTTTTTAGATTTTTTTTTTAATTTAACGACGCCAAAAATGGCGTCGGTAAATGGCGGCGGCGGTAATGGCGTCGGTAAAAAATTACCGTCGAGCGTTTTTCCAACGGTGGATTGCCGTCGGTAATGGCGTCGGTAATTTTTTCACCGACGCCATTTTTTGTTTTACCAACGGCGTTTGGCGTCGGTAAAAACTGTTTTTTTGTAGTGCATCTTATCGTGCCACCTTTTAGACCTCTCTTTGTAGATTCGAGAATTTTCGTAACATTCATCCCGGAATTCTTCCAATTCATTTAGCTCTAGCAATCTTTTCTTTCCGGTGGCCTCAAAATCCAAGTTTATTCTTTTCACCGCCCACATCGCTCTATGCTCCAATTCCAAAGGTAGGTGACATGATTTCCCAAAAATGAGTTGATAGGGAGATGTTCCCAAAGGAGTTTTATAGGCCGTACGATAAGCCCAAAGTGCATCGTCAAGCTTGGATGACCAATCTTTCCGAGATGTACTCACCGTCTTCTCCAAGATTAGCTTAATCTTTTTGTTTGCCGCTTTGGCTTGTCCGTTTGCTTGTGGATGATAGGCCAATGATTTCTTTGATCGGACCCCATATTTCTGAAGGAGTTTATCCATGATTTTGTTGACAAAATGCGATCCCCGGTCACTGATTAATGCTCTTGGAGTTCCGAATCGGCAAAAGATGTTTTTCTTTAAAAATTTCATTACTACTTGAGCATCATTTGTTGGAGAACAAATTGTCTCGACCCATCGAGATACGTACTCGACCGCTAGGAGAATGTACTTATTTCCAAATGATGATGAGAATGGACCCATGAAGTCAATACCCCAAACGTCAAATAGTTCAATCTCAATTATGTTGGTTAGGGGCATCTCATGACGTCTTGAAATATTTCCTACTCGTTGGCATCTATCGCATTGTTGAATGAAGAGATAGCAATCTTTGTATAGCGTAAGCCAATAAAATCCGCTTTGAAACACTTTTGCAGCAGTCCGTGTTGCTCCGAAATGTCCTCCGGTTGGTGATGAATGACATTGTTGAAGAATTTCATCCCATTCCTCTTGTGGTATACATCTCCTCACGATCATGTCGGCACATCTCTTAAAAAGTAATGGATCATCCCACATATAGAACTTGATATCATGTAGGAATTTCTTCTTTTGATAATGAGATAAATCTGGGGGTAGCACACCTGCGACCAAAAAATTAACAATGTCAGCAAACCACGGAAATTTAGCTTCGACCATAAAGAGTCGCTCGTCCGGAAATTCTTCTTTAATCCCTTCGATCTCGGGTTCCTCCTCCTTTTTGTACTCGAGGCGAGATAAGTGGTCGGCTACCATGTTTTCACATCCTTTTCTGTCTCGAACTTCCACGTCAAACTCTTGTAAAAGAAGAATCCATCGAATTAGGCGAGGTTTAGAGTCTTTCTTCTCAAACAAGTATTTAATAGCTGCGTGATCCGTGTGTACTATCGTCTTTGTCCCAATTAAGTATGATCGGAACTTATCAAAAGCAAATACCACGGCAAGCATTTCTTTCTCCGTTGTTGTGTAATTTTTTTGGGCTCCGTCCAATGTTTTGCTTGCATAATAAAAAGCCCGAAAGAGTTTTTCACGACGTTGTCCCAACACAGCTCCGAACGCATAATCACTTGCATCACACATGATCTCAAAAGGTTGAGACAAATCCGGTACCACGAGGATAGGAGCACTCACTAATGCCTTCTTTAAAGTCTCAAATGCCTGCAAACATTCGTTAGAAAGAATGAAAGAGGTATCTTTTTCTAGCAATTTACTCAAAGGTTTAGTGGTTTTTGAAAAGTCTTTTATGAATCTCCTATAAAAACCCGCGTGTCCAAGGAAACTCCTAATTGCTTTTTCATTCTTTGGTGGGGGAAGTTTCTCAATGGCGATAATTTTCGCCCTATCAACCTCCAAACCGGCGGCGGACACTCGATGGCCTAGGACAATTCCTTCTTGCACGATAAAGTGGCATTTCTCCCAATTCAACACGAGATTAGTATCTTCATATCGCTGCAAAACTAAAGTAAGATTATGCAAGCAATGATCAAATGAATTTCCAAACACCGAAAAATCATCCATGAAAACTTCCATTATATTTTCGATCAAACCGTGAAAGATAGCCATCATACAACGTTGAAACTGTTAGGAATACTTGTTAGCTTTTGATGATGTCATCAGTATAAATTCAAATGTCTATTACTTGGCAATAATGTAAGGAAGAACCAAATGAGTATCTTCCATAGGCCAAATATGTTAAGTTTAAAACTTGGCAAAATGTAAAGAAGAACCAAATGAGTATCTTCTATAGGCCAAAAATAAGTCAGGCTAAAAATCGGCTAAGTACTAAAGTACAACTAAGTCCATCAGAGAGGATCAGCCGAGTCAAGTCAGAGTAGTTCTGGTCAACAAAAATTATCAGGGATGTTTGACCAGACTGTAGTCAAGGTACCTCAGACAAGTCACCTGATCAGACAAGTCCTAAACTGGGAACATCAGAGAGGTCCAGACTGCAGAAAAGTTAACTGCATATCAGCCTAGTCGAGATCAGCCAAGTTCTCCAAGTCCACGTCAGCATGCGTTGAAAAGTCAAGTATTACGGAAAGTCACATGCAACGTGAAGAGACAAATTGGAGTGATTCCCGCAAAAGATATGAATTAAAAAAGCTATCCAGACCCACCTTGAAGACTTTAATCGTTTTATATTCAAAAGATTTGGCGCATCACATGCAGAAGTCTTCACAACGATCAGAAGATAGATTAAAATATGGAAATCCAGCCTTGCAACGTTCCGAAAAGAATAAACAAAGAAGTCTCCCTCCAACAGACGGATTTGTTGAAAAGATTTGCAAATGGCTATGAAGGAATGCTCATGGATCAACACCTATATATATCCGAAGATTTGAAGTTGATCAACTACCGGTGCGAACATACTTTCAAGCGATCAAAGCATTCAAGCAATCAAAAAGCGAAATACAGCATCGTGAAAAGAGCGGTTCTAAAAAGTTCATACTTAAAGAAGCTCTTAGTTGGAGAAGACAAAAACTCTTGTCTATAATCCTGAGTTCGGGGTACTTCACTGGTTGAAGTTAAGAGGATAAAGGCATCCAAGGATCGAGGATCAAGAGGTGCAAGGCGATCAGTGTGGTACAACGGCACGAATTTCCACCGTTGGAAGCTGTTGTAGTTTTGTTGAATCACTGTAATATTTATCACTGGTTGAGAATTATAGTGAATTCATCTCCAACTGGTTTGGAGAAAAGTGGATTAGTAGAGGATTACCCCACCTCTGAGACCACTATAATCGCCTGGGTTCTTTACTGTTTTATAGCATCATATTTTAACTGCTGCAATCATTGTTAAGTGTTTCATTAGTTGCTTTATATTCGTCATCAGCTGACTTCCGCACATATTAAGAACAAACGACTCCATGTCATTTGTTTACCTATCAGCTGAAGAAACTCACTCTTTGAGAAAAAGAGTTTAAGAGTTTCAACAAGTCTATTCACCCCCCTCTAGACTTGTTCCTGGACGACTTGTGACCTACAAGTGTTATCGGAGCGGTTGGTTCATTTATTTCACGAACCAGATCTATATCAGAGATATATCTTTACTCTCATTTTATAATGGAACACATGCATTCTAGACTCCCTGTGTTTTCAGTTGACGAGTATGATCTTTGGAAGATAAGGATGTAGGCACACTTATCTTCGATCCATGATGACATGTGGTGCATCATCGAGGACGGTCCATTCATCTTCGAGAAGGACAACACTGCAGAGGAGATCGCAGCAGGGAAGCCAGAGAAGATCCCAAAGAAGAAGACAGAGCTGACTCCCGAAGAAAGAAAGCTGGCCAATCTTGACAACCGGGCCAGAGATGTGCTATATCAAACTCTTGACAATTCCACCATGGTCAAGATCAAGAACTGCAAGAATGCCAAAGAAATCTGGGACACATTAGCCCTAATGTGTGAAGGAACGGAGCTGATCAAGGAAAACAAGTTGTCAATTGCTATTCAAAAATTTGACAACTTCAAAATGAAGAATGGCGAATCCATAGACCAAGTGGACACAAGGTTCACTGAGATTATCAATGAGATCAACTCCCTCGGCAAAACCTATGGCAACAGGGAAATGGCACTGAAGGTTCTCAGATCTCTCAAACCTGAATGGAGCATGAAGGCCGTGGCCATGAGAGAGTCCAAGAACCTAAATAAAATAAAAATTCAAGAGCTGTTCTCTGATCTGAAGGCTTATGAGTTCGAGCTTCCAAGTTCATCCTCAACTGAGCCTGCAGAGAAGGGAATAGCATTTGCAGCCGAGTCCCTCGCCAAGAGCTTATCTGATGTAAATCCTCCAAATCCATTAGATTTTGAGTAAGAAATGGCGTTTATAATGCAAAGGTTCAGCAACTTCAGAAAGAACTACTCCAAATACAAGAAAAATTATAAGGAGAATCCAAGAAGGAACTAGAAAGCTGGAAGCTGGAAAGTGGAGTGCTACAATTGTCACAAGACAGGACACATCCAAATCGACTGTCCTGATCTCAAGAAGGACGAGAGCAAGAAGGAGGTAGGCAGAAAAGAAGACAGAAGGAAGGCCCTCATCGGAGAAGATCAGGAGCATGTAGAATCTAGCAGTGGATTCTTTTCTGATGATGATGAAGAGTATGAGTGCCTGATGGCCAACCTAGCTGATGAAGAGGTAACATCTAAACCCTCTAGTTCAAATAATAGTTCAGCCATGTCACAAGATATGGATCTGCACGAATCTGTGAATCAGCTATTTAAAGATTTTGAGACACTTAAATCTGCACACCTAGCTGTATCAGCCGAGAAGACTCAGCTGCAAGATGAGAATAGGCAGCTGAAAAATGATTTCGAAAAACTCAGCCTAGAACTGAATAAGGTGGAGATAACTGCAGCTGATTTTAAAAACCAAGCTGATGTTAATACAACTGAGATAAACCGATTAACTATTTTACTCAAAGAAAAATCAGCTGCACTTGCTCATGTCAAAGCTGAATTTACTAAGCTGACTCAGGTAAATAAGACTCAGGCACAAGAAATAACCTCCCTGAAGGCGTCTTCAACTCTGGAAGAGCTGTGTACCAATAAAAGGTCACTATATTCCAAATCAGGCCTTGGATATGATCCTCACACTCCCTCTAGTTCTAAAAGAAAGTTTATCAAGGGAGAAACAATTGTCTCGACTGCTGAGCCTACATATAAACCGATATTTAAAAACAGGAAACAACCAAGTCACATGTCTAGGCTGCAGTTAGGTTACACAAGGCAGCCACCTAGACAAGCGACTAGACAATGGCCCAGGCAAAAGCAGCAGCCCAGACAACATGCCCACTATTATCAACAACTCCCTAAAAACAGATTTCAAAATGGGAGGGGCAGATGGAAACCTCAAGGTTATCCTAATTTCCAAAATGAACAAGTGTGGAGACCTCAAAGACTTAATAAATGGTCTTAGCCAAGATTTAGAAATGGCACACACTATCAATATTTTGAGGAATATCCGGTATACAATCCCAACAGGAGATTCAGACCTCGACCTTACACACCTTATAAGGGTTATAATGATAACAATTTCAATAATCCAAGGAGAAATCAATTCTCCAGGAAACCAACTAACCCTAGAGGACCCACACAGATTTGGGTACCTAAATCTCTGCTTGTTTGATTGCAGAAAAGGTGGAAGGACTACAACCACATCTCCACAAATTCAAACTTTGGAGGTGAAGAATGGTTTGTAGATTCTGGATGCTCGAGGCACATGACCGGGAACAAAAAGATGTTGTCCAAATACACCAAAGAAAGAGGTCCTTATGTAACTTTTAGAGATAGCTCCAGAGGACAAACAAAGGGCTTTGGAGAGCTGCACCAAGGAAATATTGTAATATCCAAAGTTCATTATGTTAAAGGACTCAAGTACAACCTCCTGAGCATAAGCCAATTTTGCGACGAGAAGAACCTAGTAGTCTTCACCATCTGGAAATGTATGGTGATAGATATCCTGTCTGGAGAAGTGAAGCTACAAGGATTCAGAAGGAGAGATGTCTACATGATAGATTGGAACACAGAAACACCTAACTCCTGTTTTCTATCCAAGACAGTAGCTGAGAACGGATGGCTGTGGCACAAAAGACTATGTCACCTGAACTTCAAATCCATCAACAAGATTAGTTCTCAGAAGCTGGTCAGAGGACTTCCAGATGAAGCATTCAAGAAGGAAGCGCTTTGTGATGCATGTCAGAAAGGAAAGCAGTCCAGAGCATCATTCAAGCCAGTCCAGCCTACAACTCTCACAACAAGGATCTTAGATCTACTCCACATGGATCTATTTGGTCCTATCAAGCCAAGGACTCTAAGCGGTCTAAAGCATGCACTTGTTGTAGTAGATGATTATTCAAGGTACACTTGGATTATCTTCTTGTATAAGAAAAGTGAAACCTTGACCAAGCTACCTGAGCTGCTGAGAAGGATCCAGAATGAGAAATCCCTCTCCATCATCAAGATCAGATCAGATAGAGGAGGAGAGTTTCTCAACAAGGCGATCACTGATTACAGCGATCAGAATGGGATCCAGCATGTGCTCTCTGAAGCCAGGACTCCCCAGCAGAATGGCGTTGCTGAAAGAAGAAACAGAACCCTGAAGGAAGCAGCAAGGTCCATGATTGCAGAAGCGGACCTGCCCAAGAGGTTCTGGGCTGAAGCTGTCAACACAGCTTTCCATACTCAGAACAGGAGTATGATAGTAGGGAGACATGGCAAAACTGCCTATGAGGTTTGGAATAATAGAACTCCTACTGTTGCTTACTTTCACGTTTTTGGTTGTAAGTGTTTCATCAACAACAACGGTAAAACACAACTAAATGCCTTTGATGCTAAAACTTATGACGATCTCTTTATGGGATACTCACAAAGAAGTAAGGCATATAGAGTATTTAACAAAAGAACCTTAGTTGTGGAGGAAACACCCCATGTTGTTTTTTATGAATCTACTGTTGAGTACAGGAAGCAAGTTGAGCTAATTGAGAACAAGCTCAAATCAGCAACCCTTGAAGAAGTCATTGTACATGACACTGGAATGGTGGACTCACCTGCAGACCAGCCTGAAGATCCAATCAGAAATGTTGAAGACTCAATCGCATATCGAGACAGATCACCAAACCTATCTCGATCCGATTCTTGTGATGAAGACTCAGCTGTAGCTGATAAAGACTCACCTGCAGATCAGACCCAACCTGCAGATGACAAGATGGTAGCTGATCCAGTTTCAGACCAGAACCCAACTGATGCAGAAATCCACCAGAGCAATCCAACAGGGGAACATACCCAGAAGAAGACGATATCCCCAAATGGCTCAAAGATCACCCAATCCAGCAAATTATCGGGAAGCTGACTGATGGAGTTAAGACAAGACAGTCAACTCTACCCGCACGAATAGCTATGTTCTCATGCTTCATGTCACAAATAGAACCTAAAACAACAGAACAAGCTTTGGAAGATTATTCATGGATAAATGCCATGCAAGAAGAACTGGAGCAGATGGAAAGAAACAAAGTTTGGGAACTAACTGACAGACCAGATCACAAGAAAGTTATTGGCACCAAATGGGTGTACAAAAATATATGTGATGAATACGGAGCTGTTGTTAGGAATAAGGCCAGACTTGTAGCAAAAGGTTATGCATAGTGTGAAGGAATAGATTTTGATGAAACATATGCACCCGTTGCAAGATTAGAGGCCATCAGACTATTCCTCGCATATGCTGCATTCAAAGATTTTGAAGTCTATCAGATGGATGTAAAAAGTGCTTTTCTAAATGGCATCCTAGAAGAAGAAGTCTATGTAGAGCAACCCCCAGGTTTTGTCAAAGGAGACAAAGTCTATAAGATGTTGAAGGCTCTCTATGGACTTAAGCAAGCACCAAGAGCGTGATATGAAACACTGTCTGTGTTTCTTGAGAAGAATGGTTTTTGCAAAGGGAAGGTGGATAAGACCCTATTCAGAGTGGAGCACGAAGGCCACATTTTGATAGTTCAGATATATGTGGATGACATCATATTCGGCTCAACCAATCCAGAGCTATGTGAGAAATTCTCCATTCTCATGCAAGGATAATTTGAGATGAGTATGATGGGAAAGCTTAACTTCTTTCTCAGACTACAAGTTAAGCAGATGGAAAATGGAATTTTCATCAACCAAGCTAAGTATACCAAAGATCTGATCAAGAGATTTGGAATGGAATCAGCCAAGCCAGCAAGAATCCCTATGAGCACAAGTACTCACCTGGATGCATATGAGGGAGGCATATCAGTGGACTCAACCCACTACAGAGGACTCATTGGATCATTACTTTACCTCACTGCAAGCAGGCCAGACATATCCTATGCCGTAGGAGTTTGTGCGCGATTCCAGTCCGAGCCGAAGCAGTCACACCTAGATGTAGCCAAGAGGATAATAAAATACCTTAAGTCTACAGTCAATGTTGGACTATAGTATCCCAAGGATGATAACTTCGAGCTGTCAGGATACTCAGATGCAGATTTCGCAGGTTGCAAAATCAATAGGAAAAGCACTAGTGGAACGTGCCAATTCCTAGGAACCAGACTGATATCCTGGTTTAGCAAGAAGTAGGTTTCTAACTCTATCTCCACCACAGAGTCAGAATACCTAGCTGCAGGTAGCTGTTGTGCTCAGATCTTATGGATCAGACAACAGCTAAGGGATTATAATATCATTGCCAATGAATTCCTATCTGGTGTGATAACAATAGTGCTATTTCAATAACCAACAATCCGGTTTTGCATTCAAGGACGAAGCACATTGATGTTAAGCACCACTTCATCAGAGACCATGTGCTTAACAAAAGAGTTAGAGTTGAAAGAGTCAGCACAGACTACCAAATAGCCGACATCTTTACCAAACCTATGCCAGAAGAAAGGTTTTTGGAGCTAAGCAGAGATCTTGGTCTACTAGATTAGGAATCTAGTGCAGAAGCAAGCTGAAGCATCTCAGAGGAAGGACGGACCCAACTGTCTTAAGGAATCAGACCCTAGCTGATGCAGACAAGAGAACGAAGGACGGACAAAGGAACCTAGCTGATCAGAATCTCAGGCGAGAAGTCCATGAAGTCAACTCACGATGCGGAAGCGATCAATGATCAATGATCAAACCAGCTAAGTTTTCTAAACTCAACCGACCTCTGAATATTTAAATATTATCTGCCATATGTATAATAGTATTATATTAATTTTGGTCCACAAGTGGCATTTAAATATATTAATTTTTGATTCACAAGTGGCATTTTAAATACACGTGGCGATCACTTGATAAATCGACCTCCACGGTGGCCAATTAAAACCAACCGTCAAAAAGGCTACACGGACCACCGATTCAAATTTGAAATTTAAATAGAATCTCAAAAGGCGTACCACCATTTCAAATATATAATAATTTAATCCATACGTCTTTTCATCTTCTTTATAAGGAAAGAAACCTCTTCACTCTACCTTTTACGCTTACCAGAAACCCTAGATTTACAGAGCAAAAAATTCTTGAACTCCAAATACACTAAAAATCCTTTATTTGCAGAAATGGAATCCTATTTCGAAGGCGTTAAAATGAAATCAGTCAAGGACCAGATTATCTTCTCCCTGGTCGTTGATTTCGAAGGCTTATTGGAAGCAAATCTGGAGAATTACGACGTGCTTGACCTAATCCGCACAATGAAGCTAAATGGGATCTACCCATTCCTGGACATCAACCCTCGACATTTGTACAAGGAAGATGTTATCGCGTTCTACCGCGAAGACTATTTGATTCAGGATGTAATTCGGAGCACAGTTGGCGGAAGACAAGTCGACATATCGCGGGAGTCGATTCGTACAGTTTTTGGTATGAAACACCGCGGCATAACTGTCGAAGCTCTCAAACAGTCAGCCGCCGAAACCTGGAAGAAGATCAAGGTGGAGAATCTGCCGGAAAAGCTGAAACTCACTGCTAAAAGGAGTGAGATTAAAAAGGTCTATCGTTTTGCGTTGGATATAACCAACAAGATCATTATAGGAATGGCCGGCAGTTACGATCAACTGTCATCGGCGAAGTTCATGGTGCTGGGAGCACTAATTCAAGATGAGGAAATTGATTGGGTGGATTACATGTTTTAGGCAATTTGTTCGAGAAGTCAACAAAGCCGAATGGCTTTCTAATGAAAAGAGATTTAAATCCAAGCTGGCGTTTGGAACGCAGCTGAGTTGGATTCTGGAAAAGACAGGTATGGCGAAGGGAAATATTGACCCCTTCCATACCAACAAGAGACTTGGTCATTTGGACCAAGAAACTTTGAGGAGATTAGGGAACAACAGGAGAGCAGCCCAGATGCTGAAGGAGCTGCCTGACACAAGGACTTACCCCAAATATCATTCATCAGGCGAGTCGGACCGACCTGCAGCCGACAACCCAACTGCAGTCGAGTCAGACTCCGAGTCAGATAACACTCCCATAGCTGTCCGATTCAAGGAAGGGGACCAGCCCCTGGAGAGCCATCCATCATGCAGTTATCTCCAGAACCCTCTCCCAAGAGGCCTAGGCGACTGCTGTTTAGTGAGGAAGAGCAGTCAGATCACCATGCCAGCCCTGCAGCCAGGTCACCTACTCACCTGGAAGACCAGCCTGCCCCAGGCAGCCTGGAAACTCAGATTGTGGCTGTCCTCACCCCAGCCTACATTCCAGAGGAAGAAGAAGCAGGTCTAATCATCTCAATCCCTGAAGCCAATTACACATTTAACCTGCTGAAAAATAATGTTTTCAACATATCCATTGAACAACTACAGCTTGTTAAGCCACAAGCATTAAAACACTCTTTTGTCAATATTTTCAAAGAGTGGAAGTTTTTCAAATCCCTGTAATTTACAGATTTTCAGGCTTATATTGAAACTAGTGGTTGGGGATATCCCCAAGACACAGAGGATGTACTGATTCAGTTTTGTAAAGAATCAGACTTAGTTTTAATCCTCCAAGATAATTGGTTCATGTCTCATTTTAAAACCAACATGGACCAATTCATCCATTCCATTACGCTTAGTCTTTTTGATGGTTCATTTGGACAAGAGGATGAGGAGGAAGAGGAGAGAGAAATTAGGATTGAAGAGGTAGATGGAGAAGAAGTTATTGTTTTAGACGATGAAGAAGAAGAGCAGGAAGAGAGAAGAGAAGAAGAAAAGATTTTAGTTGAAAAACAATCTGAGGAAGTTGAGAAAACAGAAGAGTTGATTGATGAAGAAGAAGAAGAAGGAGAAGAAGTAGAACAGAATGAAGGAGAGAAGGATGATGGTGAAGGTGATGATGATGAAGGTGAATATGGAAAAGATGAGAAAAAGGATGATGATGATAATGATGATGATGAGGATGATGATAAAGATGAAGGAGGAGATCAAGAAGCTGAGAAAGAAAAAGAAAATATTGAAGAAGAAAAGGAGGAAGAGCAGGAGAAAGAGCAAGAGAAGGAAGCAGGAGAAAGGGATCCGGAGCAAGAGCCAATACAAGAGGCTGCAGATAGGACTGGTGCACCTGCCCGGTATACCAGCCTAGATGTAGAGCTGGCTGAGGACTCCAGATCAGGGACCCCAGAAAAGACCCCATCTGGAGTACCAGCTGCAGATAGGATCCTGCAGTCTGGTGGTTCAATTGCAGAAGGCTCATGCGAGCACTCTCCACCAGCTCAGATCTCACATGCAGTAACTTAGCTGATCAGGCAGATTGTGAAAGATACCATTGGAGAGCTTCTAGCATCTCAGGTCACTCCTGACCTTCAATCCATCAATGCAAAGATTGACACTTTGCTGCAGAGGGAAGTACCTCAGCCTCCTCCCCCCACGAACAACAGAATGCCATTTGGCATGTCTGACTGGATGTGCAGAATAGAGCAGCAGTTGACTATCTTAGTTGATGCTGGCAAAAAGGGGGAAGATAGAATCCAGGGGGAAGGAAGTACTCAAGGAGAAATAAGGAAAGAGCTAAGATCAAAGGAGAGGCAAGATATTCTCCAAATTGAAGGAGGACCATCAAGTCTGAAAAGAAAGGAGATATCTGCCCCCAGCCAACCTGAAGAGCAGTCTATGGAGAAGCAGTCTGTGGAGAAGAAGAGAAGAACAAGAGAGAAAGATGAACAAAGATTCGAATGGGAAGGCAAACAGTTGTGGCATGTTGAAGAATTCTTACCAACTGAATTCATGAACAATTGGGCGGATGCCAAGAAACAATTCACAGAGCAGTTCTACCTCTGGGAGATTCTTCTAGATAAAGAATGCTCGCCCCAACAGTCATTCATCAACTACATGGATACTAGATGGCCTACTCTGTGGAAGATCATGCTTAAATATGCAGCCAAATGGCAAGTTTATCCTATGATTCCTCCATTCAGAGCAGAGGAAGCGCCGGCCCGTTTGGATAATGAGCTTGACGAGCTAGAGCTTCAAGCAGAAATTAGAAAGCTATGTGAAGAGCACAAGTTCTCTTCAAAAGAAGACCAAGACTTTGCTGCCCTAGTCATAAGGAGGAAATATGGTCTTGCACCCATCCAAAGTAGACCAATCGGTGCAAAACCATTTAGACCTCCCAAGCAAAATGTTCGCAGAGGAAGGGGCAGATAGTTTTTGGATGTAATTGTAATCTTTGTAATTGATTAATTTTTTGCATTTATTCTATTCAAGCCATGTACTTGTAATCAACAGAAAATTAATATATAACAGTCATTTGAATGACAACTCCTAGTTGTCTCAAAACAAGACTGACTTTGATTTTGTGTCTTGCACTCAAGTGCAGACTTGATCATTTGATTACTTGTTTTAAGTTTTGCCATCATCAAAATAGGGGGAATTTGTTAGGAATACTTGTTAGATTTTGATGATGTCATCAGTATAAATTCAAATGTCTATTACTTGGCAATAATGTAAGGAAGAACCAAATGAGTATCTTCCATAGGCCAAATATGTTAAGTTTAAAACTTGGCAAAATGTAAAGAAGAACCAAATGAGTATCTTCTATAGGCCAAAAATAAGTTAGGCTAAAAATCGGCTAAGTACTAAAGTACAGCTAAGTCCATCAGAGAGGATCAGCCGAGTCAAGTCAGAGTAGTTCTGGTCAACAAAAATTGTCAGGGATGTTTGACCAGACTGTAGTCAAGGTACCTCAGACAAGTCACCTGATCAGACAAGTCCTAAACTGGGAACATCAGAGAGGTCCAGACTGCAGAAAAGTTAACTGCATATCAGCCTAGTCGAGATCAGCCAAGTTCTCCAAGTCCACGTCAGCATGCGTTGAAAAGTCAAGTATTATGGAAAGTCACATGCAACGTGAAGAGACAAATTGGAGTGATTCCCGCAAAAGATATGGATTAAAAAAGCTATCCAGACCCACCTTGAAGACTTTAATCGTTTTATATTCAAAAGATTCGGCGCATCACATGCAGAAGTCTTCACAACGGTCGGAAGATAGATTAAAATATGGGAATCCAGCCTTGCAATGTTCAGAAAAGAATAAACAAAGAAGTCTCCCTCTAACGGACGGATTTGTTGAAAAGATTTGCAAACGGCTATGAAGGAATGCTCATGGATCAACACCTATATATATCCGAAGATTTGAAGTTGAGCAACTACCGGTGCGAACATACTTTCAAGCGATCAAAGCATTCAAGCAATCAAAAAGCGAAATACAACATCGTGAAAAGAGCGGTTCTAAAAAGTTCATACTTAAAGAAGCTCTTAGTTAGAGAAGACAAAAACTCTTGTCTATAATCCTAAGTTCGGGGTACTTCACTGGTTGAAGTTAAGAGACTGTAAAGGCATCCAAGGATCGAGGATCAAGAGGTGCAAGGCAGTCAAGTGTGGTACAATGGCACGAATTTCCACTGGTTGGAAGGTGTTGTAGTTTTGTTGAATCACTGGTTGAGAATTATAGTGAATTCATCTCCAACTGGTTTGGAGAAAAGTGGATTAGTAGAGGATTACCCCACCTCTGAGACCGCTATAATCGCCTGCGTTCTTTACTGTTTTATAGCATCATATTTTAACTGCTGCATTCATTGTTAAGTGTTTCATTAGTTGCTTTATATTCGTCATCAGCTGACTTCCGCACATATTAAGAACAAACGACTACAAGTCATTTGTTTACCTATCAGCTGAAGAAACTCACTTTTTGAGAAAAAGAGTTTAAGAGTTTCAACAAGTCTATTCACCCCCCTAGACTTGTTCCTGGACGACTTGTGACCTACAGAAACGTGGCTGGAGCATTACATAAACCAAACAGCATTCTACGATAAGCATAAATTCCATAAGGACATGTAAAAGCCGTTTTTTCTTGATCTTCCGGTGTTATGTAGATTTGATTATACCCTGAATATCCATCAAGAAAACAGAAAAATTCATGCCCCGCCAATCTATCAAGCATTTGATCAATGAAGGGAAGAGGAAAATGGTCTTTGCGAGTAGCCGCATTTAAAGCCCTATAGTCTATACATACTCGCCATCCCGTAACTACTCTCATAGCAATTAATTCATCTTTTTCGTCTTTGGTTACGGTCATCCCTCCCTTTTTTGACACCACTTGAGTAGGACTTACCCACTCACTATCGGAAATTGGATATATCATCCCTGCATCTAAAAGTTTTAGTACTTCCTTTTTCACCACTTCTTTCATTATGGGATTAAGTCTCCGTTGATTTTGCACTTTAGGTTTAAAATTTTCTTCAAGCAAAATCCTATGCATGCATATGGAAGGACTAATTCCCTTCAAATCTGAGATAGACCATCCTATAGCCGACTTATGTGCTCTCAATACTCGAAGCAATTTATCTAGTTGAGTGGATGAAAGTGAAGAGGATACAATTACCGGATTGGCTTTGTTATCATCCAGAAATGCATACTTGAGGTGTTCCGGGAGGGTTTTAAGGTCCAAGCTTGGTTGAGATGAATCCGATTGAGATAAAAAGGACCCCAAATTTTTTTTCATGTCGTTGGACACGTTTGATTCGTCCGTCATCTTGATTTTTGCAACTACTTCATGCTCCCCTTTGTCTAAATCATCGAACGTATTGATTTGGCTTTTTTCCTGTAGAGAATTTAATTCAGAAACGTAATCAAACAAGTCATAATCGTCAAACTCCAAAGTTGAATCACTAGAAAAATATGAATTCGTAAGAGCAAACTCTAACGGATCCGACGATAATGAGTGTAAGATTTTTTTCTTTTCATACGAGCTTATATGGTCAATAACATTGCAATATTCCGTATTATCATGAAATTTCATAGCTTTGAATATAGAAAATAGAACATGCTCGTCGTTAACATGTAGTGTTAATTCTCCCCTTTCAACATCAATAAGAGCCTTTCCCGTTGCTAGAAATGGACGTCCAAGGATAAGTGGTAAATCTCCGTCTTCTTCCATATCAAGGACAACAAAATCCGCTGGAAAAATAATTTTGTCGACTTTTACAAGCACATCTTCAACAATCCCCTTGCGATACGTTATGGATCGATCCGCCAATTGTAGCATAACTGTTGTGGTTTTTATTTCTCCGACACCAAATTTCCTGAAAATAGATAACGGCATGAGGTTAATCGAAGCGCCTAAATCACACAAAGCTTTATCGAATGAGACGTTTCCAAATAGTGCATTGAACGGTAAAGCTTCCGGGATCCTTAAGCTTTTGAGACAGTTTGCGTTGGGTAATAGCGCTACATTCTTCGGTTAGTTTAACTGTCTCATGATCTTCCATCTTTCTTTTTCTTGACATCACATCTTTCAAGAACTTTGCGTAGTTAGGCATTTGTTCCAAAGCGTCTGCAAAAGGAATATTGATATTAATTTTCTTGAAGATGTCTAAAAACTTTGCGAATTGTGCATCTAACTTTTTCTTTTTGAAACGTTGAGGAAAAGGGAGAGGAACGTTTGGAGTAGAGTTAGGAGATATTTTAGGCTTCTCAGCCCCCTTTGATGTATCATGCTTCCCTTCTTCCTTTTCAATTTCGAATTGATCCTCCTTGACTTCCTCGCTTGGCATATTTGGCCCTTCATAATTCGTTCCACTTCTTAAGGTGGTCGCTTGACACAACTCTTTTGGATTCACTTCGGTATTGATTGGAAATTGTCCTCTTTGATGTTGACTCCCGACAACTTTGGCTAATTGTCCAATTTGAGTTTAGAGATTTTTCATTTGAGCTCCCATGGTGGTAGCTAGTTGAGTGACATGGCCTTCGATTTTGTCTAATTTCTCCTCATCTTGACTAAATCGGCTTTTCGTCTCCATCATGAAGGTAGCTAGAATATTCTCGAGATTCGACGTCGGTTTTGCTTCTTCAATTATCTCCCCATTCGATACCTTGAATCCGGCCGGTGGTTGCAAAGCATTCTTTGGATTGACATAGCTAAAAATTTTATGATTTCGATTTGAGGGATGGTAGAAGCCCGGTGGTGGATTATTCCGATAATTGTTGTAACTCCGATTATTAATGTAGTGTGCCTCCTCCAATGGATCAGACGGTAGCGAACTTGAAATTCCTTGAGAAACTCCCTTCGAATCACCTCCTTTTGTTAGACCCCCAATTAAGTAGTTAACATCGTCATTTGTGCGGTTAATGCTTTTATAGGATCTGAATCGGATATCTCAGCCACCCTTCTAATATTTGATCTTTCCGTTGGCCATTGATAGCTATTCATAGCCATTTCTTCGATCAATCCATACGCTTCTTCAGCGTTTCTTGCTAGCAATGCCCCTCCCGCGGAAGCATCAATAAAATTTCTTGTTTCCCCCATAAGACCATTGTAGAATAAACACATTTGTTGGTCTTCGGGGAAACCATGTCGAGGGCATCGCCTTAGTAGATCTTTGAAACGTTCCCAAGCTTCATATAATGGTTCGGAATCCAATTGATGAAATTGAGTAATCTCACCTTTTAGCTTCATCGTCTTGTTTGGTGGGAAAAATTTGAACAAAAATTTTTCGCTCAATTCTTCCCATGTCTTTATACTTCCGGGAGCTAAAGTTCCAAGCCAATTTCTTGCTTTCTCCCTCAAAGAGAATGGAAACAATCGTAAGCATATGGCATCATCCGAGACTCCGTTCATTTTGATAGTATCACATATTTGCATGAAATGAGTGAGATGGGCATGTGGATCTTCGACAGCAAATCCTCCAAATTGATTTTGTTGAACCATTGAAATTAAGGCCGGCTTCAACTCAAAATTATGAGCGTTGATGGGAACATGAGTGATTCCTCCAAAGTTTCGGTCTAGTTTCGGTTGGAATCCATCCCGAATTGATTGCACCCTGGTTGGTGGATTTTCAATCCTTCTACCCTCATTGTCTTGGATTACTGCATTCTCGTTTGCGTTGCCCCTTTATACATTGTCTCCCGCTCTCTCCATGTCTTCAAAAAGATCCCTTCTTAGTTTCCTTGAGGTAGCACTTGTTCTTCGTGCAAACGCTTCTACTTCCGGGATGAAAGTTTCTAAAGGCACTCGAGATGAACGAGTGTTCATGCACTCCTTGAGTAGAAAATTGTATGAGTTAAGTAACAAATAAGAAAATGTCTAAAGTAAGACTAAAAACACTTATCGTAATATCAACAAAAAAATTAATTTAGTCCCCGGCAACGGCGCCAAAAACTTGTTCGCTATTTTTTTTAAACAATCCGCAAGTGTACGGAGTAAGTGTAGAAAGCGGTGAGCAAGGTCGTATTCCACAGAGACTAAATATTCTTATTGGGTTGAGTACTAGATTATAGTGTTCCCGGTTTTATCTAGACAATCGAAAGGTAAAATTGATGATTAATGAAATAACATAAAATGATCACAATAAATTAAAACGATTGAAAATATCCGAATGGAAGCGAATTACAAGAATTTAGAAAGGTAAATTCCAAGGCTAGGTTTCCGTTGATTACTAAATTTAGTCAGGATTGGTTTCAAAAGGTTCTAAGTGCGTTTCTAAAACGATGATCACAACAATATTCTAAAGTCTCTCTCGAGATGCAATAAAACATAGATTAAACAACCTATAACAACGTCTCCGTCTATTGTAAATTATCTAACTCGAAAATGTTCATAAGATTAGATATCATCATAGTTTATCACCGATTTCTCAATCTCGCAATTTACTACGTCAAATACTCGAAACCTATTAATGCCCTCTCCTCTCGAATTATGAGAAATTAAGTTTAACATGTAAAAACATTGATCACGTGTCTAAACATGAATCAAAACCAAGTATTTGATAAAGAAATCACACTAGATAAATATAATTATCAATCCCTCAAAATCATAGCAAATCAACGTACTCCCATGCCCGGAATTTAAAGAGTTTAGCCGGACATGGTAATGAAAGGAAGATTAATAATCATCATGTTCATGCTAATTAAAACAACAAAATCAATAAAAGATAGGAAGAAGATAAAACTCGTGGTGTGTCTTGATCGATCCCGGTTGAAGCCTTCAAATGTTCTTGAAGTGTTCTTCAAGAATTTCTTCAAAACTCCTTTTTGGAATGAAAACCCTTTAATCTTTTGTTTTTCTCTCTCTCTTATCTCCCAAATTCAGCATCTCTCTTATCATGCCCCATATCCTCCTTTTATAAAGCTAAAACTATCACTTTTTCCACACAAATCTTTCAAAAATGTCAAAAGATGATATTTCCACCTAAAAGTGACACGGCCCGTGTCATAGTATGCTCAAAATGATAAAACACGCTAGACAGGGGACTCGACCGTGTCAAATGACACGACCCGTGTCATACTCGTCTGGATAAGCAAAATGGCCCTGGAAGTGAAACTCGACCGTGTCAATATGGAACGGACGGGATAATGACACGGCCCATGTCGATTGACACGGCCGGGCTCGTGTTGACTCGTTTTGACACCGTTTTGACTCCTTTTTAAGCCCGATCTCTCGTTTCCGCATTGCTTGATATGTATTGGGGTTGGAGACTTCGTTCTTGCTTTATTTATGTCTATAAAGTACCTATAAAATCAATAAAACGTACCCAAGCGTGATCGAGTCCAATAAATATAATACGAGTATAAACGACACAGTTCTACACATTTTAGGATCTTAAAACCCGGAAAATCGATGTAAAAATATGTGTAAAAATGAGTGTTATCAAGCGTATTGAGATCTTTAGATTCCATGATTGCTGTCACGGTGCTGTCCCATTCGCTAGGTAGTGATCGTAATATTTTCTTGACTTTATCACTACTCGAAGCGGTTTCCCGAAAAAAGCAAGTCCATTTGTGATGATCGAAAATCAGTCGAGCATGTTGGTGATAGACTCGTCACCTTTCATCATGAATAACTCATAGTCATGGAGAAGCATATTAATCTTCATCTCCTTGACTTGAGTTGTTCCCTCGTGTGTGATTTCAAGAATTTTCCATATTTCTTCAGCACTTTCACACGATGAAATATGATTGACCTCTTCTGGATTTAAGGCACAATATAAAAGTTGAGTGGCCTTACAATTTAGATGATCGTTCTTCCAATCCTCGTCATTATATTCTTTGAAACTCTTAAGAGATCCGTCGTATTTGATTGGAACTTTCGATCCAAGACAAATGATCTTCCAGATTTCTATATCATAGGCACGAATGAAGATCGACATCTTTTTCTTCCAAGTCATATAATTTGATCCATCGAAGAATAGTGGTCGGTTCAAGGCAAGACCTTCGACTAGTGCAAATTGAAACGCCATTTGGATCATCTTCTCCTCAAATGTTAAGCCGCTTCTAGGAGGTACCTCTCTGATACTAATTGTTGGTACGTATTCGGTATATGCGCTATTCTGCAGAAGCGTAAATAAAGGTGCAGAAAATAAATCGACACATGATTTATAGAGTTTCGGCCAAACGTGCCTACGTCCTCTCTTTGGATCTTTTTCTATAGGTTAAAGATGAACATATGCACCTCTCTTCTATCGGTCGAGGGATTACCGTTACAATCTCATCTTCTATCGGTCCAAGATAAACCATTCACACACTTGTCTTTTTGTTGGTCCAAGTTAAACCGTTTTCTTTTTCTATCGGACAAGAAATCAACCTATCTAGCTTTCTATGGGTACTAGACAAACCTCACGTGGATATAGACTGCGATTCTTGTTAGAATATAAAACGCATCGGAAGCTAGTTGGTGAAATTATCTTATAAAAGGTTTTATAAACTAGCCAACATAAAAACCGGATCTATTTAGGCTTGTCAATTAATTAACTAAATAGATTAATAAACAATCAAATAAATATATTTGTGCATGGGAGTCGGTAATTAATACCTTTGACGTGAAGTGGTAGAAATTCCCTCCTTGGATCGATCAAACTACTCCCTTTATTCTTCTTCGATCTACTTGTATTTCTACCTCAAAGTCTTCTAGAGTATATCCCTCCTATTATCCGGATGTCGTGTGGACAACAATCTACCGAACTACTTGGAGAGCAATATATGGGTCGGCCGAAAATAAAATCTCCAAGAAATACCTTACAAATTTTTCCTCTCTATTTTTCTTGAATATATATGTATTTTAGAAAAATATTGTGTTAGCTAAATTGTGCAATCCAAGACACAAGTCAATATCCACAATTAAACACAAAGAAAGAAAACTCAAATTTCTTGTTATAAGAAGCATAAAATAGGCCACCATATATCCTCCTTTTATAGGTGTTTTGGGATACTTGTTGTGCGGCGATTTGTACGCCTCGACGGCGATCAGATCAAAGGCCGAGCGACCGAGTCCACAACCAATCAAACTACGGCGAACTTGCCTAAACAGAGATAACAGTCCACCTTCAAGTATCTAGCGATCGACTCTGAAGGCGATCGACTTTTGGCATCTAATGATCGTCTCTGGTGCCCGACCTAAGACGACCGTCCTACGCCGCGAACAAGATCATCGCCCGTAAAAGTCTACGAAGACTGGATCTCAAAGCAGTGCCCATGTGCAGATCCGCGAAAGGCGCCGCATATCATGGATCGTTGACCACAGCCTGTCACCACCTTATCACCTACCGACAAACCCGCCGAAAGGTACAAGGTGGGACCGCCCGTGACAGCGACTCAGACGCGTGCATACTTCTCATTGGATCGCACAGCTGGCTGCCAGCAACTCCTGTGGACTTTAAGGGGACCAGCCCATGTGCTAAAAGACGATCGCCCGCTTATTATAATACAGCAAAGGCGATCGCCCGGCAGCCCCCAGTCCTATATATAGAGAACATCCAGCAACTGGAAAATGGTTTAAAAAAAAACACATTGATAAAAGCGTATACATACGTTCCGAAATCCGCCCAAGAATACATACATTCCTTCAGGATCTCGGTTTCCTCTCTTGGATCTACCTCTGGACTTCTCTCTCAGCACCTCTCATCCAGAAGACGGTCGGCAGAGACAAGATCTCCCTCCAAAACTAATCTTTGGACACGTTCGCCCGCCCTCAAAGGTCCATCACTTAACGTGGTGGGTCCTTCTCGGACAATGCGACGCGTCCCTCCCCCCGTCTCAACGTACACCGTCGAGGGTCGCCATCTTCATGGCGGGCTGAGGTAGAAGCAAAGCTAACAAGCCGCGTAAGTGGAGTTGATTAATCCGATGACGCCCCGCGCAAGGAATCTTCCAGACCAAGACCGCACGCCCTTCGTTTAAATACGAGGTGAGACGCAGCCTTCGGAAGACCCTACCAATTAAGTGAGTCGCGAGAACTTAGCCATCAGACGGAATATCGCTCGCACACAAGACATGATCGTGGAGATCGGTCCATCGAACTCCGCGATCGTGCACGGTTCCTCAAGACCGAGATGGACGGCCTTCCTCGAGGATTCGACAAAATTGAAGACCGCTCACTCAACGATTTATTTTCGTCCCCTTACTTTCACTAAGTGAACAAAAACAAGGGGGAAGAGTGCGGAGCTACCTATACAACGATCGTCCCTATTCAATCACATACGGAGATCGGTATTTTCAGATGTTTGTGTAGTGATCGAATTTGTTGTAAAAGTTATCTATATGAGTTTATCAATTCACTTAGAGCTACACTCGCAACAATCTCTCCTCACACATTTGTTCAAAGTCAAGCAAAAGACTCGGAAAAGCATTTATTCAAGTGATAAATCGAAGAATCAAACATTCATTTCATTACTTGAAGTTTCAGAAGCACATACACGGTCGCCCGAAGGCCCAAGTATTACAAGAGAAAGGTACAAAATTACAAGGCAAAAAGCTAAAACAGTAAAAAAGAAGAGCCTCAGGCCCCTGCCTGGCCTTCGCCTTCAACCTCCGGATCGTCCCGCGACCCTTCGCCAGCTTTCGGAGAGGCCTCCCCGTCCTCTGGGGCATCAGGATGAATAAAGTTTGCCGGAGTCGGATACCAGCTCAGGTCCACACCGATGTCCGCGAGATCCAAGATCGGCACGGAGAAGTCAGGATGAAGAGGGTGCTCCAACACATACGCCTTGAAGTTCTCGGCTAGAGGGCCGACCTCCAGTCTTCCTTTCTTAGCAGCTCGGAGCGAGTCAGCGAACGCCATATAGTAGGCAAACTCACTGACGAACTCCACATTAAGAAAGGGATTGGCCTCGGTCGCCTCTAGATTCCCTTTCAGCTCCGCCATCGCCTGTTGTGCACCCTGGAGCTCGGCCTCCTTTTCAGCCGTCTCTCCCCTGACGCCGCCAGCTCGCTATTCAGCCGAGCGACAGTCACTTTCAGTTGATCGGCCTCCTTCTCAGCGGCCACCTGCAACCGTCGGGCATCTATCATCCGGTCCCGAAATCGGTCGACCGTCGCTCGGGCTTGCTCAGCATCCTGTCTCGCCAGCTCAAGTTCATGGTTCACCCACTTAGCTGCGTCCAGGGACTCCTTCTCCATTACCACAATCTTGTCGGCGAACTCGGCATTCTCTTTCCGAGCGGCCTCGAGATCCGCCTGCAGACGTGTAATAGAAGGACGCCCCTCGAACTCCTGCACAGCCTGGACAGCCATCGTCGCCACCTAGAGGGAGAGAGCAAAAGCGGCTTGCATTGCACTCCCAGATCGCTGGCGAGCGATCGCATCCAAGTCCATCGTCCAAGCCTTCGGCAAAGCAGAAACGGCCCAGTTGACATATAACGGGACATCGCAGTCCTGGCGAGGAGATCGGCTCGCTAAGAAATCCAGTACCATCGGCGGGCAAGATGGGTTAGTGCTACGGATCCTACATCAAACAACAAAAGTTATCACATCTCCCAAGCAAATGACGAAATCCAACACACAAACAAAGTCTACCTCTCGGCTCTTTCAGGATCGTGGCCGAAGTATGGTTTCCTACGAGGGGTTTCAGCCTCGGCGATCGCCATCTCCCGCAGGAAAGTTGTAGAGGGCGTAGGCTCATTCGCCGGGGGAAGAACGGTGATCGGAGGCGCGGCGATCGTCACCTCACTGGCAGGGGTAGAAACTGGAGTTTCTCCCAACCTCTGCCGTTTGCGATTCGTCCGGAGCCCCTCCTCCCGAACTTCCTCCTCAGCCACGATCGGCTCTACGCGAGGCTCCACCTCCGGAATGAGAGGTAACGCCACAGGAGGAGCCCGAGACGACTTCTTCTGGCGGAGACGGCCCAAAACCCCAGGGTTCGACATAGCTATCTCCGGCGGGGGCTCCAAGAAGCGAGGAAAGCGAACCTCTACAATAAGGACAATCAAACCACGGTCAGACACACTCTCCAAGCAGGACGATCGCCAAGCAATTGGAGATCGCAGAAACTCATACCTGAGACCGAGAGATGTCGTGGAAAATGGAATAGCCGAGCAGACAACCAACGACTCTCCATGTTGATCCGGCTAGTGTCCAAGTCATCGTCCGGCAAACTTCGTATCCGCTCCCAGACGACCATAAAGTCAAAAGGAAGCTCGTCGATCATTGGAATATGGAAACCTGCAAAAGGAAAACCAAATTAGATCAGTTCAGAACATATCCGAACAAAGGGAGAGTCTGAACCCTTACCCGGATTCCTCTCCCGAAGCTAGTGGGGATTTCCAGCTCACCCGCAGGATTGTCGCTCGCAGAGGCCTTCCACACACCGACGACCCAGAACCACTTAGCCGGATCGCCCCGCACCTTGTTCGGAACTCCGAAGATCACCCGTCCGGATCGACCTTGAATGTGATAGCCTCCGACTGACCCTTTCTGAGCCGTTAACTTGAACAGGTGGTTCATCTCCAACGGCGAAGGAAGGCGGTGTAGTCGGTGACCGCCGAACAAGGTGAGAGTGCAAATGATCTGGAGCCAGGCATTCGGCGTCAACTGGAGAGGCGCCACGTTCCAAGCATCCAGCAGATGGGAGACGGAGAATGACAAAGGAAACTGCAGCCCAGCCTCCATGATTGCTTCGTTCACGGCGACCATACCCTCCGGAGGCTGATCGGCTCGTTCATTCTCGGACGGCACAAAGAGATCCACATCTGAAGGGACATGAAACCTCGTCCTACAGACGGCCAGGTCCTTCCTGGTCGCCGAGCTCCTTATCTGGCCAAGGGACCATAGAGATCGCTGCGCAGCCCGAAACAACGATCGCCTAGGAGGTTGATAAGGATAAGCGATCGAATACTCCCGGTAATTGAATTTAGGAGACGGACCAGCCAACCTCTCCATGATTTCAGCGAAAGCCAGATAGGCCTGGCCAAAAGCACTGTGCTGCTCCCAGTAGGCCCTTACCGTCGAATTCCTCTCCATCTGCGAGCGTATTCGCTCAACCGCCGCCTCCTTGGCGAAGTCGGCTTCATTGAACAACAGCTCGACTTCCGCAGGGTCAATACTGGCCCGGATAGCCTCGGCGGCCGTCTCCAGATGGAAATCTGTGGCGGATCCTCCCCGGGCAGTCGATGCCCCGGCGGCGGAGCTAGTGCCCACTCCGTGTGAAGAAGATGTTCCAGACATTCTCGAAATAAGAAGAGGAGAAAAGGAGTGTCTTTTCTTACCAAGGATCGAGTCGATCGAAGATCAGCGGTCGAAATCTCCAGAAAAATCTTCAGCAAAAGTCTTCTTTCTCCGATAAAAGCGCATAAGGGTCTTAACCCTGCAACCCGGCGCCCTTTTATAGGAGAAAGCAGGGACTTCCATGCAAATTAAGGAGAATATCAGGGGCCGAAGTGCAACCATCACTATTAATGACTCCCTTGAAACCCGCGATGCGTCGTTTCGAGGACACGCCAGACGAGGAGTCGCATGTAACCATCGGTATCCCCCAACAGGAACCCGTCACGTGCCCCGAAGACTTTTCCACGTCCATTATCATTTCCCGCTCATTTCAGCGACCAACCAGGTCGTCCGAATTCAGAATCAAACCGCTCAGAGACGATCGCCAGTTCCGTAAAATGCAGAGTCACTCGTCATAATTCAACGATCACCAACAAAATCACCCCACCCCACGTTTCCAACATCGGAGCGAGTTGGGGGGTAATTGTTGTGCGGCGATTTGTACGCCTCGACAGCGATCGGATCAAAGGCCGAGCGACCGAGTCCACAACCAATCAAACTACGGCGAACTCGCCTAAACGGAGATAACAGTCCACCTTCAAGTATCTAGCGATCGACTCTCAAGGTGATCGCCTTTTGGCATCTAACGATCGTCTCTGGTGCCCGACCTAAGATGACCGTCCTACGCCGCGAACAAGACCATCGCCCGTCAAAGTCTACGAAGACTGGATCTCAAAGCAGCGCCCATGTGCAGATCCGCAAAAGGCGCCGCATATCATGGATCGTTGACCACAGCCTGTCACCACCTTATCACCTACCGACAAACCCGCCCAAAGGTATAAGGTGGGACCGCCCGTGACAGCGACTCAGACGCGTGCAGACTTCTCATTGGACCGCACAGCTGGCTGCCAGCAACTCCTGTGGACTTTAAGGGGACCAGCCCATGTGCTAAAAGACGATCGCCTGCTTATTATAATACAGCAAAGGCGATCGCCCGACAGCCCCCAGTCCTATATATAGAGAACATCCAGCAACTGGAAAAAGGTTCAAAAAACACATTGATAAAAGCGTATACATACATTCCGAAATCCGCCCAAGAATACATACATTCCTTCAGGCTCTCGGTTTCCTCTCTTGGATCTACCTCTGGACTTCTCTCTCAGCACCTCTCATCCAGAAGACGGTCGGCAGAGACAAGATCTCCCTGCAGAACAAATTCAACGGGACTCACAAGCCTAGGAACTCCAACATACATCTACTACACGCCGTGAGAGACTGTCGATTTCTCACGGCCATTACAGCTCATCAACATTGTTACAAGAACTCACAGAGCATCACATCTGGTTCTTCCGGCAATCTTCACGCTCCATAGCTAAGATAACTAGAATCTTTACACTCATTGTAATAGTATTCTAACATTAATACTTGTATTCCAGAATATTCGTATTAATAACATCTCGCGAGAGCATTCAAGCCCGGGACTAACAACCCCAGCAAATATTGTGTTATTTACTTTCTCTACGGAAGTGCTCTCGCACTTTGTTTGCCATCCATCCATTCCAGCAATATCTATCTCCAGATAATATTTTGGGTAGCAACAATACCCTAGGGACCTTAAGGAGGATATGGTAAGGACTCTTAATAGATGTCATTTTCCTATATTAGAACTCTTCCTAATATAATGACTATTAAATATCAACTTACTCCACTAAAAAGTTAATATTGCACTTTCTACCAAAATCCCAAATTACGAAATTGGGCTACTTTTTGATTTAATTATTTCCCGTGTTTAAGATATTCCATGTCCATTAATTAAGTTAAGCTACTGACAGCTTTTAATTAATTAATGTGTTATACATGAGTATACCACTCGACTTTTATTATTATATCGGAAAATTAATTCTACCCGCAGGGTTTAATATAATAATCCTTTCGAGTGCCTCGAGGGACATGATCAACCCGACTGGTCGGGACACGATTTCTAGCTATAATATTAATTATCATATAAATAATAATACTGCCCAAAATATCGAGCATATTTAGTCAATCATTGTGGCTCTCACCCATGATAAATCAAAGCAATAAGTATTAAATATATATAATTAAATATTAATCACTAGAATTAAGAAATAATAATTGTCCGAGATGTACGTTCTTCTTATAGTCAGTATAAAAAAATCTATCTCACCTCGATCCTGTTCAACATATACCGAATACGCTAATATATGCTAATGGTCAAGACCAACCAATCTCAAGCATACACTACAACCTCTCACATAACGGTCTAATGTTATATAGGTTGTGAACTAAATATTACTGTATAAGGAACCGATAATGTGATCTTCTGTGTGACACGACACACCACATTATCTACAATATAAAGTAATTTAGACTACATTTGCATAACCATAGCGTGAATAAATATGCAAAACATGTGATAAATGAATTAAATATTCTCATAGATAAAGACCGGGAAATTAGGTAATACAAGCATAAAGTATGCTTTGACGTATACAACCCTAACAATTCTAACAATGCCGGATCCTTGATCCTAATAACACTGAATCCAATCTTATCCTTTTTTTCCCTTTCGTGTATAACACTCACACTTATCAATATAAGCTCAAATACAAGAACAAGAATGGTTACAATGATATCACAGGTATAGATGATTTGCTCAAGGTTGTTGTCTGGATTGATACCAAATGGTTTGGTATTTATAGTCATTTTCCTCCAACTAGTTGTTAGCTCTTCTTGACTCTTTAGCGTGCGCTAGCCTTCCTGCATAGCGTACGTTAACCTCGTTATGTACGTTAAGTCTTCTCGCTTACGTACGTTAACTGCTTGTAACTTTAGTCCAGTAGCTTCTGTCTATACTATTATGTTATGTTATGGATTCCCGATTGCGTACGTTAAGTTCCCTATTTAGCGTATGTTAACTATACGTTGTAGCATACGCTAACCGTATATCCATTGAATGCTTTTGTCAAACTGTCCGTTTGATTCCTTGACTTTGGCCCGAATTTTTCCCAATGTTCATCTTGTTTGAATTCTGAAATAACTCATTACGTACATTAACATGTCTGTGTTATGTACGTTAAACACCTTTGATAGCGTGCGCTATACAATGCATATAGCGTGCGTTAAGCATGTTATCTGCAGTCGACTTTTCTGACTCGTCTGATCAGGTAGCTTTATATTACGTACGTTATGCATGCTTCATAGCGTACGTTATGCTTGCTATTTCCAGCTTTTTGCGTCTTCGACTTCGTCGTTGTTTTGTTTTGATTCCTTGTTGTTTTCCTTTGTTTAACAACTAATTATCAAAACTCGACAATTAATATTTGGAATAAAATATTCCAGCAAAGCTAAGTAGGCCGTCCAAATGCCTATTTTATGACTTGGTCGTACTTGCCCTTAACTCGAGCTGAGTAGGTCGTAGGGATCCCTATTTTAGGAATTGGCCGTACTTTCCCTCAACACGGGCTGAGTAGGCCATATGGACCCCTATTTGAAGACTTGGCCGTACTTGCCCTCAACTCAAACTGAGTAGGCCGTATGAATCCATACGAATCCATACAGGACATGACCCAATAGCCTAGGTTTCCACAACCTAAGCTCTGATACCATATTCTGTAACACCCCCAATCCACTTGGGAATATTACAGCACCGCAGACCCTCTCCATAAGGATCTACCAGGCTAGATACCGAAACAAGACATCACATTAATGCCAACCTGGCTGAATAACAAATACATAGACCGATTTGGTCATTCATAAATAACGTACAATTTAAACTTCATATACAGCTCTACTCCAAAACTCCTGCCCGCACAGGAGCCAAAAGACAACAACATTCCCGTACGATGGGAAAACACTACAGCAGAAAGGAAAATATAATTCGACCAACAAGACCAAGTACTAGTCTTCATGTGATTAGTATCATTTGTCTTCCATCATTCTTCATACCGATCCCGTGGTTTGCTCCCCCAAAACATGCATGTACCTGAATGCAATAACATGCATCCACCCCCCGATTACTCAGGGGTTAGCAAACTGTAATTTTGCTAGTGCAAGTATAAAGTGAAAATCCAAGCCATACACATCATATTCCAAGGATATAATAGTTTTGAATAATCAACGAATCAAACACGGGGAAAGACTTCCCGAGATATTTTCACTTAAGAAGCTATTCCAAACTCTCGCCATATCATACAATCTTATTGCCATTCTAGTCAAAGTACCTCTGCTAAGTATGTATTATATCCCAAGTACAATGGACAGTCAAAACATCGTGATATTCCGGACATATCATCAAGTTACCAAAATGCTCATAATTAACCGTGGACCCGACCATTCGTGAATCCCTCTGAGGCCCCGTCGGACCCTCCCGGAGTGGTTAACCCCAATGTTCGCGGACCCAACCATGCGTAGATACCTCCGAGCCCCGTCGGATCCTCCTGGATTGAACGTATACACTCTCACTCAAAAAAATATGCAAGACTTTCAATGTAAGGACCTATAAAACATAAAATCAAAGTACTTGCTAGAATGGCCTCCACAATCAGACACAAATTGAGACTGATAATATAATCTACAAACCATGGAAGACTTTAATAAAACAAGTAAACTACTGGTAAAGCGTTTTTAAGATCTCAAGAGTTTTAGAGGAAAACATTTAGGATCGAGGAATCCTCATCTTTTCAAAAATTGCTTAGGGTCCAACCCAAAGATTTATTTTCTCAAAATACTAATCCGACAGTAAATTATGGGGTCCACGACCCGGACATCCACATCAACATACGTCCAAGGGTTATTCTCATTCCATGCTAACAAGCATGAACCTCAGAGTTTCCTCGTGCATACCCGAGTGAATAAACCAATGGCAAGCCAACAGAATCCCACATCATTCTGACAACAATCACACAAACAAATACACATTCCAACAACAACCCTAAACCAGGGTAAGAGAGCTTTTATAACCATGCAATATGAAGACAACGTATTTCAGTTCACAACCACTTTACAACATATTCATAGAATTCATTTATTCACAAAGCACATAAGTGTCTTGAAAGAAAGCCTTTATTAGAAACTATATTGATTATTTAGAAAGTTACATTCTAAGCACTCAAGTAGATGCATATAGTCGATTACCAATTATTATATCTATGAAACACGAAATGTATTGGCAAGATACTTGCCTAGAATAGTCGCAAACATGGAATACCGATCGTAGTAAATTGGCACGAATCATCTATGAATCCTTCGACTCCGCCGAGCACCAACACGCGATAATTATTACGAACGATAACAACAACGATGAGAATAAATCCCCTAACACAACATAAATCCGCTGCACCAAATAAACGAACAATTAAAGTTCAAGAGTTTTCCTCAAAATGGTCAAGAACACAAATCGACCCGACGATCCATGAAAAATGGAATTCAAACCTGGATATGATCAATAAGACTAGATAAAAATGATGGAACCAACAATATCGGATTATAATTATGAAATCAAGAAAGCCCCCAAATTTATCAAAACTAGGGTTTTGAGAATTATACCTCGATTCGGATGAAAAAGAAAGGATTATATGATGTTAATCCACACCTAAAGCTTGAGGAAGATGATAGGAGATGAAAACTTGAGGGTCCACAGTCCAAAAATCGCCCCACATCGGACTAGAGCTTGGACCCGTCGCCAAGGAAAGAAAAGAGCAGAAACTGCTCTGAAAACCCATAGCTCGGGTCTTTAAAACGAAGCCTCCTTACGGACGTAACAGTGTGGCCATTAAGGTCGTAACACACTGGCCATTATGGCCGTAACATATTGCAGATTACAGCTGTAACCTGCATTCTGGCAGCAGATTCCATTCTGTTGTCCGATCAGTCCAGAACGACCCCAAAATGCGACGACTAGGAAAATTCGACATAACGCTTACAAGGATTCTCAACAACGAAAGAAAGCGCTAAAGAACTATGCGATTCCGATAACCCAAAGGTAAGTAAAAACGAGCACGTAAGCGAGTACCCAAAACTTTGGGAAATTATGAAATAGCCCAAATGTCCGAAAAATCATGATACGAGATCGGATAAAATTCTGAAGTTCAAAACACGACCACAAATGTTAAATGAACTTGTAGGAACGTCTAAACAACAATTTCTAGCAATATTTACAAGAATCGAACCCAATTGCGGAAAAGTCGCAATAATATGCCGATTAGTCCGAAACAATATTAAAACTCGCTCGAATGACAAAAAGCGCAGAACAAAACATGTCCGAAATGTGTCAATGAATACAAGCGCGTCACTAGAATCGAGAAGTATGAAAATGAGAAATACAGGTATTACAGGCTCGGCTCGGTCCTGCCCTTAGTCCATCCAGGCAGAGTTGGTGCAGTTTTCTCGTGCCGATCACCCATTGCCCGTCCTGCAGCTCGGGTGGCCCAATTTTGCTCTGAATTTAATAATTCTTTGGAAGTTAATTAGTTTTAGGACCCATCTATTCTGGAACTTTCCAGATTGCTTGGCAAGCAAGTTAGAGGAATCTTGTTTAGGTTAGGATTCTCTTTTTCTTGATCTAATATACACTTATAAATACAACCCCTTACATAGAGGGAAAATAACACCTCATAAGCACATAGAAATCATGCATCTCTCTCTCCCCCTTGATAGCTTTTTCGCATCTTTCATAGTAGAATTTTAGTATGTGTTGCTGAGGTGTACGACCAGGACCCGTTCTTCAGTGTGATTGGTATTGAAGCTCCGATCCCGAATCCAATACTGAGTCGTTGTATCTTAGGAGGTTCATTGCCCTAGACCATGAGCTGCTGTATAGGGCAATAAGAAACTTAAAGAAAGAGTTCACTCACCTCGACTTGTCTTCCATTGATGCTATTTTTACCTTAATAGATATGTTGTTTAGTTCAAATTCTCCTGTTGATCCAATAATTTATTGTATCCCCAATAATTTTAAGATTATTATCTATAATTTGAACTAATGGCATCTAATAGAATCGTGACCGAATCCAGCACCACTGTTGTTGTCTCCACTATCGATGCCGCCACCACCGGATCATCTGCCATATCCGACGCTGCTGTATCCATGATTTCTATGATGGGAATAGTTTCGCAGGCTAATCTTCTAAATCAGCCTATGGGATTGGATCCTTGATTACTAGCCTTTCTTTCTCTGCCATATTTCTGGATCTACTACTGTACATCTGGTAATGTTTTTTGGGGTTAATTTTGGCACGTGGCAGCAAAAGATGACATTTTATCTGACCATGTTGTTGAACAAATCAATTCTGATGATGTATTTTCTTATATCAACATTTAATAAAACAAAATATCAAAGTTTATTTGGACAAAAACAACATGTGTTGCATCAAAAGATATGTCTACAAACAATGTAAAGTAGCACACGCTATGCAGGTGTAATAGCGCACGCTCTCGGGCTCCATAAGGTTAGTATTTTCAACACAAGTAACGCACGCAATCTGCTACTTTGAGTTTCAACAATAATTCACTAACGCACGATACCATGTGAAGTAACACACGCTAAAGAGATATAGTCACATTATGAATCAGGACACAGAGGTCTGAAAATATAAGCAGATAGCGCACGCTATATACTTATTTTAGCGCATGCTATTTAAGCATGCTATCGAGAATATCTAACGTACGCTATGAAGATTAGAACAGGTTATGAATCAGGATAAAAAGGTCTAAAAATAGAAGCAGATAACGCATGCTATGTGGTTACTCTAACATAAGCTAAACACCACCAGCTAACGCACGCGAAAGACTATTATTAGCACACGCAAGATTTGAAATCCTACTGTTAATCATATATCCGTTAGACACCTTTTTCAACATGGAAAACCTGCAAAATCTGGAAAGTAAAAATTGACTAACTAGCGCATGCTATGAAGGATGATTAATGAATGCTAAGTTCAAACTATATCCGCTGGACAAAGACTTTTCGTAACAAGACCATTCCTTTGCAAAGTCAAAGATGGAGATGCTTAAGTACACCGATAACGCACGCTAAAGTGATGTATTAGCGCACAGTAATTATGTCAGATAACAAGGGATCAAGTCTTGCTCAATGCTATAAATACCCACACCTTTGTGTACTTCAAGACACACAACTACAATCTAATGTCTATACATTTTAAGCTCTGATTATTGATATAAGCTATCTGTTCATTATCTAGTTGTGTCAAGAAAGATATGAGTACTTGCATTATATTATCACTTATTTGTCGTCTCTTCTTTGATCAGTGTGTTTGAGTGTAACATTCCTACGCGAATTGAGAGAAATGAATAAAGAACTTCAATACGGTGTTATTAGGATCATTGATCTGGTATTGTTAGGATTGAATTCTAATATCGTAAGTGAGGTTAATCTAGTTCCAATATAATATTAGAAATAAAATATTTATTATCGGTTGGTTGGGCTTGGACCAATCGAAGACAAGTTGTATAATGGTTGGGCTCGGACCTATAGAAGACGAGGCAAAGTTGAGTATGGTTCTTCTTGATCCAATAGAAAAAGGAACGAAGAGAAGACGTAAGCAAATTGCTGAACTTCAATAAATTTCTGTGTCTTTTACTTTCCGGATATTCGCTTAATCTTAGCAAGAAAATCCAAATTTTACTATCTCCACTATTCAACCCTCCTTCTAGCAGTACATTCTTCACACATGAGGTCTAGCTTGCTAACTGATGGATGATCTTCCTGTTGTGAGCCAGGATAATACCAACATGGATCGGAGGACTGCCTTTGACGCATGGGGTGAAAGAGACTATCTATGCAGGCATTATATCCTTAATGGACTTGATAATGCGTTGTATAGCGTGTATGCCTCAATAAAAGAAATTGCTAAGAATCTGTGGACATCCTTGGAAAGAAAGTTCAAGGTTGAAAATGCCAGCACCGAGAAATTTATTGTCGGGCGTTTCTTGGAGTTTTTGATGAACGATTCAAAGATGGTCATGGATTAACTCCTCGAAAATTTCCAAGTGACTTCCATCATTGAGAAGATACCACCAAGTTTGAGAGACTTCATGAACTACCTCAAGTACAAGCGAAAATAGATGAGCTTGGGGGCCTTGATAGTAAAGCTTCACATAGAATATGGGAACATACATTCTGCTACCAAGTATTGAAGGACCTAGATAGAGGCAAAGGCGAACTTGGCCAAAAGTGGTTCGAACAAAAAGCGCAAGCACCAAGCCATCTATCCCTAAATGCAAATTTAACCAGAAAAAGAGCAAGAAGTTCGAGGGTAGCTCCCATAACCGTGGCAAAACTGGTCTTTTGAAAAAGGATTATCGTGCTCCTTTGAGAAATAATGGAGATAATTTGGTAATTGATGGAATGTCCAATTTGGACTTGTGCACAATGGTCTTCGCTAGTCAGTTCGGTGGGCAGCTCGAGGGAATGGTTCGTGGATACGAGTGCAACCTGCCACGTCCACTCTGACGGAGAGCCATTCTCGACTTGTACCCCAGTGGTCGATCGAACCCTTCAAATGGGAAATTCTTCGACTGCCAATGTGGTTGGAGTTGAAAGAGTGGTGCTCAAGATGCCCTCTAGGAAAGAGCTTAGCTTGATGGAAGTTCTGCGTGTCCCATAGATTAGGAAAAATCTTGTGTCGGGGTCTCTGCTTATTCAGTAGTTTTAGAATAGTTTTTGAGTCTCGTAGGTTTGTTTTATTTAAAAATGGACAATTTCGGGGAAAGAGTCACCTTGATCATGGATTGGTCAAAATGAATGTAATGGCTACTCACCCCCTACCTGTTAATAAGAATATTGCTTCTTCTTATATAGTTGAGTTATATGATTTCTGACATGTTAGATTACGACATGTTAACTTGAAATCCATAGAAAAATTGAAAACTTAAACTTGTTACAACAACAACAACAACAACATTACCCCAATGCCTCAACGGCTCCCGCAAATAGCGGGGTAAGGGGGGATCGGATGTACGCAGCCTTACCCCTGTCTTAATACAGAGAGGCTGTTTCCGGATGATCCAAAATGAAAATCGCATCGAGAATTGCATGGAACGACTAGTACTTCATGAGAAAAAGAAGTGCGGCAAGTTTAGTGAGTCATTTTGTTTTATTCCATTATAATCCAGAACCAAAGAATAAGGAGTCTTTGGCTCCATTGGAAACAATGGAAAACCAAGTAGATTCAAAAAAAGATGTAAAATTTGTGCCGAAGCAAAGATGATAAAGGTACATTTTCCTTCCATGGAAAGGTATACAAAGCCTATTGAATTAGTGCATACTAATATGTAATCAACTTTAAGTCTTTACAAACAAGAGGTGGTAAGAAATATATCATAATTTTTACCTAAGTGAAAGAAAGGCAAACAAGGATTTCTCGAGCAATGATCAGTATGCTTTGTCTCAACTTATTAATAAAGTTAATGAATTTTTGTCATAAGTTTTAATGTAATTTCTCTGTTTATTAACTAACTAATTTTAAGTTGTGTGTATCTACGAATCCAGACACCTAAGAAATTACATATATTATTTGGATTGATAAAGATAATATTGAGTTATATGCTCAATTTCCTACGGTTACTTGTCATTAATGTTACTTACAAGATGAATGATTACCGTGTTCCATTCTTGGAGATTGTGGGTATCATATCCACGGAGTGCATATAGTCACTTATGTTTGCATATATAGGTGACGAAATGATAGAACAATATACTTGCCATTTAAGTTATCTCAAAAAATTTATTCTTGAAAAATAGGCATTAATGCCATCTGTGATTTTCACTGAAAGAGATTTGGCACTGATGAGTGCAATATGAATTTTTTTTCCAAATGCACATCACATTCTTTGCATACGGTACATAAATCTAAATGTCATGAAAAGCTACAGTAAAAGAGTTGGTGTGAATGTCTGAACTTTAATAATTGACGACACGGAGTTTACGATGCATCAACTTATAATTTTTTTTCTACATGCATGAGAGATGTTAGTAGATAAATATAAATTACACTAGAAAGTGATAGACTATCTATGGTCAACATGGTTAGCGCCATACAATGAACTTTGCATGGATGAATCATTATATGCAACTGAATATTGTTGTAACACCCCCGACATATTCAGGGTATATTACAGTGCCGTGGACCCCTACATAGGACCCACCAGGCTAGACACAATTTACCACAGTAAATATACACATTATCCAATTGAACACCAAATCACACGCCCGATACAACCGGCGGAATAATCCACAATGGCAACATAAATAACTTGACGAGTATAAATCTTAATCCGACGAGAAAAGCCTAAGTACTCGCGAGTACAATCTATAAGTTTCAAAAGTGGACAACAACCATATTGAATGGAATAATGAAAATAAAAGGACTCAAACGCATATGTCAATGACCCTGGCCAACATCCTCGTACTGTCCCAGCGCTCGCTCGTCCGGATGATCATAACCTGAAATCCATAAACAAGAATTTCCCCACAACGGGTCCCCAGAGGGGTTATCAATTACGCTAGTACAAGTAATCAAGGCAAACCAATCGCTTACACATTTCATAGTACATGCACCAAAGTCATTTCAAAACCAAAAATCAGACATGTCCTTTCCGGAAACAAACAGTCAAATAATCAATTTGCCTAGGACTAGGACGCCACCATGAATCCCACCCGAGGCCTCTAAGGACCCTCCCGAGCTGGCCACTTTATAAAACAAGTCACGCACAGGCATCGCCTAGGACCAGGACGCCACCATGAATCCCACCCGAGGCCTATAAGGACCCTCCCGAGCTGGCTAGCGAAACAAACTCGTGAATCCAGAGTGAAGTCATAGATTCCCCCGAGGCCCCGTCGGACCCTCCCAGGGTGAGTATAGCACACACAATATACATTACTATTTCATGTTAAGCATAAAGGTTTCCAAAAATACTTGCCTTGAATTATTGACGACGTAACGAACGGAAGGAAAAACACCGACGAACGCTAGGAACCAACGGAACCGAACCTAACGATTCGAAGAACACAATCACAACCAACTCTATACGAATACAGAAATGGAATACACCCGAAAACCCGCCTACGATCCATGTATACTCATATAAAAATAACAACGAGGGCGGACCACAACCAAACCCTCCCGATCTCGTAAAACCATGAAAATATACCATGAATCCGTAGGAAAACTAATAATATCAACAAGATTAACCATATTCATCATGGATTAACCATCAAAAGGGAACGAATCGGACGAAAATCCCAAAACCCCCAATTTATCCAAAAGTAGGGTTCTAAGAGATTTACCTTGGATTAGGATGAAAGATTCGTGTTGATGTTGATAATATACACCAAGAACTCAAGGAAGTTGATGGTTGAGATGATCGGGGGAAGAAATCGCCAAGAAATCGTCCGGAATCGCCTCAGCCGCGGAGAGAAGGAAGAATGAAAATAATACGTTCATCTCGGTCAACTCCCTGGTTTATATAGCCAGGGAGTGTTAGCGTGCGCTAATCCTCAAAGTTAGCGTGCGCTAACGAAACAAACTCCAGTCCAGTAGTCAGGTTTCTAGTCGTTAGCGTGCGCTACTCCAAATGTAGCGTGCGCTAATAACCTCTCGGTAGCGCGCGCTATCGACCCATAGTGTACGCTACCTGGACATCAGCCGAGTCCATAAGCAACTGTCAGAGCACACCTGATCCGGTTAGCGCGCGCTATCGACCAAACGTAGCGTGCGCTAAAGTGTATCGGTAGCGCGCGCTATCGACCAATAGCGTGCGCTACCCGGGCATCAGTCAAGTCCAGTGGCAAACTGTCCAATACTGGACAGTCACACTAGCGCACGCTACCAGGCATCTCAGCGTGCGCTAGACCCCGATATTAGCGTACGCTAGACTACGTAGCGTACGCTAATCCGCCAGTCCAGAGGGCTGGAATCAACACTGTCACTCCCAGGGCTGGCTCTCTAGCGCGCGCTACGAAGAAGTCATAGCGTGCGCTACTAAGGGACCCCTAGCGCGCGCTATGCAGAAAAAATAGCGTGCACTAGGTACGAAACATAAGCGGTTCAAAACACCGGAATATAAATGAAACATCAAACGGAACATCTCCAAAAGCATCATAACGTAGAATGGATTCACGGAAACCCTAAAACGGGGGTCCAGCACAATAATAACGAGAATCAGATCAACAGGTGGCTGAAAAGACACACTCAGAGATACACGAGGGTCACTACGACCGAGAATTACACCGAAAATAAAAATACAAGGGAAAGAAAAATGCGGATATTACATCCTACCCCTCTAAAAATAAGTTTCGTCCCGAAACTTAAGAAACAAACAACTCAGGGTACCTAGCACGCATGCTATCCTCGGTCTCCCAAGTTGCCTCCTCAACACCATGTCTCGACCACTGCACTTTGACCAAAGGGATGGTCTTATGCCTCACTCGTTTCTCGCGATGCTCCAAAATCCTCAAGGGACGTTCTTCAAAAGTAATATCCTCGGCGACATCAATCTCCCCATAGTCGATGACGTGACTAGGATCCGGGACATATTTCCTCAGTTGGGAAACATGAAAAATGCTATGAACATGACTCAGGGCCGGGGGTAACGCCAAGCGGTATGCCAACCCACCGACTCGCTCGAGAATCTCGAAGGGTCCAATAAATCTCGGACTCAACTTCCCCTTTTTCCCGAAACGAAAAACCCCTCTTGTCGGCGACACCTTTAGTAGAACGTGGTCTCCCACCTCGAATTCTAAAGGTCGACGACGGACATCGGCATATGACTTCTGTCGGCTCTGGGCAGTCAGCATCCGTTCCCGAATTAATTCTATCTTTCGCCTCGTCTCTAAAATGACATCCGGCTCGGTCCCAACCAAATCGGACGTCTCATTCCAACAAATCGGTGATCGACATCGCCGACCCTAAAGTGCCTCATACGGTGCCATCCGAATCGTCGCGTGTCAACTATTGTTGTACGTGAATTCGATCAATGGCAAATGCTCCTCCCAGTCACTACTCCAATCGAGAGCACAAGCGCGCAACATATCCTCGAACGTCTGAATAGTGCGTTCCGACTGTCCATCTGACTGGGGATGAAAAGAGGTACTCAAACGCAAACGAGTACCCAATGCCTTATGCACCGCCCGCCAAAAGTGCGATACAAAACAGCCATCACGATCCGAAACAATAGACTTCGGAGTACCGTGAAGCCTCACAATCTGTGCGATAAACACACGAGCTAACTTCTCCGGGCCCCAAGTGTCCTTGATGCCCAGAAAATGTGCCGACTTGGTCAGACGATCAACAATCACCCATACCATATTCATGCCCGACCTCGATCTCGGTAAACTCGTAACGAAATCCATCGATATATCTTCCTATTTCCATTCCGGAACGGGAAGTCACTGCAATAACCTAGCCGGTCGCTGATGCTCGATTTTGACCTGCTGACAAACAAACATTTCGCTACAAACTGCGCGACCTCTTCCTTCATATCATTCCACCAGAAATTCCTCCTCAGGTCCTTGTACATCTTACTCGAACCAGGATGAACGTAGTAAGGTGTAGCATGGGCCTCACGCAAAATACTCTATTTCAGCTCTGGGTCGTTCGGTACACAAAGCCGATTCTGGAATCTCAAAACACCATACTCATGAACCACAAACCCAGGAGACTTTCCCTTAAGAACGTTCTCTCGGATTTGAGTAAACATCGGATCCTCTAACTGTTTCAGCTTAATTTCATCGATCAAAGACGACGAAATCTCTAAAGCACAAAGTTGCCCGATAGCTCCAGGCGACAAAACCTCAACATTTAACTCGATCAAAGCCCGCCGAAGCTCAGACTGAGACGTAAGGACCTCAAGCGTTCGCAACGCAACCGGTTTCCTACTCAAGGCGTCGGTCACGACGTTCGCCTTGCCCGGATGGTAAAGGATTTCGAGGTCATAATCCTTAATCAACTCTAACCACCTCCTCTGCCTCATATTTAACTCCCGTTGAGTAAATATGTATTTCAGACTTTTATGATCGGTAAAAATCTGACATGCAGAGCCGAAAAGATAGTGACGCCAGATCTTGAGCACAAAAACAACTGCCGCTAACTCCAAATCGTGAGTAGGGTAGTTAAGCTCATACGGCCTCAACTGTCTCAACGCATACGCAATGGTTTTGCCGTGCTGCATCAACACGCACCCAAGACCCTGACCCGAAGCATCACTGTAAACAGCAAAACCCTCGTTTCCATATGGCAATACTAAAACCGGGGCTGAAGTCAAACGCCTCTTCAGCTCCTCAAAACTCAACTGTCTCTCGTCATTCCAGACAAACTTCTCGGACTTCTGGAGCAACTGTGTAAGTGGCCGAGCTAGTTTCGAGAAACCCTCGACGAACCTATGGTAGTAGCCATCCAAACCCAAGAAACCACGGACCTCCTTCACATTCGTGGGCGGTGCCCAATCCAACACTGCCTCAATCTTCTGCGGATCCACTCGAACTCCCTCGGCCGAAATCACGTGACCCAAAAACATCACTTCCTTCAGACAGAACTCACATTTCGAGAACTTCGCATAGAGTTGCTCGGTCCTCAAAATGTCTAACATTGTCCGCAAATGACGGGCATGCTCTTCCTCATTCCTCGAATAAATAAGAATATCGTCAATGAAGACGACGACGCACTTATCCAAATACTCGATAAAGATTTTGTTCATCAACTGCATGAACACCGCCGGCGCATTAGTTAACCCGAAAGGCATAACAACGAACTCATAATGTCCGTATCTCGTCCGAAAAGCTGTTTTCGGCACGTCGGACTCCCTCACCCGGAGCTTATAGTAACCCGATTTCAAATCAATCTTCGAGAATACCGCAGCTCCCTGCAACTGATTGAACAAGTCATCAATCCTCGGCAGGGGATACTTGTTCTTGATGGTCACCTTGTTTAGTTCGCGGTAGTCGATACACAAAGGCAGTGAACCATCCTTCTTCCGTACAAACAGGACCGGTGCGCCCCAAGGCGAGGCGCTCGGTCGAATATACCCCGACTCAAGAATCTCACTCAATTGCTTCTTCAACCCTGACATCTCTGAAGGTGCCATGCGATACGGCGCCTTCGAAATTGGAGCCGCGCCCGGCTCTAACTCTATAGCAAACTCAACCTCACGGTCCGGTGGCAATCCCGGTAACTCGTCAGGAAATACAACAGGAAACTCACTAACGACTGGAATCGACGAAAGCTCGACTCCATCATCCTCCGCCTTCAAGGCGTAGCACCAATAACCAGCACACCCTTTTCGCAGGAGTCTTATCGCCTTCAAGGCGTTAATAACAAACTTCTGGTTTCTCTTTCGCCCCGCGAAAGAGTGTTCAGTGCCGTCCTCGTCTAGCATGGTAATGATCCTCGTGCGGTAGTTCATGATTGCACCATGCCGCTCGAGCCAATCATCCCCAAGAATCAAATCCTCACCCTTGATACCCACGACAATAAGATTAGAGGGCCAAGCTCTCTCACAAATAAACACAGAACAGTCCCGGACCTCTCGGTCACCGATAATTCTATCAGCGCTAGGAAGTTTAACGATGAAAGGTTCGCAAGGTGATAAGCAGTCGAGACTCAAACGGCGTACACACTCTAGAGAAATGAATGAATGCGTAGCACCCGAATCAAAAAGCACACTGACAGGATGTGAATGGATATGAACGGTACCTGTCGCCACAGTGGCCGCTGGATCGTCGGCCCTTCTCATCTCATAGATACGTGGAGGGGTGGAGCCAACACTGGAAGCTCCCCCTCTAGCGGGCTGACCCCGACCTCTCCCTCGACCGGCACCTGGCGGAGGCTGCGGAGCAAAAGAGCCCTGATTCACACTCGGCTCCATAGGCGCTGGAAAAGAAGTCTGAGCACCGAGAAGCCGTCTTGCCCGCTCACAAAAGGAAGCCTTGTGGCCCAACTGACCACATGTATGACAAATTAGAGGCGGACGAGGACACTCTCGGTTCGATGGCCCGGTTCGCTACAGTTAAAGCATTTGGTATCCCGAACGAAGGCACTGGCAGTACCTCGATAGCTCCCAGAGAAACGAGCCTAATTACCACCAGGAATATTCGCAGGTTGAGACTTGTGCTGACCTCCACCCTTGTGACTCGAAAAATTTCCGGTGGATTTCTGCTTCTTGCTCTCCCGGACCGCCGCACTGGCCATCACCGACATATCATAGGCAAGAGCTCGACTCTGATAATCCTTCAGGGTAGTGCAGACAAGTCCAGACATGTAGTCCCGAATCGACAGTCTCATCCGTCTAGATAAGTGAAAAATTTTGTCGCTCTCCTCGACAACTTGGGTCTTCACATAACCCAATTCCTTGTTAAAATCGGCAATAGCTTGGGATATGGGAATATCCCGAGGTTGAGCATCATAGAAGGCATGGACTCGATCCTATCTAACCGGCCACGGGCAATATTCAGTTTCCATCAATTCCTGAAATTCGGCCCACGAAGCAACATGATCTTTGGGCCCAACGGCTTCCCACCAATCTGTGGCGTCCCCAGTGAGAAAGTACTGGGCGATAGGAACTTTACGGTCCTTGGGACAGTTGGTGGCAACAAAGACTTTGGATATCTCCTTGACCCACCCTTCCCAGCCAATCGGGACAGAGGCTCCCGTGAACTGAGGAGGATGCATCTTGATGACATCCTGGAGCCAACGGTCAGCTCCGTCCCGAGCAGCATGGGCCCGGATTCTGGACCGCCTGGGCAATCGCCGCCATCTGGTTAACCATCTGTTGCATAACAGCCGCAACACCAAGGTCAGCACCACCTTGAGAAGAAGCATGGCTATGCTGGTCACTGGTAGTGCCGGCTCCCGAAGAATGCGACGTGGCCGCCCCACCGGCTGCCCCACGTCCTCGGCCGCGTCCAAGACCACGACCACGACCACGCTTTCCTCCGGCATCCATACTGGTGTTAAGAGATATCAGAAGTATATTGATGATGAGTAAGGGAGGAAAAAGCAACTACGATTAAAGAAGCGGAAATACAATGCAAGGAAACAAAGGACCGAATAAGAAAACTTACGAGCACTGGAAGTACCGAGATGCTGGCAGCGGTGTGATAATATGCAAAACAAAACAAAAATAGACCCAAATAACCGACAAGCCTAGGTATCCATAAACCTAGACGCTCCGATACCATTTTCTGTAACACCCCTAGATATTCAGGGTATATTACAGTTCCGTGGACCCCTACATGGGACCCACCAGGCTAGACACAATTTACCACAGTAAATATACACATTATCCAATTGAACACTAAATCACACGCCCGGTACAACCGGCGGAATAATCCACTTTGGCAACATAAATAACTTGACGAATATAGATCTTAATCCGACGAGAAAAGCCTAAGTACTCGCGAGTACAATCTATAAGTTTCAAAAGTGGACAACAACCATATCGAATGGAATAACGGAAATAAAAGGACTCAAACGCATATGTCAACGACCCTGGCCAACATCCTCGTACTGTCCCAGCGCTCGCTCGTCCGGATGATCATAACCTGAAATCCATAAACAAGAATTTCTCCACAACGGGTCCCCAGAGGGGTTAGCAATTACGCTAGTACAAGTAATCAAGGCAAACCAATCGCTTACACATTTCATAGTACATGCACCAAAGTCATTTCAAAACCAAAAATCAGACATGTCCTTTCCGGAAACAAACAGTCAAATAATCAATTTGCCTAGGACCAGGACGCCACCATGAATCCCACCTGAGGCCTCTAAGGACCCTCCCGAGCTGGCCACTTTATAAAACAAGTCACGCACAGGCATCGCCTAGGACTAGGACGCCACCATGAATCCCACCCGAGGCCTCTAAGGACCCTCCCGAGCTGGCTAGCGAAACAAACTCGTGAATCCAGAGTGAAGTCATAGATTCCCCCGAGGCCCCGTCAGACCCTCCCAGGGTGAGTATAGCACACACAATATACATTACTATTTCATGTTAAGCATAAAGGTTTCCAAAAATACTTGCCTTGAATTATTGACGACGTAACGAACGGAAGAAAAAATACCGAAGAACGCTAGGAACCAACGGAACCGAACCTAACGATTCGAAGAACACAATCACAACCAACTCTATACGAATACAGAAATAGAATACACCCGAAAACCCACCTACGATTCATGTATACTCGTATAAAAATAACAACGAGGGCGGACCACAACCAAACCCTCCCGATCTCGCAAAACCATGAAAATATACCATGAATCCGTAGGAAAACTAATAATATCAACAAGATTAACCATATTCATCATGGATTAACCATCAAAACGGAACGAATCGGACGAAAATCCCCAAACCCCCAATTTATCCAAAAGTAGGGTTCTAAGAGATTTACCTTGGACTAAGATGAAAGATTCGTGTTGATGTTGATAATATACACCAAGAACTCAAGGAAGTTGATGGTTGAGATGATCGGGGGAAGAAATCGCCAAGAAATCGCCCGGAATTGCCTCAACCGCGGAGAGAAGGAAGAAATGAAAATAATACGTTCATCTCGGTCAACTCCCTGGTTTATATAGCCAGGGAGTGTTAGCGTGCGCTAATCCTCAAAGTTAGCGTGCGCTAACGAAACAAACTCCAGTCCAGTAGTCAGGTTTCTGGCCGTTAGCGTGCGCTACTCCAAATGTAGCGTGCGCTAATAACCTCTCGGTAGCGCGCGCTATCGACCCATAGCATGCGCTACCTGGACATCAGCCGAGTCCAGAAGCAACTGTCAGAGCACACCTGATCCGGTTAGCGCGCGCTATCGACCAAACGTAGCGTGCGCTAAAGTTTATCGGTAGCGCGCGCTATCGACCAATAGCGTGCGCTACCCGGGCATCAGTCAAGTCCAGTGGCAAACTGTCCAGTACTGGACAGTCACACTAGCGCACGCTACCGGGCATCTCAGCGTGCGCTAGACCCCGATATTAGCGTACGCTAGACTACGTAGCGTACGCTAATCCGCCAGTCCAGAGGGCTGGAATCAACACTGTCACTCCCAGGGCTGGCTCTCTAGCGCACGCTACGAAGCAGTCGTAACGTGCGCTACTAAGGGACCCCTAGCGCGCGCTATGCAGAAAAAATAGCGTGCGCTAGGTACGAAACATAAGCGGTTCAAAACACCGGAATATAAATGAAACATCAAACGGAACATCTCCAAAAGCATCATAATGTAGAATGGATTCACGGCAACCCCGAAACGGTGGTCCCGCACAATAATAACGAGAATCAGATCAACAGGTGGCTGAAAAGACACACTCAAAGATACACGAGGGTCACTACGACCGAGAATTACACCGAAAATAAAAATTCAAGGGAAAGAAAAATGCGGATATTACAATTGTAAGTGATGGGTTGAACCATATGGAGTATAGATACAATTATGGTCAGATTGGGCAATTAATATAATTAAATAATGTTTGTATTTTTATCAACGTTCTTGTATTATCTGTATTTATTAATAATTTTAATATTATGTTTTTCATTTATCTTATTTTTTAATAATTTATTTAAAAATAATAGGAGGTAATATAAAAATTATTAAGTTTAATTATAACAAAATAAAAAAAGACTATTAATATTGACTATCTAAACTAAAATTTAAAAAAAGGAGGTGGGGGGGGGGGGGGGGTTGCCTGGGGGTTAATAGGGGTGTTCCAAAATACCGGACCCGAACTACCCGATGATCCGAACTAAAATTTTTGGGTATTTTTATATTTTTTAAATTTTTCCGTGCCGGGTATCCAACCCGAAAAAAAGTCATATAATCAGGCCGGGTCATGGGCTGACTTGTTGCGTAAATTCGGGTACTCGAAAACCCAATTATTCTCTTAATAGTTATTTTTTTATAAATTTAACTATTTAATTTGTAAGTGTATGAAACTTTATCTTTCAAATAATATGAATTATATTTAATACGAGAATTCATGTTAATGTATTTTCAGTAATGATATTTATTCTCACTAGTTTGGATATTTCATAAATTTATATTTTCTCATATATATAATTGAATATTGAATTAAGCATGATTGTATAATAAAAAAGAAATATTATGCATAAAAGATTTTAGTTATTTTAAAATTTACTTATTGTACAGAAAATATTTATAATGTATTTAGTACTTGTGAAATTAATTTGTGTAATAAATTTTAAAATAAATTTATATTAAAATTACAAATTATTTATATAAAATTTAAAATTAGTGGTATTAAATTTTGGGCCGGGTACACTATGATCCGACCCAAAAAAATAGGGTACTCGAAAAATGGATACCCGACTTTTTCGGGTCGAATCACAAGCCGAATTTTTCATTACCCGCCTAACTGGTACCCGAAATTCCGAGTACTATGAACCCTCCTAGTTAACATGTCTCATAGTCCTAGTAAAAACAGAAAAATCCGTTGGGATAAAACAAAAGATAAAGAAGAAAAGTAAGAGCATAAAAACCAAACCAAACATACCCAGTATATCCCGTTCAGAGCATGGTCTCGGGAAGGTAAGATGTACGCAGACCATGCCCCTATTTATTACGGTAGGGAGGCTTCATTTAAAACCTCCACTTAAATAAGACGATAATCTTGTGTGATAAATACAAAGGAAAACATATGATTCGAAAAAGCTCGAGACCATACCTGAGCCCATGGTTTGATCCACATAGGACTTACCTAAGCGGAATTTGACTACTTCACTCTCGACGAATACTGCTCTAACAAAAGAAAAGTTGGCTCTGCGGAGACTTCCTGTATTTCAGGAAGCATAAGAAACAAGAAAATACTTATACTGTCCCATTCTGTCGCTATTTTCTCTCCACGCTTCTCTTTATTTCTCCTTTCTTTTTTTTCGTGCTTATCATTCTCTGCCTTCTATTTATTGATCCACCCTCAAATTCCTGTCCCTTTTCTTACACTCCGATCAAGTCGTCAGCAGCGGCATATTTTAAGGTAGTGGCGTATTTTGTTGATATATATATACACATATATACATGTGTGTGTGTGTCTGTGTGTGGGTCTGTGTCTGTGTGTGTGTGCGCGCGCGCGCGAATGCATACGTATATGATCTTGGCGGTCCAGTTATATGAATTTTGAATATGGAGTATGTTAATTTGATTTTGGATTTGATATTATATGGAATTGGAATATCTCTCCTGTTTTGATTGTTTGATCGTGTATTGTTGCATCATTGTTGTGCCTATGATTGATAGATGAGTCAGGTTAGCAGCTGGGATGTTCATGAGTTGTCATAAGGTTTTATTGTCTTTTTTTAAGGAGAACTTTGCCCGTTCTGGTTTTGGTAACTATGATATATCGTCTACGGGACTACTTTTAAGATCTTTGTAACCTCATCTTTCCATTTTGAGCTTATTTGATCCCCCCCCCCCCCCCCCCCCCCCATCTTCTGTGTGCGGTGCGCGCATACGTGTATGCCCCAGGGAGTAGAGGGATGTGGTGAGTTTTCTGACTATGATAATGGTTAGTTTGGTGGGATGATTAGTGATAACAGCAAATAATGTTACATATTTATTAGATTCTGAATGTTTTCTGGATTTTGAAGAAGTACCATATTGAAAGGGTTCCAATTATGTGTTCGGATGAGTTACTAAATATTACCATAACATGCCTGCAATTATGAGAGTTTGGTTTGTGCTGGAATATTTCAACTCATACAAATGAAAAAAGTATGAAAATAGTTTGAGCTATTTTCTTATAGCATGTCTATATAAATTTCTCGTGGCAGCCCCACTTATGGATATTGAAGGAATATAAATTTGGTGTAAATCTACGACAGAATCAGAGTTCTCTTCTCGCAAGCACTACATACGCTGGAATTGCACAAAGGCGTCATCAATCAACTAAGTGAAAATTACGGGGTTTACATGTATAATTCGTACAATTTCCAATGTCAAATCTTTGAAATGCCAGGCTCTGAAGAAAGCTAATACACATGTTATATGGCTAAGCTATTGCGAACGGTCATAGTCTTTCTGATGTTCAGAATTGATTGGAGAAAATTGTTTATTTTTTGTTCAATTCTTACAATAGGTGGTGTCTTGATACAGATCTCTTCACTTCCTTATCCATTGACCCAATGGATTTCCCCACCATACCTTGCAATTTCATCCTACAAACCATTGAATATTGCAGTACATTTGGGTAAAACTCATTCTTTAAATGTGGGCGCCCAACTTGAAACTGTTCGAGATATCCCTGTAGTGGTGTCACTTGATTCTTCTGCCAATCTAAATCAATCCACAGTTATTCATAAAAAGGAAAAATGGGTATCTCGACGAAGAAGGAAAAGTAACGGTATAAAGTCAATCAGTATGGTCTCCCCACCATCTTCACCTCGTAAAAAACTCCCTCATCACTTGGAGGTAATTCTATTATTGTTGGCTTTGTTACTTGTTTTTACTTCTTCCATGCTACCTTCTTTTATTTTTATTTTTTAACATATGGTTCCTTGCTTTGTATAGAGACATCTATTGTCCTTGACACCAGATGAGGCACTTGCATTCGCTAAAATAGATATTGAAAATGCCTCGCTGGCTAGCGATGATGATCCAGAACTATATGCGCCTCTGTTCCGGAATATTTCCACTTTCAAGAGGTACATATTTGGTATACTCGTATCATTTTACTCTCTTTTTTTTTTTTGCTTTGGATAATGAATGAAAATAAAAAATTGCTTTAAAAAATTGAATGCAGATTCAAGTAAAGATAGCTAATGTGGTAATTGACATGTGTCCTCCACTAAGCACAGTATAGTGTTTTATGCAGTCATACATTGTGGATTAATTTGCTCCTCTGTTGCAGCTGACTGTCTAGTAGCGGCTTTCAAATGCATGTTTTACTTGACCTGCCTATTTCTTTCAAATGACATGCTTCTTTTTCACAATCCATACACTGTTCTTAGTTCTTGAGCATGTTGAACGATTAGGTGGCAGTTGAAAGATTTGGTTCTGGACTCGGTAGTTAGAACATACCCTTAATCATTTGGCTTTTGGTTTCTACCATTACATGCCAGTGTGCTCTCATTTCTCATGAGTAACATGTTCCCTAATACACTAACCAATCATTAGTTTTCTGCCTTATATGTAAAATAGAAGTAGGGGAACAGAAGAGTTTGAAGATTCCAGATATGGATGTTTTATCTGGGTGTAATGAATTATCTGTAAAAGATGTTTCTGCTCCTTGTATTGTACTTCAAATGGTAAATATATTTCATTTAAGATATGTTCTAATTTTATTTATAGTTTGATATGTTAGGATGTCACAGAAGCAAATGAAAAGGAATAAGTCTGATGGTTTTTTTCTGGAAATCAAAATGGTAATCCATTAAAAAAACTTGCTTTATTATCATAAAGTCTTTAGTCTACGATTATCCCAGGCTGAAGATCATCTGGGTTGAGACTTCTTTATGTGCCAAGTGAACTCATAAACAGAAAGGTAACTGTTGCTAAACTTGAGGCATACTTGATCAGTTAGTTTTATGATGGATCTCAACACTTAATACCTTTGCATTCTCAGTTCTTGATTGAGGAGGAAAATGATAACAAATGAAGCTTAATTCATCCCAACCAAGTTCTGAGGAACGCCAGGCGGTAGGCGTTCGGAGTGCTAACACATAGCGCCCAGAGGATTAATCGGGGATTAATCAGGGACTAATCGGACTACGCGGATTTATTTTGTATTATTATTTTATTAATTTTTTATATATAAAAAATAATATATATGTAAACTACTACAAATTTAAACCATTTAAAAAACATATTAGCAATTACATATTAAATATTTAAACATTGATATAGGTATAAAACAATCCATAATGTTCGTAGTATCTCAGTTTAGGAATTTAAAGTACCGATAAAGCAAAAAAAACAAGAAAAATGCCTAACTGTCTAGCTTGCCTTCCTATGCGTCCGCCCACCTACCTTGGCGCCCGCCCAGCCCCCTAGGCGCTCGCCCAGGCGGCCGAGTAATCACCCAAATGTCTAATACAAGCGCTTAGACCATAATCGAAGTGCCTTGGGACCGCCTAACGCGTGCGTAGGCGGCTGCCTAGGACGATTTTTAGAATGGAGCTCCCAACCAATATTTTTTATCTTAATTGCGCATAACACCCAATAGCGACAAAGTCCTTTATGGCTATAAAGATTGTTATAGTGAATGGAGAGGGCTATTTGTAATTAAAGTGCCACAAGTATATAAATACATAATATATATATAACATATACTAAATCCAACTCAAGAGCTTATGCATAAATTGAAAGTTAAAACCCATATAAGCTCAAAAGACATTAAACATCAATACTAATACTAGAAAAACCTAGTGTATAACCCGTCGAATTTCAACGGGAAATTACTTTACGTTGTAATTTCATAAATAGAAAGTTAAAAAATAATTTAATATTTGGCTATGATTCAACCATACAGAGTCATCCACCATGGAAAAACACAACTATGAACGGAAATGATAAGGCAAGGGTTCAGCCATCCGGACCCATCCCGTCTGAAATCCAATTCAAATATTGTTTTACTACCTGTTTCCATCCCAAATGCATATAGTAATACCCGAAAGGTTGAGCCCAAGGTTTAGCCACTTGGACCAGTTTAGAAGTTATATACTTGTACCGGTCTCAAACTCGATTAAAATGTGACTTTACTATTGTTCCCATCCTATAAACCAGTATAGTTATACCCGCTAATTACCCAAACTCAATTATAAGATTTAAGTAATCAAATATAAGTTATTACAATAATTGCTTATCAGTCTCAAAATGTACCGAACATGGCAAAGTAAGTATTATGAATAGATAGTATAAATGTCAAAAGATTTAAAAAATTACAATCACAAATTTGGAACTTATACATCCACGAAACTTGTTAAGGATTAAATTTGACCAACTTAACAATTGGCCAAATTAAATTGGTAGTACAGAACAATTATTAATGGTAAGACTAACACTTATTCAAAGTAGTTATTTAAGTTGTTCATAAGATGGAGTCTAATTCGAAGCTGATGTGTGATTCAAATTGTTAGACATCAATAAATTGGCTAAATTAAATTTTACACCAAAAAATAAAATTATTTATTTGGTCAACTCAATAATTAGCCAAATTATATTTAGTATATAATTATTTATTTGTCCAACTCAATAATTGGCCAAATTAATTGGTGGTTCAAAATAATTGTGGGTGGTAAAATTGACATAGATTTTAAGTACTTATTTAGTTCTCCAATTGGTGGAGTTTCATTCAAAATCAATATGGCATAGAAGAATTAGATAAATAAGAATCCAAAAATTAGAAAATGCCAGGTAGTGTTATGAATATGTTTTCCAATTATATGTATATATAGATAATATAAAATTCATCTTACCTAAAAAGGTATTTGAGATTTTTTCTTGAGGTTTATCTTATCTAAAAACACGTTTCTTGTTAAAATAGAAAAGGGCAACTTACAAAAATATCCCAGACCAGGTCCTCTAGTTCCTAATTTTTTCGCATATGAAAAGTTTTTTTGTTTTTTCAGTTCGGAATTTTTTTTCTTTATGAATTTGACTATACCACTATAGAATTTGATGAGATTCATCCCTAACAGGTCTTCTAGTTCCCATTTCTTTCGCCATTCTCGCAGAATAAGAAAAAAAAGCACTTATGCAAACCAGGATTGATCTTGCTTGAGACTCGACACCTATATAGGCACTTACCCTACCAATTACTTGACTTCAACCGAACCGAGAATCACAAAGAAGCATTTGATGATACAGTGGATCGAATTTAATCCACTATCATATTTCTAGGGATTTTCACTTCAATTTTTTAATCAAAATTCCAGTCCATGATCGATCTATAGATGGCTTATATAATCAAATTATTGATAATAAATAATTCAGATAGATCTATAGATGGCTTATAGCTTGTAGATCCATCTGCCCTGTTGCCAATACCGCCGAATTTTCTTAGATAATTACTGATAATTAAAATTATGGGAGGGGTGCTGGGACAGAGAGGGAGAGGGAGAAGAGAAGACGAGGGAAAAGTGCTGGGGCGGGTGCTTGGACCGAAAGAGAAGAAAGGAAGGGAGAGAGTGTGTGTGAGGGAGAAGAAGAAGATGAGGAAAAGTGTGGGTTGGGGGTGCTGGGACCGAGAGAGAACAAATGAAGGGGGAGAGAGATTGAGGGAGAAGAGAAGTAGATGAGGGAAACATGAGGAGGAAGAATTAAGGAGAAGGAAATAAAAGAAAGAAAAGAAAAGAATAAGGGACGGAGCAAAAATAAGAAATAAGAAATAGATATATTGTGATAATGATTTTGATTTAATTTATTTGGGTGATAAATATGTAATTGAATTAATATAAAAGAAAAATATAAAAATTCTAATGTACTACAATTATAAGTAATATATATGGTGAAGATGTCGTATAATCATTTATAATAAATTTACTATTAATCCAAGGGTTGTAATTGACTACACCTTAAAGTGATGTATGTTAACCAAATGCAAGGGAGGGTGAACCCTAGAATTCCCCAACATTATATGGTAAAGTGTAAAACATGAATAGTACAGGGGGTTTAGTGTAATTTCCCGGGCGAAATGTGTATAAATGGCAACTTCACAATGGATGGTGGAGAGACTTTGGTAATGATGTGAATGGCAAAGCACAAGCCTCAAGCACTAACGAATTCACAAAATAAATGTGATTTCTTCTATCCTTGTTGCATGTTGTTGAGGGAGTGATCAATGTCATGACTAGATTGCAAAATCACACTGGTGATACGTTCTAAATTAAGTCATGTAATTTTTCCTGATGATAATAATTTTGGGTAATCAATTTACTCAGCATCAGAGTGTTCTCTCTCTCTTTTTTTTTTTCTTTTTTTCCATAATTTAAATAATAATAGCTCTCATGGGCTTCTCCCGCCGTCCCACTTGATTTTGTCCCAATGGAAGAGATTCATTTCTACTTTTTTACATCCCATGCCCTTATATGATTATGTGGCCCAAAATTTATTCTCAACTAATAAGTAAGGATATAATTGGAAGCCTCTTTAGTGTACTTTTTAGCTTCTTTAGTGTTTATCCCCTCCCATCCACTCCTATAATTACAAAAAAAAACTCTTATGAGGTGTGTCTCAGAGGGGGGCACCATTATGTAGAATATTGATTATTGTTTTCGGTATTCAAACAATAAATTCCTACTTATTGCTTTACTTGTGGACGTCCTTCCATTATTGTAAGCACCACATGGCTACAGAATAATTTTGAAATGTTTTTATTCATGAGGCGAATTTATTTCATGGACAAAAATAAATTCCAGGAGCTATGAATGGATGGAGTGGATTTTAAAAGTTTACATTTACCCAGATGGAGGAAGTCCAATTTTTCATCAGCCTCAACTTACTGGAATCTACTCATCTGAAGGATGGTTTATGAAGTTGATGGAAGAGAATGGCCAATTTGTAACGAAGGACCCGGAAAAGGCTCACTTGTTCTATATTCCATATAGTGCACGCCAGTTGCAAATGGCTCTCTATGTTCCAAATTCACATAATCTGAAACCTTTGATAGACTTTCTGCGTGACTATGTGAACATGCTTGCTGCAAAGTACCCGTTCTGGAACCGCACTCACGGATCTGATCATTTTCTTGTTGCTTGCCATGATTGGGTATGGTAATTTGACGACATGCATACATGTCTTATGCTAAATGTGTAAGCTTACGTCTGGCTCCCTGTATCCTCTTTTCACATCAGATGTTTTCTCTTATGATTTGACAAAATGATTCGATTTGGGTTATAATTTAGTAGGATCTTGCAGTTTCTTGGAAGTCATGATTTTAGGATTTCTTAGTTCGCTATTTTTGAGGCCTACGCAACCAATGAACCATGGCTCTGGATTTGGTATAAGAGTTGATGCGGGTTTTAATATTCTGAGCCTCCCTTTTCTTTTGTCTATAAGCTGCTGGCTAATGGAAAGGATGAAAGAGAGTTATCTTTCTGGATGATATCCTAGTAACATTAGAATGCTGATGCTTTTTTCCTATCGGAAGGTTTGAGATTGAATTCTGTTTCTTCTTTGTTATTCTCTTTTAAAAATTTACCTGAAAAGAAAAATTGATATATGTGGTAGATAGTTGGTAGAACCAAGGGCAACAACATCTGCTTATTTTCTTTTGTGGTTTGTGGAAACTTAAATGCTGCTGTAGTGTTTAGGGTATTGGTGGAAAGTATTTATTATTCGACTTTTGTTAAAGAGAATCTAATATTTGAAACTTTGTACACATTTTCCCATGCAATTTCGGCTTTGCTGGTTTGTCGTAGTTACTAAATTTGTATGACCTGTTTCTCGTACTAGCATTTGAATTGGGATTGTTATAGACAAGCAAACTGAGGCTTGGCCAACTAATCATAGCCTCATAATTGATAATTCTATGGACCTGGTGTTGACAGTTGCTGTTCAACCATACAACTCGTAAAACCTTTTCTGGAGAACGATAGCACTTCTGAACTGTGTGCTCGTTGTTTCTAACAGTTCTCAAGTTAAATGGTTAAAATGCGTGTTCTCTCTATTTCCACCAATGTTCTTCTAGTTTTTATGTTTAAGTATTTTGTGTTTCTCTGAATAAGAGAGACTCAGCTTGCTAAGTATATGAACGAGATATAAATAGGTCTCATCAACGTTGCTTATATTGACATAATTTTCCTCCCATGTTGTACTGTATAAATCATATCCAAGTGACCACACTCTTCAACAGTGAACAACCTTCTGCATTTTGTAGGCAAAAACACCAACATCTCAGGTAAGCGTTGGTTTCAAAACCAAGTTCTTGCTAATTGAAAATTATAACCTTCTGTGCCATTTATACGTCTCGGAGATCTTGTTGCACCTTTGCGTGAGAGACTATTTCATATGTATGCATTGAAACCATGTTGAAGCTTATGTTTATGTATTGTCTATAGAAGTTCTGAACAGATTAGGGTAAGACTTCTGTTAAGGTGTAAAAAAGTTGCTGAGTGAAGGCAAATGGTTTAAAGTGTAAACACCAGAACTCTCAAAGACACATATTCATATTATTATGATTTTCTACAATAGATTAGAAAATTTCTTGTATAACCTGACATAGTTTTACAATATTCTGGCTTGATCCTTATCCAAGTTGAGCTCATCTTTGCCTAGACTTAATCATTTTTGGTCTAGAATGATTTACATTTTAGGGTTTATTGTGAAAGTACCGTTGATGTTTGACCTGATTATATAAATACATAGCTAACTTTCCAAATTACAAAAATAACTGAGATTTTAGTTTATCATACATTTATCACCTTCATGAGAACAAATATTTCCAAAAACCCCTTTACATTGATAAAAAAATGTTGCAATTAGCCCGCACCTTAAATTCCAACACTGAATCAAATCTCGGGTATTAATTCTGTAATTTTAAAAATTTAACCAGTTCTTTTATAATTAGGTCGAACCTCAAGGGTACTTTTGTAATAATCCCTAATTTTACAGTCTCTGCTTCCTTGTCCTATTTATGCCCGACTTACCTGCTCTTTCTTGCATCACTTACAGGGCCCTTACACTTTAAAGGGACATGAGGAGCTTATAAAAAACACAATTAAAGCCCTGTGCAATGCGGATGTGTCAGAGAGGATTTTTATTGCTGGAAAGGATGTTTCCCTGCCAGAAACCACCATACGCAATCCTAAAAGGCCTCTTAGATACATCGGTGGAAATAGAGTTTCACAAAGACCAATCCTTGCCTTCTTTGCTGGAAACAGACACGGCCGAGTTCGTCCTATTCTTCTCAAGCACTGGAGTGACAAAGATGACGACATGAGGATTTACGGGCCTTTGCCTAACAGAGCATCAAGAGTAATGTCCTACCCCCAACACATGAAATCGAGCAAATACTGCATTTGTCCCATGGGATATGAGGTCAATAGTCCCAGAATTGTTGAGGCCTTATATTACGAGTGTGTCCCTGTGATTATTGCGGATAATTTTGTTCCTCCACTCAATGAAGTTCTGAATTGGGATGCCTTCTCCATCACTGTAGCTGAAAAGGACATCCCCAAGCTAAAGGAGATACTATTAGCAATCCCTTTGAGAAGATATCTCGTCATGCAGAGCAACGTGAAAAAGTTGCAGAAGCATTTCATCTGGAATGCAAAACCTGTCCGGTATGATTTGTTCCATATGATTCTGCATTCAATATGGACCAGCAGGCTCAACCAGATTCAGATACCACATCCATCGTATGTAGATCACTTATTTGGCCGTATTTAGTCGTTTTGTATCATGTGAGTTGGGTGTTGGTATCCAAATCTCGTGTTCAGAAAAGGCAAACTCGTCGGTTGACTAGGCATTGGTTCGTGCATCATGAAACAAGGAACTCTACTGCAAATTTGCTCACCTGAATAGTCATTGTATAGTCTGGAAAAAATAACAACATAGCGTGGTAGAAAATTGTTGTGAGGAAACCCCTCACACTATGCCGCAAGTGCACGGTGTCAACAAGTAATAAAGTGATAAGTAGGATATCGTTCCCTCGAGGACTGATTTCACTAAGTACCAAAATATAGTCAACTCGAAATTTTATTTGAAGAACAATATAGAATTTATTTCTAAACTAATTGCAGAAAAAAATAGAAAATAATAATAATAATAATAATAATAATAAGGGCGTAGGATTATGATTTTCACCTCAAACAATTGGGAATGATTTTTATTTAATTCAATTCACTTTTATTCAATTGATTGTAAGTCAGGAATTCCTAAATTATTCTAAAGTGGGTCGATAGAAAATACTAAGAATTATTAATTCGATATATCGCTATTCGAATTAGATAATTAATAGTTAAAACAGGAATTCCCACAATAAATAGGCTTCACAATTCCCATGAGTATATATATTCCTATCTCATGAAAATCATGATTTTTCTCACAAGGACTATGCCTAAATTTCATCTCCCGAATCCATAAAGACATTCAAATCAATTCAACTATTGGCCAGACAATTGAAACCATTGAGAACAGTGAGAAAAATCAAATTCAATACGAATAACGAGTGAATTGAAATAAAAATAGATAAATCAAACCGTCATGTAATCGGCTATAATCACAATCCTACTCGAACAGATCTAGAAAATAAGATGCGGAAAAATTAAGAAAAACCGTAAGGGATCCGTGGTCTTGTCGTCACCCACAAATCTCTTCGTTTCCGCTCTCCCCGGATTCTTGTGTTCTTCGATCCCGTCCAACGATGTCTCGATGATCCCCCTTTTTTCTGACCATCAATGTTTATTTATAGCTATCCTTAGCCTCCAAAACGCGTCCGGGAATTAAGTTGAAAACGGGCTTCAGAACAGTCCAAAAAATGAGGGCTGAATCATCATTACCGCCCCGTGGGCCGAGGCTCAGTAAGTGCATGCCGCGGCCCCTAATGCTCAGCGCCTTTAGCCTGTGCGCAGGTTTTCGTCATGGGCCGCGGCTCAGTAAGTGCGTGCCGCGGCCCCCGGTACAGTGCGCTCGGCGTCTTGCTAGTCACCTTCGTGTGTCGCGGCCTCAGGCCAAAAATTGTCGTTTTGGCCCGTTTTTCGCCGTTTGAGCTTCCGGACTCCAATTTTCTACAAAACATATAAAGATAGTGCATTAAAAGCTCATTTATGCATATTTATGCTCAAAATGGATATAAACTAATGATAAATAAGCGCATAAAAATACGCCTAACAAATACCCCCAAACTTGAGCCTTTGCTTGTCCTCAAGAAAAAATCAATTTTCAAATAAAAAGTATCGTGAATGATCGTGCAAATCCATAGTGCTCAACTTAATCAATACTACCCTGAAAATCTCAAAGAATAATACGAGTATCGTATTAGTGAGTCACATTCACGGACACTGATTCCAAAAAGTAATCATTTTCAGTCCTAACCAATCGTTCATGAAGAAAATCAAGCTCAAAGATTAACAAGCATGAATTTAACCGACCGCTAATATGAAGGGTTAGAGTAAACAAGCCAACTCGCCCAGTCCCACAGTCTAATGGCATAAATTCAAGAGTTTCATCGTCAAAAATAAACCTCGGATAGCATTCCCTTATGTATGATCAATAATATGATTCGAGTTAACCACTAGGTTTCGGATCTCGGGATGTTTCATCGGGATATCCCTAGGGTGGATTTCCATTCTCATGTATTGGGGAACCGTTTGACGTAAAAGACACTCATGGGGCACATGGATGCTTCTAGTTACTAAGTCCCCCTCTACAGCGGAGAAAAAACTCGAATGGCTATTCCCACATGTCCGATTCAAGGTCGCTGTTTTACGCAAGAGCAAACAACGGGTCACGCGAATACCCGCAGTTACTAGGCTCCCCATCATTGGCACATGCGATATCTCTAAACCATTAGTCTATTCAGGGTTGTCGTTTTACGCGAGAGTAAACAACGGGTCACGTGAATACTCCCGGTTACTAGACTTCCCATCATAGAACAATTTCTCGACTTTTTGGGAAAGACAATCCGACTCTAAACTCAATTTAAGTGCCAACACGGCTCATGTTACTGGCCGACTAGCTACACGAAAAGTGTAACCAAACGTATAGACGGCGATTTGAAAACACGTATTCTCCTTTCTTATACGCTAAAATTTCTACCATCACGAAAAATATCAGACCTAAATGCATACTCAACGGAAACAGATATCGCTGACTGCAACTCGACCAAATACTCAACCATTTCTTCGAAGAGAAATCAGTATCATAACATCAGTTTTACACAAGGAGGCACGAAAAATTCACGAAAAATTCATGTTTTTTTGGCAAAAACCATCAACAGCATGCAAGAAACATAAAGCAATGATGAAATCGCGATTTATAACCAAGAAAAATTAAGAAAATATCCATGCTACAATTTATTCCACTACACATAAAATCATCAACAATAAAACTCATGTGAAAATAAAAGAGATAAGGAAAAGTGAATCTTATTCCAAATATCTTCTTGAACGCCAGCACATGTCTGAGTGGAATCGTCTGTCAATCCATACTTCAAATAATGCCCAACATCACCAGGGACCCCCAAACTTTGTCTCTAGTCATGAAATAACTATAGACATTAAGTCAAGAAAGACTAGAATATGAAGGATAATAACTCATTGGGGTTAAAAAAAATATTAGAGAAATAAGGGCCAACAAGAATGCACGAATCCAAACGAAATAACAAAACAAAGAAAATAAAAATTATTAACGAAAAATCAAATAAAAACAACTAACTAGAAAACTCCCAGAATCAGCCTCAACAAAATCAAAAGTAATGGGGCCAATCTCTCCCAATATGGATCTAGGAAAAATTATGCGTGGCACCGTTAATAAAATTTTAGGCACAAAAGTGTTCACCTTATTATTCGAAGTTTGATGACAAATTAATGAAATTTCTTTGGAAACATCATCAATGGTAACTTCTTCTACAAGCTTATCACATTTTATGTAATTATCAGGTGCTGGGGCATCGACCCTAATACTCAGCATGTCTTTCTTCTCAACCTCCCCCTCAACTTCACTACTAAATCGATGAGCTGGAAAACAACCATAGTGAATCTCAAGACCACGACTTGCACATTCTCGCTCAAGAGGGGTACTATCAGGATTTTTGAGAGCGTCTACACAATGTTCAAGCATGGTCTTTTGTTTCGGGAGAGGGGACTGACTGACCCTATTAGGCAAATTATTAAGATCATTGAAATTTATGAAATGCCAAGGGTCACGATAATCAAAGGAAAACATATAGAAACTAAAGGAAAAAAAACTTCAAATTAAAATTAGAGTCGCTTGGTAATGATATTAGCGAAAAATCAGTCTCAGACAAAGGCACCAAAAACTTGTTGTGAGGAAATCCCTCACACTATGCCGCAAGTGCACGGTGTCAACAAGTAATAAAGTGATAAGTAAGATATCGTTCCCTCGAGGACTGATTTCACTAAGTACCAAAATATAGTCAACTCGAAATTTTATTTGAAGAACAATTATATAGAATTTATTTCTAAACTAATTGCAGAAAAAAATAGAAAATAATAATAGTAGTAGTAGTAATAATAATAATAATAATAATAATAAGGGCGTAGGATTATGATTTTCACCTCAAACAATCAGGAATGATCTTTATTTAGTTCAATTCACTTTTATTCAATTGATTGTAAGCCAGGAATTCCTAAATTATTCTAAAGTCTTTCCCAAGGTCCATAGAAAATACTAAGAATTATTAACTCGATATATCCCTATTCGAATTAGATAATTAATAGCTAAAACAGTTCATGAATTCCCACAATAAATAGGCTTCACAATTCCCATGAGTATATCCCTATCTCACGAAAATCATGATTTTTCTCACAAGAACTATGCCTAAATTTCATCTCCCGAATCCATAAAGACATTCAAATCAATTCAACTATTGGCCAGACAATTGAAAGCATTGAGAATAGTGAGAAGAATCCAATTCAATAAGAATAACGAGTGAACTGAAATAAAAATAGATAAATCAAACCGTCATGTAATCGGCTACAATCACAATCCTACTCGAACAGATCTAGAAAATAAGATACGGAAAAATTAAGAAAAAGCGTAAGGGATCCGTGGTCTTGTCGTCACCCACAAATCTCTTCGTTTCTGCTCTCCCCGGATTCTTGTGTTCTTCAATCCCGTCCAACGATGTCTCGATGATCCCCCTTTTTTCTGACCATCAATGTTTATTTATAGCTATCCTTAGCCTCCAAAATGCGTCCAGGAATTAGGTTGAAAACGGGCTTCAGAACAGTCCAAAAAATGAGGTCTGAATCATCATTACCGCCCTGTGGGCCGCGGCTCAGTAAGTGCATGCCGCGGCCCCTAATGCTCAGCGCCTTTAGCCTGGGCGCAGGTTTTCGTCATGGGCCGCGGCTCAGTAAGTGCGTGCCGCGACCCCCGGTACAGTGCGCTCGGCGTCTTGCTAGTCACCTTCGTGTGCCGCGGCCGGACCTTGGTGTGCCGCGGCCCCAGGCCAAAAATTGTCGTTTTGGCCCGTTTTTCACCATTTGAGCTTCCGGACTCCAATTTTCTACAAAACATATAAAGATAGTGCATTAAAAGCTCATTTATGCAGATTTAGGCTCAAAATGGATATAAACTAATGATAAATAAGCGCATAAAAATACTCCTAACAAATACCCTCAAACTTGAGCCTTTGCTTGTCCTCAAGCAAAAATCAATTTTCAAATAAAAAGTATCGTGAATGATCGTGCAAATCCATAGTGCTCAACTTAATTAATACTACCCTGAAAATCTCAAAGAATAATACGAGTATCGTATTAGTGAGTCACATTCACGGACACTGATTCCAAAAAGTAATCATTTTCAGTCCTAGCCAATCGTTCATGAAGAAAATCAAGCTCAAAGATTAACAAGCGTGAATTTAACCGACCGCCAATATGAAGGGTTAGAGTAAACAAGCCAACTCGCCGAGTCCCACAGTCTAATGGCATAAATTCAAGAGTTTCATCGTCAAAAATAAACCTCGGATAGCATTCCCTTATGTATGATCAATAATATGATTCGAGTTAACCACTAGGTTTCGGATCTCGGGATGTTTCATCGGGATAACCCTAGGGTGGATTTCCATTCTCATGTATTGGGGAACCGTTTGACGTAAAAGACACGCATGGGGCACATGGATGCTTCTAGTTATTAAGTCCCCCTCTACAGCGGAGAAAAAACTCGAATGGCTATTCCCATGTCCGATTCAAGGTCGCTGTTTTACGCGAGAGTAAACAACGGGTCACGCGAATACCTCCGGTTACTAGGCTCCCCATCATCGGCACATGCGATATCTCTAAACCATTAGTCTATTCAGGGTTGTCGTTTTACACGAGAGTAAATAACGGGTCACGTGAATACTCCCGGTTACTAGACTTCCCATCATAGAACAATTTCTCGACTTTTTGGGAAAGACAATCCGACTCTAAACTCAATTTAAGTGCCAACACGACTCATGTTACTGGCCACTAGCTACGCGAAAAGTGTAACCAAACGTATAAACGGCAATTTGAAAACACGTATGTCTCCTTTCTTATACGCTAAAATTTCTACCATCACGAAAAATATCAGACCTAAATGCATACTCAACGGAAACAGATATCGCTGACTGCAACTCGACCAAATACTCAACCATTTCTTCAAAGAGAAATCAGTATCATAACATCAGTTTTACACAAGGAGGCACAAAAAATTCACGAAAAATTCATGTTTTTTGGCAAAAACCATCAACAGCATGCAAGAAACATAAAGCAATGATGAAATCGCAATTTATAACCAAGAAAAATTAAGAAAATATCCATGCTACAATTTATTCCACTACACATAAAATCATCAACAATAAAACTCATGTGAAAATAAAAGAGATAAGGAAAAGTGAATCTTATTCCAAATGTCTTCTTGAACGCCAGCACATGTCTGAGTGGAATCGTCTGTCAATCCATACTTCAAATAATGCCCAACATCACCAGGGACCCCCAAACTTTGTCTCTAGTCATGAAATAACTATAGACATTAAGTCAAGAAAGACTAAAATATGAAGGATAATAACTCATTGGGGTTAAAAATATATTAGAGAAATAAGGGCCAACAAGAATGTACGAATCCAAACGAAATAACAAAACAAAGAAAATAAAAATTATTAACGAAAAATCAAATAAAAACAACTAATTAGAAAGCATGTAAAGATGATGGGTTGCCTCATCAAGCGCTCTATTTTACGTCTTGAGCATGACGTGGCAAATAAAAAAAATTAACGTGGCTTCTTTCTAGGAAAATTGCCAAATACCCCCTTGTTGCAATCTATAAGCCTCTTATTCCACAAGGGAGGCTTTGGTTCATGCCTGGTTGCCAAAAATAATGAGTAAGAATAATTATGCGGATAACCAAAAAATAATGAAAGAATATAATAATTATAAGGTATGAAAAAAATAAGTAGAGTTCGAATGGGTAAATAATAAAGACATATCATGAACAACCTCATTAGAACTCCCAGAATCAGCCTCAACAAAATCAAAAGTAATGGAGCTAATCTCTCCCAATATGGATCTAGGAAAAATTATACGTGGCACCGTTAATAAAATTTTAGGCACAAAAGTGTTCACCTTATTATTCGAAGTTTGATGACAAATTAATGAAATTTCTTTGGAAACATCATCAATGGTAACTTCTTCTACAAGCTTATCACACTTTATGTAATTATCAGGTGCCGGGGGATCGACCCTAAAACTCAGCATGTCTTTTTTCTCAACTTCCCCCTCAACTTCACTACTAAATCGATGAGCTGGAAAATAACCATAGTGAATCTCAAGACCACGACTTGCACATTCTCGCTCAAGAGGGGTACTATCAGGATTTTTGAGAGCGTCTACATAATGTTCAAGCATGGTCTTTTGTTTCGGGGGAGGGGGCTGACTGACCCTATTAGGCAAATTATTAAGATCATCGAAATTTATGAAATGCCAAGGGTCACGATAATCAAAGGAAAACATATAGAAACTAAAGAAAAAAAACTTCAAATTAAAATTAGAGTCGCTTGGTAATGATATTAGCGAAAAATCAGTCCCAGGCAACGGCGCCAAAAACTTGTTGTGAGGAAATCCCTCACACCATGCCGCAAGTGCTCGGTGTCAACAAGTAATAAAATGATAAGTAAGATATCGTTCCCTCGAGGACTGATTTCACTAAGTACCAAAATATAGTCAACTCGAAATTTTATTTGAAGAACAATTATATAGAATTTATTTCTAAACTAATTGCAGAAAAAATAGAAAATAGTAATAATAATAATAATAATAATAAGGGCGTAGGATTATGATTTTCACCTCAAACAATCAGGAATGATTTTTATTTAATTCAATTCACTTTTATTCAATTGATTGTAAGCCAGGAATTCCTAAATTATTCTAAAGTCTTTCCCAAGGTCGATAGAAAATACTAAGAATTATTAACTCGATATATCCCTATTCGAATTAGATAATTAATAGCTAAAACAGTTCATGAATTCCCACAATAAACAGGCTTCACAATTCCCATGAGTATATCCCTATCTCACGAAAATCATGATTTTTCTCACAAGAACTATGCCTAAATTTCATCTCCCGAATCCATAAAGACATTCAAATCAATTCAACTATTGGCCAGACAATTGAAAGCATTGAGAACAGTGAGAAGAATCCAATTCAATACGAATAACGAGTGAATTGAAATAAAAATAGATAAATTAAACCGTCATGTAATCGGCTACAATCACAATCCTACTCGAACAGATCTAGAAAATAAGATGCGTAAAAATCAAGAAAAACCGTAAGGGATCCGTGGTCTTGTCGTCACCCACAAATCTCTTCGTTTCCGCTCTCCCCGGATTCTTGTGTTCTTCGATCCCGTCCAACGATGTCTCGATGATCCCCCTTTTTTCTGACCTTCAATGTTTATTTATAGCTATCCTTAGCCTCCAAAACGCGTCCGAGAATTAGGTTGAAAACGGGCTTCAGAACAGCCCAAAAAATGAGGGCTGAATCATCATTACCGCCCCGTGGGCCGCGGCTCAGTAAGTGCATGCCGCGGCCCCTAATGCTCAGCGCCTTTAGCCTGGGCGCATGTTTTCGTCATGGGCCGCGGCTCAGTAAGTGCGTGCCACGGCCCCCTGTACAGTGCGCTCGGCGTCTTGCTAGTCACCTTCGTGTGCCGCGGCCGGACCTTGGTGTGCCGCGGCCCCAGGCCAAAAATTGTCGTTTTGGCCCGTTTTTCGCCGTTTGAGCTTCCGGACTCCAATTTTCTACAAAACATATAAAGATAGTGCATTAAAAGCTTATTTATGCAGATTTAGGCTCAAAATAGATATAAACTAATGATAAATAAGCGCATAAAAATACGCCTAACAAATACCCCCAAACTTGAGACTTTGCTTGTCCTCAAGCAAAAATCAATTTTCAAATAAAAAGTATCGTGAATGATCATGCAAATCCATAGTGCTCAACTTAATCAATACTACCCTGAAAATCTCAAAGAATAATACGAGTATCGTATTAGTGAGTCACATTCACGGACACTGATTCCAAAAAGTAATCATTTTCAGTCCTAACCAATCGTTCATGAAGAAAATCAAGCTCAAAGATTAACAAGCGTGAATTTAACCGACCGCCAATATGAAGGGTTAGAGTAAACAAGCCAACTCGCCCAGTCCCACAGTCTAATGGCATAAATTCAAGAGTTTCATCGTCAAAAAATAAACCTCGTATAGCATTCCCTTATGTATGATCAATAATATGATTCGAGTTAACCACTAGGTTTCGGATCTCTGGATGTTTCATCGGGATAACCCTAGGGTGGATTTCCATTCTCATGTATTGTTGAACCGTTTGACGTAAAAGACACTCATGGGGCACATGGATGCTTCTAGTTACTAAGTCCTCCTCTACAGCGGAGAAAAAACTCGAATGGATATTTCCACATGTCCGATTCAAGGTCACTGTTTTACGCGAGAGTAAACAACGGGTCACGCGAATACCCCCGGTTACTAGGCTCCCCATCATCGGCACATGCGATATCTCTAAACCATTAGTCTATTCAGGGTTGTCGTTTTACACGAGAGTAAACAACGGGTCACGTGAATACTCCCGGTTACTAGACTTCCCATTATAGAACAATTTCTCGACTTTTTGGGAAAGACAATCCGACTCTAAACTCAATTTAAGTGCCAACACGACTCATGTTACTGGCCGACTAGCTACGCAAAAAGTGTAACCAAACGTATAGATGGCGATTTGAAAACACGTAAATCTCATTTCTTATACGCTAAAATTTCTACCATCACGAAAAATATCAGACCTAAATGCATACTTAACGGAAACAGATATCGCTGACTGCAACTCGACCAAATACTCAACCATTTCTTCAAAGAGAAATCAGTATCATAACATCAGTTTTACACAAGGAGGCACAAAAAATTCACGAAAAATTCATGTTTTTTTGGCAAAAACCATCAACAGCATGCAAGAAACATAAAGCAATGATGAAATCGCAATTTATAACCAAGAAAAATTAAGAAAATATCCATGCTACAATTTACTCCACTACACATAAAATCATCAACAATAAAACTCATGTGAAAATAAAAGAGATAAGGAAAAGTGAATCTTATTCTAAATGTCTTCTTGAACGCCAGCACATGTCTGAGTGGAATCGTCTGTCAATCCATACTTCAAATAATGCCCAACATCACCAGGGACCCCCAAACTTTGTCTCTAGTCATGAAATAACTATAGACATTAAGTCAAGAAAGACTAGAATATGAAGGATAATAACTCATTGGGGTTAAAAAAATATTAGAGAAATAAGGGCCAACAAGAATGCACGAATCCAAACGAAATAACAAAATAAAGAAAATAAAAATTATTAATGAAAAATCAAATAAAAACAACTAATTAGAAAGCAAGTAAAGATGATGGGTTGCCTCCCATCAAGCGCTCTATTTTACGTCTTGAGCATGACGTGGCAAATAAAAAAAATTAACGTGGCTTCTTTCTAGGGAAATTGCCAGATACCCCCTTCTTGCAATCTATAAGCCTCTTATTCTACAAGGGAGGCTTTGGTTCATGCCTGGTTGCCAAAAATAATGAGTAAGAATAATTATGCGGACAACCAAAATATAATGAAAGAATATAATAATTATAAGGTATGAAAAAAATAAGCAGAGTTCGAATGGGTAAATAATAAAGACATATCATGAACAACCTCATTAGAACTCCCAGAATCACCCTCAAAAAAATCAAAAGTAATGGGGCTAATCTCTCCCAATATGGATCTAGGAAAAATTATGCGTGGCACCGTTAATAAAATTTTAGGCACAAAAGTGTTCACCTTATTATTCGAAGTTTGATGACAAATTAATCAAATTTCTTTGGAAACATCATCAATGGTAACTTCTTCTACAAGCTTATCACACTTTATGTAATTATCAGGTGTTGGGGGATCGACCCTAAAACTCAGCATGTCTTTCTTCTCAACCTCCCCCTCAACTTCACTACTAAATCGATGAGATGGAAAATAACCATAGTGAATCTCAAGACCACGACTTGCACATTCTCGCTCAAGAGGGGTACTATCAGGATTTTTGAGAGCGTCTACACAATATTCAAGCATGGTCTTTTGTTTCGGGGGAGGGGGCTGACTGACCCTATTAGGCAAATTATTAAGATCATCGAAATTTATGAAATGCCAAGGGTCACGATAATCAAAGGAAAACATATAGAAACTAAAGAAAAAAAACTTCAAATTAAAATTAGAGTCACTTGGTAATGATATTAGCGAAAAATCAATCCCAGGCAACGACGCCAAAAACTTGTTGTGAGGAAATCCCTCACACTATACCGCAAGTGCACGGTGTCAACAAGTAATAAAGTGATAAGTAAGATATCGTTCCCTCGAGGACTGATTTCACTAAGTACCAAAATATAGTCAACTCGAAATTTTATTTGAAGAACAATTATATAGAATTTATTTCTAAACTAATTGCAGAAAAAAATAGAAAATAGTAATAATAATAATAATAATAATAATAATAATAATAAAGGCGTAGGATTATGATTTTGACCTCAAACAATCAGGAATGATTTTTATTTAATTCAATTCACTTTTATTCAATTTATTGTAAGCGAGGAATTTCTAAATTATTCTAAAGTCTTTCCCAAGGTCGATAGAAAATACTAAGAATTATTAACTCGATATATCCCTATTCGAATTAGATAATTTATAGCTAAAACAGTTCATGAATTCCCACAATAAACATGCTTCACAATTCCCATGAGTATATCCCTATCTCACAAAAATCATGATTTTTCTCACAAGAACTATGCCTAAATTTCATTTCCCGAATCCATAAAGACATTCAAATCAATTCAACTATTGGCCAGACAATTGAAACCATTGAGAACAGTGAGAAGAATCCAATTCAATACGAATAACGAGTGAATTGAAATAAAAATAGATAAATCAAACCGTCATGTAATCGGCTACAATCACAATCCTACTCGAACAGATCTAGAAAATAAGATGCGGAAAAATTAAGAAAAACCGTAAGGGATCCGTGATCTTGTCGTCACCCACAAATCTCTTCGTTTCCGCTCTCCCCGGATTCTTGTGTTCTTCGATCCCGTCTAACGATGTCCCAATGATCCCCTTTTTTTCTGACCTTCAATGTTTATTTATAGCTATCCTTAGCCTCCAAAACGCGTCCGGGAATTAGGTTGAAAACGGGCTTCAGAACAGTCCAAAAAATGAGGGCTGAATCATCATTACCGCCCCGTGGGCCGCGGCTCAGTAAGTGCATGCCGCGGCCCCTAATGCTCAGCGCCTTTAGCCACAGGCGCAGTTTTCGTCATGGGCCGGCTCGGTAAGTGCGTCCGCGGCCCCCTGATGCGCTTCGTCTTGCTAGTCACCTTCGTGTGCCGCGGCCGAACCTTGGTGTGCCGCGGCCCCAGGCCAAAAATTGTCGTTTTGGCCCATTTTTTGCCGTTTGAGCTTCCGGACTCCAATTTTCTACAAAACATATAAAAATAGTGTATTAAAAGCTCATTTATGCAGATTTAGGCTCAAAATGGATATAAACTAATGATAAATAAGCGCATAAAAATACAACAACAACAACGACAATATTACCCCAATGCCACAATGGCTCCCGCAAAAAGCGGGGTAAGGGGGATCGAATGTACGCAGCCTTACCCCTGTCTTAACACAGAGAGGCACTCAAAACGAAATGCAGCAATTGCTTACTGCCAAATTGATGGCATGAGACCCGACATTCAACATATATACTTATATGCCCGTCCCAGTTCTTTCCTCGGGTAAACAATTTGTAGATGTACGCAGGTAGTTTCTTTGGCGACATTTTCACTTGTGGCAGCATAATTTATACCTTGAGGTCTTGCAGGTAAGGTAAGCTTTATTTCATGAGACCAACTTTTTTTTGCACATATGCCAATGTAGAAATGATTGTAAAACAATTTCCGCTGTGTATATGTTTTTCTTTAATTCAACTTTATGCCTAAATTCTTCTTTACCTTTGTAAACAAAAACATTGAAGAAGTCGAGCAATACATACAAATGGTGATTCATCATTGGAATGACAACAGTCTGGTATGGATGCAGTTCAATGAAAATCATCAGTGTTTTAAGTTGGTGACAATCACTAAAAGTTTATAGTTTTACTGGTTCACCAGTTTGGTTTTCGTCCGGCAAGTTTATATCCCAGACCTGGATCCATGATGTATCGCGGATCCAAAATGATTACAAAAACATGCAAGTGATCGGTACGTTTGATTATGTGATGAATATAAGTGATCCATAATAAATTTATCCTTGCATGTGATTAAGTGAATGATGATTGTTGGTAGTCGATCCGCCTTGGCGTCCACCTAAGCGCCTCGGGCGTCCGAACGGCCGAGCCGATCCCGGAGCCAGACCGGGCATAAACTTGATCGTTTCTCGGGTTCGCACAAAGGGCCGGACCGGGCAGAGACCTTAGAGCCGACCCGGAATCCGGACCAGAAAGGCCGAGCAGACCCTATATGAAAACACCATAATCATAAGGCCGACCAGAGTAGCAGGAGGCTGAAGGGCCGACCTCATTGTCGGTCATAACAGATAAATATCGAAAGCCCGAAGAACAGGCAGACAGGACGGTAAGTGAGAGTTGTCATCTCCATACACAAAGCACACTTAAGAAGACGGCACGTGTCAAAGGAGTCACCTCCATCGCGACACATGTCATCAGCATATTCATCCCAATCGTCCTACTGTCCTCTCACGAATGGCTGGAAACACCTATATATACGCCAGGGGACTTTGGAAAAAAAGGGGGGAAAAAAAAAGGGAGAGAGACAGAAATAGAGAGAGAAAAAAGAGAGATAAAAAAGAAAGAGAAAGAGAAAAGGATAAGACTTGTAAATAACAAGCACCAACTGTACGGACCGGCCAAAATATTTTCGGCCCGGTTCTACTCTTTATCAAGATCATCAATAAACATTTAATGGTCCAATATTTTTAATCCGGTTTATACGTCCCTCTTATTATTTTCTACGTGGCTTCGATCCATTCGTCCAGATCAGCACACGTGACGTTGACCAAATCAGACGTCAACAGATTGGCGCTAGAAGGAGGGCGTTGAACCTTCGACCTTGTGGTTAACAGTCACAACCCATGCTTTTCTCGTTCATATTGCAAGCGACCTTGTGGTTAACCGCCACAACCTACGCTTTTCTCGTTCATATTGCAAGCCAATCCTATGCTTTTCTTTAAAAGATTTCTTGTTAAGTATAGGATTCTCCATCTCTAACCACAAGTGACGAATTACCATCAGGCCCGTCCAAAGGGCCCGTTATTCGATGGAGGGCACAGTTATGAGGTGTACACGCTAGGAAGTTCTCTATCATGCATGGACGTATTGGACTACTCTTAGTGTGCACAGGACGAACACGGCTTCGCGCCAAACTGCAATCAGCACGCAGATGTTTTGAAAGACAGTCTGATGGCGGAGCATTTTGACACACCTTGTGTTCATCCGGAAATAACCACGCCCACCAAGGGATGGTAAGACGAAAGCATAGGAATCATCGTAACTACGAGTCGAAAGCATAGGAATCATCGTAATATGAAGTTGAAAGCACAGGAGTCATCGTGATCACGGGCTCCTGCTCGGCTCGGCTGACCCCTTAGAGGTCATAATTTGAAGGATATTGAGCGTCGCTCAAAATTCCAGGGAAGGTCTCAAAGAGCCCTCGTGTCCTTCAAATTAAAGTTGCAGTCAACATACACTGCAACATCTGAAAACTCCTTCGGAATTCCCATCCGCCCGCGAGGGTCCTGGTAATCCGAACGGTAATGGACCCGCTACCGAAAGCATCTCCAAGTATTGAGCCATGTGTTAGAAGAGCCGTGGCGGCCCTTACCAGGGAATTGGAAGTCAAAGCAAAAGTAATCCATAAAGGAGGTTTCCCCATAATCACCCGACCAGCGATCGTTAGGAGACCACCGGCGAGACTCAAAACTCCAAGTGATGAAAAAGTCGTGAAAAGTGGAAAATCCCGGTGAAACTAAAATGAGCCGAGGAGTAATCTGTAAGAAAAGAGGGGCCCGACCGACCGAGTCACTGACCGTACCGCGACGGCCGACCCAAGAAGAATCCCAGGCGTTCTACGAGGACCCCCGTCGAAATTGGGATACACCCATAGGAGAAGTCGTTTCAAAGAACAAGGTCAATATGACCCCGAGAACTTTGGACCTCGTCGCCCAAAAAAGGCGGAACGCATTCTACGAAACATCCGAGGATTATCAGAGTTTCCAGGCTGACCTCATTGTTAAAATGAGTACTGGGGCCCGATACGGGACCTCCTGAATCCCAGTAACGAAGCCCGTCAGAACGGAGATTGCTAGCTAGAATATGTAAGTGACCAAGGGTCAATTCATTTGTTGAATGCCATTAGGGTACAGTCAATAAAATTTGATTTTATGTTCACCTCGGAAATAAAATGCACTATAAAGACCGAGTTCGCCTCGGCACCTCGAATGACCGGCTCCTCCGGCACCATAAGACCGAGTTCGCCTCGGCACCTCGAATGACCGGCTCCTCCGGCACCATAAGACCGAGTTCGCCTCGGCACCTCGAATGACCGGCTCCTCCGGCACCATAAGACCGAGTTCGCCTCGGCACCTCGAATGACCGGCTCCTCCTGCACTATAAGACCGAGTTCACCTCGGCACCTCGAATGACCGGCTCCTCCGGCACTATAAGACCGAGTTCACCTCGGCACCTCGAATGACCAGCTTCTCCGGCACTATAAGACCGAGTTCACCTCGGCACCTCGAATGACCGGCTCCTCCGGCACTATAAGACCGAGTTTGCCTCGGCCCCAGGTTTCGAGGAAGAGATCAAAAGTTCCAACCACTACGCTTCAAGAGGTAAATCTCCTGTGATATTATGATCTTTATTAGGATATTGATTTCACCAAGACTAAAAGTCCGAGCTCGCCTCGGCACCTTATAAGACCGGTCCACCCGGCACTGAAAGTCCGAGCTCGCCTCGGCACCTTATAAGACCGGTCCACCCGGCACTAAAAGTCCGAGCTCGCCTCGGCACCTTATAAGACCGGTCCACCCGGCACTGAAAGTCCGAGCTCGCCTCGGCACCTTATAAGACATGTCAACACGGCCCTAAATGTCCGAGCTCGCCTCGGCACCGTATAAGACCGGTCCACCAAGACCGAAAGTCCGAGCTCGCCTCGGCACCTTATAAGACCGGTCCCACCCGGCTAAAAGTCCGAGCTCGCCTCGGCACCTTAGAAGACCGGTCCACCTGGCACTAAAGTCCGAGCTCGCCTCGCACCTTATAAGACCGGTCCACCTGCACTAAAAGTCCGAGGCTCGCCTCGGCACCTTATAAGACCGGTCCACTCCGACTAAAAGTCCGAGCTCGCCTCGGCACCTGATAAGACCGGGCCACCCGGCACCGAAAGTCCGAGCTCGCCTCGGCACCTTATAAGACCGGTCCACCTGGCACTAAAAGTCCGAGCTCGCCTCGGCACCTTATAAGACCGGTAAACGCAGAGCTTAAAGTCCGAGCTCGCCTCGGCACCTTATAAGACCGGTCCACCTGCACTAAAGTCCGAGCTCGCCTCGGCACCTTATAAGACCGGTCCACTCCGCACTAAAAGTCCGAGCTCGCCTCGCACCTTATAAGACCGGTCCACCGCACTAAAAGTCCGAGCTCGCCTCGGCACCGGATAAGACCGGGCCACCCGCCACCGAAATTCCGAGCTCGCCTCGGAACCATATAAGCCCGGTCCACCCCGCACTAAAAGTCCGAGCTCGCCTCGGCACCTTATAAGACCGGTCCACCTGCAAGATCAAAGTCCGAGCTCGCCTCGGCACCTTATAAGACCGGTCCACCCGGCACTAAAAGTCCGAGCTCGCCTCGGCACCTTATAAGACCGGTCCACCCGGCACTAAAAGTCCGAGCTCGCCTCGGCACCTTATAAGACCGGTCCACCCGGCACTGAAAGTCCGAGCTCGCCTCGGCACCTTATAAGACCGGTCCACCCGGCACTAAAAGTCCGAGCTCGCCTCGGCACCTTATGAGACCGGTCCACCCGGCACTGAAAGTCCGAGCTCGCCTCGGCACCTTATGAGACCGGTCCACCCGGCACTGAAAGTCCGAGCTCGCCGCGGCACCTTATAAGATCGGCCCATCCGGCAGAAAAAACGGCGGTCTGACCCATAGAGCCCAAACACAAAAAGGCAACAAAAGCCATAAAAAGATCGTATTCACTCGAAATAAGTTCCATACAAAAATCAAGGAAGAGTGGCACGCAGGCCATGCATGGAATAAAACAAAAAGTCTACTCGGCCTTGTCCTCCTGATCGGCCGCCTGAGAAGACTGCCCCCTACCTCCTCCAGACAAGGTCTCCCCCGGATCTTCGTCAGCTTCGGTGGCCTTCGACTCATCATCCCCGAGAGCTTCAACCTTCAGGTCGGCCGCCTGGGACTTTATGTAGGCCTGGACTTCCTCAACGGTCTTCCCTTCCTTCATGAGATCCAACATCTCATAACAAGTGGAGACGTAGTTAAGGTTGATCAACTCCTCGTACTCGGGCGTCTTTTGAAAAGCAGCCGCTCCGTCAGCAAGGCCCCTGTCGTAACCCGCAGATTCGCAAGTCCGAACCCGCTCGGTCAGTTGCTCGAGTTGGGCCTTAGCGCTTTGCAAGTGAGCCTCGTACTCGGCCCTGATGTCCAGGCACTGTTTTTGCGCCTTCCCAGCCGCCGCGGCCATCTCGTCAGCCTTCCCTTTCCATATCTCGGCCTCAAAGGCCCGGCTCTCCAGAAGCTCCATCTTACCCTTCAGAGAAGCCATCTCCTCCTCCAAAGATTTGATAAGCGAAGGGCAGAGATGGTGTTCCTCCTGTAAGGCCTTCAGATCGGCCTCCGCCTTTTTATGTTTCCCAGCTGAGGCAGTCAGCTCCCCAGCGGCCTTCACATAGGTGCACAACGCCCGGCCCAGAATAGCGTTTCCAAAATGGATCTGCTCGGCCGGATCCATATCGTTGGTCACCATCTCCATCTTTGGCGTCCAGCCCAAAAGGGGAACATGGCTGGACTCAACCACCGAGGGGGGAACACGATCGAGCAGTTCGGCGGTGGGAGTGGCCGCCTGGACGTAGTCAAGGAACCAGCGCGGTCTCCGCCCTTTCATCCGGGCACAAGGCTCTTCCCGATCCTTATTCATCGGGAGATAGTGGCCCTCCAAATCAATTAGGGGCTCCTTACCCTTTGCCCGGCCTGTCCGGCGAGGCTCAAAGCGAGCACGACGATCTCGGGAAAAGGGAAACCCTCGGCCTGGTCATGTTATCCTCAGCCCGGCCTCTACTCTTCCGTTGCTTCGCACGCTCCCTACGCTCGGCAGCCTCTGCGGCCACCTCGCCACCAGCGCAGCGTCTCTTCCGTCGATCGAGCTCCTACCCTTGGGGCCTGGATGAAGAAGAAATATCAAAAAAAAAAAAAAAAAAAAAAAGAGATAGATAAAAAGAGGCTACCTGATGAATACATTCTGAACGGGTTAGTGGATCGAAGCCCCGCAGCCCAGAGATTGTCCTCAGTAATCAAAATTTATAACTTCCTTCGATCAACGGCAAGATCCAAGAGCTGTTCAACCCGGTCGTCGAACAAGGAGGAGGTCCCTGAAGCCGGAATACGTTATGCACAAACAACAAATTATGAGCGTCAGACAAAAAAGGTACAGCAGCAAAGAACACAACACTTACTCATTTTGGCAACAAAGTCTTCGGGGACCCGGAGCTCGGCGTCCATCACGCCAGGTTCCCACTCATCAACCGAGCTCAGCCACGGTCCCCCCACATAGAACCACTGGTCTTTCCAGCTATGGATGGTCTCCGGCACCTCCACCAAATCCTTATACATCGCGTGCCGGGCTGTCAAATAAAACCAGCCGGAACCAGATCGGCCGACCGACCTCCATAAAAAGAGACTGTTAATCTCTTCGAAACTGGGCTCGGGCCACCCATGCTGACTAAAAAGAATTAAAAGACCCACCATCCGGGCCCAAGAATTCGGATGAATTTGGGCAATGCAAAGGCCCCACTGCCTCAACCACCGGGAAAGAACCAACGGCAGAGGGAACCTTAGCCCAGACAACAGAGAGCGGTAGTACACCGCCGTGCATCCAACAGGAGGGGTGTGGGGTCTCTCCTCTGGGTTCGGAACAAACATCCGCACCACCGCGGGTATCTTAAATCGCCCCCGCCAAGCCTCCAACTGCCCATCAGTGACTATGCTGCATATCGAGGCCGAATCCCATTCCGCCTCGACAAAAGGAGACGGCCGAGGCCGAACCCAGCCCCCGATCTCGCCACTCGCCGTCAACGGCGTCGCCACCTCTGTAATATCCGGTATTTTTCTTTCCCTTGTATTTTCATTTTTGGTATATTTCTCGGTCATAGTGACCCCCGTGTATCTTTCAGTATGTCCTTCCTGTCAACTGTTGAACTATAATCTCGTTATTGTTCGTTGTTTCAACTTTCCTCAGATGAGTTCGACTTTGTTAGATCACCATTAATTTTCGGTGACTCCAAAAATATTAAATCTTTGCAATATTATAGAGCATCGAGTTAGCTTTCCAATGGTTCAAACGGTGAGTCAATCGGAGTCCGGACGAGAGAGTTATGGTCGTTTCAGTTTTGGCCGAGCACTTCCAGGAGCCTTTCGGCCGATAGGGGGGGTCGATAGACTCTACCGGCAATCTTTATGGGTATCGGTTGGGCATATCGGCCGATAGGACGGCCGATAGGTAAATTTCATCACATACGAACTTCCAGGAGACTTTCGGCCGATAGGGTGGGTCGATAGACTCTCTGCGCAATCAGTATGGCTATCGGTTGGGCTTTATCGCCGATAGCCGGCCGATAGGTTCTGATGAGTTACACTATAAATGTGTTGTTTCAGCGTAAATCGCTCATTTCCTCCCCCTTCTTCAACCGTGCGCGAGAGAGAGAGACTTGAGAGGGAGAGTTCCTCCATCAATCACTTACTTGTGTAGATTTCTTCATCCCTTTTCGATCGGGTGGCTCGGATTGCGGATCTAACCCGTGGTTTTTGGATTTGAATGCTTGATTCATCAAGAGGTAAGAATTCCTTTAACCCTACCTTTTGGATAATTGGGGATTTTGGGGTTTTGTCCGATTCTTTCCGTTTTGTTGATGAATTCTTGATGAATATGATTATTCTTGTTAGTATTCTTAGTTTTCCACGGATTCATGGTATATTTCGTGATTTTTACGGAATCGAGAGGGTTTGGTTGTGGTCCGCCCTCGTTGTTGTTTATATACGAATATACATGAATCGTAGGCGGATTTTCGGGTGTTTTCCAATTCCGTATTCATTTAGAAATGGTTGTGATTGTATTCTTCGAATCGTTAGGTTCGGTTTCATTGATTCCTAGCGTTCATCGGTGACTTTCCTATCCGTTCGTTGCGTCGTCAATAATTCAAGGCAAGTACATGTATTACATTTCGTTATGTATATTGTGATTTTCGAAATGAATGATGAATGGTGATTTTTGGGTGCGTGAGTTGTGTTCCTTTCACCCGGAGTGTCCGACGGGATGTCTGGGGGTCGATACTAAGGGGTACGGCCGCGGAAGTGGACTTGGGTGCGTGTGTGGTTGAACTTCCACCCGGAGTGTCCGACGGGATGTCTGGGGGTCGATACTAAGGGGTACGGCCGCGGAAGTGGTATCCCACCCGGAGTGTTCGACGGGATGTCTGGGGGTCGATACTAAGGGGTACGGCCACGGGATACCAGTTGTGATTTTGTGATATCGTGATGATTGGAAATTGATGTGATTGCCAATGTAGTATTCCGGAATATATATGTGGCAAATGACTTACGTTGGGATGATTGTGTAAAAACTGTATTTTGTATATAATGTTGTGTAATTGTGTACTTGCACTAGCTATTCGAATGCTAACCCCTTAAATGGGGGAAATGCGTCTTATGCATTTCAGGTACCGGAAGAGCTGAGGAGCAGGCACGGGGCACGCACGCGAAGGATGGGATGGCTTGATGATAGTGGCTCGAGTCTGTATTGTTCTTTTTATGTTTTGTCATTGCATTTGTTGAGTATTGGAGTTAAACTGCTTACTTCCGAATTTGGTTTAAGTCCCCTGCGTGGGCAATGAATTGATATTTACATCATGTTTCATGTACTCCGTTGAAATGTTTTGGCCGAGGCCACGGCCCTGTTTACTTTTGAGTGCATCTTTTGGGGTTTGTCATTATGGTTATGTGTCTTGTGTTAGCCTGGTAGACCTCACGAGGCTTCTACGGCGTGTAATGTCCCCTTTGTGAATTGGGGTGTTACATTTATGGTATCGGAGCTTAGGTTTTGAATACCTAGGCTGTCGGTGAATTTTGGGTCTGTCAGTTATGTCGTTAGAGTCAGTCGTTGAGCCTAATATCATCACGCTACCGTCTTTTCGTGCGACCCGTGGCTGTAAGTCTCCTCGAACTCTTATATTTCTGTAATTCGTTTTCTTGCGTAGTTCGGAATTGTGACTTGTGTTACCAACTTTGTGAATTGTGAATCTTTCGATCTTGTTCTTTTCGTAATTTCTTCAAGATGTTGAGAGGTCGTGGTAGACCAGCTAGGGCGCGGCCGAGGCCATGGTCGGGTGCCGATAATGAAGAGGGCTCACTTTCTCGATCCTCTGCAGACTCGGCCTCTCACTCGGTGCCGTCGGGTAATAATGCCGACGCTGGCTACCGCTGCATTTCAGCTAGTAGCCCGGCTTACTCGATAGCTCGGGGTGGACGCTTAATCCACCCCCGACACTGAAGAGGAAGCTAGTAAATGGCTTCAGACGGTGACTAAGATGCACCCTCCTCGTTTCTCCGACCTTGACTCCCTCGGTTGGGAGAATTGGCTCTTTCACTGTCCGGGGCCTTTGATGCCGTAGCTTGTCCCAAGACAGAGGGTACATATTGCCCGCACTCACGGATAAAGAAGCTGCGGAGTGGTGGGAAGCCGTTGCGCCCAGAGATCGTCGGGCCACTTGGGAGGAGTTCAGGTCGCTATGGAAGCAGAATATTGTCCACCGCCATTAAGGAGCGCAGAATTGTGGAGTTTTTCACCGCTACACCTCGGGATGTGCCGATTTCTCGTGCCATTATTCCTACAATCGGCGGTTGGGTTTTGTGAGAGATCGGGTGAGGACGGAGGTCGATAAAATCCGTTACTTCAATATGCGCATGAAGCCGCATATCGTGCAGTATGGCACCGCTCATGTGTGCCACCTTGAAGGAATATCGATCGCGCCCGGCGATCGAGATGGCCGTCCTAATCGAGTCGGTTTGAAGCTAAGAAGCGAAGACCACCGGCGGGTTCTCGGCCGGTAAAGGTGGTCGAGTTTTGAGGTCTCGCTCGTTCCTACACACGGAAGAGACCGTTTCACCCGGGGATCTCGTGGTAATCGTTCACCCAAATTGCTGCTTCGTGGCGTGGTTTGTTTTAACTGCAACCAATATGAGCATTTGATGAGGGATTGCCCTTTTCCTCCGATTATTTGTTTTACTTGCGGCGCCCGGCATCGGCACCCATTGTGAGAGGGCCACCAGGCTGCTAGAGTCCCGACTACCACCGCCGATCGAGGGAGCACAAGATTCCAGATTACTCATGTTCCGCAAGGTTCGGGCCGTGGTAGGGCTCGGGGTCACCGGATCACCGTCGAGTTCGGGTTGATTCACCCCGGTTGTATCGGATGAGGCGTACGAGGAGACAGGCGTTCCAGTGGCGTCGGTACCACTCGCATCCTTACTCATCCAGCCAAGACTTTTTGATTCTGTGCTACCCATTCCTTTATTGCTTGGATTGTGTGAGTCGTATTGGTTTTGACCGCTTGTTTGAGTGTGAGCCGTTTGTAGTGGGTACACCGGTGGAGATCGTATGGTTGGGGACCGGGAGGTTAGGGATTGCCAGTGAGGATCGGGAGCCGGATTGGCCTCGAATCTCATTGTTATAGACCTTAAGGGTGAGGATTTGATCCTCGGGGACGATTAGTTAGATCGTCACGGTGCTATCATGAACTATCGGACTCGTACCATCTCGATAGTTGCCGAGGACGGCACCGAGCATACTCTAGTCGGTTGTAAGCCGGGTAGATCGGGAGTGTGATTAGCGCCTTGAAGGCGATGAAACTTCAACCGGGGTTGCGTCGGCTATCGTGTTTCGCCTCGCAGCGGAAGATGGTGGGGTTGACATATCGTCGATTCCAGGTTGTTAGCGAGTATCTGATGTATTTCCGGACGACTTGCGGGATTACCACCACATCGAGAGGTGGAGTTTCCTATTGATCTTGAGCCGAATGCGGCCCCTATTTCTCGAGCACCATACCGTATGGCACCGTCGGAGATGCTAGAGTTGAAGAACCATTGGGAGAGTCTGTTAGATAAAGGGTATATTCGACCGAGCGCATCGCCTTGGGGTGCGCCTGTACTTTGTCAAGAAGAAGGATGGATCGCTTTATGCATCGACTATCGAGAATTAAACAAGCTAACCATCAAAAATAAATACCCTTTGCCCGGGATTGACGATTTGTTTGATCACCAGGGGCGGCAGTCTTTTCAAGATTGATTTGCGATCGGGTTACTACCAATTGAGGATTCGGGACGTCGATATTCAAAGTCGCCTTTCGGACGAGATATGGCCATTACGAGTTTGTGGTTATGCCTTTCGGGCTAACCAATGCCCCAGCAGTGTTCATGCAGTTGATGAACAAAGTTTTTATTGAGTATCTGGACAAATTCGTAGTCGTTTTTATTGACGATATTCTCATCTATTCACGGAGTCGGGAGGAACACGCCTTACATCTTCGGATTGTATTAGACACTTTGAGGGCTGAGCAGTTGTACGCGAAGTTCTCTAAGTGTGAGTTTTGGCTCGAGGAAGTTACGTTCCTCGGGCATGTGATTTCGAGAGGGAGTTCGGGTAGATCCGCGAGAAGATAGAGGCGTGATGGCTTGGGAGCCGCCTAAAAATGTGAAGGAGGTGAGGAGTTTTCTGGTCTTGCCGGCTATTACCGTAGATTCGTTGAGGATTTTCGAAAATCGCTAGACCACTCACTCGATTGCTCCAAAACTTCGAAGTTCGAGTGGGTGCAGCAGACAGGCGGGGCTTTGATGAGTTAAAGAGACGTTTGACTACCGCACCCGTGTTAGCGTTGCCTCGGGGAACGAGGACTTCGTAGTGTATAGTGATGCTTCGGGCCTTGGTCTAGGATGTGTTTTGATGCGAGAGACAGAGTGATTGCGTATGCGTCCCGCCGATTGAAACCTTATGAGGTGAATTACCCCACGCATGATTTGGAGTTAGTCTGCGGTCGTTTTGCCTTAAAAACTGGAGGCACTACCTCTATGGGTCATCATGTAAGATTTTTACGGACCATAAGAGCTTGAAGTATATCTTGATGTAAAGAATTGAATATGAGACAGAGGTGGTTGGAACTAATTAAAGATTACGACCTCGAGATACTTTACCATCCGGTAAGGCTAACGTAGTGGCCGATGCGTTGAGCCGAAAGCCGATGGCGTTGCGGATGTTAGAGGTACTTACACCACGAGTAGGATCCAGGGATTTTATTCGGCCGTGATATCGAGGTTTGGGTTCGAGAGTTCGTGGTCGATTATGTGTTGGAGATCGCTTCGTCCTTGACCGATGATATCAAGGCGAAGCGCTTTGACGATCCGTTTTGGTCCAAATTGAGAGAGGATGTGAAGAAGGGGAAAGCCCCTGGATTTGTAGTTCACGATGATGGAGTTTTGAGATTTCACGGCAGACTATGCGTACCGAGTGTTGTTGAGTTGAGACAGAAGATTTTGAGCGAAGCTCATACCACGCCTTACTCCATACATCCTGGTACGAGTAAAATGTACAAGGATGTGAGGAGTAACTACTGGTGGAGTAATTTGAAGATGGACGTTAGCGAGTTTGTGTCGAGGTGTCTGACCTGTCAGCAGGTTAAGATCGAGCATCAGCGACCCGCGGGGCTTTTGCGACCACTTCCTATTCCAGAGTGGAAATGGGAGGACATTTCTATGGATTTCATTACCGGTATGCCTAAGACTCGGACTGGGATGAACATGATTTGGGTCATTGTCGATCGGCTAACCAAATCGGCTCATTTCCTGGGTATTAAGGACACTTGGGGGCCAGAGAGACTTGCACGAGTGTTTGTTTCGGAGATCGTGAGGTTACATGGGACACCTATGAGTATTGTTTCGGATCGTGATGGCCGGTTCATATCACATTTTTGGCAGGCCGTTCATAGAGCTTTGGGAACCGAGTTGAGACTTAGTACATCCTACCACCCTCAGACAGACGGACAGTCTGAGCGGACGATACAGACGCTAGAGGATATGTTTCGAGCCTGTGCTTTAGATTGGAAGGATGATTGGGAGACACACTTGCCATTGATCGAGTTCACGTACAACAATAGTTGGCATGCCTCGATCAAAATGGCACCATTCGAAGCGTTGTATGGGAGGAGGTGCAGATCGCCGTTGTGTTGGGATGATACGTCTGAGCTAATCGGTACTTAGCCAGTCATGATCGTTGAGACGAGGGAGAAGGTTACCTTGATTCGTGGTAGATTATCGACGGCCCAGTCGACAAGTATTATGCAGATACACGTCGCCTACCGTTGGAGTATGAGGTGTGAGATCACGCCCCGCTAAGGTGTCGCCGACACGGGGAGTTTACCGCTTCGGTCGGAAGGGTAAACTTAGTCCGAGATATATCGGACCGTTTGAGATTTTAGATAGAGTTGGAGAGCTTGCGTATCGGTTAGGCTTGCCGCCGTCTCTGAGCCACGTGCATAACGTATTTCATGTTTCCCAGCTTAGGAAGTACGTATCGGACCCTAGCCATATTATTGATTTTGGAGAAATCGAGTTGGGGCCCGACATTACCTTCGAGGAGAGGCCGATTCAGATCTTAGAGCGTCGAGTGAAGCAACTCAGGCACAAAACAATTCCCTTGGTCAAAGTGCAGTGGTCGAGGCATGGATCCGAGGAAGCCACGTGGGAAACGGAGGAGAGTATGAGGTCGAGATACCCCGAGTTATTCGTGTTGTAAGTTTCGGGACGAAACTTATTTTTAGGGAGATAATGTAATATCCGGTATTTTCTTTCCCTTGTATTTTCATTTTTGGTTTATTTCTGGGTCATAGTGACACCCGTGTATCTTTCAAGATGTCCTTCCTCACAACTGTTGAACTATAATCTCGTTATTGTTCGTTGTTTCAACTTTCCTCAGATGAGTTCGACTTTGTTAGATCACCATTAATTTTCGGTGACTCCAAAAATATTAAATCTTTGCAATATTATAGAGCATCGAGTTAGCTTTCCAATGGTTCAAACGGTGAGTCAATCGAGTCCTGAGAGAGTTATGGTCGTTCGCTTTGGCCGAGCACTTCCAGAGCCTTTCGGCCGATAGGGGGTCGATAGACTCTACCGCCGGCAATCTGTATGGGTATCGGTTGGGCTATCGGCCGATAGGCCGGCCGATAGGTAAATTTCTTCACATTCGAACTTCCAGAGCCTTTCGGCCGATAGGGGGTCGATAGACTCTCTGCCGCAATCCGTATGGCTATCGGTTGGGCCTATCGGCCGATAGTCAGCCGATAGGTTCTCACTGAGTTACACTATAAATGTGTTGTTTCAGCGTAAATCGCTCATTTCCTCCCCTTCTTCAACCGTGCGAGAGAGAGAGACTTGAGAGGGAGAGTTCCTCCATCAATCACTTACTTGTGTAGATTTCTTCATCCCTTTTCGATCGGGTGGCTCGGATTGGATCTAACCCGTGGTTTTGATTTGAATGCTTGATTCATCAAGAGGTAAGAATTCCTTTAACCCTACCTTTTGGATAATTGGGGATTTTGGGGTTTTGTCCGATTCTTTCCGTTTTGTTGATGAATTCTTGATGAATATGATTATTCTTGTTAGTATTCTTAGTTTTCCACGGATTCATGGTATATTTCGTGATTTTTACGGAATCGAGAGGGTTTGGTTGTGGTCCGCCCTCGTTGTTGTTTATATACGAATATACATGAATCGTAGGCGGATTTTCGGGTGTTTTCCAATTCCGTATTCATTTAGAAATGGTTGTGATTGTATTCTTCGAATCGTTAGGTTCGGTTTCATTGATTCCTAGCGTTCATCGGTGACTTTCCTATCCGTTCGTTGCGTCGTCAATAATTCAAGGCAAGTACATGTATTACATTTCGTTATGTATATTGTGATTTTCGAAATGAATGATGAATGGTGATTTTTGGGTGCGTGAGTTGTGTTCCTTTCACCCGGAGTGTCCGACGGGATGTCTGGGGGTCGATACTAAGGGGTACGGCCGCGGAAGTGGACTTGGGTGCGTGTGTGGTTGAACTTCCACCCGGAGTGTCCGACGGGATGTCTGGGGGTCGATACTAAGGGGTACGGCCGCGGAAGTGGTATCCCACCCGGAGTGTTCGACGGGATGTCTGGGGGTCGATACTAAGGGGTACGCCACGGGATACCATTGTGATTTTGTGATATCGTGATGATTGGAAATTGATGTGATTGCCAATGTAGTATTCCTAATATATATGTGGCAAATGACTTACGTTGGGATGATTGTGTAAAAGCGTATTTTGTATATAATGTTGTGTAATTGTGTACTTGCACTAGCTATTCGAATGCTAACCCCTTAAATGGGGAAATGCGTCTTATGCATTTCGAGTCTGGAAGAGGCGAGGAGCGAGGCACGGGGCACGCACGCGAAGGATGGGATGGCTTGATGATAGTGGCTCAGTCCGTATTGTTCTTTTTATGTTTTGTCATTGCATTTGTTGAGTATTGGAGTTAAGCGCTTACTTAGAATTTGGTTTAAGTCCCCTGCGTGGGCAATGAATTGATATTTACATCATGTTTCATGTACTCCGTTGAAATGTTTTGGCCGAGGCCACGGCCCTGTTTACTTTTGAGTGCATCTTTTGGGGTTTGTCATTGTGGTTATGTGTCTTGTGTTAGCCTGGTAGACCTCACGAGGCTTCTACGGCGTGTAATGTCCCCTTTGTGAATTGGGGTGTTACAACCTCCACGTCTCCAGAAATTGCATCCCCCGAATCCGGCGACCTTGCGACCTCGCCTCCATTCTCGTCGCTCCAGTCAACGGGAGCATCACCTATCGACAAATCTGCCACTCCCGTACGATCTGGGGACACAACCGCCTCCTCCGCCGTATTCCTCCGCTCCGACATCGTAAAATAAGAAAAAAGAGGAGGAAGAGCAAGCTTACCGGGGAAGTCTGCGAAACCCGAAAAGAAGAAAAATTGCCGGAAAAAGATCTCTCTCTGCAGTAAAAATGGCGAAGGAAGCAATGAAGAAGAATACACTTTATATTTATAGGAGGAGACAGGGGCATTAATTACTAAAGCGGCGATTCATAATCATCGCAAGAATTAAGAACGCGTGAGACACCGCGATGAATTACATCCATACGCCACTGTGACTCTTGGAGATCCGAAGTCAAATCGATGCGACTCTCGAAGATATGACCCTTCAAAGGATCTTATCCACCTCAAATCGGACCGACCTCAATCGAGACGATTCCGGCCGGCCAACCTGACCGGCACGACCACTGACTCGGGGGCCCTTGTTGGTAGTCGATCCGCCTTGGCGTCCACCTAAGCACCTCGGGCGTCCGAACGGCGAGCCGATCCGAGCAGGCCAGGGCATAAACTTGATCGTTTCTCGGAGTTGCACAAAGGGCCGGGCCGGCGAGACCTTAGAGCCGACCGGAATCCGGACTGAAAGGCGAGCGGACCACATGTATGAAAACACCATAATCACGAATAAGGCCGACGAGTAGCGGGGAGGTGAAGGCCGACCTCATTGTCGGTCATGGATAAATATCAGCCAGAAGAAGCAGGCAGACGGGACGGTAAGTGAGAGTTGTCATCTCCATACACAAAGCACACTTAAGAAGACGACACGTGTCAAAGGAGTCACCTCCATCGCGACACATGTCATCGCATATTCATCCCAATCGTCCTCTTGTCTCTCACGAATGGTGGAAACACCTATATATACGCCAGACTTTGGAAAAAAGGGGAAAAAAGGGAGAGAGACAGAAATAGAGAGAGAAAAAGAGAGATAAAAAAGAAAGAGAAAAGGATAAGACTTGTAAATAACAACCAGATTGTATCTACCAAAATATTTTCTACTTGTTCTACTCTTTATCAAGATCATCAATAAACATTTAATGGTCCAATATTTTTAATCCGGTTTATACGTCTCTCTTATTATTTTCTACGTGGCTTCGATCCATTCGTCCAGATCAGCACACGTGACGTTGACCAAATCAGACGTCAACAATGATAAATATGCAAGTGACCCGCGCTGAATATAAAATTGATAATCATCACTCATCTCTTACATATTCATTACGGGAATGGTATCCATCACTCGTATGTTACATATTTATTACAGGAAACATGTGTAGTGGACAAGGGTTTATGATATAAGAATTCATTTGGCCAACCAATAACCCGCCATTACCATTTTCGCTGATATAATAATCCATTTGGACCCATAACCCGCTATAACAATTCATTTGGCCAACCCAAAACTTCCAACTTAACCCACTTTTCATAATGGGTCCAAGTGGCCAACATGTCGGAAATTAAAAATAAAATAACACAAATCTAATCGTCTAGGTCCAACCCACGATTCTAATCGCCTGCCTAACGTCAGATTACCTTAAGAAAATCTGTAATTCCAACTTTTATCAGCATGTTGCTATGTAAAAGGTATGTAAGAACAATCTAACTTGGATCTACGTGTTGGATTGTCTATTTGAAATCTAACTCGGGAGTTTTCTATTGGAATTAATGTTGATTATTTGTTACTTAATTACTTTGTTTAATTGACTAATTGTGGTTTATGTTCGACATAATGACATGTAGATTACGATGAAACAACGATCTATCATTCATCGGTCTTCTTTTAGAGGAAAAGTGCAAGTTATTCAGAAGAGCCCAAAAAGATAAAAGAGATTGTTTCGGACGGTTATTGAGATTATACAATGAAACCCCCGTAAAAAGGTTCATAATAAAATTGATATTGATCTTAATACATTAGAACGGGATACTGGTTTTCATCGTCAGGTTTATGATTATTCTATTAATCAACAAGATGCAGTTCGCCGAGTTTATATGAATCTTAGTTTTCTTCATGAACCAATACTTTCTGAATATCCAAACAGAAACCCATAAACATAGCTTTCAAGTTTACTGGTTTAAGTTATATCCTTGGCTTGAGTATTCAAAATGCAACATCTTGTTTTCCATGTTTTCTATTTAATAAGCCTTCTGGATCGAGATACTACTGCCAACAAGCATTTACTATGGATGGATTTTGAAGATGGAAGAAAGTCCATGGAGCAAAATGTATATTTTCGCATCATATAGGGACTGACTGAGTATACATCTTTCCAAAGTATTGAAGAAAAGTCAAAGGGATCATTTGTTGAATGATATACGAAATGTGTTTGAGAAATTTACAGCTGATGAGCGTGAGAAGACTAGACTGAGATGGATGGCTTCTATTTATTCAGTTTGATGGTGTGCCTTTCAAGCAGTTGCATTTAGGGGCCATAGTGAAAAAGACCAGATTCCATCAATAAAGGGAATTTTCTTGAAATGTTGGAGGCATTTGGTAGTTTTAACACTGAGATTAATGGATTTCTTCGTACTGCTCCTAAATATTCATCTTACACATCACCAATGATTCAAAAAAAAAGAAATTTTGAAAATTATGTCAAATATGCATCATTGGTGGTTTTGTTTACTAATTGTCCATGAAACGCGGGATGAATCTCACAAGGAGCAAATATCTATTGTTTTGAGATTTGTTAATAAAGAGACCTTCATTATAGAGCATTTATTTGGGCTTGTACATGTACGTGACGCTACAACACAAAGTCTCAAGGATAGAATCTAATTTGTATTGTCACATTACGGTATTAAGTCTATTTGTGGTCAAGGATGATATGATAGTGCAAATAATATGCGAGGTTAGTTCAAGAATTTGTAGGCGTTAATATTAAATGATTGTCGATATGCATATTATTTTCATTGCTTTGCTCATCGATTGCAGTTATCATTAATGACAACCTCACAAGATATGAGTTATTGCATTACATAAGTTCTTTGCTAAATTATTTTTTGTCTTTAATGTTGTTAGTGCTTCCTCTAAGCGCACAAACCAATTAAAAGATGCACATGTCACAAATTTCATACTTGATTTCTATTGATGAGTTGGAGATCCGTAGAGCTCTCAATCAGATTGGTACGTTACATCAAGCCGGAGACAATCGATGGAAATTCTCACCTCATATGAGTTTCTAACTTAATTAAGATGTAAAGTCCAACGTTTGAGGTTTTACTTGAAATAATTGAGGAGGGAATTGTTGCGATTAAAGGAGATGCAGATTCAGCATAGGAGGCCATTACGACATTTGGGGTCATTTTTATTTTACATCTCGATAAAGAAATAATAGAGATTAATGATTTACTTTGTCAATATTTACAAAGGCAATGTCAAGATATTCTCAATGTGTTGGGATTAGTCGCATCAAACGACGTGTTATTGCAAAAGATGAAATTTGTTAAGTAATTTTGTGTTGTCAAGTAATTTTATCTTCATCCTATTTCAGCAAAAGTACGTGGGCTCGGAATAGCGATCATACACTTGAACGTCACTATCTTGTGGATATTTTTCATGAAGCAATTAATTGCCGGTTAATGGAATTAGAGATTGTTTCAGTGCTTAGTACGTAGTTGCTTCAACTTTCATCAACTTTAGATCCTAAAAGTGTGCACGAGCCTTTTTGAAGTGTTGCTGTATGTCAACTAGTAGAGAAGTTTTATCCATAAGATATTATTGATCATGAGAGATTAGTTTTGAAAATGAAACTTCTACGCCATGTACTTAAGTTCCTTATGTTCGACCTAGGCATAAAACTTAAGTCCATCTAATAACGCGGTGCACTAGGAGTTACTAATGAACTTGTTGGGAATAATAATGTTGTTTTGATAATTGCCAAACAAAGCTTGATACAGCAAGCCCTGTATCGAAAGCCGGTTGAAGTTGCAATCCTGTATCGAAGACCTTATCACAGCGCCAGCATACAGCAAAGCTCTCGCGCTAACTAGATACAGCAACAAAGTCTAAATAAACGCCAAGTATGGAAGCTGTCTCGAAACCTCAATACGCGCCTTCCATACGCCGACTATTCCATTATGCCTACAAGACCGGTGGATACGACATTCTCATCGGATCGGGATCAAGACCGTTTGGAAAGGAATCTTTGGAATTCACTAAAGTCAAGCCCTGTTTCGATAAAGAAGTATTTAAAAGCGAAAGGATAAAGTATTTAAATATCAAGCCGCCGAGAGATCTTCAAATCCCTTAATATCCGGATCCTGGTCTATTCAAGTCAACTATCAAATCTTGCCCAACGGATCTATATCAACGGATATATCCAAGAATGCTATATATATCCCCAGAAATTGAAGATCAAATACGTACAATCACAACGAAATCAGTCACCAAGTGAAGAAGCTGTTATTATATACATCAGAGCAAAACATATCTCCAGAATCTTTCTGCAAATCAGATCTAAAGAGATATACAGTGCTCAAACATCAAGAACAGCCATCATCAGCTCAAGAACTCCATATTCAAAGCTGCTGTTCTTACCCGGTTACCTACCTTTACCTTTGTGTAAAATCTGAGCTCTGTGTGAACTCAACAAGTTATTCTGACCTGTGTGGGACGAATAAGGACGAAGCTTTGGAACTGTGTGTGAAGAAGCAAGTCAAGAAGGAAGCTTTAACCAATCTGTGTGAACGGTTGAAAGCGGCATTCTTTGTATCAATCTGTGTGAACGATACAAGGATAGGTTTGATTATAAATACATAGTTGTGTACGCAGTATTTATAATAAACGATTTACTCCTGTGTGGAGGACCAGTGGACGTAGAGGGGTTTACCTCGAACCACTTAAATACTGTGTTATTTACCTTTAGCTTTTACTGTTTTCATAACTGTGATTTATTCAAGTATACATCGCAAAACCCTGTATGCACCAAGCTAACAGAGATTAGACCGAGTTCTTTGTATCGACGGCAACTTACTATATTTAAGACTTCCGCTACGCACTCAGTTCGAAAACCATACACTGTTGCTTAAACATTTCCCAAGCTGTATCGAGTACTTAAGAAAGGGACCAACAATTGGTATCGGAGCGGTTGATTCTAAAAAGAATCAGTCGTATTTTTAACTGAATCAGATCCTTAAAAATACTTATTTTCGAAAACAGTCCTTGCAATTCCCATCTTCTAATATGGATACCTTTATGTCTAAAAAGATATCTATGTTTCACATTAACGAGTTTGATGACTGGAGAAACAGGATGAAGAACAAACTCAAAGCCTTCATTGGAGAATCAAAAGCTCCTCCCGCATCAACAAAGACCGAAGAATATCTTCAGGTGGTCACTGATAGTGACTCGTCAGATGATGAGCTAGAAGATAGAGCCTATGTGTGCTCTATGACCGAAGTTAAAGAAGAAAATGAAGACGGCGATGATGATGAGGTAAGCTCCACCTCAACTATTCCTATAAATGCATCTCATACTTTTGAAAATATGTTGAATGAATTTAATAACATTCAAAAGGCCCATGAGATATTGAAAAGAGAAAACACCCAGCTTGAAATTTCCAACTTAGAGCTGAAGGAAGAAAACGACTTGCTGAAGGAAAATTACGAAAATATGTCAGTTGATTGCGAAAACAGCAAAGTCAATTTAGAAAAACTCATGGAGAGCAATCATCAACTTGCTCAAAATCTAAATGAGACTAAGTCTCATCTTGAAAGCAAGACAAATGATTTGGCCCTACTCGAAGCCAAAGTAAAATCACTCGAGAAACGTGAAGGAGAATTAGAGACAATCTTGAAATCTTTCGAGAAATCCTCTAAAAGAATGGAAGAGATCCTAAGCACTGGGCAACATGCTCATGATAAACGTGGCTTAGGGTACAACTCGTTCTCCAACAAAGAAAAATCTAGTACGGTATTCGTCAGGAGTGAGGAATCCATCCCTGTATCGAAAGAAGTCCCAAGTTCTGTGAAGGAACCGTTTGCACCTCGAAATGCAAAAGCCGCCATTCCGCCCCGCAACTCTACTATTCGAGACAGTGGAATCAATGACCACTCGGACCTGTAAGGCGCACTCCACAGATGCTCCATTAGCATATTATAAGCGCCAAATCATTCAGAGGAAGGTCAGATCCAACCACCAAAACCCGTACAACAAGATTTCAACACAGCGTGCCTAGAAATTGATACAAGAGCCCCGCTATTCCTCGAGACAAAGAGTGCCCACACAGTATCAACAACGAATTGGGAGTCCAACTGGAGACCCAGGAGGCAATATGCAAGATCTATGAAAATGGCTCCACCTCCGAGACGACAATCGTACTGGAATAACAACTATAATTCTCGATTTTTCATGCATTATAATGATTACAACGACTACGTGCTTGCCCCACGTAGATATCGATATAATGGACCAAAAGTAGCCTACAACAAACAAATTGTTGCCCGGCAAATTTGGGTACCGAAAGGCACTATCACACCAGGACCTAAAGTTACTTGATATCCATTCGTCGACACGAATTGGAAACGCTACATCCGTAAAATCCAGAAAGTTTTTTTGCTTTTACTCATTAAGTGAGGGGAATGTCAGAAGACCCATGAATACAAAGATTCTGCCATTAATTAACCGTACACTCGTAATACCAAGACAAGATCAGTAGGACTAAGAAGGCATGAAACCTTCCTACGGGTGACGTGTGCATTAATTAAGGGGGAATACAAGATTTACCCATGAATACAGCATTAATCCGAACATTAATTGAATCCTGTATATACCTTTTGAGGGGGAACGCTATATTATCCGAGGATACAGTTTGTTTTAAAACAAATTTTATCTTATTATTACTTTTAGAACTCGTCTGCGAACAGTTCATAGGTTAAGTTGTACTTAACTAGATCAAATGTAAGATTGTGCCTGTGCGCCAATCATAAGTTTAAGATGTAATACACTTCCCTATTAGATGCTATCATTCTAGAACTTGCCTGCGAGCAGTTCACATTTCTTTTAGATTTAGTGCTGAAGACCAGATCATTTGACAGAAGATCAAGAAGCCTGCTCAAGAAACTATCAAAGAGAAGGAAACTGTTGGAAAAATCATCTCCTGTATCGAAGTCCTCTCAAGTTGCCATCAAGTAGTTATCAAAGAGAAGGAGAAATTGGTTGGTTTGGAAATTATCAAAAAGGGGGAAATTGTTGGGAATAATAATGTTGTTTTGATAATTGCCAAACAAAGCTTGATACAGCAAGCCCTGTATCGAAAGCCAGTTGAAGTTGCAACTCAGATCGAAGACCTTATCACGGCCACAAGATACAAAGAAAGCTCTCGCGCTAACTAGATACAGCAACAAAGTCTAAATAAACGCCAAGTATGGAAGCTGTCTCGAAACCTCAATACAGCGCCCTTCCATACAGCGCCTGACTATTCCATTATGCCTACAGCACCAGTGGATACAGCATTCTCATCGGATCAGGACTGAAGACCGTTTGGAAAGGAATCTTTGGAATTCACTAAAGTCAAGCCCTGTTCGATAAAGAAGTATTTAAAAACTGAAAGGATAAAGTATTTAAATACTGAAGCTGTCAGAGATCTTCAAATCCCTTAATATCCGGATCCTGGTCTATTCAAGTCAACTATCAAATCTTGCCCAACGGATCTATATCAACGGATATATCCAAGAATGCTATATATATCCCCAGAAATTGAAGATCAAATACGTACAATCACAACGAAATCACTACCAAGTGAAGAAGTCATATTATATACATCGAGCAAAACATATCTCCGAATCTTTCGCAAATCGGATCTAAAGAGATATACAAGGCTCAAACATCAAGAACAAATGCCATCATCACCAAGAACTCCATATTCAAAGTGCTGTTCTTACCCGGTTACCTACCTTTACCTTTGTGTAAAATCTGAGCTCTGTGTGAACTCAACAAGTTATTCTGACCTGTGTGGGACGAATAAGGACGAAGCTTTGGAACTGTGTGTGAAGAAGCAAGTCAAGAAGGAAGCTTTAACCAATCTGTGTGAACGGTTGAAAGCGGCATTCTTTGTATCAATCTGTGTGAACGATACAAGGATAGGTTTGATTATAAATACATAGTTGTGTACGCAGTATTTATAATAAACGATTTACTCCTGTGTGGAGGACCAGTGGACGTAGAGGGGTTTACCTCGAACCACTTAAATACTGTGTTATTTACCTTTAGCTTTTACTGTTTTCATAACTGTGATTTATTCAAGTATACACTGCAAAACCCTGTATGCACCAAGCTAACAGGAGATTAGACCGAGTTGCTGTATCGACGGCAACTTACTATATTTAAGACTTCCGCTACGCACTCAGATTCGAAAAACCATACAACCTGTTGCTTAAACATTTCCCAAGCTGTATCGAGTACTTAAGAAAGGGACCAACAGAACTACCGTCCCAAATTCAAATTACATAATGAACCCCTAATTGTATGATGATTAATCTCCCCATTTTTAAGATATTGAATATTTGTTAATTAATGTAAGTTATTTGCGACCAAATTAGTCAACATCTTATCCAAAGAGCAATACTACTCAACTTTATCATCATGTTGGATAAATCCACTTGCACAGTTTACACGATAATTCTTATGAGTTCCTCAAGAGGACATCATCACTTGAATGATTCGGACACGGATCCCTTCTATAATTAGCAGTTCATCATACATATAATGTCATTTACTAAACTATCGAGGTTATTGATTCAATATGAGTCTCTCTCATTCACGAATTAAAGAAATGAGTAATACATATTGTAACGCCCCAATTTCCCAAGCATTTAATTTTAGGAAATAAAAGAATAATCAAAGTATATATTTATATATTTTGAAATGATTGTACTCGCCCAGAAAATCGAATCGTCACACAAGTGGTACTAAACTTAAATAAACAATTTATGTCAATGAATTCAAAACACCAAAGTGTCAAAACATGATCACATAAAATTTGCAGCGGAATATTTAAACTAGTATATAATTAGCAACAAAATTGTTCCTCAATAATTGAATTTAAAATTTGAAATAATAAAATAAATCTTCATCATATGCCTCGTAGCCTCGCACATTCGTCCACGCCATTCCAATTAACCTGAGGTTTAACAAAATAAAGTGGGGGTGGGCTTCCTTCAACTCGTAGGAATTTACACAATATCACAGTAATATACAATCTCATGGAGGCATAGAAAAATAAAATTGCTGTAATAATAAAATCTGAATCTGACACGTATAACTTGAATCGAGCATTCATAACGTAGTATATATTTTGTAATCAACTGCTTGTCACGTATAACATGAATCTAACATGCATAACATGAACTGATATTACAGTTATTACCTACACAGTCCAATAAAAGCAATTAAAGTGATAGCGTAAAATTCCCACCTGATATATGTAGCTTGAATTGGATGAAATGCAGAAAACTCGACTCGCAAATTTCTACGCCCGAAAATCCTCGTTATTTTCTACAAAATAAATGATAACGACTCAAGAAAATAAATAAATTAAATATATAATTGAAACATAACTAATTGAAAAGTCGAAGTAATAAAGGGTCAGATTTCTATATGTTGGAAGATGACTGAGGTAAAAATTGCAGGAATTAAGAATCTAGGGGCTAAAATTGAAGGGTTGAAAAAAAGAGCCGGGTTAAAATCGAAGTATCTAGAAATTCCGGGGTTCAATTGAATAACCCTAAAATATTTGCGGGTATATAACCCTATTCCTTCCCAAAACGCCACTCACACCTCTCAATTCTCATCCCTATTTCTGACCTGACTCTCTCTAACTCTCGACTCCCTGGCTCTCCCTCTCTAATTACTCTCTCTGCAACATACACACAGAAACAAAATGATGCATAAAGTCACACACTGATAGAAACTCTTGCACATAGACTCGCTGCGACCTGTATGACTCGGGCGGAGCCGAGATTGGAGCATACTGCGGCGCAGAAGTATGGATGCAGGCTCGATTTGGCGGCAGCTCGCGGCCAAGGTGAGGAAGGTCCGATTCCAATCGTATTTGGATTCGGCCAGGGTTATTGAACTCGGTTATATATGTGGGTAATCCAATTTGGGTTCGGCCATGAGTTCGGGCCGAGTTTGGTTGATGATTTCGGGCTTTATTTGGGTTACTGGTTTCGACCCTTAATTTAGGACGGCACAAAATAAAAGACGGGTTGCGGTCGGAGTTCAGGGTTATATTGTGGTCACCCGACTGGGATTAAGGTTGGATTCGGACATCTGATAGATAAGTTTTCTTTCCTTTTTTTTTTTGTAATTTGGGTTTGCGGCAATGGTTGCCTGATTGGGTCGGAAGTTAGGCTTAAAGTGGGTTCTTAATTTCTGAATTTGTGTTTTATGCAGGGCTACGGTTTCAGATTTCAGAGCATAAAATTTCAGCTTATGTGTGTAGATTTTGATTTACTGTGTAAAGTAGAGGCAGTAGGAAAGTGATAGGATCGGGAAATTTATATTCATAGGAAAGTACAGAAGAAATACAAGGTGCTGATTGTTGAGCTTTACCTCGTACGATTGAATGAAAAGCAGATGAAACGCTACTGGAATTTTGATCGGACGACGAACCTGTAATATCTGCATTTTTTCTTTTTCTGGTATTTTTCATTTTGGTGTATTTTTTGTTTTTTAGTGACTCGTTTGTAACTGTATTGATATTTCGAAAATATTTAATATTGGACTTTTTGTCATCCGAGCTTGTTTCGGACTTGTTTTACCCAATTCCGCGTTTATTGTCAATTTCGTCGCTTTTTGGTTCGATTCTCGTATTTGGGGTTGCCGTAAATCCATCTTATGTCATTATGGATGTTTTGAGCTTTTATTTGGTGTTTCGATCGTGTATCGTGTATTTCAGATATTTTGGGCCGTTTTGTAATTTCTCAGAGTTATGGGGTAATTACTATCGTTGTCGTTTTCCGAACCTTTGGGTAGTCGGAATCGTGTTTTCCTTTAGTGCTTTAGTTCTGACTCGAACTCGTCGTGCGTGTGTCTTGTTCAGTCCGGTGTTTAGTGTTGGGTGCGCGTTGTTTTTCATCCGGGGTAGAATTTGTCGTTTTCCAACATTGAGTGTTGTTTGTGCTGCTGTCTGCACTCGTTAACACACGCTAAGAATGCCCTTAGCGCACGTTAATGGGACTATCCAGAGACCTTCACTAAGGTAGTAAGCCGCCACGGAGACTCCATTGTCTACTGGGCATTCAACCATCTCGAACAGCTTCTCGAAATGCTCTATCCACTGTACAATATTAGCAGGATCAGAGGAGCCTTCAAAGGTCGGAGGTCGCTGTCGCGATATGTCGCTAATGATCCAGCTCACGATCCCGTCGTGCACCAGAGGCGGAGGCTGCTATCCCTGCTGCTGGCCAGTAGTAGCAGCTCTCTGCATAGCTTCCATCATTTGACCCATCTGGGTCATCTGGTTCATCATACCCTGCATAACAACATAAGGGTCGACGCGCGCACCTTCGTGTCGATCGGTGTGGTGGGATTGGTTCTCAGAAGGCGAGTCATTGCTTATTGAACTTTGCCCCACATTCGAATGGGTATTAACTCGTGGCCTTGGGATTCGGCCCCTTCCGCGGCCTCGGCCCCCTATACCACGACCCTCAAATTTCTATCCATACTGAAATAATCAAACAATAATCATAAGCACAGTTCACGACCGTCTTTACGGTCTTATCACAATTCACGCTAAGTTAATTAGCAATAATGAAATTACAAGTTCAGGAAAGTAATCCATCATGAATTATCGGCACCACAAGTGCTCCACAAAAATCACACCGACAATTAATCACATCGACATCAAGTCGAAACAATTTCAATCACATAATTAATCCAAATTTTCCTCGGAATATCAATGAGATAAATTCCGTCATTCACAGTTTGCCAGTAATTAAACCATGGCGCATAAGTAACATACCGTTTTGACTCGCAAGGTCAGACGCTTGCACAGGTCACACATGACGGAAGGTTTCTTGATACTAGTTCAATCCACAACAACTCTGAAAAAGAAAACGACTCTCTGATACCATCTTTTGTAACACCCCAAATCTGGCGGCTATTACAGTGCCGTGGACTCCACACCAGGACCCACCAGGCAATATCAAAACATAATTTAATCATCTCATAGATGTGGTACCGAACCACAATATAATAATCATAACCCTGATTAGGAGTTTATACAGTATACAACAACTTCTGTAACAGTACACAAGACTCAAATCCGGTATAAACCATATGGAGATGGAATATACCCAAAATAGTATTAATACAATCGTCAGGATTTATATAAAATGGAAAAATGAAATTACACAGTTCAAACATAACCGACCAACAAAAGACTCGGGCCCCCCGAACTAGCATCCTTCAATACCCTTCGTTGTCATCGTGCTCTTCCCGTGCCTTGCCCTTGCCTCGCCCTGAAATACAACACAAGTATTTCGACCAAACCACAGGGTCAGCTATACATGATAATAATTCTCATGACATTATACAATTCATATATATATACATGATCTAAAAGAAACAACCGACCACTGAACATACCCCTTGGGCGTATGAACAATCAGTCCCAAACTGTCGGATATATCCAATCGTACATGGAATATGAATGACCAATCAACATGGCTCAAGACGGACGTCACAGTACGCCCGGTCCCGAAATGTGTCCGTACACATTTCCACCCCGTATACGGAATCCAGAATATACGTGGGACAATGTACCTAATTAGCCTCACGAACTACGTCTCGTGTGCATGGTCCAATGCGGAAACATCCACGCATGACCATAATGTGCCCGGCTAAAAATTCTACACATAACCAATCGACACGCAGATATGACTCCAGAGATGTCACGATGCAACATGACAACGAAACTCAATAAATTACACATTCATCCAAGAATCGAGAGAACTCACCGAAGTGACAACAATGCTCAACGAGACCAACGGTATCAAAGGCGATAAACTTGGGAATACAATCCGACCACAAAACGGTAATAAGATCAAGAACAACACCACATCATGAATCATAGATTCACAGAGCATTACATATACACGAAACTTATAATGTTCACAAGAATTCAATCATCATTATAACCAAACAAGATAACTTGCCTCAACTCCGTAGAAAAAAATGATCCTTCCTCAAACAAACGAACGGACAGTGTCCTCGATTAACAATCCTCACTCGAACAAGCAACATTCAATGAAATGTAACTCATTCAACAACACATTCACACAATATCGATATCGAATTCATGGAAAAATGATACCCCTCATTTATTCCGAATAGTCTAAACTATCCCAATAGGTATTAAAATCCAATCTCATACACTATGACACTATGATGATTCTTATTATCGAATCATCATACCTAAGGTGATCTTTTAATACTTTTATTATCACATTGAACAAAATTCATCAAGGACAACTCCAGTTATTCATCCATTACGTTAACATTATCGGATATCAACATAATTCTCTTGTCAATATTACCCAATATCCAAACATGATGTGCTAAGCAAAATCTTACGTTCATCAATTTGTCAAGTTCATCTTTAATATAATAAATTCTTAAGGTTTATTCCGTAATTCACTAGCTCCTTACATTGAATTAGCTAAATCCTTCCCAAAAATATGGTTATAATGCCAAAATGCTTAAACATTACGGACATGCTTAGATTACACTTTCTAATCAATAGATTCTTACCATATCTTCCTAAGAATCGATTATCAACCAAGTTATCATAAACATCTCGTTAATTCAAGAAGTAATGGCTAGTAATATCATCATGTTCTTCACTAATCTTTCATAATTTTAATGATTAACATGTTATACTAGATTAATTTATCATCATATGCAAGTAATCATCCCTATCAATACGAAATTAACACAAGTTAGACAACAAACCTCTTGAGAATGAAGAACAACTTCAAAGACATAAAGAACACTCTCCAATATTCCAATCACTAAGATTCAACCCAAGTTACGAAGCTCCAACACAAGATGGGAGGGGGCAAAAATTGATTTAGCAAGGCAGGGGATCGATTCTCAGAGGGAAAGGTCGAGTTTGGTTCGTGCAAAAATGAAAGACAAGCTATGCCTTTATGATCTTTGTTTATCATTACGTGCGCTGTCGCCAAAACCTAACGTACGTTACCTACATTACGTACGTTAATCCTGGCGATGTTACGTACGCAATGAGCCTCCAGAGGCTTCTGCCTCAAAACACATGCACTATTACGTACGTTGCCAAAATAACCATAAAGATCACACACATTATGTACGCTAACACTTAGCCATTACGTACTAATGGCCGTTGACTTAGGCTATCACAATCAAATCATAAATCCCAGTCGCGTATGGTCCCACATGCCGAAAGGCAAGATGTTGTCTGATACGCCATATTATGTACACTAACCGTAGGGTCTTACATACATAACATCACATATATAACGGACGTTACGAATACATTTTAGCGTACGTTAAGCACCAAATAGTTAGCCAAAAATACAATCCTCCATTACAATATCTATCAATCATCTAAGTGCGAACAATGAATATTATTATTAATTCGATTCTAGTATCACAACATTATAATCATTAATACTGAAAGCGATTACGATATGACAATATTCGAATCATTCGAGTAATATAATGGAAAAATGGAAAATCACAACTGGATATTACAGCAAGTGTCAAGAAGATTCTTGCCGGGAAGTTCCTTGGTGGCCCGAAGCCATCCGTTTTCAACAAGGAGTCACTTCTTGCCAACATGCCCAATCCATTCTACCTCCCAACATCTAATGATCCCAGGAGATTGCTGATCTTCCTTACAAATCCAAATTTGTTGACAGCAAGAAGAAGGCTGTCAACAAGAAAATAAATTTTCCCGACAGCAGCTCACCTGCAGCTGTCGAGAAGAGGAAGAAGAAGAAGCAACAGAAGACCAAGAAGTCTTTGAAGTTGAAAGCTGTCCCTACAGCAACCCCGGTGGCTACAGTGGCCACTGAGGAAGTTCCACATGCTGCACCTGCCGTAGTAGAAATCCCACAGGACGCAATCCCTCTAGAAGAATGTGATATCCCACCGACTAGCAGAGAGCGGGCGAAGTGCCTTATTTGAGCGCGCCGTGACACCTTATCGCATGAGGCCTTTTGGGAGCCCAATGGCTTCGGGGCGATGAAAACTCCGAAGTTAAGCATGCTGGTGCGAGGAGCAGTCTCAGGATGGGTGACCTCCTGGGAAGCTGCTCGCTGGGCTTCCAGAAACAAAACCGTGAGGGCCAGCTCAGTGGAGAGTGTCCAGAGCGGACAATATCATGCTACGGTGGAGGGGTCTTGGGATGTGACAATTTGGTATTAGAGCCACTCTGCCGTGTCGTGCGAGTGTGCCGACGAGGGCGTCAGGTCCTTTAAGGAGGGGCGGATTATGATATCCCACCGACTAGCAGAGAGCGGGCGAAGTGCCTTATTTGAGCGTGCCGTGACACCTTATAGCATGAGGCCTTTTGGGAGCCCAATGGCTTCGGGGTGATGAGAACTCCGAAGTTAAGCGTGCTGGTGCGAGGAGCAATCTCAGGATGGGTGACCTCATGGGAAGTTGCTCGCTGGGCTCCCAGAAACAAACCGTGAGGGCCAGATCAGCGGAGAGTGCCCAGAGCGGACAATATCATGCTACGGCGGAGGGGTTTTGGGATGTGACAAAGAAATTTCGGCGGCTTCCGCAGCAAATCCTGAGCCTATAATGGCTATGAAGGATGACCAGATGCTTATGAAGCTTAAAGTAACTGGTGAATCGGTTTCCCTTTTGGAGCAGATGATCACCACTCTAAACAGGGCACCCAACCCTGTACGGAGACCCTCTACCGATAGGGCATTCCACCCTGTCAGGGATCCCACTTCTCTATAGGTTCCCTTACTATTCGGAATAGTAAACCAGACAGCAGAACCCTCTACTGTTTGGATTCCCTCCCGATGGATATTATTAACAACATTCTCCTCTAGGTCCAGATAGATGAAGTATTTGAGCGCTTCAAGATATGGAAATCATACAGGGTCGCCCTATACGACTCCTGTACAACTGGGAAGACTGGAAGGAAGAAGAGCTGTTTATTTTGGGAGTCACGAACACCCAAAACGTCAAAGTCTTGATCAGGTGGGATGATCACTTTTACCAAGAACTTATCTCTTCATACTTTGTGGCAAACGAAAAGACCAGACTGAAAGGGAAATCACCATCCGCTGATAAGGCACGAAGCCCGAGATACCACTCCGACTCCAACAGAGATGATGACGACCTATAGACAGGTCTAAGGTTGAGCCGTGAAAAGGCTCGTGAGAAGGAATTTGCTCAGTCAAAGGATGCAGATGGCCAAGGAACATCTTCCGAGCAACCACCATCAGCCCCCAGCCAGGAGGATTCAGTCCCTCCGATAGGATCCGATGTGACCCGTGCCGTCTGACAGGAGGAATCAGTCCCTCATAAGCAACAGACAGCTGCTGAGAGCCAACAGGAGGACCCAGTCCTTCCTATACCACAGGATACAGAATCCATTCAGAGATAGGAGGAATTAGTCCCCTCTGTATCTCCATCAACACAAGCAGAACCATCTGAGGTTCCTGCTCCAACTCAAGCACCCACTCCTTTCGAACCAGGATCCCCATCTGGATTAGACTAGGATCTCTTTGCTTATGACGAGCCCGAAAGGCCTTGTCATAATGTTTTACTCAAATAGCTTGGAGAACCTTCAGATGCCAAGCTCTCGCACCCCAACTCTCCGCCCACATACGCCCGTATAGAACAAATTGAAGCAATCGGTCGCCAAACTGTCTTCTTACAGGATGCTGTCAAAGCCCTGTACGATGTCGGCAAGGAACTCGATTGGATGAGAGAAACTGCTCAGGAAGAGCTCCCTAAGCTGCAGAGGGCCATTCAGGACGTGGAAGAGGCTTTCCGCCTCATGCCCAATGCACTATGGCAAGCCCTCAACCAGATGAAGCAGCATCAGGAGCGAATCCTGAAACAGGAGCAAGAAAAGCTGCGAGTTGTTGAGGCCAAGACTGTCGCCGCCCTCGAATTCATAGGATCGGAAATTACTGCCCATGATCAGAAGATTGATGACCTGACAGCAGTAGCAGCGAGCCTGATGGATTGCGTAACTAATCTCAAGACCAAGTAGGCCGAGTCATTGGATATCCTTCAGGACATTCATGGCAAGGTCTCTGAGCTTGACAATGCCAAAAAGGGGGAAGAGGCACGAGAGTAGAAGAAGATGGCGCATGGATAAAGAGAAGGAGATGGAGGCTATCCTAGATGACAATTTAGCATCTGCCATTAGAAGACTAGACGGACTAGTGTTAGGACAAGAAAACAAGGGATACAGGGTATCTTATTCTCGTCCAGAGTTCCAGGATCCTAACTTCCCGTGAAAAAACAGTGTGCAGAAGCCTGTAGAGTCGAAACTCCCAACAGACAGATAGTCAATAGCCAAAGAGTTGAAGGCATGGAAAAATAATGAACTAATGAGATACTTATGTATTCTCATCTGGGAATCGCCCATGTTCAATCAATTTAAGACACTGGAGGATGTAACCAAAGAGTTTTCAGGGCTTTTTGCAGAAGGAAAGCTCCCACTTCAAATTGAACTGAAGTCAATAGGAGATAAAACCACATTACATGTATTCGAGTCAGCACTCTATGAAAACTCGGGTTTGTGATTAAATTCGAGCATTTTGAATTGATAATTGGCTATAATAGCTTAGATTAAGCCTTTACTCATTGATTAAGTCTTGTTAATATAATAAAATGACATTACATGTATAAATCATGAAGGGCGAACGACTAACCCATTCGGAAGACTGGATTCTTTCCTTTGATGCATTCCAATAAGGTAGAAATCTATACAGGGATCGAGGAAGAGATGCAATAGTCAACTGGTGGAAGGGAACTGAAAATGACCCCTCCCGGATAACTTGGAGACTTTAGTCATATAGGGGATAGTACTTTTGTTTTTATGTACATTACTGTTTCCTGTCTGCTTCCGATGTTACCTTTAATGCCATCAGGACCGTAATCTATTATCAATTAAATATCATTTTTTATCCCAAAGATTACAGCTCGTGATCTAATGTTTTTATTTTGATATATTTTGTGTTGAAATGTTTACCAAGTATAAAACATCGATAAATATCAAAGCTATAAAAACTTGTCTGCAAACAGTTTATAGATTAAGTTGTATTCAAATAGGATTACTTCCTGTAAGATTGTGCCTGTGCACCAATCATAATTTATATTGTAATACACTTAGTCCTGTAGGATTTATCATTTTAGAAATTGCCTGCGAGCAGTTCAAATTTTCTTAGACCAAGTCTTGAAGATCAGAATTTTCGACAGAAGACTTAAAGACAACCTCTCTTTATTAGAAGTTTTGGTATTATCAAAAAGGGGGAAATTATTTGGAAATATCCTCCCCATGTTTTGATAATTGCCTCATACAGCAAGATCTTCAAAGTTAGAATATCAGTCTAAGTAAGCTGTTAAGAGAACATCATACAGCCTGTCCATACAGCGTAAGATCTTCCAGCAAATTCAAGAGCCCTTTCCTACAGCGTAATCTTCAAGATACAACAAAGATGAAGATGTTGGATACAGCAAACATGCTGTAAGTGTTTTACTTAGGAAAATTAAAACATAAATCCAACATGAATGAAGAAACTTTAAACCATTGAGAAAACAAACATTTTTTATTCACAAAGTATTCAAGGTTAAAGTAGCATTTAATGCTGATAGGACAATATTTAATGCGGCCGAAGAGACTACAGTCTGAAGAGCATTTAATGTTGGTAAAAAAGAATGTCTGAAGCATTAAATGTGAATCGCCTTTAATTTGAAACATTCTGAAGCCTCCAATCAGAGCAGTCTCAATCTCACCTACCGGCCAACGGCTACATTCTATTTTCAAGGTTATAAATAGCCCCAAACAAGAGGACATTTATACACTTTGACAATGTAACACCCCCAAGATATTCGAGGTATATTACAGTGCCGTGAATCCCTATATGGGACCCACCAGGCTGAACAAACATCATACTCATCGACTCGTGGAAACAACAAAATAACACCTCATCATAAAGACACAAAACAAAATAATCCACTCGGTTCAACCGGTCAAACATAACACCATCATCCGACACAAACACAATAGACAACAAAACAATCCGGACGAACAAGAACTCTTAAGTACTCGAGTACTTCTATTAGTTTAAAAACCATAAAAGGTAAAAAGATAGAAGACAATAAGACACCACTCGTGCACAATCATCACGCACTGCCATCATCCACATACTGCTCCAGCACCCGCTCGTCTCGATGAACCTGACCTGAAATTCATAAAACGAATTTCCCCAAAACGGGTCCCCAGAGGGGTTAGCAATTACGCTAGTACAAGTAACCAAATGAACAACTTACATCTTACACATATAGTCAATGCATGCAATCATGAAAACATAGTTCCAAAGCACACATTTCCGGAAATGCCAATATCAAGTCACATTTGTAAAATGCACCACAATTAACCGCGGACCCACAGCTTCGTGGACCCCTACCGAGACCTCGTCGGATCTAACCCATAGTGGTTAAAAGCAAACTCGCGGTTCCACAACTTCGTGGAGCCCTACCGAGACCCCGTCGGATCTAACCCGTAGTGAGCATACACACGCACACACAATTCTCATGCAATACTACTACGTTAAGATTGTAAGTTCATAAGTGTACTTGCCTCGATCAAATAGACGGCGACACGAACGGAAATGAAGAATCAAACACGACCGCGAGGAACCGGCGGAAATAAACCTAACGATTTGAATAACACAATCACAACCACTTCTAAACGATTACGGAAATGGAATACACCCGAAAACCCGCCTACGATTCATGTATATTCGTACTAAAACAACAACGAGGGCGGACCACAACCAAACCCTCTCGATAACGAAAAATACTACGAAATACACCATGAATCCGTAGGAAAACGAAGAATACCAACAACAATAACCATATTCATCATGAATTAACCAACAAAACGGAACGGATCGGACGAAAACGTGAAAACACCCAAATTTATCCCAAAATAGGGTTCTAGGAAACTTTACCGTGATTCAAGAGGCAGAAGATGATTAAATGATGATAACTTTGTGTTAGAACTCAAAATCTCGGATGGATGATGATACACGATCCAAACTTCAACCTCCAAATCGCCGAAGTCGCCTAACCCTCGGAGAAGAAGAAGAAGAGATGAAAAATGACGCTGAAAAACGCGACTATCCCCTTAAATACCTCAGAGATGCACGACCACCACGCACGACCAAGTGCTCGTGCGTCTGGTCGTGCGCCAGGCCACTGCCCGACTTCTGTCCAACACGCACGAGCACAGCGCACGAGCACTAGCTCGTGCTTCCTGCTCGTGCATCCCTGGGAGTCACTTCCGAGTATTGATTACGCATGAGCAGCGGGCACGACCAATTGCTCGGGTGTCTGGTCGTGCGCCAGGCCACTGCCCAGCTTATGACCAACACGCACGAGCGACGCGCATGAGCACCAGCTCGTGCTTCCTACTCGTGCGTCCCCTGGAGTCTTCTGCCTAGCATTCAGCTCCGCACGAGCGCCAAACACAAACGACAACTCGTGTGGCCTGCTCGAGTGCAAGAACCAAAGGCTAACATCTAGCCCGACACGACTCCGAAAACATCCAGAACGTAACCAACTCAAAAGGGAAAGACATCAAGAGTTCACGACGCTCTCTACGGGACAATACGACAACATAATAAAATAGGCCATCGAATCACCAAGCAAAAGCTCACAACGTCCATAAGGACATAAGATGGACTTGCGGCAACCCCAAAACGACGGTTCCGAATAACGATTTACGAGAATCAGATCAATAGATGACAGAAGAAATACACTGAAAAATATACAAGGGTCGCTACAAACGAGAAATACATCAAAAATGAAAATACCGGGAAAAGAAAAATGCAGGTATTACATTCTACCCCTCTAAAAATAAGTTTCATCCCGAAACTTAAGAAACAAACAACTCGGGGTACCTAACACGCATGCTACCCTCGGTTTCCCAAGTTGTCTCCTCGACGCCATGCCTCGACCACTGCACCTTGACCAAAGGGATGGTCTTATGCCTCAGTCGCTTCTCACGATGTTCCAGAATCTTCAAAGGATGCTCCTCAAAAGTAATATCCTCGGCGACATCAATCTCACCATAATCGATGACGTGACTAGGATCTGGGACATATTTCCTCAGCTGGGAAACATGAAAAATGCTATGGACATGACTCAGGACCGGGGGTAACGCCAAACGGTATGCCAACTCACCGACTCACTCGAGAATCTCGAAGGGTCCAATAAATTTTGGACTCAACTTCCCCCTTTTTTCGAAACGGAAAACTCCTCTCGTCAGCGACACCTTTAGAAAAACGTGGTCTCCCACCTCGAATTCCAAAGGTCGACGACGGACATCGGCATATGACTTCTATCGACTCTGAGCAGTCAACATCCATTCCTAAATCACTTCTACCTTCCATCTCGTCTCTAAAATGATATCCGGTTCGGTCCCGACCAAATCGAACGCCTCATTCCAACAAATCGGCGATCGACAACGCCGTCCATAAATTGCCTCGTACGGTGCCATCCGAATCGACGCGTGCCAACTATTATTGCACATGAATTCGATCAATGGCAAATGCTCCTCCCAGTCACTACTCCAATCGAGAGCACACGCACGCAACATATCCTCAAATGTATGGATAGTGCATTCCGACTGCCCATCGGACTGAGGATGAAAGGAGGTACTCAAACGCAAACGAGTACCCAACGCCTTATGCACCGCTTGCCAAAAGTGCGATACAAAACGGCCATCACGGTCCGAAACAATAGACTTCGGAGTACCGTGAAGCCTCACGATCTGCGCGATAAACACACGAGCCAACTTTTCCGGGCCCCAAGTGTCCTTGATGCCCAAAAAATGTGCCGATTTGGTCAGACGATCGACAGTCACCCATATCATATTCATGCCCGACCTCGATCTCGGCAAACTCGTAATGAAATCTATCGATATATCTTCCCATTTCCATTCCGGAATGGGAAGTGATTGCAATAACCCGGCCGGTCGCTGATGCTCGATTTTGACCTGCTGACAAGTCAAACATCTCGCTACAAACTGCGCGACCTCCTCCTTCATATCATTGCACCAGAAATTCCTTCTCAGGTCCTTGTACATCTTACTTGCACCAGGATGAACGGAGTAAGGTGTAGCATGGGCCTCACGCAAAATACTCTGTCTCAACTTTGTGTCGTTCGGTACACAAAACCGACTCTGGAATCTTAAAACACCATCCTCGTGAATCACAAACCCAAGAGACTTTCCCTTAAGAACGTTCTCTCGGATTTGAGTAATCATCGGATCCTCTAACTGCTTCATCTTAATTTCATCGATCAAGGACGACGAAATCTCTAAAGCACAAAGTTGCCCGACAGATCCAGGCAACAAAACCTCAACATCTAACTCGATCAAAGCCCGCTGAAGCTCAGACTGAGACGTAAGGATCTCAAGCGTTCGCAACGCAATCGGCTTCCGACTCAAGGCGTCGGCCACGACGTTCGCCTTGCCCGGATGATAAAGGATTTCGAGGTCATAATCCTTAATCAGCTCTAACCACCTCCTCTGCCTCATATTCAACTCCCGCTGAGTAAATATGTATTTCAGACTTTTATTATCGGTAAAAATCTGACATGCAGAGCCGAAAAGATAGTGACGCCAAATCTTGAGCGCAAAAACGACTGCCGCTAACTCCAAATCATGAGTAGGGTAGTTAAGCTCATACGACCTCAACTGTCTCGACGCATATGGGATGGTTTTGCCGTGCTGCATCAATACGCACCCAAGACCCTGACCTGAAGCATCACTATAAACAGCAAAACCCCCGTTGCCACACGGCAACGCCAAAATCGGGGCTGAAGTCAAACGCCTCTTCAGCTCCTCAAAACTCGACTGCCTCTCGTCATTCCAGACAAACTTCTTGAATTTCTGGAGCAAATGTGTAAGTGGCCGAGCCAGTTTTGAGAAACCCTCGACGAACCTACGGTAGTAGCCGGCCAGACCCAAGAAACTACGGATCTCCTTCACATTCTTGGGCGGTGCCCAATCCAACACTGCCTCAATCTTCTGCGGATCTACACGAACTCCTTCGGCTGAAATCACGTGACCTAGAAACATCACTTCCTTCAGCCAGAACTCACATTTCGAGAACTTCGCATAGAGTTGCTTGGTCCTCAAAATGTCTAACACTACTCGCAAATGATGGGCATGCTCTTCCTCATTCCTCGAGTAAATAAGAATATCGTCAATGAAGACGACGACACACTTATCCAAATACTCGATAACGACTTTGTTCATCAACTGCATGAACACCGCCGGCACGTTAATTAACCCGAATGGCATAACTACAAACTCATAATGTCCGTATCTCGTCCGAAAAGCTGTTTTCGGCACATCGGACTCCCTCACTCGGAGCTGATAGTAGCCCGATCTCAAATCAATCTTCGAGAATACCGCAGCTCCCTGCAACTGATCGAACAAGTCATCAATCCTCGGCAAAGGATACTTGTTCTTGATGGTCATCTTGTTTAGTTCGCGATAGTCGATACACAAACACAGTGAACCATCCTTCTTCCACACAAACAGGACTGGTGCGCCCCAAGGCGAGGCGCTTGGTCAGAAATACCCCAACTCAAGAAGCTCACTCAACTGCTTCTTCAACTCGGCCATCTCTGAAGGTGCCATGCGATACGGCGTCTTCGAAATAGAAGCCGCGCTCGGCTCTAATTCTATAGCAAACTCAACCTCACAATCTGGTGGCAATCCCGATAACTCGTCAGGAAATACATCACGAAACTCACTAATGATTGGAATCGATCCGCCTTCAAGGCGTAGCACCAATAACCAGTACACCCCTTTCGCAGGAGCCTCATCGCCTTCAAGGCATTAATAACGAACTTCTGGTTTCCCCTCTTTCGTCCGGCGAAAGAGTGCTCGGTGCCGTCTTCGGCTAGCATGGTGATGATCCTCGTGCGGTAGTTCATGATTGCACCATGCCTCTCGAGCCAATCATCCCCGAGAATCAAATCCTCACCCTCAATACCCACAACAATAAGATTAGAGGGCTAATCCCTCGCACAAATAAGCACAGAACAGTCTCGAACCTCCTGATCACCAACGATCCTATCACCGTTAGGAAGCTTAACGATGAAGGGCTCACAAGGCGTCAAACAGTTGAGACTCAAACGGCGCACACACTCCAGAGATATGAACGAATGCGTAGCACCAGAATCGAAAAGCACACTGATAGGATGAGAAAGAATATGAACGGTACTTATCGCCATAGTAGCCGCTGGGTCATCGGCTCTCCGCATCTCATAGACATGCGGGTGGGCTGAGCCGACACTGGAAGCTCCCCCCTTAGCGGGCTGACCCCGACCTCTCCCTCGACTAGCACTCAGCGGAGATTGAGAAGCAAACGATCCTTGATTCACACTTGGTTCCCTAGGCGCTGGAATGGAAGCCCGGGCACCAAGGATTCTCTCCCTCTCAGCACAAAAAGTAGCCTTGTGGCCCGGCTGGCCACACTGATTACACGTCAGCAAAGGGTTCGAACAAATACGACTGATGTGGCCCTGATGGCCACAGTTAAAACACTTCACCTCCCGAGAAGGGGCACTGGCAGCCCTATGGGGAAACCCAGTAGATCGAGCTGGTCCACCACCAGCGGAAAAGTTAGCAGACTGGAATTTCTGCTGATCCCCACCTTTGTCGCCCGAAAAATTCCCGGCGGACTTCTGCTTCTTGCTCTCGCGGGCCACCTCGCTAGCCATCACCGACATATCATAAGCAAGGGCCCTACTGTGGAAATCCTTTAAGGTAGTACAGACGAGCCCCGACATATAGTCCCGAATCGACAATTTCATCCGTCTGGAAAAATGGAAAATTTTGTCGCTCTACTCGACAACTTGGGTCTTCACATAACCCAACTCTTTGTTAAAATCGGCAATAGCTTGAGATACGGGGATATCCCGTGGTTGAGCATCATAGAAAGCATGTACTGGAGCCTGTCTGACCGGCCACAGGCAATAGTCGATCTCCATCAATTCCTGAAATTCGGCCCACGAAGCAACATGGTCTTTGGGCCCAACGGCCTCCCACCAATCCGTAGCGTCCCAGTGAGAAAGTACTGGGCAATAGGGACCTTACGGTCCTCGGGACAGTTGGTAGCAGTGAAGACTTTAGATATCTCCTTGATCTACCCTTCCCAGCCGATCGGGTCTGAAGCTCCCAAAAACTGAGGATGCATCTTGATGACATCCTGAAGCCAGCGATCCGCTCCGCCCCGATTAGCATGGGCCGGATCCGGGTTCTGAACCGCCTGAGCTATCGCCGCCATTTGATTCACCATTTGCTGCATAACGGCCGCAATACCAAGGTCGGCGCGCTCCTGAGAAGAAGCATGACTGTGACGGTCGCCGGTACTGCCGGATCCCGAAGACTGCGACGTGGCCGACCCACCGGCTGCCCCACGTCCCCGGCCGCGTCCACGGCCACGACCACGACCACGGCCTCTTTCAGCATCCATACCGATGTTAAAGAAGTAGCAAAGGTCATACGATGGTAAGTACAAGAAGAAAAACAATCACAATCGAGAATCAAAGGTGCGATCCAAGGAAACAAGGAACAGAGTAAGGAAAAACTTACGGACACTGGTAGTACCGGAATCATGGCAGCGTGACGATGATGTGCAAAACGAAACACAACAAGACCCAATAAATGGACAAGCCTAGGTATCCAAAAGCCTAGTGCTCTAATACCATTTCTGTAACACCCCCAAGATATTCGAGGTATATTACAGCGCCGTGAATCCCTATGGGACCCACCAGGCTGAACAAACATCATACTCATCGACTCGTGGAAACAACAAAATAACACCTCATCATAAAGACGCAAAACAAAATAATCCACTCGGTTCAACCGGTCAAACATAACACCATCATCCAACACAAACACAATAGACAACAAAACAATCCAGACGAACAAGAACTCTTAAGTACTCGAGTACTTCTATTAGTTTAAAAACCATAAAAGGTAAAAAGATAGAAGACAATAAGACACCACTCGTGCACAATCATCACGCACGGCCATCATCCGCATATCTTGGTCCAAAGACCATCGTCTCGATGAACTCCGACTGAAATTCATAAAACGAATTTCCCCAAAACGGGTCCCCAGAGGGGTTAGCAATTACGCTAGTACAAGTAACCAAATGAACAACTTACATCTTACACATATAGTCAATGCATGCAATCATGAAAACATAGTTCCAAAGCACACATTTCCGGAAATGCCAATATCAAGTCACATCTGTAAAATGCACCACAATTAACCGCGGACCCACAGATTCATAGACCCCTACCGAGACCCCGTCGGATCTAACCCATAGTGGTTAAAAGCAAACTCGCGGTTCCACAACTTCGTGGAGCCCTACCGAGATCCCGTCGGATCTAACCCGTAGTGAGCATACACACACACACACAATTCTCATGCAATACTACTACGTTAAGATTGTACGTTCATAAGTGTACTTGCCTCGATCAAATAGACGGCGACACGAACAGAAATGAAGAATCAAACACGACCGTGAGGAACCGGCAGAAATGAACCTAACGATTTGAATAACACAATCACAACCACTTCTAAACGATTACGGAAATGGAATACACCCGAAAACCTGCCTACGATTCATGTATATTCGTACTAAAATAACGAGGGCGGACCACAACCAAACCCTCTCGATAACGAAAAATACTACGAAATACACCATGAATCCGTAGGAAAACGAAGAATACCAACAAGATTAACCATATTCATCATGAATTAACCAACAAAATGGAACGGATCGGACGAAAACATGAAAACCCCCAAATTTTCCCCAAAATAGGGTTCTAGGAAACTTTACCGTAACTCAAAATCTTGGATGGATGATGATACACGATCCAAACTTCAGCCTCCAAATCGCGTAAGTCGCCTAACCCTCGGAGAAGAAGAAGAAGAGATGAAAAATGACGCTGAAAAACGCGACTGTCCCCTTAAATACCTCAGAGACGCACAACCACCACGCACGACCAAGTGCTCGTGCATCTGGTCGTGTGCCAGGCCACTGCCCGACTTCTGTCCAACACGCACGAGCACAGCGCACGAGTACTAGCTCGTGCTTCCTGCTCGTGCGTCCCTGGGAGTCACTTCCGAGTATTGATTGCGCACGAGCAGCGGGCACGACCAATTGCTCGGGCCTCTGGTCGTGCGCCAGGCCACTGCCCAGCTTCTGACCAACACGCACGAGCGACGCGCACGAGCACCAGCTCGTGCTTTCTGCTCGTGCGTCCCCTGGAGTCTTCTGCCTATCATTCGGCTCTGCACGAGCGCCAAACACAAACAACAACTCGTGTGGCCTGCTCGAGTGCAAGAACTAAAGGCTAACATCTAGCCCTACACGACTCCGAAAACATGCAGAACGTAACCAACTCAAAAGGGAAAGACATCAAGAGTTCACGACGCTCTCTACGGGACAATACGACAACATAATACAATACGCTATCGAATCACCAAGCAAAAGCTCACAACGTCCATAAGGACATAAGATGGACTTGCGGAAACCCCGAAACGGCGGTTCCGAATAACGATTTACGAGAATCAGATCAATAGATGACGGAAGAAATACACTGAAAAATATACGAGGGTTGTTACAAACGAGAAATACATCAAAAATGAAAACACCGGGAATAGAAAAATGTGGGTATTACAAACAATCTGAATATCAAGCTTACAAGAGCACTATATTTCTCGAAGCATACAGCTTCATCGAGAGAAGAAATATATAGAGTCCTCAATGCAAACAACACACTTTACACTGAACGCTCATCAAGCATACAGTTGTTGTTTGATCTTGTCATACCAAACCTTTTGTTGAGTTTAACTCAACCCTGTGCGGACTAAGCCTTGCTAGTCATGACCTATGTGGGACGAAAAACATCGAAGATGAAGCTACAATCTGTGTGAGAAGAAGTAAGTCGAAGAAGCCAAGCTAATTTGTGTGAACGGCCCAAGCTATTGTCGACTGTATCAATCCGTGTGAACAATACAGCGACACATTTAGTTAAAGTCAGATACTTGTGTACATCGTGATTCTAATAAACATTTTTACTCATGTGTGGAGGACCAGTGGATGTAGAGGGGTTTACCTCGAACCACTTAAATTTATTTGTATTTACATTCTGTCATTTACTGTTTTCTATCTGCCTGTGTAATTTAAGTATACATATTTTAAAAATCCCGAATGCACCAAGCTAACAGTAGATTACTCAGTTGCTGTATTTACAGCAACTTAACCTTTAAACTTCTTCTACGCAAATAACTTCGAAAAAGATACATTATATTTACCCCCTCTAAGTTGTTTACTGTATACTGAGTGGCTTACACCCATGATTCCGATTGGGGAGAATCCAAGCTAATAATGGAAGATCAGTATTGCCCTTGTCCGATGAGGGAAGGTAAATTCGAGTATTCTTCTCCGCACAACATTTGGACTTACTCGTGGCTCAAGTGATTAAGAATTTAAATCAACAGTTGGCATTTGTTCGACACCTTTTCAGGACCGATGCAGAAATGATTTTTCATTTTGACATGCAGATGAAACTAGAGATACAGCGATACGTGTCGAGGTTTGAATGCACCACCCTTCGTCAGTATCAAGATAAAGCTCTGGCCTATGAGATAAAGGAAGTAGCTGTGGAGACGTTTTCTGAGTCCAAGAAGCAGAAGTCTCTGGTGGTTTTGCAGAGCACAAGAATAGTGGGCCCCATAAAGCCCGGTCATCTTTTCCCTCATTCAGGAAGCCCCCGCATCCATCTAGAGGCGGAAAGAGTTCCAGATCAGCACCCACTTTTTACTGATGCAGTGAGGAAATATTTCAATTGTGGTCGGCCAAGACATTATCAGCGTGACTATTCACTTCCTTCCTTGACATGTTATGAATGTGGACAGGAAGGACACTATACGATGTACTACGGAGATGTTGCTAAATATTTTGGAGCTCATACTTCACAACCGGTCCAGAAAGAGATGAGTGTCAATCAAACTCAACAGAGTGTTCAAACGCATCAGAATTTTGGCCGAGGAAGAGGCAGAGAACAGTATGACCGAAAAGAAGCATCAAGTGCTGGGTTAGTTCCTCCGCGCCTTTATGAAATAAGGAGAATTGACAACCAGAATACGGCAGTTGCATCAGATATGATTGAAATCCTTTCGCAAGTTAGTGTTTTGTTTGATACTGGAGCTATACATTCGTTTATATCACTATCTTATGTAAATAATTTATAAACGACTTGTTTTCATGAATGTGATCCTGTATCAATCAGAGGCAAAGATTGGACTTCAAATATGATCGTGGTGGAAATTTAAAGAGATGACCTGATTCTCGGAGATGATTGGCTTAACCATTACGGAGCTATTATGAACTACCGAAAGAGAAACGTCTCGATGATAGTTGAGGATGGCTCTGAATATTTATTTGAAGGATGGAGACTAGGGATTTCAGGTAAAGTGATTAAAGCAATAAAGACTATCAAACTGCTGAAACAGGGTTGTGCTAGATACCGGTGTTATGAAATGAAGAAAGAAGGAATAGTAGAACTTTCATATATTCCTGTTGTAAACAAATTTCTGGATGTATTCCATGATAAATTACCTGGATTACCTCCACAACAATATGTAGAGTTTACCATTGAGCTAGAGCTATGAGCCACACCTATTTCCAAGGCGCTGTATCGGATGGCACCCACCGAGATGTATGAGTTGAAGAAGCAACTTGAAGATCTGATGGACAAAGGTGATATCCAGCCAAGTGTTTCCCCTGAGGTGCATGACTCTTATTCGTCGAAAGAAAGATGGATCACTTCGGTTGTGCATCGAATATCGAGAGCCAAATAAAGTGACAATCAAGAATAAGTACCGGTCGCATCGAATTGACGATTTGTTCGACCAGTTGCAAGTAGCGACAGTATTCTTGAAGACCGATTTAAGATTGGGATACCATCAGTTGAGTATTAAAGAATCCGATGTTCCAAAGTCATCATTTAGGACTCGCTACGGGCACTACAAATTTGTGGTAATGTTGTTCGGTCTTACAAATGCGCATGCTGTGTTTATGCAGTTGATGAACCGAGTATTTATAGAGTACTTAGATAAATTCATAGTTGTCTTTATCAATGATATTTTGGTTTACTCAAAAAGTCCATACGAGCATGCGGAACACCTACGAATTGTGTTGAACCTTTTGAGGAGCGAACAATTGTATGCTAAGCTTTCTAAATGTGAATTCTGGTTGAAGGAAGTGATGTTCCTTTGTCATGTAGTATTAGCAGAAGGAGTCCGTGTAGATCCATAGAAAGTCGAGGCAATCACACAGTGGGAGTCTCTTGAGAATGTGAAAGAAGTCAAGAAGTTTCTTAGGGCTTGTTGGGTACTATCGTCGGTTTGTGGAGGGGTTTTCCAAAATGACCCACTCACTTACTCAATTATTGCAGAAAACCGAAAGATTCGAATGGAATGAGAAGTGTCAATATAGTTTTGACGAACTCAAGAAGAGACTGACAGCGGCTCCAATCTTAGCACTACTACAAGGAACTAAAGGATTTGTATTTTACAATGATGCTTCAAATCAGGGTCTAGGTTACATGTTGATGCATAATGATAGGGTAATCGACTATGCTTCACGGCAACTGAAACCATATGAGGCCTAGCTTGGTTACTTGCTAGCGATTTCCATCGCTAACCCCTCATTGGGGATTATGTTATACTTTTTAGGTATTCTGATTTGAGAGAGAGCAACCACAGGATTGGCTTGGAGGATGATGTAAAGCAGCGATACTAGTCATAGTTGTAGTCAGTTGTCCGCCAGTAATCTGTCGGTCCGAGTGTTTATTTCTAGTTTCTTTGTCATCCTTAAGAGGATGGACATGTTGTGTAAATTATGATCGAGTTGTATTTAGGTTTATCAGTTGTACTGCTATGTTGTATTTTGAGAGACCTAATCGGTCTACAGCTTTATGTTTTGGTCGAGTTGACCACGTGTGGGTTTTGTTTTGTGGTTTCTTGCCTGGTAGATCCTTGCGGAAAGGATCTACGGTGTGTAATGTCCCTAAGTGGATTGGGGGTGTTACAATTAAAGAATATGATTTGGAAATTCTTTATCATCCAGTCAAAGCAAACGTGGTAGGCGATGCACTCAGGTGCAAACCTATTTCTATTCGAATGTTGGAGGCGCTCACGACCCAGTCAAAGATTCGACAAGAGTTAATTCATGGAGAAATTAAAGTGTGTTTACAAAGAGTTCAAGGGCAACTATGTGTGATGGAACTAACTTCATCATTGACTGATGAAATCAAATCTAAGTAATTAGATGACCCTCTGATGATTCCGTTACATGATGAAATGAGTAAAGAAGAGGCCCCAAGCTTTAATCTATGGAGATGGAGTTTTGAGATTTCAAAGTGGATGGTGTGTCCCGAATGATCATGTTCTGAAGCAAACAATCATGAAAGAAGCTCATAGTACACCTTATTCAATTCACCCAGGCCCCAGTAAGATGTACAAAGACCTGAAACAAAATTTTTGGTGGGTAACATGAAAAAAGAAGTGGAAGAATATGTCACAAAGTGTTTAACTTGCCAATAGGTTAAAATCGAGCATCATCTACCTGGTGGAATGTTGAAGCCACTTCTAGTTCCTGAATGGAGGTGGGAGGATATCTCAATGGAGTTTATCACCAACATGCCGAACACCAAGACTGGAATGAATATGATATGGGTGATAGTTGACCGTTTAACCAAGTCGGCTCACTTTATAGGTATCACTTGGGGGCCGGAGAGATTGGCTCGGATATTTATTGCAAAAGTAGACCGATTACATGGAACATCGAAGACCATTATTTCAGATAGGGATGGTCGTTTCGTGTCACATTTTTGGAAAGCGGTTCATAAGGCTTCAGGAACCGAGTTGAGGTTTAGCACGACTTACCATCGGCAAACCGACAGACAATCCGAGAGGACCATTCAAACAGTAGAAGAAATGTTGAGCTTGTGCCATGGATTGGTCGACTGATTGGGAAACTCACCTGCCGTTTATTGAGTTCACCTACAATAATAGTTGGCACACTTCAATTAAGATGGCACCTTTCGAAGCGTTGGACGGGAGAAGAAGTAGGTCACCCTTATGTTGAGAATTGATAATATAGACTCAAGATAAGATAGCCCTAATCCGTGAGAGATTGTTGATCGCCCAAAATCATCAGAAGTCTTACGCAGATGTTCGATGTCGCCCGTTAGAGTTTGAAGTTGGGGATCATGTACTTCTAAAAGTTTCTCCTACTCGGGGAATTTTTCGTTTCGGAAGGAAGGGAAAGCTGAGTCCAAGATATATCGGACCATTTGAGATTCTCGAAAGAGTTGGAGAATTGGCATACAAATTTTCTCTGCCTCTATAAATGAGTCATGTTCATAATATGTTTCATGATCAAGTTATAGAAGTACGTATCGGATCCCAGTTATGTCATTGACTTTAGCGATATTGAAATAGCTAATGATGGAACATTTGAAGAAAAATCAATCAAGATACTTGAGAGTCGAATCAAGCAATTGAGAAGTAAACCAATATTGTTGGTTAAAGTTCAGTGGTCACCACATGGAGTTGAAGAAGCAACCTGGGAGACTGAAGAGAATATGAAGGCAAGATACCCGAAGTTATTTCTATCTTAAGTTTTAGGACAAAAATTCTTTTCAGATAGGGAATATGTAATACCGGGATACTTGTTGTGTATTTTTATCTGTATTTGAAACATATAGTACATGATTATGTCATATAATATGGTTTCCCTTATCCGTAATCCAGTATTCATATGAAGAGTTTGTTAATTCATGCATGTGCCTGCATGATATTAACGTATATGCTAACTGATCTACGTAGCGTACGCTAATAACCAGAGCTAGCATACATTATGTTGGATATGCAAGAGACAGTCAAAATCAGATAAAGTGTGGTCGGCGTGTGGAGCTGGATAAAGATGTTGTCGGATCCCTTGCATGAACCTGGAGAACTTTTGGAAAAGATAAGTCAACGATGTTTAGCATACGCTAAGTAATGTATGTAACATATGCTACATCGAAGGACATAACATGCAGTAAGCTACTTGTTGACTTCTACCAATTGTTTCGTTGTTTCTCTCCATACAAGGTATGTTGATGTTGCTCGGCTTTGAGTTCATATTTCTAAGATGGTTATGAACGCATTTCAGAGATTTTTAGGCTTCATTGGTGACTTAATAACTGAACACCATGATTTAGAAAGTTTGAGATGATTAAACATAAGGTATTCCTTGGTTAAGACATGTATATGTTGGTTTATGATTATGTTGAGTAGCATGAAGAAGTTTTCAGTAATTTTCATGCTCTTATTGATGAGTTCGAAATACATGGGGATTGGATGACTTGAATTGATATATCCATAATAGGTGAATGAATATGATAATTATAGAAGCCTCCACCAAGAATATGATCTTTGTCCTTTGAAGAGAATCATTGATTGAGTATCCTTCCTATATTGATCATTGTTAGAAGATGAATGTGATGATTATGAATATGTTGAACTATTAGCACTCCTGTAGGACCTTTGATCATTGAAGAAGGATTGTAGTTTTTAGTTAAGCTTTGAATTAAACTTATAAGAATTGAATGAAGATGTTCCTTTGTATAATGTCCTGGGACATGTTCATCATGATCATGTTCTTGATAGAGGGCTGTTGAGTAGTTGCACTATACATGTATAAGTTGATAATCACGGCTTGAGTATTGAATTCTTGACAACATGAATATACTTGAATTTCATAGACGTCGTCAAGTTATCCCCATTATTGGCATTCAATTCACATGATGTCTATTGAAAGTCCGACTAAGTGTTCATCGGATGGTTGAACCATCAAACCGGCTGCACATAGGATGATTAACTCAAGCGTAGCTTAAGAACGTTAGGCACTCGTGTTAGTTATGTTTACATAAGTTGAAGTCTTCGTTATTCCTTTTGTATAAGGTTCGAGTTTTGCAAGATACTGATCGAAGGTGCATCCTTCGAGGGTGTTGACGTTCATCGAAAGTATTTAATCCTTGTCGTCATTCTAAGGCAAGTACTTTAATTATTTTTCCTTATTAATGTTATTCATGTTGTCCTGCATATGTGTCATTGTCATTTGTCACCTCGTGTTGTTCCGACGGGGATAATCTTGGGATCTATGCTAGTGTGCGCTCAATCATTAGATGGGTTTTCCACCTCGTGTTTGTCCGAAGGGATCATCTTGGGATCTGTAGTGAAAGCCGGATCATCGAATTACCATGTGTATGTTGTGATTGTCATGTTGTGTAATGCATTGTTAGTCTTCTCATATGAGAGGCTTGTTGTTTTTGTTGTTATTGTTGTTATTATTCATGAGATGTTGAGTAACATATTGTTGTATAAATTATCATACTTGTACTAGCATCATTGTGCTAGCCCCTTCGGGGGTGGACATGTGTTTTATATTCAGGATCCAGGAGAGTTGGAGAACAACCATAGGAGCAGCATGATGACGAGGGTGCATAGTGATGTTGACGGTTCGGAGAGTCCTTTAAGTTGTGTCGTGTTTAAATAAGTGTTCGGTACATTGTTTACTTGTATTGTTTTGATTGGTCTTGTATTAATGGATTCTTTTTGGTATTACCTTTTACAGTCGAAAAACCCAATTTGTAATAACTTCACTTTTCATATATTATAATGTTGTTTCGAATTCTTAGCCTAGTAAATCCTTATATAAAGGATTTATGGCGCTGTAATAATCTCGAATACCTCGGGGTGTTATAGGTCACATAGATTTCACTCTGGAATAGTCAATGACTGAATCGAAAGGTTGTGATAGGTATACGTGAACCTTTGACTTGAGGATTCACTAGAAGATGTGCTTGTGATATTAAGTTAGCACTAGAGTAGTTGGATCCAATCAACGCTGGTGGGGTCAACCTCGAACTACAACTTGGTGGGCAAGTAGCAGTCTCTACTGAATACCAAGATATGATTCTTTCTCCTTTAAGTGAACAAGTAGATGTCCTGTGCGGTTAGTGGCAAATGAGACCATAAGTCTTTGGCCAAAGCATTTAGAGCTAGTTGTATTTGATACACGAGAGCTCCGTGATCTCGGTTTGCACTACAAATGCATAGAGTCAAGTTACAATAGGGTTTGATATTTCCGTGACCCTAGTACTTGATCGGGACATATGATATAAGAGTTTATATATATACGATATTCATAACGTAATGATTTTTTGGAATGATACCTATCATTCATTCTCAGTTATGGTGCAGTGTAGGCCACGGGACTGGATAGGTGGTGCTAACACTCATTGGATCCTGCCAATGCTAATTGAGATGAACCTACAGAGTCGCGGAACACGAATTGACGACAGATTATATTTATCTTATTCTCTCTTGGTTAATATTGGACATTAGATGTCTAGTTTAATTTATTGGATAAACTAAATTGGTCTCATGAACTATATAAATTACTGAATAATTAATTTTATTCATTTTATGTCTTAGAGAATTTATATTTAATATAATTAATTAATTAGATAATTAACAGTATTAATATTCAAATGTACCGAGATTTATGTATCGGACTAGATACACCACTATCAGTTTCAAGGATTGAAATGAACCAAAAACTCATAAAGCTTTTCCCCTCCCCCCAACATGGCGACTCATTACCATGTTTTGGCATGATATGAGATTAGATGAGATTATGTGGGAACTTTAATTATACACGGTGTATAATTAATGTGAAAGACTTTTTGGCATGAGGTGTAGTGTGAGGTGTTTTATATTATAATAAGCATCATCCTCGTTCCATTTTTGAGCATTGGCCGCGAGCATCATAGTGAGGAGGGAGAGAAATTTTCATGTTTTATACACTTGTGTTCTAAATATATTTTGAGAAAAATATTATACTTACAAAATACTTAGAGTATTTATAAAAATAAATATAAGATAATTCTATCTACTTCTAGCCGCGTACTTCGAGAATAAGTTGATGGAAAATTTTTCAGTCATCTTCTGAGCGTGATATGTAGAGGCACGATATTTTCGGTGCTCGCGATTTGCGAAAGCTTTGATTGTTCTTCTTCAATATTTAAACAAAGGACTTCAAGTATATGATTTCTAATTCATGCTTTGATTTATTATATTTGTACATATGATGCTTGATCGATCTTGTTTCATGGATTCGGTTTATTAATTAGATCAATATTATTATTCCGATGCGTCCTAGTTTTTAGGGCCCGAATCCCAACAGCAGTATCAGAGTGATGTCTATGAGATCATATAAACTATATTCCCATTTGGAATGCTTGATTGAATATTTTTATGATTTAGAATCATATTTTAATCGTTAATGTTTAATTGTTCGTCTAAAAAATTATTTTTTATGATTTTATATTACAACATAAATATGTTTTTCTTTGAAAAACTGATTTATATATGTAATTTAAAAATCAAAAAAATATTATTTTTGGATTCGAAAAGAAAAGACGAGCCAGAAAAATGGCAGGACCCGACAGTTGGGAGCTGCCAGGAAGCTGTCGGTAGCAAGCTGCCTGCACTCGGCAGGGAGGGGCTGACCTCTCCGCCAAGTGCTGACAGCCCTGCCGAGCCGCAAGCTTGGCCCGAGCCTTGTGTTTCTGACTCTCTTTTTATATTTCATGCTTGGTAAATTAATTCCCCGTAAATTAAATTAGATAATTTGGCTAAAATATAAATATGGAATTTTAATTTTTAAGAAAATTAATTTAAAGAAATATTTATTTTCATCCGGAACAAATTAAAATTATCGGTTGCGGGGATTAGTTGGATTAATTCTAATAGAAAGATTAATTCTATATTGATTACATAAATATATTAGATTAATTTTATGCCATTACTTTAATGTATTTATTGTATTTAATTTTGTGATGGTGATGTAGTTCATGGACTTAGTTTGAATCTTTACTCGATGGGGTTGGGAAGGCTGTATTGAGCCAATTTATTTTACTAGAAAAAATATAGGATGCAATATTTATTGATGTAATAAATTAGATATGATGAAGAACCGATGACGAACCGCCATGAAGACGAAGATTCGGGGCATTTAATTTAATTCCTTGTATTTTGCTGGGTCGATGATGACTCGGTACTTAGAAACGATCCATGAAATACATGTTGGTAGATTTAGATTGTGGCTGTTTTCATATTGTATGACAAACAAACAAACCAACAAACCGCGCTTATATATGGATTAATATGCAAAGTTCAACATATGATCGCGTAATACTCCCACTTACAAACACTAACTTATAAAGGTTGCGAGGTTTTCTGCCCTATGTCAAACTCATGGAAATTGATATCTAAACTGAAATACTATTCTTCCGAGTATGTCAGGATAGTATTTTGAGGAAGGTCGATAAATTCCTAGAGTGCATTAGATGTCTTTGGTTGTAACAAATCAAACCCCTAGAAGCCGTATGGGTTGTCGGGTGAAATTCAACTGTCAGACTGATAGGAGTTGACGGTTTAAACATAGATAGTTCAACGACCATATATACCGTATGGGTTGAGGGCAAGTGAACTAGGGGTAAAAGAAGATCGAATCATCCATTGAATGCGTTGGTGTTAGACACAACTTTATAAAGAATCATAGAATTGAAACTGGATTCCATATATTAAACTTTATAATGAACTTAATCACCACTTTGAAGTCAATCATGACTTCCGGATTCCACATTGGAGTGTGTAATACCGATAAAATAGTGAGAGACGGGTTAAGAATAAAGAAAGTTCTTAAATTCATTATCCAGATCATAACTAACCAATCACTAACGAATCTAAAATTATTCCATAGAGTTAACAACAAACACTCTCTCAAAATATCAATGAACCCACTCGCTATTTTACTTGAGAAGAACATTCTTAGTGGACCCAACTTTGTAGACTGGCTCCGCAATCTGAGGATAGTCCTCAGTATGTAGTCGTTGGACTACGTCTTGGAGGCATACATGTTGGGATTCGGAAAATAAAAATGAGTTACGCAGCAAAAAAATAAAACCGGTCTAATTGGATAAAAACTGAACCCTTAAGGGGATCGATCAAGCATCGAATATCGAATATAAATAAAAGTTAGAAGTTAGAGATAAATAAGTCATACCCTCGTAGACCCTTTGATAATTTCTTCTTGATGATGACGAGCCTAGCTTTGATAGTTCCGAGCCACTGAAAACCTCCATTCCTTTGTATCACTAATAGGCTTGACCAATGATCCAACATTGAAGATTCCATGTGCCTCTATGTCACCACGCGATGGATATTGATCAGAAAAATTCTATATCAATTTGTTCTCTAAGGACACGGTTAGGAATTGATATAGTATTTTTATTCTCTTCTTATTCTTTTCTTCTTCTCTCTAAAATGAAAAATAAGAAAAATTTCTCCTCCCTTTCAACCTCACTTCGGCCATAGCTATGTGTGTGTGTGTGTGTGTGTGTGATTTTTCACATCATTAGGTATATAAGTCTCACTTGATATACAATATATGATGAGATCAAATAAAGAGATTATGGTATCTCATATGTTTGTCCACAAGTGGGACATCATCCATCACACTCTGCATCACACCAAGACAAAATGGAATCACATGGAATGTGAGTGAGAGGGAGCGGCAAAATGTTTGTGAGACAACGAGTTGAGCCACTCGGTCCGTGTACCGTAAATTCGCGTGTCTAGTCTGTTAAGTAGACTTAATTTTATCTCAAATGTATTTATACTTAATTAATTAATCTAATTAATTATATCAAATACAATATTATCATTATATTTCTCCAAAAAATAATTATTTATGAATTAAACTAATCACTCATTAATTAATTTGAATTCATCAGACCACACTTATTTATCCAATAAATCAAATTAGATATCTAATATCCAATATTATTGAAGAGATACTAAGTACACATTTTTTCGTCAAATATCCTTGTGCGCGACTTCATAGGTCCATCTCAGTTGGCAACGGGAGGAATCAATGAGTGTGGGTAATGTTGTGCGGCGAATTATACGCCTCGATGGCGATCGACATAATGGTCAGGAGCCAGCTAAAGAAGACAGATGCTGGGCAAGCGCCTAGCGGTCGACGTCCAAGGCGATCGTCTATTGGCATCTGGCAATCACCTCTAATGTCCGACTGGAGACGATCGTCCCATGCCACATGTGAACCCGACACCCGTCAAAGTCTGCGAAGACCGAATCTCGGGTGAAGACCCATGTGCAGATCCGCAAAAGGCGCCGCGAGGACAGGCCCTACTCCAGCCCATCAGCAGCTGTCAGTGATAAGGACGGCCTCACCAACCGACAGGCCCGCCGAAAGGACCTAAGGTGGGACCGCCCAGGACAGCGAGAAGAGGCACCTGCCGCCTCCTCATTGGCTCGCGCATCTGTCAACTGGCAGCAGATGCGGACTTTAAGGATACAGTCCCACGTGCTAGGACGATCGCCCGCCTTATTTAAATACAGGAAACGACGGTCGCCCATGACGGACAGGGACATCCTAGCAACCCTTTCTCCTATAAATAGGAGGCCTCCAGCATTGACAGAAGGAGGGTGGAAAAATGTTAACACATACATAGTGAAAAACGTGAACACGGAACGCTAAGAGTTAACAATACAGAGAACTCTCCATCTTTGTAACAAGAACTCACATAGCTTCAACTCTGGTTCTTCCGGCAATCTTCAGCACTCGATAGCTAAGATAACTAGAGTCTTTACACTCATTGTAATCGTACTCTAACATTAATATATGTACTCACCAGTATTCATATTAATAATATCTCGCGAGAGCATTTAAGCCCGGGACTAACAACCCAGACAAATCTTGTGTTATTTATTTCCCCACGGACGTGCTCTCGCACTTTGTTTGTTACTCGTCCATTCCAGCATATCATCTCCGGATAATATTTTGGGTAACAACAATTGGCGCTAGAAGGAGGGCATCTTAACCTTCATTTTTTATTCCGACCGTCTCGAAAAACACTCACTGTTCTCCGGGGCATATACTTGAAGAAACACTCACTGTTCTTCCAAGAAAAACCTTCAGAAGGATGACGTCTGCCACGACCTCGAAAAGAGCCACCCTGCGATCTGCCGAACATCTTATTCCGGCCCAGGCCGAGTACCAACCTACGGCGGAAGGCGACTGTGGCGACGCCAGGCTCTCACTCCCGCCCTCGAGGGACGGCCCCAGCCTCTCACTCGATCAGTTCCAAACCGTGGAACAAATCGAGGAGGCTATGGCCATCCTCATGGAGCGAATGATGGCATGCGACTCGCCCACCATTACTCCATCAGCCATCCGCCGTGCGGGCAAGCGGAAGCTCAAGGGGCTGTATGTCGAGAAATTGTCAGAAAGCCCCAAGCCGCAGGAAAAGGCGCTCGTAAGGCAGGACGATTCCGTCTTTAGCCGCCTAGGGAGTGATCCTTCACGGCGATCCGGGCATTCGGGCCCTAGCCGGGAGACATCGGAGTCCGAATCTATCACCAGGAGTTCGGCATACCCGGCTCCCAGAAGACAGGCCAGCCAACGGGCTCCCACTAGCCCCAGAATTGAGCTCGGTGGCGGAGAACTCGTCACATACCATGGGTCCAGAAGATCGGTACATGATCGCCTCGGCTCCCGCTCCGAGAGCCAATCCGCGAGTAGTCAGGCTACGGCGATGGCCGCAATGCAGCGCCAGCTCGACGAAATGAAGACGCTCATAGAAACTGGGGCAGGCGCCAAGAGATCAATCGCCGGACCAAGTGAGCCACTCACGGTCCAGATTGAGCTCGCCCCTGTACAATCAAAGATCGCTCCTCCTCAAACACCTCTATATGAGGGGAGGTCAGATCCTGAGACCCATTTGAGTAATTTCCGGATCTACATGACCGGATGCGGGGCATCGGACGCGACGAAGTGCCGAATGTTCCCATTGACATTGGGCGATCTTGCCCACATGTGGTACATCTCATTACCACCGCGCTCGATCAACGCTTTTGAGAAACTGGCGAACGACTTCACGTCGTATTTCGCCGCCAAAGTTGCTCGGCCCGAAGGCCCCCACCGCATGATGAAGATCAGGCAGGGGAAGGACGAGCCCGATGAAGACTACATCGACCGGGTGGATGAAATATTCCTCACCGGCGAGCCCATTAGCGACGATCTCGCTCTCTACTCGGTCCTAGGGGGATTCTATGGCCATTCACCCATGTTCAGGCACCTCACGAAGGACATCCCCCCGACCTACGCGATCTTCCGCGTCAGGGCCACTGATTTTCTGGCTAGGCAGAGGATGCTCACTCTTCGCTTAGGCAAGGGATCTACCGAGGAAGGGAAGGCGCCATCTTCCATCCCGAAAAAGGAGGTCACCAAGCCCAGAAAGGCGGTTGCAAAGACGCCCGGTGAATTCAAGGCCTTCGAGGATGTGGAAATTCACCTCCTCCGCAACCTCAATCTGTCTCCGGCCTACATTTTCAACGCCATCAAGGGGCGCGAGTGGCTTAGCAAACCAAAGCCGATGAGGGACAATGGTCATCGAGACCGCAACAAATTTTGTGCCTACCACAAGAGTCCCGGCCACAATACCATCCAGTGCCACGATCTCCTCAGACAACTCTGGAGACTGTTTGAGGAAGGCAAGTTGGATAACTTGGTTACCAAGCCAGAACCCCAGGCAGAAAGGACCGGGGGGCGCGATCGCTGATAGAACGATGGAATCCCTCCCAATCCGGTCGCCAGGATCAAGCAAAACGAGCCGTAGTACTCAGACAAATCAATCCCTTCGATCAACCCCGGCGGCCGTATCAATATGCTTCAGTCGGGAGGTGTAAACCTCGGAGGTCTTTCCCCAGTTTCCACCATGTCGAATAGAAAGCAGAAGGCCGAGCTGAGGGCGTTCGCTGGGGTCCATGTCGTGGTGCCCCCAGAGCCGACCATCTCCAGAGACGCGCTCATCACCTTCTCCAACAAGGATAGGGAGGGAGTGCAGTGCCCCAAAGAGGGTGCATTGGTAATCTCTGCATGTATCCTTGGGAAAATGGTCAATCGCGTGCTGGTTGACAATGGGAGCTTTTGCAATATCATATTCAAATCCACTCTTGACCAGCTCGGCAACCTGACCAAGTTCATCAAGCCATTCGATACCGTGCTTCAAGGGTTCGACGACAACACGGTCCAAGCCTATGGAAGGATCAAGCTCTCTGTCGAGCTAATATGCTATTACGATCCCAAGGTTAGGATCACTAGGAACCTCAATTTTGTAATCATAGATAGGCCCAACATCTATAATGGGTTCCAAGGTCGCCCATTTTTAGAAACCTTCGAGGCGGTCGCCTCTTCTTTCTTTTACTGCATCAAATTCCCCACTGCTGACGGGACGGTCGGTACTGTAAAAGGAGACCAGCTAATGGCAAAGAAATGTTTGAATTACTCCTGTGTCGTAACTTCTTTAAACACTACCCATACTATTTATAACATTGAGACGATCGACAATCAACCGATGGAGATCGACGAGCCAAGCACCTCGTACCAGCCCGACTCAGAGGACGGCATCTCACATCGAATGACGGACGACATCGAGTCAAGGATCATTTTCGAGCCAAGCCTCGACATCGATCCGAGGATCGAGTCCTGAAATCGTTCCATATGAGAAGCGACCGTCCCTATTGAAGAGTTGGAAAGTATAACGATAGATCCAGCTCGCCCAAAGCGGGAAGTGCAGATCGGCACAAGCGTCGGTCTCGAGTTAAGGGATGATCTGATCAGTTTACTACATAAGAACATCGGAGTCTTTGCCTGGTCGCATCAAGATATGGTCGGCATTAGTCCTGAACACGCTTTCCACTATCTAAAGATCGACCCGGCAAGGAAGCCTGTTCACCAAAAACGTAGGAAATTCGGTCCTGAGAAGTACGCTGTGCTCGACACAAAAGTCAAAAAGCTACTCGACTACAAACTAATCGGAGTAGCTACCGACGATCCACAGTGGGTAGCCAACGCGGTGCTCGTCAAAAAGGCGAGCAACTCCTGGAGGTTAGGCATCGACTTCACCGACCTCAATGCGGCATGTCCAAAAGACCACTTTCCGATGCCTCATATTGACCACTTGGTCGATAGAACGGCAGGTTGCGAAATAATGTCGTTCATGGACGCCTTCGCCGGGTACCATCAGATCCCAATGGCTGAGAAAGACATAAAACACACGTCGTTCCACACGAAAAAGACGTGTACTTTTGGGTCCGAATTCCATTCGGTCTGAAGAATGCGGGGGCAACATACCAACGGCTAGTCAACGGGATGTTAAACATCCAGATCAGCAAGACAATGGAGGTTTACATTGACGACATCGTAGTCAAGAGCCTCAAAAAGGAAGATCACCTCAACGACCTTGCCGAGACGTTCGCCATCCTCGAGAAGTTCAACATGAAACTGAATCCCAAGAAATGCAACTTTGGGGTAAGCTCCGGAAGGTTCCTGGGACACATCGTGAGCCAAAGGGGTATCGAGGCGAACCTCATCAATATCCAGGCGATCCTCGACATGCAGGAGCCACGGAATGTCAAACAGGTGCAACGGCTCACAGGTTGTCTAGTTGCCCTTAACCATTTCATTTCTCAGCTCGGAGACAAAAGCAAGCCATTCTTCGCCACCATAAAGAATAAGAAATTGCATGGACGAAGAAAAGTCAAGTGGCGTTCGCCAAAATCAAGGAGTGTCTGTCTAATCCCCAAATTTTGGCGAAACCAATCCCCGGCGAAAAGCTATTCCTTTACCTGGCGGCCTCGGAGGTCGCGCTGAGCACTGTATTAGTGCGAGCAGAGGGGCAAGCCCACTTGCCGATCTACTTCGTTAGTCAAGTGCTCCATGACGCGGAAACGCGTTACATGCCTCTGGAGAAGATCGCCTACGCGTTAGTCATGAGTGTTTGCAAGCTGAGGGCCTACTTCTTCGAACACCAAGTGGAGGTTCTGACGACTATCCCCTTAAGGCAAGTTCTGCACCGGCCAGACACCAATGGGCGACTCCTCAAGTGGTCACTGGAGATCGCCCAATACGGTATTACGTACGCTCCTCGCACGGCGATCAAAGTCCAAGCTCTGGCGGACTTCGTGGTGGAATTAACATTCCCACCCAGTTCGACCCAGGTCGACCGTCCTGCTTGGAAACTGTACGTAGATGGCTCGGCGACCAACTCACGAGCAGGGGCAAGGATTGTCCTCATCAGCCCCAACGACCAAATTTTCACAAATGTTGTGCGCTTCGGGTTCCATTCAACCAACAATGAAGCCGAGTATGAAGCCTTGGTAGATGGGCTCGATCTAGCACTCGCCCTAGATGTTCGTCGCCTCCACATCTTCATGGACTCCCTTTTGGTCGTGAACCAAGTCAAGGGGGAATATGAGGCGCGCGGCGAACAAATGATCAAATACCAAGAATTGGTCTCCGAAATGTGCACAAAGTTTGAAGAAGTGCTCATCGAACAAGTCCCGAGAGAGCACAACTCCCAGGCCGATGCCCTATCTAAACTAGCATCGTCAGATGGGGCGGCAGATTTCTCTAACATCCAAATCACGAAATCAGCAAAGCCGGCGATTGACAGAAGCCTGATTACCACAGTTGCCATCGCCGAAGAGAACTGGATGGCTCCGTTCATTAAATAATTGAAGGACGAAATGGTCCCCACCGATCGTATCAAAGCTCGCCAGCTTCAGCTCCGCGCAACCAGATACACCCTATTGGACGACCGGATTTAAAAGCGAGCTTTCAGCCTTCCTCTCCTCAAGTGCATTACGTCGGAGGAAGGCCGACTCGTTTTAGCCGAAATCCATGATGGGATATGTGGAAATCATGCTGGAGGGCGAGCTCTCATCCACAAAACGACCAGGCAAGGTTTTTTCTGGCCTACACTACAAAAAGACACGATCGCCTACGCTCGATCATGTCATAGGTGCCAAGTGATGGGCCCGAACATCAAGCTCTCCCCCGAGCAGCTCACTTCTATGTACAGTCCATGGTCGTTCGCCCAATGGGGCATCGACCTCATCGGTCCCTTGTCGACGGCGCCAGGGGGATGTAAATTTGCCATCACGGGGGTCGATTATTTCACGAAATGGGCTGAGGCCGAGCCACTCAACAAGATCGGCCAGGAATAAGTAATCAAGTTCATTTGGAAGAACATCATATGCCGGTTCGGTCTACCCCAGGCTATCATCTCCGACAACGGGAAGCAGTTTGACGGTTTGGAAGTCATGCAATTCTGCAAGAAATGGGGAATCAAAAAGTTGTTCTCGGCCCCTTACCACCCTCAGACGAATGGGCAGGTATAGGCTGTAAACAAGATCCTCAAACACACGATCAAAGCAAGACTCGAATCCAAACCAGGACGATGGGCAAGCGAGCACCCGGATGTTTTGTGGTCCTACCGAACGACAACCCGAAACTCAACCGGTGAAACCCCGTTCGCCTCGCCTTCGGAACAGAAGCAGTGATACCTTTGGAGGTCGCCGTCCTCAGCCACCAAACTGAACAGGAAATGACGATGGACAATGATGTATCCTAACAGACCGACTTGGATATGCTCAAAGAACGACGACTGACCTCGGAAATGAAGAACACGATCCACAAAAGGAAATCCGAAAAATTCTTCAATTCGAAGGTCAAGGAAATGCGATTCCAAGTGGGCGACCTAGTCCTCAAAAAGGTCCAGACTCACACGGGAGTATTTGGCCTGAATTGGGAAGGCCCCTTCAGGATATCTAAATGGCTGACCAGAGGAGCCTACGAACTCCAACACCCAGACGGCACTCCGGACCAATATCCCTGGAACGCCGTACATTTGAAGAAATACTACCAATAAAAACTCTGTATTCAGTTACCCAATGTACAAAGAGTTTAATGTGATTCTTCGATCCCCTATATATGATTCGCCTCGTCAAAACAAACAAATCAAAGAGAGGACGACTCGCTCGCCCTACAAGAGGTCGTCATCTAACCTGACGGACCTATGCAAGCAATCGCCCCTCCAAGCACAACGTATACCGTCGAGGATCGTCATTTAACATGGCGGTCCGAGGTAGAAAAGTGCAGCCATGTTTCTGGGAGTCGATGGAACTGCTAGCCCGTCCATGCAAGGTTCCTTTGGGCAAATATCGCCCGCCCTTTCGTTTGAATATGAGGCGGATGTAGCCGAAGGACCCTCCAAAACAAATCAGAGGATGTCCTCGCCCGCCCTCGAATCTATCATCTAATCTGATGAAGCGAGGTGTGCGATCGCATCCTACCCCGTCACAACGTATGCCCTCTTAGGCAAAAAAGTGATAACAAGCCATGGTGGCGAAGTCAATTTATCCGACGGCGCCTCGTGCAAGGACTCCTCCAGGCAAACACCGACCGCCCCTTCGCTACATTGCGAGGCGAAACGTAGCCTACAGAGGACCCTCACAATTAAGTGAGTCGCGGGAAGTTAACCATCAGACGGAATGTCGCTCGCGCATAAGACGTAGTCGTAGAGGTCGGTTCCATCGAACCCCACAACTGTGCGAAATCTTTCCAAGCCGGGACGCTCGGCCTCCCTCGAGGAATCAACAAAATTGAAGATCGCAAGAAAGAAACTAAAGATAGCTCACTAAACGAATTATTTTCATTCCCTCACTTTCACCAAGTAAACAAAAACAAGGGGCAAAGCGGAGCTATTCATACATGCGATCAGGAGGACGGAACCACACACGATCGGCTTTGTTCAAACACACGTATGATGATCGGTTTTTTTTCAAGAAATTTACAAGTAAGAATTTCAAGTGTGTCAATACATTCGGATCTATTCATACAACGACCGCTCTCCAAACAATTGTGCAAAGTCGAAATAATGCGAAACATTTTTTTTTTTTTTTTTTTTTTTTAAAAAAAAACGAAATTTATTAAATGGACCAGAAATGTGGGGGGACGAGGCCCACTACACGCCCAAAGAGATTGAGGGAGGACGAGCCCCTCTACACGCCCCAATTAACGACAATAACAGCCGAGGAGATTATTTAAACCTAACATATGGAAAATTATTTTTATCAAGCCTAATCAAGCCATTAATCCTCCCGGGCAGATCAGACGGGCTATAAAGCTGAAAATTTTTGAACTTATAACCTTCATTAGCCAGGTGGTCCGCAATGGTGTTCCCTTCCCGATAAATGTGAGAGAATGAGATATCCATGACACGCCTGAATGATGCAATTTTGTGACAGATGTTTAGCACTTGCCAATTACCCTTGTTAGGCGAGTTGACTAGAGAAAGGGCAATGGCCGAGTCCATTTCAACCCAAACCTTACGAATGTTTCTGTCGTGGCAAAGGTCCAGCGCTCTCCAAATAGCAAAAAGTTCGGCAAAATTATTAGAATGGTTGCCGATAAATTCGTGAAAAGCAAAGATAGGTTCGCCCAAAAAATTCCTAGCAATCCCCCCCACAGCCGACTCCCCGGGGTTGCCTTTAGAGGCCCCGTCTGTGTTGATTTTGGTTGTCCCAGGAGTCGGCCTGACCCATCTCACTATGTAGATTTTTTTTTGTTTTTACAATTACATGCAAAATTATTAATAAAATTGCAGGGGCAGAAATGAAGACCCAGAATATCTGAAAGAGCCGGTGCGCCTAGCCAGGCCTGCGGCGGAATGCATTTGTGGCCTTTAATCATGAACAGAAAGTCCCAAATTCGATCGCACACACGCTGAGCCGTGAAAGGAATCTTCTTGACCCGCATGTCGTTCCTAGAGCACCAAATAAACCACAGAATGAGTATAGGAATGATGCGGAACATGTGGATAGCACCCGAGGCTTTATTAAACCAATGGGACATAACTAAAGAAATAGAACTGGTTTGTAAAAGAGGGATGCCCAATAAGGTACAAAAGTTGGCCCAAACCGAAGATGCGATCGGGCCATTAAGAAAAAGATGAGGCAGGTCCTCGGTGCTATCACAACAAAAACAAGAATTATCAGCAATAATGCCCCTCGTGCTAAGGCCGTCCGGAGTGGGAATCCATTTTTTCAAAAGTCTAACCATGAAAAACGACATAGTAGGGGTAATAATTTGATTCCAACAATGTTTTAAAATAAGATGAGTATCATGACGTTGGCGGATAGCCTCCCACGCACTTTTAAAGGAAAAACCGCTGTGGGAGGTAAGTTTCCAGACGGCCTTATTAGCGATAAGGCCCGACTCAACATGAGTGGGAAAGGTCATAACATAATCCCCAAGATCTGAGGGAATGACGGAGAGAAGTTTGGATCGATCCCACCCGTGTGAAGTCCAAAAATGGTTAATGGTAGTGTTTAGCCGGGGGTTAGAAGCCCATTGGGACAGCGGGCTAAAGTTACACCAATTGTCGTGCCAAAACGAGATATCGCCATCACCAATATACCAAAAAATCCATTTATCAGCTAAGGAACGAATGTCACAAAGATTTTTCCATGTAGGAGAGTCATTGGGGTTGGATTTAACCACCATGGGGTGGAGACGTTTACAATACTTAGCCTTCATGAATTGGGTCCAAATATTAGATGAGGTATGAAACCTCCACCAAAGTTTAATTTGAGCCGCTTTAATGATGTCCCCCAGACTCCTACAACCAAGACCACCTTCTTCCTTAGGGTAACAGAGCCTAATCCATGCTGCCCAATGAAGTCTCTTTCTATTGTCGTTGGAACCCCAAAGAAATTTGTTAAAAAGCCGTTCGAAGAAGATAATGACATTTTTAGGGGGTTTCAGGACTTGGAGACAATAGAAAGGAATAGAGCTCAGGGTAGTTTTAATAAGTTCTAGTCTGCCACCCGTGGTAAGTAATAGGTGATTCCACGACTGGAATTTGGCGCTGGTTTTAGCAATAAGATCACCATACATGTCAAAAGTTTGATTCCCTTTCCACAATGGGGCTCCCAAATAATTAATTGGGAGAGTCGTTTGAGAAAATCCAGTCGTTTGTTTCACCATACGAACCAACAAATTGTTCGGCTTGGCAAAAATAAAAGAACTTTTAGAGTTATTAATTTTTTGTCCTGAGCTCGCGGTGTAGTGATCTAGGCAATTTTTGAGAATGAGGAGATTGTTGTAGGAAGCATTGGTAAAGATTAACACATCATCAGCATAAGCAAGGTGTGAAATCCGAACCTTCTTCCTGATTTTGAAAAACATATCGGGGTGGGCAAGAAAAGTTTTATCCAATAGTCTAGATAAATAGTCGGACACAATCACAAAGAGAAGAGGCGACAGGGGGTCACCTTGTGTGATGCCCCTGTCGGATTTAAAAAAGCCCACAGGACTCCCATTAATGAGAATCGAAAACCAACAATTTGAAATGCAACGATAAATCATGGCAGCCCAAGCATCCGAGAAGCCGAATGCTTTTAAAATTTTTAATAAAAAAGCCCAGTTAAGCCTATCGTAGGCTTTTTCCATATCTAATTTAATCAAAACGTTTGAATCAGCTGTAGATATGTCATGACAAACTTCTTGGGCCGTTAAAATATTATCAGTAATGAGGCGGCCTTTAATGAAGCCGATTGGGTCAATGAGAATTTTCTAAGAAGGCGGCCCAACTGCATCGAGGATTTTCGCAATGATTTTATAAGTGGTATTACAAAGGCTTATCGGCCTAAAATCCTTCCAAGCAAGGGGGAGAGCATTTTGGGATAAGAGAAATAGTAGTACACGAAAAGGATTTGGGCATGGGGTTTCCTGAGAAAAATCCCACACCGCCTCACATACATCGCAGCAATAATGTCCCAAAGACTTATGAAAAAATAAGGCATTAAAACCATCTCAAGGTGCCACACCGCTGGATCAATACAAAAACAAACTTGTTTAATTTCATCCACATCCGGCATGGCACACAAATTGGGGTTATCAACAGTATTAATGAGACAGGGGATAATGTCAGGCTTAATATCAGCCGGAGTAAAATCAGAACATTTAAAGAAAGTAGAGAAGTAATTAACTCCAGAATTTTGGATATCGATGGGGTCCGTGATTTGGATGCCATCCATAATTTGAAAGATTTTGCCTTTGCTCCTTTTGGATTTGATAAGGTCATGAAAAAATTTGGTGTTCCGTTCCCCTTCGAGGCACCATTTAAGATTGGTTTTTTGTTTCCAAAAGTCCTCTTCCATAGCCATCGTAAGATTGAGATTGGCTCTGGTATTTTTTAAAAAAATAAGATTGTTGTCGGAAGGGTTATTATCAAACTTGATCATACAAGCAAGGCATCAAGCGCAATTATGTAAACACTTGTGTAAATTCGTATGCGAAACATTCAGAGAGGCGATCGTACAAATAAAGAGTCAGATGCAAAAACGTATTTTATTCCATTCAAATTGTTTGTACATACACGCCCGAAGGCAAAACAAGAAGAAACTGAAAATTACAAGGAAAAAGCATCATGACATTGGTCTCACTCAAGCCGCCCCCGCCTGGACTTCATCCACAGCAGATGGATCGGCATGCGCTTCCTCACCGGCTTCCGGATAAACAAGTTTGTCCGGCGACGGATACCATCCCAGATCGATCCCGAGGTCGGTGAGGTCAAGGATCGGCAGAGAGAAGTCCGGTTGCAAGGGATGCTCGAGCACGTAGGCTTTGAAGTTTTCGATCAGAGGGCCGACCTCGAGCCCTCCCTTCTTAGCAGCGCGGATGGCGTCGGCGTAAGCCATGTAATAAGCAAACTCGCCGACGTACTCCACGTTGAGGTAGGGGTCGGTCTCGATCGCCTCCAACTTTTCCTTCAGCCCCGCGGCTGTTTTGTCCACATGCTTGAGCTCGGCTACCTTGGCGGCCAGTTCCCCCTTCGACAACTCCAACTCGCCATTTAGCCGGTCCACCACCGCCTTCAACCCGGTCACCTCCTCCCGCGAGGCCGCATGCAACCGACGAGCCTCCGTCATCTAGTCGCGCATCCGATCGACCACGGACCGGGACCGGTCGAGCTCCTGCCTCTTCCGGTCAAGATCTTGTTTAGCTCACTTGGCCGTCTCAGCATACTCCTTCTCCATGGCCACGATCCTATCAGCAAACTCGGCGTTCTGGTTCCGAGCAGCCTCAAGCTCCAAATAGAGGTGGGCAGTAGAGGGCCGCCCCTCATAATCTTTTAACAGCTTGAGCGGCCATCGTCGCCGCTTGGAGGGTCAGGGCAAGAGTCGCCTGCATGGCATCTCCAGACCTCCGGCGCGCAATCACATCTAGGTTGGTCGTCCAAGCCTTCGAAAGGGAGGAGATGGCCCGGGAGATATAGGAAGGGACGTCGACAGGCTCATGGGGGGACTTACTCGCCAGGAAATCCAGCACCATCGGCGAGGTGTTTGGGTCGGCAAGGCAGACCCTGCAACAAAAAAAAACGAAGGAGTCAGTATGCACCCTACACAAGTGGCTTAACTCCGAAAGATCAAACCAGTCTTACCTTTCGACCTTCTCGGGGTCGCGGCCGAAATAGGGCTTGCCCCGCGGAGTCTGGGCGTGAGCGATCGCCATAGCCTTTAGGAAGGCCGCTGAGGGCGTAGACCCCTCTGCCATTAGAACGTCAGAAATAGGAGGTGCGGCGACCGACGGCACCACAATGGACGCCTCAGCCGCAACAGTCGGCGAGGGCCCCTCCGGCCTCCGCCTCTTGCGGTTGGGCTGAAGCTGCTCCTCATCCCGAGCCTCCGGCTCGACGACCGGTGCTATGAGAGGTCTCTCCTCGGGAATAGGATGGGTCGTCGTTGCAGGGGCACGGCCCGCCTTCTTCCCTTGGTGGAGACGACTCATGAGGACGGGGTTCTACATTGCAATCTCTCTCGGTGCCTTGGAGTAGCGGTGGAAGTGGATCTCTGTCAAAGAAGAAATTCAACCAAGTTACACATCTCTTTCAATCAGATGATCGTCAAGCAGAAAGGAGATAGTAAACATTTATACCTGGAACCTTCAAGTGGCAAGGGAAGCGAAACAACCGAGCGCCCAACCAATGAGCTTCATTGTTGACCGTGCGAGCGTCGATGTAGTTGTCCGGTAGACCGCGGATTCGCTCCCAGACGATCAAGAAGTCAAATGGAAGGTCGCCAGACGCTAGAACAAGGGAACCTGCAAAAATGAAACCAAATTAGATCAGTTCTAGGTGTATCCGAACAAAGGTAGAGTTAAAACCCTTACTCGGATTCCTCTCCCGAAAGTTGGTGGGGATATCCAACTCATCCTCTGGTTTATCGCTCGCCGCCGATCTCCACGCTCCACCGACCCAACACCATTTCGTCAGGTCGCCCCGAACCTTGTTCGGCACCCCGAGGACCACTCTGCCCATGCGACCCTGAATGTGGTAGCCGTCAACTGTACCCTTCTGCGCCGTCAGCTTGAAGAGGTAGTTCATTTCCAGCGTAGAAGATAGACGGAACAGCCGGTGACCGCCAAAAAGAGTCAAGGTACTGACGATCTGCAACGAGGCATTCGGCGTCAATTGGAGCGGCACCACATTCCAGGCGGTCAATAGGTATGACACGGAGAACGGCAATGGGAACCTCAATCCGGACCATAAGATCAATTCGTTAACGGCGACCATACCCTCGGGAGGTTGGTCGGCGCGTTCGTTCTCCGCATGCACATACAATGAAACATCATAAGGGATATGGAACTCCGCCCTCCAACGACTCAAGTCCATCATGGTCGCCGAACTCCGGATCTGACTGAGGGTCCACGGGGAGGGCTCCACGGACCGAAATGACGTCCGCTTCATGGGTTCATAGGGGTGGGCGACCGAGTATGCGCCAAAATCAAACTGAGGACGCGGTCCGGCCAGCCTCTCTATAAGTCCGGCGAATTCCAGAAAGGCCCAGCCGAACACATTGTTCCGCTCCCAATATAGTCTCACCGCCTCATCCTCGTCTACAGGCGATCCCTTCTGCTCAGCCACCGCCGACCTCGCCGCGTCAGCCTTGTTGAAAAGCCTTCAACCTCCGCGGGTGCAATTCCCGCACGAATGGCCTCGACAGCCGTCTCCATGTGAAGAGCCGCGGAGGTTTCATCTCGGGCAGGCGAAGTTGCGGCGGCGGAAGTGCTACCCGCCTCATACACTTTAGATCCTCCTTCAGACATGTTTGAAGGAAAAAGGGGGAAGAAAATTTTTTGTTCTTACCTAGAGAGAACGTCGATCGGCGCAAGAAGCTTCAAGGAATTTCGGCAGAGTCTTCGTCTAAAGGCAAGGGCGCATAAAGATCTAAACTCCAGTGGCCCTAGCCCTTTTATACGCGAGAGCAGGGACCTATGTGCAAATAGGCGGAATCCCAGGGGCTGAAGTGCAACCGTCGGGGGAGACACATTTAATGCAGCCCTCGAAACCCGCGTACGTGTCGTTTCGAGGGCATGCCATAGGACAAGTCTGACAAAAACCATTGGACTTCCCCAACGGGAGCGCGACGCGTGTCCCTGTGACGTTTCGAAAGCCCGCCTCCACTTCCTGCTATTTCCAGCACCTAAGGAGATCGTCCGAATTCAAAACCAGTTCGTCCAGGCGACGATTGTCCGCTTCATAAGTAGGTGAGTCGCTCGTCTAGAACAGGCGATCGCCAGCAGTACCACCTCACCCCACGTCTTCAACATCGGAGCGAGCTGGGGGGCAATTGTTGTGCGGCAAATTATACGCCTCAGTGGCGATCGACATAATGGTCAGGATCCAGCTAAAGAAGACAGATGCTGGGCAAGCGCCTAGCGGTCGACGTCCAAGGCGATCGTCTATTGGCATCTGGCGATCGCCTCTAATGTCCGACTGGAGACGATCGTCCCATGCCACGTGTGAATCCGACACCCCCCAAAGTCCGCGAAGACCGAATCTCGGGTGAAGACCCATGCGCAGATCCGCAAAAGGCGCCGCGAGGACAGGCCCTACTCCAGCCCATCAGGAGCTGTCAGTGATAAGGACGGCCTCACCAACCGACAGGCCCACCGAAAGGACCTAAGGTGGGACCGCCCAGGACAGCGAGAAGAGGCACCTGTCGCCTCCTCATTGGCTCGCGCATCTGGCAACCGACAGCAGATGCGGACTTTAGGAGACAGTCCCACGTGTTAGGATGATCGCCCGCCTTATTTAAATACAGGAAACGGCGGTCTCCCGCGACGGACAGGGACATCCTAGCAACCATTTCTCCTATAAATAGGAGGCCTCCAGCATTGACAGAAGGAGGGTGGAAAAACGTTAACACACACATAGTGAAAAACGTGAACACAGAAGGCTAAGAGCAAACAATACAGAGAACTCTCCATCTTTGTAACAAGAACTCACAGAGCTTCAACTCTGGTTCTTCCGGCAATCTTCAGTACTCGATAGCTAAGATAACTAGAGTCTTTACACTCATTGTAATCGTACTCTAACATTAATATCTGTACTCACCAATATTCATATTAATAACATCTCGCGAGAGCATTCAAGCCCGGGACTAACAACCCCGGCAAATCTTGTGTTATTTATTTCCCCGCGGACGTGCTCTCGCACTTTGTTTGTTACTCGTCCATTCCAGCATATCATCTCCGGATAATATTTTGGGTAACAATAGGTAACACTTAGCCAGGCTAGTAGCCCGCACCGCAACCCAACTAAGAATGAATAGAATTATTCTAAAACCATTATGTCGTGAATACCGTATACGTATAGACCCTTAAATCATATGTTCCGGTCAAGTATTAAGGTCACGGTAATGTCAAACCCTATTGTAACTTGACTCAATGCATTTGGTAATGCAAACTGAGATCACCGAGCTCTCATGTATCAAATACAACTAGCTCTAAATTCTTTGATCAAAGACTTATGATCTCATTTGCCATTAACTGCATATGACATTTGTCTACTCATATATAGGAGAAAGAATCCTATCTTGGTAAGTAGAGATTGCTACTTGTCCACTAAATTGCAATTCGAGGTTGATCCCACCAACCGGTGATTGGATTGAACTACTCTACTTAATGTACAAGCACATCTCCTACAAAAATCTCAAGTCAAAGGTTCACGTATACCTATCACAATTGGTTCAGTCATTGATAATCCCAGAGTGAAATCCATGTGATCTTATCGAGATGAGTCGAGTTCGAGTATACTAATCCCATTAGCATACCTGTAACACGTGCTCCCACTAACCCTTGATGAAGGTAGGGAATCTACACGTCAAAGTACACATCATGCAAGTCTTGTCTAAACTTAATGCCCAGTTAAGTTTTATCAACTTGCGAAACCGGATAAGTATTCGAGCCTTAAACACTTCTAGTGCCTCTCTCCTTATCTTCATAAGGAGTGGAACGTTTGCTCTCAAATGTATGGACTATTATTTTACATATCAAATCATAATGCCAGTGATATACAATAATATAGAAATAATAAATGCCTTATTTAATATTCATAATTACACTACAATGAACTTACTCTTTCATCATGTGAGTGGCATTCGAGGGCATATTCCTAAAAATCTCCCACTTGCACTCAATGCCTTAACTATGGTATCTATACCCATACTCTCCAGATGTCTCTCTAAGATCTTCTGAGATAGTGGCTTGGTTAGCGGATCAGCAACGTTATTTGCTGTGTTTATTTTCTGCAGCGTAATGTTCCCTTTGTGAACAATTTCTCTAACAAAATGACACTTTCTCTCAATGTGCTTTATTGTGGTGAGCCCTATGCTCACTAGCCTGCGTAACAGCACCGTCGTTATCGCAAAATAGCGCCACAGGCCGATTTGAGTCAGGAACCACTTGAAGTTCCCCAGTAAACTTTTCAATCCAAAATGCCTCTTTAGCAACCTCTATGGCTGGTTGATATTAAGCTTGACATGTAAAAATTGCAGTTGCACTTTGCTTTGCACTTCTACAAGATACTGCTCCACCATTCAGAGTAAAGATATACCCTGATGTGGACATCTGCACATCCATATCTCCCAAAAAATACAAGTCTGTATAACCCATCACTTTAAGTTTTACACCGCCATATGTAATAACCAAGTCTTTAGTCCTCTTCAGGTACTTAAGAATGTTCTTTACAACAGTCCAATGTTCCTATCCTATATTTGACTAAAACCGACTTACTACGCTCACAGCATAGGCAATATCTGATATATTATAAATCATAGCGTACATGAGACTACCCACTTCCGAAGCATAGTGTACCTTGCTCATTTCCTTTCTGTCTTCATCACGATGAGGAAACATCTTCAAGGAAAGGTTTACACCATGTCGCATAGTAACCGTCTTTTAGAATTTTCCGTCCTAAATCTCTTCAGGATCTTTATATATAGAGGGCTTGGGAAAGACCTATAATTATCTTTGCTCTATCTCGGTAGAGACGAATACCCAGAATATAGGTGGCTTCTCCCAAGTCTTTCTCTGATAACTTATTAGAAATCCAAGCTTTAACAGAACTGAGCATTCCTACGTCATTTTCTATAAGTATAATGTCATCCACATATAGTACTATGAACGCAATTTTGCTCCCACTAACCTTCTTGTAAATACATGACTCCTCTTCATTTTTGACAGAATCTAACTCTTTGACTGTCTCATCAAGACGAAGATTCTAACTTCGTGAAGCCTGCTTAGGTCTATAGATGGCACGCTGAAGCTTGCATATTTTATGGATATTGGCCTCAGATATGAATCCCTTAGCCTGTTCTATATAGATCTCCTCCTCGAGGTATCCATCTAGGAACACCATTTTTTTCACATCCATTTGCCATATTTCATAATCAAAATTGGATGATATGGAAATCATCATGCGAATAGACTTTATCATGGCTACAGGCGAAAAGGTCTTGAAGTTATCTATTCCCTCTCTTTGAGAATAACACTTCGTCACAAGTCTGGCCTTATAGGTTTCAACCTTGCCATATCCACCAGTCTTTCTCTTAGATCCATTTATTCCCAATATGAACTATGTTCTTAGGACGATCCACTAGAGTCCAGAATTGATTAGCATGCATAGAGTCTATCTCAGCTTCCATAGCCTCTTGCCACTTCACAGAGTCCACATCTACAATCTCCTGGTCATAAGTAGAGGGGTCATTCTCTTGGCTACTTTCTGTCATCTCATAAGGACCTAGTTCCTCTTAATGCAGATAGCCATACCTCTCAAGTAAATGAGAAGCTCTACTAGACCTGTGTGGTTGTGTTTGTATCTTAGAAGGTTTTGTTCCAATATCTTGTGCAGATGTCTCATTGGGTGTTTCTTTTATTACTTCTAAAGAAATATTTCTACCTGTGCCTGAATGAACTCATCTTCAAGAAAGTGTGCTTGTAAAGTAGCGATGATCTTATGATCTTCAAGCATGTATAGCAAATATCCCATGGGATCCCCTAGATATCCTATGAAACAACCCTTCACAGACCTAGCTTTCAATATCTCTACTTTAGTCTTCTTGACATAAGTAGGACATCCCCAAATCCTAATATGATTAACACTTGGTTTCCTAGCTTTACACATCTCATGTTGAGTCTTAGGAATGAATTTGGAAGAACCTATGTTTAATATATGTGCAGCAGTAAGGAGAGCATAACTCCACAGGTAAATCGGTAGATCGGTATAGTTCAGCATGTGGAGCGAACCATGTCCAACAAGGTTCGATACCTTTTTTCTGACACATCATTTAATTATGGAGTAGCTGAAGGGGTGAATTGTGACACTATTCCTAATTATTTTAGGAACTCATCAAACTCGGTACTCATATATTCGCCACCTCAGTCCGACCTAAGTGCTTTGATATGATGACCCGTTTGGTTTTCAACTAGGTCCTTAAATTTCTTGATTTTTTCTAAAGCTTCCGATTTATGTTTCATTAAGTACAAGAATCAATACATAATATGGTAATCAATGAATGTAATGAAATATTGAAATCCATCTCGCGCCACTTTAAAAGGGCACACATACATCGGTATGGATTAATCCAAGTTTTTCAACAGCTCTTTCAAAAGTACACGTGAAAGGTGACTTAGTTATTTTACCTTGAAGTCAAGATTCACAAGTTGGATAGGGATCTGATCCCAATGGACCCATAAGTCCATCTTTCTCAATTTTATGAATTTTAGTCTGACCAACATGACCAAGTCTAAGATGCCACTTGAGTGCTTCGTTTGTTACATCCTACCATGTTTTCTAGTTATATTGTTCACAGTAGTTTTATTCTTTAGATTCAAATGGTATAAACCATTTAGTAATGTAGATGTACCAAACAATTTATTTCTAAAATAAATACTATCCATAAGAAATGATATCTTTTATGGTCCATGAACAGAATTCAGACAATATTTTTGTGCCCATTTGGCAAAACAAGTACATCATCTAAAGTAATAATGAAATCGGATTTTAAATCCAACATAAGTGATCCGACATTAGTAGCCTCGGCACTATGCTCGCTCCCGATTGTCACCATCACTTCTCCAGATCCAAGCTTCCTACTTCGTTCCAGATCCTGATTCATTGTACATATGTGAGAACTTGTACCACAATCAAGTATCAAGAAGTGGAATAAACAGTTACAGAATAATTATTTTCCAAAATTAGTAGTTCTGTACTTGAAGGCGCATTGTGCTTGGACAATTCTTCTTCCAGTGGCCTAGCTCACTGCAGTTGAGGTATGCATCTGTCTTCTTGGGCCCGTTACTCTTTGGAACCATTGGGGCCTTGCCCTTTTATTTATGTACCCCTCCTTTGGACTTAAACTGCTTCTTGCCCTTTTTCTTTTTGTTCTTGAACCTCTGAGGCCTAAAATAAATTACAAGTGTAGTTTTCTTCGGCTTAGTCTTCATTTGAGACTGTGTCGTACTCAGTTTGTTCATTAGCCCAGCCAAGTTACAAGCAATCTCATTGCAGTTGAAGTTCATAACAAACTGAGAGGAGGAGTCAGGAAGTGACTGAAGGATAAGGTCAGTCTGGAGAGAAGCATGCATTCTAAAATCAAGAGCCTCCAATATCTCGAACATAGATATCATTTTGAGGATATGGTACCCAACTTCCTCACTTTCCTTCATCCGAGTACCAAACAACTGCTTCAATATCTCATACCTAGCAGTTAGGCTGTGCTCCCCATAGAGCTCAGTAAGATGTTCCAGAGTCACCCAGAGGATATGTTGTCATGGGCTCTTTGAAGCTCGTTGTTCATTGAGGTCATCATGAAACCTCGAACCTAGAATCATCTCTGACCCATTTCTCATGGGCTTCAACATCTTCCTGATCAGTCCTGGTCCATGCAGGAGCCGGTGGGATGTCCGCCTCTAAGACATATCCGAGCGTCTCCATACTGATGGCTATCCTCAGATTTTGGAGCCTATCCACAAAGTTGGGTCCAGTAGGAGTGTTCTTTTGAAGTATAATTGTAGGTGGGTTCATTGTCATTTTTGAGAGATTTATCGTTTATTAACTGTATAGAATAATTTGAGCTTCGTTAGTGATTGTTTAATTATGATTCAATTAAAGAGGGCCTTTTTATATTCTTAACTCGTCTCCCACTGTTTTTATCGGTATTACACACTCTCTTGTGGAATCCGAAAGTCATGGTTGACTTCATAGTGATGATCGATTTCTTTACAAAGTTTAATAAAGGTCAACCCATACAGTTTCTATTTTATTATTATTTATAAAGTGGTGTCTAACATCAACCTATCTAATGGATGATTCGAGTTTCTTTTACCCCTAGTGCACTTGCACTCAACCCATACGGTATCTATGGCTGGCTGAACTATTTAATATTGAATCGTCAACTCCTATCAGTCTGACAATTGAATCTCACCGGGAACCCATATGGCTTCTAGGAGTTTGATTTGTCACAACCGAAGGCATCTAACGCACTCCAGTAATTTATCAACCTTCTCCAAAAATATTACCTAGACATACTCGGAAGAATAATATTTCGGCTTAGATTTCAATTTTCCATGAGTTTGACGGAGGGTAGGAAACCTCGTAACCTTTATTACTTACTTTTATAAGTGGGAGAATTACGGGATTATATGTTTTACTTTGCATATTAACCATTTTATAATCAAGATTTGTCGGTTTCTATGTTTGTCATACAATATGAAAAACATACACAACCTAAAATCTACCAACATGTAGTTCATGGACCGTTCTTAAGTACAGAGTCATCATCGACTCGATAAAAAGAAAATTACAAGTAATCAAATTACGAGTCTTGAATTTTCATCTTCATGGCGGCTTGTCCTCGGCTCTTCATCATCACTAATTTATTACATTTATAAAATTTGCATCTAATACAAATTTATTAAAAATATAAATTGGCTTAAAACGGCATTACAACCCTATGAAATAAAGATTCAAAGACTAGTTCCATGAACTACGTCAACATTCCAATAATAATACAACAATCACATTAAAATTAATGGCATAAACAATAGATCTAAATATTGATCCAATTGATATAAAGTTAATGCATCCATAATATTTAATCCAATTAATTCATGCAACCGTTAATTTTAACTTGTCCTGGATGGAAATAGATATTTCATTAAATTAATTCCCAAAAAAATAAAATTACCATATTTATATTTTAGTCAAATTAAATCCAATTTAATTTGGGGGAAATTAATTTACCAAACTTGAATTAAAAACAGAGTTAGAAAACACAAGGCCCGGACCAAGCCGTGACCTTACAGGCTACTCGGCCCTGACGAGAATTTCATCCTCTCGCCGTTGCACAAGCGCAGTGACCTCTGCCGACCTCTCCTCAGCGACCCGAGCCTGTGTACGGCGCTTTCCGGCTCGTCTTTTCGTCCGAATCCAAAAATAATATTTTTCTAATTTTTATATTACACATATAAATCAGTTTTTCAAGAGAAAAATAGATTTATATTATAACATAAAATTATGAAAAATATATTTTAGACGAACAATTAAACATTAACGATTAAAAACAACTATGCTTCTAAATCATAAAATCATACAACCGAGCATTCCAAATGCAAATATCGTATCTACGATCGCGACCTACGCTCCAATACCACTGTTGGGATTTGGTAAATAAAAAATGAGTTACGCATCGGAAAATTTAAACCACACTAACCGGATAAAATCTGAACCCCTAAGAGTATCGATCAAGCATTGTATATCGTATATAAATGAAAATTAAAAGTCAGAGATAAAGGAGTCATACCCTCGTAGACCCTTTGATAATTTCTCCTTGATGATGAAGAACCTATCTTCGATAGTTCCCGGCCACCTAAAACCTTCATTCCTTTTCATATCACCAACATTAATACGAATCGAATTCGTTTAGACTTGAAATGATCCAACACCGAAGATGCATGGTGTCTCTACGTCACCATGCGATGGATAATGATCGAAAAAAATTATATCAATTCATTCTCTAAGAACACGGCTAGGAATTGATATATTATTTTTCTTCTCTTCTTATTTTTGTCTTCTTCTCTCTAAAATGAACAAGAAGAAAAAAATTCCCTCCCTCTCAACCTCACTTCGGCCATAGCTATGTGTGTGCATCATTAGCTATATAAGTCTCACTTGATATAATACATGATAAGATCAAATAAAGAGATTATGATATCTAATCTATTTGTCCACAAGTGAGACTCATCCATCACACCCCACATCGCATCAAGACAAATGAAATCACATGGAATATTAGGGAGAGGGAGCGGCCAAAGCTTGGTGAGAGAACGAGTCGAGCCACTCGATTCGTGTACAAGACATTTGCGTGTCTAGTCCGTTATCTACACTTCACTTTATCTCAAATGTATTTATACTTAATTAGTTCATCTACTTAATTAATTATATCAAATATAATAGTATAATTATATTTCTGTAAGAAATAATGATTTATGAATTAAATTAATCACCTAGTAATTAATTTAAATTCATAAGACCGCATCGATTTATCCAATAAATTAAATTAGATATCTAATATCCAATATTAATGAAGAGATACTAAATACATAAGTTTCTATCAAATATCCTTGTGCGCGACTCCATAGGTCCGTCTCAGTCAGTAGTAAGAGGAACCAAGGAGTGCGGGTAACACTTAGCCAGCCTAGTGGCTCACACCGAAACCCAACTGAGAACGAATGATAGAATCATTCTAAAACCATTATGTCGTGAATACTGTATACGTATAAGCCCTTCAATTATATGTCCCGGTCAAGTATTAGGGTCATGATAATGTCAAACCCTATTGTATCTTGACTCTATGTATTTGTTAATGCAAACCAAGATCATCGAGCTCTCGTGTATCAAATACAACTAGCTCTAAATGATCTGGTCAAAGACTTATGATCTCATTTGTCGTTAACCACATAGGACATTTACCTGCTCACTTACAGGAGAAAGAATCGTATCTTGGTACTTAGTAAAGACGGTTACTTGCCCACTAAGTTGTAATTTGAGGTTGATTCCACCAACCGGTGATTGGATTGAACTACTCTAATGACTAGCTTAATGTCACTAACACATATACTACTGAAACCTCAAGTCAAAGGTTCGCATATACCTATCACAATCTTTCGATTCAGTCATTAACAATCCCAGAGTGAAATCCATGTGACTGAATCGAGGTGAGTCGAGTTCGAATATACTAATCTCACTATCATACCTATAACGTGTGCTCTCACTACCCTTAGTGAAGGCAGGCACTCTACACTTCAAAGTACACGTTATACAAGCCTTGTCTAAACTTAATGCCTAGTTATGTTTTATCAACTTGGGAATCAGTTAAGCATTCGAGCCTAAACACTTCCAGTGCCTATCTCCTTATCTACATAAGGAGTGGGATGTTTGCTCCCAAATGCATAGATTATTATTCTATATATCAAATCACAATGCCAGTGATATACAATAATATATAAATAATAAATGCCTTATTTAATATTCATACTTACAATAAAATGCTCTTACTCTCCCATCCTCTGAGTGACATTCGAGGGCATATTCCTAGGAGGACAAACCACCGGCTCTTGCAAGGACCAGGGCTAATGAGGAAGAAGTTGATGCCTATGAGAAATGGGTTAAAGATGATGCCAAGGTCTGAGGTTTCATGATGGCCTCAACGGACAATGAGCTTCAGAGGGCCCATAAGAACATGCCCTCATCAGGGCGATTCTGGCACATCTTACTGAGCTCTATGGGGAGCACAGTTGAACCTGCTCGGTATGAGATATCAAAGCAGTTGTTTGGTGCTTGGATGAAGAAAGGTGAAAAAGTTGGGGACCACGCCTTTAAAATGATATCGGTGGTCGAGATATTGAAGGCTATTTATTTCAGGATGCATGCTTCTCTCCAGACTGACCTTATTCCATAATCACTTCCTGACTCCTTCTCTTAGTTTATAATGAACTTCAACTGCAACGAAATTACTTGCAACTTAGCTGGGCTAATGAACAAGCTGAGTATGACACAAACAGAATGAACAAACTGAGTACGACACAAACAGATGATGACTAGGCCGAAGGATGCTGCACCTATAGTTTCTTCTGGGCCTTGGAGGTCCAAGAATAATAAGAAGAAGGGAAAGAAGCAGTTCAAGCCCAAACGTGGGTTACGAAAATATAAGGGAAAGGCCCCAATGTTTTGAAAGAGTAAAGTGGCCAAGAAGACAGATGCATGCCTCAACCGCGGTTGGCTAGGCCACTGGAGGAGGCACTATCCAAAACTTGACCGCAATGCGCCTTCAGGTATAGAACTATTTCTTAAAAAATGGTTATTTTAATGGAATCGAAGTTAGATCGAAGTTGGATGAATGCAAGTCGTAACAGTGATGAGTATGATAATGGAATCGAACAATTTATCGAGTTCGCCGACAAAATCGCCTGGAACCCGATGAAAGATATTTTTGCCCTTGTGTCAAGTGTATGAACGAGAGACAACATGAAGCTCATATAATTCGTGAACATCTTATTTACGAGGGAATAAATGCGAACTATAAGATTTGGATATGGCATGGCGAACTAGTGAACATTCCAACTAAAGAGACACACGTAGACATAGATGGTGATCAATTTGAAGACATGATTCGTGATTTTGGAGAAGAATCATTCCGACAAGGGCATGTTTATGATGCATTGAAAAGTGATTCAGAGACTCATTTATATATGGGGTGTAAAAATTTTACACGCTTGTCTGCTATGTTGAAGTTGGTTAATGTGAAAGCAAAAAATGGGTGGAGTGATAAAAGTTTCACCGAATTGCTCGAGTTGATATAGGAGATGCTTCTAGAAGGTAATAAATTGCCTAACCGTACTTATGAGGTGAAGAAGGTTTTGTGTCCGATGGGTTTGGTATATAAGAAAATACATACCTACCCTAATAATTGCATATTGTACCGAAAAGAGTTTGAATTATTGCATAAGTGTCCTAGGTGTGGGGCATCATGCTACAAAGTGAAGCATGGTGATTCTAGTGATAGAGAGAGCACACAACGAGGGCCTCCAGCGAAGGTGTTATGGTATCCTCCAATTATTCCGAGGTTCAAGCGACTGTTTGCTAATTAGGATGACGTAAAGAACCTCATACGACACGCAAAAGGGAGAAAATGCGACGGACTAATTCATCATCCTGTTGATTCTGTACAGTGGAAGAAAATAGATCATTTATTTCCAGATTTTGGGCGTGAGGCAAGAAACCTTAGGCTTGGACTTGCCACAGATGGGATGAATCCGTTTGGTAATTAAAGCACCAAGCATAGCTCATGGCCTGTCCTACGTGTGATCTATAATTTACCTCATTGGTTATGTATGAAGCGAAGATATGTTATGTTGTCAATGATGATTTCAGGCTAAAAACAGCCAAGAAATGACATAGTTGTTTATCTAAGTCCGTTGATTGATGATTTGAGAATGATGTGGGACGAAGGGGTTGACGTGTTTGATGGGTACCACCAGCAAAGTTTCAAGATACGTGCAATGTTATTTTGTACCATTAATGACTTTCCGGCATATGGAAACTTGAGCGGGTATAGTGTGAAGGGGCATCATGCATGTCCTATATGTGAAGAAAACACAAGCTACGTTCAGTTGAAACACGAAAAAAAAAACAGTTTACACTCAACATCAGAGGTTTCTCAATCGCCATCACCCATATCGTAGATTGAGAAAAGCTTTTAATAGATACCAGGAAGAGGGATTTGCACCCACACCATTAACAGGTGAGCAAGTTTACGATCACGTTAAGAATATCAATACTATATTTGGAAAACTACAAAAAAGTCCATTGCGACAAACATATGGAAGAAGGGGTCCATATTCTTTGATCTTCCATAGAGGAGGAAACTAGATGTTATACATTGTATAGATGTTATGCATGTCGAAAAAAATGTGTGCGATAGTGTGATCGGCACACTTCTCAATATTAAAGACAAAACAAAAGATGGTGTCCAGGCTCGTCCAGACCTAGAGGAACTCGGTATGCATCCTCAGTTGCATCCGCAATTAGTTGGTAACAAATTATCTCCCCCAGTATGTTATACTTTATCAAAAAGGGAGAAAATTAGCTTCTGTAAATGTTTACAAGGAATTAAAGTGCCACAAAGTTACTCTTCAAATATTAAGAATCTTGTGTCGTTGCAAAATCTTAAATCGGTTGGCTTAAAGTCCCATGACTGTCATGTCTTAATGCAACAACTTCTAGCAGTGGCTATACGTGATGTCTTGCCTAAAAAAGTGAGGAATGTCATAACTCGCTTGTGCTTTTTTTTTTTTCAATGCTATAAGTAGCAAAGTGATAGATCCTCTGGTTTTGGATGAGTGGCAAAATGAGGCTGTTGTTATCTTATGCCAATTGGAGATGTATTTTCCTCCTTTTTTTTGATATCATGGCTCAGTTACTTGTCCATCTAGTTAGGGAGATTGAAGAGTGTGGCCCTGTTTATTTGAGATGGATGTACCCCATTGAGCGATACATGAAGATTTTCAAAGGGTATACCAAAAACCCATCTCGTCCGGAAGCATCTATTGTGGAGAGGTACATTGCGAAGAAGCTATCGAGTTTTGCACATATTACATGTCACAGGTGGAATACGTAGGGCTTCATATAAGTCTCGACATGATGATAGAATTAGAGAAAAGGGTACACGAGGTGTTAAAGTTTTAACTAAGAGTCGAGGTGAGGTGCTCCAAGCACATTTGTACATTTTGAATAACACTGATGATGTTCTTCCCTACTTGTCAGCTCACAAGAATCATTTGAAGATAAAGAATCCCCGAATGAGTGAAAAATGGTTGTTGATCAAACATAATAAGACTTTCTTGAGATGGTTTAAGGAACAAATTTCTAGCAGTGCATCTGAAACATTACAATGGATAGCTTACGGACCCAAATCTGATGTCGTAACTTGGAGTGGATATGATATTAATAAGTACTCATTCTATACAAAGTCACAAAATGACAAGAGTACAGTTCAAAATAGTGGAGTTACTCTTCAAGCCGAGTCTATGCACTTTTCCAGCTCAAAAGACAAAAACCCAGTTTTGGCATCGACGAGTTACTATGGAGTTATAGAATAGATCTGGGAACTTGATTATGTTAAGTTTAGAGCGTCTGTGCTTAAGTGTAAGTGGGCTGATAATAATACGGGTGTGTAAATCGATGAGTTAGTATTTACGTTGGTAAATCTTCACAAGGTAGCTTACAAAGACGAGCCTTTTATCATGGCACACCAAGCAAAACCAGGTGTTCTATGTCAACGATCCATGTAATGAAAGATTGTCCTTGGTTATTCCAGGTAGAAGTGTGGATATGAATGAAACTGAAGAATCAACGTTTGACAATTTGTGAATTTATTCCTTTGTCGACACGGTTACCCACTATCGTTGAATAAAATAAAGTTGACAACATACATGCCATTTGAAATTACCATGATGAAGGTTTATGGGAGAACTTTGTTATCTCAAAAGATAAATAAAAATCAGGTACATGAATAACTACATCTATGTTTTGCATAGATACATGCCATTTTTGTTCTCATTCTAAGTTCAGCCGAATTAAATTATTCTCCTCTTACAAAGTGAGTAGGTGTTCACTTAGAAATCAGTAGATTTAGTACTTACTAGTCAAAATGTAGGCAATTAGATGTTAAGCAATAATAAGTGTCAATTTAGACAACTAGGTAATACGTTGTATTTGACAAGTATTAGTTTTTTGACAAGGAGTTTTTCAAACAAAAAATATTACTGCTTCCCACTTGGCATCGTGTTCCCCCTTGGCATCATGTTTAAGTACAAATTCAGCTTATTGGTATATGTTGTGTTTGATAAATATTATTTTTTCCGTTTATATTGTGTTTGACAATATTTTCCATTTGTTTATACAGGCACATGACTTCTCCTCGGCATCCTCCTCGTTCTCCTTCTCATTCTCCTTGTACTCCTCGTCATTCTCCTCCTCATTCCGCTGCTTCTCCTGATACGCAGACTACTACATCGAGAAATCCTACAAGATGTAGAAGTATGTCCAAACAACGTGTAGATGGGAAAAAGCTACCTCTTGACATCGATCTAGTCAGGGGAAAACTTAAGTACCAACACAAAATCAAATTAAGTACGTATTTGGGTAAACTTGCGAAAGATCATGTTTCCATATTGTACGATCGATGAAATCATGTACCGGACAAGCCGGATGAGGAAATGCTTTGGTCGGATGTATTTGTACGTGCATTACTTTTGTGCTTAATTATGTGTTTCACTTTGTGCTTAAATTAAATTAAATTATTCTACAACAACTGAAATAAAATTAAATAATTTAAAAAACTGAATTAAATATAAATAATCTGGAATAAAATTGAAATTTATAAAAAACATTAATTTAGGTAAATTATTCTACAAAAACTGAAATCAAATTAAATAATTTAAAAATCTGAATTAAATATAAATAATGTGGAATAAAATTGAAATTTATAAAAAACATTAATTTAAGTAAATTATTCTATAAAAAATGAAATGAAATTAAATAATTTAAAAACTGTATTAAACTTAAATAATCTGGAATAAAACTGAAATTTATGAAAACACATTAATTTAAGTAATTTATTTTATAAAAACTAAAATTAAATTAAATAATTTCAAAAACTGAATTAAATATAAATAATCTGGAATAAAATTGAAATTTATGAAAAAACATTAATTTAAGTAATTTATTTTATAAAAACAGAAATTAATTCAAATAATTTTAAACTATATTATCGATAACGATTGTCAATGTAGGCCAACTTTGATGTCAGTCAAATTAACAATATTGATCAATTTCGCATGAAGACATTGAAGTCTATAGGCAGGATGTGGAGGCAATTTAAGACTGCTTTGACCGGCGAGTATATATATGATCCATCGAAAGGGTTGTCTCCTTGTGAGAAGTATGGTATATCGGAGGACGATTGGAAAGAATTCAAAAAGATTCGTGAGGACCCTACTTGGGTGGTAAATCTGAATTCAAAAGACATTTTCTATAGCTCGATACTTGCAGATATTTCCTTGCATATTATTTCGATTCCTTGCAAATAATTTTCTATAGATCGATTCCACTTCTGGTTTCATTTCCTTACATATTATTTCGATTCCTTGCAAATATTTTTTTTTCAGGAAAAGAGAATCAAGAAACAAGAGATAGCGAAGCTGAACAATGCTCCTCATACTATGGCTCGAGGAGGATATGATTTTTTGGAGGTACGGGAGATGGACAGAAAGATGAAGGACCGTAAAGAAGAAGCATCAAAATCTCGAGAAGATGTTATTATTGATCCTCCATCTCCTCATTCACGTCATCAGAGGTGGAAGCCTGGTCACCAAAAAAGATCTGGGGGAGTGTCATCAGATGCTGCACGAGAGATTGTTACTAAGATCGTAAGTTTAAAATATCATTTAATATTTGGTAATATATTTAAATTTAGATAAACTTAGTTTTCTTATCTTTTCAAAAGCTGATTCCAGAAATTTTTGTTTTGCAATTAAATTCTATAACTTAAATTTTTGTTGTTGAAAAAAATAAAAGTCGTAATATTTAATTTGAAATATTTAAAGGTTGTGAATAAAATTTTAATTGTTCACTTTTATGTTTCACTTATGAAACAAAGTTTTTTTATCCTTACGAAAACAATATTAACAGTTCATCAATAAATGAAAGTGTTTTGGAGGAACTAATGAAGAAGATCGCATATGATCTCACACAAAATTTGATGAAAATATTCGGCCAAACATTGGAGTCTTTGGGTGTTCATTCACAGCAGCCCCACACCGATCTATGTACACCTGATGATCATGTTACCCGTGTCAGTACGAAGGGGAGTTGTGCTGATGATGTTTCTGGCCCTACAGGAGGGAAGACTCCGCCTGGGGACACTGGTCGATTTGGATTTTATGTAGACGAGGGCCCTCCTCGTCTAGTCGCTATCAGTCGAGTTCATCATGGAGATACTACCATACATTGTGCTCCTTTACCAGCTCATTTGGTTAAGGTAGTACTCGAGGAGGCCGTAGATGGCAGTGCCGAAGTTCTTATACCTACTGAAGAGGTAAGCTTAGTGAGGGAAGCTCTAGTGTACCTTTATTGCATGGCCAAAGAATCTTGTCATTGCCGACTTTATCACGGTATATTTCTTTTATGTTTTTAATATTAAATATAAATAAAAGATACTCCGGTTATAGTTGATTTTCACACTGTTTTATATGATATAGGATATTGAGTGACCTGAGCCACCTAAGAAACATGCTCGTCAAGATGACCGGTCGAGTCATAGAGATAACACCATGAGAGAGTTATTTGGTGTTGTAGCGACTCTTTTTAGTGACTCGTTACAAGTGCCATGGGATACAGATTCCTTTGGCTATGGTGGTGCTGACGTTCCCTTGTACATAAGTTACCATGATCGTTTGGAAATCATTCAAAACAAGCAGTGGCTTAGCTTATCGATTCTACAGTTTTGAACTTTGTAAATAATTCTTTACATGCATATTCATGTATATTTATCAAAAATTCATAGTTTGGAATGAAAATTAGATATTAATATTTTGTTTAAAAAATTAGGTATTTGTCGAAATTGAATGTGGGCACAATGTACGAGGATTTGTATGGATATTTCGATCCTCAATCCATGCAAAATATGGGAAATAAGGGAGAGAAGACCTCCGGATACATCACTTCGCGTATGTCGGAGGCAAAAAAACAGATATTTCTTGGAGCTTACCATCATGAGTAAGTATAGATTTATAAATTGCACCTATGTTATATTTGCATATTTTCTCCTCTTTTTTCTAAATTGATTTTGAACACTACCCTCTTTTTTCTCTAAAAGTCTTAATATTTTTTTCATGTCTTTGTAGATTTTTATATAAATAATTATGTAAGTGGATGTGTTTAGATTGATTTGATATGGAAAAATTAAATAATCCCGGCCCTCCCCCGCTTGTAATACGTTTGTTAATGCAGTGAGCATTGGCAACTTTTGGTCATTGTTTCGGCAAAAGGGGAAGTTGTGTGGTTTTGCTCACTACACCTTAAGGCCGACAATCGCATTAAGGCCGTAGTCCAGAAGTAAGTTTTAACTTGTAGCATTTACTTGAAAAATATATTATATTTTCATTTCATAATACATTAGTACTTCTTTCGAACAGTGCCTTGACCGTATTTAAGGTGATGGGGTATGCATACAAGTAAATCTAAACAGACGATTACTTGGATATATCCCAAAGTAATACATTTAGTCATATACATACACACACACACACACATATATATATATGTATATATATATATATGTATAGATATATATTAGCTCTATATATATATATATATATATAAAATTGAGCTTCATATTCTTTTTAGTGTAATAAACAAAACGGAGGTTGGGAGTGTGGGTATTACGTCATGTACTGGATGTCGACTTTTGTCCGAGCTCGTATTATCGATGGATGGATGGAGGTCATAAACTTTTATTTTAGTTTTTAAATTATTTAAATTAATTTCAGTTTTTTAAATTATTTCAGATTAAAAATGATTTAACGTTTAAGCTGATGAGTTTGTTAATTTATATGTTTATATGTACAAATGTTTGATGATGTTGCAGTACTTTCGAGAATTCATGAAATTCGAACCGAATGTGCAAAACAATTTTTGGAGGTTAGGAACCGTTTATATGAGTAGATTTTTGACATTTGATTTTGTTAGAATTATCATTGTTTTGTTTGGTTTGTTCGTGAATTGTGTTGTTGTATTTATTTTGAATTGGATGGAACGTTATTGTATTTGATAGTTGGATAAAACTTGTCTAGTTGTATTGATGAATGGATGAAAGTTATGTTGCTGAGGTTTTATTTGAGATTGCTGTTGTATTCTGGTTTATTTGAGGTTTTAGCAGGTTTTATTCTGGTTTAGCAGGTTTTTTCTGTGTTGTATTTTGAATTTTATGTACTGTTTTCTGTGTTGGATGCTGGTTTAGTCTGGTTTAGCAGGTTTTATGTACTGTTTAGATGCTTTTAGTTGGATGCTGTTTTTTGTGTTTGGATGTATTTTTCTGTGTTTGGATGCTATGTAGCAGGTTGGAAAATAAAAAACGAACCTGGAATTAAAAAAATAATAATATTAACAGCGGTTCTTATAAGGAACCGCTGTTAAATCACCCTTTTCAATTTAACAGCGGTTCCCCGAGATAACTGCTGTTAAATTAACAGCACTTATTCAAAAGAACCGCTGTTAATTGGATAATTAACATCGGTTCCTTTTAAGAACCGATGTTAAATTAACAACGGTTCTATATCGCAACCACTGCTAACTGGATATTTAACAGCGGATCTACAAAAATCGCTGTTAAGTTTTAACAGCGGTTCTCCCCAAAAGACCGTCATTATATACTTAACATTGGTTTTTCCTAAAAACCGCTTTTAATTTTAACAGTGATTTTTAAGAAAACCCGCTGTTAAATTAACAACGTCACCTTTAACAGCGGTTCCATAACCGCTTTTAAAGTGGTTCTAGAACTGCTTTTAAAGGCCCAGCTTCGTAGTAGTGAATCCATGGGAAAAACAAAGACTTGGTGAGGAAAAAGAGCACAACGCAACAACTACGATTGCCAGAATCATGTGGAGTATACTCCCCCTGAAGTACACTACAAAAAAAAACAGTTTTTACCGATGCCGCTCTGCCGTTGGTAAAACCTTCAATGGTAAAAAAATCCCGACGGAATATGCCGCCGTCGCCAATTTACCGATGGCTTTCCGATGCCCCGTCCCTCGGTAAATTTCTCCTTGTCAAAATTCGAGAACGGTTTTACGAATGGATTACCGACTACAATCGTCGTTGGTAATTTACCGACGGCATGTTTCCATTGGTAAAATCTGCATGCATTAATTTTTTTGGTCTGGGGTCAGGTTGAGTCGGGTCGGGGCTCGGCCGAGATTGGGTCGGGTCGGACCATTGTCTTTATTCAATATTACCCAACAAGGTTTTGGTTTATAAAGTGATGAAAAATGTGGTATTTTTCGATGTGGGATGAGGTTTTTTTTCAGAATTTATCGATGGCGACTGGATGTCGGTAAATGTCGTCGGTAATGCCGTCAGTAAATTCTAAAATATTAAAAAATTGAAAAACTATTCCCGCCGTCGGTAATGCCGTCGATAAATTCTGAAATATAAAAAAATGTGGTTATTCCCGCCGTCGGTAATGCCATCGGTAAATTCTGAAATATAAGAAAAGAAAAAAATATTCCCACCATCGGTAAATTCTGAAATATAAAAAAATGGTTATTCCCGCTGTCGGTAAATTCTGAAATATAAAAAAATGAAAAAATTATTACCGCCGTCGGAAATACTGTCGATAAATTCTGAAATATAAAAAAATGTAAAAAAATTTCCCACCGTCGGTAAATTCTAAAATATAAAAAATGTAAAAAAAATTCCGTCGTCGGTAATGCTGTCGGTAAATTCTGAAATATAAAAAAATAGAAAAAGTATTTACCAACAGCAACAATGTCGTCGGTAATTCTGCCGTCTCTAATGTCGTCGGTAAATTTGGTGGTAAAATTCGTGCAACATCCCGCCAACGTGCTGTCGGTAATGCCGTCAGTAAATTTAGTTAATTACGTTGTCGGTAATGCCTTCGGTATTTTAGGTATCTACCAATGGCAGAGCGGGCGTCAGTAATTTTCATTGGTAAAACTAGTTTTTTTGTAGTGGTATACACAACAGCTCATTCCAATGGGCTATAACATGTTGAGATCGGACAATCGACGCATGTCGATGCTCCTCACATGTTTCTCAAATGTAGATTTTGGCAGAGACTTAGTGAACAAGTCTGCAATATTCTCATCGAAACTCATTTGTTTCACTTTGATATTGAGCAATTTATGTTGTTGATTGTAGAAGAATTTTGGCGAGATATGCTTGGTATTGTCACCCCTAATAAAACCTAACTTCGCCTGCTCAATGCATAATGCGTTGTCCTCAAAGATGCAAGTAGAGATCGTTGTAGTGGACTTTAATCCACAAGTTCATCGTATATGGTCTATGACTGACCGAATCCAAATGCACTCCCTTATGTATTCGTGTAGTGCAATTATCTATGCATGGTTCGAGGAAGTAGCAACCAAGATCTGCTTGGTAAATCTCGAATACATCGTCGTATTCCCAATGGTGAACACATAACCAGTTTGGGAACGTCCTTTATGCGGGTCAGAGAGATAACATCAGCAAATCCAACTAACACATTTTTGGTATTCTCTGCATAGTGGACAAGCTTGCTGGCATTATTACTTCTGGTAGTCAAGCTGCCATGTTTAGCTGCAATATCAGGGGAAGGTCAACGGTCGGTATGCATCGTATTAACCTCAACAATTCCTTTTGGAATATCGCTCTCTTGCATAAGGAAAGAACAATCCAAGATCATTGAAGCCTTTCAAGTATCGATAGATGTGTTTTACTCTATTCTAATGCCTTATTGTGGGAGCGGAGCTGAATCTCCCTAACAGATTTACGAAGAATGCGATGTCTGGACGAGTACATTGAGCCAGATACAACAACATACCAATTGCCGATAAGGTATAGTGTTTCTGCTCCAAGGACCTTTTCACCCTCCTCTTTAGGACGAAAAGGATCCTTGTTCATTTCCATATTTTGAACAACCATGTGGGTAGCAAGAGGGTATGCCTTGTCCATGCTAAATCGCCTGAGCATTTTATGGATGTAGTCAGATTGATGAATGAGTACACTATCATCTCGATGTTCCAGCTCCAAGCCCAAGCAGAATTGAGTCCTCCCCAGGTATTTCATCTCGAAATCGATCGTAAGGTAGTGGGCGGTTTCATCGACCTCATCTATGGTATCGATAACACTCATGTCATCTACATAGACGGCTACAATCACGAATCATGTATTGTTGCGATATTTGTTGAATGCAAGTGTACGTTATCGTATACAAGTAATAAAGTGATGAGTGAGTATCATTCCCACGAGGACTGAATCACTAACTACCGATTTTTATGTATTCCAGTTTTATTCAAACAATCGAACTTTGGGTTTGCAATTAATTACTAAAAGAATTAATAAAAGACTAGACAGTAAAAATGATCGCTTGACGAAAGAGAATCAAATGATAAATAAGTCTAGGATTCTGAATTCACCTCGGTTTATCCGAATTTACTCTCGATTATCTGAAGTTAATGATTTTCCCAATTTATTGAAGGCGAAGATTGCTAATATACTCTACCGCCTCTCCCGAGGTCAATAGATTTTTCTAAAGGCGAATAACGCACTCTATCCCTAGGTGAATTAATTCGTCAATAGGCAAAAAGTATAAAATCTCCAAAAGGCCACGTAGTTCCTATGAGTATATTCCTATCTCACAGAATAAAACGGTCCTCACCAATAGTTCCTCACCAACTCTCCTCTACCGATTCGAATTGAATGATTAAAACAATACAACTATTGGCCAGATAATTGAAAGCATTAAACACGATTGGGAAAACTCAACAAAAAGGGAATTAATTAGATAATCTCAAGCAAATCCGTCAAAACGTAGGTTTCATCAAAATCCTAGATTAGGGTTTTAGCCTGACATGCTAATAAATGAAAATACAGAATAAATGAATAAAAGCATTAAAATCAAACGCAGATGAAGAGCTCGGATTCCTCCGTTCTTCGGCTTCCGCCCTCTGCTCTTGAAGTCTTCTACTTATCTTCCTCTTCTGCCGTCTCCTCCAAGATTCTCTGATTCCAAAATCCAAAGATGCCTAGATTCCAGATGATTAATTAGGGTCTTAAACCCTTATTTATAGCTTTTCACAGTCTCCAAATCGCGTCCGTGTGAGTAGGTCGAGAACTGGCTTCAAAACGGCCCAAATCCGCGCGGAGGACACAAAAACCGCCTAGTGTGCCGCGGCTCACTAAATCTGTGCCGCGGCACATGGTCTTCAGCTGGACGCCTGGGCGCCATTTAATTCATCTGTGCCGCGGCTCACCTGGACTGTGCCGCGGCACAGAGTACAGTCTACTTTGTGCCCGCTGGTTGCCTTCCTGTGCCGCGGCCCACTTGCCTTGTGCCGCGGCTCACAGCCAAAATTTGCCGTTTTCGCCCGTTTCGCCTCGTTTTAGCTTCCGGACTCCAATCTCCTGACAAACATACAAAATTAAGGCATTAAAAGCTCATTTAAGCAAATTTACTCTCCAAAATAATACAAAATAATGATAAATAAGCGTATAAAAATACGCCTAACAAATACCCCCAAACTTAAGCCTTTGCTTGTCCTCGAGCAAACAGAATTAAATTCAATAAAAGAATGTCGTGAATAATCGTGCAACTCGTAGTGCTCTACCTAATCAATACTATCCTGAAATTCTCTCTGAATAATACGATTATCGTAATAGCGAGCTACACTCAGAACACTGATTCTACAAAGTAACCAAGTTCAGTCCTAATTACTCGTTCATGAAGAAAATCAAGCTCAAAGATTAACAAAACGTGAATGAAATCGACCATCAATATGAAAGGTTAAAATAAACGAGCTAAAGTCGCCCCGTTCCACAGTCTAATGGCAAAATTTTCATGAGTTTCATAAAAATAATCCTCGTACAGTATTCCCTTATATATATATGCTCAAGAAATTGATTCGAGTTGACCACTAGGTTCGGATCTCGGGATGTTTCATCGGGATAATCCTAGGGTGGAACTTCCATTATCATGTATTGGGAAACCGTTTGACGTAAAAGACACTCATGGGGCACATGGATGCTTCTAGTTACTAAGTTCCCCTCCACATCGGAGAAACAACTCGAATAGCTAATTCCCGCATGTCCGAATCAAGGGCGCTGTTTTATGCGAGAGTAAACAACGCGTCATGCGAGTACCCCCGGTTACTAGGCTCCCTATCATCGGCACATGTGAAATTTCTAAATCACTAGTCTAATCAGGGTCGTCGTTTTACGCGAGAGTAAACAACGGGTCACGTGAATACCCCCGGTTACTAGACTTCCCATCATAGAACGAATATTTCGACTTTTGGGAAAAACTGACCGACTCTAAACTCAATCTAAGTGCCAACATGACTTATGTACTGGACGAATAGCTAACCGAAAAAATGTAACCAAATGTATCGACGGTGATTTTAAAACAAGTATGTATCCTCTCTTATCCGCCAAGACCTCTACAAAAACGAAGAAAATTTCGGACCTAAATGGAGACTAAGCAGAAACAGAAATCACTGACTACACTCGACTAAAACTCGACTGTTTCTTCAGAGAGAAAAACAGTGTCGTAACATCAGTATTACACAAATAGAAGCACAAAAAATTCACGAATAGAGTAAAATCAAGACAAGCAAGGCTATCAACAAAAAGATAACTAAAAATAACAAAAAGTGCAACGAATTAAGTACAGCAGTAAATGTAGCAACAGAAAGTAAACCCCCCCAAACTTAGGACGTACATTGACCTCAATGGACAAAATATAATAAGCAATAGAATAAGAAGGTCAAGTACTCCCCTCCAGTCCTCTCACGAGCTGGTGCCGGCATCATACGGTGAGAAGGGTGGTGTGGCTGGCCGAGCAGGTGCAATAAATGGCCCGTCTAGGTGCATGATATGGGCCGTCCAAGCGGCAAGGTGCTCCTGATGGTAGGCGTCCCTCGCTGCCAGATGCCTCGCCTCACGCCGATTGGCCCGGCGGGCCTACCCTCGCATCTCAGCTCTGACGGCAGCAATAATGCTCTCTCGCTCCGTCCGCTGCTCCTCTCGTATGGCAGCCACCATACTCTCCCTCTCTCTCCTCATCTCCTCTCTCTCTCTCTCTCCTCATGTCCTCTCTCATATACTCTCTCTCTCTCTCCTCGTCTCCTCTCTCTCTCTCCTCATATCCTCCCTCAGCCCATCGAACATAGCCTGAAATCTCTCTCTGTCGGGCGGCGGGCCGGCATCTGCCTGCCCCTGTGTCAGCAAAAGAGGCTCGGGGGACCCCTCGTGGGCCTCATCTAGTAGAAATCCTCTCCCCCGAGCGTGCGCCGGTGCTCCTCCCCACTGATCAAAATGTGAGATGATGCGGTGGTCGATCGGGGCCTGGGGAGTAAGCATCGGCTCGTCGTCTGACCACGTCAGCCCCGACTGCCGGCACAGAGCGCAGATAATAGAGGGGTGCTTCAACCCCGTTTTGGCCCTTCCCTGAATGCACTGGAATATAGAACGGACCAAAAGAGGGGCCACATCGAACCGCAGCCCGGATGTGATATCATATAGTGTCCGGGCGCGGGAGAGAAAAATAGTGCGGATCTGAGATGTGGGGTCTATACGAGTGCAAATAAAGTATAGCCAGGCACGCCCGAGCCAACTGAGGCGCGATCTCTTGAAATGGAAAGTGGAAGAACCCGGTGCATGCTGCTCCCAGTCGGAGTCGGGCTGCGTAATAGTCTCAAGCAGAGCCTCCTTCGTGAGGCTAGTCATAACTCGGTCATAAGCCGACTCATCTACCACCGGAAGCCCAAACAACCTCCGAATAGCAGCTGTGGAAAAATCAATCGTAATACCTCGGACATCGACCTGAGTCCGAGTGTCTGACTACTGTAACATCTGGCCTGCTCGAATGTGCTTCAATAGCGCACTGGCATAGAACTCCTGCACTATCGATATCACCGCTGGCTCGGGGGGTGCAGCAAATCGGGCCCACCCCATCTCATCTATCATCGCAAGCAGTTCCCCGTCTTGGGGGGCAGGAGTAAATCCCCTCTCCGGGATAAGAGGTCGCGGCCGAATCTTCTCATTGAAGATTTTGTGGATCTCAGGGTCAGAAAACTGGTGCCCCTCAGACTCGGTGTGGCTACGAGAGGTTTCCCCTCGAGTGGGGGATGACTGAGTCCTGGCTCTCTTGCTCAGCTTCTTCGTCCTAGCCATAGTCAGTCCTGAAAAAAAATTAAACACCGAAGGTTACTTACTCAACTAATAACGAGAATAATCATCACTCGGCTAAGGATATCCGGCCGTAAATCAGAAATCTTTACGAGATAACACAACCGTGAGAGAAAAATAAATTTGAACCATAACGTTTAAACTAGACGTACGGTTTGGGGTTGTTGTAATTCCAGAACGAATACGTTGCACAAAGATTCAAAATATTGCCTTAACAAAGAAAATTTTCATTTAGACATTTCATCGAACACCTAAAGGGCAAGAGTTTACTTGAAGAACAAACATGGCAATAGCTCGATTAAATCCCCAAGAACAAAAACACTAATCATTCACCATCAAAACGACATACTCAATTCATCAATAATCCAAAATAACCATGAAAATTCGATCAAAACCATCATGTCATCACTTAACTATCATAGAACTTTTTGAAGGAAATAAGCATATTCAATCCTCAAATGCATAACACAACTTCAAATTTAAATTCATAGAACAATTTGAGATTAGGAATTCATACATACCTTGCTTGGATTGTGGAAAATGCAAGAAAATCGTAAGAAGAAGAAGGAAGATGTGTTCGGCCGATCGCGCGCAAGGGGAGGGAAAGAAGAAAGAAAAGTAACCTGGGGTGGCCGGCCGAATGCGGGTTATAAGGTACCTGGGCCTTTCAAATTCCACATGGTGTGCCGCGGCACAGCTCAAGTGAGCCGCGGCACTGAGTACAGTCCCTTTTTGCCTATTTGTTTGTTTTGTTGTGGGCCGCGGCTCAGGTTTCGTGTGCCGCGGCTCAGTGCTCAAGTGTGCCGCGGCTCAGTAATGCTGTGCCGCGGAACAGAGTACAGTTTGTTTAGCCCTCCCTTTCGATCTGTGTGTGCCTCGGCTCACAATACTTGTCTTGCGGCTCGTGTGAATTTCTCCACAGGATTTTTCACACGAATTTTGAGAAGAACACGTCAAAGCGAGAGGTAGAAGCAAATCAAAGCACAAAATGATGAAAAATAAAAATTCAAGAATGCAAGATAAAAGCGAAACTCAAAATCTCTGACTACGAACTCGGGTTGCCTCCCGAGAAGCGCTAAGTTTATAGTCTTCAGCCGGACCTATTTAAAAAAAATCAGTTCGCTTTTCGCAAACTCCATTTGGTTTCCGCCCCGTTCATCGAACCGTTGATATGATTTTTAAAATTTTGACCATCGGTCATTAACGATTCGATTTTCGGATCGGAGACCCAATGTTGGTTGCGGAAAGGTTTTGACGAGAACAACTTCCCGAAACACCCGTTTTTTTCATGACTAGATGTCCGTTTGATTTCCGGCTTATTTCCCTCTTTCAAAAATGACTTTATGACCGCCGCAGACTTGTCCGAGTGTGGCTGGTCAGATGGCGATGATTTCATGTTCACATGCTCGAGAAATGCTACTCGTTCTACATCTTTCTTAAAAATTAGACCATCTGACACAGAATCTGAATTTTTCGACCGACGATGTTTTCGGTGTTTTTCTTTTTCAACGGCATCTACACTTTCAATTTGTGAGCTTTTATCAACACCTCCCGGACATGGAAAAGATTTGAACACTTGGAACATGACATGCTCCTCTTGAACCCGCAGAGTTAATTCTCCTTTTTCCACGTCAATAAGAGTTCTGCCGGTCACCAAAAATGGTCGTCCCAAGATAATCGGGATATCTTCATCTTCCTCCATGTCGAGAACAATAAAATCCGCTGGAAAGATAAATTTATCCACTTTTACTAGTACATCCTCAATCACTCCTCTCGGATACTTAATAGATCGATCCGCTAATTGCAAGGAGACCGTCGTCGGCTTTGCTTCTCCAATTCCCAGCTTCTTGAAAATAGACAAAGGCATGAGGTTAATACTAGCACCGAGATTGCACAATGCCTTATTAAAAGAAAGATTCCCCATGGTGCACGGTATGTTGAAACTTCCCGGATCTTTCAATTTTGGTGGAAGCTTCTTTTGAAGAATCGCGCTGCATTCCTCCGTCTAGGCAACTGTTTCAAACTCCTCGAGTTTTCTTTTCTTTGACAATATCTCTTTCATGAATTTAACGTAGCTCGGCATTTGTTCCAATGCGTCGGCAAATGGAATGTTAATATGAATCTTTTTGAACACGTCGAGAAACTTAGAGAATTGTTTGTCTGCCTTTTTCTGCTGTAATCTCTGCGGAAACGGGACGGATGGCACATATACCTTCGGGTTATCCGGAAACGTTATCGAAGGTCTCCAATCTTGAGATTCCTCCGTCGCTAAATTTTTCCTCCCCTCAATTTCACTCCTCTTTTCACACCTCTCGGGCTGGTCACATACCTCCTTCCCGCTTCTCAAACTGATTGCATTTAGACTCTCTCTAGGATTTGTCTTGGTTGTACTTGGCAATGCTCCCTCCGGGCGGGCTGTCAACACATTAGCAATTTGGCCCAGCTGGACTTCCAAGTTGCGAATGGAAGCGGAATGATTCTGCAATGTCGCTTCAGTACGGGTCATGAATTGACTCGTATTCGCTGCCAATTCCGCAATTGATTTCTCGAGAGAAACTTTTGGAGCGGGAGGGGGCTGCTGTTGGTTTTGAGGGAACGGAGGCTGGTTCGAGTTCTGTCCGTTTCTCCACGAAAAGTTGGGATGATTATGCCACCCCGGATTATACGTGTTGGAGTACGGATTATTTTGCCGGTTTCCGTTTCCTACAAACTGAGCTTGTTCAATTTGGGGCTGCTCGAATGGATTTCCGACTTGGCACTCCGCGCTAGGGTGGGATCCGTTACACCAATTGCAAGTCTCAATGGTAACGGGGGAAGGAGAATGCAAAAATGTTTGAAGCTGCTGAGTCAAGGCGGCGACTTGAGCTGACAATGTGGATATCGGATCATTACTAGAAACTTCCATAACTCGCTTCGGCGTTAATCTTTCAGATGGCCATTGATATGCATTTGCGGCCATAGCTTCCAACAACGAGTGTGCCTCGGCCATAGTCTTTCCCATCAAAGGCCCACCGGCGGCTGCATCCACGAGAGTGCGTGTAGAGGCACTCAATCCATTGTAAAACGTCTGAATTTGAAGCCAGTCTGGAAGGCCGTGATGTGGGCATCTCCGTAACAAATCTTTGTATCGCTCCCACGCCTCGTGGAGCGATTCCATGTCATACTGACCGAAAGTGGTGATCTCGTTTCTCAGTCTCGCCGTCTTAGAAGGTGGGAAGAATTTAGCAAGGAAGGCTTGCGCTAACTCTGCCCATGTAGTAATCGACCCCGGCGGTAAGGAATTCAGCCAAAATTTCGCTTTATCCCTCAAAGAGAAAGGGAAAAGCCGTAATCGGATAGCATCGTCGGTGACACCATTGTTCTTGAACGTGTCACAAATCTCAAGGAAAGAAGCAATATGAGCGTTTGGGTCGTCATTCAGCAATCCACAGAATTGGCTCGCCTGCACCATCTGAATGATCGCAGGCTTGATCTCGAAATTGTTGGCTTGGATAGTGGGACGCCGAATCCTCGAAAAGTTTGCGTTGATCTGCGGCATGGCATAGTCTCGAAGTGCCATTTCCGGTTGAGCTTGCTGCACAATATTATTTCCTCCTTGAATTTCGATATTTTCGGCCATGGTCACCATCGTCTGTAACTCTCGTTTCTCCTTCTTGTTCCTTCGAAGAGTGCGCTCGAGTTCGGCATCCAAAGGTAGTAGGCCTTCGTTACCGAGTTTTCTCATGCACTACGCAAAAGATCTTGAAAGGAAAAACAAATAAATAAAATTGAATACACAGAAATAAGTAAATAAAAACGTTCAAACTAAGACTAGAAATACTGAAATCGATATTAGCAAAATTTCAGTCCCCGGCAACGGCGCCAAAAATTTGTTGCGATATTTGTTGAACGCAAGTGTACGTTATCGTATACAAGTAATAAAGTGATGAGTGAGTATCGTTCCCACGAGGACTGAATCACTAACTACCGATTTTTATGTATTCCAGTTTTATTCGAACAATCGAACTTTGGGTTTGCAATTAATTACTAAAAGAATTAATAAAAGACTAGACAGTAAAAATGATCGCTTGACGAAAGAGAATCAAATGATAAATAAGTCTAGGATTCTGAATTCACCTCGGTTTATCCGAATTTACTCTCGATTATCTGAAGTTAATGATTTTCCCAATTTATTGAAGGCGAAGATTTCTAATATACTCTAACGCCTCTCCCGAGGTCAATAGATTTTTCTAAAGGCGAATAACGCACTCTATCCCTAGGTGAATTAATTCGTCAATAGGCAAAAAGCATAAAATCTCCAAAAGGCCACGTAGTTCCTATGAGTATATTCCTATCTCACAGAACAAAACGGTCCTCACCAATAGTTCCTCACCAACTCTCCTCTCCTGATTCTAATTGAATGATTAAAACAATACAACTATTGGCGAGATAATTGAAAACATTAAACACGATTGGGAAAACTCAACAAAAAGGGAATTAATTAGATAATCTCAAGCAAATCCATCAAAACGTAGGTTTCATCAAAATCCTAGATTAGGGTTTTAGCCTGACATGCTAATAAATGAAAATACAGAATAAATGAATAAAAGCATTAAAATCAAACGCAGATGAAGAGCTCGAATTCCTCCATTCTTCGGCTTCCGCCCTCTGCTCTTGAAGTCTTCTGCTTATCTTCATCTTCTGCCGTCTCCTCCAAGATTCTCTGATTCCAAAATCCAAAGATGCCTAGATTCCAGATGATTAATTAGGGTCTTAAACCCTTATTTATAGCTTTTCACAGTCTCCAAATCGCGTCCGTGTGAGTAGGTCGAGAACTGGCTTCAAAACGGCCCAAATCCACGCGGAGGACACAAAAACCGCCTAGTGTGCCGCGGCTCACTAAATCTGTGCCGCGGTACATGGTCTTCAGCTGGACGCCTGGGCGCCATTTAATTCATCTGTGCCGCGGCTCACCTGGACTGTGCCGCGGCACAGAGTACAGTCTACTTTGTGCCCGCTGGTTGCCTTCCTGTGCCGCGGCTCACAGCCAAAATTTGCCGTTTTCGCCCGTTTCGCCTCGTTTTAGCTTCTGGACTCCAATCTCCTGACAAACATACAAAATTAAAGCATTAAAAGCTCATTTAAGCAAATTTACTCTCCAAAATAATACAAAATAATGATAAATAAGCGTATAAAAATACGCCTAACATGTATCTGTTGTTTTCATGAAAATGCATAACTGTTCTTGTATCCCTTCGCAATCAAGTATTCACGCAGGCGGTTGTACCACATCCTTCCGGATTTCTTCAACCATACAGTGAACGATAACTTTACTACGTAAGCACTCTATGGTTTAGAGATACTTGATTCAGGCAATGAAATCCCTTCGGGGGCTTTCATATAAATGTCTGTATCTAGATCCCCATAAAGATACGTTGTAACCACATTCATAAGCTTCATGTTTAGTTTTTCGGACACTACTAAATTGACTAAGTAGCGGAAAAAGATGATTCCATAATGGGGGAATACGTCTCCTCGTAATCAATGCCAGGATGCTGTGAGAAGCCTTGGGCAACTAGCCTCGCTTTGTAATGCATGACCGTATTATTATCATTGTGTTTACGAACAAAGATTCATTTACATCCAACTGGTTTAATGCCCATGGGTACTGGCTCGATACGGCCAAGTACCTCACGTTTAGCCATTGCGTCTAGTTCAGCAGACATTGCATCTTTCCATTTTAGCCAATAGCTCGCTGTTGATATTCCGCAACCGAGCATGGTTTTAGCATCGTTGTTTTTAATAATTTCTTGAGCGACAGAGTAGGTGAAAGCATCATCGACTAGCGTGGACGACCTGGCCAACAATACATATTAACTGTTACATTGCATCGAGATTTCTTTATTCTCCAACATCAACAAAGTTTCCAATGCGTCCGTCGATCGTTCAATTGTTGGTTCGAGGACATATCCGTAGTCATGGAGAATCTCGTGTGATGGAGTCAATATGTAGATAATGAGAGGATTTTGTGCCTCTGTTCCTCTTCTATTTCGAGGTTTACCCTTTCTACCAAGTGCCCTTCTCTTTCGAGCAAGGATAAGAGTAGCCGAAGCAACTGTCTCACCACTAAAGTCGGGGCATCATTCCTTTGGGAGTATGAACCTTGCCTTATAACTGAGACTTCTAACCTTGCATGAACATTGACAGCGGGAATGGTAGATCTCATCACTTTCGCAGTATCAGTAGGTTGTCGGGCATTGCATCCGTAACTTTTTGAAGACTAAGAATACGTTGCACTTCCATCTCGGATTGAGCCGTATGGGGATCTTGATGAGGCAAAGAGGGAGCACACTTAAAATTTTCCTGGAATTCAACCAGAACCATTCGATTCCTCTCTCTTCCTAATGATGGAAAGTTTTTCTCATCAAAGTGATAGTATGCAAATCTTGCAGTACACAAATATCCTGTCAACAGTTCCAAGTAGCGGATAATTTTAGGCGACTCATAGCCAATATATATACTTACTCGTCTTTGCTGACCCATTTTAATACGTTGTAGAGGCGTGATAAGCACATAGACTGCACAACCAAAAATGCATAAGTGTAAAATATCAGGCTCATATCTAGTTATCAACTGATACATACTAATCGGTTGATGGCAGTAGGTCGAAAATGAATAAGTATAGTTTCATGCAATTGCATAACCGCTTATCATATCTTTGGAAAGGCATTTATGCCAATGAACGTGGGTTATGAGATGCTCAACTTCAATCCCAGTCGATATAAAATATTCATCGAATGACTTTGACGTAAACTCACCAGCATTGGCCAATCTTAAAGACGAGACTGGAAAATCAGGATGGTTAGCCCGTAACTTAATGATTTGTGTTAGGATATTAGCAAATGCAGCATTTCTTATGGGTAGCAGAGAGGCGTATGGCCATCGCATTGATGCATCAACCAGAACCATAAAATATCAGAATGGTCCGCACTCTAGCTGAATAGGTCCACAAATCTTCCCTTAAATTTTTTGTAAGAAGCGAATATTTTGGGTTGAGTCTTTAACAAATGATGGAGAAGGTATCAACTTTGCTAGTGAACAGGCCTTACAAAATGATTTATGGGCATTGGAAATTAGCATGGAAGCCTCGGGACTTGCATTAGATGCACTATCAACCTCATCCGGGCATGCGATCTTTAATCCCCGTGATACGGTATCATACTCACTCACATTAGTCTTGTGTTGAAAGACATATCTAAAACTAACAAACTTCGAGTTTGGGAAAATTCGACCAAGTTGGTTAAGACCAAAGTTAGCCAATCGCTGGAAATAATTTTCGTGCAGCCTAACCTTTGTCCAGTAAAACACCAATAACTCATTTGCTAAGAAGTTTATGGACGAACGGTTAGTTGTTCTGGAAACTACACTTACCTATATTTTCGTCATAGGTCGTGCACTTTCTGGATCATTAAACTCAGATCGTAGTGCTTGTTTCAAGTTGCTATTTTGGTATTTTTTTTCTATTTTTGAGTGATAAGGCAAGGTTGAAGCCCTTTCAAAGGCATTAACGTGGAAGCAATAATATGGCAATGAGGGCCATAGGCACGCTTAAACGTTTTAAAACACAGAAGGGTGTTCGATTTATATCTCGACTAGTAATCCTTTCGGTAATTCCAACTTGGTGGACTCGCAAACAAAGTAGGAATGTCGATATAGCTAACTATTTAAAAAACCCACTGATTCCGTTTAAACTTGCAAATCATAAACAAATATCAAGGAGAATGCGCCTAGTGTTGGTCAAAAAATTTTGGTAAATCCACCAGTGCATCAAAATAACCAAGCAATTCTTACTAAGCAATTGTTTTATAATAAACCAAACCGAACATGCTATTTGAGGGAAAAATAAAATCCGTTTTGCACAATCATGACAATTAATAGAATTTTATTCATCATGGCCAACTTTATTATTTTCAAAGAAAATCCCAAAGTAGTTCTAAAATAAAAACTAGAAACAAGACAAAATATAAACCAAAGCGTAAAAACTAGCCAAACTACGATGATCTAGCCAAAGTCAGCAGCATCCAAATGCTATCTTTGTCTACAATTGTGTGATGAGGGATCTCAACATGGTTCACCTCTATATTCTCATTATCTTCCTCCATGTAATTCGACTTTTGAGTCAAGTACTGTTTATACTGCTTGTAGTAGGCTTAGATATTCTTTGGCGCCTTGAAATTGCAGTAAGTATGCATCTTTGAGGCGCAAGTATAGTAATTCTGGCCTTTCTTTGGAATAGGTCCATTCCCGATGGCATGAGGTGGTCCACGTGGTTGGGCTCCACTAGGATCGGCACCCGAGCCACCTTGCCTCTTCCACATATTGGAACGATGACCTCGCCTTTTCCCTCGCTTACTCGAGTCATGCACCCATGGTGCTTGAAATAACTAAGCAGCATTACCTTTTCTATTTTGTCGTGCTGCCTTCCTGTGAGTAGCCTGATTCACTTCCGAAATCGGCTGGGCGTGCATTGTTGTTGAACATGATCTCATGATGCCTTTCTTTTTTCGCGAGCTGGGAGATAAGGTCGCTAAAATTTTTAATTCTTCCTTCCTCACAGGAAACACGCACCGATGAGCAATCACACTTGCTCCCATGGAAAACATGTTAAGAGTCTTTTCGATCAAGTCTTGATCAGACTTCTTGACACCACAAAACCAATATCAGCGCGAAGATCGAGGACGACTTGATTCGCGGCTGCGTTCCTTCTTGCACCGGACGGACAACAGTAGTTCTTCATGCTAGGCATTTTTACGTGGCTAAGGATGCTCAGGCAGGGGGAGGGTTGATGTCCGGTCGATGGGTTTTTCGGTGTAAGGTGATCGGAGCTCGGTAGCTAATCTTTTGGAAGTTTGGTTTGATTTCCGACAACTTAACTTCTGGATCTAGAGACTGATATGATGGTTTGGGGTGAGGGTTGATCGATGGGGATAGTTTCAATGGCTCGAACGGTAGTTAACCGTGGCGGTTTTCCCGCGACCTTTGGTGCCTTGTGGTGTGGATCGATCCAGATTGTTGGTTTAAAGTGAATCTGAGGTCTGATTTTCGATGACTAAACGAGCTGCGAATTGTGGTCAGATTGCTAGTATCTATAAGTTGGGTTTTGGCCATTCACGACTAGGTTTGGTGGTCAAGTTTCGACTCAACTACTGGTATGTACATTGTGTCTTTGCGTATATATATATATATATATATATATATATATATATATATATATATATATATATATATATATATATATATATATATATATATATGTGTGTGTGTGTGTGTGTGTAAGATGTGTTTTTGTGTGTGAGTCTACAAGCGTGTGTGCATTGTGTTCTATATATATAGTTATATATATTATTTGTATGTAAGTTTGTGTGTGTGTGTGTGTGTATATATATATATTTATATATATATATATATGTATATATAAAAGTGTGTGCAAGTGTGTAGTATGTGTGGTGTGTGTGCTGTATGTATATATATAAGTGTGTGTGTGTGTGTGTTCTGTAGGTGTGCGTGTGTGCTGCACACACACATAAACACACACACACACACACACACACACACACACACATATATATATATATATGTGGATGTGTATTTATGTGTGTGTATATGTGTGATTGAACATGTGTGTATATTTGGGGGAATAATCATGGTAGTCCTATGCAGTCGGATTTGAAATTATGGACGAGGAAGATGATGTCGGTATAGAGAAAGGTTTTGATAAATTGTTCCATAAGCGGGTTGGGTAACTGGACCTACAGAATAAGTCCGAGTTTGAAGTTGTGTTCGGAGCAATAATCGAGGTGTGAATTCGGGATGAGTATCATTGGTCATTTGATTCAATCATTAAATTAAGTGGCGCAATTGAGGTAATATATTAGACGATTAATTACCTTATAATTATACTATAATAAATTGCATTCATATATTAAATGATTTATTATGTGGTTATAATAAAGGTTGGGATTTCAATGGATCGACCAAATTGACCGAGCTAGGCTTATTTTGAGTAAGACCATCTTCGGTGAAGGCAAGTATCTTGCTTATACTTTTCATATTCCTTAAATATAAATATACTTGTTATTATTATTTGTGTTACCATGATTATATGATTGTGTTAATTGATGACTATGTGGCCCGACTGTGTAGAGATTGTACTTATTTGGAATAGACTGTATAAATGTGTTGTTTAATAATTATGCGTTGGCATAAATCCGTAATTCTGAACTTGTGTTATTTTGATGCAAGGATTTATGTGAACCCCAATTGTGAAAATTGAAAGTATTTGTTGAACTGTTCAGAATCGTGTTATTCCTGATCGGGAATATTGCCTATATTGTGGACTATATTATCAATCTCGGATTGTGTTTGATTGTGGATGCCATTCTAGCAAGCACTTTGATTTTAGGTTTTATATGCCCTTACATTGGAAGTCCTGCAATCTTTTGAGTGAGAGTGTATACGTTCACTCCGAGAGGGTCCGACGGGGCCTCGGAGGGATCCACGCATGGTTGGGTCCGCGAACATTGGGGTTAACCACTCCGGGAGGGTCCGATGGGGCCTCGGAGGGATCCGCATATGGTTGGGTCCAAAAAATAGGGTTCTAAGAGATTACCTTGGATCGCAGATGAAGAACATAGTAGATGTTGTTAATCTACACCAAGGATTCAAGGAAGATGATAGCAGAGATGATTGGGAGAAGAAATTTCCCCAAAATCGCCTGTAGATCGCACAAGCCGCGGGGAAGAAGGATAAAATGAGAAATAGATGCGTCTGAGGTCAACTCTCGGGTATTTATAACCAAACAGTTTAGCGTGTGCTAAGGAGTGCCTTAGCATGCACTAATTGCTTATTCTAGACTGCCCTGGACTGACTAAAACGTACTGCCGGGCCCCCGTTAGCATGTGATACTCGAAAATTAACGTGCGCTATCAGTCCTCGTTAGTGCATGCTATCGGCCTATAGCGTGCGCTACCTGTTCAATCCTGTCCGGAGTCCACAACCTCAAAAACATTCTGCCCTTACTGGAGTACCAGATTAGCGCGCGTTGCCAACATATCTAGCGTGCGCTAATTTCCACCATTGCGTGCGCTAAGAATGGTCTTAGCGTGCGCAAACGAGCTACAACAGACAACTGGAGGGTCTCTGGAAAGTCCCGTTAGCGTGCGCTAAGGGAATCCTTAGCGTGCGTTAACGAGTGCAGACAGCAGCACAAACAACACTCAAAGTTGGAAAACGACGAATTCTACCCCGGATGAAAAACAATGCGCACACGACACTAGACAACGGATTGAAGAAGGCACACGCATGACGAGTTCGAGTCAGAACTAAAGCACCAAAAGAAAACACGATTCCGACCACCCAAAGGTTCGGAAAATGACAACGATAGTAATTACCCCATAACTTTGGGAAATTACAAAACGGCCCAAAACATCCAAAATACACGATACACGATCGAAACACCAAATAAAAGCTCACAACATCCATAATGACATAAGATGTATTTACAACAATCCCGAAACGGCGGTTCCGAATAACGATTACGAGAATCGAACCAAAAAGCGACGGAATTGATAATAAATGGAATTGGGTAAAACAAGTCCGAAACAAGCTCGGATGACAAAAAGTCCAGTATTAAATATTCTCGAAATATCAATACGGTTACAAGCGAGTCAATAAAAACAAAAAATACACCAAAATGAAAAATACCAAAAAAAGAAAAAATGCGGATATTACATCCTCCCCCTCTAAAAACAAGTTTCGTCCCGAAACTTAAGATAAAAACAACTCAGGGTACCTAGCACGCATGCTATCCTCGGTTTCCAAGTTGCTTCCTCGACACCATATCTCGACCACTGCACCTTGACCAATGGAATGGTCTCATGCCTCAGTCGTTTCTCACGGTGCTCCAAAATCTTCAAGGGATGCTCCTCGAAGGTAATATCCTCAGCGATATCGATCTCACCATATTCGATGACATGACTATGATCCAAATTATATTTCCTCAGCTGGGAAACATGGAAAATGCTATGGACGTGACTCAATGCCGGAGGCAACGCCAAGCGATATGCCAACTCGCCGACCCTCTCGAGAATCTCAAATGGCCCAATAAATCTCGGACTCAACTTTCCCTTCTTCCCGAAGCGGAAAACCCCCCTCATCGGTGACACCTTTAGCAAAACATAGTCTCCCACCTCGATTTCTCAAGGTCGATGACGAACATCATCATAGGATTTTTGTCAACTCTGAGCAGTCAACATCCTCTCCCGAATCAATTCCACCTTGCTCTTCATCTCCAAAGTGATATTTGGTTTGGTCCCGACCAAATAGGACGCCTCGTTCCAACAAATCGGTGATCGACATCGCCGCCCATAAAGCGCCTCATACGATGCCACCTTGATCGATGCTTGCCAACTATTGTTGTACGTGAACTCGATCAACTGTAAATGCTCCTCCCAATCACTGCTCCAACCAAGAGCACAAGCACGCAACATAACTTCAAATATCTGGATAGTGCACTCTGACTAACCATCCGTCTGAGGATGAAAAGAAGTACTCAGACGCAAACGAGTACCCAACGCCTTATGTATCGCCTGCCAAAAATGCGATACAAAACGGCCATCACAATTCGAAACAATAGACTTCGGAGTACCGTGAAGCCTCACAATATACGCAATAAATGCACGAGCCAACTTTTTCGGACCCCAAGTATCCTTGATGCCCAGAAAGTGTGCCGGCTTAGTCAGACGATCCACAATCACCCAAACCATATTTATACCAGACTTCAACCTCGGCAAGCTCGTGATGAAGTCCATTGAAATATCTTCCCATTTCTATTACGGAACGGGAAGCGACTGCAACAATCGGGCTGGTCGCTGATGTTCGATTTTGATCTGTTGACAAGTCGGATCCTACAACTGCTTCAGTTTAATTTTATCGATTAGCGACGACGAAATTTCTAAAGCACAAAGTTGCCCGACAACTCCTGGCAACAAAATCTCAACAACAACTCGATCAAATCACGCTGAAGCTCAGATTGAGACACAAGTGTCTCAAGCATCCGTAACATAACCGGTTTTCGACTCAAGGCGTCTGCCACGACATTCGCCTTGCCCGGATGATAAAGGATTTTGAGGTCACAATCCTTAATTAACTCCAACCACCTCCTCTGCCTCATATTCAACTCCTGCTGAGTGAATATGTACTTCAGACTTTTATGATCGGTAAAAATCTGACATGCAGATCCAAAGAGATAATGACGCCAAATCTTGAGCGCAAAAACAACTGCCACTAACTCTAAATCGTGAGTAGGCTACTTGAGCTCATACGGCCTCAACTGTCTCGATGCATACGCAATAGTCTTCTCGTGCTGCATCAACATGCACCCAAGACCCTGTCCCGAAGTATCGCTATAAACAGCAAAACTCTCGTTGCTACATGGCAACGCTAGAATCGGGGCTGAAGTCAAACGCCTCTTCAGCTCCTCAAAACTCTACTGCCTTTCGTCATTCCAGACGAACTTCTCAGATTTCTGAAGCAACTGTGTAAGTGGCCAAGCCAGTTTCGAGAACACCTCGACGAACCTACGATAGTAGCCAGCCATACCCAAGAAACTACGGACCTCCTTCACATTTTTAAGAGGTGTCTAATCCAGCACTGCCTCAATCTTATGTGGATCCACACGGACCCCCTCGGCTAAAATCACGTGACCCAGAAACATCACTTCCTTCAGCCAGAACTCACATTTCGAGAACTTCGCATAGAGTCGCTCGGTACTCAAAACGTCCAACACCACACGCAGATGATGCGAGTGTTCCTCCCCATTCTTCGAGTAGATAAGGATGTCATCAATGAAGACAACGACACACTTATCCAAATGCTCTATGAAAACCTTATTCATCAAATGCATGAACACTGCCGGCGCGTTAGTTAGCCCGAAGGGCATAACCACAAACTCATAATGTCCCTATATCGTCCGAAAAGCTCTTTTCGGGACATCAGACTCCTTCACCCGAAGCTGATAGTATCCTGATCTCAAGTCGATCTTCGAGAATACCACAGCTCCCTGCAACTGATTAAACAAGTTATCAATCCTCGGCAAGGGATACTTGTTATTGATGGTCACTTTGTTTAGCTCGCGATAGTCGATACATAAATGCAATGAACCATCCTTCTTCTGCACAAACAGGACCGGTGTGGCCCAAGGCAAAATATACCCCGACTCAAGAAGCTCACTCAAATGCTTCTTCAACTCCGGCATCTCGGAAGGTTCCATGCGATATGGTGCGTTCAAAATAGGAGCCGCACCCGGCTCTAACTCTATAGCGAACTCAACCTCACAATCAGGTGGTAAACCTGAGAACTTGTCAGAAAAAACATCTGGGAACTCACTAACGATTGGGATCGATGGAAACTCGACTCCACTATCCTCTGCCTTCAAGGCGTAACACCAATAACCAGTACACCCTTTTCCGTAGGAGTCTCATCACTTTCAAGGCGTTAATTACGAACTTCTGGTTTCCCCTATTTCGCCACGCAAAAGAGTGCTCGGTGCCGTCAACATGGTGATGATCCTCGTGTGGTAGTTCATGATTACAACATGCCGCTCGAGCTAATCATCCCCAAGTTAATACCCACAACAATAATATTAGAGAGCCAAGCCCTCTCACAAATAACCACAGAACAGTCTCAGATCTCCCGATCACCAATGATCCTATCTCCGCTAGGAAGTTTAACGATGAAAGGCTCACAAGACGACAAACAGTCAAGACTCAAACAGCGCACACACTCCAGAGATATGAACGAATGCGTAGCACCAGAATCGAAAAGCACACTGACATGATGAGAATGAATATGAACGGTACCTGTAGCCATGGTATCCGATGGATCATCGGCCCTCCTCATCTCAAATACATGCAGATGAGCGGAGCCGACATTGGAATCTTCCCATATAGCGGGTTGGCCCCAACCTCTCCCTCGGCTGACACTCTGTGGAGATTGCGGAGCAAACGACCCTTGGTTCACACTCGGCTCCTTAGGCGCTGGGAAAGAAGCTTGGGCACCAAGAGTCTGCCCTAAACGATCACAAAAGAAAGCCTTGTGGACCGACTAGCCACAAGTATGACAAGTCAACGACGGACGAGGACACTCCCGGTTCCTAAGGCCCAGATGGCCACAGTTAAAACATCTGACCTCTCGAGTGGAGGCACTGGCAGTACCTCGAAAGCCGCCAGAAAAATGAGCTGAACCGCCCGCAGGAAAGTTAGCAGACTGAGACTTCTGCTGAACTGCCCTTGTGACCCGAGAAGTTACCGACGGATTTCTATTTCTTACTTTCTCGAGCCGCCTCACTGACCCTCAAGAACATATCATAAGCAAGAGCTCTACTGTAATAGTCCTTTAGGGTGGTGCACGCGAGTCCAGACATGTAATCACGAATCCTCGGTTTCATTCGCCTAGAGAAGTGGTAAATCTTGTCACTCTCCTCCTTAACCTGGTCCTTCACGAAGCCCAATTCCCGGTTGAAATCTGCAATGGCCTGAGAAACCGGAATATCTTGAGGCTGAACATCATATAAATCATGGATCCACGCCTGACGAATTGGCCACGAACAGTACTCAGCTTCCATTGTTGGTACGTATTCGGTATACGTGCTATTGTGCGGAAGCGTATTTAAAGGTGCGGAAAATTAAATGACACAAGATTTATAGAGGTTCGGCCAAACGTGCCTACGTCCTCTCTCCGTATCTTTTTCTATAGGATGAAGATCAATGTCTGCACCTCTCTTCTATTGGTCGATGGATTATCGTTACAATCTCATCTTCTATCGGTCAAACCGTACACACTTATATTTTTGTCGGTCCAAGTTAAACCGTTTTCCATTTCTATCGGACAAGGAATCAATCTATCTAGCTTTCTATGGGTACGAGATAAACCTCACGTGGATATAGATTGTGATTCTAACAATGCCGGATCCTTGATACAAATAACACCGAATCCAATCTTATCCTTTCTTTTTCCTCTCATGTATGTTTTCATGTATAACGCTCAAACACTTATCAATATAAGCTCAAATACAACAACAAGAATGTTTACAGTGATATCACAAGTATAGATGATTTACTCAAGGTTGTTGTGTAGTTTGATACCAAACAGTTTGGTATTTATAGCCATTTTCCTCCAACTAGCCGTTAGCTCCTCTTGACTCTTTAGCGTGCGCTAGCCTTCCTGCATATCATACGTTAACCTTATTACGTACGTTAAGTCTTCTCGCTTACGTACGTTAACTACTAGCAACTTTAGTCCAGTAGCTTCTTTCCATACTATTACGTACGTTATGGATTCCCGATTGCGTACGTTAAGTTCATTATTTAGCATACGTTAACTATACATTGTAGCGTACGTTAACCGTATATCCGTTGTATGCTTTTGTCAAACTGTCCGTTTGATTTCTTGACTTTGACCCGGACTTTTCCCAACGTTCTTCTTGTTTGAATTCTGAAACAACTCATTACGTACATTATTCGTTTGAGCATTACGTACGTTATAGTCGTTTGATAGCGTGCATTATTCTTATAACTTAGCGTGAATTAATCATGTTCTGCCCAACTTTTTGCTTCTTCGATTTCTTCGTCGTTTTGTTTTGCTTCCTTGTTGTTTTCCTTTGATTAACAACTAATCATCAAAACACTATAATGAATATTTGGAATAAAATATTCCAACAATTTCCCCATTTTTGATGATTACAAAACAACACCTTGAATGGGTAAAACCTGCAATATATATATATATATATATATATATATATATATATATATGTATATAGATAAATACAGATCAAAGTTTTCGACTTTGTCCGTTTCGTTAGTTTTCAGCTCCTTTTGAACTTCTTTCTCATCTTTTCAGCTTCTTCTCTTTTCGACTTTCGACATTGATTCGTATATTTTTATTTTTCTCATCATTCTTCCATGATGCTTTTCTCGTTTTTGTCCCCTTATATCATTCTTCTTTTATTCCATTCTACTATTTTCTCCCCCTTTTTGTTATCAGCAAAAAGTGTATAAATGATACCAATTCATGATAAACTATATAATGATAAAATATGTCCCCTTGACAAAAATCTCCCATTAAACAATATAAACTCCCCCTGAGTTAGAATACCAATTGATGAAAATTAATTTTTGTTTATGGGGATTCAACCGAAAGTTAGTTTTTCCTTCGAAACATAGAGGATATTTGGAATAACAGTTCCTTTAGGAATCCAAATCTTTTTAATTTTTATTGTCCGGCGTGGGCTTTTGCAATATGAAATATGATGCCCAATTTTTAAACATTTGTCACAACAGGGTATTTTCAAATTTAAGAATTCGTTTTTAAAATTTGGTTTGAATCCTAACCCCTGTTTATTCAAGGTGTATTTTTGCACGGAAAGCATATTCTCAAATTTCTCGTTTCCGAGAGAAAATTTCTTTGTTAAACCTTTAAGTTCGTCTTGAACTTTTAAAAGATCATTCTTTAAATTATTTTCAATCTCAAGGCATTTTGACTGATCAGTTTCGATAAATTTCTCTTTTTCAAGAATTTTGGAAATTTCGATTTCCAATGAATTATTTTTAGATTGGAGGGATTTTATTTCGGATAAAGCATTTTGAAAATAAGTATGCAGTAACTCGAATGCTTCAAATAATTCATCTTGAGACGATGTACTAACCTGGCTTTCGACGTCGCTTTCGTCGAATGAAATTCTTGCCATGAGTGCGAGATTATTTTGGATATATTCATCATTGTCGTCTTCGTCACTCCATGTTGCAACAAGTACTTCCTTCTTGAAAGTTGAGGCTCGACAATTCTTTGCAAAGTGGCCTGGTTTACCACAGGTTCGACAGTTGTTGTCGAATTTCGCCCGTCTTGATGCCTTTCTTTCTCCGGTTTAATAAGTTTTGAAATTTATTAATATTTTTTGCATAATATGCCGTTTCTTCATCACTTTCATCCACCAGGATTTCTTCTTTGCGAGACATCTTAGATTTCATAGCTATCGTTCTTTCCTTCAGCTTCGGCTTGTTGTTCCATGATTTTAGAACAATCTCATAATTAACTAGCGAACAAACGAGGGCGCTAAATTCGAGCGTATTGAGATCTCTAGATTCCATGATCGCCGTCACGGTGCCGTCCCATTCTCGAGGTAGTGATCGTATTATCTTCGTTACTTTTTCACTACTCGAAAGAGGTTTCCCAAAACAAGCTAATCCATTTGTAATGACCGAAAATCGGTCGAGCATGATTGTAATGGATTCATCTTCTTTCCTTTGGAATAGCTCGTAGTTGTGTAGGAGCATATTTATTTTCGTCTCCTTGACTTGAGACATGCCTTCGTGTGTGGCTTCTAGCATCTTCCATATTTTTTTGACACTATCACACGATGATATCCGGTTGTGTTCTTCCAGATTTAACGCACAATATAATAATTGCGTGGTTTTGCAATTATAGTGGTCATTTTTCCAATCCGATCATCGTACTCTTCAAAAGTTTTGAGAGTTCTGTTCGAGTTCGTCGGAATTTTGGGACCAAGACATATGACTTTCCATAATTCGATATCGTAAGCTCGGATGAAAATAGATATTTTCTTCTTCCCAGTCATGAAGTTAGACCATCGAAAAATGGAGGTCGATTTAGAGCAAGACCTTCGACCGGGGCAAGTTGAAACGCTATTTGGATCGTCTTCTCCTCGGATGGTAATCCGCTTCTAGGAGGTACCACTCCGATACCAATTGTTGGTATGTATTCGGTATACGCGCTATTGTGCGGAAGTGTATTTAAAGGTGCGGAAAATTAAACGACACAAGATTTATAGAGGTTCGACCAAACGTGCCTACGTCCTCTCTCCGTATCTTTTTCTATAGGATAAAGATCAACCTCTGCACCTCTCTTCTATCGGTTGAGGGATTACCATTACAATCCCGTATTCTATCGATCTGAGATAAACCATACACACTTGTCTTTTTTTCGGTCCAAGTTAAACCATTTTCCTTTTCTATCAGACAAGGAATCAACCTATCTAGCTTTCTATGGGTACTAGATAAACCTCACGTGGATATAGATTGCGATTCTAACAATTCCGGATCCTTGATCCTAATAACACCAAATCCAATCTTATCCTTTCTTTTTCCTCTCGTGTATGTTTTCGTGTATAACACTCAAACACTTATCAATATAGGCTCAAATACAACAACAAGAATGTTTACAATGATATCACAAGTATAGATGATTTGCTTAAGGTTGTTGTGTAGTTTGATACCAAATGGTTTGGTATTTATAGCCATTTTCCTCCAACTAGCCGTTAGCTCCCCTTGACTCTTTAGCATGTGCTAGCCTTGCTGCATAGCGTACATTAACCTTGTTACGTACGTTAAGTCTTCTCGCTTACGTATGTTAACTGCTTGCAACTTTAGTCCAGTAGCTTCTGTCCATACTATTACGTACATTATGGATTCCCGATTGCATACATTAAGTCACATATTTAGCGTACGTTAACTATACGCTGTAGCGTATGTTAACTGTATATCCGTTGTATGCTTTTGTCAAACTGTCCGTTTGATTCTTTGACTTTGACCCAGACTTTTCCCAACATTCATCTTGTTTGAATTCTTGAACAACTCATTACGTACGTTATTCATTCGAACATTACGTGCGTTATAGTCGTTCGATAGCGTGCGTTATTCGTGTAACTTATCGTGCGTTAATCATGTTCTGACCAGCTTTTTGCTTCTTCGATTTCTTCGTTGTTTTGTTTTGCTTCCTTGTTTTTTTCTTTGATTTACAACTAATCAAAACTCTATAATGAATATTTGGAATAAAATATTCCAACATCCATAAGGTCTCGGAACTCGGCCCATGAAGCATCATGATCCTGAGGCTCAACAACCTCCCACCAATCAGCAGCATCCCCAGTGAGAAAATACTGGGTGATTGGGACCTTGCGATCCTCAGGATAGTTAGTGGCAAGAAAGATCTTGGGCATCTCTGTGATCCACCCCTCCCAACCAATCGGGTCTGAAGCCCCAGAAAACTGAGAAGGATGTATATTGGTGATATCCTGAAGCCAACAATCCATTCCGGCCCGAGCAGTATGAGCCAGATCCGGGTTTTGAACCACCTGGGCTATGGCAGCCATTTGGTTCACCATTTGTTGCATCACAGTTGCAACACCAATGTCGGCGCCATTACCGGATATGCCATCTTGATTAGCAGTATGGCCCTGACGACCATCAGTACTGTCGGCTCCACGAGAGTGTGACGTGGCCTCCCTACTGGCTGCCCCATGTCCCCGACCGCGTCCACGACCACGACTACGACCTCTACCTCGACCTCTCCCAGCATCCATACTGGAGATAAAAGGTAGTAAAAACTACTTGATGATAAGTACGGGAGAAAAACAATCACGGTTCAAGAAACGAAAGTACGATACGAGAAAACAAAAGAATCGAGAAAGGAAAACTTACGAACACTGGAGTACCGAGATGATGGCAGCATGATGATGATGTGCAAAACAACTAGACCCAATTAACGGACAAGCCTAGGTATCCATAAACCTAGTGCTCTGATACCATTTTCTGTAACACCTACAAGATATTAAGGGTATATTACATCGCCGTGGACCGCTATGTGGGACCCACCAAGCTAACTAATTTGTACCGCTCGTCTAACCATCTCGGTTAGGTAGAAAACACACATCACCAAGATGCAAATTAAATAAAATGCTCGGTACAACCGATAAACCAGACTTCATCGAAAATCACACATAAAATTTAGCATACAATCCATCTTCCAAATTTAAAACGCCTAAGTACTCGCGAGTACTATCTAATAGTTTACAGGTTTGAAAACAAACGTTTTAAAATGGACAACTGAAATAAGGGGACTGATTTGCACACATCAGCAACTCTGGCTAGCATCCTCATACTACTCCAGTGCCCGCTCGACCGGCTGAACGTAACCTGAAATTCATAACACGAATTTCCCCAAACGGGTCCCCAAATGGGTTAGCAATTACGCTAGTACAATTAATCAAGGCAAACCATTCACTTACACATCTCATAGTACATGCATCAAACTGTTTCAAAATAAAATCAAGACATGTCTTTTCTGGAAAACAAACAGTCAATAATCACAGTTGAAAATCGCCTAGTACCGGGGCTAAACCACTGGTCCCACCCGAGGCCTCTATGGACCCTTCCGGATTGGCCATAGTTAAAAATCACGCACATGACTCCCCTAGGACTGGGGCTAAACCACTGGTCCCATCCGAGGCCTCTATGAACCCTCCCAGACAGGCTATCCAAACAAGCTCGTGAATCAAGAGTGAAATCATAGATTCCTCTGAGGCCCTGTCGGACCCTCCCAGAGTGAGCAAATCACACACATATACATTACCATTTCATGTTAAGCATAAGGGTTTTAAAAGAATACTTGCCTTGAGAATTTGACGATGAAATGAACGAAAAAATCAACCACGCTCGCTAGGAACCGACAACCACGAACCTAATGATTTGAAGAATACAATCACAACCAATTTTACACGAGTACAAAAATGGAATACACCCGAAACCCACCTAAGATTCATGTAATTTCGTGCAAAAACAACAACGTGGGCAGGTTGCAATCGAACCCTCTCGATTTCACAAATACCACGAAATTTACCATGAACTGGTAGGGAAAACATGAATACCACTAAGATTAATCACATACATCATGGATTAATCAACAACATGGAACAAATCAGACAATAAATCTAAAACCCCCAAATTTCCAAAAAATAGGGTTCTAAGAGATTACCTTGGATCGCAGACGAAGAACAGATTAGATGTTGTTAATCTACACCAAGGATTCAAGGAAGATGATAGCCGAGATGACTGGGAGAAGAAATTGCCCCAAAATCGCCTCTAGATCGCACAAGCCGTGGGGAAGAAGGATAAAATTAGAAATACGCGTCTGAGGTTAACTCTCGGGTATTTATAACCAAACAGTTTAGCATGCGCTAAGGAGTGCCTTAGCGTGCGCTAATCACTTATTCCAGACTGCCCTCGACTGTTTAAAATGTACTTCGGGCCCCGTTAGCATGCGCTACTCGAAAATTAACGTGCACTATCAGTCCTCGTTAGCGCGCGCTATCGGCCTATAGCGTGCGCTACCTGTTCAATCCTGTCCGGAGTCCAGAACCTCAAAAACATTCTACTTTTACTGGAGTACCGGATTAGTGCGCGCTGCTAAAATATCGAGCATGTGCTAATTGCCACCATTGCGTGTGCTAAGAATGGTCTTAGCGTGCGCTAACGAGCTACAACTTTCTCCCGTTCTTTCATCCTAGCACTAAATAACTGCTTTGATATCTCATATCTAGCAGTCTTACTGTGCTCTCCATAAAGTTCGGTCAACTGTGCGGGAGTATACCTAGCAGAAGTCATTTTCTTGTGCGCTCTCTATAGCTCATTAGTCATTGAGCCCATCATAAAGCCACGAACCAGCACATCATCCTTGACCCATTTTTCATGGACGTCAATTTCTTCCTGATTACCCCCTAGTCCGGACTGGAGTCGTCGGAATGCCTGCCTCTAAGACGTATCCCAAAGACTCCATGCTGAGTACAATCATCAGATTCCAAAACCAGTCAAAAAGTTGGGTCCAGTTAGGATATTCTTTTCAAGTAGTATTGCAAGTGGGTTATTTGCAATTTTAGAGCGATATAGTTTCGTTTCTCTGCATTGATTTAGACAAGATTGAATTAGTGACTTGTTTCATTATGACCGAGTATAGAATTTAAGGGCTTGTATAATTCTTGTCTCGGCTCCCACTAATTTTATCGGAATTACAGACTCCCATGTTATAACCCGGAAGTCATGGTTAGATCGACTTCTTAGTGGTGATCGAGTTCTTTACAAATTTTAAGAGACGCAACCTGTCAGGTTTCTTGCCTATTATTTTCTGTAAAGTGATGTACAACACCAACCCGTCCAACGGATGATTCGATCTTCTTTTATCCCTAGTCTTCATGCCCTCAACCTATCAGGTTTCTTGGCAATCCGGACTATCTAAGTTGTTGACCAACAACGTCTATCAGTCTGACTATTGAATCTCGCTCGGCAACCTATCAGGTTTCTAGGGGCGAAATTTATCACCAAATGAAGGCATCTAATGCACTCAAGAATTTATCAACCTCTACCAAATGTACTACCCCGATAACTCGAAAGCATAGCACACCGGCTCGAGTATTAATTTTCTACTAGTTTGATGGAGGGTAGGAAACCTCGTAACCTTCTCAAACTTAGTCTATTTGATTGTCGGGAGAATTTCGAGATTGATGTTACACTTTGAATATTAATTCAATTACAAGCGCGTTTGTGATTGTCAATCATTCAAAATGAAAAACAGTAAATAGCAACCTAGTTACTACCAACATGCAGTTCATGGACCATTCTTAGATAAAAAACATCATAATCTAAATACATATCTTCGGTCTTGAATATTTGTCTTCTCAAGCGGATCTTCCTACGGTCTTCATCATTACATATTACCGAATCCTTCTGAGCGGCCACCTATGGCATCAAAGCCGATAGGATCGCACTCTCGAGCGATCAACTCATCTATTATGTGCTATAACTGTGGGGACTAGGGACACATCAGCTCTTAACGCCCGAAGCCGGCCGTTGCATGCCATACTTGTGGGATGAATGGGCATCATGCTCGTTATTGTAGGGGTGGACTGGGACGTGCTCCAGTAGCCTCTCATGCTCCAGTTCAGTCTTCTGTTCAGGACCGTGTACCTCCGTCCGCTTCCTATCAGACTACCGAGGTGAATAGAGGGATGGGCCGTGGAAATCAAGATGGTATATCTGGTACCGGAGCTGCAAAACCCAGAGTCTACGAGATGAAAAAGGTCGATGATCCCGAAGCCAACATGATTGTAGGTACTTTCGAGATCCGCTCTCAGCCCGTTTGTGTTCTTTTTTATACTGGTGCTTCACACTCCTTTTTATCTGCTTCTTGCCTGAGTCATTTGCAATTAGATCATGTTACCGATTGTGAACCTTATGTGATTGGTCTACCCGATGGTAGAAGAATTACTGGGAATATGAACTATCCGATTCATATGAACGACCGTCAGTGGTTGTCACACTTGATCATTGTCTATTTACCTAAAGATGATGTAATCATGGGTATCGACCGGATAGATAGACATGATGTCATACTTAGCGTCTGCAAGCGGATAGTGATCGTCACATCTGATGATGGTGTTGAGTGCATTTTTCAGGGTGATAATCCCAGTCATTCCGGGAGAGTCATCAGTGCAATGAAAGCAGTGAAACTGCTTAATCAAGGATGTGTTGGTTATTAGTGCTACATGATCAAGACAATGGATCGACCAATTGAATTGGCTGATATTCCGGTGGTCCGAGACTACCCAGATGTTTTTCCGGATGAGTTGCTGGGTTTACCCCCACATCGTGAGGTAGAGTTTACCATTGAGTTAGAGCCAGGGACATCCCCGCTTTCAAAAGCACCGTATCGCATGGCTCCACCCGAGATGCAGGAGTTGAATAGTCAGCTTGAGGAGTTGACCGAGAAGGGTTACATTTGGCCTAGTGCGTCCCCTTGGGGAGCTCCAGTATTATTTGTATGAAAGAAAGACGGATCTCTGCATTTATGTATTGACTACCGTGAGTTGAACCGGGTAACAATCGAGAACAAATATCCATTGCCTCGTATTGATGATTTGTTGGATCAACTCCAAGGCGCCACTGTATTTTCCAAGATCGACTTAAGATCTGGGTATTATCAGTTGAGGATCCGAGAGTCTGATATTTCCAAGACAGCTTTTCGTACTCGCTATGGGCATTATGAGTTCGTGGTGATGCTGTTTGGGTTGACTAACGCACCGGTGGTGTTCATGGAATTGATGAATATAGTTTTCATTGATTACTAGATCATTTTTTAGTTATTTTCATCGACGACATTCTGGTTTACTCTCATGACCATGAAAAGCACGAGTATCACCTCCGTCAGATTCTCGATGCGCTAAGGCAGGAACAACTCTATGGAAAATTTTCCAAGTGCGAGTTCTGGATATCTGAGGTCACTTTCCTTGGGTATGTGATATCGGTGGAGGGGGTTAGAGTGGACCTACAGAAGACAGAAGCTATTCAAAACTGGCTACCTCCGAAGAATGAAAAAGTTCGTAGTTTTCTCAGTCTTTCAGGCTATTACAGACATTTTGTGGAATGCTTTTCCAAGATTGCGCAACCACTGACTAACATGTTGAGTAAAGATAAGAAGTATTCATGGTCAGAGGCTTGTAAGCAAAGCTTTGACGAACTCAAAAGTCAATTGATTTCGGCACTAGTCTTAGTCTTACCACAAGGAACCGAAGGATTTGTGGTATATAATGACGCGTCGAGACACGGCCTTGGATGTGTACTAATGTAAAATGGGAAACTGATTGCGTATGCATCGAGATAGTTACGACCCTATGAGGTCAACTACCCGACCCATGACTTAAAGCTAGCAGCCATGGTATTTGCCTTGAAGATTTGGCGCCACTACTTGTACGGAGTCACCTGTTATATTTTTACCGATCACAAAAATCTGAAATATATTTCACTCAGAAAGAGTTGAACATGAGACAGAGAAGGTGGCTGGAGATGATCAAGGATTACGACATTGAGATCCTGTACCATCCGGGAAAGGCAATGTAGTCGCAGACGCCATGAGTCGCAAGATAGCGCAGGAACAAATGCTTACCCGGTTGACAGATCAGAAGGAATTACAGTTAGAGCTCATGAGTCCGGAGATTGAGATTTGGTTACAGCGTGTTCAGGGACAACTTTGCACACTTGAGATTTTATCGTCCCTTGCCGATATAATTAGACTGAAACAGGTGACAGACCGTTCTTATCTCGAATTCGGGGTGAGGTAGATCAGGGGAAACCTCCTAGATTTTTGATCCACGAGGAAGGACTAATACGCTTCAAGAATCGAGTATGTGTACTGGCGGATGAAGAGTTGAGGAACACTATTCTAAAGGAGGCCCATGCTACCCCATACTCCATTCACCCGGGGTCAAGCAAAAGGATTTGAAGCTATATTATTGTCGGGGTAATATGAAACGGGAAGTTGCAAAATTCATTTCGAGATGTCTGACTTGTCAGCAGGCCAAAATTGAGCATCAACGACCAGTAGGTGTGCTGAAACTGTAACACCCGTAATTTTGATTTCTAGTAATTTCTTTTTTTCGGCGAAAGTCCATTTTAACGACTCGATCATGACCGTTTCATCATTTCGAGAATGATTAATTCTGCACTTTTTGTCATCCGAGTTCGTTTCGGTGTCGTTTTATTGAGCTCCGTGCTTTTAGGCGACTTTTCCGCACTTGAGTTCGATTCTTGCGAATCTCGTTCAAAACTGATGTTTCGAGTTTCTCTTAAGTTCATTTAATGTTATTATACATGTTGCGAGCTTCGGCTCGGTGTTTCGATCATGTATCGTGTATTTCAGACGTTTTGGGCCATTTTCGTAATTTCCCAAAGTTTGGGGTAATTACTTCCGTTGTCGAATTTCGAGCCTTCGGGTGGTCGGAATCATGTGTTCTCTTAATGCTTGGATTTGTCTTTGCGAGTACGTCGTAACCGTACCTTCGATTTATATTCAGGTTCGGGTTTCGGGGTCATCCGGGCCGTCGGAGTGGCCATGACCGAGTCACGGCCGGAGCAGGGCCTGGCCTGGCCGAGTTACGGCCGTAAGGTGCCGGTTACGGCCATATGTGATCGGCATACCTGGCTGGATGAAGTCCGGTTACGGCCGTAAGGCATGATCCGTTACGGCCGTAAGTGGTCAGCAGGAGCTGGGCTGGTTTTTGACGAATGCCGGTTACGGCCGTAAGGACCTACCGGGTATGGCCGTAAGTGCCGAGTTACGGCCATAAGGCCCTGTAGGTTACGGCAATAAGCTATCGGAAGGCGCTGGGTGAATGCCGGTTATGGCCATAAGGCACTGGCGGTTACGGCCGTAACCCTGCCGGCTATATATAGCCTGGGCTCGGCCAGACTTCATTTTTACTCGTTTTTCTCCTTTTTTCGGCGGCTGGCGACGGGAGGCTCAGGAAATCGAGTTCTTGGCCAATTCTAATCAATTCCAAGATATTTTGGAAGATTCTTGTTGATTATATCTTCATCCAATCCGTGTATTTCGTCGAATCAAGGTATATTTCTTGATTTTCCTTCAAGTTGACTTTTCGGAGAATTTGTTCTTGATTTCGATTCTAGTCCGATTTTGATACATCGGTTGGTGTAGTATGATGTTATTAATCGTGTTCTATGGGTTGTATATCCATATTTCGAGTTTGTTCAACTCGATTAGTGATTCGAGTGTTCTTGGGAGTTATCGAACATTGAGTGTTCGATTAAATGTCCCAATGAGTTCCCTTCTATAGTTTGTTGGGATTTATGTTGTTTTGGCCTTGATTCTCATCGTAACCATGTGTTATTGTTCCTTACGGAGGTTTATAGGTGCTCGAGGATTCCGATGTTGAATCTCGTTGGTGATTGATGATTCGTGTGGTGTTTTCCCGTAGTAATTGGGGTGCTATCGCATTCTTGATAGTGTTCGGGAGTTCGGAGCCGTTCGACCGTATTTCATCCGTCTTATTGTTGCGATTGTGGTTTCGAGTCAAGTACCTTGTTCATACACTTCTCTTTTTGTGGACATTATGATCGGTGATCGTCTTGGTGTGTTTGTTTGGTTATTTGAAATGAATTTTCAAAAGATTCGTTTTGGCCTCGTTAAAGGCTCTCTTTCAAAATGCGTGTGTGTTTTGTAAACGGCGTGTTTTGTGAATTGATTATGATTTGATTATTTTGAACGTTGAGGGCTTTGATGATACCCCTGTTGTTTAAAGTTATGGAATCGTGTATTTCGTGTTTGATCTTATTTTGTTTTGAAGAGTTTAATAATGGTGTCGGATAAGTGGCCATCTCTAGTGAGTATTCTTAATGAACTTACATTCTTAGCATATTAGTATTGCATGAGTAACGTGTGTGTGTGTATGCTCACTACTGGTTAGATCCGACGGGGTCTCGGTAGGGATCCACGAAGCTGTGGAACTGCGAGCTTGCTTTTAACCACTATGGGTTAGATCCAACGGGGTCTCGGTAGGGGTCCACGAAGCTGTGGGTCCGCGGTTAATTGTGGTGCATTTTACAATGTGATTTGGATTATTAGCGTTTCCGGAAATGAGTGATTTTGAACGATTTTCATGATTGCATGCATTGACTAAGTGTGTAAGAGGTAAGTTGTTCATTAGCCTACTTGGCTAGGATGGCACTAGAGTATTTTGTCGTGTGTGTTTTAGTCGTTTAATTATAGGGTTTTGATGTTGGAAAACGAACCTTGCTATCGTTCTCGTGTACTGTGATTTGATGTAATTTGGGGCTAAAATCCCAACGGTTTTGTAAAGGTCATTTTACGGAAAATAAACCTTCAGGGCGGTGACCCCATTCGTATTTCGAGTTTTGGAAAGAGAAGGATTCGATAATCCTAAATTATTTTCTATTAAAACTCTCGATGGCATTTTAAACCGTTTTATAAATTGTTTCCCTTGATTTGTGATCTTTTGGTTTTGGAATGTTTTACCCAAACTCTTGCCTCGGGAAGTACTTTTCGTTACGTTTGGATCTTTGAGTATTCCTGGTTATTATTGTCCTTGGAACTTATATTGTATGTCTCGTATTTGCACTTTGTTCTTGCACTAGCAAAACAGTGGAGTTTTGCTAACCCCCGAGTATTAGGGGGGTTGATGTCTATTTTTGCATTCAGGTTTGGGAGCATAACATAGGGTAGGCACGAAGGATGATGAAAGATGAACGATACTAATCACACGAGGATCCGTATGATGTCATTGGTTTAGTTTTATTTTTATTTCCGTTGCAGTATTCTTTCCCATTGTACGGGAGTCTGTTGTATTCGACCCCTGCATGGGCATGTAATGAGTTTGAGTTGTATGTATTTATTGAAAGACCAAATCGGTCTACTGAGTCATTTTAGCCTTAAAGGCATTGTTGAGATGTTCTATGTTGTTACTAGCCTGGTAGGTCCTTGAGGAAAGGTTCTACGACGTGTAATATCCCTGAACGGATTGGGGGTGTTACAAAAATGGTATCAGAGCTTAGGTTGTGGAAACCTAGGCTGTCGGGTCAAGTAGGGTCTGTTGAGTTTTGTCTCGTCGGATTTTGTCTGACTGAGTCGTGTCGTGACGCGTCATCGGTGTTGGTTGGTCGTGATTAGTATCGTGGGGCGATCATCATCTTCGTGCGACCTGTGGATGTAAGTCTCCCTTCTTTGTATTGTGCCTCGTGTGACACGAGCTAATTGTTTGATTTTGTATTAAGTGATGGAATCTTTATGTAGATTCTCGGTTTCGTGATGCATTTATGTGACTCATGTTTCATTTTAATGAGGAGTGTTGTCATTATTTACGTCCTTTTGACTGTGATATTTGACTGTTGTTTCCGGTAAAAGACAGGTGTTGTCTTGATTTTGAGTGAGTTGATGCATGTCTTATGATTGTATGTAAGTGAATATTGTTACATGTGAGTTTTTAGACATTCTAGCCTAATAGATTTTCGAAAACTTTGAGTATCTTAGAAAATAAAATCCGAGACGTACTTTTAAATGGATTGTATTTTCAAGGTGCCCAATAGCGCAACTACCTGTTTCAAAATTCTTCCACCTTGAGGACCAAAATATTTTTTTTTCTTTTCTTCCAGTAATTTTAGAAATGCTTTGCTTAGACCTGAGGGTCGAATATTTTTGAAAGTTTTTCACTAAAGAAAAGTGTCCTCATTTTTGTTCAAATGCAAGATGATTTTCAAAGTCTCGACAATGATGTTTATTCAACTTTTTGTAAAATGATACTCAAAGATCAACTGGTGTTTGCAAACTGTTTTCAAAAGGTGGTTTTCGTTTTTAAAACCCATCATTTCCTACTTGTGGTCGGAGAAGGTGTGTATGATGTTGGTTGTTGTTAGGGTGTTAGCCCTCCGAATTGTGATTGAATTGGTGGTGTGAACGTTGATTTGTTCGTCACGGATATGTTTTGTTAGCCCTTTGTGGGAGTTGTGATGACGATCTTTAATGTTGTCATTTCGTGGCGGCTTGCATGTTATCGCACCTGTGTGAGCTGTTAAAGCTTGGGTTTGTACGTTTGTGTACATGAGTGATTGTTTCATGATTTTTGTAATTATGTGCTGGTTATTGTTCGGGCCATTGAGGTCGCCGAACGATACCGTCGTTGTAATATCCGCATTTTTCCTTCTCTTATTATTCTCATTTTAGTGCATTTTCGTTTTTAACAACTCCCTTGTAACCGTATTGACATTTTGAGGACATTTAATATTGAACTTTTTGTCGTTCGAGCTTGATTCGGACTCGTTTTACTCGATTTGATGTTTCATGTTGTTATTTCGGATATTATCGTAATCGTCATTTGGAACCACCGTTTCGGGGTTGCTAAAGATCCATCTCGTGTTATTATGGGCGTTGTGAGCTTTGTTTGGTGTTTCGACCATGTGTCGTACATTCCGGATGTTTGGGCCGTTTTGTAAATTTTCCCAAAAGTTTGGGAAAATTTCGTTTGTTCATTGTTTCTCCGAACCTTTGAGTAGTTGGGAATATGTTTTCCTTCGGCATTTAAGTTCGTCGTTTCAGGTTCCTAACGTCCGTACCATCGTGAATTGTTCACCGTTGTATTTCGATTCTTTTCCGGTACCTCCCTCATTTCTTCTGGCCTGTACTCCACAGAAAGGAATGTTACGTACGTAACACCCTTTTGGTTACGTACGTAACGTTCTAGTGTATTTCGGTCCAGACGATTCAACCTTTTTGGTTACGTACGTAACACCCTTTTGGTTATGTACGTAACGCCTTAGTGTATTTCAGTCCAGGCGATTATGCCTTTTTGGTTACGTACGTAAGGCCCTTATGGCTTACGTACGTAATACAGCTTACGTACGTTAGCATGTGGTGGCTAACGTACGTAACGCGGCCTGGGTTTATAAACCCAGGGTTTGACCGATTTCGGCCATTTTCACTCCTTCTCCTCCCCATCCGACTCCTAGGCGATCTTCTTGGCATTTCCGGCGATTTGAAGCTTGGTAACTCTGAGCCATCATCTTCTTCGAGTTTGTGGAGCATATTATCAACCTCTAATCGTGTTCTTCGTCATTGTTCAAGGTAAACTCCTAAAACCTTGTTTTGGGTAATTGAAGGGGTTTTCATGTTTCGTCCGATTCGTTCCGTATGTTAGATTAATTCATGATGTACATGATTAATCTTGTTGATTTCGTTGGTTACCCTACGGATTCATGGTATATTTCGTAGTAATTTTGTAATCGAGAGGGTTTGGTTGTGGTCCGCCCTCGTCGTTGTTTCTATACGAATATACATGAATCGTAGGCGGGTTTTCGGGTGTATTCTAATTCCGTATTCATTTAGGATTGGTTGTGATTGTGTTCTTCGTATCATTAGGTTCGTGATTATCGGCTCCTAATGGTCACCAGTGTTTTTCCTTCCGTTCGTTGCGTCGTTTATTATTCAAGGCAAGTATTCTTTTGGGAACCTTTATGCTTAACATGAAATGGTAATGTATATTGTGTGTGCTTTGCTCACCCTGGGAGGGTCCGACGGGGCCTCGGGGGAATCTATGACTTCACTCTGGATTCATGAGTTTGTTTCGCTAGCCAGCTCGGGAGGGTCCTTAGAGGCCTCGGGTGGGATTCGTGGCTTCGTCCCGGTCCTAGGCGATGCCTGTGCGTGATTTGTTTTATGAAATGGCCAGCTCGGGAGGGTCCTTAGAGGCCTCGGGTGGGATTCGTGGTTTCATCCCGGTCCTAGGCAAATTGTTTGACTGTTTGTTTCCGGAAAAGACATGTCTGGTTTTGGTTTTTGAAATGATATTGGTGCATGTACTATGAAATGTGTAAGCGATTGGTTTGCCTTGATTACTTGTACTAGCGTAATTGCTAACCCCTTTGGGGGACCCGTTTTGGGGAAATTCTTGTTATGGATTTCAGGTTATGATCATCCGGACGAGCGAGCGATGGGACAGTACGAGGATGTTGGCCAGGGTCGTTGACATGTGCACTCGAGTCTACTTATTTCTTTTGTCCACTTCGATATGGTTGTTTACTATATTTATAAACTGATAGACTGTACTCGCGAGTACTTAGGCTTTTCAATTCAAACCCCGTGTTGTATTATTTTAAATTGCTACATTGTCGACTGTTGCTTATTTCGCCGGTTACTCCGGGCGGACCTTTATATGTTATATTATTTAAATGTGTGTTCTCGCTAACCGAGATGGTTAGTCGAGGGGTGTTTTCTAGTTGTAGCCTGGTGGGTCCCATGTAGGGGTCTACGGCGCTGTAATATACCCCAAATATCTCGGGGGTGTTACAGTCGTTGCTGTAGTGTTTGTGTGTGTATTACTTTACGATGGTAATCGTTGTATATGATATGTGTTATGATTCTTTGTTGTGCTGAGTTGGCATCTCCGCTATGATGTTTTGCGACGTTATGCCCCATTGTATCTAGCATTTGTATTTTCGGTATGCCGAGCCGAGGCGTTTCAACCGCGATGTGCCGGGGCATGCACATGTAATTTGTCCTTCTCGTCAGTAACGCGTTTCAAGTGCGGACTCGAGGGACACCGCATTCAGTTTTGCGAATTGGCTACTGAGACTTTCGGAGTTCGCGCTTCAGCACAGTTATCAGAATCGGCTTTGAGAGACCTTTGAAGGATGTTTTTGTCGGTTTCTTGTTGTGTTGTCACCTTGATTTCGTTGTTGTGAGTTTCGGGGACGACACTTCTTTTAGAAGAGGTCGAATATAATACCCGTATTATTTTTGGCTTCTGCATTTTTCTCTTTCTCAATTCTATCGACTCGCTCGTGTTTGTTGATACTTTTTGAAATTGTTCTGTATTTCAGTTTCATCGTTCGAATGAGCTGTGATCTTGTTTTGGGTTGATCTGGTTATCGCTGTGACTTTTCCGAGTTCGGTTCGATTCTTGTGAACCTTGTTCGGAAGTAACATCTTTTGGTTCTACTAGTTCTTTTATTCGAAGTGGATTGGATTTTGAACTTCTGTATTTTCGACTCTATCGACTTGTTTATGTTCGTTGACATTTCTGAGCTTGTCCTGCCCCTTGCTTTTGTTGATCGAACGAGTGTGGTATTGTTTCGGAATAACTCGTTTGTCGTTGTGACTTCTCAATTGCTATTCCCTTTCCTGTGGATCTTATGTGAATGCACATCTTGTTGTTTTCACCGGATCATATATTGTCTCGAGTCGAAGTGTGAACCTTGGAGTTGTTGTTTGAATTTTATTGTTCTTCGTGATTCGAACATGATTGTTCGATTTTTGTTGTCTCGATCGTTGTGGTTCGATCGTTTGATTGTTCGGTTTTTGTTGATCTCGTTTCGTGATCGTTGAACATTCAGACTCCTTCGTACTTCCCTTAAGATCGGGAAATTAGTCTTGTTTTCGATCTTCCAACCTTTGGGCGGTGGAATTCCGTATTTGTTCAGCAATTGGCTCGCGTTTTGATTGATGTACCGTTGGGTTGGTCAATCATATTGATTTTCATTCGTTGTGTTTTGTGATTGTTCCGATAATCGACTCAATTGTATTGTCTGTTTGATGACGCTTGTCACTTGTTGATTTTATTATGTCTCTACCGGTGGCGTTGTGTTAGTCACCGTGGAGCGTGTTTTCACGCCGTATATTCCTTTGTGTTGCTTGTAACGTCTCGCCGATGGGCGTAAGTTACCCATTTCTTGTGTATCCCGTTGAGTTTTCCTGACGGGATATTGCTTCTCCCTACTTGTTTTAAGTTTCGGGATGAAACTTCTTTTAAGGAGGCTAGTGTGTAATACCCGTAATTTCGATTTTCGGTAATTTCTTTTTTCGGCGAAAGTCCATTTTGACGACTCGCTCATGACTGTTTCATCATTTCGAGAATGATTAATTCTGCACTTTTTGTCATCCGAGTTTGTTTCGGTGTCGTTTTGTTGAGCTTCGTGCTTTTAGGCGACTTTTCTGCACTTGAGTTCGATTCTTGCGAATCTCGTTCGAAACTGCTGTTTCGAGTTTCTCATAAGTTCATTTAATGTTATTATTCATGTTGCGAGCTTCGGCTCGGTGTTTCGATCGTGTATCGTGTATTTCGGACGTTTTGGGCCATTTTCGTAATTTCCCAAAGTTTGGGGTAATTACTTCCGTTGTCGAATTTCGAGCCTTTGGGTGGTCGGAATCATGTGTTCTCTTAGTGCTCGGATTCGTCTTTGCGAGTACATTGACACGTTCTTAAGTGTAACTATCGCAAGTGCACGATATCTTATCAAGTAGTAAGTGGACTTTTTGAGTCCGGTTTATCAATCCCACGAGGAAGTTAGGTTATATATTGAATTATACACTATTTAACTATTTGCTATAGAGATTTATATGATTGAAACACACAATTTAAGAGTTTGGTTTGACAATTGCAAAGAAAATGCAATAATAGTTCTAATATTCAAGGAAATATAAGATTGCACTAATAATAGATTAAAAAAAGATAAAATGAAATAGTTGGGATTACATACTTAGTTCATCATTAGTTATAGAATATGTATAGGAGATCATAAGATGAATATACTTATTATGTTGTGTAGATTCGATTTTTCTTAAAAAGACGGTTTCTCTTTCGAACTATACAACGGCTCTTATATATTGAATCAATCCACTATATTTCTATGTTGATTGGCTTCAATACATAGCATTAGGATTTATGAAAATAACTCAAAGAATCATCTAAGGTCTAGAGGTATATTTCTATCCCCTAGAACAACTTAGAGTGAAGATCATTTGATCTAATCAAACATATTTTCTTTCGAAACATATGAAGACCATAAATATCGTCATTTATTGGCCAAATAAATAAAGATTGGTAAAACAATGAAAATCACACACAATAATAAGTAATTCATTATAGATCTTTATACAAACTTAAATAACATGACTAACCTTGTTTATAATCCCAACTAAGGTAACTTAGCCCATGAAGGGTTTAATATACATAATACAAGCTTGAGTGCTCATTATTAGTTGAAAAAGAGAATGAATTGATCCTAACTCCCTTAGTAGATAAAGGAGAAAGAAGCAATAAACTCTATGAACAACATATGCTACACCACTATTACACAAATCACTCAAGAACACAAGTGTGTTCTTCACACAAAAACAAAATATTACAAAAAGTGGAAAAATATAAGATGAAGGATGAATGATGATGGGTCTAAGGGGTCTATTTATGCACCTAAAGTCATCTAATAGCTCCAAAACTCCAGCATTATTACAATAGATCGGATGAATGCCAGCCATCCCCTCAATAATAGACCAAAAGTATAAAAAATTATACAATGATCAAAATCTGCCAAGAGTTACGGTCGTAACAGTCAGGAGTTACGGCCGTAACATGGATGACTTACGGCCGTAATATACATGAGTTACGGCCGTAAGTAGGCTACGACTTTATGTATTGTGAGTTACGCCCGTATGTTATGATGTTACGCCCGTATGGAGTTTCAGACTTCATTTTCAGCTCAGAAATTTCTTAGACTTTGCGTTTTTGCCCCAAATCTTCTTCAGATGATAACTTTTGATATATAACTCAGATTTTGAATCCGGAAAGACTGCCGAGCTCGTCTCGGAAAGCCCTACAACATGAATACATAAAAATTCAACAAAGAGAATATTTTATAAACATGTTATTTCTTGAGAAAATCAGTAATTCAATCTGATTAAGACTAGATTTACATCTTCATTCGATAAAAATAAAATTATTAAAAACTAATTAATTAAAAGCAAAAACGAGTAGACTAGCTCAATTATGGGTGAAATATATCGATACAAACCATGGATAAGTGTATAAAACTGACACTTATCACACCCCCAAACTTGAATTCTTGCTAGTCCCGAGCAAGACTCTTTATTAATCACACTCCAAAAATAAAAAAAAAGACACAAAAATAATAATACACACATAAATTAAGTAAAAAAAAAATCAAATAAAAAGAGAAAAGGAGATCAAAATGCCATTAATACACAACAATCAGCTTTATACAGTAGATAGAAATGAATCAAGATTCAAAATAAATTTACTAATGATTTTGAAGTTAAAACACGGTTTTATTTTTGTAATTCCAAAATGCAAGGTTACCCCCCAAAAGGTTGATTATTTCTTTCCCACTCGTGATACACACGACTCCCTTTAATGGTTGCTCTCGATCACTCGTTTATTTTTCGACTCAATATGAAGAAGAATTTCATTGGCGTTATCAAATATTGTGATTTTTCACAAAATTGAGTGTATTGAAATTCAGCCGCTAATTAATTCAGATCTGCTCATAAACTACATGCCTTAGTGATAGCTTTCACACCGTTATTTGCTAACGTGTAGCTCTTTTCACCAACACAATTTCTGTCTCTTTTTTTATATTAGGTGATAGCTTTCACACCGTTATTTGCTAACGTGTAGCTCTTTTCACCAACTTTTTTGTGAGACGGCAGCTACGCACCAACAATGGTTAGTCCTTTATTTTTCGCAAAATTTTAGGATCCCCAAAATTAGGCAGCTGTTGCTGCTCAACACTTCTCATTTTCGTCATTTTTTTAGGTTATAGCTTTTACACCGTTATTTGCTAACGTGTAGCTCTTTTCACCAATGACTCCTCTTTTTTTTTAGGGAATAAAATTTTTGCAGAAAATCATTTATTAGTTAAGCATGAAAAATCAAAAACTCCACAAATTAAATAAATTTCAGTTCTATTTTTCATCAACCGACTGATTCTTCTTTTCTCAAGGTAACGAATGACTCGATTTTATATGATAACTACAAGGCTTGGAAAGAGAGATTAAGGTTCAAAAATTTTGGAATATACAATTTTTTTACCGGTTAAAATGATTTTAGAAGCTTGTATGTAGCTAATTTATTGGTGTTATGGCGAGATCTAGAAATCTCACAAATCAAAATAATAATAAATATATAAAAAAATTTTTAAGACAAATAACCAAAATAATCAAAACCAACGCACAAAAATAATTAAAATATACCACCCCCAAACTTGAAAATAAAACTGTCCTCAGTTTTTTAAAAAAAATAAAAAAAAGAGCAAGGAGAAAAACAGAATACTCCCTGTTATGAAAGTTGATACTTGAGCTAACGCCTTTTAGAATCTGCAAGAGAATAAATATACGAGGCAAACAACAAAAGAAAATAAAATATACTCGTAAGTATAACACAATTTTTAAGATGCGCTTCAAGAAAGTCCGAAGAGTCGCCTTACGCTGCATCAATACTTTTATAAAAAAAAAACAATAAAAATTACAACAATAAAATAACAATACATAAATCGCGAATAGATGCGCGTCAAGAGATCAAGAAGAAACTCCTTAAGCTGCCATCATTTAGCACGATTATTACACACGACAGAAAGTAAAAATACAAGAGGTCCGACATGGGTTATCAAAGGGAGAGGAATGAATCTACTTTTCGTTTTCTCACGGTAAAATTTTCTACCCAGACAATTTTAGCTAGAGCTGGATCTGGTTGAGGAACAAATTCATTGAGTTTTTTGATTAGTTCTTCTGGTATTGTTGCAACGACTATGATTCGTTTAGCACGCTCCGAAATAAAACCCTTTTCAGCAGAGTAGTCGATGAAAGATAGTAAACCATCAAAGAAACCATTGACATTAAACAGACCTATTGGTTTTTGATGAACATTTAGCTGGGCTCTGGTAACCGCATAAAAAAGTTCCTCAAGAGTGCCAAAACCACCGGGAAGGGTGATAAAGGCGCCAGAATTATTTATCATATGAGTTATGTGATCTTGCATATTTACAGATCTAAACTCATCTCCAATAGTTGCCCCGGTGATTTTACTTTCAGCTAGAGGTTTTGGAATTATTCCCAACACTCTTACTCCTTCCATATAGGCGTATGTTGACTGTCCCATTAATCCTAGACTTCCTCCTCCGTAAACTACATGAATGCATTTTTCTCCTAAGGTACGACCCAAGTTGTGGGCTGCTTCAGTAAAGCATGCCTCTTTTCCATAACTAGCTCCGCCAAAAATGCAGACTGTGCTAAATTTTTTTATGTAAGATGATGACTCCATTTTTGAAAAGAAATTTATTTGAGAGCAAAAGGAAAAAAGTACAAGTTTGAGGGATGAATAAAAGAAACAAGCACAATGTTTATTTATAGAAGAAAAATGAGGAAAAATTTCTTAATAAGTTTGTGATTGCGTTGATTGTGCTTCAACTACTCAATAGAATAATGAATGCATTTATCGCGTATCACATTTTCTTATTAGGAAAATCTCACCATACGACAAAAATAAAAGATACTTACGCGTATGTATAATAGTTGTGATTGTGGCTCATATCTTCCTCTGATTTTACGTTCAGAAATGGCCTAAACGCCTTCTATGAGTCGGGGAGAAGCTTCCCATCCAATTTTCTTATAAATTGGCAAACAGGGTCTTTTAATGTCAGATTACCAAGACGTTGTTCATATTCTGGTTTGAATTTATTCCACAAACATCGAATTCCGTAATGTACGAGTCCACTAGGATGCGTGTGAAGAGAAATTTCGATATTATCTAAATTCTCTTTATTCAGACCATCCTTAATGAACTGAATTTTATCTTCTCTGTTTGTAGATGGAATTCCTAAAGATCTACATTTTAAATTACAGTTCCATCTAGCACATTTATAGCAAACAAATATTATCTTTGCTC